>OZ024821.1:60000-1368474 GCA_964016985.1 Anodontia alba
CAGCAGACCACATTTCATTAAGTATTCAACCAGGCAGGCACAAGCTAGCAGAATAGACTCTGATCAGACACCGACCAAGTACCCTGTTTGTTCTAAGTTGTTGGACAGGCAGGTATGAGCTAACAGTGTAGACCCTGACTGGACCCCAACCCAGTACCCTATATAATATAAGTAGCTAACAGAATACCAAGCACCCTATTTGCTCTCAGTAGTTGGACAGGAAGGTAAAATCTAACAGTATAGACCCTGTTCAGACACTGATGGAGTACAATATATAGTCTAAGTATGCGGACAGGCAGGCACGATGTTACAGCGTAGACCCTGGTCATACACCGAAGAAAGCGGCATCTGATCTGGACTTACACGGTTTGCATTAAGTACACAATTTTATTTCTAAGTATTCGGACAGGCAGAAAGCAGCATCTGATCCGGGCTAACACTGTTTGCATTAAGTACAAAGCTTTTACTCCAAGTATTTGTACAGGCAAGACCATGCTAACATGAAGACCCTGAGCAGACTCTGATTAAGTATTCGAACAGGCAGGCACCATCTAACAGACCCTGATCAGACTGCGACGGGGTATAATATATATATACTTTAAGTATTCGGACAGGCAGGTACCATCTCTAAGTAACAGTGTAGACCCTGATCGGACTCCAGTGTGATATGATATATACTTTTAGTATTCAGACAGGCAGCCCCCATCTCTAAGTAACAGTGTAGACCCTGATCAGACTCCGATTGAGTACGATATATACTTTAAGTATTCGGACAGGCAGGCACCATCTCTAAGTATAGACCCTGATCGCTCCGATGGGATATGATATATATTTTAAGTATTCGGACAGGCAGGCACTACCTCTAAGTAACAGTGTAGACCCTAATCGGACTCAGACAGGGTACTGTATATACTTGAGCATTAGCTTACGTAGCTTAGTAATAACCCTAAGGCAGTCACCGTATAAGGGTATGGGACTGCGGAAGAGATACTTGATGTAAAATAACAAACCAGACTGCGATTCAGTATGTACAGCAATATTAGGATATCGGACTGCGGTAGAAATACTTGATAGAAAATATCAAAGCTGACTGCAGTTTAGTATGTACAGCAATATTAGGCTATGTGACTTTGGTAGAGATACATGATGGGAAACAACAAACTGGACTGCGGTTCAGTATGTACAGAAGTATTAGCATATCAGACTGCGGTAGAAATACTTGATGGAAAATATCAAAGCTGATTGCGGTTTAGTATGTACAGCAATATTAGGCTATGGGACTGCGGAAGAGATACTTGATGGAAAATAACAAACCAGACTGCGGTTCAGTATGTACAGCAATATTAGGATATCAGACTGTTGTAGAAATCCTTGATGGAAAATATCAAAGCTGACAGCGGTTTAGTATGTACAGCAATATTAGGCTATGGGACTGTGGTAGAGATACATGATGGGAAATAACAAACCAGGCTGCGATTCAGTATGTACAGCAATATTAGGATATCAGACTGCGGTAGAAATACTTGATGGAAAATATAAAAGCGGACTACGGTTTAGTATGTACAGCAATATTTGGCTATGGGACTTTGGTAGAGATACATGATGGGAAATAACAAACTGGACTATGGTTCAGTATGTACAGAAATATCAGCATATCAGACTGCGGTAGAAATACTGGAAAATATCAAAGCTGACTGCGGTTTAGTATATACAGCAATATTAGGCTATGAGATTGTGGTAGAGATACTTGATGGAAAATAACAAACTGGAATGCGGTTCAGTATGTACAGCAATATTAGGATATGGGACTGCAGTAGAAATTTTTCATGGAAAATATCAAAGCAGACTGGTGTTTAGTATGTACAGCAATATTATGCTATGGGACTGTGGTAGAGATACATGATGGGAAATAACAAACCGGACTGCGGTTCAGTATGTACTGCAATATTAGGATATGAGACTGCGGTAGAAATTCTTCATGGAAAATATCAAAGCGGACTGCGGTTCAGTATGTACACCAATATTAGGATATCAGACTGGGGTAAAAATACTTGATGAAAAATATCAAAGCAGACTGCGGTTCACTGTGTACAGCAATATTAGTGTAGAGGACTGGTACTATGGGGACTGTGGTAGAGATACTTGAAGAAAAATATCTGACTGAGATAAGGTTCAGAATGTAGCAATATTAGAATAGTGGACTGGGGTAGAGATGCTTAATAGAAGACATCAAAGCGGACTGCAGATGGGTATGTACAGCAATATTAGGATAGGGGACTGTGGTTGAAAAAATTGAAGGAAAATATCAAAGCCGTAGAAATAATTGAAGGAAAATATCAAAATGGACTGCAGTTCAGTACGTACAGCAATATTAGGATAGTGGACTGCGATAGAGATACTTGATGGAAAACATCAAAGCGGACTGCAATTGAGTATGTACAGCAATATTGATGGAAAATAGCAAACTGGACTGCAGATCAGTATGTACAGCAATATTATGATATGGGACTCCGGTAGAAACACTTGATGGAAAATATCAAAGCGGACTGCTGTTAAGTAGCTACAGCAATATTAGGCTATGGGACTGCGGTAGAGATACTTGATGCTTAAACGGGCAGGCACGAGCTAAGAGTGTAGACCCTGATCAGACGCCACAGAAAGCGGCGTCCGATGTAGACTTACTCCGGTAGAAACACTTGATGGGAAATATCAAAGCGGACTGCTGTTAAGTAGCTACAGCAATATTAGGCAACGGGACTGTGGTAGAGATACTTCATGCTTAAACAAGCAGGCACGAGCTACCAGTGTAGACACTGATCAGACGCTACAGAAAGCGGCGTCCGATGTAGACTTAAACTGTTTGCATGAAGTACAGATTTTTACTCCAAGTATTTAGACAGTCAAGCACGAGCTAACAGTGTAGACCCTGATCAGACGCCACAGAAAGCGGCGTCCTAACTGGGCATACACTGTTTGAGTACCATATTTAATGTAAGTATTCAAAAAGGCAGACATAAGCTATTGGTGTAGCCCTGATCGAACGCCGCAGAAAAACGGCGTCTTATCTGGACTTACGCTGTTTGCATTAAGTACAGGATTTTTACTCTAAAGTATTTGGGCAGGCGAGCATAAGCTAGCAATGTAGACCCTGATCAGAACTTGACCGAGCACCATATTTGTTCTATTCGCACAGCCAGGTGCGAGCTAACAGCGTGTACCCTGATCGGACTGTTGAGTACCATATTGTATGTAAGTATTCAAAAAGGCAGGCACAAGCTAACACTGTAGACCCTGATCAGACGCCGCAGAAAGCGGCGTCCGATGTAGACTTAAACTGTTTGCATGAAGTACAGATTTTTTACTTCAAGTATTTAGACAGTCAAGCACGAACTAAGAGTATAGACCCTGATCAGATGCAACAGAATGCGACGTCCTAACTGGGCTTACACTGTTTGCAAAAAGTACATGTACATGATTTTTTTCTCTAAGTATTTGGACAGGCAAACATTGCTAACAGTGAAGACCCTGATTAGTGAAGACCGTCGACTGAGTACGATATATAATCTAAGAACAGGCAGTTGCGAGCTAACAGTGTTGACCCTGATTAGACGCTTTTTGCTCTATGTAAGTGGAAGGAAGGCATAAGCTAACAGTGTAGACCCTGATCAGACGGTGATGGAGTACGATATATACTCCAAGTATTCGGACTAGCAGCACGAGCTAACAGTGTAGACCTGTTCAGACGCCGCAGAAAAAAAGCGTCTTATCTGGACACGCTGTTTGCATTAAATACAGGATTTTTATTCCAACTATGTGGGCAGGCGAGCACAAGCTATCAATGTAGACCCTGATCAGAAGCTGACCGAGAACCATATTTGTTCTAAGTATTCGGACAGCCAGGTGCGAGCTAACAGCGTATATCCTGATCGGACTCCTGTTGAATACCGTATTTAATTTAAGTATTCAAACAGACAAGGCACGAGCGAACAGTGTAGACCTTGATCAGACGCCGTAAAAAGCGGCGTCCGATGTGGATTTAAACTGTTTGCATGAAGAACAGATTTTTTGCTCTAAGTATTTGGACAGGCAAGCACGACGTAACAGTATAGATCCCGATCAGACGCCACAGGAAGTGACGTCTTAACTGTTTGCATAAAGTACATGAGTTTTACTCTAAGTATTTGGACAGGCAAGCACATGCTAACAGTGAAGACCATGATCAGACGTCGACTGAGTACGATATATCCTCTAAGGACAGGCAGTTGCGAGCTATCAGTGTTGAATCTGATAAGACTCCAACCGTGTACCCTATTTGCTCTAAGTAGGTGGAAGGAAGGCATAAGCTAACAGTGTAGACCCTGATCAGACGGTGACGGAGTACAATATACACTCTAAGTATTCGGACTGGCAAGCACGAGCTAACAGTGTAGTTCTGAATAGACGTCGCGGAAAAACGGCGTCTTATTAGACTTACGCTGTTTGCATTAAGTACAGGATTTTTACTCTAAGAATTTGGGCAGGCGAGCAGAAGCTAACAATGCAGACCCTGATCGGACATCAATTGAGTACGATATATACTCTAAGGATAGGCATATCAAGTTGACTGTGTTGATCCTGATCAACTGTGTAATTTATTTGCCTTAAGTAGGTGGACAGGCATGCATAGGCTAACAGTGTAGACCCTGATCAGACTTGCTGTCAGCGATGTCATCAGAAATACCGACAGCGATATAAATGGATAATATCTCTGACGTTGAAAATATGTATTTACTACGAATCAGTATTCTTTCCCTTGCTAAGTGATCTCCCTTGATTAAAGTAGTTCCAAATAGTGTAGACCCTGATCAGAGGCCGCCGAAAGCGGCATCCGATGTGGACTTTAACTGTTTGCATGAAGTACAGATTTCTTTTACTCCAAGTATTTGGACAGGCAAGCACGAGCTAACAGTATAGACCCTGATCAGACGCCATAGAAAGCGACGTCTTAACTGGACTTACACTGTTTGCATAAAGTATATGATGTTTACTCTAAGTATTTGGACAGGGTTAGGCTAGCAGTGAAGATCCTTATCAGACGTCGACTGAGTACGATATATCCTCTGAGGACAGGCAGTTGCGAGCTAACAGTGCTGACCCTGGTAAGACTCCAGCCATGTACCCTATTTGCTCTAAGTAGATGGAAGGAAGGCATAAGCTAACAGTGTAGACACTGATTAGACGGTGACGGAGCACGATATATACTCTAAGTATTCAGACTGGCAGGCACGAGCTAACTGTGTTGTCCTAATCAGACGCCGCGAAAAAAAAAGCGTCTTATCTGGACAGGCAAGCACATGCTAACAGTGAAGATCCTGATCAGACGTCGACTGAGTACGATATATCCTCTAAGAACAGGCAGTTGCGAGCTATTAGTGTTGATCCTGGTAAGACTCCAACCGTGTACCCTATTTGCTCTAAGTAGTTGGAAGGGTTAGGTGCATAAGCTAACAGTGTAGACCCTGATCAGACGGTGACGGAGTGCGATATATACTCTAAGTATTCGGACTGGCAAGCACGAGCTAACAGTGTAGTCCTGACCAGACGCCGCGGAAAAACGGCCTTATTGGACTTACGCTGTTTGCATTAAGTACAGGATTTTTACTCCAAGTATTTGGACAGGCAAGTACGAGCTAAGAGTATAGACCCTGATCAGACGCCACAGAAAGCGACGTCTTAACTGGACTTATACTGTTTGCATAAAGTACATGATTTTTACTCTAAGTATTTGGACAGGCAAGCACATGCTAACAGTGAAGATCCTGATCAGACGTCGACTGTGTTCGATATATATTCTAAGGAGTGGCAGTTGCGAGCTATCATTGTTGACCCTGATAAAACTCCGACCGTATACCTTATTTATTCTAAGTAGGTGGAAGGAAGGCATAAGCTAACAGTGTAGACCCTGATCAGACGGTGACGGAGTACGATATATACTCTTAGTATTCGGCCTGGCAAGCATAAGCTAACAGTGTAGTCCTGAACAGACGCCGCGATAAAACGGCCTCTTATCTGGACTTATGCTGTTTGCATTAAGTAGAGGATTTTTACTCTAAGAATTTGGGCAGGCGAGCACAAGCTAACAATGTAGACCCTGATCAGACGTCAATTGAGTACTATATATACTCTAAGGATAGGCATATCAAGCTGACAGGGTTGACCCTGATCAACCGTGTAACTTATTTGCTCTAAGTAGGTGGACAGGCAGGCATAAGCTAACAGTGTAGATGCTGATCAAACTTGCTGTCAGCGATGTCATCAGAAATACCGACAGCGATATAAATAAATAATATCTGTGACGTTGAAAATACGTATTTACTACGAATCAGTATTCTTTCACTTGCTAAGTGATATCCCTTGATTAAAGTAGTTTCAAATAGTGTAGACCCTGATCAGAGGCCGCAGAAAGCGGCGTTAAATGTGGACTTTAACTGTTTGCATGAAGAACAGATGTTTTACTCCAAGTATTTGGACAGGCAAGCACGAGCTAACAGTATAGATCCTGATCAGACGCCGTAGAAAGCGACGTCTTAACTGGACTTACACTTTGCATAAAGTACATGAGTTTTACTCTAAGTATTTGGACAGGATTAGGCTAACAGTGAAGATCCTTATCAGACGTCGACTGAGTACGATATATCCTCTGAGGACAGGCAGTTGCGAGATAACAATGTTGACCCTGGTAAGATTCCAGCCGTGTACCCTATTTGCTCTAAGTAGATGGAAGGAAGGCATGCTAACAGTGTAGACATTGATCAGACGGTGACGAAGTACAATATATACTCTAAATATTCGGACTGGCAAGCACGAGCTAACTGTGTTGTCCTAATCAGACGCCGCGGAAAAACGGCGTCTTATCTGGACTTACGCTGCTTGCATTAAGTACAGGATTTTTACTCTAAGTATTTGGGCAGGCGAGCACAAGCTCAAAATGTAGACCCTGATCAGACGTCGATTGAGTACGATATATACTCTAAGGACAGGCATGTCGAGCTGACAGTGTTGACCCTGATCAACCATATAACTTATTTGCTCTAAGTAGATGGTCAGGCAGGCATAAGCAAACAGTATAGACCGCGACCAGACTTGCTGTCAGCGATGTCAGCGATGTCATCAGATATAACAGCGATATAAATAGATAATATCTATGACGTTGAAAATACGTATTTACTAGGAATCAATATTATTTCCTTTGTTAAGTGATCTCCCTTGATTAAAGTAGTAATGATAGTAATGTAAACTAATAGTGTTATAACAAAAAAAAAAAAAAAAAAACATCTGATAGGTCGTAGCAAAAGAAAAATTGTTTTCCAACGGTATATAAACTTTAAAGAAAGAGCGGAAATAAGAGGGATATAAGTGATTCAAACTTGTTGTCAGCGCTGTCAGCGATGTCAGAAATACCGACAGCGATATAAATAGATAATATCTATGACGTTAAAAATACGTATTTACTAATAATAAGTATTATTCCCCTTGTTAAATTATCTCCCTTGATAAAAGAAGTTCCAAAACAGTTATTAAAAAAAGTAACAATTTCCTACACTAAGGTCGGTGAAAAGTCAACCCTCGACCAAATCACATAGAAATCTACTTCCGCTAGGGTTAGAAGAGTAGGAGTAATGGCATATCACTTACTCCCTAACCCTAACCCTAACCCTAACCCCTAACCCTAACCCTAACCCCTAACCCTAACCCTACCCCCCTAACCCTAACCCTAACCCTAACCTCTAACCCTAACCCTAACCCTAACCCCTAACCCCTAACCCTAACCCTAACCCTAACCCTAACCCCTAACCCTAACCCTAACCCTAACCCTAACCCAGTAAAAACTAGAATGCGGTCAGCTTGCACCACAACCTGCTCAGAGTCGTAACAGATTCTTGATGGAACCGCGCAAATCTATGTTTTAAAACATATACTAAGATCTGGGTTTTCTCAGGTCCTAAGACTGAGACTTTAAATAGACATTATGAAGGAGATGTCCCACACGGCGAGATTCTATAAAAAGTAAAATAATCCTAAAATGTGGTTGCTAATCCGTTAAGATTCTTTTGAGATTCAGTTTCATGTTTTAACAAAGTAGTTGTGGTCATGGTACCTGAGCCATAATCCAAACTCATAAATCCGTAAACAAATGACGAAGGGTTAGAAGCCCAAAATAAAGGTTGTTATCAGGGGTCCTCGGATAGTAAGCATTTTTTTTTTTTTTTTTGGTAAGAAAGCTTCGCCCACCATGCCCATAGGCCTGAACGAAGGAAATGTAGATAGAAGCGTATGTCCGAGATTTTGGAAGTCTACTTAAGACTCGTCGCTGGCAAAAACATCAGAAACAATTCTTGAAACTGCCACAGTTTAGAGATTGGCCAGATCATGATTTCTCCCATGCAACTTCTTGGGAGTTGGGAGCCTTTATGCGAACCGAATTTTTACGTATTTCTGTATAAAGAGTAGCATCGGGACTCAGGGTGAAGTTAGCTAGCTGTAAAAGTGCTTTAACCCCCCCCCGCCCCCCCCCCCCCCCCCGGTGGTTTGCTCTACCGACCGTTTTAAGGCGGTGGTCCCGGTGTTAGTCTTACTCTTTGTTGCTTTGTGGTTTAGTCTACGAGGCGATTTGTTGTATGTCTTTCCGTGTGTCATTTTGTTCTTGTGTTTTTTTAGTCCTTTTAGTATTGCGATTACCTCGCTTGGGGAAGAGAGATCTAATCTTAGTGCTTTTCGTACGTTTGTTCGGTTTGTGCTTGCTTAGATTTGTCGGTTTCCTCTACCTCTTGGGGTCTGGGATGGGCTGCGGTTTGTGATTGTGGCACTCCCTGGACTTTTCTCTTACCTTTTTTTTTATTTGTTTCTACCAGTTTTTTTTTTTTTTTTTTTTTTTTTTTTTTTTTTTTGATACCCCTGGCAACAATTTTGTAGTGAGTACTTTCCAAAGTTCCATGAAGTCCTGATAATTTAAACAGGCTCTGGCTAACGGATTATCTGTGAAACGTAAACGTCGTATGCTGGTGCAGAAGGAATATTACTGGTTAGGAATGGAAAGATTTCAGGTTTAGAATTTACAGGCTAAACATTGAAAGGTGTATAACTTACTTTTGAATAAAAAGAATGAAACAAAACTTTTTCTTATGTATTTTCAGGTAAGATGGCTGAAGCCCTTAAAGAAAGTGATGGGGAAATAAAACACTGGTATATGGACGTCGTAGAAGAGAATGGGGAATTCGGAAAAATATTTAAAGATCCAGAATCATTCATACATAGACAGGATAAAATATGCGCGCGTAGTGTCTATATGAATCAATTAGAACAAGACTCTTTTATCGACATTGTCAGCGATATTGACGGCTGTGTAGTAGAGTTAAGATCGCTTATGGCTATTAAAACACCGGTCCGACATATAACAGTTTGTCCGAAAAACTCGTCCAGCTTGTTTAAGATGCAATCTGTGATGAAAAAGCATGTAGATTTAACAAAGTATTCTAAAATTTAAATTTCACATTTCATGCAGTGTGTAGGGTTTCAGTTATTTTATGAAAGAGATTGGGAATGCTAAGTTGCACTAATTCCCTCAGCCGATGAAAACATTCCAGAAATTGGTAAACAAGTCATTAGAACGATATCGTTGGAGACATTTCAAACACTAAAATCTAACTTTAGAAAAAAAGTGAACGAGTACGCAGTAAATCACATCGCAATGGGAACACTCATGAAAAATGATTTAAATGATGTCGGTAAAATGTTCATTCTACCCGATGATAGCGAAACAATCATGCTTGCCATGCAAGATGCTGTCGATTCTACAGAATATCCACGGGGATGGAGCCAGTACTATTTCTCTTTCGGTTTGGTGAGAAAATGTTACAAGGATTATCCCTTGACTTTTTTCTAAGTGAGGAAATAAGATCAGTAACAGTACATGTTGGGACAGATATTTCATCTGTTTATGACATAGACCTGTTTTGGTCTGTCGTGGGAATCCAGAGCTTGATAGGCTCAAGGGGTATTCTGTCAAGCTGTTTATCTTTTAGTGATTGTGGAAATTTCCAAAGCAACTTGGATGGTTGAAAAATTGATGTGAAACCGGAGTTGATGAACATATGCAAATACCCTCATCTTCTAAGGTTTGTCCAACTCTATGCAGACGTACCTCACCGCGACCCGAAAACAAGATTTCATTCTGTATCTGGATGCATCGCTGGTGGACTTGCATTTGCGCAGGCAAGTGTTGATGCCTTTGTCTGTGATGCTGAGCGGTACCTTTCAGCATTGAACAGTAACTGGATACTTATGTGCCAAAGCACATGTCGAATAAAATTTGTTATAGAATTACACACTGTTACGGACTTGATCGTGCCATCTGATTGTATAAGTGTTTACGGATTAAAAAGATTGCTAGAAGAGAAACCTCATCTCGTGCTATTTCCTCGTTCGACGATGACCTGTATCCAACAGTTAGGTTTTTGGATTACAAAAGAGCTGGCTGAGATTTTTTCAGTATACAAGAAAACTGGAAACTTGGGCGCAATATGGAGAGCTTTTCAGCTGGAACTCGCAGAAGAAAAGCTATTGTGGGGTTCAGAAGTAATCAGTATTCAGTAAATCTTCGACCCGGGGTCTTATTTCCTAGCAGATCGCTGACAGACTACTTGGGGTTTCTAGCGCTAGAGTACTCTACAGCATGCATGGGAAATGAAGACAGTATTCCACCTGTCAGTGTTTGGACCAATTCGGAGGTAATGAAGAAATGCATAGCCAGGACTGTAGCCTTTCATGATATTCTAGACAGCATCTATGGTGTTATTGGACGTAAACTGCTGCACATTCTGCTTCAGGACCTATATGAGGTTGCAAAAGTAGAAACAACATTCTTGAGGTTTGAGGAGTTCCTGTTTGAAATAATTAACGACTCTCGAAGACTAGATAAATCTGGTTCGATCACAAGTAACAGACTTTTAGAAATTTTAAGTAGTCCTAGACGATCGCATTTTCCAATGGTGTTCGGAAATATCGTTAAGTTTTTGCAAGCGTTTGGTTTGCCCTTAAAAGAGATATTGACTGATGGGATGTCAGAAATGGGTCTTAAGTTGTTTCCAGCAGTTCGGATTTATGACAGCAACCGAAATGCTACTTTAACATGGTCTGTTAGCATGAAATACTGGCAAGTTGTTGGAAATGTGGAGACGACAAATGTGATACTGCCGCATTGTCCACTTTAGTAAAGACCGAGTTAGACAGAAGGCAATTAGTGTACGTTAGTAAACTTAAAAAACGCTCCGTTGACCTTGCCATGGATACCCGTTTGTCTAAGAACACTTTCTCGAGAAATATTATCAAATGACCAAACTATTTTGGTTTTAACCTTTATCAGCTGTCTCGCTTTTATGATGCAAGGCTGAACATTTATAACGACTCGAATATGAACTGCCTATCACACAGTATCGGTTGAAAAGTTTGGAGATACAATCAAAGATTTTGATGGCTAATTTCAACAAGTTTCAGCTCTTTAGACTTCATTTCTCTATCCCCCATAAAGTGGACATAAAAGGGTCTGAACAGAAAGTGAAACAAAATCAAGCACCGTGCGAACCTCCGTGCGAACCTAACCTCGATATTTTACTTGAAGAGAGAGTTACTGATGATGTTATTTGTGAACAAAACATCGTTTACAGACAAGCATCCTGTGTTCCGGCAAACAGTTTGAATATGAAGACACGGTGGTCTATGAAAGAGATTAAATTCTTGCATGACATAGAAAATATTTGCTGCGGAAAGACTTTCCCCGAACTTTTCGAAATTTTCAAATCAAAGTGTTTGAAAGAGAATATACCTGTTAGAACGCTCGAAGCGTTCAGAAGAAAATTAAATATACTGTAATCATTGTTTCGCAGCCAAACAGTCAGCTAAAGCGATTGCGGATAATTATAAACCCCTAAGAAGTACGTGCATTATGTTAAAGTAAAGCTGCGGCATTAAATTTTGCTTGCATAACTTCAGTTTATCAATTTCGAATGTGTTTTAAAATGACTATTATACGAGTAATTATTGTTTATGGTGATAAATATTGTAAAGGCGACGAGAGATTGTAAAGCTATCTTAAATAAGTCAAAACATGTAAAAATGAAAGAAGCAGGGTATGACACTTTCTTATTTTTTTCAGAGTATTTATTAAATTAGACCCAATTAGATCACTTCAATTTTCAAATTTTCAGCAGATTTATAGCCTGTTCTCTAAACCCATTTATGCCTAATGTTCCATAAACGGGACCAAGGCGAACAGTGCAATCACAGATCAGACGCCGCTTTAAAGGGCTGCTGATTAGGTTCCTTATCCTCTTGGTGTCTGAGAAGAGTTGCAGTATGTGAATGTGGCATTTTCTGGACTTTTCTCATCTTTTTATTGTTTGCTTAAAAGATACATCAATTTCTGTAAAAATGGTGAAAAATAAAATTAACTTGTCAAGTTAATTTTAATTTCATTTACATTTTCATTTTTTTACAGAAGTTGTAAATAGGATAGAAGGGTTCCCTATGCATAAATGCGTTAATCATAAAGGACATTCTTTATCATTAAGAATTGAGTCGTTATAATTAGAATTCGCTGGCAAATTGAAAAGTCAAATGTCCTAATTGGTTGACTGATCAAACAGCAATACATTCATGTTTGCACACGTATGGTGTTGCTGCTTGATTTATCGCTGTTGTTGATAATGAGCATGGTAATGGCGTTCAAAATGATAATGTACTGCCACTTCTACTGTTTCTAAAATACCAACACTGCCACTACTGAATTTTACTCCTAATTCAACTAAAACAACTGCTACTTCTTCTACGATGACGAAGATTGCTGCTGCTTCTATAAGTACTGCTACTACTACTACGACTGCTACTACAACAACAACCATTTAATAGTACCAAGAAAACTACCAATAATTCTACAACAGTAGCAACAACTACCATTAGTAATTTCCACTACTGCATTGTCACAACTGAATTACTATAAATTCGACCACTACTATTATAACAAAAAATTCCACATCAGGGATTTGACTATTACTGCAACAACTTTTTTGCTTTTGCCGCTGCTCTTCTGCTGCAAATGATATTAGTAATAATAATAATAATTAAACCTATAATTATAATAAAAGATCATTACTACAAGTTGTGTTCCGGGTGCCCTCCTGCTGGGCCTCAGATGCGATGACCATCACACAGTTTCGTTTATAGAACTGGAGATACAATCAAAGCTTTTGATGACCAACTTTAACAAATTTCAGCTGTTTAGGCCTCATTTCTGCATCCCACATAAAGAACCTGAACTCAGAGAGAAACAGAATGAAGTTCTGTACGAACCTGGTCGTGATCTTAATATTGCATCTGAAGGGAGGTGATGTTAATGGTGACCAAAACATTGTTTGGAGACAAAAAACTTGTCTCCCGTTCTAAAAGTTAAAATTTGAAGACGCTATGGTCTATTAAAGAGATTGAATTTGTGCACGAAGTACAAAAATACACATGGTGAAAAATTTTGTCCGAAAGGTTTGAAATTTTCACATCTAAGTGTTTGAAAGAGAATATACCAGTAAAAACGTTGAACCATGAGCTAAAAACGTGAGTTTTATTCTATCATATTATATTTTAAATATTTGTGTGATCAGATGGTACTATAATTTCCCATTCATTCAATTTGGGTAGGGTAGGATAGGTTAACTAGGGTTATTCAAGAATATACCCAGAGCATACCGATAATATACCCAAAAGGATACTCAGTGCATAGCCAGAACATAATCAGACAAACCCTTTAGCACAGAGAAGAGTTTACCCGAAGAAAACCATGGTATACCCAGTTAACACAGTGTTAGCCCCGGAGTTAGCCCAGCGTAACCCAAGAGGAATCTCAGCGTTTATCTAGAAATAACCAAGCGTTATCCTTTGGTTACCCTAGATACATATAGAGAGTCACTTTAATTTCAGTAGTGAGTTCTAGTAAGAAAAGTGAGTTTTGAGTTAAAAAGTAAGTTTCGAGTAAGAAAATCGAGTTTCGAGTAAGAAAAGCAAGTTTTGAGTAAGAAAAGCGAGTTTCGAGTATGAAAAGTAAGTTTCGAGTAAGAAAAGTGAGTTTTGAGTAAGAAAAGTGAGTTACAGAATAATCATTATAGAATAAATTCTGAATATGCATATGCATTAAACTAACGTCAGAGGTAACTTAAGTAAGATTCACTCAGCTCTCTTGATGCTACATGCGTTCACGTTACACTGGTTACACCCACAAGGGGTCTAAGGGTTCCCAAATAAAGATGGTATGCCCAAAACCAATTTTGAATAGAGATTTCGCATTGGCAGGGGAGATAATATAAACGCTGTTTACTGCACACGGCATATGCAATTCATATCAGGTTGTCAAAAACACAAACATATGTTATTTCCATCTTATACAAAGTTATCCATTAGTTAAGTATTTTATTTTATTTATTGTGGCTTCAGCACTTTCTCTTTTACATGTGAACGGACAGTGTACTATCCTCTCCATTTACATATGTTTGATCACTGCAAAATCAGTGTAAAGCTGTAGTCGATGTGAAGTTTGTCAGGGTTTTCATCGCATGGTCTCGTTCACGTGAGGTAAAACATTTAAATGATGATTTCAGTCAGTGTATTAAAGTTTGATGTTATAACTTAGCAGTATCCGGATTCCGTGCCGTAGTGGAATGCATAAGCCATTTGTAACCATTGCCCCCACTACCCCTAATCCACCTACTGGGATGGGAGGGGATAGTGGGTATAATGTGCAGGGCAGCTGCCCGCAGTGCCGGGTTAGTGTTGTTCTACAAATATACCCCCAGTTGCATTAACAGTATGAAAAGAGCGTTGCTATGACTGTCAGCAGGTCCCCGCAGTGTAGAGCTGACAGCAGGGCTGTAATGGATAAAATTTAATTCTTCTCGTTGTTTCCAGCTGAGTCTATGTGCTCTCTCAGACTTGCAGACGCATGATTCCCATTTTGTCAATAGAACTTCTTAAACACTATATCACACAATAAAACATCATTCGAAACCTCTCGGTCTTTAACGCAGAAAACGTTATAGCCTCGTTTCCATTGGATGGCAGAAAGTTGTTGTCTACGTTTACCGGACAGTATGGCTGCCTGTTCATTCAGACAAATAAAGAAGTTTCAAAAGTCGTCAAAAGTTTATTTTTAGAAGAGAATCTCATCGAGTGATCATTTAAATGCCATCAAAAGAAATATTAATATAAATTTTGACTATATAGTAGCTAAAACTATGCGTATAAATGGTGACCATAAGGCAATATTACGGTTGCGCGCGTGTCTGTCGATAAAGGAAAAGTAGCATTGTCTTAGGACAAACAGTCAGATTGCTTCTTAAACCTGTATTTCAAAACGTTAGATAGATTTACGATATAATATATTAAAAAGTGAGTAGGAAGACAGAATTTGAAAGCTAGAGTTAAAATTCGGAAGCTAAAGATCAGAAGTTACAATGAGAAATTAGAAATGTGAAGATAGAAGTAGGAAGATGGAAGTAAGGAGCCGGAAGTTAACAGTAGGATAAAACTCACAAGTAAGATGTTAGAAGTTAGAAGTAAGAAGTAGGAAGTGAGAAGTAAGAAGCTGGAAGACAGAAGTACTGAACCTGGAAGTATGATGTAATGACGTTATTGAAGTTACACATGAGAAGTTTTGACGTTAAAAGAAGGAAACATACTAAAGATGACCGGAAATGGTCGCTTGCGGTCCTGGTTGTTGGCTTCATACGCCATATATCACATATATGGTGCCTTACCTGAGTCTAGACCCAATACGTACGTACTCTTATGACTGGTCTATTTTACATATCAAGTGCAGTACTTTCTGCTATTCTCCATCTCTATATTTGTTATTTTATTACAAAAATGTAGTATCGGTCCAAAATATGTATTGGAAAACTATACACAGCCAACCCTTACCACCTGTTTTACTACCAATTGTCATTGTATTACTCTTTTTATTTTTATTTATTTATTTATTTATTTTTCTTTGATTTTGTTTTCTATCCTTCTTTTTCTACATGCATACATCTAAATGTATTAACAAACGTAATCTATACTGTTGGATGTGGTGCTTGAAATTAGATGCATGCCAAAATGGACAAAAATACAAGCTAACCTAAAAAGATTTATATCTCTTCATAAGTATGCACTTGATATAAATCTTTTTAGGCACTACAAAATTAAATGATATAAATCTGCTTAGGTTAACATATTTTGTCCACTTTGGCATGCTAATCCACAAGGTCCTTATCCACGGAGTTAACTGAGCTACAAATCATAGAATAACTATAACTTTTTATGTATTGAAATAGTCTGCAACAGTATTAAACGATTATAAAATCAGAGGAATTAAGATAAAAAAAAAAAAAAAAAAAAAAAAAAATTTAAGAGTACGATGTTTGCGAATGATGCAACATTTGCAATGGATGGATCATTGAAAACATTTCAAAAGCTTATGCATATCCTAGATGAGTTTAAACCAATCTCAGATTTAAAACTGAATATTAATAAGACTATTATACTACGAATAGGATCTTTGAGAGGCAACAACATCAAATCTGAGGCAACTGGAATTCATATGGTCCTCAGTCTGCAAAAACTCTAGGAATAGTCTTCTCTAATGATAAATCGATAATGTTAGAAAATAACCTAATACCTAAGTTAACAGAATTTACAAATTGTATAAAAAGCTTGAGCCATAGAAAACTTGCGTTAATGGGTAAAGTCACAGTCGTGAAAACGTTTGTTATATCAAAGCTTATATATCCACTAAGAGTTCTTACAAATCCACCTTCAAATAATTGTGAATAATATTCAGTCGGAATTTTTTAAATTCATTTTGGACGGAAAACCTGACAAAATAAAAAGATCAGTTATGTATCAGGATTATAAAAATGGGGGACTTATTAATTTAAATTGGTTTGTAACAGCTCTTAAAGCAGGATGCTTAAGATGTATCGTCGATGAAAATAATAAAAGGATTATGGAAAGAATATTATCTAAATAAAATAAACACTTCTGGTGGAAGGTTAGTTCTAGAATCCAATTTAAACACCAATGACTGTAAACAGATTTCTAAAGAGAACCTCTTTCTCTAAGACGTGTTGATAGCATGGAGTAAAACTAAACATAACGAAACAAACAGTTACAGTCTCAAAGGGAATTATATGGAATAATTCAGAAATAAAACAAGGTGGTAAACTAATATATTACCAGCACTTGTATGATAGAGAAATAAAGTATATTGAACATCTATATGATTTTTGACAAACGTTTCTACACTTCTGAACAAAAAAAGACATGTATGGTATTCCGGGATTTTCTAAATATTATAATATAGTTTCAAACATAAAATCGGATTGAAAGAAAGTTCTAAAAGAAGAAAATCTCGATCACACACGTCAGAAAGAAAATAAACTATTAACAATTATAAATCAACAAAAAGTTTTATAAATAAGCATTTATTTAACATATTACTTCGTGTCAATGTATGCAAATTGTTGACTCAGAAGGAAAATGGATAGCTGATTTTCCAGACCAAGATTTAAATGGTCACAGTTATATACTACGGACAAACTTTACAATAGATGTTAAGTTTCGTGCTTTCCAATATGAATATCTTCTGAGAATACTCCCAAATAATAAATTCCTCTGTAAGTGTAAAATAGCATCCTCCGTCCTTTGTGATTTTTGCTCAAAGTATGAGGAAACAAATGCTCATTTGTTCTGGGAATGTTGGTACGTACAAAACTTTTGGTCGAAAACTCAGAATTACTAACTAGTGACTTTGAAATTCAACTCAATTATTTTAAGTAAGTTTCGGTGTACACCTTACGAGAACATCAAGAATACAGTAATAAACTTTGTGATATTTTAGTAAAGCATAGTATATTTTTATCAAAATATAAACAACGGATTCCTGATATAAACGGGTTTCTATTAATTGTCAAAAGAACCAGAGGCTATGAAAAATATATAGCTTTATCTAAAGATAAAATAGCACTTCATAATCGAAAATGGCAAATGCTTAGAATTTTATGGCTTAATGCTGTACTTACTGTGATAGGACACTAACATTTTTAATCGGTTAATTTCTTTTTCTTTTTTTTTTCCGAATCTTCAAATAAAATAATTTTTACAGGTTGATGTCGTGGGTTTAAGTATTAAGCCTACTACTCATGTTACTGATGATGCACATTCATTTTTTTTTTTTTTTTTTTTCAATTATCTTTCATGAAGAAACTGCCTTAGCCTTTATTCTTGATGTTTTTATAATTCATATTATTTCAAAATTTCCTGACTTTTCCCTGACTTTTGCTTAAATTCCAAAATTCCCTGACAAAATTTCAAAATTCCCTGACACTTACCAGACCTTGAAAAATATTTTTTTCCTGACGTCTTCCTTGGCCGTGAACATCCTGTAAATGTATGCCGATTACTGGCCAATTTATATATCTGAATGTTACATATTGAGACACATAACTGATCATATTGCATAAAAAGGCAATACAAAAATTTCACCAGCATCCAATATCTCAGTTTAATTTTACCATACTTTAATGTTCAATAATATACATCTGAAATAATACATATAACATACAAGGACCATAAGCGAAGTAAAAGTAATTAAAAAAAAAAAACAAAAAAAAAAAACTTAGGTCTGCTGGGACTCGTGCTCTAAACAATCATCTAACCGTTCGTCCAAAGTGCTACGCTCTACCAATTGCGCTATTGCAACACATACTAAACAAAAACATACTATAAGATTGTATACTACTGTAGCAAATTGTATTCCTTTTCTTCAGCAGTGTAGTAAATTAGCTGCAGTTTTACCTGTATTTTTCACTTCCTTTGAGCGGTTAGCTTCTATCTATCAATGGCCGAAATACCAATGGCCTGTGAGACTAGTTCCTCAGAAGTGGGAAGGCTCTGGAAGCGTACCCTCGCACGTCGATAGAAGAAAGTAAAACATATGATAACATAAAAAGAGCTATATTAGATAGGTATGGTTTAAACTCTTGGGAGTACAGAGAAAAGTTTAGACAATGTAAACAATTAAATGGGAAACATTCAAAGAATATTCTGTAAGGCTGAAGTCTTATTTTGACCACTGGCAGGATACTGAATCTATATACAACAATTATAATGCCTTAGTAGACTTGTAGAGTAGTTGACCTTTAGTGCTTCATATAATCCTCAAATTTGGTTGAGAGAGCACCAACCCAAAACTGTCGGAAATTTGGTAAGTCTAGCAGAGGCTTACAGTTGCCTCATAAAGAATCAGAAATGAAAAAGTCTTTGTATAAGTTTCAAAGCAGACCTACCAAATCAGTCCGGCCCACAAAGTTCTCAACACCATTCAGGGGTGTTATTATAACTGTACATTAATAGCTTCACTTTCTAATGATATCTTTGGAATATTTCAATGGGTTTTCTGCTCTACAACTGTTGGCATATACTACCTTAGAGGATCATTATCAGATCTGCAGAGAAGCATTTGTTGACTAAAGGCTGCATCTGCAACTGTGTGATAAAGAAAGGAATAAAAAAAGAAGAAATTCGTAGAATTTATTCCATATATTTTTTGTCATCCAATATATTTAACCTTTTGTTTTGTCCTTATATACTTGGCATACTGCTATATTTAACATGTACGGATATACAGAAACATTTTTATGTCTACAAGAAAAAAAATGTTAGTAGTGTTTGAGCCGATGCAAGAGAAAAGGGTCAATGCCCGATTTCAGGTCGACTAAAAACACTATAATTTTTTTCTTCTTTGGACTTTACGGCCCTTTCAGGATTATTTCAATTACTTTGAGCTGATACAGTCTGTAAGGTGGATGAAAATCGAAGTACTTGGGGAAAAGCTACCCGACACATCTGTAAGAAGAACTTGGCTTTGTCACTTACGAACCAAGCTCTACGCTCATACACACTGGTAGGAGGCTATTGATACAGAGTCAACATTCTTACTACCCCCACTCCCAACCTTTGTATTTCATATATACATGTACATGTGACAGCTTTCCAGACAAAATATTAATCCTACTTAAATGCCTTAATAGTCCGCTTGCTGGCCATTAATAGAGGTGTTCTTAAATATCTGTTTCATTATCTGAACATTACGTTCACACCTCACCCCGCCACATGCGCAATATGGCCTTCTTCCATAACCTTATTTATGGCATTTTGTCAGATGAATATTTTTGATATTTTTATCATTATGCTCCAAAGGAAGATTTTATTTCTTTTTGGCTCATCAGAACGACCCCACTGAGACGGTTCAGATGAGCCATAACTGTCCCAGTTATGCTATGATATAGAAAAAATAGGCATATGAAAAGTGGAGTTTAAATGGTTGATGTAATGGCCACAAGCCCTGCCCCTTTTGCTGTTTCCTTGATTGTTTATTTAGTTACATGTATATACATATATTAATCCTATTCACTGCAGTGTGGAAACTATGCTTAAAACATTTGCACATTTACACTAAATCAAAAGCTTGTATGCAATTATTCATACGCAAATACAATAACCATTCTGTGGCTTTTACATAGATACATTTACTCCCATTTAAACAATAGGCAAAAACTGACCAAATAATGTAACAATGCTTGCTTTATCTACCCGCAGGTGTTTAAGCCTTTGTTGACATATGTGAAACAAGTGTTTGCTAAAGCACTGTATAATTAGAAAGATGATCTAACATATTCACTTATTTGCAACTTATTGTCACTTATATATAATACAAGATTTTCAACAATTTTAACAATCTTCTCACAACTTTTGAAGCTTTCCCAGTGAAAGAAACAATACTTTAAAATATCTAGAAGTGGCACAGCTTCTTTTCCTTTTGTGAGTTTAATATTTTTTAGGGAACACACTAAGTATGATTGGTCCTATACACTATGCACCATCTGCTTCGTCTTTGCAATATTTGTAAAAGTCATCAACATACACAAGAAGTGTGCTTGTATTCTCAGGATGTTTGAAAATATAGAAGAGCTTCTGCAAAGCCATCTAGATTGCTCTGGAAATTAAAGAAAAAAGGAAATAAGTAGATTTACATTTTAGTACACAAAAAAATGCCCTAACATTTCTATTTGAATGGTGGAGCTATGAAATACACTAGCCTTATGTACTTTCAGTCAGGGTAAAATGAACATTGTGGTTATGCCTAACAAGAGTTATGGTCGGTGAAATTTGCATGCCATTTGCTTAAATTTTGACGAAAATCTCTTGACTGGTTTCAAGCTAAAAGATTGACACAATATTTGGATGTTCAAATGTTTGTACTTAAAAACTTGAATTGGATAAAAAAAAAAGAAAAACTTCAATCATATTAATGGCATGTAGTGTTTCATGTACACTGATCACCCTTTGAGAAAAGTTCTATTCGAGGAAGGTTATCCCGTAAATTATCATTATTATTATTTTTTAGGAGATTTACAAACACTTGTTTCCCTCTGCTTATACTTCTAGTCTGTCACAAAAGTGCCTCTCTGAGCCTGCGTTCCATGGAGGCTAGCCATGGAGTTTGTTGTTTGCCTAAATAGAATGTACCGTTTTGTCATGGGCTGGCTAACCAGAGGACAAATAGTCAAGAATGGCTCACCTGAGATAATTTAAATTTGTTAAAAATAGCCATCAGGAGAGATGGTAAAATCCCCCGACCGCACTGCAAATGGCCATACTTTTTCAACTTAGGGCATCAGAAATGTTACTTTATTAAGGGATACACTTCTTTGAAGGCTCGATATTCCTCAAATGTAGACATTTTTTTATCCAAGAAAGGTTTAATAAATTGATATATGTAGTATTAATACGGTCATAAAATCTGGCATCTGACAGCCTGTAAAATTTCAGCTAGTCTCTCATTTTGACTAGAATAAAAAATGAAATGATATTTTTTAAAATCGTATTTCTGAATTTAAGCTGGCAACATTTATTCAGAGAGGCGATAAAATATCGTCTCATTTCAGAATGAGAGACTAACTGAAATTTTACAAGCTGTCAGATGGCACAATTTATGAATGTGTTAATACCATATATCAATTTATTAAATGTTTATTGGATAATAAACTGTCTCTTTTTGAGGAATAAGGAGCCTTTGATCCTGCAATGAGTGATAACTCCATAACCCTGAATCAGACATATAACTCTGAAACCGTACGATGTGGAAACTGGATTTTGTGTTAGCTAATAAGAGATTTTCAATAAAGAATCCGATAAAAAAAAAGACAAAAATAAGGCCTGTTGACTGCAGTGGCAGTGATTATAACTCATAGAAAGTGGATTTTGTGTTCGCTAGTAAGTAATTTTGAACAAAGAATCTTAAAAAAAAATAAGACCTGTTGCCTGCAAGGCCTGTAACTGTTAAATTGTTTGTCTTAGAAACTCCAATTTGTGTTCGCTAGTAAGTGATTTTCAACAAAGAATAAGATAAAATAAGAAAAATAAGGCGTGTTGCCTGCATAGATTGTAACTCTCAAACCATAAGTCATAGAAACTGGATTTTGTGTTCACTAATAAGTGATTTCAACAAAAAATAAAAAAATAATGAGAAATATAAGGCCTGTCGCCACCAAGGCTTGTAACTCTTAAACCGTTAGTCTGAGAAACTTAAATTTGTGTTAGCTAGTAAGTGATTTCCAAAAAATAATCCAAAAATAATGAGAAAAATAAGGCCTGCTGCATGCACTGCTGATAACTCTGCATCCAGAGTATTAGTTATGGAGATAACTCCAACACTCAATAGGTCAGAGTTGTCCTTATATAGCGCGACACACCTATTTTATGTTCTAAGCATCTCTACTATCATAAAAATGTCTCCACAGGTTAAAGAGTAATGACCTGCACAAGATTTTACCACCAGGGGAGATAATTGAAAATAAATGGAGTAAGCCAGGGTTATAATTCTTAAATGCAACTCTCCTATTTAATGTTTTTAGCTATATTAATTATCACCAAAATATCAATTGGTAGAGGAGTCATGACCGTCAGAAAATTTAACCACTATGGAAGACAACTTAAAAATGGAGTCGGAGTTGTCTTTCTTGTACGTGACATGCCTACTAAATGGCCTCTTCAACTTTATCAAGTGTCATAAAAATATCTCGAAGGATTTAAGAGTTATGGCCTGCACAAGATTTAACAACTATGGGAGATAACTGAAGAATGGAGTCATTCTTGTACATGAGGAGATACATGTAACTCGAGAATGGAGTCAGTTAGAGTTGTCATTCTTGTACATGACACACCTACTCAATGTCCTCTAAAACTTGGTCAGATATCATGAAAATATCTCAAAGGATTATTGAGTTATGGCCTGCACAAGATTTTATAACTATGGCAGGTAACTCCAGAACGGAGTCAGTTAGTGTTGTCATTCTTGTACGCAACACGCCTACTCAATGTCTTTCACATATTGGTGAAGTGTCATGAAGATATCTAAAGATACGGCCCGCACAAGATTTAAAAACTATGGGAGATAACTCCAGAACGGAGTCAGCTAGAGTTGTCATTCTTATACATGACATGCCTACTCAATGTTCACAACATATTGGTGAAATATGAAAATATCTTTAAGGGTTTCAGAGTTATGCTCCGCACAAAATTTTACAATTTGGAAGACTTTGGGAGATAACCCATGAACCAAGTGAGTCCGAATTGTCTTTCTTGTATGCGACACTCCTACCCAGTGCCCTTTACAACCTGACAAAGTTTCATGAAAATAGCTTAAAGGGTATAGGAGTTATGGGCCGCACAAGGTTTTGTCTACAGACGGATGAATAGACAGACGGATGGACAGACAGAGGGACGCCGGGGCCTTTAGAAAATATCATAATATGACCTAGGCTTTTACATGTAGTAGCGTCAAATGTAATTTTTCTATTTTTTCTAATACAAAAGTGAACCATACCAGTTTGACTTTGCCACAAAAGCTCAACATGGTCAACCTTGGGTCGTCATTCAGACAAACTTTGTAGTACTGGAGTGCCAATGCTACATACAAATCAAGGGTCTTCATTGAAATAAACTTGGAAGTACTAGGCCCAGCAACACATACAAGGTTGTTGGCAAACGGTGCAGGCCCTGATTAAACTCTAAAGAATGCGATATCTGATCAGGGCCTTCAATGTTTTCATAAAGAACATGAATCTCCACTTTAAATCATAAAATTCAGCCTCACATCCCAAAAACTGGAAATGGACAGAATAATCCAAAAAACATAATTGGGTTAAGTGCAATGCTTAATACGGAGTGTCAAAGTGACCAGTCTTTCGATTTCGGAAAAGATGAAATTTAAGCTTATTTTACTATTTGTGGGCATGATAGCCATCTTGTTTGCATGACCTGGACCATGGATAAACCTGCGTTTCCCCATCCAAGTGAGGCTCCATTCGAAATTTTGCATCATTCGGTCAATTTTTTTCAGATGAAAAGACAATAGAAAATAATTATTACTATATTCCAACAACCTCAGCTTACTACCTTCTATTTAACTTAAAATAGCTTAAAGTAGAGAACTGTCTTTGCTGTCCCATGCTTTTTGAGAGTGCAGTTGATGGATAGAAAGATAAAGAGACAAGAGAGGCCTACCTAAACTACAAGCTCTTCATTGAACCTTTCGCTCTGGTGAGCTAAAATGGTTATTCAAATGTGCAAAATCCAACACAATTTTTAAATCTAAACAAGATGTGTTTTTGAGATTTTTCTTCCTTCTAAATTCTCTGCCGGGGGACACTTCTATCACTGATGATGCACCATTTTATATCTAGAAGTGAAATCACTCTGAATATCAATTAAATAAAACTGATATCATAGTGAAAAGATACCGTATCAATTCACATGTGATTGACGATTTATACTTTCACGGTAGTAAAAACTGAAAAATCTAGGATAAAATGATTTTGGAATGGTGTAATATGTAGAACACTTCTCAACACTAACGCTCCAGATGCTCACACGTACTATTTCAAACCGGTGACGTCACTTGAATATCATTTTTTATGCTGGCATAATGTTACTTATGCATGCAATGAAAGGCTTAGAGCAGCTCATCATGAATTTGTTTCGTTAGTGGTTCCTGTGCTTTTATATTCATTTACACCAAATTTCACATCAGTTTCTAGCTCCAAACTTGGTTTACACCTAATATTGTACCTGCTAATCATGCTCAGTCATATGAAATCGACGCAAAATGGCTAGGAAAAACAAAACATAATTTTGAAGTATGTTGTGACGTGCGTGATTTCTACTTAAAGCATAAAAAAAGAAAAAGAAAAAAAAATACTTTTTGGTCGGCAAATACCAAATATATTTCATCTCGTGTATTGAAAACAGAAGAATTTCAACTCATGCTGCGCACTCGTGAAAATTCTGACGTTTTCAGTTCATTCATATTTCATCTCGTGTATTGAAAACAGAAGAATTTAACTCGTGCTTCGCACTCATAAAAATTCTGATGTTTTCAATTCATTCAATGAATAAAAGAAATCCTCTTTATATTCTTGCACCAACATCAGTGCGAAAGTATCATAGCATTGCATGCCCAGTTAAGGCCCTTTTCTTCTAGTTGGAATGGGTAAATTGTATCGTTTTTGCTGATGTAAATAGCTAATAACTATAGACATACATGTAAGCATTATCTGCGGGATAGGGGGTATTAATAATTCCTTGAAAATGTATCAGAGGACCTCATACATGTGGCTATTTTATTATGAACCTTTGACAAGTTTCGTAACCTTCATATCTATTATTGGTGATTCTGATTATCATGATCTATATTCTATGTGTAATAATAATAATAATCATTATTATTATTGGAGAAAATTTTACTGAACATTGATGGCATTTCAACAATTTACCCATTTACACCTAATAACACCCCCTCCCCTCTTATAATTCTAATAAATGTAAGTTTTCAATTTTATATTTAGAGGTTTTTTTTTTCAGAAATTATCATATTTTATGCAAACAATGAATACAAGCTTTGATCTACACCGCATTCTGCTGTTTATGATCAGGACCTGCACTTTTTGCCAACATCACAGTTCTAGTCATAGTGAAACATATTACAATAACAAAGAGTTAAACATTTTTTTTCAACTTAAACATCAACAAACAAATAAGAATTACATGTATGAGACTTGAAAATGAAGCGAATAATGTACTCTGTAAATTTAGGACAAAGCAAGTATAAACAGCACTTCTCGGTTGGAATGAAAGTTTGTTTATTTTACTGCAGGACTTGAATGAGTTCTGAAACATAAGCTGATAAACAGACCATTATGGGAATCTGGTCTATGCTAGTAATGATTGATACGAAGATAACTCTGGAAAGGTCATTGTGAAAATTTTGCACACTCTCAGAACCTTGTGAGCCGGACTGAAATTTCCAAATGAACAGCCAGGAACTGATAGTACAAAACAGTCTACCACTTTAGAGTTGAATTCTGTTTTCAGCAAAACAGCTTAAAATTCAGATAAAAGAACGTTTTTCATTTGTGACAGTACTGAACATTTAATTGAAAAATGCCCACATAAAATCAAAGTCATAAAGAGGTAAGCAGTAGACAAGGAACAGGACAAGCTAGCAGTCTGCTTTATTCTCCAACTAAAGAAAATTTTAGAGGTTAGAGAGTTCAGATTCCTGTTGCTGTAGATACAGAAAAAAAGTGAGATAGATTTAGAAAATGGGTTAAAATTAGCAAAGGGCTCAGTAAATGATAAGCCAGTATCTGTACTTCGAAATACAGGTGCTACTACAATATTTGTGTCTGAAAACATCATAAACAAAGAACACATTACCTTGGACAAGAAAGCAGTTACATTAGCAATTGAAGTATTCATCTTTGTCCTGACGCAAAGATAAATATTAAGAGTCCTTATATATCAGGCACTGTTCATGCTTTAGTTCTAAATAACCCATTTGCTGATGTAGTTGTAGGGAACATAGGCCATATATATCCTGATTAGAGCAGTGAATCAGTACAAGTCATTACAAGGAGCATGCTTTAGATAAGCAAATACAGGTACAAAAAGGTACAGGCAAATACAGGTACAAAAAGATACAAATTGGAAAATGGATGAAAAAAAGATACAAATTGGAAAATGGATGACTATAAGGTTGTTTCTGAGCAAAATGATTGAGGTAGAAACAGACTATTTCACAGAAATAACATCAAAAGAAGATCTTATTTTTTACCAGAAATCAGACAAAACTGTTTATAAAGTAAAACGTTTTGTAATGGGAAATAATAAGACCAGCAGAAATACTCATTTTTTTTTTCATGAAAGATAATATTTTGTATAGAGCTTTTCATAGCTCCACAGGAGAAAGAGTCAACCAAATTGTTGTCCCCAAGAGATTCCGAAACAAAATTTTAGAAATAGCTCATCACACTCCATTTGGCGGGCATATGGGGTGTAGAAAAACAAGAAATAGAATTTTGCAGAATTTCTTTTGGCCTGGATTTTTTATTTATGTTGCACGTTTTTGCAAGGGATGTCCACAATGTCAAAGAAGTTAAGCAAAAGGCAAATCAATAAGAGCAAAACTAGTACCTATTCCACCTATGGATGAACCATTTACTAGAGTGGCAATTGATATTGTCGGCCCATTAAACAGAACAAAGCAAGGTAACCGGTACATTCTTACTTTATGTGATTATAGCACAAAGTATCCCGAAGCTATTTCCTTTGAAAACAGTTGTACTGAAACAGCTGCAAATGCTCTAACAGAGATATTTTCAAGAACAGGGATACCAAAGGAAATATTATCAGACCAGGGGAGTAACTTTACATGAGCTGTTATGAAAGAATTCTGTAAACTAATGCATATCGAGAAATTGATAAGTACTCCATATCATTCTGAAGCAAATGGTTTTGTAGAAAGTTCACTGGGACACTCAAGAAAATGTTAACATGTTTGTATAAAATGAAAAAGATGAATGGGATAAGCTTCTTCCCTATTTGTTATTCTCTAATCGGGAAGTGCCTCAGGAAACAACAGGTTTTTCTCCATTTGAATTATTTTATGGGAGGCATATAAGAGGTCCGTTAACAATTATACCAGAATCTTGGGAAGAGCCCAACATGGATAACTTGAAAGAGTCTGTGGTCAGTTACCTGAAGAAAACTAGTGAGATGCTTCTGAAAATGAGTGATATAGCTCACAGAGCTGAGCAAAATAGCAAAACAAAACAGAAGTTGTATTATCACAGAAAGAGTTTTGTGAGGAGACTAGAACCAGGACAGAAGGTGAGTGTTCTTTTACCAACAACTTCAAATAAATTAATGGCAAAGTGGAAGGGTCCATTTCAGGTAATAAAACAGCTAACACCAGTGGATTATGAAATACAAATTTAAAAAAAAGGTAAGAAAGACATTTCACATTAATACGTTAAAAGAATGGGTTGAAAGAGTTTGTTTGTTTGTGTTGAGGTTTTACGGCCCAGTCAACCCAATGGGGTCATGTCGAGCGCGGTCAGTTTACCTAACCACACGTTTACTGGGCAGGCTTAGTCCTCTAAGCGGTTAACCAGTATTGTGCACATTCTTTCGCCAGAAACTGACAACTGCCCTTCTTGAATCAGCGGAAGGGAGAGAATGACCATAGAAAATATTTCATGATCAATCTCAACGAAAGAATGTTGCCGACCTCGAAGGGGGTTGAACCCGCGACCTCCTGGTCTCCAGTCGGACGGCGCATCCAACCGAGCCACCGAGGCCGGCAACATCAATAACATACAAGTAAACAATCTGTTGAGTGATAATAAAAAAGATGAGTTAAAATTGGTTCTCCAGTCATCCTCTGATGTTCTATCAGATGTACCTGGAAAGACTAGTGTAATAGAACATGATGTTATGGTGAAAACTGAAAGTCCTGTCACGAAGATAGCATATATGCTACCATATGCACTACGCGAAAAGGTAAGAAAGGAAATTGATGACATGTTAGAAGTTGGAATAGCTGAAAAATCTACAAGTCCTTATGCTAGTCCCATTGTAATTGTTCCTAAAAAAGACGGTGGAGTTCGTTTATGTGTCGATTATATACAATTAAATGAAATAACTATTTCTGATCCTCAACCCATGTCAAAATTTGAGGATATTATAAACAAATTAGGAAAAGCCAAATACCTAAGTAAATTAGATCTAACAAAGGGTTTTGGCAAATACCACTTTCTCCACAGGCTAAAGCAAAAAGTGCTTTTGTCACCCCATTTGGCCATTTTCATTTCACTGTGATGCCCTTTGGAATGGTTAACTCTAGTGCTACATTCGTGCGCATGATGAAAATGGTCCTGTCTAAACTAGAAGATTTTTCTGATGCTTTCATAGATGATGTCATTATTTTTAGTGAATCATGAAATGAACACTTTATCTCATATACGACTTGTGCTGGAGTCTTTAAGGAAAGTTCGTTGCCAGCAAAACCAAGTGAGTGCATGACTGGCTTTAAAGAGCTAGAATATTTAGCCCATATTGTTAGAAATTGGGAGATACGCCCAGTTCATCAGAAAGTAGAGGCTATAAACAAATTACCACCTCCCAAAACAAAGAAACAAATTCGTTCATTCATTGGAATGATAGAATTCTACAGGAAATTTATTCCACATTTTGCAGAAATTTCAGCTATTCTCTCTGACCTGACAATGAAAGGTAAAATAAACGTAAAAAAGATTGCCTTTGGAAACAAAGAACACACTACAGATAAGCAAAATGGGAGTCTCGGTTTTATTGAGACTCTTCGTAAGCAGTAATGAAGTTTGCAACACTGCTTACGCCCTCTAGCGTATACATGAGCAGAACTCCATTTTCAAAGACTCCACAATGGGTCCAATGATCCCAAAGGAAACGAAAAATAACAAGGTAAGCCTAACAAGGTAAGATGGCTACCTGAACATCAAAAAACGTTTGATAGTCTAAAACCTCTGTCAGAATACCCAGTACTACAGAATCCTGACTTTACCAAAGAATTTATTTTACAAACAGATGCTTGTGAAAGAGGCATTGGCGCTTTGTTGTTGCAGACAGAGGGCACTGATACGCATCCTATCATGTTTATAAGCAGTAAACTTCTACCAAGAGAACAGAGGTAGAGTACTGTGGAAAAATAGTGTCTAGCCATTGTCAAAGCTTGCTACAGCTTAAGAGAATACCTGATAGGTAAGGAATTCATTATTGAATCTGATCATTACCCATTGCAGTGGCTGAACCAAATGAAAGATCACAATATGAGACTTCTGAGATGGAGTCTTATGCTTAAAGAGTACAATTTTGTCATCAGACACATCTCTGGTAGATACAATATTATTGCAGATATGCTGTCAAGGAGTACCAGCATAAATTTGCTCTATTTTCTTTGATTGCGACAAAATTGATAATTTTATCTTCAGAAGCGGGGCATATGTAGCAAATTGTATTACAGTCAAGTCCCTTTTCTTCAGCAGTGTAGTAATTCTGCTACATTTTTACCAGTATTGAACATTTAATTACCTGTACGTTTCTAGCTTTGAGCTATAAAATCAACTCATTTGTGAATGGTAACTTTTTCCTTTGTTTGAGTTCACTTTGTAAGATGATCTAAGGGTGGGCAGTTGTGTAATGAGACTGGTGATCAAATATGAAGATATTTGATATGGAAGTTATATTTTCTTATTATGAACTTTATTATTGCTGTTTCTGAGAAGTCAGTTCCATTGGAATTTATGATAAGGAGTTGTCATTGTATTATTTGAAGAATTTGTTCCTGGCGAGTTTACTTATACATCACTTGGTTTTGTGAACTATTTGTTCATTATGCAAATTTGTACATATCTCGGAACATTTGGAATTTGCTGGACTTTTGCATTAGATGGTTACTTGTAGAGTGTCTTCGCCTATGATGAAACTTGGCTTCAATATACATTCTACAAATACTCATGACGAAGTCCTATGACATTTATGTGGAGTGGCATTACGAGTTCCATGTCATCATACATTATTGTTCCATATACGAGCACTGTATATGAACAACTATACCTTGAGGTGTATCAACTCCATCTAGTGATTTGTTAGTAATTGATAGCAGTGTTGTCAATGGGTGCTATGACTACACATTTCAACAACTGATACTATTTCTACAAACTATATGATCCCTCTATTCTTATGTACAATAACATCATTGGTGGATTTCATTTATGGTAGCTGGAAAATATAAACAAAAATGTGTATTTTGAATAATGATCAACTCATAATGAGACTTAGATATAAAGAATGACTTGATGAATTTGTGACATATCTTTTTGATAAGAGCTGATCGAAGTAGTTAATAGAGTGTTTGTTGATCACGCAAATCTCCTTTTTTCCATGGTTTTGTATATATCAGTCTTATCTTTCTTTCACTCTTTGACTTTCTATCTGCTATTCATTCTTTCCCAGGATTAAACTACAGAGGAATGGCCTGCCGCCAAGTTATTTACAGCTGAGACTTTAAATTCATTCTGTGAACCCTAAAATAATCAATATCATATCTCTGATGTACTGCTTATGCTCAGGTTTAACGGCACATCCTTTCTTTTTTTTTTTTCTTTTTTTTTTTTTTTAATGATGGCTAAATTCTAAATTTAGCCACTCACCCACACGGACGTATATACTGATCTATCCATATGTATCTCAAAGACACATATTTATAATGCAGCCCATTTAGTATGTGACCAGACAATAAATGAAAATTAACTCATACAGCATCAACTCTTTTAATTATAAGGAACATAACATTAACCATGTCTCAATTTTGCAAACAGTTATATTGTTATAAAGGTAACAACTTTCACAACTCTACACTCCATGTCAATATCTGCCTACAACCATCTTTACACAATTAAGGGGAAAGTATACTCTGTAAATAAAGAATTTGTAGACCCCTTTTCATCAGGAGGCAACAAAAATGTTGACAAAGTCTATCAATTCCTAATAATGCATAGCTACAGATAAAAGAATTAAAAACTATTCTCAATTTTTTTTTTTTTTGCTTATTTCTCTACAAAAACATATACTCACAATGTATTTTTTCATGTAGAAATAAGAAAACTACCCTCTCTTATCTGGAGCTATGTTAATAGTTTGAAATAACTACAGATACCAGCCTTCAGAAGACAACGTATTTTTGGATACGCAGACTATTCAGAGAAATATTTTTTCCGAGTTATCAATAAAAACGTTAGCAATCAGAAAATCACAAAACTTGATTCCCATTTATCAAAAATGGCAGAAAATCTATGAATTCACCTAGCGATACATAGTTTGTACATATAGTCAAACATGGCAGAAAATCTAAGAAAATCTAAGAATGTTCAAACTATGTATTTTAAGGTGAATTTGTTGATTTTCTGTCATTTTTTGACAAAGGGAGACAAGACGTGACTTTCTGATTGCTTTCTTGCACATAAAATTCCTTCTAAAAAGGGGGTCTACTCTAAGAGGAATTTGCTCTCTTAAGGCCCTTCTGAAAGAGGTCTACTTTAAAAGGAAATAATTTACTTTTGAGAATGGATAAAAAACAATTTTGACATAGTTACCTCCCCCTCCTTTGAAAGTGTATCCCTTCCCCTTAAGACATGAACAACGATAGCCTGTGAATTGCAGTTTGATCAGTCTACACTGTCTGCCTGAAGAAACCTTGGATACTTGGTTATCCAAAGAGCATATAATAATCTGACTGAAGATGCAGAGACTGAACCGAATCTTTGCTGGTACAAATGCCCAAAAATTAATTTTTGTCACACTGTGGATCATATTACTGTTGTTAAGGTCTTGTGCGGTTCTTTTGGACAAAAAATATTTGAGCAGCACACAAAATGACCAACAAACAAGGAACTATATTGTTAATGATCTGCTGATTATGTCTTTATCAAAGAGGGAATACAAAAAACAGAAGACCAATGGTCCTGTAGCTCACCAGAGACTATTTGTTCTGAGCAAGCTTATGGTGACATTTTTAAAGAATGAAACATATGGGTATGGTAGCCGGTACAGTTTGATAAAAAAAGATATTTAAAGGTTTTCCCCATATGAGGCTACGTAAGACAAGTGACCTCTGGGACTGAGTCATTTTGACTCCAGGGCCATAATATGAAAAATCTTGATAAAGGCCCTCTAGCTGAAGCTACATACCAAATATAAAAGGTCTGTGCCTTTTGGTTTTCTGACAAGAAGATTTTTAAAGTTTTTTTCCTTAAATGAGACTACATGCATGTAACCAAAAGATGTCTGGGGTGGGGCATTTTTTGATCACAGGAACATAATTTAAACAATCTCAGTTGAGGTCCACTAGATGAAGCTGCATACCAAATATCAAAGGCATGGGCCTTCAAGTTTCAGACAAAAAGACTTTTAAAGGTTTTCCTATATTTGTCTATGTAAAACAAGTGACCTAAGGACAGGGTCATTTTGACTCCAGGGCTATAATATGAATAATCTTGGTAAAGGCCTTCTCGATGAAGCTGCATACCAACTATCAAAGGCCTGAGCCTTCCAGTTTCACACAAGTATTTTTTAAGGTTTTGCCTATATGAGTCTATGTAACACAAGTGACGCCCTGGGGGGGAGCCATTTTTGACCCTGAGGCTGCAATCAGAATTATCTTGGCAGAGGTCCATTAGATAAAGGTATATACTAATATAAAAGTCCTGTACCTTCTACTTTCAGGCAAGAAGGTTTTTAAAGCGAATCTATGTGAAACTAGCGAGCCCCAGGGCAGGGCCATTTTTGATCCCAGTGTTATAATATTGCACAATCTTGGCAGAGGCCCATTAGATGAAGTTCCCAAACGTCTCAGGCCTGGGCCTTCTAGTTTCAGAGAAAAAAGATTTTTAAAGTTTTTTCCTATAGGAGTCCACGTAAAGTTACCTATGGGTGGGGGGAAGGGGGGTGGGGGGGGGGGACATTTTTTACCCCAGGGCTATTACTTGAATAATCTTGGTAGAGGTCCACCAGGTAAGGCTAAATACCAAATATCAAAGGACTGGGCCTTCTAGTTTCAGACAAGAAGTTAAAGTTTTGCCTATAGGAGTTGACTTAAAGAATTTGACCTTAAAAAAGCTGAAGGTCAACCCAAGGTTATCATTTTTTCAAACTTCATTGGGCCAATGTACCCAATACTGCTTAGCAAGCCCCAAGGCCATTGGCCCTTTGGTTCTGGAGAAGAACATTTTTAAAGAGTTTTTCATGTGAACCAGATGCGGTGAGCTCTTTTATTCCCACTACCCATTGATGCTTCATGATATATAGTGCACACAAGGCTCACTTTAAGAGTCTGTATTATGTAGTGACCTGGAAAATAAGGTCACAGTCACCAAAAGCTAATCACTTCCTTCCCCCATCCTAGGATGCAAAAATATAATTTCTTCTAATAAAACTTTAAAGAGATCTGAAGTAAATTGAAATCTAACAGGGGGGTGTTTACTTGAAAAATAACTATATATTAGCCAAGGATAAATACCACTTTAAGGGGAATAGATACTTATTCAGGGGAGACCTCTGTCAAAATTATTCAGAGATATACAGGATTTCAGTTTTTGGTGCAGATCTATAAATGTGGTAAGTTAAGCTATGCATCTTTTGTCAAAGTGACCACAATAAAATACAGAACTGTATCAATATCTAACGAAATATTTGATAGTCTAACATGACATTAATGTTTCCCACTGAGCCCAGTGGAAATGTAACAGTGATCAAACTACGATAATTTACTTTGACAAAGTAGTGGGTGCAAAAGGGAGTGTTTGATGACGTTGCATGTAAACATTTACTGCTTGCGACGTCGGCTGCAAAAGAGTTCTTTGTTTGTTTGTGTTGAGGTTTTATGGCCCTGTCAACCTAGTATGGTCATGTTGAGTGCAGTCAGTTTACTTAACCACACTTTTACTGGGCAGGCTTAGTCCTCTAAGCCGTTAACCAGTAATGGGCACACTCTTTCGCCAGAAACTGACAATTGCCCTTCTTGAATCAGCGGAAGGGAGAGAATGACTGTAGAAAATATTTCGTGATCAAATCTCTACGAAAGAATGTTGCCGACCCAGGGCGGGGGGGGGTCAAACCCGCGACCTCCTGATCACCAATCGGACGCGCATCCAACTGAGCCACCAAGATCGGCAAAAGAGTTCTTTAGAAAACATTGCAACAATGTCAATTTGCCTTTCTGTATCATGTCAGAATCGAAATAATTTTTCTATACTGTGAATTATCGTGACTAAAGCATGGTGTTGGTGAGCAAATGTGAATATTGATTCACGGGGGCAAAGCTGTCGTAAATTAATACTTTGCAATCTGCCCTTCAAAACCATGCATTATTTGCAACAATTCACAGTAGGGAATTTTTTTCTTAACTGAAACATACATGTATTGTTTTATCAAAAGAAACCATATCAAACAAAATCTGTAAGTGTCTCATCTTGTCTATAGGAAAAACTACACCTGATAAACTCTACAAGTATATCCATTTTTTTTTTAAATTCATGCAAATATTTTTTATGCAATATTTTTCTTATAAGAAATTTACCCAAACTTGGAAGGATAATATCAACCTTAATTATATAGCTACTAATACTGAATGATTAAAAATATGCTATAAAATCCTTGGAGCAAGCGTGCTGATATCACATGATATGGGCATGCTTTCTTGATATTGCATACTTATTCTGATGCATTCGAATGTGACCATTTTATGACATATGATATCGTACTAGTGCAAAAATGATATTACTTTTGTAATAAATATTTCACACTGTTAGAATAGCTATCAGACAAAGAATTTTCACAGAAGCATTTAATCAAACAAACTATTTATAGCTATATATAATAAAGGGTTATTGCACTGATATTGGTGAATACTGTCCCTCACTGGAATATCTATGGACACTAGCAAGCTTGTGTCCTTGGATATCCCAACAAGGGACAATATTCACCAATTTCAGTGCAACAACCCTTTATTACTACTCTCTGGGCAAATTCAGCAGACAACAAACTGATTTTTCTTATATTTCCCAGAAAATAGGCATTGACAGTTCATGCAAATAGTCTTCCTATGTAGACAATTTGCATGAAATGTCAGACCTATTTTGTGAAAAATAAGAAAAATATTTCAAAATGTAGTCTGCTGATATTTCTTTTCTACAGCATGCCCAGTGTTAATAATCAAAAGTAGCATCAAAATCTTGACAGATGTCATAAATAGTAAACGACACAAATAGACCCTAAACTAGTGTTGCCTATCATTAGAATTGATTAATGAGGTAGTTCTAAAAGGTACCCAATATGCTTTCACAGAGAAATAACTAGACAAAGTGACCAGAGGGTCACGTATACACCCGGCTCCCACCAATCCATCAACAGCCTTGGTAATATGCTTTAACAAGAGCTCTGCCAAGCGGGGCATTATACGCCCCTGGCAAGTAAAAAGATGTAGCACAAAAACTGGCTCCTGTATAATTCAGTGCTCCGGATATAAACTGTAAGTGAAATTACAAAAAAAAAAAAAAAAAAAAAAAATTAAAAAAATTTCACTGGGGCATATCTCTGCTGATATCTGGTGAACTGTAACCTAAGCGACCAAGCTGGCCCAGAAATTAAGGAAGAAGTGACTTCTTCCTCCTGGGAAAAGAGGGAGAAGTTTGCTGCATCAAGGGAGAAGTATTTTCTGATGGAGGACACACCACATAAGAATGACTTTATTATAAGCTCATACGAGCCTTTGGCTGATTTGTTTTTCCTATACTTCAATATTGGACCAAACAATAACAAAACAAAAATAAACAACCAAAAAAAAAAAAAAAAAAAATGCTGCAAGGAATTTTTTTGTAAACCTTTAACTTGTTTAATACTGATTTTATTTTTGTTCTTCAAGGGAGCAAAATCAGAAGAGAATTAAAAAAAAAAAAAAAAAAAAAAAAAAAAAAAAAAAAAATCCAAAAACAATTATGTATTCATAAAGATTTAATAATGGCAACCTTTCCTTGCAAATCTAATAAAAGAAGAAAAAAAAATCAATAGCTTGCCCATATGACCAAAACTTTAGTTATTTGCAAAAAATATACCTATTATAAAATAAAATTTGCACACTATTACCTCTAAACAATATGCTGTGAAAAGTTTACAAAAACTTTCAAAGGGGTATAAATCTGCAAATTTTTGGTGCACTGTAACCTGGAAATAATATGTGCTGCTCCACATCATCGTGTAACTATGTATGAAGTTTCAGCTTGATCGGATGTAAACTATAGAAGAATTTAGCCGGAAACACAAAATTAATAGAAATTAATAGAAATTTTCAACTGGGTTTAACTCTGCTAATATTTGGTGAACTGTAACCTTGAAATAATATGCGCACCTCCACATCATGGTCTAACTATAAATAAAATTTCAGCTTGATAGGATGTAAACTGTAGGAGGATTTAGCCAGAAACGAAAAGTTTACTGAAATTTTCAAAGGGGCATAACTCTGCTAATATTTGGTGGACTGTAACCGCGAAATAATATGCGCTGCACCACATCATGGTCTAAGTGTAGATGAAGTGACAGCTTGATTGGATGTAAACTGTAGGATTTAGCCAGAAACAAAAAATTAATAGAAATCTTCAAAGGGGTATAACTCTGCTAATATTTGGTGGACTGTAATCTTGCAATAATATGCGCTGCACCACATCATGGTCTAACTACAAATCAAGTTTCAGCTTGATTGGATGTAAACTGTAGGAGTTAGCCGGAACGAAAAGTCAGCTGAAATTTTCAAAGAGGCATACCTCTGCTAATATTTGGTGGACTGTAACCTGGAAACAATATGTGCTGCTCCATATCATGGTCTAACTATACATGAAGTTTCAGCTTAATTGGATGAAAAATGTAGGAGGAGTTAACCGGAAATGAAAAGTTTACAGAAATTTTCTAAGGGGCATAACTCTGCAAACATTTGGTGGACTGTAGCCCCGAAGCAATATGCGCTGCGCCACATCATGGTCTAACTATATACCAAGTTTCAGCTTGACCGGATGTAAACTGTAGGAGGAGTTAGCCAGAAACGAAAAAGTTTACGGACGGATGGATGGACGGACGCCATATATTGTGACATAATACGTCCCATTTTTCAAACGGGCATATAAAAATTTGATGTAGATGTCCACTAATGATACAAAAGGACAAACAACAGACATACAAATGAACCAAAAAGCAACAACTCTATACACCTAAGCATACAATATGCCAGGGGTATAAAAATATCTGGATTTAAAGAGTACCAAGCAACTTTTCTCAGAGAAATAGGAAAAAATAATCATCATATTTACCATAAGTATTGGGAAAGACAGAGCGGAGGAAACAGTATAGACCCTGATCAGATGCCACCTTTTTATTTTTTTTTTATATTTTCATGACAAAACTGTGTATTCATTTCTTAATATTTCTGAGGAAGTAAGAAAAATATCACCAATTTGTTGTCTGCTGAATTGGTCCATATGTTGTTGTTGTGCGGATTTTTAACGCTACCAGGTACCCAAGGCACATAGAGGCAGCGGTGATTGTTATGATCTACATGTATTTGTACAGCCTTGCTTTCATGGATCACCCATGCACACTTGGTGCCGTTGTCTGTCACCAAGCGCCGCCCTGTCCACTTTATACTGAACCCAGGGCACGTAGAGTATAAGCTAGGCGTAATAATGGTTTGAAAATTGTCTCGACCCGAGCAGGATTCGAACCCACGATATCCCGCTTGAAAGTCAAGTGCGCTAACCACTAGGCCACCCAGCCCACATTGGTCCATAGAGTTGTAAAGGTTAATATATTTGTCCTAAAATTTAAACAAATCCTGTTTACTATTTGCAAAAGTGTCTGAAAAATTGCTGGATGAGTGGCAAACAGTGTAGACCCTGATCAGAGGTTGCCTTCTGCACTGTCCAATCTTGGTCTACACAGTTTGCACAAGCCTATCTTTGTGAATATTTAGGGTAACTATTTTGACACCTTACAAAGAACTGATCCACCTAAAAGAAAACGCATTTATCATAAATAGAAAGTTGCCTCCCTTGTATTTAATTCCATTCAAACATGAGGCTAGTCATTGAGAATAGAATATTCTCACAGAGGGAGCAAATTCTTTCCTTTCAGAGCAGCCCCAATAAGAAGGGAGGCAAATACAACCATGTCAAGTTTATCTACCCTGCAGAACTCCTCATGTATCCTAAAATTTAACATATCGTGTTTGGTGTAAAAATGTACTCACTGAATGGCAAAAGGTGAACAATCTGATTAAATTCCTTATTCAGTTTCACTGCGCCTATACTGTTTACTCAGGTATGTCTGTCACAAGAGAGGAGCTTCATTAAACTGCCCAGGATGATTAAACAGGTCTGTGCTATTTGCTCATCTCTGCTGTATGAGGTGTTTGTCCAAATATTTAGGATAATTATAAATTAAGTTTTTCAAATTCTGTTCGAGAGACATTTGGTTATCAGATAGTAGGTAACTCTTTAACTGGTGTGTCTTTCTTTGTGAACAAATCGAAGAATTTTGCTGTGGGAGCCAGCCCAAGAGCTCCTGCCACATTGACTAACTTCTTTTTCTTCTCTTTTACTGGTAATGGTGTAGTCTGAAGAAAAAAATCAAATGAAATAAAATATGGGCCATGCCAAGCGAAAATGTGTCTTCGGGCGTATGCGGACAATGAAGGCCCAGATCAGCCTGCCCAGTCTGATCAGGGCCTTCACTTACCACCAAAAAAAAAAACATTAGACACTATAGGACATAACAAGAGGCCCACGGGCCACAGGTCGCTCACCTGAGTGACATAGCCACTGCAGATATGCAGATGTCATGCAACATTTTTCAATTCTGTCATTGCAACTAATGAAAAGATCATCATTTAAGCAGTTCTTAATTTTGAAGAAGAATATATATGGCATGATAGTCAATGGAGCGTGATCATTTGAACAAACTCTCAATCACATTTCAATGTGAAATTTGGTGGCAAATGGCTAAGTGGTTTCTGAAGAATCACGATTTTATACATGTAAACAACTCAGTGGCAGGGAAATATAATAAACATAAACAAGGTGGCAGCCATCTTAGATTTCCAATCAGAATGATTTTAGCTACTGTTGATCTACAAGTCATCTCGATACTTCCAATGAACTTTGAGTCAATTGCCCTTTTGGTTCAGTAGAAAAAAGTTCAAAACAGATTTTCAAGATGGACACCATGGCCCCAATTTGGGGATTTCCTATCACAACAATTAAGCTATTTTTCATCTACAAGTCACCCCGATGCTTCCTACCAAGTTGCAAGTCAATTGGCCTTTCAGTTCAGAAGAAGAAGGGAAAAATAGATTTTCAAGACGGCCACCATCTTGGATTTCCGATTGAAACAATTTTAGCTATTTTAATATCTTCAAGTCATCCTGATGCTTCCTACCAATTTTCAAATCAACTGGCCCTTTGGTTCAGGAAAATAAGCGAAAAAAAGAGTTTCAAGACGGCCGCCATGGTGGGCCATCTTTGATTTCCGATCCAAACAATTTAAGCTATTTCAGATCTACAAATCAACCCAATGCTTCCTATCAAGTTTTGAGTCAAATGGCCTTTCAGTTCAGGAGAAGCGAAAAATAGATTTTCAAGATGGCTGTCATGGTGGCCATCTTGGACTTCTAATAGGGACGATTTTAGCTATTTTTGTTCTACAGGTCACCCAGATGCTTCCTACCTAGTTTAAAGTCAATAAGCCTTTCCATTCAGGAGAAGTGAAAAATAGATTTTCAAGATGGCCACCATAGCGGCCATCTTGGATTTCCAATCGGAATGATTTTAGCCATTTTTTATCTACAAGTCAACCCAATGCTTCCTACCAAATTTCAAGTCAATTGGTTTTGGGGTTTAGGAGAAGAAGCGAAAAAAAGATTTTCAAGATGGCCACCATGGCGGCCATCTTGGATTTCAGATCAGCAGGATTTCAGCTATTTTTGATCTACAAGTCACCTTGATACTTCCTACCAAGCTTGGAGTCAATTGGCCTTTTGGCTCAGGAAATAAAGTGAAAAATTGATTTACAAGATGGCTGCCATGGCAGCCATCTTGGATTTCCGATCAGAATGATTTTAGCTATTTTTGATCTACAAGTCACCCCGATGCTTCCTACCAAGTTTCAAGTCAATTGGCATTTGAGTTTAGGAGAAGAAGCGAAAAATAGATTTTCAAGATGGCTACCATTACGCCTATCTTGGATTTCTGATCGGCATGATTTTAGCTATTTTTGATCTACAAATCCCGATGCTTCCTAGCAAGTTTGGAGTCAATTGGCCTTTCGGTTCAGGAGAAGAAGCGAAAATTAGATTTTCAAAATGGCGGCCATGGCGGCCATTTTGGATTTCCGATCTGCACAATTTTAGCTAATTTTGATCTATAAGTCACACCAATGCTTCCTACCAAGTTTGGAATCAATTGGCTTTTGGGTTTAGTAGTAAAAGCGAAAAATAGATTTTCAAGATTGATGCCATGGCGGCCATCTTCGATTTCCGATCAGCATGCTTTTCGCTATTCAATTTGATCTACAAGTCACCCTGTTGCTTCCTAGCAAGTTTGGAGTCAATTGGCCTTTCGGTTCAGGAGAAGAAGTGAAAAATAGATTTTCAAGATGGTGGCCATGGTGGCCATCTTGGATTTCCGTTTGGCAAGATTTTAGCAATTTTTTATTTACAAGTCACCCAGATGCTTCCTACCAAGTATAGATGGCCCAAGGGCATGGGAGGAGTAGGCTTTTAAAGCAATTGTTGACGCCACACGACGCAAAACGGACGATGGATTATGACTGACCACAATAGCTTACCATGAGCACTTCGTGCTCAGGTGAGCTAAAAATTTGAGCAAAATTGGCTCAGTGGCTTCAGAGGAGAAGTCGTCCGAAATTCTATATAATTGTCCCATACAAATGTTATGGGGCTCCTACAAATGCATAGGGAAGCAAACTTGACCTTGCCGTAAAAAGGTCAAATGTCAACGTACGACAATCTTTTTAGCAACTTTGGTAGATCTCCTGTTCCCGATGATTTGTGCACAAATTCAGCCACAAGACATCCTCGGTTCTGGAGAAGAAGATTTTTTAAACAGTTTTACCAAATATGGGCATGGCGGCCATCTTGGTCGATGATACGCGACCATTTTAGCAATCTTTCATTTCCCAGACCTAAGAAGGCTCAATATAATATTTGAGCAGATTTGGCTCAGTGTCTTCAGAGGAGAAGTCCTTTGAAATTCTCAACAATTTTCCTATTCAAATGTATGGGGCTCATTTAAATGCATAGAGAAGCAAACTTGACCTTGCCGTAAAAAGGTCAAATGTCAACGTACCAGAATTCTTTTAGCAACTTTGGTAGACCTATCGTCCCCGATGATTTGTGCAAAGATTCAGCCCCAAGACATTCTCGGTTCTGGAGAAGAAGATTTTTAAAGGTTTTTACCATATATGGGCATGGCGGCCATCTTGGTCAATGGACCGCAACAACTTTAGCAATGTTTTGTTTCCCTACGCTAAGGTGGCTCCATATGACATTTGAGCAAAATTGGCTCAAAGGCTTCAGATGAGGTCGTTTGAAATTCTTTACAATTTTCCAATTCAACTGTATGGGGATCATACAAATGCACAGGGAAGCGAACTTGACCTTGCCGTAAAAAGGTCAAATGTAAACGTACAACAATTCTTTTAGCAATTTTGGTAGGCCTCCCATCCCCGATGATTCATGCAAAGATTCAGCCCCAAGGAATCCTCGGTTCTGGAGAAGAAGATTTTTAAAGGTTTTTACCATATATGGGCATGGCAGCCATCTTGGTCAGCAGACTGCGACCATTTTAGTAATCTTTCGTTCCCCCACCCTAAGGAGGCTCCATATGAAATTTGAGCAAAATTGGCTCAGCGGCTTCAGAGGAGAAGTCGTCTGAAAATGTTAATGGACGGACGCATGGACGGACGGACGACGGACGAAAAGTGATCACAATAGCTCATCCTGAGCATAGCTCAGGTGAGCTAAAAACATGTTGTGGCGCTCATCAGAAGCACCACAATGAGGGTATATATGATAATCAGGTGATCTACTCTTTAATCCAGTAAGTATGCCAATTATCAAGCCCTAGATCAAAGGCTTTCTGAGTCCTCTTGTACATGAAGTTTTGCTTCATTTTTCTAATAAAAGCATTGCAGACACTATGTAATATCCTGCCACTGCACACAACAGATATGTAACCTTACTCAAGGTATACAGCAAACGCTCGATTCTAATGTCAATCATGGCCAATATTAAACTTCATTGAAAAGTAACTGTATTGGACCATTTTCTATCTGAACTTTGTTCTAGTCAGTATCAAAATGTACACATAATTTGATAAAAACCCATCAATTTGTTCTCAAGATATCAAACAAGAACTCAATTTTGCTGTCTCAAACTCTGTTGAAAACTAACAAATTTAGCCCATTTTCAACCCCAACCTAGATCTTCTGCACTTTCGGAAACTTTTGGAAAGACATTTTTTTATTTAGCGTTCTAAATGGAAAAATTTATTTGTGATGGACAATATCTTATCAGAAACCATTTGTAGTTCCTGTTTCTGTGTTTAGTTTTCAGAGATTTACCACATAATTAATTTTATGGCCAAATAAAATGTGAAACGATAATACCCCACCATTAACACATTGCGGGCAGATAACCCTGCAAAGACTGATGAAATCTGCCCATAGCAATCTCTAAACAGATCACGACAATATGGATGCACATATTTAATTTGGTAAAAATCCATTGAGATTTACTCAAGTTATTGTCCTGAAAGTAAAATACGGATGCATTGCTGGCATATAACTGTCAAAAATGGACAATTTGCCCAATAGCAATCTTAAAGCAGATCTCCACAATATCAATGCAATGCACATACAAAGTTTGGTGTAAATCCATTGATATTCACAAACCTTATCATCCGGAAATGAAAATCCGGACATGTCGCAGACAGATAACTGTCAAAAATTGACAAAATTTGCCCGTCTGCAATCCCAAACCAGATCTTCATAATATCAATGCACACACTGTCTGGTAAAAATCAATTGATATTTACTAAAGGTATCATCCGGAAATGAAATTCTGATATATCAAGGGTAGATAACTGTCAACAAGAGGGCCATGATGGCCCTGTAACACTCACCTGAGTATTATAGCACTTTGAGAACCTGACCTAGAACTGATCAAGGCAAACATTCTGGCTAAAATACATAAGGATTATATTAACAAGTAAGATAATGTACCATGTCTAATGGACTGTGAAATAGAGGTCAAGGTCAAATATGGATGACTGCACTCAAAAGGCCATATGACCTAAACACAAACACTTCACAAGTGCCAAATATCACTCTGTAGGACTAATAATTACTGAGAAACTGACCTAAACAGAAAATCTTAAGAAAGTCATGGGACCATGAAATATATGTCATAAGTGACCCAGTTCCAAATCTCACCTAGAAATCATCAAGACAAACATTTTGAGCAAGATTCATGATGATCATTTCAAAAATATGACCTTAAGAGTGTCAACAAGGTTTTCCTTTGATTTGGCCTGGTGTCCTAGTTACTGATTCCAAGTGACCCAGTTTTAAATGAGACCTAGTAATCATCAAGACAAAGATTTTGAGCAATATTCATGATTTTTATTTAAAACATGTGATCTCTGGAGTGTTAACAAGGTTTTCCTTTGATTTAGCCTGGTGACCTAGGTTTTGACCCCAAGTGACCAAATTTCAAATTTGACTTAGAAATCAAGACAAACATTTTGAGCAAGATTCATGATGATTGCTTCAAAAATGTAACCTCTAGAGTGTTAACAAGGTCTTTCTTTGATTTGGCCCAGTGACCTAGTTTCTAACCCCAAGTAACCCAGTTTCAAACTTGACGTAGAAATCATCAAGATAAACATTTTGAGCAAGATTCATGATGACTGCTTCAAAAATGTGACCGCTAGTGTTAACAAGGTTTTCTGCTGATTTTGCCCAGTGACCTAGTTTTTTACCTAAAGTGACCCAGTCCTAAATTCGACCTAGAAATCATCAAGACACACATTCTGAGTAAGATTGATGCAAACTGCTTCAAAAATGTGACTGCAAAAGTGTTAACAAGGTTTTCCGCTGATCTGGCCCGGTGACCTAGTTTTTTACCCCAAGTGACCTAGTTTCAAATTTGACCTAGAAATCATCAAGACAAACACTTTCGGCAAGATTCGTGATGACTGATTCAAACAAGTGACCTATAGAGTGTTAACAAGGTTTTCCTTTTATTTGGCCTAGTGACTTAGTTTTTAATCCCAAGTGACAAAGTTTCAAACTTGATGTAGGACTCATCAAGACATTTTGAGCAAGATTCATGTTGATTGCTTGAAAAATATGACTGCTAGAATGTTAACAAGGTTTTTCTTTTGATTTAACCTGGTGACCTAATTTTTGACCCTAAGTTGACTCAGTTTGGAACCTGATCTAGAAATCATCAAGACAAACATTTTGAGCAAGATTCATGATGATTGCTTGAAAAATGGGACCTCTACAGTGTTAACAATATTTTCCTTTTATTTGACCTGGTGACCTAGTTTTTTACCCCAAGTGACCCAGTTCAAACTTGACCTAGATTACATAGGGGCAAACATTCTGAGCAAGTTTCATCAAAAAAGGGTAAAGACTGTGACCTCTAGAATGTTAACAAACTAATTGTTGACGATGAATGACTGACTACAGGCGACGGACAGAGGGCGATCAGAATAGCTCACCCTGAGCTAAAAATATAAAAATGTTTATCTGAAAACTTTCAGTTTTTGATGGTGAAATTTTCAATATTTGGATAGGCCTGTTTTTGTAATAAGGCTTTAAAGAAATTTGACCTGGTGACCTACTTTTTGATCCGACATGATCCATATTCAAAGAACTTGACCAGGACAGCATCAAGACAAACATTCTGGTATAGTTTCATGAAGATTGAAGCAAAACTGTGGCCTCTAGAGGATGAACAAGGTTTTAAAGCAATTTGACCCAGTGACCTAGTTTTTAATCCGACATGACCCATATTCGAACTTCATCAAGATATCTTCAAAACAAACATTCTGATAATGTTTCATGAAGATTGAAACAAAATTGGGGCCTCTAGAGGTGAACAAGGTTTAAAGGAAATTTGATCTAGTGACCTAGTTTTGGGCCCGATATAATCCATATTCAAACTTGACCTAGATATTATCAAGACAAACATTCTTGTAAAGTTTCATGACAACTGAAACTAAACTGTAGCCTCTGGAGGGTGAACAAGGAAAATGTTGACAATGCATGACGGACAACGCACGTACGACAGACACAGGCTCATTACAACAGCTCACCTTGAGCACTTTGTGCTCAGGTAAGCTAATGAATATTCTGGTATAGTTTCATGATGACTGAAGCAAAACTGTGGCCTCAAAAGGGTGAACAAGTTTTTAAAGAAGTTTTTTACCTGACATGACCCATATTCAAACTTGACCGAGGTCTTATCAAGACTATCATTCTGGTTAAGTTTCATGAAGACTGAAGCAAAGCTGTTGCCTCTAGAGGGTGAACAAGGTTTCAAAGCAATTTGACCTAGTGATCTTGTTTTTGAACCAACATGACCCATAGTCGAACTTGACTAAGATATCATCAGGACAAACATTCTGGCAAAGTTTCATGAAAATTGCAGTAAATCTGTGGCCTCTAGAGGATGAACAAGGTTTTAAAGCAATCTGACATAGTGACCTAGTTTTTGCTCCGACATGACCATATTCGAACTTGACTGAGATATCACCAAGACAAACATTCTGGTAAAGTTTCATAAAGATTTAAGCAAAACTGTGGCGTCTAGAAGGTGAACAAAAGTTTTAAAGCAATTTGACCTAGTGACCTAGTTTTTGATCCAACATGACCCATATTCGAACTTGACTGAGATAACATCAAGCAAACATTCTGGTAAAGTTTCATGATGATTGAAGCAAAACTGTGGCCTCTAGAGGGTGAACAAGGTTTTAAAGAAATCTGACCTAGTGACCTAGTTTTTGCTCCGACATGACCATATTCGAACTTGACTGAGATATCACCAAGACAAACATTCTGGTAAAGTTTCATAAAGATTTAAGCAAAACTGTGGCGTCTAGAAGGTGAACAAAGGTTTTAAAGCAATTTGACCTAGTGACCTAGTTTTTGATCCAACATGACCCATATTCGAACTTGACTGAGATAACATCAAGACAAACATTCTGGTAAAGTTTCATGATGATTGAAGCAAAACTGTGGCATCTAGAGGGTGAACAAGGTTTTAAAGAAATCTGACCTAGTGACCTAGTTTTTGACCAGACATGACCCATATTTACGACGGACACCGCACGTACGACCAACACAGCGTGATCACAGTAGCTCACCTTGAGCACTTCGTGCTCAGGTGAGCTAAAAATTGACAAAATTTGCCCATTAATAATCCCAAACCAGATCTAGTATTTTTTTTGCTTTTCTTCACTAATTTTAAATATTGACGTTCCATAACAATATTGTGAAAATTTCAGAAAGTTTAAACAAGTAGAACTTATTGAACATCTGCATCCAAACTACATAATTATTAAATTTTGCATATTTTGCAGCCATTTTTACAATGGGAAAAAATGAAAATATTCAATTTTTTTAAACCAATGACTAGAATAAAACCTTTTGTGCTTATTTAATTGCCACAAACGGTTTTATATTAAATCATGCTAAAAGTTTGCAATTATTTTCTCTGTGTAAAATTCCAGGCAAAATACGGCTTTTCATAAGATGTCAAAAGGAGAGTAGTCAATATTAATGTGTATATAAACTGTGATCAAAATTCATTCAAGAGTACCCAAAACATATGTTTTTGGGAGAATTTAAGAGAATTATTCCGCAATTATCATCTATTACTCAAATATTCTGCTGACTTTATCTTAGCACTGCCTGTGCTGCATTACACCTTCATTTTTACCTTACACAGGTGTTGCTGAGGAATGTCTGGTGATAATTTTGTATTTCTCCATAAAAAACCTATTTTGCTTGTGTTGAGGTTTTACGGCCCAGTCAACCCAATGGGGTCATGTCGAGCGCGGTCAGTTTACCTAACCACACGTTTACTGGGCAGGCTTTGTCCTCTAAGCGGTTAACCAGTATTGTGCACATTCCTCCACCAGAAACTGACAACTGCCCTTCTTGAATCAGCAGAAGGGAGAGAATGACCGTAGAAAATATTTCATGATCAATCTCCACGAAAGAATGTTGCCGACCTCGGCAGGGGTTGAACCCGCCACCTCCTAGTCTCCAGTCGGACGGCGCATCCAACTGAGCCACCGAGGACGGCACAAAAAACATATATTATGGGTACCAAGTTTTCTTATTTCTCTATAAAAACACATCTTGTTGGTACTCATTAGAAGCCCCTCATTGTGGGTCTTCTAGTGAGTACCCACAGCAAATGTATTTATGGAGAACTGGAGAAAATTATACAAGAAATATTATACAATACTCCTTCATAACAACTTCTCTGACCTCGTCTCCTTATCTGCAGCTGTGCCTGTACTGTAGTAATCCTTTGAAAATTTATGGTGCGTTAATATGAGTTTTTTTTTTTAAAGTAAAACATATTTTAACAAGTAATTCTTAACAGGGCTCGGGAAAACCGGAAAAATAGCCGGTCTGGACCGAAATTAAGAATTCTGGACCGATTTCAAACACCCCAAAACGCTAATAAATTGGTCCAACAGGTTTGTGCCTTGAACCCCATTTTCCCCAACCAACCAATTTTTTTGCGAATCAATGATGTCTAAAAAATCACAAACGGTCAAGTCTTCCCAAACTGACAACGTCCGCGCACCTTTTAAATGCGATATTATGGTAGTTAAAAGGCTCTAAACCGTCATTTGACATGTATATTGGAGAGACAGCTGAATAACGGAAGCACAAATTAATTACGTGATTATCCAAACATTGTCAAAAAATCAACACTTCACTGACCTTTGTGCGGTAAACAAGCGATTAAAACGAATCATCAGTAATGGTAGTCTGATAATAATCCGTTTGTGTGACACGTGTGAATACACTGAGACTGCAAAACATCCAGTACAGGTGCAGTCGGCGTGTCCAAAAGATCAAAGGTCGCTTTACTGAGAGTAATAAAAGAATGCACCGCTTGACCGCACCCGTTTTCTTCCTCTTCCTTTTTGTTTTGATCAACACGGTTTGTCGGTCCCAGATCAAATAAATTAATTCCCAAACCGTGTACCTCCTGATCAGATGTCGCATACAACGGCGTCTGATCTGGGTATAATTGATTGATTCTTTTTTTTTTTGTTGTTGTTGTTGTTGTGGATTGCCGTAACACACGAGTATAATTCAAGGTAGATTTCACGGTAAAAATAAGTAATGCACCACTTGCGCTAGACAAGATTGGTCAGTGCTTAAAATTTAAGCAGTCTGGTCAAATCCTGAAACATTGAAAACTGCAAAACCGCCCGTGGCGTAGGCCTTTTTTATTAGACCTATTTGGGTCCATGAAAGTCGTTTCGTTCCGTCTCTCCTGTTTCCCGCCGTCTTAGCGCGTATACAAGATGGGAATCAGTTGTTTACAAATAGTTTAGGAAAACCCTGCAGAGGTGGAAATAACAACAAAACCGTTTTTTTTTTTTCTTTCTTTCTTTTTACATACCTGACGGTATTTATTGATGACGCCAGCTTTGAACATGCTCGTTATACCCGGACTTCTGTCATATAACGGGGTTGAGGTGTATATTTAAAAGGAGTTATAGGACTGCCAATTGTCAATAGTTTTCGTGACAGGTGATATATACTTATTTTTTTTTTTTTTTTTTGGAAATGGGCTCATTGATGACGTCATCGTCATCGGCTGGACCGTTTCAGATTTCAAAATTTCCAGAGCCCTGATGCCTTCCTTTCGTGCAATATCACAAACTGTAAATCTGGCATCTCCTTCAATGATTTCCTTTATTTTGGAAACAATATCTTTATGAGATGCTTCTTTTTCCACTGCCGAACTGTGTCATAAGACACACAAGAAGGTCCAAAAGCAGTAGAAATTTGGGTCATCAGCTTCTTCAAACAACAACCAAGTTTTGAGCGAGCTTTGATGTAAGCCCATATTTCATCTTTTTTGTCGACGCTTCTACCAACCATTTTTACTGCGTGTATTCAAATGGCAAATTTTATGTCTTACCCTTAGTCTAACATGTACATTTATACACCATTGTGTAGATATTGAATAGCCCTATACAGGTATGTATTGGTTTTTATTGTGCCCCACGTGGATATCCAGCTAGAGGACAATAAGCAATTCATTTCGAACATCCCTCGTAGTTAAAAGATAAAAGCTTGTTGGGTGTTTAGGGTGAGATATGGACTACTTGGCACACAGCATAGCTGAATTGTGCCACAGTAGGTAGGACTGGGATGTGGTGTTCTAGGGCATTCCAGTGAACTATGGTATGGGGAAAGAATGTGTACTTGTAATAGTCACGGAGGGTGGGAATCTGTCTATATGCAAGGGGGTGATTGAACTTAGATTGCCTTGTATTGGGAATTAGGTAGTCTGCTGCAGGTATGGCGACAAGATCATATGTGATCTTGTACATAAGAATCAATCTACTGTCTATCCGACGTTGTTCCAGAGTACGCCAGTTTAGGTCCTTTAACATTTGGGTTACACTAGAGGTGCGCTGGTAATCACGGGTAGCCCATCTGGCTACCCTGCGCTGAACTGCTTCAACTTTAGCAATATTTGTAGCTGTGTGGGGAGATCAGACCGTTGAAGCATACTCCAACTGGGGTCTAACTAGGGTTTTGTAGGCTGTGGATTTAAGGTCCTGATTATGGACCTTAATATTCCGTTTAAGAAACCCCAAAGTCTGGTTAGCTTTCTTGGTAATCAAATCAATATGGGGGCTCCAAGAAAGGTCATCTGAGATTGTAACACCCAGATATTTGGCCGATGGGACTGTTTGAATGACAGTGTCATGGAGGATATATTTGGTTTGGATGGGACATTTAGCTCTTGTGATATGCAGGACCTGGCATTTTGAAGGGTTGAAGCTCATGTCCCAACGTTGTTCCCATTTTTCGAGGATGTGAAGGTCATTCTGCAGTGTTACTGACTCACTTTCAGAGCTAATAGCTAGGTATATGGCCGTATCATCTGCAAAAAGCCTAACTCTAGACTTGACCTGGTCAAGTAGGTTATTTATATAGGCCAGAAAGAGAATGGGTCCAAGGACAGAGCCCTGCAGGACTCCAGATGACACAGCTATCTTGTCTGACTTAATCCCATTTAGAACCACTTCTGGATTAAGACTAAAAAATTCTATAGACGGTATAATGAAAAGAAGGAAAAGCCCATTATCCATAGGTTAATGTATTATGAAGTTAAAAATATATATTAAGGAGAAGTGGTATGCTTTATAGCTTTGTCACTATTTGTACAAGGTAGGCAACTTTTCTTACTTCTTGTTTGTGTTTCTGCACACCAGGGCCTTTCTGAAAAGGGGTCTGCTCTTAAAAGAAAACATGTACTCCTATTGGGAGCAAATTCTTTCCTTTCAGAGTAGACCCCTTTTCAGATGGGCAACAAGCTCATTTTACAGAGTTGCCTCCCATGAATGAGTAGCCAGTCTTCTTAAGACATTGCCTGCTATAAACACGTTTCCTAGCACATTGGGAGCATAATAGATTCCTTTTCCCCCATATAAATCATAACAAAAATGGATATCACATATACAGGTGATATTTATAGCTTGAATATTCAGTCTTGTGTCTAGAGCTGTACAGACAGATTCTCATTACCTGAGGTATTGAGAGTCGGCCTCGGTGGCTCAATTGGATGCACCGTCCGACTGGAGACCAGGAGGTCTCGGGTTCAATCCCCGCTGAGGTCAGCAACATTCTTTCGCAGAGATTGATCATGAAATATTTTCTACAGTCATTCTCTCCCTTCCGCTGATTCAAGAAGGGCAGTTGTCAGTTTCTGGCAAAAGAATGTGCACAATACTGGTTAACCGCTAAGCCTGCCCAGTAAACGTGTGGTTAGGTAAACTGACCACGCTCGACATGACCCCATTGGGTTGACTGGGCCGTAAAACCTCAACACAAATAAACAAAACCTGAGGTATTGGGTTTGGTATAAATTTATTATTTTAGCTATTTTTTAATCTATAAGGCACCCCAATGCTTCCTACTAAATTTCAAGTCAATTGGCCTTTCAGTTAAGGAGAAATGAAAATTAGATTTTCAAGATGGTGGCCATAGTGGCCATCTTGGATTTCCCATTAGAACAATTTTAGCTATTTTTGTTCTACGTTACCCCTCTGAGTCCTACCTAGTTTCAAGTCATTTGGCCTTTCAGTTCAAGAGAATAAGTCAAAAATAGATTTTCAAGATGGCTGCAATGGTGGCCATCTTGGATTTCCAATCAGAATGATTTTATCTATTTATGATCTACAAGTCACCCAGATGCTTCCTACCAGGTTTTAAGTCAGTCGGCTTTTTTGGTTCAGGAAAAAACGAGGAAAACAGATTTTCAAGATGGTGGCCTGGGGTGGGGGTTGAGGGGCTGGGGATCTTGGATTTAAGATCAGATCGATTTTAGCTATTTTTTATCTACAAGTCACCGGGTGCTTCAAGTCAATTGGACTTTGGATTCAGGAGTCAAAAACAAAAATATATTTTCATTATGGTGGCCATCTTGGATTTCCGATTGGAACAATTTTAGCTAGCACCCCGATGCTTCCTACCAAGTTTAAAATCATTTGGTTTTTCTTTTCAGGAGAAAGAGTGAAAAATTGATCTTCAAGCTGGCGGCCATGGCGGCCATCTTGAATTTCCTATCGGTAGCTCAGGCAGCCATTCAGTGGAGCAGAAGAAAAATTTTGACGAGTGCTATAAGATGAACATTTCTGTGAAATAATTTTGAATTTGAACCACAGGCTTATTAGGAGATGCCGTTGAAAGTTTTTGTGTTGTTTTTTTTTCTCTTTCTATTTTTAGCGCTGGCGGCCATCTTGTTCAGTGGAGTGGAATGAAAATCGCAATTTTTTTATAGAGGGCGATAAGATGAACATTCCTGTGGGATAATTTTGAACTATTGGTTTAGGAGGAGATGTCATTTAAAGTTTGTTTTTTGTTGTTGTTTTTTTTTATAGCTCTAGCAACCATCCTATCAGTAAAGTGGAAAGAAAATAGCAATTTTTAACTAGAAATTTACAAAGATCCATTACTCATGAAATATTTTTCAGAATTTATTCAAAAAATAATCAGGTCATCTACTCATAATTATAAATCAAATCATCAAATTTGAAGGCTCTAGCTCCAACAGCTTTTGATGAGATATTTTGCTGACAAGGTAAAAATGCCCAAAATTACGAAGGACCCTAACTCATGAAGTATTTTTCAAAATTTATTCAAAAGCTAATCAGGTCATCTACTCATCATTACCAGTCTATCTATCAAGTGTCAAGGCTCAAGATTTAATAGAGTTTGAGATATTTTGATGACAAGATTGCATCCTTATTTTTTTTAAAGGGAAATAACTCAGGAAAGAGGCAAAATCCTGCCGAGAAAAAAAAAATATAAGAAATTTCAAAACGGTAGCATGCATGTATCTAAAGTTATGCTATGCATCAAAAAGCATGAAGAAAGGAAGGACGCACGAATGGATGAATGGACGAAGGGACAAACGGACAATTGCCCCAGAAGCAATATGCCTCTTGAACTTCTTCGAAGTTGGGGGCATAAAGAGGGCAATAAGATGAACATTTCTGTGATATTATTTTGAAATCTGGCCTGTGGTTAAGAAGATGTCATTTAAAGCAACGGTTGACAGAATATGCCATTTTCTATTTTTAGCTCTGGTGGCTATTTTGTTCCGTGGAGCGGAGCAAAAATAGCACATTTTGCAGAGGGCAATGAGATGAACATTTCTGTGAGATAATTTTGAATTATAACCAAAGGCTCAGCAGAAGATGTCATTTAATTTTTTTTCTTTTTATAGCTCTGGTGGCCATCTTGTTCAGTGAGGTGGATTGCACTGTGCAAAATTTTCATCAAAAATGAATCAAATCTGTGATAAGGTTAGGAAATAATAAGGGCTTAAAAACTTAAACGAAAATTTCAACATTTTTAGAATTTAAATACAGGACTTCGACCCCATGTCAAGGTCACGAGTGCTGATGGTGCTGGTAAAAACTTTGGACAAGTATATATCATGATACCAAATATAAATTAAATCCATCATTGGGTTTAGACGTAATGAGGTCCTAAAACTGACGTAAAATTTTAAAATGAAAATTTTGACATGACTGTGACCTTGACCTTAACATGAATGGTGGGGGGGGGGGGGCAGGGGGAGGATGAAACTGGGCAAAATTTTAGACTAATAGTTATCACCATTCCAAAGGAGAACCAAATTGGTGGTAAGGTTAGGAAATAATGAGGTCTTAAAAACTTTAACATTTAAATTCTAAGTCTAAGACCTCGATCTCAAGGTCATGGCCATGAGTGCTGATTGTGCTGATAAAAACTTTTGACCAGTATCTATCATGATACCCAATAGGAACTAAATCCATCGTGTAGTTTAGAAGTAATGAGATCCTAAAAACTTTGACCTAAAATTTTAAAACGAAAATTTTATGTCTGTGACCTTGACCTTGACATGACCTAGGGTGGTTGGGATGGTACTGCGCAAAATTTTAGACCAATATGTATCATCAATCTAAAGATGAATCAAATTGATGATAAGGTTAGGAAATAATGAGGTCTTAAAATCTTTAACAAAAGCTTTAACATTTAAATCCTAAGTCTGTGACCTTGACCACAAGGTCATGGTCATGAGTGCTGATGGTGCTGATAAAAACTTTTGACCAGATACCAAACAGGAACTAAATCCATTGATCAGTTTAGAAGTAATGAGATCCTAAAAACTTAAACGTAAAATTTTAACACGAAAATTCGAAGTCTGTGACCTTGACCTTGACATGATTTAGGGTGGTGGGGATAGTACTGCGCAAAAAATTGGACCAATATGTATCATCATACAAAAAATAAATCAAATCGGTGATAAGGTTTGGCAATAATCAGGTCTTAAAAACTTTAACGAAAACTTTAAAATTTGTGGACGCTGACACCAACGCCGAGGCCGAGGGTAGTACTATAGCTCTCCGTGAATGTTGTTCAGGCGAGCTAAAAAATGGGCAATAAGATGAACATTTCTGCTAAATTATTTTGAAATCTGGCCAATGGTTTAGGAGGAGATGTCATTTAAAGCAATTGTTGACAGACAATGACGATGTTGATGATGACGGACGGACCATGGATGGATTACAATCCTAATAGCTCACCATGAGAACTTCCTGCTCAGGTGAGCTAAAAATGTCATCTGCAGCAGTCATTTTTACTCACCCTATCTACCCTGTGTTTGATAATCTGTCCATCTTTGTTCACATAAAATGTTGATATACCCTCCACCCAGCTGAAATAGAGAAAGAAGAGAATAATAACCATATTTTTCTAGCAACCTACATTTCATTTAACCACTACCATTCTTTGGGCAAATTCAAATGACAAATATATCGTACTTATTTTTCCTAGGCTTTGACATTTTGTGCAAATTGTCTCCTCTGGGATGTCAAAGCCTGTTTTCTGGGAAAATAAAAAAAAAATTCAAAATGTCAACTGCTGCTATTTATACTGAGCATTAAAAAAACAAGAGGCCCATGGGGCACAATTCACTCGCCTGCATATTTGCAAATGCCATTCTACAGTCTTCCAGTATTGCCACAGCAACTGGGACACAAATTTGACCATACCATAAAAAGATCAAAGGTCATCCTGGTTTCATCATTTTAACACTTGGTAGACCTTGCTGGTCTCCAATGCTGTATACCAAGATTCAGCCTCAAAGCTTTCTTAGTAATGGAGAAGAAAATTTTTATGTATTTTTACCATATATGGGCATGGCAGCCATCTTGATCAATGATGCAGAACCATTTGAAAAAGTGTCAACATCCCTTCAACAGAAGGCCCCATGTGAAATCAGGTGTAAACTGGTCAAGTGGTTTCAGAGAAGACATTTCATGGTTTTATACCTGTATATAGCATAGGGACAAGGGCAGACAACCCCCTGGGGCGAAATTTTGATCTTATAAAAAACAAAAAAAAACTTTCACTACTTTAATCATACATTGTAAGTATCAGCCATTAGTCTTAAATTCATATTGAACAAAATGATTTTTCAACTGTTCCCCCCATACAAATCTATAGTGAGGCAAATTTGACCTTGCCATAAAAAGGTCAAAGGTCAACCTATAATCACTATTTGAACAAACTTGGTAGAGCTTGAGTCTTCGATGCTATATACCAAGATTCAGCCCCAAAGCTTTCCTAGTCCTGGAGAAGAAGATTTTCAAGAGTTTTTACCCTATATCCTTAGAATGGCTGAGGGTTTTGAAAAATGCAGCCAAAATGAGGGTAGAGTGGGAAAATGTGTGCACATGGAGATGTTGTTTTTTTGGGGGTTTTTTGCGATGTCATCCCACATTTTTTCTCCTTTCTCTTTCTATTTCCTTTTTCTTTTACCTTTTCTTGCGCATTTCGTATGCTGGGCTATTTGAGGTGTGCTTGATTGGTGTTAACAGGGCTGCAGTATGAAAGCACAATGGTAAACTAACATTTTTAGTTCGAAATTTTGATTTTTTTCTTATTACGGAAGCCTTTTGCGCCCTTTCTTTACATGCTAGACAGATCCTGTTCATACTATTATTACCCCGCATACTACCATATTAAATGGTACTGGAACTGGATGATTGCTTGTATTAATCTTGCTGTGAGGGTTGTTCAAAAAGTGTTGGACAGCAATTACACATAAATAGGCTACAGCTGCTGAAAGGATATGTAGCCCAAGAAAATGTGTCAAAACAAATGTTTTAAAGCTACATTTTCTGTTTGTTTTGGTACTTTATTATAATATGCAGCCTAGCAGGTTTTACCAGATTCCTAAAAAGAGAGGGGTTTCTTAGCCCATCATGACCCCATCAAGAATCCCATTAAAATCATTCACCATGACATGTTACCTCCCTCTTGGAGCTAATTTCTGAGTATCATTCTGAAGTTTAAACCACATGATGATAAACTAGCAAATGGATTGAACTGATCATATGATTCTGATGCTGTTTCTGCAAAAGGAATTTTACAAATGGATTTTGATTGAGACATTTGAGTATTAAGTTGTGCAGACCTATCCAGGTTAAGAGTGTTTTACAGACTTACTGTGAGTTTACCAGTGCCAGAAAGGTGGAAGAGACATTTGCATGTAATGTCAGTACCTGATTTTGCAAATTGTCTCTACTGGAGGCATTTGCATGAAATGTCAAAACCTGTTTTCTGGGAAAAATAATAAACTAGAGCTGGTGTTTGTTAAACACTATGCCCCAAACTGCCTGACTCTAACACTGCTTGACTCCAACCCTGCTTGCCTATGATGGTAACAACAGTACAAATATACGAGATTTCAATGTTATCAAAAGGGAAATAACTAAACCAGAAATTGCAAAGGGCCATAACGCCAACATTTAATTTAATTGGTTCAAAATTTAATCAGGTGATCTCCCACTCAATCCCAATCAGTACACCAAATATCAAGGCTCTGGGTTAAATACTTTTTGAGATATCTTGTTGACAAGGTCAAAATGCCTAGAACTACAAAGGGCCATAGCTGTCAGTTTTTCATGGAATTCCCTAAAAAACAAATCAGGTAATCTCCACATCATCCCCAATCAGCATATAATATTTCAAGACCCTAGCTTAAGTCGAGATATCTTGCAGACAAGGTAAAAATGCGCAGAACTGCAAAGGGCCGTAACTTTATCAATTTTTTCACGGAATTCTCTCAAAATATAATCAGGTAATCTACACATCATTCCCACTCACTTTAACTAATTTCAAAAACCCAGCGTAAATACTTTTCGAGATATCTTGCTCACGAGATTTAATTCTGATTTTTTTCAAAGGGATATAACTCTAAACAAACATGCCCGATAAGAAAAAAAATACGGGTCAGCTATTTTTTCATTGGGAACCCAAATATAAAATTTCAAAACCCTAGCATGCAGGGTTCTTAAGATATGGCATGCACAAAAAAGCTTGATGAATGGACAAACGGACAAACGGATGGACAAATGAAGGCAAAATAATACGCCCCATCAATTTCATTTGAAATTGGGGGCAAATTCAGATCAATCTATTCATCAGGTTTCAAGGCTCCAGCTTCGATAGTTTTTGAGATATTTTGCTGACAAGGGAAACATGCCCAAATTTATAAAGGGCCATTACTTAGAAATATTTCTCAGAATTTACACAAAAGTTAATCAGGTCATCTACTCATCATTACCAATCAATTCACCAAGTTTCCAGTCTCTAGCTCTAACGGTTTTTGAGATATTTTGCTGACAAGATAAAAATGCTGTAAATTACTCAATAAGTATTTTTTCAAAATTTATTCAAAAGTTAATCAGGTTGTCTACTCATCATTACAAATCCATTCACCAAATTTCATGGCTCTAGCTCTAACAGTTTTTTAGATATTTTGCTGACAAGGTAAAAGTGCCCAAAATTACAAAGAGCCATAACTCAAGAAGTATTATCATTCAAAAGTTTATCAGGTTGTCTACTCGTCACTCCAGTCTATTCATCAAGTTTTAACGCTATAGCTCCAACGGTTTTTAAGATATTTTGTTGACAAGGTAAAATTGCCCAAAATTACAACTGGCCGTAACTCATGAAGTATTTTTCAGAATTTCTTTAAAAGTTAATCAGGTCATCTACTCATCACTACAAATCCATTTACTAAGTTTCAAGGCTCTAGCTCTAACAGTTTTTGAGATATTTTGCTGACAAGGTAAAAATGCCCAAAATTACAAAGGGCCATAACTCAAGAAGTATTTTTCAAAATTTTCTTCAAAAGTTAATCAGGTTGTTTACTCATCACTACCAGTCTATTCATCAAGTTTCAAGGCTCTAGCTCCAACAGTTTTTAGAGATTTTGCTGACAACGTAGAAATGACCAAAATTACAAAGGGCTGTAACTCATTAAGTAGTTTTCAGAATTTCTTCAAAAGTTAATCAGGTCATCTACTCATCACTACAAATCCATTTGCTAAGTTTCAAGGCTCTAGCTCTAACTGTTTTTGAGATATTTTGCTGACAAGGTAAAATGCCCAAAATTACAAAGGGCCATAACTCAAGAAGTATTTTTCAAAATATCTTCAAAAGTTAATCAGGTTGTCTATTTATCACTACCAGTCTCTTCATCAAGTTTCAAGGCTCTAACTCCAACAGTTTTATGAGATATTTTGCTGACAAGGTAAAAATGCCCAAAATTACAAAGGGCCATAACTCATGAAGTATTTTTCAAAATTTCTTCAAAAGTTAATCAGGTCATCTACTCATCACTACAAATCCATTTGCTAAGTTTCAAGGCTCTAGCTCTAACAGTTTTTGAGATATTTTGCTGACAAGGTAAAAATGCCCAAAATTACAAAGGGCCATAACTCAAGAAGTATTTTTCAAAATTTCTTCAAAAGTTAATCAGGTTGTCTACTTATTACTACCAGTCTATTCATCAAGTTTCAAGGCTCTAGCTTCAATAGCTTTTGAGATATTTTGCTGACAAGATTGCATCCATATTTTTTTTCAAAGAGCCATAACTCAGAAAAGGGGCATAATCCTGTCAAGAAAAAAAATACTTCTCAGCTATTTTTTTCATGAAGAATCCATATAAGAAATTTCAAAACAGTAGCATTCACGGTTCTAAAGTTATGCTATGCAGCAAAAAGAGTGACGAACAGACGGACGGATGGAAGGACAGACGGACAGACGAACAACCCAGAAGCAATATGCCCCTCCAACTTCTTTGAAGTTGGGGGCATAAAAATATTTCAATATGTCCTCAGCTGAAAGATTTACCCAGTACTCTCTGGGCAAATTCAGCAGACAACTTACTAAAACATTTCTCTTATTTTTCCCAGAAAACAGGATTTAACATTTCATGCAAATTGTCTCCATAAGAGACAATTTGTATGAAATGTTAAACCCTTTTTCTTTGGAAAAAAATCCTTATTTTTTTCCAGAAAACAGGATTTGACATTTCATGCAAACCAGAAAATAGGATTTGACATTTCATGCAAATTGCCTCCATTGGAGACAATTTGTATGAAATGTCAAACCTGCTTTCTGGGAAAAATTGTCTTATCTTTAGCTTACTTGAGCTCTGCTCAGGGTGAGTTAAATGATGGACTTTATGTCCTCGTCTGTCCGTCCGTCTATACGTCCGTCAACATTTTCAAACAACTCCTCTGAAGCCGCTGAGCCAATTTTGCTCAAATTTCATATGGAGCCTCCTTAACTCAGGGGAATAAAAGATTGCTAAAATGGTAGCGGTCTGTTGTCCAAGATGTGTCCATATATGGTAAAACCTTCAAAAATATTCTTCTCCAGAACCGAAGTGCCTTGGGGTTGAATCTTTGCTCAAATCTTCGAGGATGGGAGGTCTACCAAACTTGCTAAAATGACGGACATTTGGTTAGGTTAAGTTTGCTTCCCTATGCATTCATATTGACCCACATTTGTATGGGAAAAATGTTGAGAATTTCAAACTACTTCTTCTCTGAAGCCAATGTTGCTCAAATTTCATGTGGAGCCTCCTTGGGATAGAGGAACGAATGATTGCTAAAATGGTCAAAGTCCATTAACCAAGATGGCTGCCACGTCCATATATGGTAAAAACCTTCAAATCTCTTCTTCTCCGGGACCAAATAAGCCCTGGGGCCTAATCTTTGCACAAATCATCATGGACAGGAGGTCTACCAAAATTGCTAAAATGATGGGCCCACGTTGACTTTTGACCATTTTATGGCAATGTTGCATTTGCTTCCTTCATGCATTTGTGCTGGACCTACATATTTATATCGGAAAAAACGTTAAGAATTCATAATTTGGGCTTCTCCTGCAAAGACTATGATCCAATTGAATTGAAACTTGATGAGGAGCATCGGAGCGCCTAAAAGGCTCATAACAGCTAAAACTGGGTCAACTGAAAATCCAAGATGGCCACCATGGCCTCCATCTTGAAAATCCATTTTTGACAACTGCTACCAAAGCTTTGATCAAAATGAGATGAAATTTGCTCTGTAGCTACAGGACGACTTCTGGATCAAATTAGCTAATCATACTGATCTGAAATCCAAAATGGCCATCACAGCCACCATCTTGAATATCTGTTTTTGACATCTTCTCGCAAACCACAAGGTGAATAAAATGTACGATGTAGTAAAAGGTTGTCATGTAGGTAAAAATAGCTAAAATTATGCAGATTGGAAATCCAAAATGGCCGTCATAGCAGCTATTTTGAAAACCAATTTTTGACAGTTGGGATATTTGAAAACGGCTAAAATTGTGCTGATCAGAAAATCTATTTTCGACATCTCCTTGCAAACCACCCTGCCAATCAAGTCAAAATGTATGATGGAGCAACAGGCCAACCAGTAGATATAAAAGTTACTAAAATCATATGAAATGGAAATCCAAAATGGCCACCATAGCCACCATCTTGAAGAGTGATTTTTACGTCTGCTTCTGAACCATTGGGTGATTTGAGTTGACATTTACATTGCAGCAACAGAATGACTTGTAGATCAAAAGTAAACAAGAGCTGTCATAGGACAGCGTAGCTCGCCTGCTGGGTACATTTTATATTGTAACATTTTTATCATTAAGCCATATAATATAGGTCACACTGACCTAGATGTATTTGTATGTAAATCATTTTGTCACATAGATATAACAATCCAGGTATGACAATTCTCCATGAAATAGTAATTAAAATAAAAGGCAAAATCACTGAAGCATGAAATATAGGTCACAATGACCTAGATACAGTAAGTGGTCATTCATTGGGTCACATGGAACTAATATCCCAGGTGTGACATTTATCCAACAAATAGTATTCAAGATATAAGGCAAAATCACTGAACCATGAAATATAGGTCACACCAACAGAGCTATATTTTGACGTCAATAATCGGGTCACAAGGAACTAATATCCCAGGTGTGACATTTATCCAACAAATAGTATTCAAGATATAAGGCAAAATCACTGAACCATGAAATATAGGTCACAATGACCTAGATATAGTAAGTGGTCATTCATTGGGTCACATGGAAGTAATATCCCAGGTGTGACATTTATCCAACAAATAGTATTCTAGATATAAGGCAAAATCACTGGACCATGAAATCTAGGTGACCTGGACCGTAAAATGTAGGTCACCATGACCTTCACTCTCTTACACTTAAACCGATGTCACATAGTTAGCTGATGTATAACCAGTTGTGTCTATAACCTGTAGGCATATAAGATTTTACAAATGTGTCCTAGATTTTGACCCCTAGCCCCACTCCAAGGCCCACCCTGAGGTAGGAACCCAGGGGTATGTTCTTTTGGAATCTCAGAAGACTCCTCCAGGTACCCAAATTCTAAATATGAATGCTCTATGAGGAGTGAAAGTCAAGATATAAGAATGAAAAACTTTAACACAGTATTACAAAGGTGTCCTAGATTCTGACCCCTAGCCCCACCCAGGGGCATGAACCCAGGGGTTTATTCTCTTGGAATCTCAGAAGACCCTCCAAGGTATCTAAGTTCCAAATTTGATGCCTCTGTGAGGAGTGACTGTTGAGATATAAGCATTTGAAAAACTTTAACGCAGTGTGACGGGAACGGGAACGCAAACGCAAACGAAAACGCAAACGCGGACGACCGGGGTGACTACAATAGCTCTCCTTGTACTTCGTACAGGCGAGCTAAAAATCTTCTTCTCGAGAACCGAGAAAGCTCTGAGGCTGAATCTTGGTATATACGGGGGCGTAGCATTGGGAACTCAGGGTCTACAAAGTTTGTTCAAATAACTCAAGGTCTAGTAAGTTTTTCCAAATAATGTTCGTAGGTTGACCTTTGACCTTTATATGGCATGGAAAAATTTGTGCCCCATAGTATGGAGAAAATGTTGAAAAATCATTTTCTCAATGAATAATGAAGACTAATTGCTGAAACTTACAATGTATGATTAAAGAAATAAAATTGTAGCTTATGTCAATTTTTTGGAGGGGTGGTGTGGGGGCCCTTTGTCCTTGGGCTATATACATGTAAAAAAAAAAATAAAAAATTCCTCCAGAACTCAGAAAGCTCTTAGGCTGAATCTTGGTATACAGCATCAGGGACTCAAAGACTACTAAATTTCTTGAAATGATGATACTAGGATGACCGTTGACCTTTTCTGGTAAGGTCAAATTTGCGTCCTAGCTGCTGTGGCAATACTGGAAGAAGTTGCATGGCATTTGCAGATACGCAATAGCTGGTTTTATCAGGTGAGCAAATCATGGCCCATGAGCCTTTTGTTTCCAGAAAACAGGATTTGACATTTCATGCAAATCCACTGGAGACAATTTGTATGAATTTGAAATGTCAAACTTGTTTTTGAGAAGAATAAGAAAAATGATTGTCTGCTGAAAATTTTAGTCTGAGTGCAGTACTAGCACAAGCATTAGGGATTAATCCTTGCCAAGTTTGAACAAGCATATTTTACTGCTTGTTGATATGTCTAAAACAATACTTGATGAATGGCAATGGCAGTGGTGTGCTGTATATCTAGGTCTGCATTTTTGCCCAGGCCTGTCTGTCTGAATATTTAGTTACAATATGGTAATTTAAATTTTACCACTCTCTGAGCAAATTCAGCAGACTACAAACTGATGATATTTCATTTTTCCCAGAAAATAGGATTTGATATTTCATGCAAACAGTCTCCACTGTCAAAACCTTCAGTCTGGAAAAATATTACAATATGATGTCTGCTGATAAAATTTTACCCAGAGTGCTAAGAATTAAGCAACATCCCATTAAAAGTTCTCTTTAACCCTTTCACTACTGCATAAAGGGAAAATAGCTCTGCAAACAATGTAGATCCTGATGAGCGGCTCATTACAAGCCTTTCAGGTTTCAAATTTTCTTGTCTTGCCTAACCCTTTTGACAAAACATTTAAATGGCTTTCACCTGTGTCTGCCCATTATGTTATTGGAAGTCAAACCAGCTGTCAGGAGTCTGCAGTTAGAAAGTTTATGACTATAATAAATTAGCTCTACTGCTGAGATGTAGCGGTAAACCTCATATTCAGAGAACAGCCAGTTGGAGCAAAATTCCTAGACTAACCTGTAGACCTGTATGGGAAAAGTTTGAACCTGTATGGGAAAAGTTTGAACCTAGGAATCTGATCATTTTTTACATAGCCTTAGAACGACCGAGGGTTTTGAAAAATGCAGCCAAAATAAGGGTAGAGTTGGATATTTACCTCTAGAATCCAACATAAGCAACTGATAAAATACAGCCAACTTGAAAATGAAAGTTAGTATGTTATTCTTCACAATCAAGCACTGCTAAAATTTTACACTCATGAAAGGTCATGGTGCTGGGGTCACGGTGGGAAAATGTATGGCATGGAGGTTTTTTTGTTGTTTTCTTTTTTGCTATTTCATGCCGCATTTTTTCCTCCTTTCTATCTCTCTTTCCCTCCCTTTTCTTTTTCCTTTTCTTGCGCATTTTGTATGCTGGGCCATCTGAGCTGCGCTTGATTGGTGTTAACAGGGCTGCATTATGGAAGTACAATGGAAAATCGAACATTTTTGGTTGGAAATTTTGACCATTTTTTCCTTACTTTGGAAGCCTTTTGTGCCCTTTCTTTACATGCTAGAGAGATCGTGTTCATACTATTATTACCCTGCATACTACCGTATTAAATGGTACTGGAACTGGATGACCGCTTGTATTAATCTTGCCATGGGGGTCATTCAAAAATGTTGGACAGCAATTACGCATATATACACCAGTGATTTATTTACAATTTTATACCTATGCGTCCCAGGACTCGCTTGGGCTATATAAAGTGAGTCCTACTAGAAAATCATTGTGTCCATGACAGAATCTTCCACTATAACTTTGTGAGTCCTGGGACTCGCTGAGATTTAAAATGTGAGTCCCAAAGCAAAAATGTGAGTATGGGACTCGGGATGCGCAGGTAAAAAAATCACTGATACACTACCGCTGCCGAAAGGATATGGACATGGCGGCCATCTTGCTCAATTGCACAGAACCATTTGAACAAATTGGCAATACCCTTTCGACAGAAGGCCCATGTGAAATCTGGTGAAAGACATTTAAAAAATTACAAAATTTTATACATGTAAATAGCCCAGTGGCAAGGGCAGATAACCCTCAAGGGACAAAATTTTGATTATAACTAAAAGGTTTTACTACTTTAATCACGCATTGTAAGTTTCAGCCACTATACTTTAAAACCATCTGAGAAAATGACTTTTCAACATTTTCCCATACAAATGTATGGGGATGCAAATTTGACTTTGCGGTAAAAAGGTCAAAGGTCAACTTACAGCCATCATTTGAATAAACTTGGTAGACCTTGAGTCTTCGATGCTATATACCAAGATCAGCCCCAAAGCTTTCTTATTTCTGGAGAAGAAGATTTTTAAGTGTTTCTACCATATATGGGCATGGCAGCCATCTTGTTCAATTGCGCAGAACCATTTGAACAAATTGGCAATACCCTTTTGACAGAAGGCCTCATGTGAAATCTGGTGAAAACTGCTCAAGCAGTTTCAGAGAATACATTAAAAAATTACACAATTTTATACATGTATATAGCCCAGTGGCAAGGGCAGATAACCCTCAGGGGACAAATTTTTGATTATAACTAAAATGTTATACTACCTTAATTATATATTGTAAGTTTCAGCCATTAGTCTTTATACATTTGGAGGAAACATCTTTTCAACATTTTCCCCATATAAATGTATAGGGATGCAAATTTGATCTTGCCATAAAAAGGTCGAAGGTCAACCTATGGTCATCATTTGAAAAAACTTTGTAGACCTTTTCCTTGATGCTATATACCAAGATTTAGCTCCAAAGCTTTCTTGGTTCTGAAGAAGAAGATTTTCAAGTGTTTTTACCATATATAGGTATGGCGGTCATCTTGTTCGATGGTGCAGAACCATTTGAACAAACTGGCAATACCCTTTTGACAGAAGGCCCCATCTGAAATCTGGTGAAAACTGCTAAAGCAGTTTATGAGATAAGACATTTAAAAATTACACAATTTTATACATGTATATAGACCAGGGGCAAAGGCAGATAACCCCAAGGGACAAAATTCTTATTACAAGTAAAATGTTTTACTACTTCAATCACTCATTTATTGTAAGTTTCAGCCATTAGTCTTTAATACATTTTGAGAAAATGACTTTTCAACATTTTCCCCATACAAATGCATAGGGACGCAAATTTGACCTTGTTGTAAAAAGTCAAAGGTCAACCTAGGGTCATCATTTGAATAAAATTGGTAGGCTTTGAGTCTATGATGCTATATACCAAGATTCAGCCTCGAAGCTTTCTTGGGTCTGGAGAAGATTTTTAAGTGTTTTTATCATATATGGGCATAACGGCCATCTTGATTAATGGACCGTAACATTTGTACAAATTTTCAATCCCCCTTTATCAGAAAGCTCCACATGAAGTTTGAAGAAAATTGGCACAGGGGTTTCAGAGGAGAAGTCGTTCAAAGGTGTTTACGAACTGACGGATGGATGATGGAGGGCAAGTGATCACTATAGCTCATCCTGAGCCTTTAGCTCAAGTGAGCTAATAAGCAACAAGAGGCCCAAGGGCCACGGGTCGCTCACCTGAGTGACATAGCCGCTGCAGATATGCGGGTGTTACGCAACATATTTCCAGTCCTGTCATCGCAGCTAATGAAAAGATCAACCTTCAAGCAGTTCTTAATTTTGAAGAATATTATATATGGCATGACAGTCAATGGAGCATGATCATTTGAACAAACTCTCAATCACATTTCAACAGTAGGATCAATGTGAAATTTGGAGGCAACTGGCTACTTGGTTTCTGAAGTATCATGATTTTATACATGTAAACAGCACAGTAGAAGGAAAATATAATAAACATAAACAAGATGGCAGCCATCTTGGATTTCCAATCAGAATGATTTTAGCTACTGTTGATCTACAAGTCACCTTGATACTTTCAATGAACTTTGAGTCGGTTCAGGAGAAAAAGTTCAAAAAAAGATTTTCAAGATGGCCCCCATAGCCACAATTTGGGATTCCCTATTGCAATGATTTGAGCTATCTTTCATCTACAAGTCACCCCGATGCTTCCTATCAAGTTTCGAGTCAAATGGCCTTTCAGTTCAGAAGAAAAAGGGAAAAATAGATTTTCAAGATGGCAGCCGTGGCGGCCATCTTGGATTTCCAATCGGCCACCATCTTTGATTTCCAATTGGAACAATTTTATCTATTTTTATATCTACAAGTCATCCCAATCCTTCCTACCAATTTTCAAATCAACTGGCCCTTTGGTTCAGGAAAATAAGTGAAAAAAAGAGTTTCAAAATGGCCGCCATGATGGCCATCTTGGATTTCCGATCCAAACAATTTAAGCTATTTTAGATCTACAAGTCACCTAAATGCTTCCTACCAAGTTTCTAATCAAATGGCCTTTCAGTTCAGGAGAAAAATAGATTTTCAAGATGGCTGTCATGGTGGCCATCTTGGATTTCTGATAGGGATGATTTTAGCTATTTTTGATCTACAGGTCACCCAGATGCTTCCTACCTAGTTTAAAGTCAATAAGCCTTTTGGTTCAGGACAAGAAGTGAAAAACAGATTTTCAAGATGGCTGCCATGGCGGCCATCTTGGGTTTCCAATCAGAACAACTTTAGCCAATTTCAATCTATAAGTCATCCCGATGCTTCCTACCAATTTCAAGTCAATTGGCTTTTGGGTTTAGGAGAAGAAGCGAAAAATAGATTTTCAAGATGGCTGTAATGGTGGCCCATTTCCGATAGGCATGATTTCCGATAGGCATGATTTTAGCTATTTTTGATCTACAAGTCACACAAATGCTTCCTAGCAAGTTTGGAGTCAATTGGCCTTTCGGTTCAGGAAAAGAAGCAAAAAATAGATTTTCAAGATGGCTGCCATGGCAGCCATCTTGGATTTCCAATCGGCACGATTTTTGCTATTTTTGATCTACAAGTCACCCAGATGCTTCCTAGCAAGTTTGGAGGCAACTGACCTTTCGGTTCAGGAGAAGAAGCGAAAAATAGATTTTCAAGATGGCGGCCATCTTGGATTTCTGATCGGCACGATTTTAGCTATTTTTGATCTTCAAGTTACCCAGATGCTTCCTAGCAAGTTTGGAGTCAATTGGCCTTTCGGTTCAGGAGAAGAAGCGAAAAATAGATTTTCAAGATGGCAGCCGTGGCGGCCATCTTGGATTTCCAATCGGCACGATTTTAGCTATTTTTGATCTACAAGTCACCCCGATGCTTCCTAGCAAGTTTGGAGTCAACTGGCCTTTCGGTTCAGGAAAAGAAGCGAAAAATAGATTTTCAGGATGGCGGCCATGGCGGCCATCTTGGATTTCCGATTGGTACGATTTTAGCTATTTTTGATCTACAAGTTTTCCCGATGCTTCCTAGCAAGTTTGGAGTCAATTAGCTTTTCGGTTCAGGAGAAGCGAAAAATAGATTTTCAAAATGGCGGCCATGGCGGCCACCTTGGATTTCCGATCAGCACGACTTTATCTATTTTTTATCTACAAGTCACCCCGATGCTTCCTAGAAAGTCTGGAGTCAATTGGCCTTTCGGTTCAGGAGAAGAAGCGAAAAATAGATTTTCAAGATGGCGGCCATGGCGGCCATTTTGGATTTCCAATCGGCACAATTTGAGCTATTTTTGATCTACAGGTCACCCTGATGCTTCTTACTAAGTATCAATAGGCCCAGGGGTGTAGGAGGAGTAGGCTTTTAAAGCAATTGTTGACGCCGCACGACAGACGACGCATGACGGACATTCACTGACCACAATAGCTCACCATGAGCACTTCGTGCTCAGGTGAGCTAAAAAGAAAGTGAATTGAAAAATCAACATAGTTTTTATATACATTGTATTTGTTTCTTAATTATATTTTTGCAGCAGTTTCTATTTGCTTCGACCTCTGAATGTCTGAATGATAAGCATGAGGATGCTGATTCTCTCTTACAAGATACGTCATATCCAGTGTTTGTACAAAATTTCTGAATTCTAGGCACATTAGTTCCTGAGAAATCTTTGACAAAAGATTTTATTGGAGAAAAATAAAAATGGACAAATAACAGGAATGATAAACATGCGGATGCTGATTCTGTGTTACACAATACAAGTGCATGTAATTGTACCCAATGTTTTACCAAATTTCAAAATCCTAGGTGCAGTAGTTCCTGAGAAACCTTTGACTCAAATTTTCCTATAATGCATTATATTAGTGAGAGATGGAAGTAGTTGCGGTCATGGTACCAAAGCCGTAATCCAAAATCATAAATCCATAAACGAATGACGAATCAGAATGTTCAGACCAACAGACATGGACTCCAGAACAAAGGGTGTAATCAGGCGTCCGCGGATAGTAAGCATTACTTGGTAAGCAAGCTTCGCCCACCATGCCCATGGGCCTGAACGAAGGAAATATCGGTAGAAGCGTATGTCCGGGATTTGGGAAGTCTACCTATGGCGCGTCACTGGCAAAAACATCAGAAACAATTCTGGAAACTGCCACATTGTAGGAAAAAAAGGTAAAAAGAAGGCAAAATAAATTTCAGCATCATGGTTTTCTTTTACATAATATACTTCAACCCTCTGTAGGAGTATACAAAATTTGAAGACTGTGGCTCTCATAGGAGCTGAGAAATCTGTGTTGAAAAATTTATTGGAGAAAAAGAAAAATGGACTAATAAATGGAATGATTAGCATGGGAACCCTGATTCTCTCTTACACAATATAACAAGTCATACCCAATGTTTGTACAAAATTTCAAAATCCTAGGTGCAGTAGTTCCTGAGAAATCTTTGACAAAAAATTTTATTGGTGAGAAAGAAAAAAAATGGATAAATAAAGGAAATGATAAGCATCAGAATATTGATTCTCTCTTACACAAAACAAATTACACAATACAACATGTCATACCCAATGTTTGTACCAAATTTCAAAATCCTAGGTGCATTAGTTCCTGAGAAATCTTTGATGGAGAAAAACAAGTTAACACACACACACACACAAACAGACAAACATTGTTATGGAAAAGACAAAAGCTATATACCCATTATTTACTTCATATGCCCGGGGTATAAATACAGATTAGCTAAGGATTTTGCTAACATTTCTCACTGAATATTCATAATTTCTTGCTACTTTTGGCTGGATATTTTCTCTAATGATATTCTGAGCCAGAATTGTCCCTGAAACAGACAAATAAAGAAAATACTTAACTAACCCTAAGTACTGGGACAGACAAGCCTGAGAAAACAGTGTAGGCTCCGATCAGGTATGGCAGAACACAGTATCTAACAAGTGCCTAGATTGTCTGCTACTCTATCCAGCAGTTTTTAGACATAGGTGTATCTACTTGTGCACATTCTTTTTTCAAAAACATGCTAAGTGTTAAGGAGTCCCAATATTTAGTGTTACTAAGGTTATTCCTGAACAAACAGGATTTCATTATGTCATGGCTCTAGATAAGGCACTTTTTTCAACCAAAAAAAGATTCTTATTATTTTCCTTGTCTAGGTGCTTCTAATGAGTACTCACAACATATGTTTTCAGAAAAAGTGTTAGCTGGACCCCTCTTATCTGGACCTATCTTATGCACTTACTCAAATTTTTCCTCTGCAGGTTTAAATGGATTGAACTTCCAGAACATAAACAGCTTGAACTGATTCTGGTAATACACTCGCCAGTGAAGTTTAACACAGCGTTCCGCTAGATCTGTAGTGACACTCCTCGGTTGAAAGGCAAAGTGGGTGTATATAAAAGTAGCATAGGCTCTTATCTTAAAAAACTCCCAGGCATACCTTTTAATGCCTCTGAAAGAAAAAGTAAAATAATAATACAACAAGGGGCGTTTAATTAATTGTGTCACTAATGGCCCACCATACCGCATGGCTGTAAGGAGCACATGGAAACTGCGGTGATTTCGCGGGGGAGTGATTTTCTATAACAGGATGAAATTTCGGTCTAATCCGTTCAGTCTTTCAAAAGTTATTGAATGTGCAAGTTGGTTCAGTCATATACACTCAAAAGTAAAGGCACACTATGAAATACATAGACCTGCAACTGGTTTAAGAGGTCTGTGTCTTATCCATGACAACGCACCTGCTCACAAATGTGTTCTTGTCCAAGACTTCTTGAAAGAGGAAAAGGTAGTTCAGCTCTCTCATCCACCTTATTAGTCCCTGCGACTTTTTCCTGTTTCCTTTACTACAGTAAACCCTTTCTGGTTGTCATTATGAATCCCGAAGTGCACTTGGTAGTGCAATTTACCAGTATCTTCAGGGTATACCTAAAAAGGCCTACTTCTCTGCCTTTACAGAATGGATTTCTAGACTTGAAAAGTGTGTTTCCGTCAAGGGAGAATAGTTCGAAGGGTTGAAGTAAACGAAATGTGAATGGGATTAATAATGCGCCCTGTAGAACCCCAACAACAACATCAAATGAACGCCCCTCATACTGTGTGGCGGGCAGACAACTGTCAATAAAAGCACTGCAAGCACTGCACCATGCCCCGCCACAGGACTTAAATCAAGCAAGTGCCCTAACTCTGTCAAAAATGTCATCATAAGAAAGGTGCATTAGTCTTTCCCTAAATAAAGTTGAAATGAATATATGACTGAGATGATTATTTCAAAGTTCAAAGGGCCATAACTCAAAAAGTAAGTAAACCAGACTTACAGTTCTCATTTTTTGCAGATCCTCTCACATTTGTGTAAAGTTTAGAAGTAATCACAGAAACTGTTGTTTTCAATGTTCAAAGACCCATAACTCAACAAGACCTGTTGCCAGACAGGATAGCTTGCCTGAACTGGCACTTTAGATCAAACAAAATAAGTCTTGTGTGTCTGATCACACCCCTCTATAAATCTTAATGCAAATCTATGAGTTACATGGAACACTGACCCAGATATATTTTGAGGTTGATCATCGCTTCACATGGACCTAATGTTCCTGGTATTAAATTTCTCCATCAAACAGTCATCCACTTAATAGGCAAAATCACTGAATGATGAAACACAGGTCACACTGAGTCACACTGACCTAGATATATTTTTATGTCAATCAACGGGTCACATGGAAGTTAAAATCTAGCTATGACATTTCTCCATCCAATAGTCTTCAAGTTCAAAGGCAAAAATCACTGAACCATGAAATATAGGTCACACTGACCTAGATATTTTGAGGTCAGTCATTGGGTCACATGAAACTTATAATCCAGGTATGACATTTCTCCATCAAATAATCTTCTAGTTATCAGGCAAAATCACCGAACCATGTAATACAGGTCACAATGACATAGATATATTTTGAGGTCACTCTTCCTGTCAAATGAAACTAATATCCAAGGTATGACATTTCTCCATCAATTAGTCTTTGAGATACAAGACAATTTCACTGGACCATGAAATATAGGTCACCTTGGCATACATATATTTTGAGGTCACTATTTGTGTCACATGAAATTACTATTCAAGATATAACATTTCTCTATCAAACAGTCTTCGAGATATAAGGTAAAATCACTGGACTGTGAAATGTAGGTCACAATGAACTGCATATATTCTTATGTTTCTCTTTGTGTCACATGGAGTTAATATTCATGGTATGATATTTCTCCATCAAATAGTCTTCAAAATATAAGGAAAAAATTCACTGGACCATGAAATATAGGTCACACTGACATGCATATATTTTGAGGTCAGCCTTCTTGTCACATGGAATCAATATCCAAGGTATAACATTTCTCTATCAAATAGCCATTGAGATATGCATAATCACTGCACCATGAAATATGGGTCACACTGACCTACATACAATGTATATATTGGGGTTACTCTTTGTGTCACATGGAACTAATATCTAAGTTATGACATTTTTCTATCAAATAGTCTTTGAGTTATAAAGCATAATCACTGATCCATGAAATATAGGTCACATTGACCTGCATATATTTTGAGGTCACTTCGTTTCACATGGAACAAATATCGAAGGTATGACATTTCTCTATCAAATAGTCTTGGAGATATAAGGCATAATCATTGGACCATGAAGTATAGGTTAAATTGACCTACATATATTTTGAGGTCACTCTTAGTGTCAAAGAAATTAATAACGAGCTTAAGCGACCACCTGTGCAGCAGGTGGCGAAGCTTAAGCTTGTACTATAGGAATCGTGAGTCTCTCACATACTATGCAGAAGAATTCACATGTGGCGGCTGACTGGTTTCCCAAATGTACAGCGGAGTGTATCGGCTTAATGTTGAACCCGAAAACTAATGCTAATTTATGTCCATTGCCAGCCTGGTTTCTGAATAATATGAGATATAATCCGCTGCCGCCGCTAGTGATCTCTCATTGGCTGTCATGAATTGTACAGCCAATGAAATAGAAGGATAGATTTTTTACGACACTGACACGGACGAATGCGTGACTGATCTGTGTTTTAGCTGCCATATTTAATATGTGACTTCTCTCTCTTTAAACAACATTTTCACGTATTTAAGTGTAAATACTGAAGTTTTGCCATAAAAAAAAATGGATTACATTCTTACAGCACATAGCAGGAATTATGCATGGAGAAGAATTTATTGCTGACATGATAAAGGTAGGATATGTGGTGATTTCAGTTGACTGGCGATCAGCTGATCATTTGCGGTATAGCTGAAAGGAGAAATAAAGTTTTTTGGGGTTTTTTTTGACGAAATCAGCCTATAAAAATGAATTTTAGGGGCAAATCAATAATTTCTTTTTACTATAAGACTAAATATTTATTTACACACTTGTAACAGGTGAAAGAATTTTCTGCAACGACTGGGGATTGAACCCGTGCCATCCGCATGACAGGCGGACTCTACCACGTCGCTATAAAATCCAGTTTGTACCACAAGGCAGTACAAGTGTATCATATACCTATACCTGGTGACACACTAATGTGCAAAATTTCATGGAAAAAATTGTTCGATGTTGTGCACTTTGCCTTGGACCTACATTTAAACAGGTTTTATCTGGTCCGCGACTTTGTATACCTGATACAAAAAAAAAATAAAAGCACTACAAGCATAATCCCCCACCATAGCAATTATTTGTTTATGTATTAAAGTTATCGTTGTGAAAATGTCTGGAAAGAAAATGATGGGGGGACAGATAACAATCCTGAACCAGATCTTGATAATATCAATGGACAGATAACAATCCTAAAGCAGATCTTGATACTATCAATGCATATAGCAAGTTTGGTTAAAAGGCCTTGTTATTAACTCAAGTTATCATCCAGAAATGAAAATATGGACGTATCTCAGGCAGATAACTCTGTAAAAATTTAACGAAATTTGCCCATTAGCAATTCCAAACCTGATCTCCTTACTGTCAATACATACAGCAAGTTTGGTTAAAATCCCTTGTTATTTACTAAAGTTATCATCCGGAAACAAAAATATGGGCATGTCTCGGGCAGATAACTCCGTAAAAATTTGATGAAATTTGCCCATTAGTAATCCAAAACCAGATCTCCTTAATGTCAATGCATATAGCAAGTTTGATGAAAATCCCTTGTTATTTACTAAGTTATAATCCAGAAACGAAAATATGGGCATGTCTTGGGCAGATAACGTTGTAAAAATTTGACGAAATTTGCCCATTAGCAATCGCAAACCAGATCTCCTTAATGTCAATGCATACAGCAAGTTTGGTGAAAATCCCTTGTTATTTACTCAAGATAGTCCAGAAACGAAAATATGGGCATGTCTCGGGCAGATAACTCCGTCAAAAATTGACGAAATTTGCCCATTAGCAATCCCAAACCAGATCTCCATAATATCAATGCACATACCAAGTTTGGTGAAAATCCCTTGTTATTTACTCAAGTTATAGTCTGGAAACGAAAATATGGGCATGTCTCGGGCAGATAACTCTGTCAAAAATTGACGAAATTTGCCCATTAGCAATCCCAAACCAAATGAAATGCATTGATGTTTACTCAAGTAATCATCCAGAAACGAAAAAAGGACGAACGGACAGATGCACCACAGACGGACAAATGGACGGACTCATGGATGACCAACGTGAAACCATAATACCCTACCACTATTATGTGGCGGGGTATAAAAAGAAAAGTGCACGATATTTTTACGACATGATAGTCGTAACAAAGGAATGAAGCATAACTGAAAAAATCTCATGCCTATTGTGGGAATCAAACCCAGTCCTCCCGGTTAAAAATCCAGTACTCTAACCACTGAGCCGAGTCGAGTCCCTGACACATTTGTCAGAGATTGAATATATACTTAGAAGCTATGCGTAATCTGCCAAGGCCGATAAACGAAGTTAGGAGTGCTCGGTCATAACACTCCCCCTTTTCAAGGAAGTCATCATTTATGATGACGCGAAGCCATTTTGGCTATTTAAAGTCCAATCCAGACGATCCCCCTTCTTATGACATGATAGTCGTAACAAAGGAATGAAGCATAGCTGAAAAAATCTCATGCCTATCGTGGGAATCGAACCCGGTCCTCCCGGTTAAAAAATCCAATTCTCTAACCACTGAGCCAAAGAGTCAACTCCCTGACGCAGTTGTCAGAGATTGAATATATACTTAGAACAGGGCTCGGGAAAACCGGAAAAATAGCCGGTGTGGACCGAAATTAAGAAATTCTGAACCGATTTCAAACACCCCAAAACGCTAATAAATCGGTCCAACAGGTTTGTGCCTTGAACCCCATTTTTCCCCAACCAACCAATTTTCACGAATCAATGATGTCTAAAAAATCACAAACGGTCATGTCTTCCCAAACTGACAACGTCCGCGCACCTTTTAAATGCGATATTATGGTAGTTTAAAGGCTCTCCGGTCATTTGATATGTATATTGGAGAGACAGCTGAATAACGGCAACCTACCGCAGCACAAATTAATTACGTCAGTATCCAAACATTGTCAAAAAATCAACACTTCACTGACCTTTGTGCGGTAAACAAGCGATTAACACGAATCATCACTAACGGTAGTCTGTTATTAATCCGTTTGTGTGACACATGTGAATACACTGAGACTGCAAAACATCCAGGTGCAGATGGCGTGTCCAAAAGATCAAAGGTCGCTTTACTGAGAGTGATAAAAGAATGCACCACTTGAACGCACCCGTTTTCTTCCTCTTCTTTTTTGTTTTGATCAACACGGTTTGTCTGTCCCAGATTCGATAAATGAATTCCCAAACTGTGTACGTCCTGATCAGATGTCGCATACAACGGCGTCTGATCCAGGTATTATTGATTGCTTCTTTTTTTCTTTTTTTTTTTTCTTTTTTTTTTTTTGTTGTTGATTGCCGTAACACGCAAGTATAGATTTCACGATAAAAATAAGTAATGCACCACTTGCCCTAGGCAAGATTGGTCAGTGCTTAAAATTTAAGCAGTCTGATCAAATCTTGAAATATTGAAAACTGCAAAACCGACCGTGGCGCAGGCCTTTTTTATTAGACCTAACTAGGTCCATGAAAGTCGTTTCGTTCCGTCTCTCCTGTTTCCCGCCGTCTTCGCGCTTATACAAGACGGGAATCAGTTCTTTATAAATAGTTTAGGAAAACCCTGCTGAGGTGGAAATAACAACAAAATCGTTTTTTTTTTTCTTTCTTTTTACATACCTGACTGTATTTATTGATGATGCCAGCTTTGATCATGCTCGTTAAACCCGGACTTCCGTCATATAACGGAGTTGAGGTGTATTATTTAAAAGGAGTTATAGGATTGCCTATTGTCATTAGTTTTCGTGACAGGTGATATATACATATTTTTTTTTTTTTTTTTGAAAATGGGCTCATTGATGACGTCATCGTCATCGGCTGGACCAATTCAGATTTCAAAATTTCCAGAGCCCTGACTTAGAAGCTATGCGTAATCTGCCAAGGCAGATAATCGAAGGTAGGAGTGCTCGGTCATAACAATATGCTTAAGCTCGTTTCATAGTTTACACCTATTTATTTCATATTATCGAAGTCTTCGAATTACGAGGCATAATCACTGGACCATGAAATACAGGTCACACTGACCTAATTATATTTGAGGTCATTCTTCGTGCCACATGGAACATATATCTAAGGTATAAGTCATTTGTCCATCAAATAGTCTTAGAGATATAAAGCAAATCACTGGACCATGAAATAAAGGTCATTGGACTGTGAAATATAGGTCACCATGACCTTCACCCAATGACACTTAAAGCAATGTCACAAGGTTGACTGATGTAGTGCCTCGATGTGCTTATAATGCCAGCATAACAGAAATGCCTTAAACACTTCACAAGAGGTGTCCTGGATTTTGAACCCTAGTCTCACCCCAAGGCATGAACCCAGGGGTCCATACTAAGGACACATATGATCATTCCTGGCACCCATGTTCCGAATATGAATGCTTGTTGCCAACTGAATAATTAGACATAAGCATATGAAAAACTTACACACAGCAATAGAGCATTTTACAAAGGTGACCTAGATTTTGAACTCTAGCCCCATCCCCGGCCATGAACCCAGACATCTGTTCTTATAAAATCGCAGATGACCCTCCCAAGCACCCATGTTCCAAAACTGAATGGTCTGTGGTAAGTAACTGTTGAGATATAAGCATTTGAAAAACTTTAACACAGTGTGATGGGAACGGGAACGTAAACGCACACGCGGACGAGCGGGGTGACTACGATAGCTCTTCTTGTACTTCGTACAAGCAAGCTAATATGTAATTAAGCCAGACTTATGGTTCTTGTGTTCTACATGTCATCTTATGCTGCTTTATATTTTTGCAAGGCTTCAAGAATATCCCTGAACCATTTCCAAGTTACAGAAAGGGCAAAAGAAATCACTATTTACAATGTCCTAAGGGTGATAACTGCAAAAGCAGGTAACTCAAGAGTTATGGTTTGTGTTCTGCACATCATATCATGGTGATATACATTTACATAAAGTTTCAAGAAAATATCTCAGTTTCAAGCTACAAAGGGCTACAAAAGTAGGTTTTGCAGTGATACTGATCTTTTGTTCTGCACCTCATCTTATGATGCTTTACATTTGAGTGAAGTTTTATCAAAATATCTGAAACAGTTTCCAACTTACACAGCTGACAAGAGTACATGCTATTTCAAATGTCTACTATTTTCAAAGGGCGCTAACTCCAAAAGTAGGTTAACCAGAGCTGCAGTTTTTGTGTTCTGCACAGCCTCTCATGGTGCTTTATGTTTGTGAGAAATTTCATGAAAATATCTGAAACAGTTTTTAACTTATAGAGAGGACAAAGTACATGGTAGAAATGGCTATGTTCGATGTTCAGAGGGCAATAACTCTGAAAGTAGGTTAACCAGAGTTACAGTTCATTAAATTCTGCACATCATCTCATGGAGCTTTAAATTTGTAAGAAATTTCATCAAAATATCTGAAACGGTTTCCAACTTACAGAGCAGACACTAGTACTTAGTAGAAATGGCTATTTTCAATATTTACAATGTTCAAAAGGCTGTAACTCCATAGGCAGGTTTACCAGAGTTATGGTTCTTGGGTCCTGCATATTGTCTTATGGTGCTTTACATTTGTGTGAGATTTCATGAAAATATCTCAAACAAGTTTCAACTTACAGAGTGGAGTGGACATGGAGGAAATGGCTACATGTAAATTCACTATTCAAAAGGCAAAAACTCCAAAAATAGGTAAACAATAATTACGGTTCATGTGTTCTGCACATCGTCTCAAAGTGCTTTACATTTGTGTGAAGTTTCATGAAAATATCACGACCCGTATCAGAGTTCTGGAGTAGACATGAATACATGGTAGAAATGGCTATGTTCAATGTTCAAAGGGTAATAACTCCAAAAGTATGCATGTGTTCTGCACATTGTCTGATGGTGCTTTACATTGGTGTGAAGTTTCTAGAAAATATCTCATACAATATCGGAGTTATGGAGCGGACACGAAATTATGAAGCGCTGACAGACAGACCAACAGACACTCAAAATTTTGGACGGTATAACATAATACCTCGCCACTTTTTGTTTTTGTTTGTTTGATTTGGGCTTAATGTCGCTTTCAACCTCTTTCAGTCATATCGCGACAGTGCTTGGATGTGGCATGGAGCTCAATGTTAATTTTTAGAGTGCTGCCTCACTGAAATATCATGCCCCAGATACTTTGACATGATATTCCACCCAGTCACATTATACTGACACTGAGCTGACCAGTTCTAGCTCTACTTTCTTAATGCTGAGCAGAAGAGCAGCTAGTACCATTTTTAGGCCAGGGATGGAACCTGCAACCTCCTGGTCACAAAGCGGACGCCCTATCACTGAGCCACTGTGCCGGTACCACTTTTTGTTGCAGGGCATAAAAACTGAAGAAATTTGCCCATTAGCAATCCCAAACCAGATCTCCACAATATCAATGCAACAAGAGCACCCCAAGCAAGGCATTATACGCCCATGGCAAGTAATAAGATGTAGCATATATACTGACTTCAGTATAATTCAGTGCTCCGGATGTAAACTGTAAGTGGAGTTAATTGAAAACAAAAAAAATACCAAAATTTTCAAAGGGGCATATCTCTGCTGATATTTGGTGAACAGTCCCTCGAAACAATATGTGCTGCTCCACATCATGGTGTAAATATTTCAGCTTGATTGGATGTAAGCTATAGGAGGAGTAAGCCAGAAACATGAGAAATTTTCAAAGGGACATCTCTGCTAATATTTGGTGGACTGTACCCTCGAAACAAAATGCCCTGCTCCACATCATGGTCAATAAATCACAATAAATCACGATTCAGCTTGATAGGATGTAAACTTTAGGAGTAAGCCAGAAACGAAAAGTTTACATAAATTTTCAAAGGGGCATTACTCTGCTAATATTTGGTGTACTGTAACTTCCAAATAAAATGTGCTGCTCCATATCGTGTAACTATTTACAATGTTGCAGCTTGATTGGATGTAAACTGTAGAAGAAGTTAGCCGTGTTAGTTTACAGAAATTTTCAAAGGGGCATAGCTCTGCTAATTTTTGGTGGACTGTAACCGCCAAACAATGTGCACTGCTCCACATGATGGTCTAACTACAAATCAAGTTTCAGCTTGATCAGATGCAAACTGTAGGAGGAGTTAACTGGAAATGAAAAGTTTACAGAAATTTTCAAAGGGGCATAACTCTGCTAATATTTGGTGGACTGTAACCCCGAAACAACATACGCTGCTCAACATCATGGTCTAACTATATACCAAGTTTCAGCCTGATCGATGTAAACTGTAGGAGTTAGCTGGAAACAAAAAAGTTCATGGACAGACGGATGGACGGACACCAGACCCCGTAACATAATACTTCCCATTTTTTAAATGGGCATATAAAAAGCAAGTCCGGTGAATATCCATTGATATTTACTAAAGTTATCATTCTGGAAAATTCATATGTACAAAAGTCATTGTCTGGAAACAAAATACAGACAGATGGATGGCAGACAGATGGACGGACACACAAATGTCCAATGAGAGATTGTACTACCCCACCACTATCATGTGAAGTTTGGGGTCACACTGTCTCATTATCTGAAAATATGACACTTATGCATCAAATAGTGTTAGAGATATAACACAAAATCAATGGGCTATGAAAATATAGGTAACAGACACTACATTTATTTTGAGGTAAACTGTGTCATACTGGCCCATAATCCTAACGTATGATGGTCATACATCAAATTGTCTTGAAGATGTAACATAAAATCACTGGACCATGAAATATAGGTCTCAGTGGCCCACATTTATTTTAAGGTAGAAAGTCAGGTCATACTGATTCATAATCCCAAATAATGATGTTCATATGTCAAATAACATTCAAGATATAAGGCCAAATCACTGGACCATGAAATATAGATCACAGTGACCTATATTTATTTTGTGGTCGAACTTTGGGTCATACAGATTCATAATCCCACAGTATGATGTACATATATGAAATAGACTTCAAAATATAATATACAATCAATGGACTGTGTACTATAGGTCATGCTGACCTTTACTTCATGACCCACAAAACCATGTCACAAAGGTGAGCCATGTCTGACCAACTATCTGCATGAGCTGTTTCCAAGCTAAAGTTAAAATAGATTCTTAAAAAAAAAAAAAAAAAACAGATCTAAAGGTCATGACGTTGATCTCAAGGTTAATGAGGGCATTGGTATCTGTACTGAACAAAACAGTGGACCAGTATCTAATATTTGTGGATGCAGACACCAGCGAAGTGCATAAGCTCTTTCAGTGCTTTTGTACAGATGCTATTTCTTTTTTGTTTGTGTTGAGGTTTTACGGTCCAGTCAACCCAATGGGGTCATGTCGAGCGTGGTCAGTTTACTTAACCACACGTTTACTGGGCAGGCTTAGTCCTCTAAGCGGTTAACCAGTATTGTGCACATTCTTTTGCCAGAAACTGACAACTGCCCTTTTTGAATCAGCAGAAGGGAGAGAATGACCGTAGAAAATATTTCATGATCAATCTCCACGAAAGAATGTTGCCGACCTCGGCGGGGGCTGAACCCGCGACCTCCTGGTTTCCAGTCGGACGGCGCATCCAACTGAGCCACCGAGGCCGGCACAGAAGCTCTTTCTGTAATTTTGTACAGGTTAGCTAAAGACTGAAATGAATTTAACAGTTAGCAAGTAAAATTTTAATAATTGTTTTAAACCATTTCAGATAGAGTAGTGTACTTACTGTACTGTTTTGGGCTTTTCAAAGAAATTATTTTCAAAGATCATGTCCACGTGGTGTAAACCAAGATTGAAATTTTCGCCCTGTTTCACTATCTTCGGAGTCTGAAATAATCCATAAACATAGCTCATAGGACTTGTTTAGGAGGAGCATTTGATAATAACTCTGGGATAACTTTCTAAACTTCTCCATAAAAAAATATGTTTTGGGTACTCATTAGAAGCACCTCGCTGAGACACTTCTAATGAATACCCACAACATATGTTTTTATAGAGAGATAAAAAAAAAAATATTCCAGATTTATCAGCAAATACTCCTTATTAATTCCTCTGATAGCTCTATAGAAACATTTGTCAATGCAAGAAAAAAGCCCTTATGTCATATTCAGGGAATGTAGACCCAGATCAGTCTGTGCTAACAGAATCATTGGATACTGAAAAACCAGAACTTGTTAAGAAAGTAATATTTTAATGACAAGTCTGTGATCATTCTCACTATATCTCCATGAAAATGAAGCTTTTAAAGTAAAACATATTTTATGAAGTAATACTTAACCTATAAAGTGCTATTTCCTTCTTTTCATTATACCTTCTACAGACTTTTTTAGTCTAATCCAGAAGCTCCCTGAGGCAATACCTTTATGACGGTATTCCTCCCGCCGTATTGATCTTGTGTTCAGCTTTCCTTATAGAATCAGTAGGTATTTGTAACTGAAGCAAAGTGGGAAGGGAGGAGGGAATCTGTTATCCATAGGTTAATTATTACTTGTTAAAATATGTTGAACTTTACTGGTTAAAGACTCAAGAAACTCTATGGAATCAAGATACATCCAGTAAAGGTAACCTTAAGCGTAATCCAGATTCCACTAAAACACAACTCTTAAGACAGTAATTACCTTGACAGTATGGAGAATGGACTCAGCTGACAGTATCTCAAGCATCCGAGGACTGAACTTCCTGGCCCCCAACCTCTTTTTGGGCAACAACGACTGGGCCCAAGTGATGCAAATTCATAAACTTGTTGAGACATGCCCCTCAAGTAAAAGTTTGCAAAGGTAGAAGACTGATTCCGGGCTGCAGCTTTGAGAATGTCATTCAGGTGAATCTTGTCAAAGAAAGCCCAGGAAGAAGACAGCACCCTAATTTTGTGAGCCTTAATTTTTAGAAAGGAAATGTCTTTTCTGGTGAGTTTCCTGTAGGTAAGCTTAACTGTGTAAGCTATCAATCTTGAGAATGAGGTTTTAGAGATGTCATCATTGTCTTTAACTGTTTGTTTGTGTTAAGGTTTTATGGCCCAGTCAACCCAATGGGGTCATGTTGAGCACAGTCAGTTTGCCTAACCATACTTTTACTGGGCAGGCTTAGTCCTCTAAGCGGATAACCAATGTTGTGCACATTCTTTCCCCAGAAACTAATAACTGCCCTTCTTGAATCAGCAGAAGAGAGTTTGTTTGTGTTGAGGTTTTACAGCCCAGTAAACCCATTGAGGTCATGTCTAGCACGGTCAGATTACCTCACCACACTTTTACTGGGCAAGCTAAGTCCTCTAAGCAGTTGTTCGCGTTACCGATCGCCATTGTCGCCATTTGTCCAGAAAAATAAAATTTGGCACAAAAAATCATAAATTGGCGAAAACAAGTGGCGAAAAAATTATCACCTGAATTACCCGCAACTGAGTCATATAATTGTCGCGCGTGTCTGTCCTACCTTCCTTGATTGTATAATTCACCAATTAACAACTCAATTATCGATCAGAAAACCGTAGCTGATCAAATTAACCTGAATTTGATGAAAGCGATATAAGGTCACGTGCCGTGATGAGCAGTTTGACAGTAGCACCACCCACTTTCCACGCTTTTCGTCCTAAATATTCATGCCGAAACTACCAATCAGGAATTAATGTCAGAGTCTCATCGCCTACGTCATGGAAATTTACCCAGAATGTACTCACGTGGAACCCTATGTCAAACACAAAGATGGAAAACAAATTTGATTACACGAGAAATAATTATTGTCATTAATCAATTCGGCTTATTAAAGCGGTAAGTACACTTTGACAGTGCCGACTTTAATTAAGCATGTTTCAGTACCTTCTTATGAGCCTTAATTTTATTTGGCGATCAATGAACGTCGTCCCGAAAAAAAAAAAAAACACGAATAATGCCTCAGTGGCGGACACATTAGTCTCCGATGGTCCGGATCGCGCATTCGATTCCCACAGATTGTAGCGATTTATTATGAAACACATAAATTTGCTACGGTCATTCGCTCCTTCCATTGCTTCAAGACTGGCAGTTACAAGTTTCTTGTGGAAGGGTGTTCAATGTACTGATTAACCGCTTATTGTATAAGCATGCCCCCTCTTTTTTATTGGCGCGATTCATAAAAAAATGCTGTTCCCCATTCCATTTCGCATAGACCAGACTCGTAAAGCAATTGCAGTAAACTCCCTTTTAAGTCAGTTGCAGTTAGCTCCCTTAAAACAGTAAAACCTGCTGTGTTAGAAACTTACCCCACATTTATCAGGGTACAAATGAATATTGTTACGTTATTCTCTTACAGTATAATACATTAATAACATTATATTTATTGGCTAATACAGCACTTTTCAGAACTTTCGTTTCCATGTAAAGTGTTCCATTTTTGTGTCCAACATTCGATATGCAAAACAAAGACTTATTATTAATTCATGACATTGTAATTAATTAATTACAGCAGTTTTAAAAATCAGTGCAAGAATTAATTTCAAGTCCCCCACACATTTCACATTATACTGACTCTTGAATCTATTGCTGCAATTAAAGGAATCAGTAAATGAACACCTTTTTTCTGACAAGATAATTCTTTGGCGAAAAATGGCCAAAATTTGGCTCAAAATCTGGCTCAAAGTTAAAGAAAATGGCACAAAAAAAAATCAAATTGGCAAAAATGGTGGTGAAAGAAAAAGAAATCCTAGTGCGAACCCTGCAGTTAACCAGTTTTGTGCACATTGTTTCGCCAGAAACTGACAACTGCCCTTGTTGAATCAGCAGAAGGGAGAGAATGACAATAGAAAATATTTGATGATCAAATCTCCACGAAAGAATGCATCCAACTGAGCCACCAAAGCCAGAGGGAGCGAATGACCATAGAAAATAGTCTAGTTCTAGATTCAAGACAGGAACTAGTCTTTTTAAGATAAAACTTTAATTCTCTAATTCACAGTGGGTAGCCTTATGGGGCCTAAGAGATCAAATCACCTGTTACAGGGCCTGTGCGATGTGGTAAAGGCACCTATGTAGAATTTATTTAAGAAGTTGCCTATGGACGGCCCACTCTCAGTGGAAATTTCTGCAGTGAAAGCGTAAGTATATAGAACTTGTTAGTTCATGGAACACAAGAGATAACAGCCATATTAGGTGTGACCCAAATGTGGATTTTAAGGCTCCCTTGCTCTTTCCTGGATAGGAAAAGTTACGACATGAAAATACTTTACTCAAACACATGTACATTGTACTTGCATTTTTTTCATCATTCCCTCACTTTTATGGGGAAATTGGTTTTTAAAGTCCCTGTTATTCCATTTTTGCCTAAATATTATGTGAAAAGCCTGGCTGTATGGAGCATCGGTTGAATATTACAATTGTTTTCGCTCTGCTGCATAATTTGTATATTTGTTTGTGTTGAGGTTTTACGGCCCAGTCAACCCAATGGGGTCATGTCGAGCGCGATCAGTTGTAACTTAACCACACGTTTACTGGGCAGGCTTAGTCCTCTAAGCGGTTAACCAGTATTGTGCACATTCTTTTGCCAGAAACTGACAACTGCCCTTCTTGAATCAGCGGAAGGGAGAGAATGATCGTAGAAAATATTTCATGATCAATCTCCACGAAAGAATGCTACCGGCCTCGGCGGGGGTTGAACCCGCGACCTCCTGGTCTCCTGGACGGCACATCCAACTGAGCTACCGAGGCCGGCCAGAATTTGTATAGGAATGTATCTTGTGTAATCTTGCATAAACGAATATTTTCTGACACGAGCCATGTTGTGGTCTATTAGCAATGGATCCTGGGCCATTCTGTCCTGAATATGTTCTTTCTATTTCTATCGAATGAACATGAAGTAGTCCATTAACACAATAATCTGGGGATGCCTAAACACCGGAAAGGAATGGAAAGACACAAAAATGCACATAAAGGCGCTAAAATGTAGCAGAAAGACCCAACGGTGGTTTTCTCAAACGATAGGAAAATCTGCAAAGTTTTTGCCAGAATAGCGAGTATCATCATAAAGTTAGGTCTTTTGTGGCTCGTATGGGCTGTATGAGATCACTGATTACTAATAAAAACAACAAAAATGAAGCATCTGTTTTAACTCACCATCTTTTCTAGCCGCAAAATAAACAGGAAATGCCACAAATGAACACTATGAAAACCACAAAAGCCATGGGAAACTGCAAAGAAACGTTATAGATTGGTCACGATGAATCTTGTCTAGGTTTATCCAAATCTAGTTTGTTCTGAATAAATTTGGTGGTACTTTGATGAGTTTGGATAAAGGGAGTTGTAAGGTGGCAGGATGAGACTCCATCAGATATTCAGTACCAGACAGAGGTTTGGAAGGAGAGGGATCCTTAGAAATTTTGGGACAAATCTCCTCTGGAAGTAACCTAAAGACCTCATTTATTGTTTTATCAAATGACCAAGAATCAGGTTCAGATTCTGAGTCTGATTCCTTGGATAGATGAAGGAGAGAATATTCTGTTGGTGGTAAATTCTGTGGTTCACAGGGAACCCTGTCAGGCTGTGAGGTTGATGCTATGGCAGAAGTCTAAGGAGAGGGATGATCTGAACTCTTATAACAGTCATAGTCTTTGGTAGAATCGCTGTAGAAAGAGGAAGGTGAACAATGTCTCCTCTTCCTGTGAGAATGTTTAGGTCTTTTTGATCTCCTGCTTCTTCTAGGAGAAGAGGATGATGAGGAAGAAGAGGATGATGAGGAAGAAGAGGAGGAGAATGATGCAGAGCTGTATCTTCTCCTCTTCTTATGTTTAGAACTAGAGAGATATCTTTTGCTGGAGCGTTTCCTAGACGAAAATCTGTGAGAATCCAAGTATTCCTGGTGGCTCAATTGTAATACTTGGGTCAGACAGAGATATAAGGACTGACTCTAGCGGCAATAAAAGTCTTTGCCTGTTAGTAGAGCTCTGAAATCCAATGTTTTGTTATTGTTCAGAGCTCAAAGAATGCCTGGAACCCAATGGGCAGTGATTGATGGCCGGTGCCTGGTGTCCTGTGCCTAGTGACTGGTATTTGGTACCCAGTGCCTGATGCCCTGAGCCTGGAGTCCAGTGCCTGGTGCCCCATGTTGACTGCTTGTTGCCTCGTGGTCAACTGCCTGGCACCCGGTGCCTGGTGGACATATCCTGGATGATGGAGTTCTCATCCGAGGAACCTCCACCTATATAGGTCCTCCCCCAAGCAGTAAAGCAGAGATGCCAACCCTAAATGTCGCTTATCAGGATTATGAAAGACACTTTTCAGCATTGAGGAATCTGGGGACATTTTTAGGACTGCCACATAACTGCCACATATAACTGCCATCCAAGCTCCCAGACTGTTACAAAAACGCCGAGACAGATTTATTTTCTGTTTTCAATTTCGCTACTTCAAGATGTTTTATGGTCGAAACATGCCGGTGACAGTCAACCCGGCTGCCTTGTGAGATGGAAAAACCCGTTTTACACACATCGCAGAAAGCATAGTATTTTCTGGCCTTCCATGACTTCAGTACTGGCCATAAATTTGTATAATCTGCGATGAATGTCTGCATCACTCAAAGTTTTATTGCTGTGGAAACCATTTTGATTTGTATGCCGTTTCGGTTTCTCAAACTTGCAACTGTTTACCAGCTACAATTACGTTTTTCCAATAAACAATGCACAAATCAGTTTGGTTCTTAAAGGGAAACAACCCAGTTTTACTTCCTGCGAACAGGTATAATTTTCTCCACATCCATTTAAGGGAGGAGCAACTTCCTTTATTTTGTCCAGCACCATTTTAAAATCATTATTTGCCGGAATTTTGATGTCCAAAATGGGGAAATCAGACTTGAAAATCCGTAGGATTCTACAAAAATCCAAATGGTTGGCATCTCTGATAAAGCCATGCGGGGTGGTGTTGCCATCAAGAATCTCTGAAGAAATGTCCTCAGTTTGCACTGAATGGACAGGGTCATTCTTCTTGAAAGAAGACTTCTTAGATAAAGCAGTCTTGTTTTTGGCCATTCCATAACATCTAATACTGTACAGCCTTCTATTCTCAGTGAGAAACCACGTCACAATAGACCACTTTTGGCAAACAGTACAAGTAATAGATCTAGAACAAAAAGAACATTATAAGCAATTAGTGTGATTATCCCAAGAGGCTTTTAGATGACCGCAACTACCTATAAAGGTAGGCATAAATAGTCGGAAAAGTATGTGACACTGACAACGAAATGGAATATCACAAGATTGGCAAAGAAAAATGTCAAAATGGCAACATAATCCATGGAAGGAATTACAAATGAGCTAATATAAAATATCAAATACACCACAACCTTTTTATAACACTATAGTTGGGATCCATAGCATAAGCCGTGTTAGTTAAACAACTTTGTTATATCCAAACAAAAATGTATAGATTATATTGAAAAATGACCATTTATGGTCATTTTTCAATATAATCTATACATTTTTGAGATCCATTTTTGAACTGTGTTATATCCAAAACCGTGTTATAAGGAACTGTGTTATAAAGAGGTTGTAGTGTAACTGGGGATTAGAAAGAAAATGAAGAAATTTACCACCCAGTTGAAAAATTCTGAAGTTTTCTTTTGTCCACAGACGGACAACTGAACATGAGATCAATACGGCTGGAGAGGTGACATCATACAGGTACTGACTCAGGGAGCTTCTGAATTAAGACTAAATAATTCTGTGGAAGGTACATGTATAATGAAATGAAGGAAATAGCACTTTATCCATAGGTTAATGTCTTATGCAGTCAAAACATATATTATGGGAACTTATCCGAAGTGCAACTCAGCGGTACTTCTAATGAGTACCCATAACATATTCATTTTTATCATGAAATATGAAAAAGATATCCCAGAATATTTTCTCCAGTTCTCCATAAAACCATACACTACAAACTCTTTATAACACGGTTCGTTATAACATGATTTTGGATATTACACGGTTCAAAGACGGATTGCAAAAATGTATAGATTATATTGAAAAATGACCATAAATGGTCATTTTTCAATTATTATAATCTATACATTTTGTTTGGATATAACACGGTTGTTTAACTTACACGATTTATGCTATGGACCCCAATAGTAGTGTTATAAAGAGGTTATGGTATATGTTGTGTAGAAGTGCCTCTCTAAGCTCTTCTAATGAGTACCCACAACATATGTATTTATGGAGAAATAAGAAAATTTATCCCAGAATTATCAGAAATGCTTCATCTTACCAAGTCCTCTGGAAAAACATACTGACATGAAAGCAAGCCCTAATCAGGCTTTTGTATATGGCATATGGGACGTTTTATTGCACACTACAATAATACCAACTCTTCATCTTTTTACACATTTCATTCAATTTGACTGGTGGTAGGAAATAATTTACACTTCACTAAAGTCCAGCGCAGACCGGGGACATGATGCTGGGGGGGCAAAATAAACTGGTACACTGGATCTAGTTTCCTTCTGCCATCTCAAAAGAATGACATTTTTGGAACTATTTGTAATGTATCGAAGACAAAGTGGAATTATAAGGAATGAATTATTACTTTTGTGGATTTTACTGATGTGTAAACACAGATGTATCACACACAAACATATTTGGGCTTTATTCAGTTTGTGAGTGATTCCTCAGAGCCTGCACATCAATAAATCAACAAAAATAGAATTCATTCCTACTTTATTTGCCTTATTTTAATTTTGCCACAAAAAACAAAAACAGCGGAACCTCCACAACGGGTCACCTCTTAAAAACAGCCACTTCCCCAAAACAGCCACTTTCTCAAACTGCCACCTTTCAGATTTCCCTGTACAGTGTTTTACTACAGAAGAGTTGTTAACCCTTGTCCTGCTGAATAAATTAAGATGCCATGCCCACTTCCAATTTAGAGGCCAATCAGATTACTTGATCTAGGTTGTTGATACAAAATCACATTCTAAATGACAAACAGTGCAGATCCAGATCAGTTGGCTTCTTCAGAAGCCAACTGATCTGGATCTACACTGTTTGCAAAGGCAGAGTATATCCGGGTTCAGCAGGACAAGGGTTACAAAGGAGTATTTGGTGATAATTATGGGATAATTTTCTCCAGTTCTCCATAAAGACGTATGTTGTGGGCACTCATTAGAAGTGGATCAGGGAGGCACTTCTAATGAGTTCTAAAAAAATTATGTTGTGGATACTCATTAGAAGCACCTGAGCAAGGCACTTCTAATGAGTACCAACAATTTGTTTTTTTATGGAGAAATAAGATAAAATCTCCTAAAATCATCACCAAATACACCTTAACAATTCCTCTGACTATATACTATATTTCATGTAATTACCACAAATACCTCTATAAACATACAGTCAAGCAATATCTGAGTCTTAATATTATTGCTCAAGTACTTTTATGCAATTTTATATAAAATCATATGTTGTTGTTGAGTCAATTCTAATGGGTACTCAGAACACGTTTTCAAAAAGAAAATCATAAATAATATCACATAAACATTATTAAATATATGTACTTCCTTCATTAAAACCTCTGCTGATCTCTGTCTTAAGCATGCCCTTATTAGGTGGATTTCATTACAAAATGTTTTCAACAAATTTTGAATAAAATGTAAGTGCAGTTAGTGCACAGTGCCATACTTAGGTCAAATATTGTATCTAACCTTCCTATAATAACCAGATTTATGAGGCACTTCTAATGAGTACCCACAAGATTTGTTGACATTTGGATGTCTCGTCAGTCATGGCTGGTATTTCCCGTAAAGATTTTGAGTGCATAACTACTGGCTACCCCTTACGAGATTACCATGTGTAAAGATAATAAACTTTTTTTATGCTCAACTTATCTGAACATGAAATTTTGTCATGCTAATAAATCTCAAATTTGCAAATTCTTTCTTGCTATAGCTGAGTATGACAATTTTTCTGCTTATAAATATTAAAATGCCAATGACTGTTGGCATTTTCATATTATTAGCAGAGAAAATTTCAGGCTCAACTGAGTTGAGAACATAAAAAGATCTATCACCTCGGGTCTGGATAAATAATGGTTAAACCCTTATCCTGGTACCACAGCTCCAGATAAGGCTCTTTTTTGACTGAAAAATACTGACTTCTTTTCTTATTTCTCCATAAAAACATATTGTGGGTAGCCAATAGAAGTGCCTCATATATTCTTCTTAGCTAGAGTTATGAAGTCCTTGTACTAAGACAAGTAAATTGAATTTCTTACTTGTCCTCAGGGAAATGGGACAATTTGGACAAGTCAACCATGGCATTTTCTACAGCCCTGCCTATTATCATACCAAAATATATAATCCATTATAAGGTTTGGAAGTAATGTGGTCTTAAAATCTTTAATGCAAAACTGAACAACATTTGTGGATGCCAACAACAATGCTAGCACTGATGGAATGGGTAGCTCTTCCTGAAAGTTGTTCAGGTAAATTAACAAGAGGCCCATGAGCCACGGTTCGCTCACCTGAGTGACACAGCCGATGTTATACAACATTTTTCCAATCCTGTCACTGCAACTAATGAAAGGATCATCATTTAAGCAGTTCTTAGTTTTAAATAAGAATATATGGGCATGACAGTCAATGGAGCATGATCATTTGAACAAACTCTCAATCCGTTTCAATAGTAGGATCAATGTGAAATTTGGTGGAAATTGGCTAAGTGGTTTCTAAAGTGTTTAACAATATCATGATTTCATATATGTTAACAGCATAGGGGTAGGGAAATATAATAAATGTCAAAAAGATTGCCTTTGGGAACTCACTACGGATTTGAAAATGGGAGTCTAGGTTTTATTGACTCTTGATAAGCAGTAATGAAGTTTGCAACACTGCTTACTGGGGTTTTGGAGGAGCTGTCATTTAAAAAATTCATGTTTTTTAAATTTAATGTTATCATGGCAACCAAAAACAAATGTCACTAGTCATAAAACATACAAATTGGGTTGACAATCATTCAACGATCATAACTGCCAAATATGGTTCACATTACTTCAATGGTTATGGAGAAAATGCAATTTAACCATTTTCTCATATAAGTCTATGGGAGTTTTCTGTTGCAATCAAACCAAAAGACAGATTGGCAGACTTTTAACTATTTTCAATTGCCCTTATTCATTTAACATTTGTACCAAACTAAGTCCTACTGCTTAAGTGGTTTTGGAGGAGTAGTCATTAAAAAAAAATCTTTTTTTTAATTTTAATGTTGCCATGACAACCTAAAAAATTGTCACTGGTCATAAAATACATAAAGGGTAGACAATCATCCAATGATCATAACTGCCAAATATGGTTCACATCACTTTAATGGTTATGGAGAAAATGCAATTTAACCATTTTCTTGTATAAGTCTATAGTTTTCAGTTACATGGTAATCAAACCAAGAGAAGATTGGCAGAATTTTAGCTATTTTCAATTGTCCTTAACCTAACAACATTTGTACCAAATTAGAGTCCTGCTGCTTCAGTGGTTTTGGAGTAGTCATTAAAAAAAAACAAAAAAAACACCTTTTTCAATTTCTTTTTCAAATCTAATGTTGCCATGGAAACCAAACAAAACTGCCACTGGTCATAAATGCACAAACTGGGTAGACAATAATCAAATTATCATCACTGCCAAATATGGTTCACATCACTTCACTGCTTATGAAGAAAATGCAATATAACCATTTTTCCATTTTTAGTCTATATGGGAGCGTTCTGTTGTCATGGCAACCAAACCAAGAGGCAGATCACCATAATTTTATCTATTTTCAATTGTCCTTACCCAAGCAACATTTGTACAAAATTAGAGTCATACTGCTTCAGTGGTTTTGGAGGCGATGTCATTTAAAAATTCCTTTTTTAAAATTTAATGTTGCCATGGCAACCAAAAATAATACTGCAAGCCATGCACCATGCCCTGCCACACAGGGACATATTCCCTATGCACTTCTGTAATATAAGGGCTGAAAACAATCTAAGTTAAACATGAAGAGAAGCAATAAACAGTTATTTCAGAACTCAAAAAAAAAAAAAAAAAAAAAAAAACACAAAAAACACAAAAAAGTCTAAGTTAAAAATGCAATAAAAAGTGATAAAAAATAATTTCAGGATTCTGAAAAAAACAATATGCATATCTTCAGACCATCTTAAAAGTGTGTGTAAAGTTTCAAAAGGATCAGCCTGAAACTGTAGGAGGAGTTGCACACACAAGGTACATACTCCCTATACATTTCTGTAGTATTAGGGCTTGAAAAAGTTAAAAATGAACAAAATGTAATAAAAAATAATTTCAGGATTCTGACAAAACAATATGCATATCTTAAGACCATCCTTAAAGCACCTGTAAAGTTTCAAAAGGATTAGCCTAAAACTGTAAGAGGAGTTGCACGTGCAAGGTACATACTCCCTATACATTTCTGTAGTATTAGGGCTCGAAAAAAAGTCTAAGTTAAAAATGAAAAAAATGTGATAAAAAATAATTTCAGGATTCTGAAAAAACAATATGCATATCTTCAGACCATCCTAAAAGCGCCTGTAAAGTTTGAAAAGGATTGGCCTAAAACTGTAGGAGGAGTTGCGGGCAAACGAATGGTGGGGGCGCTGACGGACGGACGGACAGACGGACGGACGGAAGGACGGATGGACACTCAAAATTTCAGAGGGTATAACATAATACCCCGCCACTTTTTTGGTGGCGGGGCATAAAAATGGCCATTGGTCATAAAACACATAAACTGGGTAGACAATCATACAACGATCATAACTGCCAAATATGGTTCATATCACTTCACTGGTTATGAAGAAAATGCAATTTAACCATTTTCTCATTATAAGTCTATGGGAGCTTTCTGTTGTCATGGCAACCAAACCAAGAAAAAGATCACCATAATTTTAGCCACTCTGAATTGTCCTTACCCAAGCAAAATCTGTACAAAATTAGAGTCATACAGCTTCAGTGGTTATGGAGGAGATGTCATTTAAAAATTTCTTCTTTAAAATTTAATGTTGCCATGGCAACCAAACAAAATAGCCATTGGTCATATAACATGCATACTGGGTAGACAATCATCCAATGATCATAGGTGCCAAATATACATTTCACTGTATTCCTTTTTTTTTTAAATTTAATGTTGCCATGGCAACCAAACAAAATAGCCATTGGTCATAACTGCCAAATATGGTTCACATCACTTCACTGGTTATGGAGAAAACGCAATTTAACCATTTTCCCATTATGTCTATGGGAGCTTTCTGTTGCCATGGCAACCAAACCAAGAGGCAGATCATCATAATTTTAGCTATTTTTAAAGGCCCCTAACCAAGCAACATTCTTACCAAGTTTGGGATAAATCGCTTCTATGGCTTTGGAGGGGTTGTCGTTTGAAAGTGTTAATGGACAGACAACCGGATGGACGTTCGTAAGTATGGACATTTGTTGGGTATTACAGTGTTACTTTTTTGGCTCAAAATACCCAACAAGATGCCTAAATACCCAACAAGTGCCTCAAATTTATTGGGTACTTACTTTGAACACTTACGGATTAAATGGCAAGTACCCAATTCATGTCTACCCAATTTATGCCCATTCGTGGCTCAGACAGATAGTCGTACGGACGGACGACGGACAGAAAGTGATCACTATAGCTCATCCTGAGCATAGCTCAGGTGAGCTAAAAATTGGTACATGTACATGATTGAGAAAAACATGCCAACTACCTATCAAAATTTGAGATTACACCTGGTTCATTATACATATGGTAATATAGGGTTTGACTCATATTAGTCCATGGAAGCATAAATACAGGTTAAGTAAAATAAAGTAATGTGTAGTAAGATAAGGGTTTAAGAAGACATTATTATCACTGTAACTGTAACAACAATGATAAGATAGCCGATACTTAATCTGGTTCAGTTGTTATTTACACAAGCGTAAGGTGCTATCTTTAAATATTAATTGTTTTCTATATTTATTTTTGTATTATTACACGAATGAGCTATTTGTAAGTAACTGAATAACATTACTGTTCACTTCTGGTGTCATCAGTGTTAGGCTTATGCTGACATCAGCAAAACAAAAATAAAAGCAAAATGGTGCCCTACAAGGATATAAATGCCAATTAAAATTTAGTTTGGAGACTTTCTGTCTCCAGGAAAGTTTGAAGGTAAATTCACATTTTTTTTTCCAATTGTTTTTAAGAGTATATTTGCTACTGAGAACCACATTTGTCTTGCACAAAAAGCTGAAATGCATGTCCACAAAAAAAGTGGAATCAGACATCTATAATAACTTTTTTCAGCCAAAAATTATTTTATTTCTCCACGAAAACATGTTGTGGGACCCATTACAAGTGCCCCAACATATGTTTTCATGGAGAATTAAGAAAAATCCCTACCTGATACACATAATAATCTTTAATCATATCTAGTTGTTCCTGGTCTGGACCTGTTCTCTTCTTCTCTTTATCAGCTTCTTGCTTTTTTCCTTCACTTTTAAAAGCATCTCTTGTGTCAGAATATAGCACTGCTCTTTCATATAGGGTAATTGGTTCTATCCAGCTTTTAAAGCTATAGTACTGCGATGAAGAAATACAGTCACCATTTTCATTATTACTCTGTCTGTTACAAAGTAGTCTGTGTATATCACTTTGACCTTGTCTTTCTGGATGAATCCTTCTTCCAAGACTAAGGAGAAAGTCAAAATCTCTTGAGTACAAGGCATGGTCGATTGGATTTACTGATTCTACAGAATGTTTTCTTTTATGCTGTTCAACATTGCATGTTTTGGCATCACTGCAGTCCTTTCTTAGCACGAGGTTATTAAGTGCTGAATATGTGTTTGATAGAACAAACTCGCGAAACTCCTGGCTTGATGTTAATCTATTTGCATCCAAACCATCTCGGGACAAGGTGATCTGAAAAATAATATCAGTGTATTTACCCTAATTATTCTGACACCTTAACTCCTTACCATACTAGTCCTAAAATTTGAATAAATCCATTTTGTTACGTTTTACATAAAATTAAGAACTGCTGGGCTGAGTGGCAAAGACATTGCTGCATCTGATCAGGGTCTAAAATATTTGCTCAGACCTGTCTGTCCCAAAACTTAGGGCAATTGCATTAACTATCACTTTCTGGGCTAATTCAATAAAACTCCAAACCCAAGCTCTAGCTCCCATATATTTTATATCTCTACAAAAACATATGTTGTAGGTACTCATTAGAAGCACCTCATTGAAGCACTTCTAATGAGTAACCACAGCATATGTTTTTGTGGAGAAATAAGAAAAATAGCAGTAGCTGAAGAAGTGCCTTATCTGGAGCTGTGCTATGATCCCCCACCCCCTCACCCACCCCAGATAAAAGGCTTTGACATTTCAGGCATATTGTCTCTTGCATGAAATGTTAAAACCTAGTTTTCTCAGAAAAATAAGATAAAAAATATTTTATCACCTGCTTAAATTTTTACCCAGCATGCTACCGGCAAGTGTTCAATAGAAACTGATGTTCTTCCTGTGAAAAAATGACTTTTCTCTTACCTTTTTGTATATATGCACAAAACTCAAATTACAGTGAAACCTGTGTTCAGTAAGTAAGCCTAAATGTGGTTACTTAAGACTTTGATTGCGTTGGGGTTTAACGACATGTCAACCCTTGTGGGTCATTTTATGTCGTCTCCCAGAGAAAGGGAGAAAAGAGATAGAAGAGATAGTAGAAGAGATGAAAGAGAGGAACAGGGAAGAAAGAGGTAAAGGAATGAAAGGGAAGAAACAGAAAAAATAAAAACATTCCCCCTCTACTTTTACCTACTTCAACGATAGCAGGCCTTGCCCAACTGTAAGCCAATATCAGTTGGACGCCCCGGTGACACAAGATACATGACACCTTCGCACCACCCGACCACCCCCGGTTACTTAAGACAGAAGGTTGCTTAAGACACGCTGAATCGCTCAAGGAATGTGTCAGGAGGCTCTTGACTTGGAAAGAAGCAATTGAGGAGAAAGGACTGAGAGTAAATGCAGGAAAGACAAAGATCATGATCTGTGGTATGGGCCTGGACCTCCTGCAGAGTTCAGGTGAGTTTCCATGCACCTACATGACATGTACGTGTATGAAAGAATCACCTATTATAATGTCATTTTTCTGATAATTTAAAAGGAAATATGTGGAAATTCACCTGTCTTAATGTTACTTAAGACAGAAGGTTGCTTAAGACAGGTGAATTTCCACATATTACTCTATGCATTTACTCTCAGTCCTTTCTCCTCAATTGCTTCTTTCCAAGTCAAGAGCCTCCTGACACATTCCTTGAGCGATTCAGCGAATATAACCTTGGTCACTGGCATTGAAGTCCTCCTAGGGAACCCCAGAGTGGAACTCGTGTGACAAGGCTTCAAGCACAATGATGAGCAGAATGATGAGCAGCGGGCTGAGTACCAAGCCTTGGTGAACACCAGCCTTCTCTTCAAACTCTGCACTGTACCCTTCGACAACACTGACACGGCTCAGTGCATTGGCATACATCCCCTGCACCTCTGCCTGGGACGCAGCCAAACTGGGAATTACCGACTGACACCAACTCTCCGATGAGGCCATCCACAAACCTCTCCAGGACTTTCATGACCTGCTCTGTCAGCTTGAGACCACGGTAGTTGCCCCTTTCAAATGAATTCCCATTACCCTTGTAGAGACAGACAATGAAATGCTGCTCCCAGTCAGTGGGTACTTTGCCATCGCGAATGAATGCAGCTGCGAGGTCATAGATCATGGAGGCGCCCTATCACCGGCTGCTCGTATCATCTCCACCACTATGCCTAATGGGCCTGGTGCTTTGCCAGCCTTCATCTGAGAGATAGCCTTCTTAACCATATCAATCATGACTGGGATGGGCGTACTTTCCTCTGGTGGTTCTTCAGACAGGTGGTCTGGGTCCCAGTCAAACTCAACGTTGAGAAGCCTTTTGTAGTGTTCTAACCAGGCCTTCTGCTCCGAGTCTTTACTCATTGACATCTTCACCAGTTTGTCACCAACTACATGTTTTTATGGATAAATAAGAAAAGATATCCCAGAATAATCAGCAAATACTCCTCTTTATAAATTCCACTGCTGGTTAGCCCCAACTGAGTCACATGAAAGACTTAAAGGGGAACGCAATATAAGTTGTAAGTACACTACAACCTCGTGTTTACACGGTTCTGGATATAACACAGTTCAAAGATGGATCCCAAAAATGTATAATTATATCTAAAAATGACCATAAATGGTCATTTTTCAATATAATCTATACATTTTTGTTTGTATATAACACGGTTGTTTAACTAACACGGTTTATGCTATGGACGCCAACAATAGTGTTATAAAGAGGTTGTGGTGCATATCTTGGAGTAAAGTGCTTAACAAGCCATTTAATTTGATGCAAGAGCTTTCAAAATCGGCCTAGAAATAAGGAAGCTATGATAGTTTGAATATGTTTAAAATGGATATGATGGATGCCGCCATATTGTAGGCTTTGTGACATCACACAGCCCAAATTAAATATGCAAAACCAAATTATAAAGGGTTTTTAAGAATAATTTTGCTACAGATTTTTTATAATCTTTTAATTGTAATGACATGCAATCGTGTCCCCCAAAATAAACCAACTTTCTGAGAATAACTACTTTTATGCAAAGAAATTTTAATTTTAATGAAACCTCATTAAATATTCAAATTGGCGGCGCCCGTTCCACCAGTGTTAAAATATTCAATTGTCTATCCTACTTATTTTTCCACCAATTTTGATCAAATTTGTTTCAAAATTCATTGTTTGTAAAGTTCTTTACTTCAAAGCACAATGCCTTTTAAGGTTGCGTTCCCCTTTAACAAGACCTGTCGCCTGAACTCGTGCTTGTCAATCAAATAAAAAAAGGTAAGACTATGACCTTAAAATCCAGATAATAGTGTGTGTGTGTGTGTGTGTGTGTGTGTGTGTGTGTGTGTGTGTGTGTGTGTGTGTGTGTGTGTGTGTGTGTGTGTGTGTGTGTGTAGGGAGGGAGTGGGGAGGGGTGATGGGGATGGAGGGTGAGGTGGATGTAGAGAGAGAGGAAGACATGGTACTGGATATAATTTTGGATGAAGAACATCTTCCACAGCTGCTACATTGTATCTGTATACCAAATATAAAAGGTATGATTGAAAAGTTCACAGCCACCTGCTGCTGTGAGCATGTCTCCTAGGTAACAAAATGAAGCTACCACCTCAAGCTTGTCAGGTCTGACCTGGACTTTCTCCTGTGGTCTGCCATCCAAGGGGTGTGCAGTTCCCTGGCACCATGTACATCTGTAGTCAGGGTCTTTTTTTTAGCTCTTGAGCCCACTGCATTTCTTGTGCATGCAGCCATTGCAGAAGATACTGTTGCTGCTCACTCCAGTGCAACAGACGGCACATGGTAACTCGTCTGAACTCTGCAGGAAGTCCAGTCTGCAGATCATGATCTTTGTCTTTCCTGCATTTACTCTCAGTCCTTTCTTCTCCATTGCTTCTTTCCATGTCAAGCGCCTCCTGACACATTCCTCACGCGATTCAGGGATGATAACAAGGTCATCAGCATACAGGCCTTCCCAGGGGACCCCAGAGCGGAACTTTCGTGATAAGGCTTCAAGCACAATGATGAAGAGCAGTGGGCTGAGTACTGATCCTTGGTGAACACCAACCTTCACTTCAAATCTTCACTTTATCCCACAGACATGGCTCAGCGCATTTGCATACATCCCCTGCACCAGTCGCACAATCCACTCTTCCACACCAAGTTTTCTCAGCACCCACCAGATGACCTTCCAAGGTACTCAATCAAATGCCTGGGTATACGAAAGCTGTGTAGAGTCTCTTGTTGGCAGCTAGATACTTCTCTTGCAGCTGCCTGACAAAAAAGGCTGCATCTGTAGTGCCTCTGCCTGGGACGATGCCAAACTGGGAATCGTCGATTGACACCAACTGTCAGATGAGACCGTTCACAATCCTCTCCAGGATTTTCATAACCTGCTCTGTCAGCTTGAGACCGCAGTAGTTGTCCCTTTCCAATGCCTCCCCCTTTCCCTTGTAGAGGCAGACAATGAAATTCTGCTCCCAGTCAGAAGGTACTTTGCCATCACGAATGATTGCAGCTGGGAGGTCACGGATCATGGAGGGGCCCATGTCTCCGGCTGCTAGTATCATCTCCACCACTATGCCTGATGGGCCCGGTGCTTTGCCAGCCTTCATCTGTGAGATAGCCTTCTTAACCATATCAATGGTGATTTGGATGGGCGGGCATTTCACTGGTGGTTGATAAGACAGGTGGTCTGGGTCCCAGTCAAACTCAACGTTAAGAAGCCAGGCCTTCTGCTTTGAGTCTTTGCTCATTGACATCTCTCCTGCATCATTCTTCACAGGTTTGTCACCAACAACATCAGTGTTCTCTCTTCTAAACTGGTTAGCAACAGGAACTGTTACGATATGACTGAAAGTTTGTTGAAAGCAACATTACTCAAATTATATAAAAATAAATCTTAACCTTTTCATTTTTTTTTTTCTTTTTTGCAGGTTGAAATCTGTCTTTTGGATCAAAATGGAATATTATACTGACACTTGCAATGGTCCTTTTCTAGTGTCTCATTAAAAATTTTAACGACTCGACCGAGTCTACATTTAACGACTCCTCTTTGACATAGTGGGGACAAGCGTGGCATCAGTCAAAGTGTCTGTCACTGGGAGGTGATGCTCATCAACATGACATATAGATCAAATGTGATCAAGACAGTCATAGACTGAACATACTTCTAGAGATTGCTGCAAAACAGTGCAAGGTTGTTGAGTTTAAAGGTACATGTATATTGTACATGTTGTACACAATAGAAAGCTAAATGGTGATGTTAATTCTCCTTGGTCCATTACTGCAATGGAACCATTAGCCTGAAACCCATAACTCTGTTCACCTAAGGTTGAGCAAATCTGCTTTCAATCTTTTTTTGCAAGAATGATTTTCTGTATTATATATTTTTTAAACATTTGACTAAATGCCTATGAGAATTTTCAAAATTAAAGAAATTAAAGAAAATCAAATCTTTAATTTCTACAACCTCCTAAAAATGAAGGTGGTGTTTAGGGCATGTTCTCATAACTCTGTTCACTCAAATTTTCTTGATAATGAAGTAGGCCTGGTTGGCATGCATCTCCATGAACAACTTAAGACTTATTTTAGTCTTATTTTTGACAATCAATTTGCATTTTTTCTAGATATTTCACAAATACTTCCTCCGCTTCCGTGTTTGTTTTGTCCTCCTGCTAATGAAATGCATAGGGACTTTTGATTGGTCAACTTATCAATCAAGTGACCAATCGAGTAATTTTTTGTATAGCAGATGTCCGTCACTTTCCGGAAACTTATATGGAATGTCAAGATTATCCTTTTGTTTTAATTACATACCCTGATTATGTTCGGGTATTTTTCTCCCTCGGAATTTTAATTAAAGAGATATTTTAGTAATTACTACAATTACATGTATGTCAGATCTCTAATAATTCTCTCTATCATTATAGAGAAAGAACAACCATTTTCCTGGATACCGCTTCCATTCTTATTCCTTATTTTTTTAGTAAATTTGTTACATAAATAGTAAGGCAATTCCTCTCCTAATTGCCCAGATAATATACCGTTCCATCTACATCAGCACAGGTATATAACTTGTCTATTTTTTCAATAAGCGTTTAGCATACGCTTTAACTTTATTTTTCAACAGAGAAGTTATACTTCTCTTATCCTTTTTTTTTCTTCTTTAAACTAAATTCTACTTGGGTCATCTTTTTTTCTTAGTTTACTATTTTGATAAGATTTTTCTCCCTTTAAGTTAAATATACCACATCACCACTTGAAATTTGAAATTTATGTAAACTAATAAATTAGTTAAACTTTAAACATGTCTTCCTTTTCTGTCCGAGTCTGACCGTCGCACAGTGATCCGAATCAAGCCTTATGATTGTGAGGAAGCTTTTGGTGAAATCTTGTTACTGACAGCTTCCTCGTGTCGTAAGGGCGAACTACTACAATAATCATAAGCAACAAAATGCATTTTATGCACACTTTACATGATGAGCATTTTATTTAGACTATTATATAACTGTTCTAAATTATTCATACTGTTTACATTAAATCATATTATTGTCAGTGGTTAGTGATTATTTTAGAGTACCCACTAAATATTTAGCATTTTGGGACACTTTTTTTTTTATTTTTATGCATAAAATTGAGTCAAAACTGGTTTTGTTCATCTTCGGCTGTAATGTTACTGTGCTTCAACATCTTTCAGAAAGTCGTTTTTGCTTGGCACTTTACACAGAAGAAGTACATTTGCAAATTTTTGTCATGATTTAATGCAAAAACATTCATAGTACATACCTATGCACAAAAAGTTTTATTCTAGTCATTGGTTTTTAAAAAATCAAATATTTTCACCTTTTCCCATAGTAAAAATGAATGCAAATTATGCAGAAATCTGTAGGGTAGGTAACTTGGCGGCAGATTTTCAATAACATTTTCAGCTTGTTCATTTTTTCTGAAATTTTCACAATGTTGTTGTGAACGGTCTCCCTAATCACCGACAAGAACCGAGAAGAGGTGACAAGAGCCGACAAGAACTTACAAGAGCCGACAAGAAGATCTAAGACCCATTTTCAGGCTTTTTTTAATATAAATTATGATTCAATGCACCTTTTTGCACATATATGAATCCCCCATTCCAACCTTTTCCCTATAGATGCTGATGCAGCTATATAAAAGATCATGTGATAGAACGCGTATAGGTAAACTTGCAGTCGACGTTTACCTTAGATATTATTAAAATATAATATCAAGCGTTTTGATACTTTATAGTTTTATGTCAGAAAAAAAGAAAAATAAATTTGTTACAGAGTGCGAGGATGATCTAAGAAACACATTTTTATGATATATGATATCCTAGGATCCTGTTTTGATCATTTCAGGTTAGGTACATGTCATCAGATTTTCTTGTCGGTAAATAGTAAAAATCAACCATTAGACTTCTGTACTGGTTGTCTCTGTGGGTTACGTTATCTCTGCGAATTTTTAAATCATGATAAAATACAATAGGAAACGAAAATCAAGTTTGTTTAGAAAAAAAAATGTTAATGGGATGAGCCAGAACCAAGTATGTAGCGAGCAAGACCAACATACTTTCTTGTCGGTAAATCAACCAATGTGTGTTCTACCGACAAGAACAAAATATAGTTATGTATTCGGGAATGGACTCACTATTTTCTCGATTTGGTTGCTGAAAGACTAATTTTGAAAAAAAAAAAACAAAAAAAACAAAAAAACAAAAAAAAAAAAAAACATGTTTATTTGTAGGCCAATTCAACTGACTTTGGCTTAGATTTCATTGTAGTTAAATTTAACGTGCTTCAATACATACAGGAAAAGAAAAAATAAGGTAATCCCCATAAAAAGCCTACTATATTAAAACTAAAATGACATTAATAAAAACATTTTCAGATTACCTATGGCACTTTCCTCAAAAAGCCTAGTGTGAACTAAAACGACATTAATAGGAGAGAGAGAGAGAGAGAGAGAGAGAGAGAGAGAACAAAAAATCATGCGCATTGCTAAAAGACCTAATTAATGTCATGATATGGCTTTTCGTGCCAAAGCTATGTTGGCTTGCTCAATGCTCAATGATAGGAAGATTCAATTAGTGTTATGTTTAGCTTTTCGTGCCAAAGCTATGCTGGCTTATATGTATTTTTGTCTTAGGCTTTTTCAATTTGACAAACGAAGTGCAAGCTAACCTGTGATTAATCTACCGACAAAAGCTCAAAACTGAGTGATAGTAATTATCTTTACGTCACGCTTGTTTTGTGAATGAATGACTAAATGAACGAACTAAAGAAAGAACGAATAAGCGAACGAATGAACGAACGAACAAACAAATGAATGAATGAATGAATGAACGACTGAATGAAACGAGGTTCGGACGGAAAGAACGAACGGACATATGTGTAAATATATTGAAATCATATGGAAAGAATAATGAGTTTTCCAAATAAAATCCGCATTATCTGTTTTCATTTGTGTAGATAGATATGATCGATATTGTCGAGACGTTAATTTTGCCGTATTACTGTAGAACTAATGTAAAACGCAACTCGTATGAGAAGTTCTGCGTGTGTGCGTTGCAGTTGTTTCCTTTCTAACATTTTTTTTTTTTGGCACAGGCGGACTGACAAGTTTGGATACGTCAGTCTCTTTCGCGGATAAAGCTTTGGAAATAGAAATAGAACGAAAATACGGTGAAAAATGTGGCACATATCTTACTGAAAAACTGCTTCCGACAGTAAAATCTCATGTTTTTGATATGACGAAAAACGATTCGAGAATACCATTGAACTGGAAAAACAATCATTGTGAGGCTATGAATCATATTTTGAAATTAAATTTGAAGTGGAAACCGGCAAAAATGCCAGATTTGATAAAAATGCTTCAAAAGGAAATCGTTTTTCAGGAGAAATTAACACGAGGTGCTCTCTCTTGCGATGGAAATTTTGAACTTTCGGACGAGGCAAAATCTTTGAGAGTACCTAGAATGGTTTGGGATCAAAAGAAAGAACATGAAAAACAACTGCTCTTGAGAAAATTTCTATCCTATGGATAAAAAAAACATGTCACTAAAACAATTATATCTACTGACGGTAAACTTGAAATTCCGGCTACTACACCTGTCGCGAGAAAACCAGGACAATCCAAAAAGAGAGTTTGCATTGACAAAACGGTAAGCGCACCTAAAAGAAGAAAATTAGTAACTTGATTAGGCATTTGCGAAAGATACTTTGGGGAGTTAATTTTACGAAAATTATATATGAAACATACAAACAAGAACGAAAGGAAGAATAAAATAGAAAAAAAGAAATGAAAAGATACTGGATAAAAATAAACACCAATTCCAAACAACAACAACTACAAAAAAAAAAAAAAAAAAAAAAAAAAACAATGTTAGAAAACCTGACAAAAATTAGAAAAAAAAATGAAAAGTGAATGAAACACATTCTGCATGTGGTAGACCTCTGGCGCGGCCTTAATAAGCCCGCAAGTAACCTAATGCTGATCAATGTGAATATCTTTTCCTAACGAAAAGAAAGAGAAAAAATAAAAATAGAAGGAAAGGGAAAACAATAAACATCATGCATATGGTAGACCTCTGGCGCGGCCTTGAAAAGCCCGCAAGTAACCAAATGCTGGTGTAAAAAGCAACTAAATTAATAAAAACATACAGAAAAAAGGACATTAAGAAAGAAAAGAGAAAAACACAATTGCAAATGGTAGACCTCTGGCGCGGCCTTGAAAAGCCCGTAAGTAACCAAAAGCATTTGTAAATAACTCTTAAAGAAAAAGAAATCATAAGAAATAATGCATAATGCATATGGTAGACCTCTGGCGTGGCCTTGAAAAGCCCGTAAGTAACCTAATGCTTGTGTGGATTATTCTTATGGGTGTATATGTCTCAGTGAGTACCTATGGCGCGGCCCTGAAAAGCCCGTAAGTTAATTCCTTTTGAGACATTACCATTGATAAATTCTTTATAAATAAAATTAAAATAAAAACCTATAGTGGGGACATCTGTCTGTGCAAGTTGGTAAGTAACTGCACAGTCCACCACCTGATGAGACTCATGGAGGAGACGAAATAGGTTTTTCTTTTAAGCATCAAACATTTAGATCACTTTCAAACAATAAAGCTATCAAAATGAACGAAGAAATGATTTACGAATTCAGCATCAATCAATAGTTTTTTTTTTTCTGGTCAATTTTTTAAAAGATAGGTTCATTATTTATAAAATGCATTGAAACAGCATCAAAACTTCTTGGCGGCCCAAAAATTTTGCACCATTAGCCTATTAAATTTCATGTCGGTAAATGCTTTGTAAAGGTCATTTTACTTGCACGAACCCATTAAAACTTTTCAAACGGGCTTCATGTACGTGAAAACCTGAGATAATCATTCAAAAATAAGGTTACAAGCACAAAATCTCATATAATATGATATAAAACTTCTTGTCGGCCCATGCCGATGCTATTTCACCACGCATCTATCGGGTAAAATCTCTTGTCGGTAAATCTTCTGTTGCTTTTTCCATAAAACACATAAAATATATTGATCAAAAGCAATTTCTAAGATATGAAAAACATCAAAAAAACATATCCTTTTAAATAATAAACTTGAATGAATCAGAAGAAAACTTCTTGTCACCAATAAAACATTTCTTGTCGGTTCTTGTCGGCTCTTGTCACCTCTTCTCGGCTCTTGTCGGCAATTAGGGAGACCCGTTGTGAAACATCAATTATTAAAATTTGGCAAAGAAAAGTAAAAAATATTTTCTTAGACAAAAAAATCACTTTACTGTAGAAATTGCATAGGTCAGACTAATTTTTGGTTGTAAATTTAATTTTACAGTACAATTTGAGAACTAAACACAGAAACAGAAAAGACAAATGGTTTCTGATAAGATATGGTCAAACAGAACAAAATATTTTCATTTAAAATAAAATGCCAAACAAAAAAGTCTTTCCATGAGATGTCCTAAGGACAGTAGTTATTTTCTATTAATTTTAAAGTGCCATAAATTTGAGAAAGACTTCTTTACACATTATTTAAAGAAGAGAGTGACCAGAGTTATGAGACTGGATGGAGATGAGTAAAAGAGATATATGGCATACATTCAGCCATCCACGTGTATCGCATACCAAAGTGTCCGAAAATATGTGCTATTCAGATACCGGTCACGCCATTTTGACTTCCAAAACATTGCATAATTTAATGATTTGAAATAATTCTACTCATGCATACATTGTTTTGCGCCTCTGTCAATGTTGAATATGGTACACTCCGAATATGGCATGCTTTTATTAAATTCAATCGAAGACATCGCATATGAATGGACATTTTTGTCCGATCGAAAGTCGCCCGTCGTGTTTTGGTTCGGTTCTACTAATAAACGGAATGGACGAAATGTACCGAAATGGAGATACGAATTTGCAAAATGTAATGAAATGGAAATTATGAAATGTTGCAAAATGCAACTTTTTTTTTTTTTTTTTTTTTTGTCTTTTGTTTTGCTATGGTTATCAGCAGATAAAAAGGACAACGGGATCTTTCCCACTTGAATAAAATTCATGCTAAAGCTAAGAAGACAGACAGTGATAATTTTAAACTTCGGACTAAATCTTATTTCCCCAGGACACCGGAGAACGCCCTAGGACACCATTATTGTTATGTTTTAAATATATTCTTGCTTAATAAAGACATTTATTATATACAAAGTAATGAAATATATAGAGGATATTTACTCTTTTGCTGTGAATACCATAAATATTGTCATCGAGTGTAATGAAAACATCAGTATTTTCACGAGTGCGAAGCACGAGTGAAAATTGGTCGGGTATAAAAGCCAAGTCCGGTCCGATCCGCCGATCATTTTTCTGCCGATCATAATTTTATTTGTGTCATTATATCTAAGCTATGATTCAAATGTCCAGTATATGGGTTTCATATGATCATATTATATAATTGTAATTTACAGCAATGATATTATTAAAATCATTGCTCTAGTTTTTGATTGAGAGTGAATTTTTCTCGTTTCAGGGGTATAAAAGCCAAGCTCGGAAGAAAAATAGCCGAGAGAGATTTCTTGACTTTTTGTCTCTATTATGTCCTTTTATAGAACAGACTTAACTTTAAATGCTGAAATTTTAGTTCATGTGCATTGTGATTCAACAAGGATATGCATATGTTTCAATAAAATCAGTTTGTTTACCAAATTAGACGCATCTATAAATAGACCTGTAAACAATGGCGATACTTACAACAACGTCCTGAAATGAGACGAAATTGGGGAATTTTCTGTTTTAAGAATATCTAATAGATATTGATATCTGTATTAATATTATTTCTCCTTTTTCGTCTTCTTCCCTGTCTTTTTTTTTTTTTTTTTTTTTTGTATAGTGGTAGTTGGGTCATTTTGTATCTTTCATATTCGTATTCGTTGCGGTCCGGCGTTTCTATTTTTAGAATAATATGCGTGCAAAGCAAAGATGGACAGAAAAAAAGGCTAAATAGCTTATATATGACATAATTTTCATATGCAAGAAATTAATTATGTTCTAGTGACCATTTATTCTCTGAGACAGAGCTGATCTATGTATATATTAGCTTCACTACTGAGAAAACTATGATTTTTTTTATATTTACTGGACTTGGCTTTTATACCCCTGGAAGACAGAAAACTGCTTAAAAATCAAATCCAAAAGCATTGAAAAAAGAAATATATTTTGTCAAATATTAATTAAGGAATGTATGATAATATAAAACTGATATACTGGACATTTGAATCATAGTTTAGATATAATGATAAAAATAAAATTTATGATCGGCAGAAAAATGATCGGCGGATCGGATCGGACTTGGCTTTTATACTCAACCGTGAAAATTTGAATGTTTTCATTACACGAGATGAAAATTTTTTATGGTATTCACTGAAAAAGAGTAAATTTTCTTTTTATTTTATTTTTTTACACGCCACTGTACGTTTCTGACGTCATATCTAACGTCACCAAACAAAACATGAACGTCATGGCGTCGACGTTGTTATATAACAGGGTGTTCAATTGTTTTAAACAACATGTTTACTATGTTTCCATAAATAGCTTTATTTACTACGTTTCCAAAAATAACTTTCTGGAATGTTCAACATGTTTACAATAACATGATGTTTACGTCCTTGATTCTGGACTGAGTTGTTTTTGGAATGTCATGGAAGATTTAGAAGTTTCTTGATTGGAACTGGAAAATAAGAGATGCTTGTAGTAAATTCTTTTTCTAGAACCTTCTTTGATATTATATAAGGAGAAAAGATTTTCATCTGGGCATCTTTGTATACTTTCACTGGAAATTATTCTATACTGGATTACTTTACTATTTTATTCATTCTGGACTTAAATTCTGAATTCAGGAACATTAAATTGTGGGATCAGAAACTGATATTCAAAGGATTTGTTTTATAAATTCTCCTGGATTATTTCAGAGGGACTTAGTGACATAAACTTGAATGGTACTGTTTACTTACATTCTTTTGTTTTGAATCTTGTCTTATTTTTTTGTGAATAAATATTGTTAATAATTTAAAGCTTGTTGCTGGTTTCACTTTCATTTCTTTCTCGTTACGCCTGGCTCGTAACAGAAATTGGGGGCTCGTCCGCGATCGAACATTTTCTTGAGCTAAAACAAGTTTGAGCTTTTTAAAGAAAACAAATATTGATTTTTAAGAAAAAAAAAATATTTGTTTGCTATAAAACAATTACTGACTTTTAAAAAATCTCAGTAAATATAAAAATATTTGTTTCATAAAAAACAAGTATTGACTTTCAAAAAATATTATAATAATAATAATAAAAAAAAAGCAAGTATTGACTTTTGAAAAATATCAATAAATAAACTCTGATTGATAAATCTACTTGATAAAACCAGCAAAAAGCAATCATGTTATTTGACCTTCAAGCTTTCATAGCTGCGCCTTCGCAGGAGCTGTTAAATTTGGCCAAAAAGTCAGATTTGTTGGACATTGCTGCTCACTATGAAGTGCCTTCTGTAAATAAGTCTATGTTAAAACAGGAAATAAAAAATATTTTGGTTCAATTTTTGGTTGATAAGGAAATTCTTGATTCTTCTGCTTTGTCTCTTGTTCTCGTAACTCAGACAGGTTTGCAAATGCAGGAGCTTGAAATTCAGAAGCAAATTGAGTTAGAAAAATTAAGATTAGAACAAGAAAGACAAATGCAGAAGGAAAGAATGGAAATGGAAGAAAGAGTTCAGAAAGAAAGAATGGAAATGGAAGAGAGAGAGAAAGAAAAAGAAAGACAAATGCAGAAAGAAAGAATGGAAATGGAAGAAAGAGTGCAGAAAGAAAGAATGGAAATGGAAGAGAGAGAGAAAGAAAAAGAAAGACAAATACAGATAGAAAGGGAAAAAATAAAATTTGATACAGAATTAAAAATGAAAGAATTAGAAATGCAAAACATGACAGTAAAACGGCAACCTTTAGACTCTGGCACTCATTTTGATGTTACCAAACACATCAGATTAGTTCCTCCATTTCAGGAAAAAGAGGTTGACAAATATTTTCTTCATGTTGAAAAAGTAGCAGAAAATTTAAAATGGCCAAAGGAGCACTGGACCTTGCTTTTGCAAAGTGTTATAATTGGGAAGGCTCGAGAAATATATACTCAGCTGACTGTCGAGCAGAGCTCCAGTTATGATACTGTAAAGGAATTAATTCTTAAGGCTTATGAGTTGGTCCCTGAGGCTTACAGGCAAAAATTTAGGAACTGTAAGAAAGAAAATGAGCAGACCCATGTAGAATTTGCTAGAACTAAAGAACAGCTATTTGATAGGTGGTGCTCTTCAAAGAAAATTGGCTCCGATCATGAAAAACTTAGGCAGCTCATGCTTGTAGAGGAGTTCAAAAGGTGCATAAATTCAGACATTAAGTCCTTTTTAGATGAGAAACAGGTTGAAACTTTGGAAGCTGCAGCTCGACTTGCAGATGATTATGCTTTAACACATAAAGTTTCCTTTATGAATAAGTCAAATCCCTCTAGAAGACCATTTTTCCCACATTCAGGATCCAAACATAGTCCTAGTAATCCACCTGGTAGTCATAGCCAAACAATTACTCCCAAACCCAAACCTTCTGGTGAAAATAAAGATCAAAATCCCTTATCTCAACCAATTTGCAATTATTGCAAAAGGACAGGTCATATTATATCTGAATGTTTACATTTGAAAAGAAAGAAAGAAAAACAAGAGGGGCTTAAACCTACTGGCCTTACCTCTTTACAGTCAAAACCACAGTCATGTGTTAAGGAGGAAGATCCTATCCAGACCGAAAGGCCTGAGACTGATTCTGTTATGGAGATTTATGAACCATTCTTATCAGATGGTTTTGTGTCACTAAATAGTGACTATGCCCAGTCTACCCCAATTAAAATCTTACGAGATACTGGAGCTTCTCAATCCCTTATTTTAGCAGATACGCTGCCTTTTTCTGAGAAGACTTCTTCTGGGACAAGTGTCCTTATTCAGGGTGTAGAGTGTGGATTTGTTAATGTTCCTCTTCATAACATTTATTTATCCTCAGACTTGGTAACTGGTTTAGTGGCTGTTGGTATTCGACCTTCTTTACCTTTTAAAGGTGTTCACTTACTGTTAGGCAATGACTTAGCAGGAGATAAGGTTGTGGTAAATCCACTTTTGACTACTATACCTTGTCTTGATCAGCCACCTGATCCCATTGAACAGGAAATCCCTGATCTGTACCCATCTTGTGCTGTTACAAGGGCCATGGCAAAGAGAGCAAAACAGAATGATGGGGAAATTGATTTAACTGATACCTTTTTGGGTCAGTCTTTTACAGACGAGATTATAAATTCTCTTTCACCCAGCCTGTCTGGCAAGCAGACAGACTCAAGTGACAAGTCAGAGTCCAGTCATTACTCTTCAGTATTAAATGACCAAGGTCAAGGTCATGACTTGGTGTCAAGGTCACAACTTTGTAAGGAACAGCATAATGATCCTGAAATTTTGCCTTTGCTTGAAAGGGCTTTAGATGAGAAAGAAATAGATCGTCCCAGTCTGTTTTTATGTCAAAAATGACATTTTAATGAGAAAATGGCGTCCTCCTGATGTCTCAGCAGAAGACGAGTGGACTGTTAACCACCAAATAGTGGTTCCAAGGGTTTATCGCCCTGAAATTTTGAACTTGGCCCATGACACTCCCATGTCAGGTCATTTAGGTGTAAACAAGACCTATCACAAAATTCTTAACCATTTTTACTGGCCAGGGTTAAAATCTGACGTTTCTCAATTTTGTAAATCTTGCCATACTTGTCAGATGGTAGGAAAACCCAACCAGACAATACCAAAAGCTCATTTACAGCCCATACCTGTTTTTGATGAACCTTTTAGCAGAATAATTATTGACTGTGTTGGTCCCTTGCCCAAAACAAAGTCAGGTAATGAATATCTTCTCACTATAATGTGTGCTTCTACACGTTTCCCAGAAGCCATTCCACTTCGGAATATTAAAACAAAGAATATTGTTAAGGCTTTGGTAAAGTTTTTCACATTTGTAGGCCTTCCAAAGTCTGTTCAGTCGGATCAGGGCTCAAATTTCATGTCAGGAATTTTTCAACAGGTCATGCATGAGTTGGGAATTACTCAATTTAAATCATCACCTTACCATCCTGAAAGTCAAGGTGCCCTTGAAAGATTTCATCAGACACTGAAAAATATGATCAGGTCATACTGCTTTGACACTGAAAAAGATTGGGATGAAGGCATTCATTTGTTGTTGTTTGCCGTTAGAGAATCTGTTCAGGAATCTCTTGGTTTCAGCCCATTTGAGCTGGTATTTGGCCACACTGTGCGTGGACCTTTGAAACTTTTGAAAGAGAAATTTCTCTCAAATGATGACAGTTCTCTGAACTTACTTCAGTATGTATCAGATTTTAAAGACAGACTGTCTAAAGCTTGTGAAGCTGCTCGGACCAATCTTAAGTCAGCACAAAGGAAAATGAAACGCTGGTATGATGAAAATGCAAAAGAAAGAAAATTCATGCCTGGAGATAGGGTACTTGCTCTTTTGCCTATTCCTGGCAAACCTTTGCAAGCCAGATATTACGGCCCTTACACTGTAGATAAACAGATTAGTGATGTAAATTACATTGTTAACACTCCTGGGAGACGCAAACAAAAACAGTTATGTCATGTTAACATGCTTAAACAATACATAGATAGGGATAGCTCTTCTGTTACACCAATTAGTGTTGTTAGTTCAGTCCCTCAGGAACAAAGTGAAATGAACTCTGAAGACATGAACTTCATCAAATCTGATCCTGCTTCATCAAAACTCCAGAATTCTGACATTCTAAAGGATCTCGACCAGAAACTTTCACACCTAGATCCAGTCCAAAGAAAGGAACTGAAACAGTTAATTCATCAATATGAACACTTATTTCTGGATATTCCTACAAGGACTGACAAAATTTATCATGATGTGAATGTTGAGGACTCACAACCTGTCAAACAACATCCATATAGAATGAACCCAACAAAACAAAAATATCTTAAGGAGGAAATTCAGTATTTGCTGGACAATGATTTCATTGAACCAAGTCAAAGTGAATGGAGTTCACCTTGCATTCTTGTGCCAAAACCTGATGGAACATATCGGATGTGCACCGATTACAGGAAGGTCAATAATTTGAGTAAAACAGATACTTTTCCCATCCCAAGAATGGATGATTGTATTGACAAAATTGGAAATTCAAAATATATAACTAAATTTGATCTTCTGAAAGGATTTTGGCAAATTCCTCTCACAGAAAGAGCTAAAGAGATCTCGGCATTTGTTACTCCTGATGGATTATATCACTATAAAGTAATGCCTTTCGGAATGAAAAACTCTCCAGCAACATTTCAACGCTTAATCAACACCATAATAGCTGGAATCGAGCATTGCGATGCTTACATCGATGATGCCATCATATACAGTGATGAATGGAATCACCATCTTGGAACTATCAAAGCATTCTTTGATAAACTAAGTGAAGCAAAATTGACAATAAACCTTGCTAAAAGTGAATTCTGTCATGCAACTTTAACATTTCTAGGACATGTTGTGGGTCATGGTCAGGTTAAACCTATAGAGGCTAAAGTTGAAGCTATTTCAAATTTTCCGGTGCCCACATGCAAAAGACAACTGATGAGGTTTCTTGGTATGGCCGGTTATTACAGAAAATTCTGTAAAAATTTTTCTGTCATTGCTGAGCCACTGACTAATTTACTTAGTAAAAGAATGAGGTTTAAGTGGACCAGTGATTGTCAGAATGCCTTTGATAAACTGAAAGCCATACTGAGAAGTGAGCCGGTTCTCTTGGCACCAAATTTTAATAAAGAATTCAAGCTAGCAGTGGATGGGAGTGATGTTGGTGCAGGTGGTGTATTACTGCAAGAGGATGACAATGGTGTGGATCATCCAGTTTGTTACTTTTCCAAAAAGTTTAACAAACATCAAAAGAATTATTCTACAGTAGAGAAAGAATGTTTGTCTCTCATTCTTGCTCTTCAACATTTTGAAGTTTATCTGAATTCTTCGTCCTCACCTATTGTTGTTTTCAGTGATCACAATCCACTGACTTTCATCCATAAGATGAAAAACAAGAATCAGCGGTTGCTCAGATGGAGCCTGTCGTTACAGGAATACAATCTTGACATCAGGCATATCAGGGGAAAAGATAATATTATTCCTGATGCCTTGTCCAGAGCATGATATCTTGATCTGTGGTTTCCTGTAACTTGCTGTATATAAGATAATAATTGCCTTTATCAGTATTTTATTTTATGATAATTTTATGGCAAAAGAAAGCTTTATTACATAAATCTTTCTTTTCCCTGAAGAGGGGAAGTGTTATATAACAGGGTGTTCAATTGTTTTAAACAACATGTTTACTATGTTTCCATAAATAGCTTTATTTACTACGTTTCCAAAAATAACTTTCTGGAATGTTCAACATGTTTACAATAACATGATGTTTACGTCCTTGATTCTGGACTGAGTTGTTTTTGGAATGTCATGGAAGATTTAGAAGTTTCTTGATTGGAACTGGAAAATAAGAGATGCTTGTAGTAAATTCTTTTTCTAGAACCTTCTTTGATATTATATAAGGAGAAAAGATTTTCATCTGGGCATCTTTGTATACTTTCACTGGAAATTATTCTATACTGGATTACTTTACTATTTTATTCATTCTGGACTTAAATTCTGAATTCAGGAACATTAAATTGTGGGATCAGAAACTGATATTCAAAGGATTTGTTTTATAAATTCTCCTGGATTATTTCAGAGGGACTTAGTGACATAAACTTGAATGGTACTGTTTACTTACATTCTTTTGTTTTGAATCTCGTCTTATTTTTTTGTGAATAAATATTGTTAATAATTTAAAGCTTGTTGCTGGTTTCACTTTCATTTCTTTCTCGTTACGCCTGGCTCGTAACAACGTTCAGTGCTTAAAGTGCTCAGCGGTGAAATCAGTGTATATCTGGTGAAAATAAAAGTAGTATCAATCACTAGTGAAATGATATCGTATCATTTCACTATAGTGACTGATACGATTTATATTTTCACTGCTCGCTTTGGACGACTTCGGTTTTCTTCGTTGTTTCAGAAGTGGATGTTACCTCCACTTCAGATTTTTGAACACCTCTAACTTCTTTGTTTCTGAACAAAACTATCAAGTGTTGGTATGCATTTTCTTAGTTAGAATGTAAGGAATATTTTGGTATCAATATTATTTTGATTTGACGAAACTTTTTGTTTTTGCCTCTCCAGCGTTTCGCATATTAAGCACTGAACGTCGACGCCATGACGTTCATGTTTTGTTTGGTGACGTTAGATATGACGTCAGAAACGTGCAGTGGCGTGTAAAAAAAAATAAAATAAAAAGAAAATTTACTCTTTTTCAGTGAATACCATAAAATTTTCATCTCGTGTAATGAAAACATTCAAATTTTCACTCGTGCTTCGCACTCGTGAAAATACTGATGTTTTCATTACACTCGATGACAATATCTATGGTATTCACAGCAAAAGAGTAAATATCCTCTATTTATTTTATTATTTACAGGCCAATGCGCGTTTCTGACGTCATATCTAACGTCACCAAACAAAACATGAACGTCGTGGCGTTGACGTCGACTCCCCTTGAAAATGCAAGATTTGCATCTCTTCTATCGAAAGTGATGTATATAATAAAAAGAAAATTCAAATGTTTGTCGTGAATATGACTTTTATTTCAGGGTTAGGATTAGGGTTAGGGCCCTCATGAAATATACATTTTTTCACTTCACTCGATGAAATAAAAGTCATATTCACTCCAAACATTTGAATATCCTCTATTTATGTACACTATGCCTATAAATACCAATTGATCGATGCAGTTAGTTTTCGCCCTGTCACGTTTCGGGATACACTTCTTAACTGGAACCAAATAATTCACCGGGGTCTGCATTGCTTTCATGACGGACGGATGGAAAAATATTTTGCACTCGCACAGCCTTACCACATGGGGAAATCATGTACTAGAATGTTTGGTTGAATTCCGCCCATAAATAAAAAAAATAATGTTACTCACGCACACCCTTACCTATTTTGTCTGAAAAAAAAATAAATAAATAATAATAATAATAATAATGTCCGCTAAGAATTTTGTTTGCTGCTTTAAGGGTTAAAATATTTTTCTTCAAATGAGTATGTGTATATATTGTTCGCTATAAGAATGTGCAAGGTCCATTCAATATGCAGTGCAGACTCATCAGATAAAGCGGATGCACACTGATCTGCGGTGGCCGCCTGATTTTCAAGTATTCATTGTACTCAAAAACGGATCCAGAAACTGATCACCTCGGGTGTCACAAACCCTGCTGGGGCCCATTCATTTTCATATAATATAATATAATATAATACAAAATATAAATTTTGGACCCACCTGGTGGATCTTTTGTGGGTGAGGTGGGTGGGTGGGGGCAAAAGCATGAATGCCCCCCCCCCCCGGTCCCCCCCCCCACACACACACATACCTCCTCTGGATCTGGGCCTGGTGCACTTATTTGGATTGCAATTCAACTGAAATGGTTGAAATGTTAAATGTGGATGCGTGATTGTTGTATATGTATATCGTTTGTGTTGAGGTTTTAATGCCCAGTCATCCCAATGCGGTCATGTCGAGCGCGGTCAGTTTACCTAACCACACGTTTACTGGGCAAGCTTAGTCCTCTAAGCAGTTAACCAGTACTGTGCACATTCTTTCGCCAGAAACTAACAACTGCCCTTCTTGAATCAGCGGAAGGGAGAGAATGACCGTAGAAAATATTTCATGATCAATCTCCACGAAAGAATGTTGCCGACCTCGGCGGGGGTTGAACCCGCGACCTCCTGGTCTCCAGTCGGACGGCGAATCCAAATGAGCCACCGAGGCCGGCTGTATATGTATATGCTCAAGGGCTAGTATGCCTGCATCCTCGGTAACCCAGGTGTAACGTAATGGGTCACAGATGGGTTACCGAGGATGGTAAGCCTGCATTTGGAGTAAATTTTTCTAGTATTTGTTGTACGAAGTACAATATTGCATACTTTTTTACGGGTAAATGTATATAATTTGGCATTTCGAACACACACACTACCAGGATTTATCGTACTACAGGAATTGTCACTCAGGTTATCGATATTCCATTTTAGATAGGCTTCGGTTAATTCCCTTTGACCGGTCGTCTTACCTGTGTAGCTGGTGTGTAATCAGCTCAGTGTCACACACACCTACAGTATTACTACAATTCAGATTAAATCATGTATGGATGCTCTTTAGAATCTTGGACCCAATATACACTGGACTAGGTCCGAGTTAGAATGAATGAATGAATGAATATCAGCAGATTATTCAGTATGATTTTCAAAAGAATATCAATAGTTTAACCAAAGAATTAATTAATAATGATAATAACAAAATATTAATTAATTGATTAAAATCAATTATTATGATTATTATTATTATTATTATTTCAAATTAAATAAAAAGTGTTGTAATTAGTTATAGATAATTCAATATGATTTTAAACGAATTTGAATAGTTTAACCTAAGAAAACAAAAGTAATTAATAAATTAAAAAAGTGCTATATATAATGAATGGTAATTCAGTAAGATTTTAAAATGAAGAACAATAGTTAACTTAAGAAAACAAATGAGTTAATTAATTAAGGTTGTATTTAATTACTGATGATAGTTCGGTACAATTTTTGAAAGAAAAACGACCATTTCACCTGGAGAAAACAAATGGGAAAATTTAATTAAATATAAGTAATTTGAAAAAAAAAAAAATGAATGAATGAATAAAAACAACAACAACAAAAAAAAACAACAAAAAAAAACATGACTTTATGATAACCATTAACTAAAGAAAGAAAGAAAGAAAGAAAGAAGCCTATGGATAATGAATACAGGAGAAAGACCTATGTCATCCACTTCTTAACATCATAGAACAGTCTGCGTACCTCCGTTATTAAGTTATCCTAAGACATGTGTTGTTACAATACAAAAGAAAGAAAAAAAGAAAAAAAGAAAGAGAAAGACAGAAAGAAAGAAAGAAAGAAAGAGAAAGAAAGAGAAAGAAAGAAAGAGAAAGAAAGAGAAAGAAAGAAAGAAGCATATGGATAATGAATACAGGGGAAAGGCCTATGTCATCACCTTCTTAACCTCAAAGGGCAGTCTTCATACCTCCGTTATTAAGTTAGGTTATCCTTAGGCATTTGTTAGTACAGTAATAATAGATACCTACTCTTTAAGGTGATCTAGGTAACCTATTTCTCATCAATACTATCACCACAGATTAAAGAAACATATTAATCAGAATGCAATCAAGTGTGTTTCATCAATGCTCACCAGACACCATGATATGCGGCGTCTGATCTGGGTCTAAAGTTCTTATCTATTTGTCAATGTCCCCTTTTTTTAGCATAAATGAGTAATATCAAATATTACAGTGTTTTAAGCAACCTTCAGGTATGTGCCCTTTGTAGACCAAGACCCCATAGCTCTTTCTGAGCAAGGTTATGCTCTTTGCTTAATGTGTGTTACAGATCTGATTGTTAAGATCAGTATATGCTAAACAATCTTCCTGGTCATTCTGTGCCTGAGCACAGTTTGGTCTGGGTCTATAGTACAAACAACGCTAGTCATTATTTCCTTTTCTAGTAGTATAAGGGTACATGATTAGAACAAAAACAAAAAACAAAAAAAAAAAAAACCGTAAATTTAGAGGTTTTAATTATTATTGGTAATTTGATAATTTAGTAGTTTGAAACCAGTCTGCAAAGCTCACACAGACCATCAGCTGAACAGAAGTGTACAAACAGGACATTTCTTTCAAGACAGGTACATAAATAGCTTTGGGCTATTTGTTCACAGCATAAAGACAATCCTATTTCATAAACTTAGGACCATTGGTGGCGCGAATTAGCATAGTACTTATCAGTTAAGCCCTTAGCACTTTGGGTAAAAGTTTTGCAGACAACATAAATATGGGATAATTTTCTCCAGTTCTCCTTTAAAACATATGTTGTAGGTATTAATTTGATGCACCTCAGACAAGTTGTATAGAAATCCATTACGTAATTAACTCTTTATAATTTAATGGGATTTGTAGATATATGTTTCATATGTGTATTACTAAGCCTGGAGAACATGGGCTGACACATCACATAGCAGGCAGTTGTGGATAGCCCGTATCTCATGCTAGTCAGTGCATGTTCTCCATGGCATATATACAAAAAAGTAGTAAATCGAAATTCAGAAATGAGATGCATTGATAATAAATGATAGTAGAGACAGAGAGAGAGAGAGAGAGAGAGAGAGAGAGAGACAGACAGACAGACAGACAGAGAGAGTACATATTTACTCATATGTCTAGAGAATCCTTTGTCTTATATTTCGTTTCGGTAAGATATTGGATTAGGACATATGGGCATGTATGTATGTATATATATGTATATAGCATATTACTGATTATATATGTATATGTGTGTGTATGTATGTGTATATGTGTATGTATGTATATATATTGTTACGAGCCAGGCGTAACGAGAAAGAAATGAAAGTGAAACCAGCAACAAGCTTCAAATTATTAACAATATTTATTCACAGAAAAAAATAAGATAAGATTCAAAACAAAAGAATGTAAGTTAATAGTACCTTTCAAGTTTATGTCACAAAGTCCCTCTGAAATAATCCATGAGAATTTATAAAACAAATCCTTTGAATATCAGTTTCTGATCCCACAATTTAATGTTCCTGAATTCAGAATTTAAGTCCAGAATGAATAAAATAGTAAAGTAATCCAGTATAGAATAATTTCTAGTGAAAGTATACAAAGATGCCCAGATGAAAATCTTTTCTCCTTATATAATATCAAAGAAGGTTCTAGAAAAAGAATTTACTACAAGCATCTCTTATTTTCCAGGTTCCTTCAGGAAACTTCTAAATCTTCCATGACATGCCAAAAATAACTCAGTCCAGAATCAAGGACGTAAACATCATGTTATTGTAAACATGTTGTTCTAGAAAGTTATTTTTGGAAACATAGTAAATAAAGCTATTTATGGAAACAAAGTAAACATGTTGTTTAAAACAATTGAACACTCTATTACATAACAATATATATATATATATATATATGTGTGTGTATGAGTATGTATGTATATGTGTATATGTATGTATGTATGTGTGTATATATGTATATATATATATGTTTGTATGTATGAATGTGTATGTGTATATGTATATATATGGGTATGCATTTATGTACATATATTTATATGCATGTACATGCGTGGATATATGCATATATATGTATGTGCGTATGTATGTATATGTATATGTATATATGTGTGTATATGTGTATACAAATCATGCACCTTATCCACAACTTAGTGCTTTTACATCTTAAAAGTTGTAGTGTATCTGGAAGAATATGTAGTAGCATTTGCTATGGTATGTATAATTGTACTGTCTTAGCCATCATGTATGCATATATTGTATCCTCATGGGCTTTGTAGCCTTCTGGAATTTTGAAATAAACTTATCTATCTATCTATCTATCTATCTATCTATCATAAAACAAATCGCCTCGTAGAATAAACCACAAAGCAACAAAGAGTAAGACTAACATCGGGACCACCGCCTTAGAACGGTCAGTAGAGTAAACCACCAGGGGTTTAAAGCACTTTTACAGCTAGCCAACTTCACCCTGGGTCCCGATGCTACTCTTAATACAGAAATACATAAAAGTTCGGTTCGCATTAACACAGAGATACAAATTCGGTTCGCATTAACACTGGAAGCCATTAACACTGAGGTATAAAAACAGAACTATGATGATCTGCCTTTAATAAGAATGCAATTTTATTCTTAACATATGTATCGCTGGAGTACCTTTAATAAATATGTCTTGTACTTTTAGGCTTTAGCAAAGTTTCAATAATGATAATAATAATAATAATAATTTTTTTTTTCAAAATAAACTACGAAATGACGAAAAGAGTCTAACTGAAAATGAAAATGTAATAAACTAAACGCAGATCGTTTCACGCATCATTTGTCACTTAACGAACCTGTCATTTGTTAACGATGAGTAATTAACTTCATTAACTTTAGTAGTGACTGCCACGTCCATTTTCATTACTATAAAAAGTATGTATATTTTTACTCGAACATGCCGATACAATTTAATGTTGTTTCTCTCTCTCTCTCTCTCTCTCTCTCAATTTGTTTTCCTCGATCTAACATGATAGTTTTTCGGAACATTTGCGCCGATATTTCCCGAATTGTAAGTCGTATATAATATTGATTGTGGGTACTCTTTAGAATGATTTCGCCGAGAAAAAAATATTATGTGGATGTGGATACTCTTTCTTACTTGTAGCTATGGAAATAAAAAAAAAATACAATAGTCCCTAGATTGAAAAGTTTCTGTAGTGGAGATTGACCATAAATATTTTATGTGACCATTCTCTCTCTTCCGCTGAATGTGACAAATAGTGTAGACCCTGATCAGACGCCGCGCGTTCTGTTGTATCTGATCTGGGTCTTCACTGTTAGCTAATATTGCTTTACCTTAATTACTGTTTATGGTGTCTATTTGAAAAAAAAAAAGACAGGAAATGTTTATCGTACAAATATGAAATTCCGTGGCTGTTCCCTCTGTTTCCCTTGCCTGTGGCATTTTTCTCCTGCCTCAATTTCCGAATGTTGGTAGAATGCAGGGCACCACTTTGACACTTTTTTTTTTTTTGTAGAAGAAACCCAGAATTAGAATACTTCAAAAAAAAAAAAAAAAAAAGGTGAGAGAAAAGTCCAGGGAGTGCCACAATCACAAACCGCAGCCTTTCCCAGACACCAAGAGGAAGAGGAACCCGACAAATCCAAGCCAGGAAAAAATCGCAATAGTGGGATTATGACTATATACTGTACTGGCAAACACCAACAAAATTTCTTCAAATTACATCCATTCAATAGCAAAGAGTGTTGCCTTTATAAATTGTTTTTGTGTTTTCTTGAAAGAGGTGTTCTTCAGATTTATTTTTGTATAATCATTACGAAAACACGCCTATTCAAATATATAGAAAATTTCACTTCCAAAAACTGAAAATTTTCAGATAAAAAAGTCTAATATTTTTCATATTTCTGCTCAAAACATAGATTGTGGGTACTCGTTAGAACCGCCTTGGGTTTAAGGGGGTCAAAATTATATAGGCATGTTTTCGTGATGACTTCAAAAACTAATAGGTATCGGGGCGGGCGAATCTCGATACCGGGGCTTGGACGTGTATTTACCGTATGTGTTCGGACAGACAAGCCTGAGTAAACAGTATGGACTCAGGTGACACTCCGCAGAACGCGGCGTCTTATCAGGCTCTACACTGTTTGCCCCTCTTCCAGCAATTTTTAGACACAACTTCGAGTAGTAAATAGTATATGTTCAATTTTTAGAAAAGGTATAGTTGGGAGTTGAAATGTCCGAGGAAAATATACCACGATTATTCATTTTATAGCTTGGAGTATTGGAGTAACTGGTGTGTGTGTGTGTGTGTGTGTATTGCTATGAACTATGGATATATTCAATGGCATACCGTCCCTACCCCGTTTTCATACGAGGGCGGGCTTATCCCGATACCGGGATTTTAGCATCGTCCTGCAACATCAATACCCAAAAGATTTTTTTTTAATAACTGTATTTTTTTTACCAAGAGTGTTGTTTTTAATCTGGTATTTGAATTTTTAAAAATCAGTCTATAATTTTTGATGTTACGCTTTGCCAAACACATAGACCTGTATGAATTTCGGGACAAGTGAACCTCGATACCGGGACTTTGACATCATACTGCAACAAACAATGTTTTATAAATTTATATTCATTTTATAGATAAGAGTTTACTCTAATCTGGTGTGTGATTTGTTAAAATCAATTTAGCACTTTTGATAGTATGCTTTGTCAAACACAGGGGCCTATATGAATACCGGGACATGTGAATCTTAATACCGGGACTTTGACATAATCAGGCTCGTCGCCGGGTAGTGGAAAGTGGTCCGGCGGAGGTAAGCGGCGAGTGCCGAAGGCACGAGAAGGGGAAGAGCACGAGAGGGGGATTCTTCCCCCCCCCCCTCTCGTAAGGGGCTTGGGGATCTACCCCGAGAAAATGTTTGAATTATCGATGCCTGTACGTGCGTTTTAATGCATTTTGGAACCTTTTGTGTGTGTGGGGTGGGGGGGGGGGGGATGAGTGGGTGGGGGTGGGGGGGGGGGGGGCAGAATTTCAGTCATTCAAAGTCAAAAAAATTTATACATGACTTGCCGACCGACATGTTCTTTGATTTAGAATAATTAGAAAAATAGATTAAGGGGATTTAAATTTTCTTCTATGGCGATCTTTAATACATTCAGGATCAAAGCTCAACGAGTTTATCATGTCTTTGATATACCATCTATTGATACTAATCCTTGAAAGATAATGAATTAAATCAAACAGGTGTCATTATAATGATTGCAGTGTTTAGCACGACGTGTGACTGTTTTGTTTTCACACCTTGGACAGACTTACAGATGAAACGAGCCACGAGCGTTATTGATAATTGCATTAACAAAACATGCATTAAATGCGGCACTTTTGATAATGCGATTTAACAATTTCACAGATAAGCAAAACAGAAAAGGCTGAAATAATAATAATAATAAAAAAGTGGTACGGCCGAAAGCATGCCAAAAACGTGGCCCGGCGCTCGCCGGACCTGCCGACCGCCGACGACGGTCTTGATAATGCTACAGCATCAGCAAACAGACGCTTTTTGTATGTTTGTATTTATTTTATAGAGTGAAGCATTGCATTTAATCGGATGTTTAATTTATTAAAATCAATTGAGTACTTTTGATATTATATTTTGTCAAACACAGTGGCCTCAATGACTACCTAGACATGTGAACGTCGATACCGGGATTTTGACAAAATATGCTACAACTGATATTTTTTTTCACAAATTTATACATTTTTTTTTATAAATTGGAGTGTTTCCTTTTGTAGGTAATTAATTTATTAAAATCATTAAGTAATTTTGATGTTATGACATGTCAAAGACGTATGCCTCTATTTTGGGATACAGGGACAAGTGAATCTCGATACCGGGACTTTAACATCATCCTGCAACATCAGCAACAAATATTTTTTATCAAGTATCTTTATTTTGTAGATTGGACTATTGCTTTTAATTTGGTGTTTAAATTATTAAAATCGACCAAGTACTTTTAATGTTATGCTGTGTCAAACACATAGCTCTTCATGAATACCGGGACATGGATACCGGAAATACTGTAGATTAGCATGCGCCACGATACCCTTCGTTACATTATTTCTACCAAACCGTAATTTGACAACATGGCAGTTCAGGGAAAAAACAATTTGACAGTTTGCTTGAAAATGGATAATTTGTAGATAAATTGAATGGCACATATCAATGTTTTCGGGAGAAAAATTCTAAAATCATATGTTCTTCAAAATGCCACGAAAACAGGTGGTCATTTATTTGACTGTTGCCGTAATTTTATTGATAGTCCTAGAAAATGAGAAAGTTTCTTCAATGAGCAATACAGAAAAGCAGTCTTTGAAGTAAGTATAACATTTCCGGACTCAAGTGAGATTATTTGAACAAAATCAAAGAGATACAGAGGATGTGTTAAATCCATTTCAATAGCCTCAATGAGTGATTGCTGGTCCATTACAGGAAAGTGCCTGAAGCAGGACTACCAAATAAATAATAGGAAGTGTCTCCGGGTATGGTACTGTATCCAGAGACCCAGGGTACCATATCTGGAGACCTGGGTTTCCGGATATGGTACCGTACCTGGAGAAAATCCTTGTAGGACGTTCTCCAGGTACGGCAGCATATAAAAAGCCTTTATAACTTCTAAGTTTTTAAGGTGTAATATATCGTTTAAAGATATGGTACCCTGGGTCTCTGGATACGGTACCATACCCGGAGACACTTCCTATTATTTATTTGGTAGTCCTGCTTCAGGCACTTTCCTGTAATGGACCAGCAATCACTCATTGGGGCTATTGAAATGGATTTAAATTGTTGTCTGATTTGGACTTTGTGAACAATTATGACCTAATGGCACAGAGTGTAATTGTTTGATTTAAGCATGACATGGTAATATTAATGGGTGGACGAATGCTAATTAATGATAATTATATTGTTTGTATAGGTATCCGCAAAGACAGAAGTTCTTTTCAGCCTATTGCCATTAATACAAGCTTAACAGGAGTTTTCACAGTTTGTTACATGTAGGAAGCTAATCTAGTCTGAAAGTTAATAAAAACGATAATAATAGAAATAACTGATAATAACTGAATAATCTTATAACCATATCATTCCCGTTGCAGAATTTGTTACATCTGTTTTGCCATTTAGTATATACAACGAGAGTAATCCCTTTTGTATAATTTTTTCTAAAGGAGACAAGGGATATAATAGTGCTTCCATAAACCAAAGAAAAATAAAGAATGTTCCTTTAAATGCTTTAATAATGGTACTGCCGTACCCAGAGATAATCCTACACTGATTGTCTCCAGATACAGTACCGTTCCTGAAGACCCTGGGTCTCAAGGTACGGTATTGGACCCGGAGACACTTCCTAAATAATAATAATAAAAAAAAACAGACTTGAATTACTGGAACTTGCGAACTGCTTGCAAATCAGATGCCCAGCCAATCACCACAATCGTCCAACTTCTAATCCTTAAGGTGCTAATTATAGCTGCAGCAGAAAATGTGCTTGTTGCTGAATAGTTATAGTGCTCCCGACTACAGATCACAAGGTCCTGGGTTCGAAGCTGCTGTGTGGCGATTGACAGGACTGTCAGCCTGATAAGCTGAGTAGATTACCTGATGTAAGCAGAGGGTTGTGGGTTTGAGTTCTGCATAATGCACAATTTTTCTCCATAATTTACTGGCACAGTCTTATTTCTGAAAGTGAGTGAAAAAATTTGATCACCAGGACTTCCAGATATTTGAGCTAGGAAGTCCTGGGACTTCCTGATTTTGATAGTTAGTGCAAGCACTGACAGTTGCTCGGCAGAGCCCCCGCTTTGTAACCGTGAGGTTGTGGGTTCGATCTCTAACCTTTAGCAGGGGGTAGTGGATCCCAGTTCTGCATCAGGTACACTTTTTCTTCCTTCTTCAGCTGGAAACAGATTTATGTCCATGCCTATACAGTGTACTGTGCTTCATTGCTCAGATGCTTTCATTATCATCCTTGCAAATGTCTCAGTTATGACTTATATAAAAATGTTGAAAGGGATGTAAAACTGCAGCAGTCTACATTTTGATTTTTTTTTTTTTTTTTTTTTTCATATTTTTTCAGTGAAAATAAGGCTTGGCATTCAAGTGCTACTGTGCTTTTGACATCTTTCAGAAAGTCGTTTTTAGCTCTCCTGGACAAAGACCAGGAAGAGCTATTGTACTACACACCCCGCTTCCCCCCCACGTCCCACCCCCCTGCATCCACATTTACGTTAAAGTTTTTAAAGTGTTTATATATTCTAGACCGTTTGATAGATTTGGTTCATATTTGGTATGATAATAGATATAGTTCCAAAAAATTATTCAGCAATACCCCAGCCCATTACCTCAAGGTCAAGGTCATGAACTTAGAAATTTTTAATGTTTAAGCTTTTAAGAGCTCATATTTTCCAAACTATACGATGGATTTTGTTCTTATATGTTATGATGATAGATACAGTTTCAAAGTTTTATTCAGCAATACCCTGCCCATGCCTATGACCTCAGGGTCAAGGTCATAGACTTAAAAAAATTATATTAAAGTTTTTTAAGAGTTCATATTTTGCAAACATACGATAGTTTTTGTTCATATTTGGTATGATGATAGATACAAGCCCAAAGTTTTATTCAGCAATACCCCATGCCCATGGCCTCAAGGTCAAAGTTAAGAACTTAGAAATTTTAAAGTGTTTTAAGAGCTCATGTTTTCCAAATCATGCTAGATTTGTTTCATATTTGGAATGGTAATAGATTCAGGTTCAAAGTTTTATTCATAATCACCCCCACCCATGCCTATGACCTCAAGGTCACAGACTTAAAAATTTTATGTTTGATCCCTGATAATGTCAAATTCATTTCAACAAATGACCAAAACATAGCACAAGAAATCCTATGCCATAACACTTCCTCTTACCGTAATGATCCTAAGTATTGGGACAGATAGGCCTAAGCAAACAGGGCAGACCCAGATCAGGTTGGTCCTAAAGAGCAGTTTGATCAGGGTCTACACTGTTTGCGATTCCGTCTGTCCCTTTTGGACATAGTATCTCCCCAATTCCAATCCTATTTCTTCCCTAATCGTCTCTTTCATCTCCTCTACTATCTCTTCTATCTCTTTTCTCCCTTTCTCTGGGAGACGACACAAAATGACCCACAAGGTTGACGTGTCGTTAAACCCCAACATAATCAATCCCCAATTCCAAACGAGCTATGCTGTCTGCTGACAGCTGTGCTTTACCCAGAAGAAGTAAATTTGCAAACTTTTGTCATGTTTTAATGCAAAACTATTTGTTGTAACTGCTTCTGTACAAAAAGTTTTATTCTAGTCATTGGTTTTTAAGAAATCAAATATTTTCACTTTTTCCCATAGTTTAAATGAATGCAAATTATGCAGAAATCTGTAGGGTAGGCATCTCTGGAGGCAGATTTTCAACAAGTTCTGCTTGTTCATTTTTTCTGAAATTTTCACAATATTGTTGTGAAACATCAATAATTCAAACTCAGCAAAGAAAAGTAAAAAAATATTTTCTTAGACAAAAATTCCTTGGGGAAAAATTACTTTACTGTATAGAAATTGCATAAATCAGACTAATTTTGGGCCATAAATTTAATTTTCGGGTAAATGATTGAGAACAAAACACAGAAACAGAAAAGACAAACAGTTTCTGATAAGATATGGTCAGTCAGAACAAAATATTTTGATTTAAAATAAAATGCCAAGCAAAAAACGTCTTTTTGAGTGATGTCAAATGGGCAGTAGGCAGACGATTCATATGAAATGTCATGTTTTATTATCTCTGAAAAGTAATAGTGAAAAAAGACAAAAGTAGAAGGCAGTCTGCTAAAATTGTGCTTAAGCACTTTAAGAATTAATAAAAAGTCAGCAAATTTGGTGGTAGGGTGATGATAAGGGCCTGCTGGTTGCAGCAGGTTGGTGGTGGGGGATGTTTGTATTTCTTCTGTTTCTTTCTCTACTAGATCTGGTGATGATAAGGGCCTGCTGGTCTTGCAGCAGGTTGGTGGTGGGGGATGTTTGTATTTCTTCTGTTTCTTTCTCTGCTAGATCTTCTTTCACTTTTCTCCCTTTCTCTATGGGATGACACAATATGACCCACAAGGGTTGACATGTCAGTGAAAAAAGAACTCAACCAATATAGTCAGATAAAGAGCCTGTTCACGTTACTCTTTTGATATGCAACTGTTCAGGACAGGTCAATTTCATACAAATGTATACACAAAAGAGTAACACTTTAATCTAAGCAGATGCCCTTTTTACATTATAAACTAAACCTGTATACCAAGGGAATTCACTGAAAGTTACTCATAAGTAACAATTCCCTGAAAACGGTCACACGAATCACCGAAATACCGGAATACTACCGAAATACCGGAATACTCGTGAAAAATATAGGTATACCTGTGAAAGACACCTATTAAAGACACCAATATTGGCTTTAATTAATCAATTAAGTAATATTATGTCAACCTAATGGAAAAGGGATAATACTTTAACCTAAAATAATTTGCAAATTGTCTTTGAAGTGTTTTTTATTTTATTTTTTTATTTGAAAACATTGTTGATAGTCCGCTAAATCAGAGCCGGAATACGACCGGAATACCCGTGAAAAACGTGAATTACCTACACTTCAAACGAAAAGTACATACGACTTTTTGTATAAAATATTTATCAATTGAATGAATAATTTGTTCCGATTGATTTAGTTATGTATGATGTATATAAAAAAAATATATGGCCAGTAGTAAGTCTCAAACACAACACACCGAAAGTTAATCATTTACGCATGTTTGAAAGTTACGCAGATTAAACAACCAATGCAATCATGATGAGTAACGTCATCCTTACTGGGACGTAAAAAAACTCACTCACTCATTTGAATTGTCATTAGCCTCTCTTGCCCCTTGTGTGCGTAAAATGTGTGTTTTTTGTGTGACAGACACCCTTTTCACATGGGCTGTCTTATTGATTCAATGCCTCTTTGATAGCAGAAACGCCCCTTTAAGTTGATTAATATTGACACGTGCGGTTGCTGCACCCGAGTGAGAATTTCCCGGTCTTTTACATAGTACGTCATTTATATTGAGCGCGTGCGGTTGTTGCATGGGAAAAGGCAGTTACAGGAATACAAAATATAAATATGTAATTCGTCGATTGGGGGCAGATGTTTGATTCTCTTTGTGATTTTTGTGATTTTCATGTGTTTGTTCTGTTTTCTACAGCATATTAAGTAAAAATGCCGGACCCACTTATGTGGCCGGAGTAGACTAAGCCGAAGAATCCGGTACTTTTTCATATGGAGCATTGTTGAGGCCCATGTTACGTGCTCGAACAGTGAATGGGGCTACCGGGGTTTTCTTTGGACCTAGGGGGCACCCAAATATATTCAGGGAACAAGGCAGCATTGGTTAATATTTTAAGAAAACAAGGGAACTGACCTAATTTTTTGTGGATCGGAATGCGGGAATTTGGAAAACACTTTTGGGATAATAAGACCTTTGCGACCAGCACAGACTCAGATCAACCTGAGCATCCGCATGAGCGTGGACGATGTAACCTTCATGCAGACTGTTCTATATGGTGGAAAAATATCTCCGGGTACAACATGACGATTCCGAGTAGCTTCGCACAACTTTGCATAAGACATACATGTACTTTGCGCGGACTTGCGAGTGTTGTCCGCCGAATATTACGTTTACTCGGTTTGATTCAGAGTGTTTGGGAGGTTCGCAAAACGCCGATATTCGGGGTAAAGAGTTTTATTTTATTTTATTTTTTATTTTTTTTTTTTTATTTTATTTTTTTTTTTTTGTTCTTTTACCTGAGCTGTACTGAATGTACTTTTCGTTTGAAGTGTAGGTAATTCACGTTTTTCACGGGTATTCCGGTCGTATTCCGGCTCTGATTTAGCGGACTATCAACAATGTTTTCAAATTAAAAAAAAAAACAAAAAAAAAAAAACACTTCAAAGACAATTTGCAAATTATTTTAGGTTAAAGTATTATCCCTTTTCCATTAGGTTGACATAATATTACTTAACTGATTAATTAAAGCCAATATTGGTGTCTTTAATAGGTGTCTTTCACAGGTATACCTATATTTTTCACGGGTATTCCGGTATTTCGGTAGTATTCCGGTATTTCTGTGATTCGTGTGACCCCCTGAAAATAGTCAGGTTTCTGACTAGGATTTTGAAAATAGGAGCTCCGAAGCCATTTTCTGTCAAAGTCTGGATTCCCACAGTGTAATTTTGCTACATTCCTCTGAAAAATAGGAGGCCCAACCACCAAAATAGGAGTCCAGGACTCCTTATTTGAAGTTAATGAGAATCCTGATGTCCTGTTCTGTTTGATGGTCAGCATAATTTCTGCTGCTTCATAACTCAGTTGTTAATTGATAGAGCCTTTCTTACGAGTACCCGCAACATATTTTATGGAGAAATAAGAAAAAATTATTGACCTGATGCCCCCAATTATCAGAGGCTGTGGTTATCTTATGCTAGAAACCTATACTTCTTATAATCTAAAGCTTATTTTATATTATACAGGTTAAAGGTTGTAGAGATGTTCAAGCATGCCTATGGCTCATACATGGTAAGTTACATTTCTATAAACCAAGCCGTAGCAAAACAAAAAACAAACACATTGATATTGTAGTTTGTCAATGAAAACGTATGTTGTGGTTCTGATTAGAAGTGCCTTACCAAAGTGCTTCTAATATGTACCCACAGTTTATGTTTTCATGGAAAAATAATAATAATAAAATTGTTAAAATAAATATAGTAATTGCATTTAGCCACTACCACTCTCTGGTCTAATTCAACAGATGACAAATTGATGAGATTTTTCTTATTTTTTTTCCAGAAAATTAGGCTTTGACTTTTCATGCCAAATTATGCATGAAATGTCAAAGCTGTTTTCTGGGAAAAATAAGAAAAATATTTCAAAATGTGGTCTGCTGAAATTTTTATCCACCAATTCATATTAAGCATTAAGTACATGTACATTTAATGAAACTGAAACTGAAAGTCTCTGATGGACATGCTGATATAACTTTTCCCTGTTTGTAAATGCTTCATCACTGTAGTTTATTTAATATTTTCATTGAGCTCAATCCAGTACTTTAAAAATTTATATGTGGGTCACTGATGAGGCCTCGGTGGCAGAAATTAGCTGCCTGTCACAGAAAACACTGACCTTTCAGCATGTTTTAATTTTGTATGTTTATTGTTATCAAAGGTCAATCATTTTTTAGAATAGATCTACTGACAGTTCTTGTTAACTGTCAAGTTCATGTCCCTCGGCTCTCAGGATAGATACCGAGGTGCAGATGTTTCACGGGAAAGAATCAAGCCATATTTGCCCTACAAGTATTTTCCCAGAAAAACAAATAGAATTTATCTGCTACAATTTTGCATGGTGTTGTAACTGTTAAAATGCCAAACTATTTTGAAAAAAAAACAACAACAAAAAACCCCCAAAAAACACACACACACACACAAAAACAACAAGAGTATTCATTTGTTACATGTATATGCTAATTGTTTTAGGTTTTAAAAAATCCTAGAGGCCATGACATAAACATGCTTTGCATTGTATTTGTAGAATCATGCATATCCAGCGGACGAGTTAATGCCCCTCAGCTGTCAGGGTAGATACCGAGGCACAGAACCAACTCGAGGAGACATTGATGATAGTCTTGGAAAGTATGAATTCTCTTTCTAAACTTTCTTGCTCACTTGTTTAAACATTTTTACCCGAGGCATACATGCTCTTCTTATGGGACATACAAGGATACTCATTAGAAGCCCCTCTGCAAGGTACTTCTAATGAGTATCCTCAGCATATGTTTTCATGAAGAACTAAGAAAAATATCAACACTTTTAGTTGAAAAATGTGCCTTTAACAGGAAACAACCCTAATTTTGAATTATTTGCTCCCTCCCCCTACACACACACACACACACACACACACACACACACACACACACACACACACACACACACACACACACACACACACACACACACACACACACACACACACACACACACACACACACCATCCCTCCACCTCCTTCTTACTTGGGGTTAGTTTAAAAGGAAAGAATTGACACATTCTTGGAGTCAGTTCTTTTTTTAAGAGTAGTCCATATGTTTGAAAGTTTCTGACACCAAAGATGCAACTTGTATGCAAATAATTAGGACCAGATTTTGGGCTGGTTAGATTTTGGTGTATTTCCAAGATCAGCACAGACAAAGTGTCAAATTTCCATCAAATTTATATGGTAGGGAGACAGTTTCTGTATTGTTTTTGTTTTTCTGAAAAACAGGAGGAAGAAGAAGAAAAGAAAACATTTCTAGTATTTTTTTTTTTTTTTTTTTTTCAGTTTCACCTTGACTCTGGTTGATACTCTAGACACTTTGGCAGTAAGTACCATAAGTATTATCTTGTTTAATCTTTGTCACTCTCTGGACAAATTCAGCAGATGACAAACATGATATTTTTCTTATTTGTCCCAGAAAATAGGTCAGAGGTGTAAAATTCCTTCAAAACTTACTCGCCCTTATGGTCTAAATTTTTCATTTAGATGCTACGAATGAAGAAAAAGTGAAGAAAGTTCTGAAAATCTCACTCTCCCTCCCTTAAAATTTACTTGCAAATGCGAGCAGGCGAGTAGAATTTTACACCCCTGTAGGTTTTGACATTTCATGAAATTATTTGTCCAGGAGACAATTTGCATGGAATGTCAAAAAATTGGCTTTGACATATTTATGAAATTGGCTTAAGGAATGTCAAAGCCTATTTTCTAGGAAGAATAAAAAAATATTTCAAAATGTTTCTGCTGAAATTTTTACCCAACATGCTAAGCATTAATTTTATGGTCTTGAACTAGTTGTCTTTATTTATGTCTTGACTGTGTTCTTTGCTCTCTAGAGATAAGACATCCAGCTTAACATTTTTCTTATTTCTCATTGGCCACATTTTCTGTTGGTGCTCACTCAAAGTGTCTCAATGAGGTGTTTCCAGTGAGTTCCAATGAATACCCAAAGCATGTTTTTGTAAGTAAGAAAACTGTTATTAACCCTTGTCCTGCTGAACCCGGATATGCCCTTCCTTTGCAAACAGTATAAATCCAGATAGGTTGTCTGCACTGTTCGTCATTAAGTATATGAATTTGTATCGACAATCTGAATCAAGTAATCTGCTTGGCTGAAAATTAGAAGTGAGCATGGCATCTTAATTTATTAGCTCACCTGAGCAAAAGCTCAGGGTGAGCTATTGTCACACTCTATGTCCGTCGTCCATCGTTTGTCGTTCGTCGTCAACAATTAGTTTGTTAACACTCTAGAGGTCACAGTTTTGACCCAATCTTGATGAAACTTGGTCAGAATGTGTGCCTCAGGTCAAGTTTGATACTGGGTTACTTGGGGTCAAAAACTAGGTCACCAGGTCAAATCAAAGGAAAACTTGTTAACACGCTAGAGGTCATAGTTTTGACCCAATCTTGATGAAACTTCTCAAAATTTTTGCCTCTATTAAATCTAGGTCAAGTTCGAAACTGGGTCACTTGGGGTCAAAAAGTAGGTCACCGGGCCAGATCAGCAGAAAACTTTGTTAACACTCTAGCGGTCACATTTTTGAAGCAATCATCATGAATCTTGCCCAATATGTTTGTCTTGATCATTTCTAGGTCAGGTTCGAAACTGGGTCACTTGGGGTCAAAAACTAGGTCACCAGGCCAAATCAGCAGAAAACCTTGTTGACACTCTAGCGATCACATTTTTGGAGCAAATATCATGAATCTTGCTCAAAATGTTTGTCTTGTTGATTTCTAGGTCAAATTTGAAACTGGGTCACTTGGAGTCAAAAACTAGGTCACCGGGCCAAATCAGCAGAAAACCTTGTTAACACTCTAGCAGTCACATTTTTGAAACAATCATCATGAATCTGGCTCAAAGTGTTTGTCTTGATGATTTCTAGGTCAAGTTTGAAACTGGAACACCTGGGATAAAAAACTAGGTCACCTGGCCAAATCAGCGTAAAAAAAATGTTATTACTCTAGCGGTCACATTTTTCAAGCAATCATCATGAATCTTGCTCAAAATGTTTGTCTTGATAAGTACTAGGTCAAGTTCGAAACTGGGTCACTTGGATTTAAAAACTAGGTCACCTGGCAAAATCAGCAGAAAACCTTGTTAAAACTCTAGCGGTCACATTTTTGAAGCAATCATGAATCTTGCTCAAAATGTTTGTCTTGATGATTTCTAGGTCAAGTTTGAAACTGGGTCACATGGGGTCAAAAACTAGGTCACCTGGCCAAATCAGCAGAAAACTGTTAACACTCCAGAGGTCACATTTTTGAAATATCATAAATATTGCTCAAAATGTTTGTCTTGATGATTTCTAGGTCTAGTTTAAAACTGGGTCACTAGATAAAAAAAACTAGTTCACCTGGCCAAATCAAAGGAAAACCTTGTTGATGCTCTAGAGGTCACATTTTTGAAGTGATCATCATGAATCTTGCTCAAAATGTTTTTCTTGATGATTTCAAGGTGATGTAGTTGTCCAGTGACTCTCTTAAGTTTTTCCATTTAGGTCAGTTTATCAGTAATTATTGGTCCTACAGAGTGATATTTGGTACTTGTGAAGTGTTTGTGTTTAGGTCAGTTTCTCAGTAACTATTGCTCCTACAGCCAGTGATACTTAGCACATGCATACATCTTAGCATGGCCTCTTGAGTGCAGTCATCCATATTTGACCTTGACCTTTATTTCACAGTCCATTAGACATGCTACATTGTCTTACTTGTTAATATAATCATTTTGAACTTTGATCAGAATGTTTGCCTTGATCAGTTCTAGATCAGGCTCTCAAAGTGCTATGTTGCTCAGGTGAGCGTTACAGGGCCACCATGGCCCTCTTGTTCAGTATAGCAAGGATTAACATGTTCTTGTTAAAAAGTGTTTTATCTGTAGCTATGCAACAATTATATTATGGTACTGTCCCTTCATCATCATGAAAACATCCTGTGGCTACTGTAATAACCCTGAGTATTGGGACAGATAGGCCTTTGCAAACAATATAGACCCAGATCAGGCACAACAGTATGCGGCATTCTGTCAGGGTCTAACCTGTTTACCATACATACAGCAATATAGACTCATAGCTACAGATAAGAGGGGGTATCCACATAATATTTTTCTTATTTTTTTATTGAGAAAGTAGAAAGATATCAGCAGTTTTTGGATGAAATAAAGTGCCTTATTTGTTGCTATGTAGACTCATTAAGAGGTAGCAGAATGGACTGTTCAAATTTCAGAACCAGTATGATAAGTAGATGTCCCAAAACCTAAGGGTAATTAAGGTATTCATTAAAAGTGTCTCATTGATCCACAACATAAGTGTTTGTAAAAAATCAAGAAAAATATCCGTAGGTCAGTGCATCCAATAAAAACTAGGCAAAATTTTTTTGCTAAAGGTATTAGACTGGCAGCATGACAGACAAGACCCTTTGTCCTTAGTGCAAGGGCAGGTGATGAAGACCCCAATCAGTCTGGTGTTTATACAGTGTGATCAGGGTTATTGTTGCCTGTTTTGTAGAATTGTTGGATATTGTAGAATATGTTGACAAACATAGATAAACATAGATAGCCCTGATCAGAACTGCACAGCCCTTTTCTCATGATAAAGCTCATATAACTCTTCATAAGAGGGGCACCCAGAGAATTCTTCTTATTTCTTACCAAAACGTGTTGTGGGTCCTTATTAGTAGAAGTGCCTAGATCTAATGAGTACCCACAACATATTGACCCCATTGGGTTGACTGGGCCGTAAAACCTCAACACAACAACAACCCACAACATACAATTTTGTAGGGAAATAAAAAAATATCAACATTTTTTCATTGAAAAAGCACCTTATCCAGAGCTATGGACTCACTGCCAGTTATATTTATTACTGACAAAAGATTCTGGTATCCTTTTATAAAAAGTTTGAAACAGTTTCAAAAGTTACATTAGTTTGTGTTGAGGTTTTACGGTCCAGTCAACCCAATGGGGTCATGTTGAGTGCAGTCAGTTTACCTAACCACGTTTTTAATGGGCAGGCTTAGTCCTCTAAGCAGTTAACCAGTATTGTGCACATTCTTTTGTCAGAAACTGTCAACTGCTCTTCTTGAATCAGCGGAAGGGAGAATTACACTGTAGAAAATATTTTATGATCAAATCTCCACGAAAGAATGTTGCTGATCCGTTGGGGTCAAACCTACAAGCTCCTATTCACCAGTCTGACGCGCATTCAACGCTGCCAGTGTTTAAACTTACACTCATGATTTTGGGATCTGCAAAATAAAGCTGTTAACTCTTGTCCTGCTGAATAAATTAAGATGCCACATCCATTTCTAATAGTCATCGAATCAGATTACTTAATCCAAATTGTTGATATAAATTCACATACTAAATGACAAACAGTGCAGATCCAGATCAGTTGGCTTCTTCTTGAACTGATGTGGATCTGCACTGTTTTCAAAGGCAGGATTTATCCTGGTTCAGCAGGACATGGGTTAAGAAAAATCAATAAGAAAGATGCTTTTAGTGTAGTTTCTGACCAATGTTGTAAACATTCAATAATATAATTAAACATACCAGGTATGACACATAAAGATATTGGTTCTGTGGCAACATATTTTGTCTGAATGGATTTACAAAAGATCATGTTATGTTGTGTCAGGACCACAATGAATAGCCAGTTGCTATAACCGAAGTGATAGAAATAAATCTTTGGTCTGCTGAATTTGAATATTTAACTGATGGAATTTAAAAGTGTATTTAAGAATTGTAGCAGAAGTCAGTCTGTTTTTTTTTTTCTATATTTTTCAGAGGAAATAAGGCTTGCCAAGCAGATAGTGGGATGTCAAGCCTTGTTTGCTCATAAATATAAATAAATAGATGAATAAATAAATAAATAAAAAGTTGTCTGGTGCTTTAACCCTTAAAGCGCCAATCACAACAATTGTCGTCTGCTTTGTCTTCTGCTTGTGATTTTAAAAGTCATTTCTGCAAACAGTGTGGACCCAGATCAGACTGCTCCTTTAGGAGCAGTCTGATCTGGGTCCACACTTTTTGCCGGTATGCAAAAAATAGCTTTGAGAAGTTTGCAAGCAGACGACATAAACAGATGACATTTTCAGATGCAGTTTTTCTTGGCCCTTTAAGGGTTAAGAATAAACTTTTTTGCTCATTCTTCCTTTGAACAGGAGTTACCATTTCACTTGAATTTGCTCTCATTGGAGATGATTCTAATTGTGGTGAATGGATCACCTGGAGATTTTGCTGCCATTTTTCACAAAGGCGGCAATTTTTGTGATTTACTGTCTGCTTTCCTGCACACCAATCCCCTTCTAAAAAGATGTCTAGCTGTAAAGAAAGAATCGGTTTCATTTGGGGCCAGATTCTCTCCTTATAGAGAAGACCCCTTTTCATTAGGGGACAAAAGCAATTTTACAGAGTTGTCTCCCATCATGGGCTATGAAAGTGTATTGATTCTCTTTAAATGTTAAACTCTGTTTTTTGTGAAACATGAGAAAACTGCTGCTAATTTCTTGCAATTTGTTGTCTCTTTTATCTGTAATTTTTGTCAAGATAATGCCTTAAATTAATACAAAACAGTAGCTGATAAACTTTTAGATTTTTCACTGAATAAATCATCAGGATAGCAATACTCAAAAGAGCAGGCCTGACATAGAATGGCCGAATTGTTGTTGCATTACAGACTAAGTTTCCTTTGAGTTGTGCCGGCCTTGGTGGCTCAGTTGGATGCGCCGTCCGACTGGAGACCAGGATATCGCGGGTTCAACCCCTGCCGAGGTCGGCAACATTCTTTCATGGAGATTGATCATGAAATATTTTCTACGGTATTTCTCTCCCTTCTGCTGATTCAAGAAGGACAATTGTCAGTTTCTGGTGAAAGAATGTGCACAATACTGGTTGACCGCTTAGAGGACTAAGCCTGCACAGTAAATGTGTGGTTAGGTGAACTGACCGTGCTCGACATAACCCCATTGGGTTGATTGGGCTGTAAAACCTCAACACAAACAAAAAAAATCCTTTGAGTTGTATGGAAAATTACAAAATTCAAAATTTTGAGACTTCATCATCATTTTCTTCCTTTGCATTTCAACAGAGGTGCAGTTTTTAATGTTTTTATTGTTAGTGATGAAGTTTCAACTGTGGCTGTATTTTCTTCGAATTGAAATTCATACAATAAGAAATGCACATGCATATTCAATGTTTTTTAAATTTGGCTAGAAAACTGCATTTTAATCTCAAAATTGCCTTAATGTTTGCCAGCTAATCATATTAGAACATCTAGTAATTTTTTTTTTCCCAATTTTATTTCAAGCCATTCACATTTAATAGGATTTACCAAGAAAACAAATGTGGCCGGTTAGATGATTTGCCCAGTATATATGGAGAAACAAGAAAAAATACTTACATGTATCTATATAGCTGTCTTATCTAGATCTGTGTGTCCTTGTCATTTTACTCTACATGGTGATTTGCAGTAGCCGGGAAGTCTTTACAAGCTGTTATCACACTGTACACATCCTGAAGATTGTACTGTATACCGGTAGTCTATAGGTCTTATTAAGGAGAAGTAGTTGAAGATAATTCTTGGATAATATTTCTTAATTCTCCATAAAAGCATGTTGTGGGAACACATTAAAAATGCATTAAAAATGCCTCGGTGAGCTGTTTCTAATGAATACCCACAACATGTTTTTTTGAGAAAAGTAGAAAATAATCCAAGAATTATCAAATATTCCTTAACAAATCCTCTGCTGTATACTCTAAATTATTTGGACACCGTAACTACTTTCCATAATTGCCTATTTTGGTACCTGTTGATGTGTCTAAAAAACAAATGGGTGAGTACAAACAGTGTAGACCCTGAGCAACACCACCTTAGTGTAGATCTTGATCAGATGCCGTATTATGCAGCATCTGTTCTGTGTCTACATTATTGGCCCAGGCCTGTCTGTCTGAATACTAAGAGTACAGGAAAATATGGTTGCTTAATTCTCTATTTATATTCAGATTATAGGAGATATACCAGAATTTGAGCGGGCAGTTAGAAATGTGATCAAGGATACCAAGTTTGATGCAGATGTAGCGGTTTCAGTGTTTGAAACCAATATCCGAGTATTAGGGTAGGTTTTGTTCATGTGGAGTTTGGCACAACATAAGATAAGATACTGTCTTCATAAGAAATATTGATAATAATTTTACTGTATTTATTCAGTGTTCACACAGTACTGTCTTACACAAGTTTCCTTAAATTTAAACTTCTCCATTTTACAACCTGTTTAAAAATTGCTGGATGAATGGCAAACAAGGAATATCCTGATTAGATGACACAGAACTGTCTACACATTTTTCTCATGCCTGTCTATCACAATATTTAGGATAAGTACCACATGTTAAATACGCTGGTACTTTCTGTCAGATGAAAAAAAAAAATGTGAGTAGCCTTTACACAGCAGATCACATTTTCTCTCCGTTTATACACCAGAAAGTTACTGGTAGAGACATAGTCATCAGTATGCTAGTTGTTGAAGTTCTACCTTATTCTGTAAAGACCAGCTGAGTTGCTTTTCCTGTTGCACTTCTTTACCTAGTATAACATTTTCCAATATTTCCTGGACCTTCATTATATCCCCGCCATTTGAAGGGGATATATAGGTTTTGTCTTTTAAGTAACAATGTTTGTCTGTGTGTAAACTTTTTTTTGGTCAAAGATTTCTCAGAAACTACACTACCTAGGATTTGGTACAAACATTGAGTATGACTTGTTGTATTGTGTAAGAGAGAATCAGCAGTCTCATGCTCATCATTCTCAGGAACTACAGCATGTAGGATTTTGAAATTTGGTATAAACATTGGATGCCACTAGTTGTATTGTGTTAAACATTGGATACCACTATTTGTATTGTGTTAAACATTGGATACCACTAGTTGTATTGTGTTAAACATTGGATACCACTAGTTGTATTGTGTTAAACATTGGATACCACTAGTCGTATTGTGTTAAACATTGGATACCACTGGTCGTATTGTGTTAAACATTGGATACCACTAGTCGTATTGTGTTAAACATTGGATACCACTAGTTGTATTGTGTTAAACATTGGATACCACTAGTTGTATTGTGTTAAACATTGGATACCACTAGTCGTATTGTGTTAAACATTGGATACCACTGGTCGTATTGTGTTAAACATTGGATACCACTAGTCGTATTGTGTTAAACATTGGATACCACTAGTCGTATTGTGTTAAACATTGGATACCACTAGTTGTATTGTGTTAAACATTGGATACCACTAGTTGTATTGTGTTAAACATTGGATACCACTAGTCATATTGTGTTAAACATTGGATACCACTAGTTGTATTGTGTTAAACATTGGATACCACTAGTTGTATTGTGTTAAACATTGGATACCACTAGTTGTATTGTGTTAGAGACAATCAGCATCCTCATGCTTATCATTCCCTTTATTTGTACATTTTTTCTTTCTCTCCAATAAAATTTTTCACCACATATTTCTCAATCCTATGAGAGCTCTGTATACACCTACAGAGGGTTGAAGTATATTGTGTACAAGAAAACCATGATGCTGGTATTTATTTTACCCTTTTTTCCATTTTCCCTTTTTTTCCATCTTTTAATCCAATGTAATGGAACAGGAAATTTGTGTTTAAGTTATCTCAGGAACTACACCATCTAGGAATTTGAAATTTTGTACAATATATTGGATACCACTAAGAAATACCAGCATCCTCATGCTTATCATTTCCTAGATTTGTCCATTAATTTTCTCTTTCTGTCCAATAAAAAAAAATTGTCACAGATTTCTCAGCATTAAGTTTATTATTGGACGTTAACAAAAATGCTGGGATATGTTTTTGCCTTTTTCCCATTTTTCCTTCATCCAACTGTCACTCCAGTGCAATGTATAGGAAAATTTATATTTTTAACATTTGTTCAACATGCAACTGATGGCTATTGCTAGCTGTCTGCTATATTTAAAATTAGAGAAGGCATGATTCAGTCTTGAATAGTTGAACATAGCAAACATGCCTGCTGATCACTTTTGAAAGTTTATCAGAGCCGTTGATATACATTGGTACATTCTACTCTTCAAAGTGTCTGATCATCATTGGTTTTGATTTAATGTTAGCACTGTCAGATCAAATTCAACAGATTACAAATAGATATTTTTCTTATTTTTCCTTGAAAATTAGGATTGACATTTCTTGCAAATTTTCTCCAAAGGAGGTAATTTGCTTCAAATGTCAACCCTATTTTCTGAGAAAAAGAAAATTTCAGAATGCCATCTGTTCAGTATTTGTAAGGCCTTTGTTTGTTTTCTTTTACAGGGGTTTGCTTGGTGGCCATGTGATTGCTACGTACCTCAAACGCAGGAAATATGCCATGGAATGGTATGCTGATGAGTTATTAAATATGGCTAAAGATATTGGTACCCGGCTTCTACCAGCTTTTAACACAACAACAGGGATTCCATATCCAAGGGTAAAGTATTTTTATCTGTTGATGTTAGAGTGAATTAATAAGGACATTCAGACAGCTTAAGCAACTTCATTAATTATTCCTGAGCAACAGTTCCAGTCTGATTTCCTTTTTTTTTTTTTTTTTTTTTTTAAATTTATTTGATTTCAAAATAATAAGCGTAAACATAGCATTTTGGTTTTCTTTGTTGATTTTATGCCTACCTTATTAATTCCTGTAATGAAACAATTTGGTAATTTGTCTGAATACTTATGATGTGCAATGCATGAAAAGGGCCCTTATGCAAATTGGTGAGAATGCAGGCCCAGATCAGCCAGAGAATAAGCACAGGCTTATCAGGGCCTTCATGGTCCTCGAACAGAATCAATGGATAGTGTAGTATATGTCGACGAGCAGAAAATGCTCAGATTAGACTGCAAAGATGCGCACACTGGTCTGGACCAACATTGTCAGCAAAATGCATAAGGGCCCTTTTCATGTATTACTCACATTATGGTAATTATAGTAGTCCTGCCCTTTTGAAGCTCTGTATTAATTAGGAAGATTGGCAATATTAATCCTCCAAATAAATCTGTTTTAGCTTTATAGACAAAAAAATGTGGCTGAATTCAGAGTCTGGTATTCTTAAACTATGATACATAGTCTTCTGGCATAATCAGTTCTGTGGGGGTGGTTGAGTGAGGCAAAGGTGTCGTGTATCTGTCTCTGGGGCGCCCAACTGAAATTGGCTTACAGTTGGGCAAGGCCTGCTATCCTTGCAGCTGGTAAGGGTAGAGGGGGGAATGTTTTTATATCTTCTGTTTCTTCACTTTCGTTCATTTTTCTCTTTCTCCCCTGTCCCTCTCTTTCATCTCCTCTACTGTCTCTTCTAGCTCTTTTCTCCCGTTTTCTGGGAGATGACACAAAATGACCCCAAGGGTTGACATGTCGATAAACCCCAACACAATAGATCATAATCGGTGCTCCAGTTCTCATTACTGATAATCTTTTCTGGCTTTAATGTATTATTATTTAATCAGTGTTATGATTAATTATGGCAGCACTAACATATTTGAGAAAGACAGGTGATATTAATTATGGCAGCACGAACATATTTGAGAAAGACAGGTGATATTTTTCTAAATGATGAGCAATAAACCATAAGTACTCTCATAAGATATGCAAACTGAGGTCTACTGTCCTTTTGATATAACTCAGAAAGAAGTTTTTTGCTTGACCTTTTATCTTAAATGAAAATATTTTGTTCTGATTGACCATATTTTATCAGAAATCATTTGTTGTATTTTTAATTTCTGTGTTTATATATATAAAATGTATTTTACTTTTCTCTGCTGATTTTTAGCTCACCTGAGCAAAAGCTCAGGGTGAGCTATTGTCATCACCCTATGACCGTCGTCGGTCGTTCGTCGCGAACAATTAGTTTGTTAACACTCTAGAGGTCACAGTTTTGACCCAATCTTGATGAAACTTGGTCAGAATGTTTGCCTCTATGAAATCTAGGTCAAGTTTGATACTGGGTTACTTGGGGTCAAAAACTAGGTCACCAGGTCAAATCAAAGGAAAAACTTAACACTCTAGAGGTCATAGTTTTGACCCAATCTTGATGAAACTTGCTCATAATGTTTGCCTCTATTAAATCTAGGTCAAATTCGAAACAGGGTCACTTGGGGTCAAAAACTAGGTCACCAGGCCAGATCAGCAGAAAACCTTGTTAACACTCTAGCGGTCACATTTTTGAAGCAATCATCATGAATCTTGCTCAATATGTTTGTCTTGATGATTTCTAGGTTAAGTTCAAAACTGGGTCACTTGGGGTCAAAAACTAGGTCACCGGGCCAAATCAGCAGAAAACCTTGTTCACACTCTAGCAGTCACATTTTCAAGCAATCATCTTGAATCTTGCTCAAAATGTTTGTCTTGATGATTTCTAGGTCAAGTTTGAAACTGGGTCACGTAGTGTCAAAAACTAGGTCACCGGGCCAAACCAGCAGAAAACCTTGTTAACACTCTTGCGGTCACATTTTTGAAGCAGTAATCATGAATCTTGCTCAAAATGTTTGTCTTGATGAGTTCTAGGATATGTTTGAAACTGGGTCATGTGGGGTCAAAAACTAGGTCACCAGGCCAAATCAGCAGAAAACCTTGTTAACACTCTAGCGGTCACATTTTTGAAGCAATCATCATGAATCTTGCTCAAAATGTTTGTCTTGATGAGTTCTAGGCCAAGTTTGAAACTGGGTCACTTGGAGTCAAAAACTAGGTCACCGGGCCAAATCAGCAGAAAACTTTGTTAACACGCTAGCGGTCACATTTTTGAAGCAATCATCATGAATCATGCTCAAAATGTTTGTCTTGATGATTTTTAGTTCAGGTTTGAAACTGGGTCACCTGGGGTCAAAAACTAGGTCACCTGGCCAGATCAGCAGAAAACCTTGTTAACACACTAGTGGTCACATTTTTCAAGTAATCAGCATGAATCTTGCTCAACATGTTTGTCTTGATGATTTCTAGGTCAAGTTTGAAACTGGGTCACTTGGGGTCAAAAACTAGGTCACCTGGCCAAATCAGCAGAAAACCTTGTTAACACTCTACTGGTCACATTTTTGAAGCAATCATCATGAATCTTGCTCAAAATGTTTGTCTTGATGATTTCTAGGTCAAGTTTGAAACTGGGTCACATGGGGTCAAAAACTAGGTGACCTGGCCAAATCAGCAGAAAACTGTTAACACTCCAGAGGTCACATTTTTTAAATAATCATCATAAATATTGCTCAAAATGTTTGTCTTGATGATTTCTAGGTCTAGTTTAAAACTGGGTCACTTGATATCAAAAAACTAGTTCACCCAGCCAAATCAAAGGAAAACCTTGTTGATGCTCTAGAGGTCACATTTTTGAAGTGATCATCATGAATCTTGCTCAAAATGTTTGTCTTGATGATTTCAAGGTGATGTATAGTTTTCTGTCCAGTGACTGTCTTAAGTTTTTCCTTTTAGGTCAGTTTATAAGTAATTATTGGTCCTACAGAGTGATATTAAGTTCTTGTGAAGTGTTTGTGTTTAGGTCAGTTTCTCAGTAACTATTGCTCCTACAGCCAGTGATACTTAGCACATGCATATATCTTAGCATGGCCTCTTGAGTGCAGTCATCCATATTTGACCTTTACCTTTATTTCACAGTCCATTAGACATGCTACATTGTCTTACTTGTTAATCATTTGAACTTTGATCAGAATGTTTGCCTTGATCAGTTCTAGATCAGGCTCTCAAAGTGCTATGTTACTCAGGTGAGTGTTACAGGGCCATTATGGCCCTCTTGTTTATTTCTGTGTTCTGTTCTCAAATATTTGCCCTAAAATTATATTTGCGGCCAAATTGGTCTGACGTTTGCAATTTCTATAGGAAGGTGATTTTTTTGATAAATATATACATATATAAAAAAAAATATATTTTACTTTTCTTTGCTGATTTTTATTTAATATTGATATTTCACAATATTGTGAAAAGTTCAGAAAACCTGTACAAGTGGAAGTTGTTGAAAACCTGCTGTTTGTTGATATATCCTATAATATTTATTGATTCTGCAAGAAGGCACTGAGGGTTCTGATGAGGCTGTGCAATTATGCAGGCTGATCTGGTAGTGTGGGTTTGTTTCCCATTTTGAATATAACATAAGGACCTTTCTTTGCACATTTCCAAAGCTCTAATAAATATCTGTCTTATTTCTCCACAAAAGCATGTGGGTACACATCAGAAGCACCTCAATGAGGCACTTCAAAGGAGTACCACAACATGTTTTCATGGAAAATTAAGAAACATTTTGGCTAGTAAAAACACCTTGGCCCAGTTGTTCAAAGCTAATGACATAGTTAATTAAGGATTCGTTAAAATTTACATCGAGTGATACGCAAATATGCTGAAATTTTTTGCTAAAAAAATGTGCAGTGCAAAAGCTACTCACATTTTTTCAGCAAAAAATATGAGAATATTGTATATTGAATCTGCTAAAACAGTTAACAAAATGATCCTTAACGAGCTTGTTAAGCTAACAACGCTTTGAAGAACTGGGCCCTGATGTAGAGCTATAATTTCTCATTAACATATGTCTTTCAGGTGAATTTGAAGCAAGGTATTGACACATCTCTACACCTGAAACACAGAGATACGTGCACAGCTTGTGCAGGAACAATGATACTAGAGTTTGCAGCACTTAGTAGATTAACAGGAGATCCTGTCTTTGAGGTATGTTTACACATTTAATACAGGAGAAAACAGATTTAAGGTTAATAACACTGACATGAAAATGTTTGCCTCCCTTCTCATTTCGGACAACTTTTAAAGAGTTGCTCCATTTTCTTTAAAACATCCCATATTTTTTAATAAAACATTTTGGAAATGCCATGCCTAGCTTGTCCACCTTGCACCATTTTCCTGAGGACGAGCAAGAAATTTCAATTAACTTGACCTGGGACAAGGACTTCATAGCTCTAGTTAGCTCATCTGAGCACAAAATGCTCAGGATGAGCTATTGTGATCGGTCGGTGCCCGTCATTCGTCGTCCATTGTGCAGCGTCAACAATTTGCTTTAAAAGCCTACAACTCCTACACCCCTGGGCCAATTGACTCAAAACTGGGTAGGAAGCATCGGAGTGACTTTATCAAATATAGCTAAAATCGTTCCGATCAGAAATCCAAGCTGATTGCCATGGCGGCCATCTTGAAAATCTATTTTTCACTTCTTATCCTGAACCAAAAGGCCAATTGACTTGAAACTTGGTAGGAAGCAGTGGGGTGAATTGTAGTTCAAAAATAGCTAAAATTGTTCCTATTGGAAATCCAAGATGGCCGCCATCTTGAAAATCTATTTTTCGCTTCTCCTGAATTGAAATGCAAATTGACTTGCAACTTGGTAGGATGCATCAGGTGACTTGTAGGCCATCTTTGGCGCCATGGCGGCCATCTTGAAAATCTATTTTTTGCTCCAAAAGGCCAACTTGAAACATGGTAGGAAGCATCGGGGTGACTTGTACATAAAAAATAGCTAAAATTGTTCCAATCAGAAATCCAAGCTGGCCACCATGTTTAAAATCTATTTTTAGCTTCTTCTCCTGAACTGAAAGGCCAATTGATTGGAAGCATCGGGATGTCTTGTAGATAAAAAATAGTTAAAATTGTTCCAATGGGAAATCCAAGATGGAGCAATGGCCGCCATCTTCAAAATCTATTTTTCGCTTTTTCTCCTGAAACAAAAGGCAGATTATCTTGAAACTTGATAGGAAGCATCGGGGTGATTAGTTGATCAAAATAGCTAAAATCATTCTGATTGGAAATCCAAGATGGCGGCCATGGCTGCCATCTGCACAACAATTGTGTTTTGATTGTACTCATTAGAATTGCCTCAGTGAGGCAATTCTAATGAGTACACACAACATGTAATTTCATGATGAAATAAGAAAATTTCCCTAAATATTTGTTTGTCTTGATCAATCCAAAGAATTTTGTAGGGACTCAAAAACGAGTTTGAATTTGCCGAGGTAAACAAACCGTCAGAGTTTGAGCTATTGAAGTTTGACTGTATTTCAGGAGAAAGCTCATAAAGCAATGGATTACTTGTGGAATCAGAGACATAGAAGTAGTGATTTGATGGGAACTGTGATTAATATACAGAATGGAGACTGGATAAGAAGAGGTGAGTCTAGAAAATAGTTCAGGTGATGGGTAGATTGAGGCATCTTATGTGTGTCTTCAGACTTACCCTTGTCCTGCTGAACCCGGATATACCCTGCCTTTGCAAACAGTATAGATCCAGATCAGTTGGCTTCTGAAGAAGCCAACTGATCTGGATCTGCACTGTTTGCCATAAAGTATGTGAATCTGTATCAACAAACTTGGTCAAGTAATCTGATTGGCTGAAAACTAGAATTAGGTGTGGCGTCTTAATTTGCTAAGCAAGACAAGGGTTAATAATTTTCTCTGTATGCCTGAACACATCTTAATCACTGCCTCCTTTACTCACATGTAGCTATAGATAAGGCGGTGATTTAGCACAGCTCCTGATAGTTTTTCACCTTGAAAAGTATTGAGATTTTTCTAATTTTCCAACAAAAACATATGTTGTGGGCATTCTAACGAGTACCCACAATATGTATTTTCATGGAGAAATAAGAAAAATATATGGATACCTTCTCATCTGGAACTTGTCACCGGGGCGTCCAACTGATATTGACTTACAGTGGGCAAGGTCTGCTATCTTTGCAGCAGGTAAGGTAGAGGGGGAATGTTTTTATTTCTTCTCTTTCTTCACTGTTATTCATTTTCCTTTCTCCCCTGTCTCTCTCAGGGTTCGCGTTACCGATCGCCCTTGTCGCCATTTGCGCAGGAAAAATAAAATTTGGCACAAAATCATAAATTGGCGAAAACAAGTGGCGAAAAAATATCGCCTGAATTACCCTCTACTGAGCCGTATAATTGTAACATGCGTCTATCACACCTTCCTTGATTGTATAATTCGCCAATTAACAACTCAATTATCGATCAGAAAACAGTAGCTGATCAAATTAACCTGAATTTGATGAAAGCAATATAAGGTCACGTGCCGTGATACGCAGTTTGACAGTAGCACCGCCCACTTTCCACGCCTTTCGTCCTCAATATTCATGACGCTCTGCCGAAACTACCAATCAGGAATTAATGTCAGTCGCATCGCCTACTTCATGGAAATTTACCCGGAATGTAATCACATGGAACCCTATGTCAAACACAAAGATGGAAAACAAATTGATTACACGAGAAATAATTATTGTCATTAATCGGTTCGGCATATTAAAGCAGTAAGTACACTTTGACAGTGCCGACTTTAATTAAGCATGTTTTGGTACCTTCTTATGAGCCTTAATTTTATTTGGCGATCAAGAAACATCGTCCTGAAATAAAAAACAAAACAAAACAAAAAAAAAACAAAAAAAAAACACAAATAATGCCTCAGAGGCGGACACATTAATCTCCGATGGTCAGGATCGCGCATTCGATCCCCACAGATTGTAGCAATTTATCATGAAACATGTATTTGCTACGGTCATTCGCTCCTTCCACTGCTTCAAGATTAGCAGTTACAAGTTTTTTGCAAAGGGTGTTCAATGTACTGGTTAACCGCTTATTGTATAAGCATGCCCCCTCTTTTTTATTGGCGCGATTCATAAAAAAATGCTGTTCCCCATTCCATTTCGCATAGACCCGACTCGTAAAGCAATTGCAGTAAACTCCCTTTTGAGTCAGTTGCATTTAGCTCCCTTAAAACAGTCAAAACTTGTTGTGTAAGAAACTTACCCCGCTTTTATCAGGGTACAAATGAATATCGTTACGTTATTCTCTTACAGTATAATACATTAATAACATTATATTTATTGGCTTATACAGCACTTTTCAGAACTTTCGTTTCCATGTTAAGTGTTCTGTTTTTGTGCCTTCAACATTCGCTATGCAAAACAAAGACTTATTATTAATTCATGACATTGTAATTAATTAATTACAGCAGAAGTTTTAAAAATCAGTATGAGAATTAATTTCAAGTCCCCCACACATTTCACACTATACTGATTCTTGAATCTATTGCTGCAATTAAAGGAATCAGTAAATGAACACCTTTTTTTCTGACAAGATGATTCTTTGGCGAAAAATGGCCAAAATTTGACAAAATCTGGCTCAGTTAAAGAAAATGGCACAAAAAAAATCAAATTGGCGAAAATGGTGGCGAAAGAAAAAAAAATCCTAGTGCGAACCCTGCCTCTCTTTCATCTCCTCTACTATCTCTTCTATCTTTTTTCTCCCTTTTTCTGGGAGAAGACACAAAATGACCCACAAGGGTTGACATGTCATTAAACCCCAATACAATCAGAATCTCTTAGATAATCAGAGTCTTTGCTTACAGGAAGGTACTATCATTGTATTAAGTGAGCAGGAGGACTTGTTAATGAGACCGGATACAGTTGGTAGAGTTTCCACTATTTTTACCTCATCAGAGCATAAGGTGCTCAAGGTCAGCTATTGTGATCTGCCTTTGTTCGGCGTTTTTTCATGTGTGTTCAACAGTTTTGTCAAATGACATCTCCTCCTAAAACACTGAGCCAATTTCACACAAATATTCCCCTTTACCAAAATTGCTAAAATGGTTCTGCTCCATTGAACAAGGTGGCCACCAGAGCTAAAAGTAGAAAAATCTTTAAACCACATCTCTTGCTTGGCCAGTGGCCCGATTTCAAAATCATTTCACTTTCACAGAAATGTTCCTCTCATGCCCCTTTACCAAAATTGCTAAAATATTTCTGCTCAGTTGAACAAGATGGCCGCAAGATCTAAAAAAAGAAAAAAAAATTAAATGACTTCTCCTCATACGCCAATGGCATGATTTCAAAGTAATTTCACAAAAATGTTCCTCTTATGTCCCTTTACCAAAATTGTTAAAATGGTTGTGCTTGCTGAATAAAATGGCCACCTGAGCTAAAAATAGAGAAGTAAATGCATTTTGTCTAGTGTTTGTCTTAAAGTGATCTGTTTGTACCTGGTCAGCATTTTCAAACATCTTGAAACCTCCCCTAGTTAAAGAATACAATCTCTTTCTCATAATTTACTTGAACTTAAAATTATTAAATACATTTCCACAATAAATTATACATCATGCCAGTTACATATATATTAACAGCAGTTAACTCAGGTGAGTGATGTGGCCCGGGGGCCTTTTGTTTGACAAGGTTGACAAATTTTGTGACTTCCTCTGTTTGCTTTCCTGCACTCTAATCTTGTTCTGTAAAAGGGTCTTCTCTAACCCATTGTAGACTGAATAGACTTTCCCACTCTGTATATTGGAAAAGTCCAATTTCATTTTTAGGTATGTCCAGCTATGAGATTTACATATTCCTAAAGAAAAATGGCTAAACTATTTGCAAACAGTGGAGACCCTGATCAGATGCTGTATTCTGCAGCATCTGATCTGGGTCTGCCCTTTTTGCCAATTACCCTTTTATGGGTCTCCTGACTACAATGGGTTAACAGGAAAGAATTTGCTTCCTTTTAGAGTAGATCTCTTTTCAGAAGGGAGGTAGATCTTTGGCAGAGTTGCCTACCCTGAAAGTGGATCCCTTCTTCTGAAGTAGGAGTGGTTGATGTTAATTCTGTGATATTTTTCTCTGATTTCTTTATAAAGCCATATGTTGTGGGTATTCAGTAGAAGCACCTCGCCATGCTTTGCTTTGTTAGCATGAAACTAATACATTACAGAATTTTGTATTGTATATTACTGCGGCATGTATTTGGTAAGTTGGTAAAAGTGAACATTGACAACCCTGATCAAGCTTTGAGGACGAGTAGTAATCCATTGTTCCGGAAAAGTGTATTATAAAAAACATCTTCCTTAATTTTCATGTTGTGAATATTAAAAATTGTCTCACTTCTCCTTGATGTGCAAGTATAATAAACAGCAACAAGAGATATGTAGGAGGAGTTTTAATACTGTATTTACCCTATTTAGACAGACACACCAGAGCAAACAGTGTACATTTGATGCTGTACAACACAGTTGCAGATCAGGGTTTGCACTGTATGCAGTCGTCCACTAGTATAGACACATCGTCATAGAGTGTAATGGACTTGTTTAGAATTTTTTGGACAAGTATAGTAAGGAGTTAAAGTGTCTGAATACTTTGAATATATTGATGAACTGAACATGCTCTGATCAGTCTTTGCAGATGTGCATGCTGTTCTGGGCTTACCTGTGGCGTAAGGTCCCTTTTTACATATTCAGCATTATATTTCATATTTTCACATAAGAACTGGTATCTAGATAATATTTTCTTATTTCTCCACAAGAACAAAACATGGGTACTCATTAGGAGTGCCTCACCAACACACTTCTAATGAGTACACACAAACATACATTTTCATGAAGGAATAAGAAAAATATCAATACTTTCCAGGGCCCAGTTGTTCAAAGCTAACGACATCGTTACTTAACGATTCGTTAAAATTTCATCGAGTGATATGCAAATATGCTGAAATTTTTTGCTGAAAAAAATGGGAGCGCTTTTGCAGTGTAAAACAGTTAATGAAATGACCCTAAACGAGCTTGTTAAGCTAACAATACTTTGAACAACTGGGCCCAGATGTAAAAGGCACCCTATCTGGAGCTATGATATTTACAAATACCTTACTAAACTGTGCATCTTACATTACAAATACCTTACTAGACTGTGCATCTTACATTACAAATATCTTACTAGACTGTGCCTCCTTCATTACAAATACCTTACTAGACTGTGCATTTTACAGTACAAATACCTTACTAGACTGTGCATCTTACTGGCAACAGCAAAGACTGATGAGACTTTACCCAGACCTAAACCTTCAAATCTGTGCTAGAGTTGTCCTTGGGTCATGCTCTGGGGTGGGGCTAGGGTCAAAATGTATAATAGATCAGATTGAACATTTAGAAAAAAGTTGTTGAAATTTATTCATCCAGATGCTTTTGCCATATGGGCAAAGACGAAAGGGTGGGGGGGGGGGGGGGGGGGGGCATCTTTGTACTTTGGATATATGTCTAGTTTGCATATGCGACACAGCTCATAACATATTTACACTTAATCCTTATCCTGTGGATAGCATTAATATTTGCTTTTAGAGGGTAGGCCAATTTGATAGCATTTCAGTACCTCCAGAAACAAGACCCATCCTGAAGTTCTAGGCTGTTTGACAGGAGAGGAAATTTGTTTTTAGCTCACCTGAGCTGAAAGCTCAAGGTGAGCTTTTGTGATCACTCACCGTCCGTCGTCGTCGTCGTCCGTACGTCCGTCCGTCCGTCCACAATCTTTAAACAACATCTCCTCCTAAACCACTGATTGGATTTTGACCAAACTTCACAGGAATGATCCTTGGTTGGTCCTCTTTCAAAGTTGTTCAAATGGTTCCGGTCCGTTGCATATCTAGGTCACAGGAGCTAAAAATAGATTTTTTAACTAAAAGCTTAAAAAATCTTCTTGTCAGAAACCACTGGACCGATTTCAATATAATTTTGCAGAAATGTTCCTTTGGTGATCCTCTGCCAAGATTGTTCAAGCCATTCGGATTCGTCAAAAAACATGGCCGCCAGGGGGCAGGGCTTATTTTCCCTATATATCTATATAGAAAACTTTAAAAATCTTCTTGTCAGAAACCACTGGACAGATTTCAATATAATTTTGCAGAAATGTTTCTTTGGTGATCCTCTGCCAAGATTGTTCAAGCCATTTGGATTTGTCAAAAAACATGGCTGTCAGGGGGCGGGGCTTATTTTCCCTATATATCTATATAGAAAACTTTAAAAATCTTCTTGTCAGAAACCACTGGACAGATTTCAATATAATTTTGCAGAAATGTTTCTTTGGTGATCCTCTGCCAAAATTGTTCAAGCCATTTGGATTCGTCAAAAAACATGGCCGTCAGGGGGCGGGGCTTATTTTCCCCATATATCTATATAGAAAACTTTAAAAATCTTCTTGTCCGAAACTACTGGACCGATTTCAATATAATTTTGCAGAAATGTTCCTCTGGTGATCCTCTACCAAGATTGTTCAAGCCATTTGGATTCGTCAAAAAACATGGCCGCCAGGGGGCGGGGCTTATTTTCCCTATATATCTATATAGAAAACTTTAAAAATCTTCTTGTCCGAAACCACTGGACCGATTTCAATATAATTATGCAGAAATGTTCCTTTGGTGATCCCCTACCAAGATTGTTTAAGACATTTGGATTCGTCAAAAAACATGGCCGTCAGGGGGTGGGGCTTATTTTCCCTATATAATCTATATAGAAAACTTTTAAAAATCTTCTTGTCCGAAACCACTGGACCGATTTCAATATAATTTTGCAAAAATGTTCCTTTGGTGATCTTCTACCAAGATTGTTTAAGCCATTTGGTTTCGTAAAAAAACATGGCCACCAGGGGGCGGGGCTTATTTTCCCTATATATCTATATAGAAAACTTTAAAAATCTTCTTGTCTGAAACCACTGGACCGATTTCCATATAATTTTGCAGAAATGTTCCTTTGGTGATCCTGTACCATGATTGTTCAAGCCATTTGGATTTGTCAAAAAACATGGCCACCAGGGGGCGGGGCTTATTTTCACTGTATATCTATATAGAAAACTTTAAAAATCTTCTTGTCAGAAACCACTGGACCAATTTCCATATGATTTTGCAGAAATGTTCCTTTGGTGATCCTGTTGCAAAATTGTTCAAGCTATTTGGATTTGTCAAAAAACATGGCCGCCAGGGGGGCGGGGCTTATTTTCCTTATATATCTTTATGGAAAATTTAAAAAATCTTCTTGTCAGAAACCACTGGACCGATTTCCATATGATTTTGCAGAAATGTTCCTTTGGTGATCCTGGTGCAAGATTGTTCAAGCCGCCATAATTCTTTAAAAAACATGGCCACTAGGGGGCGGGGTTAATTTTCCCTATATAGAAAACTTTAAAAATCTTCATGTCATAAACGACTGGACCGATTTTAGTATAACTTGGCAGAAATGTTTCCTTAGTGACCCTCTATCAAGATTGTTCAAGCCGACATGATTTGTCAAAAAACATGGCCGCTAGGGAGTGCGGGGCTTATTTTCGATATAATTCTATATAGAAAACTTGAAAAAATCTTGTCGTCAGAAACCACAGGACTGATTTCAATATAACTTCGCAGAAATGTTTCCTTGGTGACCCTTTACCAAGATTGTTCAAGCTGTTATGATTTGTCAAAAAACATGGCCGCTAGGCGGCGGGGCTTATTAGCTCACCTGAGCACGAAGTGCTCATGGTGAGCTGTTGTGGTCAGTCAATGTCTGTCGTCCGTCGTCCCTCGTCCACCGTGCGTCGTGCGGCGTGCGGCGTCAACAATTGCTTTAAAAGCCTACTCCTCCTACACCCCTGGGCCAATTGACTTGATACTTGGTAGGAAGCATCAGGGTGACTTGTAGATCAAAAATAGCTAAAATCAATCCGATCGGAAATCCAAGATGGCCGCCATGGCTGCCATCTTGAAAATCTATTTTTCGCTTCTTCTCCTGAACCGAAAGGCCAATTGACTCCAAACTTGCTAGGAACCTTCAGGGTGACTTTTAGATCAAAAATTGCTAAAATCGTGCCGATCGGAAATCCAAGATGGCCGCCATGGCAGCCATCTTGAAAATCTATTTTTCGCTTCTTCTCCTGAACAGAAAGGCCAGTTGACTCCAAACTTGCTAGGAACCATCAGGGTGACTTGTAGATCAAAAATAGCTAAAATCGTGCCGATCGGAAATCCAAGATGGCCGCCATGGCCGCCATCTTGAAAATCTATTTTTCCCTTCTTCTCCTGAACAGAAAGGCCATTTGACTCCAAACTTGCTAGGAAGCATCAGGGTGACTTGTAGATCAAAAGTAGCTAAAATCATGCCGATCGGAAATCCAAGATGGCCGCCATCTTGAAAATCTATTTTTCGCTTCTTCTCCTAAACCCTCCAAACTTGGTAGGAGGCATTGGGGTGACTTGTAGATCAAATATAGCTAAAATCGTTCTGATCAGAAATCCCAGATGGCCACCATGGCCGCCATCTTGAAAATCTACATTTAGCTTCTTCTCCTGCACCGAAAGGCCAATTGACTCCAGACTTCGTAGGAGACATTGGGGTGACTTGTAGATCAAAAATAGCTAAAATCGTGCCAATCGGATATCCAAGATGGCCGCCATGGCAGCCATCTTGAAAATCTATTTTTTGCCTCTTCTCCTGAACTGAAAGGCCAGTTGACTCGAAATTTGGTAGGAAGCATTGGGGTGACTCGTAGATCAAAAATAGCTAAAATCGTGCCGATCGTAAATCCAAGCTGGCTACCATTTAGAGTTTGTTCAAATGATCACGCTCAATTGACTGGCATGCAATATATCTTCTTCAAAATAAAGAACTGCTTAAATGATGATCTTTTCATTAGTTGTGATGACAGGATTGGAAAAATGTTGCATAACATCTGCATATCTGCAATGGCTATGTCACTCAGGTGAGCGACCCGTGGCCCGTGGGCCTCTTGTTTTCCTATATAATTTATCTATATAGAAAATTTTAATAGTCTTTTCAGTAAGCACTTGACCGATTTCAATTTAACTTTGCAGGAATGTTTCTAATGTAACCCTCTATCAAGATTGTTCAAGCCGTCATGATTCGTCAAAAAACATGGCCGCCAGGAGTCGGGGCTTATTTTCCTTATATATCTATATAGAAAACTTTAAAACTCTTCTTGTTAGAAACCACTGAACCGATTTCATTATAACTGCAGGAATTTTTCCTTGGTGACCCTCTACTAAGATTGTTCAAGTAATCATGATTCGTCAAAAAACATGGCTGCCTGGGGCAGGGCTTATTTTCCTTGTATATCTATATATAAAACTTTAAAAATCTTCTTTTCAGAAACCAATGGACCGATTTCAATACAACTTGGCTGGAATGTTTCTTTGGTGACCCTCTACAAAGATTGTTCAGGCCGTCATGATTCATCAAAAATCATGGCCGCTAGGGGGCGGGGCTTATTTTCCCTATATAGAAAACTTTAAAAATCTTCTCGTAAGAAACAGTTGGACCGAATTCAATGTAACTTGGCAGGAATGTTGCTTTGGTGACCTTCTACCAAGATTGTTCAAGCCTTCATGATACGTCAAAAACCATGGCCCACAGGGGGGTGGGGCTTATTTTTCATATATATCTGCATAGAAAATTTTAAAATTCTTCTTGTCACATACCCCATGACTGATTTCAATATTACTTGGCTGGAATGTTGCTTTGGTGAACCTCTATCAAGATTGACAAGCAATCATGATTCGTCAAAAAACATGGCTGCCATGGGGTGGGGCTTGTTTTTCCTATATATCTAAATAGAAAACTTTAAAAATCTTCTTGTCAGAAACCACTGAACAGATTTCACTATAACTTGGTAGGAATGTTCCTTTGGTGACCCTCTACCAAGTTTGTTCAAGCTGTCATGATTCATCAAAAAATATGGCCGTTAGGGCGTAGGGCTGTATAGCTATATAAAACTTTTTAAACCACTGGACCAATTTCAATATAACTTGGCAGAAATGTTCCTTTGGTGACCCTCTTTTAAGATTCAGTTCAGGTCGTCAAGATTTGTAAAAAAACATGGCCAGGGGTGTGGTGGAGGGGGGGGGGTGTGTGGTGGTGGTTAGTGCTATAAAGTTTATATAAAAATCCTAGAGCAGTGAACTTGGCTGAAACTTCAACAGTAACAAACCTTCGTTTGCCCATATTCAAGGCCAAACAGTGAAATAACTTTCCAAAACCACAGTAAGATTTCCCCATTTTTTATTTTTCTGTTTTTAGCTCACCTGAGCCAAAGGCTCAAGGCCAGCTTTTGTGACCAGTCTTCATCCATAGTCCTTAGTGCGTCGTCCATCAACAATTTACTAAAAAGACATCTCCTCCTAAACCAGTGAATAGATTTTGAAATAATTATACAGGAATGTTCCTTGGATGACCCTCTACCGAAATTGCCTAAATGATTCCGCTCTGCTGAACAAAATGGCCGCCAGAGCTAAAAGTAGAAAAAACGACATCTCCTCCAAGCAATTTCAAAATAGTTTCACAAGAATATTCCTTGGGTGACCCTCTACCAAAATTGCTCAAACCGTTCGCTCGGTTGAACAAGATGGCCACCAGAGCTAAAAACAGAAATAACTTTTAAACGTTTTCTCGTCTGTCAACAATTTACTTAAAAGACATCTCCTAAACCAATGGACAGATTTTGAAATAATTTTACAGGAATGTTCCTTGGGGTACCCTCTACCAAAATTGCCTAAATGGTTCTGCTCCGCTGAACAAAATGGCCGCCGGAGCTAAAAATAGAAGAACCTTAAAACGACATCTCCTTCAAGGCTACTGGCCCAATTTCAAAATAATTTTACAGGAATATTCCTTGGTTGACCCTCTACCAAAATTGCTCAAACCGTTCCACTCAGATGAATAAGATGGCCACCAGTGCTAAAAATAGAAAATGTTTTAAACAACTACTTCTCGTTAACAGTGAACAGATTTTAAAATAATTACACATGAATGTTCCTTGGGTGACCCTCTACCAAAATTGCTCAAACCGGCCGCCAGAGCTAAAAATAGAAAAACCTTTAAACAACTTCCTCTTAACCAGTGGATGGATTTTGAAATAATTTCACATGAATGTTCCTTGGTGACCGTCTACCAAAATTGCTTAAACTGTTCCACTCGGATGAACAAAATGGCTGCCAGAGCTAAATATAGAAAAACCTTTAAACATCTTCTCCTCCTTAACCAGTGGATGGAGTTTGAAATAATTTCACCTGAATGTTCCTTGGGTGACCCTCTACTAACATTGCTCCAGTGGATGGATTTTAATAGGCAATTTTTTAAAAATTGAAGAGAAAACAATCAAAACGTAAACCACTGATCCAACCTGTCTCAAATGTTCCTCAAGAGACCCATTACTAAATTCTTTCAATTACACAACATGCCCCACCCCCTCCCCCTCCCCCATCACCACTGTGGACAACACTTGGTTTCCCTATATATTTGTACAAAAATATGATCTGTATAGAAAACTTTGATAATCTTACAAACCACTTAGCTGATTTAAATTAAATTAATACAACCATCCTGAACCTAAAGCAATGGGACACAGGTGAGCGATTTAGGGCCATCATGGCCCTCTTGTTTAAGTTTCACCTTTTTCTGATAAAATAGTGATAAATGTACATAAATGGTAGATGTATCATAGCAAGTTATCAAAGCCTTCCTGCAATGGCCACATTTGGTGCTAGTATCTTGAAGTCCTTTTGTTTTTTATAAGTATGTGAAACAAACACTGGTTTGTAACATGACTTGCTGTCACATGTTAGTCAGGTGATCACAGCTTCAACTAATAGTAAGGCAGTCCATTGTTATATCACATATGAGAGTATGAATTAAATCTGTGGAAAACAAGCGGAAAATCAAGTTACCCATTCTGCAAACCCAGTTCAGAAACTTTCATAGCAGGCTAAGGATTAATATTAGGACATCCTATATTTGTACTGTAAGTATCCTTCAATTTGATTAAGTCCATTTTACAACCAGCTGACCTGTCTAAAAATGCTGGATGAGTAGCAAACAATGTAGACCCTGATCATACTCCAATCTAGTGTCTGATCTGGTTCTACACTATTTACACTATTCCTCTGCCTGTCCCAATACTTAGGGTAAATACAGTATATTTTATGTCTCGTTTGAACAGAAAGTGGAGTTGGTGCTGGCATCGACTCCTATTATGAATATGTGTTGAAAGCATACATCCTACTTGGCGATGATACCTACCTTGACAGATTTAATAAGGTATGTCTAATACTCAGCATGCCTGGAAAAAAATTTTAGCAGACAGCATTTTGACATTTTTTTCTTATGTTTTACAGAAAGTTGGCATTGACATTTCATGCAAATTGTCTCCAGTGGAGACAATTTGCATGAAATATCAAAGCCTATTTTCTTGGAATTATAAGAAAACAATAACATCAGTTTGTCATCTACTGAATTTGCCCAGAGTGGTAAAGGTTAATACAATGATCATTTCAGGTGAAAATGATGTGTCTTGAAGGCATGTGTAGACAGTGAAGACCCAGACCAGCTGTACGTCCATGCAGTCTGATTACAGCCTTAGTTGTCTGTTATCTGCTTACACAATTATTATACCTTCACAGACTCTTTGAGGGGGCAGGGTGTATACTGTTTTCACATCTGTATTCATGTCTATATGTCTGTCTTTTTGTCTGTCCACCTTGCCGGGGGTGGGCAGGGGGGTGCAGGAATCTAATAAGTTGTGTGCTTATTGATGTTTATTGTTTGAACCCCTCTTGATAGAAAATGATCATATGTCATATGTGACCAGTGTAGACTCAGATCAGCCTGCACATCTGCATAGTCTGATTGTAGTCTACACTGTAATCTGATCAGTTTGCACTTGTTGCTGATTTAGTCTATGGTCTGTTAATTGCCTACAGGTATTAGAAAACAGCACAGACCCTGATAGAATTACATTTATGATGCCTTTTTACATGTCTTAGACCAAATGAAATGTGAAACTTGTCATTGCATGTGTCTCATATCTGAAAATGTGATGGTGAACTGTTTAGCAAAAGTAGCATTTTATTCTGGTTAGATCCTGGAGGAGTTTCCTTAACTTGTAGTATTGCTTTCACTTGTACTATAATAAATGTACTCAAATTTTGTACACCAAAGTGTCTGACAAAATGGCATATGCAAACTGGTCAGAACCAGATCAGACTGCTCCATCAGGACCAGTCTGATCAGGGTTTATTCTGTTTGCCATTACACTAAGTGTTTAAAGAAACTCCTGCTTAAAAAGCAAAAACTATGCCAAAATAGTATGGAATAAAGTGTTCGGAATTTTAGGACATCTACTGTACATTGTGTTTTTCCTGTCTCATTTGAAACTATAGCTGTTCATAAATTGTTCTTAATATAAAATTCTGTGTTTGCTTTTGTTGAGCACACTTGTGTGTGAGACAAATTAAATGTTTTTTGTGAGTGTATCTGTCTTTTTTTGTCCATCCATGAAAATTAGGTGGAAAACATTTGTTTGCCAGTTTTTAAAAGTCCCACACCATTAAAATTTATCACTGCATGTACCTCAGCACTCCAGCTCACCTGCCCCTAAAGTAGGTTACTGTGATCTACTTTTGCTAAAATGCATCACAGGGTAAGTTTTTGGATTGTACCTATACCACTTCAAGTCACCTATCACAAAAGTAGGTCATTGTGAGAAATTCTGTTGTTTGCATTCTGAATCATTGGATATTTCAGCAGTATGATACTAGTATGTGTATAGAATTTTAGCATTATGATGCTGTAATGAAATTTGCAAGTTTGTGTGTGATATTTCAGCATTATGATGCTATAATGACATGTTAGTATGCAATATTTCAGCATTATGATGCTGTAATGGAATATGCAAGTCTGTCTGTAATATTTCAGCATTATGATGCTTTAATGAAATATGCAAGTCTGTGTGTAATATCTTTGCAGTATGATGCTATAATGAAATATGCAAGTATGTGTATGATATTTCAGCATTATGATGCTATAATGAAGTATGTTAGTCAAGGCCCTTTGTTTGTGGACGTACACATGCACAGACCACACACTACCTCCAGACATTTCATGGATGCTCTTCTAGCGTTCTGGCCAGGCTTGCAGGTTAGTCATCACTTCTTAGCACGCTGGATAAAAATTACAGAAGACAACATTTTGAAATGTTTTTAGCTCACCTGGGCCAAAGGCTCCAGGGGAGCTTATAGGATAGTAGTCCATCCCCGTCATCCATCCATCTGTCATCCATCAGCACCTTTGACCAGTTATGTATGCACAGTCTGCAGGCTGATCTCAATCAGGTGGGGCATCAGTGATAGTAGCTTTTAATGGAAACCTCACATTTCACATAAGAGTTACTTGCCCTATAGTTTCCCAAGACATATAATGGGGAAAATGTTGTTCAGATGATAAGGACTTCAGTTTTGATAGAATCTTCATCAAATTTGCTGTTAACAAGGACAGGCATAAAATCTCAGACAAGTGTGATTTTGGCCCACTTGCCATGAGAGTCATTCCCATTAAGGACCCCCATAGACTTAGAAAATGGTGTCTGGGTGATAGCAATTTCATTGGGGCAAATTGTAGATCAAAAATAGCTAAAATTGTACTGATCATAAATCCAAGATAGCTGCCATGGCCACCATCTTGAAGATCTATTTTACGCTTCTTCTCCTGAACTGAAAGGCCAATTGACTCAAAACTTGGTTAGAGGTATCCTGGCAACATACATAAAAAATAGCTAAAAGCGTTCCAGTCAGAAATCCAAGATGGCTGCCATCTTGGAAATCTCTTTTGTGCTTCTTCTCCTGAACCAAGAAGCCAATTGACTGGAAGCCTGATAGGAAATATCAGGACAAATTGTAGATAAGAAATAGTTAGAATCCTTTAGAAATCGGAAATCCAAGATGGCCACCATGGGTGCTCTAAATTTAATAGGAAGAATTGGGGCAACTTGTAGATCAAAAATAGCTAAAATTGTTCTGATCAGAAATCCAAGATAGCTGCCATGGCTGCCATCTTGAAAGTCTATTTTAAGCTACTTCTCCTGCACTGAAAGGCCATTTGACTTGAAACTTGGTGGGAAGTATTTGGGCGATGTGCAGATTGAAAATAGCCAAAATTGTTCTGATTGGAAATCCAGGATGGCAGCTATCTTGAAAATCTATTTTGAGTTTCTTCTCCTGAACTGAAAGGCTTATTTGACCTGAAACTTGGTAGGAAGTATCAGAGTGTCTTGTAGAGCAAAATTAGCTAAAATTGTTCTGATCAGAAATCCAAGATGGCTGCCACAGTTGCCAGCTTGCAAATCTATTTTGAACTCCTGAACAGAAAGGCTAATGGACTCGAAACTTGGTAGGAAATGTCGGGTCAATTTGTAGATAAAAAAAAAAAATAGCTGAAATGGTTCCAATCGGAATTCCAAGATAGCTGCATGGTGGCCATCTTGAAAATCTGTTTTGAACTGCTTCTCCTGAATGGAAAGGCAAATTCACTAGAAACTTGGTAGGAAGTATCAGAGTGACTTATAGATTAAAAATAAGCAAAAATTGTTTGATCAGAAATCCAAGATGGCAACCATCTTGAAACTCTATTTTGAGCTTCTCCTGAACAGAAAGGCCAACTGACTTGAGACTTGGTAAGAAGTATTGGGGCCTCTTATAGATAAAAAAATAGCTAAAATCGTTTTGATTGTACATCCAAGATGGACATTGCGGCTGCTATCATGGAAATTAATTTTCAAATATTTCTCTTTAATGGAAAGGCCTGTAGACCCGAAACTTGATAGGAGTATTGCGGGGACTTGTAGATCAAAAATAGGTAAAATCATTCTTATTGGAAATCCAACATGGTCACCATGGCTGCCATCTTGAAAATCTATTTCCAAATTTTTCTCCTTAACCAAAAGGCCAATTGACTCGAAACTTCATTGGCTTTTTGATAAAAAAAACAACAAAAATTGTTTTGAACTTTTGCGCCTGAACCAAAGACCAATTGACAGGAAACTTTGTACAAACTATCGGGTGACCTATAGTTCAAAAGTAGCTAAAATTGTTTCAACCTGAAATTCAAGATGGCTGCCACGGCCACTATCTTGAAAATCTGTTTTGAACTTCTACTCCAGAACTGACTTCCCTGTCTGCCAGTTGACTGGAAACTTGATAGAAAGTATTGGGGTGACTTACAGATAGAAAATAGCTAAAATCGTTTTGATCGGAAATCAAAGATGGCCGCTATGGTTGCCATCTTGAAAATCTATTTCAAACCTCTTCTCCTGAACTGAAAGGCCAATTGACTCAAAACTTCATTGGAAGTATCAAGTTGACATTCAAATTACAGCCCTGGTGTAAAAAGTAGTCCCACCCCAGGAGTCAGTTGTCTGGTACTCAGGTGAGCAATACAGGGCCATCTTGGCCCTCTTGTTTCTTATTTACCCTCAGAAACAGTTTGACATTTTATGCATATTGTGAAGTGTCTGCATGGCTGAGAGGTTAGTACTCCTGACGGGATCATAAGGTCCTAGGTTTGAAGCTCACAAGAAGCAGAATTGGTCTCATGACTGTATGGTACCCACATTGCACAAAGCCCATCTTATTATCACTCCATCATTGTCTCAGTATCACTTAAATAATGTTGAAAGCAGCATAAAACAATAAATCACTAAGCTCATCATGAAGATTCTCTCTAGTGGTGATGGTGAGGGTGGCGGGATGTGAGATTTCTCAGAGGCAGCAGTTTTTCTACCTAAAACATTAGTTTAACTTTAGTTTGTTTTCTCTTTAATATGATAAATGGCAAAGCCTATTTTCTGGGAAAAAAAATAAGAAAAATGTTATCAGTATGTCGTTGGTTGAATTTGCCATAAGAGTAGTAAAGGTTAAAATATATGTATTAAGGAGGTAAATTTGTTTTATTTTAGGTGCTTAAAGGAGACATACAGCCAGCAATTGAACTACATGAAATGTTATATCAAGTGATGCAAAGACATAAGTTTCTACCAGAGGTAAGTATTCTCTGTCTGCCAATTTATTTAGCATGCTGGGTAAAATTTTCAGTAGAAGATATATTGAATTTGTTTTTCAAATTTTTCTTCAGAAAACAAGTGTTGACATTTCATGCAAATTGTCTCCAATGGAGAAATCATAAAGAAAACATTTCTTTGTCATCTGCTGTTTTTGCCCAGAGAGAAGTAAAGATTACTGTATTTATAGTTATTGATATGTGTATTAGAACTACAAATAGATTTTTTCTTTTGCTAATTCTTAATGAAGCGCTTTCATTCACAAATTTCTAAAATATGCTCTTAATTTGTCTTTGGACAAGTTTATTTGCATAAAGGGACAAATTAACTTTATAAAGAGAATTGCACTTGAAAAATTCTCATTTTACTTTGAGAATACTTCAAGTTAACAGAAGTTATATTCTCATACCTCTGGATATGATGGGGTATCAGGTAAATATTTTTCTTATTTCTGTAAGAAAACATATTGTTGGTGCTATTTAGAAGCAGCTGGCCAAGGCCCTTCTGATGACTACAACAACATTTGTTTTTGTGGAGAAGTAAAAAAAAATATACCGTATTCGACCTAATTACTGCACATACCCCTATAAGCGCACAGTCAAGAAATTCCGTAGTCTTCAGATTACCAGTGTACTTTTTTCTTTACTTCTTTACAAAGGCATATGTTGTGGGTACTCATTTGAATTGCATTGACAAGTCGATGCAATTCAAATGAGTACCCACAACATATGCCTTTGTAAAGAAAGTCAGAAAAAATATGCCTTTGTAAAGAAAGTCAGAAAAAATCGCATAGTCATCATTAAATAAATCCTTTTCTGATCTTTTTTATAGTGTATCCTTAGTAGATAGATACATATTTGACCACAAATGAGTGTGTCCTGTAAGTTTGAAAAACCTAAGCGCACAGTGTGGTAATTAGGTCGAATAGGGTAAATAATGTTTACTCGAAAAAAGTATCTCATATGGAACTATGGTATTCTGTTTTCAGGCATTTACATCAGACTTCAGAGTTCACTGGGCCCAACACCCACTTCGACCTGAGTTTGTGGAATCTACCTACTTTCTCTACAAGGTAAATTTTAAAACCAACTTTTATAAATATTCATGTATTTGGGGGAAATGCATGGATATTAAATGACATTCACATTGAGGATAGCTCCAGGTAAAATTCTTTTTCAACCAAGAAGTATGGATATATTTCTTATTTCTTCACAAACATATGTCGTGGTACATAGGAGGCACTTCTAATGAGGACCCACAACATAGGGATTTGTGTGCATATTCCTTACCTGGAGCGATGAAATTTTAGGTAAATTTAATTAATGTTTTTAATTTTGATTCTAAGTTCAGAACTGATATGCTTTTGCTGTTCATTTTGGGACATTCTAGAGTGTCTCTTGCAAACAATGTACACAGATATGGCAGTGTATGTGTGTGTGTGTGTGTGTGTGTGTGTGTTTTCATGAGTTATGCACTGAAATTATGTGGATGCCCACAATGTATTGGTGCAGAAGTAAAAAAAAAAATATTCTGATTTTTTCTGGAGCCTTGTTGTATGGTTGCATAATCTGGTTATGGTCTTCAGTGATCAACTGTACAGTGCGGCTTCTCTATAACTACCTGGGAAAGGCATAACATTGGTTGTTGTAGAAAGTGATAGTTGTAGAAAGATTAAATATATACATGTACCGTATCTCTCTAAATATTGGGACTCCTTAAGCCCTCGGGGGAGGTCAGGGATGGCAAAAATATCATGTATCTTACGTCACCGGGGCATCTAACTGATATTGGCTTACAGTTGGGCAAGGCCTGCTATTCTTGTAGTAGGTAAGGGTAGAGGGGGAATGTTTAATTTCTTCTGTTTCTTCACTTTCATCCTCTTTCTTCCCTATCCCTTTCTTTCATTACTATCTCTTTTCTCCCTTTCTGTGGGAGATGACACAAAATGACCCACAAGGGTTGATGTGTCATTAAACCCCAATACAGTCAATCGATCCTTTAGTCCTCACCATTCCTGTCCTAAATTTAAAAAAAAAGTCAGTTTTACTATTTGTTGATGTGTCTAAATATTATGGAATGAGTGGCAAACACTGCAGCATGTGGTCTGGGTCTGTACTGCTTGCTCTGGCTGATCTGTCCCAATACTTATTATTATTACAGTAATAAAAAGCACTTCTGGGAATCAGAAAAAGGACTGTTATATGAAGTTGACTGTTCTTAAGAGGAGGTTATTCATGGCGGTGTCACTGTACTCTCTTGTACTTTTTCCCCATGCTTAAGGGGAGTGGAGGCACTTTCAAGGGAGACAACATTGTCAGAAATGGCATTGTCTCCTTTCCAGAGAGTGTATATCCCTTTGGGATCAAATTCTTTCTTTTTAGAATACACCCCTTTCAGAAGGGGTTTGGTGTTGTAAAAAATGGCAGAAAAATCTGTCAAGTCTATCAAGTCCCCTTAAATTTTATGTAACAGGCTACAGGTGACCCGTACTATCTAGAGGTTGGTAAAGTTGTCATAGAGAATCTGGAGAGCCATGCTCGGGTACCTTGTGGATTTGCTGCTCTCAAAGATGTCACCAAGGGAACACACGAGGACCAGTAAGTAAAGTCTTAAAAAAAGAAAATATTGTCCCTTCCTGATTGAAAAAGGGATTTTTATCTTGAACTATTGAGACATTCATTGGCAAACTTGTCAAACATAAATGAGCAGAAATAAATTACCGTAATGGCCCTACTCATTGAACAGACAGGCCTGAGCAAACAGTGTACACCCAGACTAGACACTGCACAACACACCATCTGATCAGGGTGTATACTGTTTGGTACTCATACAGCACTATTTTAGACACACACCAGGTAGTAAAATAGACTATTTCAAACTTTATGACAAGTATGGTAAGGAGTTAAGGTGTCCCAATACTCAGGGTAAATATGGTAAACTGTATAGAAAAAAGTTTATAAATTTGTTCAACTTAAATTACAGAAATATTTTAAAATAGTTTTCATATTTTCTGGAAAATAGGGCCTGATGTTTAATGCATTTTTTCTTATAAAGAGACAACTTGCATGAAATGTGAAAGGCTGGGGAAAATAAAAAAAAATGATCAATTTGTCTCCTGCTAACCCAGAGATTGCTAAGGGGTAATAGTCTAATATTGCTGTTTGCTTCCAAAGGAGAAATACTAGTCCCATGAGCAAAAAATAAAGCTCAAAACATGGTAAATCTCGATTTTAATACAGTAGATAGGCATATGTACACAGGGACCTCGTTATAACATACATTATAGCACAGTTTCATAAAGTGGTTGAAAGATGGACCTCAGAACTGTTGTATCCAAACAAAAATGTATAGATGATATAGATCTTGAATCCCAGCTTGGCCACATAACTTGTGCAGATTGATTGTGAGATAATTTCTATGATTATTCTCCCACCTTCCACTGATTCAAGAAGGGCAGTTTTCAGTTACTGGCAAAAGTATGTGCACAAAGTGACAGTTATTGGCAAAAGTACACAAAGTACTAAACCTGACTAATCCGGCTCAAGAAAATTATATGTACATTAACTGATTGACTTGACATGAGCTTAACAGTTTGACAGGGTGGTAAAATGCAAAAACCAAAACCAAATATAGTCTAATCTATACAATGTTTTTTGATACAACATTGAAAATGTATAGATGATATAAAAATGACCATTTTTCTGAACAAGCTACATATTTGTGTTTGGATACAACACCATTGTTAGGCTAATATGGTTTGGCCTTGGATCTCAGTAACAGTGTTATAAGGAGGTTATGTTGCATTTGGATTTATCTGACTTACCAAAGGGCAATAAAAAATCCTTACATTCAACATTGCAGAATGGATTCTTTTGTGCTTGCTGAGACCTTCAAGTACCTATTCCTGTTGTATGCTGAGAAAAGTGACCTTGTGTTAGACGTGGATGACTATATCTTCACCACAGAGGCTCATCTTCTACCTCTCTCATTATCATTATGTAATTCTACAAGAGGACAACCTCAGGTAAAGAGGACTGTGGTTGAGGGGTGTGCCTGTCAGCTGAAACTTTTTGGAGCCATCATTGGCTGTTAATAGGAGGTTCTTGCCTCAAAAGAAGCCTGGTAGTTTACAATTTAACACTGGCTGTCCATCTTTATCTTTCTCTCCATATAAAGAGAGGTACATATTAACTGACTTCCCATCAATCTCCAGCTTATTATTTTTAGGGCATATGAATTTTTTTAGGATGTTTCAAAGGCCCAGCCACAAAAATGATCAGGAAAATCCCTGATGTTTAAAATGAAGTTATTGCAACAACTATATCCATATTATGTTATAGCTTAAAGCTCTAGATAATGCACTTTTTTCCAACCAAAAAGGATTGAGTTCTTTCTATTTATCCATAAAAACATGTGGATACTTATTAGAATTGATGGATATTCATCAATTTCTGCAGACACCTTGTTATCAGTAAGGTTTACCTACATAAGAGAAAATAAGGGCTAGGGGCCAATTCACTTGGAGTTATTGCCCTTTGTAAAAAAAAAATGTTTGTATGTACACTATCTCTTTAACCAATGGCTGGAATTTGACCAAACTAGCACAGATACATCATCAGGATGAGGGAAAGAAGTGATTAGATTTTGTTAACCTTCACTTTATTTTCAAGGTCACTACAATATAAATACTCAAAAAGTGAGCCTTGTATGCACGCTATCTTTTTTCCTGCATATCTTGATTAATATTATTAGGAATCTTAACATATTTTGCATAAATGTTGATATTCATGAGATGTTGCTGCTGCTGAAAAAGAAGGGTCAAGGGATCAATACTGTTATAGTTATTCCCCTATATAATCCTTTAATGTCCGTAACACTTTTGTTTTTCCTGTCTGTTTCTCTTAATAATTTTAGGTATCTTGTAATATTTTGCATGACTGTTGATATTGATAAGTTGTTGTTGCTATGGAAATTATTTAATATTCTGAACAGAGCTGCTATTTATATCGACCATTAACTTGCATGGTGTATCTAACAAGCAGTGCTTATTCACTTTTTTCATTTTTTTCAGAAAACAGACTTAAACATTTTGTGCAAATTGTCTCCTTAGGAGACAAGTTTCATGAAATGGCAAAGCCTATTTTCTGAGAAAAATATTTCAGAATGTTGTCTGTTGAATGTTTTACCCAGCATGCAGTGTGTTAATGTTTACTATATTTCAGAAACTGAATAGGGAGATGTACAGCCATCTGAAGCAGCTAGATGATGAAGTTATTGAAGATGGAGATCACAATACATGTCCTAATCCACTGCATAAATACAAACAGTCCATCAACTATGCTCAGAACATGAGATTAACTCTAAAAGACTATGTGAAATCTACATATCCAGAAAATGTAGGGTAAGTCCAAAAATGGCTCAGTATTTTATAAAAAAAGCTTTGGTTGTGAAATCTGCTTGGAGGACCATTGTTACTTTTACTTTGTACAGATATATGAATACCATATGTAATTAATCTTAAAATCCTGTGGATTTTCAAAGGGGTGTTGCTGTAGATAAGATGTTTTTTTTTATCAACCAAAAATATTTGTAACTTTTTTCCAACACACAAGCTAACCATGTGAGTACACGTTAAACTTTTCTCTTACCTTTTTTGCTTCATTGAAGCTATTCTAATTAATGCCATAACATGATTCCATGGAGAAATTTGACAGACTTCAACTTATTTTGGTTGAAGAAAAGCATCTTACTTTGAACTGTGAGGGCGAACGTTTGCAATCATGAGTCAGACTAAAACTATCAAATAAAATGAATTTGTTCAAGTTATAAGACAAGTATGGTAAGGAATTAATCTTTCTTTAATGTAAATAAAATAAATGTAAATACATTTTTTTTGAAAACAGTGACCTTGGAGGGTTCTAGAGATTAGCACCATGCAAAAGGGTTTATAGCACAAATGTGAACATTGACAACTAAGATCAACCTGTACATTCACACACTATGACCCAGACATTCCCTGTTCCTTTGGAGGAAGCCTGCATATTGGTTTAGTGAAGCAATTGACCTGATCATGGATATGAATTTCTATAGCTCTAAATAAAGTAGGGCACAGATAAGATTTTTTCTTATTTCTCTGTGCAAACATGGGTACTCATTAGAAGTGTCTCACTTTCTTGACAAAATAGAAAAAAAAAAAACTATCAGTACTTTTTTGTTGATATAGTCCTTTTCTTAACCCTTAAAATGCCAAGAAAAACTGCATCTGAAAATGTCGTCTGTTTATGTCGTCTGCTGAATAATCTTGCAAGCTTTTCAAACCTATTTTTGCATACATGCAAACAGTGTGGACCCAGATCAGACTGCTCATTCAGGAGCAGTCTGATCTGGGTTCATTCTGTTTGCAGAAATGGCTTTTAAAATCACAAGCAGATGACAAAGCAGACGACTATTGTTGTGATTGGCACTTTAAGGGTTAATCTCTGCTGATGGCTTGCATTATATGTGGTGTCAGATCAGGGTCTTTGTTTTTTACATATAACTAAGTACTCTTTTCTACATGACACAATAATTTTTTTTCTTCTTCAGATCTGAGCTGCCATTGTGTCCGTCTGGCTCAAGTCGAAGTCGTCTGAGGGCCCAGGATTTTGTAGCTGGCAATAAGCAGCAGATGATACAACTCAAGAACATGGGTATTCAGCTTGTTACTATGAATGATGGGAGAATACAGCTACTTCATACAGCATCTGAGGTACAGATTATAGTAAATAAGGCCAACATGTCTACATAAACAGTCTTCTCTATGTAAACAGTGAAGATCCAGTACAGTCTATGTGCACAGAGTACATTTAGAGTATATTGGCAGCATCATGGGAAAACGAGTCTATGGGCATGTGCAAACAGTCTGATCAGGGCATTCACTGTCAATTAACAGAATAATTTGATACTACAGGACCCAGCTGTTCAAAACTAACGATGTTGTTAGTTAACATATCGTTAAAATTTTAATCATTAAATATGCCATAAATGCTAATATTTTTGCTGGAAAAATGTGAGTAGCTAAAAGCTACTCGCATTTTTTCAGTAAAAATACATATGAATTAGATATTGTACTTACTAGAACAGTTAACATTTTGACCACTAATGAGCTCGTTAAGCTAACAATGCTTTGAACAACTGGGCACAGAATGTAAAAATGGAGAGCAAAGATGTGATGATACTTTAGGCATGTGCAGGATGATCTGAATCTGTGCATTTTGTGCATGCTTGAAAGGTACTTTTTTGCTTGATGCCGACTACAGATATACAATCAGCTCTCATTTTATCAAACTCAAAGAGACCAGAGTGTTTGGTTTGAGATTACAGTTGTTTGAGATAAAAGGAATAGAACTGTAAGGAACATATAGCAAGCTGAACTAATAATGTCCTTTACAGTAAAACCTCAATGGCTCAAACATCTTTGAGACCATGGAAATTTATGGTAATTTGAGCAACTGAGGGTTAATTATTGTGCCAGGTCAGGAAGCAAAAGGTGATGATTTTGGGAAGTCTTTTCTATCTTCTATAATGGTATGTTGTGTGTACTCATTAGAATTGTCTCAATGAGGTTATTCTAATGAGTACACACAAGATACAATTTCTTGATAAAATAAGAAAATTTCCCTTAATATTTGTTTTCTTTAGCTCTCGGAAGAATTTCATAGGGACTCAAAAAACAAGTTTGAATCATCCAAGGTAAATGAGCCATGGGTATTTGAGTCATCGAGGTTTTACTATATACAGTTTGACTTAGGCATTAGTTTGGGATATCAGTGTTTGAGATAATGAGAGTCAAATATGGGCCAACATTTCATGTGATATATAAGAACATGAACTAATATTGTCCTTTATTTAGTTTGACTTAGTAGTTTGAGATATCAGTATTTGAGATAATGAGAGTCAGCTATATACAGTCAGGCTTCATAGCTCAGTCAGTAGTTCACGTCTAAATGCAGACAGGGAAGTTCCAATACCACATAACTTTCTAGGATACTGTTAATCATTAAATCATTTCTACACTCATTCTCCCCCTACCACTGATTCAAGAAGGGCAGCTGCCAGTTACTGGCAAAAGTATGTGCACAAACTACTGGTTAATGCAGAGCATGGAAATGACTGATAAATCATGATATGTCATTACAAAACCTGTCTTAGGACAGAACTGTACATGCCCAAACCAGATTCAATCAGGTTTAAGCTAAAACTGTTATTCTTCTTTCTACAGGAATATATACATACATTCTGAAATATTGGTAAAATGTCTTATTAACATATATTGGCGTTTAAGTATTATAGTAGCAATATGGCTCCAGTGAGACCCTGAACATGGGTTTTTACCTTAATACAGCTAAATTGAACATAGGCACATGTCATTTTATTTTTGTCGCATCTGTGTTAGCACTGGCAACTAAAGCATGCAAGTTTCTGTCTGTCCATCCATTTGTTTGTCTGTGTTCTCATGTCCACCCTAGCATCCACCCTAGCATCCATCCTAGCATCCTCCTTAGTGACCATCTTAGTGACCTAGTATCCATCCTAGTGTCCTCCTTAGTGACCACCTTAGTGACCTAGCATCCATCATAACGTCCTCCTTAGTGACCACTTTAGTGACCTAGCATCCATCCTAGCATTCTCCTTAGTGACCAGTGACCATCTTAGTGACCTAGCATCCATCTAGTGTCCTCCTTAGTGACCACCTTAGTGACCTAGCATCCATCCTAGCATCCTCCTTAGTGACCACCTTAGTGACCTAGCATCCATCCTAGCATCCTCCTTAGTGACCACCTTAGTGACCTAGCATCCATCTTAGTGTCCTCCTTAGTGACCACCTTAGTGACCTAGCATCCATCCTAGTGTCCTCCTTAGTGGTCACCTTAGTGACCTAGCATCCATCCTAGTGTCCTCCTTAGTGACCACCTTAGTGACCTAGCATCCCTCCTAGCATCCTCCTTAGTGACCACCTTAGTGACCTAGCATGCATCCTAGCGTCCTCCTTAGTGACCACCTTAGTGACCTAGCATCCATCCTAGCGTCCTCTTTAGTGACCACCTTAGTGACCTAGCATGCATCCTAGCGTCCTTCTTAGTGACCTAGCATCCATCCTAGCTTCCTCCTTAGTGACCACCTTAGTGACCTAGCATCCATCCTAGCGTCCTCCTTAGTGACCACCTTAGTGACTTAGCATCCATCCTAGCATCCTCAATAGTGACCACTTTAGTGACCTAGCATCCATCCTAGTGTCCTCCTTAGTGACCATCTTAGTGACCTAGCATCCATCCTAGCATCCTCCTTAGTGACCACCTTAGTGACCAAGCATCCATCCTAGCATCCTCCTTAGTGACCATCTTATTGACCTAGCATCCATCCTAGCGTCCTCCTTAGTGACCACCTTAGTGACCTAGCATCCATCCTAGCATCCTCCTTAGTGACCACCTTTGTGACCTAGCATCCATCCTAGCTTCCTCCTTAGTGACCACCTTAGTGACCTAGCATCCATCCTAGCTGCCTCCTTAGTGACCACCTTAGTGACCTAGCATCCATCCTAGCGTCCTCCTTAGTGACCACCTTAGTGACCTAGCATCCATCCTAGCATCCTCCTTAGTGACCACCTTAGTGACCTAGCATCCATCCTAGCATCCTCCTTAGTGACCACCTTAGTGACCTAGCATCCATCCTAGCATCCTCCTTAGTGACCACCTTAGTGACCAAGCATCCATCCTAGCATCCTCCTTAGTGACCACCTTAGTGACCTAGCATCCATCCTAGTGTCCTCCTTAGTGACCACCTTAGTGACCTAGCATCCATCCTAGCGTCCTCCTTAGTGACCATCTTAGTGACCTAGCATCCATCCTAGCTGCTTCCTTAGTGACCACCTTAGTGACCTAGCATCCATCCTAGCGTCCTCCTTAGTGACCACCTTAGTGACCTAGCATCCATCCTAGCGTCCTCCTTAGTGACCACCTTAGTGACCTAGCCTCCATCCTAGCATCCTCCTTAGTGACCATCTTAAATGATGTCTACAAACTGTAAAACTTTGCTGTTCTTTTAATTGATTGTTTTATCTCACTAATCTAAACAAGGATACCAGTTCTCAATCTTCTGCTGCTTGTTTTTACATTTTAGTATGCATGTGTGACATAAATTTCAATGAAGTTCTTTCTGTGTTTGTTTTGTTTTGTTTTTCTCCATAAAATGGGATTTGAAATATGTGATGAATGTCGAAAACAAATGTAGGCAGTCTTTGATACTTTTTCATGAAAGGTCAACCCCAGTAGTTTGGGGGTCTAAAAGAAACCTAATGTGGTTATTCTGGTATACTGATTAAACTCCAGAGAAAAAGAGTATCCAGATAAATGTTTTTCTTATTTCTTATTTCTCCATGAAAACATACATTGTGGTACTCATTAAAAGCACCTCACCAAGGCACTTCTAATGTATACCTACAACATATGTTTTCATGGAGAAATAAGAAAAAGTGTGTGATATTACTTAAAGTAGAGTAAATGCAGGATACCCTACCCACATATTTGGAGCCGTGTCATTGTGTAAACTGCTGCTTACCTACTGTGTTAACTTTTCTGTAGGCATTAACACCAGAACTGGCTGAGGAGGGTCTTAGATTTATGCAGGAAATGATAGAGCTAGCCAAGTCACAACCTCAGAATGGTAGGTCTATGTTTATACTGAAAATGCCAGTAACAGCAGGAACAAGTACACCAGGGCCCAGTTGTTCAAAACTAACAATGTACTTAGTTAACGTATCGTTAAAACTATGATCATTAAATATGGCATATACGCTAATATTTTTGCTGAAAAATATGCAAAAGCTACTTACATTTTTTCAGCAAAAATACCTGTGAATTAGATATTGTACTTACTAGAACACTTAACATTTTGACCTCTAAAGAGCTTGTTAAGCTAACGATGCTTTGAACAGCTTGGCCCTGGCATTTTGAAATGTATGAGCTGCAATGTGAGAAAGCCTATCTTAGGACATGTGCACCTAATGAAGACTCAGGTAAGACTGCAGTCCTGCACAGTCTGATCAGAATCTTTGTTGTCTGCATGAAGAAACTTTGTTTCCTTGGCTATCCAGAATGTGCTCAGTGATGATTCCGATCAGACTGAGCAAATGCAGATTACCTGGAAAATGCCACTTGTGCACTGACAAGTGAAGTAAACATGTCAGTTATTGAGTTATTTTCAATGAGAATGGATAATGGAATAAACAAGCCATCATCTCAGTGTTTTACCTTTATGAAGGTGGAGATAGGTAATCTATTTACACTGTCTGGACAATTTAATTTGATTACAACAAAACAATAAAAACAATTATAATAATAAGATTGTTTTTCTCATAAAATGGGTTCCCCCATTATGTTGGGTGAAGTTGCCATTAGGGCCACGGAATTTCTTCTTGTGGGAACGAGGGGAAATATCTTAATGCGTACATGAAAAGCCTAGAACTGTATCAGCGCATCTAGGCATTCCAGTGAGAAACTACACACGGTGTGCAAAATATATTCTCCGGGGTTTATAAATTTCATGCAAAAGTAGATGTCTCACATAAGTGATAAGGTACCATGTTGCTAATCACAGCTTGTCATATATAATGATGCACACATTCATGATCTTGGTATGATCTCGGTGGCGGGGGTGAAAAAACAACAAAAAAAAAAAACCAAAAAAACAGTTGATTGAGAAAGTTATACACCGATAGCCGCTTTCAAACAGTTGACTAGATCGATGAGTGTTTACTATCATGTCAAAGGTTAGATGAGTTCATTGTTATTGCACTTTCTAATTATGCACACCCAGATCAGCTCTGGATATATGCAGACTGTTCAGTGTTTGTATTTGTGACAAGGTAATTGTTTGCTTTCTGAAAGATGTCAGAAGCAGAGTAAACCAGACTGCCTATATATACAGTCAGATCAGAGTATGTACAGTGACTGCCTATATATACAGTCAGATCAGAGAATGTACAGTGACTGCCTATATATACAGTCAGATCAGAGTATGTACAGTGACTGCCTATATATACAGTCAGATCAGAGTATGTACAGTGACTGCGTATATATACAGTCAGATCAGAGTATGTACAGTGACTGCGTATATATACAGTCAGACCAGAGTATGTACAGTGACTGCGTATATATACAGTCAGATCAGAGTATGAACAGTGACTGCGTATATATACAGTCAGATCAGAGTATGTACAGTGACTACCTATATATACAGTCAGACCAGAGTATGTACAGTGACTGCATATATATACAGTCAGATCAGAGTATGTACAGTGACTGCGTATATATACAGTCAGATCAGAGTATGTACAGTGACTGCCTATATATACAGTCAGATCAGAGTATGTACAGTGACTGCGTATATATACAGTCAAATCAGAGTATGTACAGTGACTGCGTATATATACAGTCAGATCAGAGTATGTACAGTGACTTCCTATGTATATACAGTCAGATCAGAGTATGTACAGTGACTGCCTATATATACAGTCAGATCAGAGTATGAACAGTGACTGCCAATATATAGTCAGATCAGAGTGTGTACAGAGACTGCCTATATATACAGTCAGGTCAGAGTATGTACAGTGACTGCCTATATATACAGTCAGATCACAGTATGTACAGTGACTGCCTACATATAGTCAGATCACAGTATGTACAGTGACTTCCTATATATACAGTCAGGTCAGAGTATGTACAGTGACTTCCTATAAAAACAGTCAGGTCAGAGTATGTACAGTGACTGCCTATATATACAGTCAGATCACAGTATGTACAGTGACTTCCTATATATACAGTCAGATCACAGTATGTACAGTGACTGCCTATATATGCAGTCAGGTCAGAGTATGTACAGTGACTACCTATATATACAGTCAGGTCAGAGTATGTACAGTGACTGCCTATATATACAGTCAGATCAGAGTATGTACAGTGACTGCCTATAAATAGTCAGATCAGAGTGTGTACAGTGACTGCCTATATATACAGTCAGGTAAGAGTATTTACAGTGACTGCGTATATATACAGTCAGATCAGAGTATGTACAGTGACTGCCTATATATAGTCAGATCACAGTATGTACAGTGACTTCCTATATATACAGTCAGGTCAGAGTATGTACAGTGACTTCCTATAAAAACAGTCAGATCACAGTATGTACAGTGACTGCCTATATATAGTCAGATCAGAGTATGTACAGTGACTACCTATATATACAGTCAGATCAGAGTATGTACAGTGACTGCCTACATATACAGTCAGATCAGAGTATGTACAGTGACTGCCTATATATATAGTCAGATCAGAGTATGTACAGTGACTTCCTATATATACAGTCAGATCAGAGCATGTACAGTGACTGCCTATATATACAGTCAGATCAGAGTATATACAGTGACTGGATATATATACAGTCAGGTCAGAGTATGTACAGTGACTGTGTATATATACAGTCAGGTCAGAGTATGTACAGTGACTGCCTATATATACGGTCAGGTCAGAGTATGTACAGTGACTGCCTATATATACAGTCAGGTCAGAGTATGTACAATGACTGCCTATATATACAGTAAGGTCAGAGTATGTACAGTGACTGTGTATATATACAGTCAGGTCAGAGTATGTACAGTGACTGCCTATATATACAGTCAGATCAGAGTATGTACAGTGACTGCCTCTATATGCAGTCAGATCAGAGTATGTACAGTGACTTCCTATATATATACAGTCAGATCAGAGTATTTACATTGAGATCAGAGTATGTACAGTGACTGCCTATATATACAGTCAGGTCAGAGTATGTACAATGACTGCCTATATATACAGTCAGGTCAAGAGAGTTTGTACAGTGACTGCCTATATATACAGTCAGGTCAGAGTATGTACAGTGACTGCCTATATATAGTCAGGTCAGAGTCTGTACAGTGACTGCCTATATATACAGTCAGATCAGAGTATGTACAGTGACTGCCTATATATACAGTCAGGTCAGAGTATGTACAGTGACTGCCTATATATACAGTCAGATCAGAGTATGTACAGTGACTGCCTATATATACAGTCAGATCAGAGTATGTACAGTGACTGCCTATATATACAGTCAGATCAGAGTATGTACAGTGACTGCCTATATATACAGTCAGGTCAGAGTATGTACAGTGACTGCCTATATATACAGTCAGGTCAGAGTATGTACAAAGACTGCCTATATATACAGTCAGGTCAGAGTATGTACAGTGACTGCCTATATATACAGTCAGGTCAGAGTATGTACAGTGACTGCCTATATATACAGTCAGGTCAGAGTATGTACAGTGACTGCCTATATATACAGTCAGGTCAGAGTATGTACAGTGACTGCCTATATATACAGTCAGATCAGAGTATGTACAGTGACTGCCTATATATACAGTCAGATCAGAGTATGAACAGTGACTGCCTATATATACAGTCAGATCAGAGTATGTACAGTGACTGCCTATATATACAGTCAGATCAGAGTATGTACAGTTTTGTCCATAAAAGAGTTGGACATATTGCTGTTGAAAAAAAGAGGATTTTGTCTGTTTATTGATAAATCATAATCATAGCTCCTGATAAGGTGATAGATAGGCCGTGTCAAATGAAGAAGTGTCTTAGAACAAGTGTAGAATGCGCAGATTCAGATAATCTTGCACATGCGCAAAGTATCATTGGGGCTTTTGCTCTCCATTCATACATTCTGTAGTATCCAATGATTCTGCTAGTGGACAGTGAAGGTCCTGATCAGACTGAGGAGGTGTGCAGTCTGATCTGGCCCTTTGCTGTCAATATATACCCAGACATGTTTTCTGGCTCAGATAAAATTGGCGATAATTAAGGATTGTTTTTGCATGATGACTTAGCTTATGGGTACTCATATGAATTACCTCACCAAGGTTTCTGTGCTTTGCATATCTAGAAAATCACTTCTGCTTGGTGCAAATACTTCATTTTTTATTTGCAATCAAAAAAGGGGGTTTTGGGATATTTTTCTTATTTTTTCACAAAAACATATTGTGGGTAAAACATTTTTGAGTACCACAACGTATGTTTTGAAAAGAAAAGAGAAATTTGAAAAAGGTAAATGTCCTAAAATTTTGTACACCAATGTTTCTGAAAAAATGGGATATGTAAACAGTGTAGACCCAGAACAGACCACCTCTTCAGGAGCAGTCTGATCAGGGCCTACACTGTTGGCCTTTCCTCTAAGTATTTTTGAAACTTTGAAACAAATGAATAAAAAGCAAAATTTAGACAAAAAATACGGAAGAAATGCTCTAAAGTTTAGGACATTTACTGTATTGGTATATTTTTTTAGTGAAAAATGTTATCTAGAGCTAGTGTGTATTTCTGTAATATTCAGACACCACAACTTACTTACCCTAAAATTTGGCAGGCCTCCTAGGGAAACCTATAATACCTATAATAACCTATAATTTTGTGTCTACTTTGTATAAAACCTATAAAAAGCCTGTATTTTCATGAAAAAACCTACATGTATATTTTTCACTTTTTGAACCTTCTCACGACTCAAGTCTAACTTTTCTTCAAAATGCCCTACTATGTTTACTTTTTAGTCCCAAAAAAGTGATGAAAACTGTCAAGAAATTGTAATTTTTTCCTCTCTCGCTTCGCTCGTTCCGACTTTGTAAAATTCATATTAACTTTATCTGAGTAATTGTGGTGCAAAAATTCATCAAATATTTTTTCTTTAGGTGTGTTTGGAAGAAACCTATATTTTTTATTGAAAAACCTGTAAATAACCTATATTTTGAGTAAGAAGAACCTATATAAAAACCTATATTTTCAAAGTGGCCACAAGGAGGCCTGATTTGAGACATTTCATTTTAATACCTGATCATGTTTCTGAATAGTGCTAGCTGATTGGGAAACAGACCAGACCCTGATCAAATTGCTCCTTTGGAACAGGGGGTGGTTGGGTGGTGCGAAGGTGCTGTGTATCTTACATCACTGGGGCGTCCAACTGATATTGGCTTACAGTTGGGCAAGGCCTGCTATCCTTGTAGTGGGTAAGGGTAGAGGGGGAATGTTCTTATTTCTTCTGTTTCTTCACTTTCATTCCTGTTCCTCTTTCTTCCCTGTCCCTCTCTTTCATCTCCTCTACTCTCTCTTCTATCTCTTTTCTCCCTTTCTCTGGGAGACGACACAAAATGACCCTCAAGGGTTGACGTGTCGTTAAACCCCAACACAATCAAAATCCTTTGGAACAGTTTTATTATGGTCTACATTGTTCACTCACCTTTGTCTGGATATTTAGGATAAATACAGTACATATATTATGTTTACCAAAGTATTAAAACAGGCCTGACTGAACAGTGGAGACATAGATCAGAAGCCATTTGATCAGGATCTACACTGTTACACACTTATCTAGCAGTTTTTAAACACATCAATATATTGTCCAAGGGTTGTTCAAATTTTAGGATACATGTCAGTATAAGGAAAGACTTTGCTTCCGCTTACACTTTTTTCCCTTATAGAATGGATTCCTTTTTGTAAGGGGACAAAAAATATTGCCAGTGTTATTGCCCCTGAAAGTGTATTTATTCCTTTTAGGATAAATGATTTGTTTCCTATTTACAGCTCAGCATGACCCGATGCTTATACAGTTATTATCACCACCGTACATGGGCTCAGTTGTGTATAAAGCTGGACCAGCTCAGTTTGGTTATGATCTCAAACAGAAACCAGCTATAACGGGAATTCTACATCTAGCGGAGCCTTTCAAAGGCTGTTCAGAAATAATTAACAGTGACAGAGTGAGAGGCAAGATTGCCATACTGGAGAGAGGAGAGTGTATGTTTGTCGACAAGGTAGGAATTTCAGTTATAAATGTTAGATTGCCATGCTTTTTCCCTTTAATAATCTCTAAGCAGATTTGTAGCAGATAACATCCTAAAATCGATTTTTTTTTTCACTTTTCAGAGAAAATAAGACAACATTTTATGTGAATCATCTGCTAGGCAGATAATTCACTTGAAATGTCAAGTTTGAAAAATTAAAAAAAAAAATAAAAGCGTAGTCTGTTGTACTTGTGATTGCTGCTGTAATGGTTAAGTTGCAAGAAAGATGCAATTCTTAACTCTTCAGCTTGGAAGTATGTTAGGAAATAAGAAACAAAGTAGTGTTTCTGCAACAAATGGAAAGTCTTCAGTACACATCTTAAATGTCAAAGCTGATGAATGTGCTGTGAAGACCTTTCACTTTTGTGATAAGGTACTGCACATAAAATAATGCATGCAACTGACGTTAACAAGTTTTTATTAAATTTTAAGCAGTAAAAGGATACCATTTTATCTTTCTGGATGATGGGACCTGTTTTCGCATTTCATTTGATAGCTTTCGATTATAATCAATAATCAGTTGAAACCTCCTGTCCAATTATTTTCAATGATCAATTATAAAAACTCCCATAATCAGACAACACTATTAATATGTAACATTTGGCAATATTGTTGACATGATACAAGTTTGGCTACAGACATTGGTATTTTCTGATCCCTCCCACCTGTTTACAAGAAATGCTCCTTCACTGTGAACCCTTGTCCTGTTGAATAAATTAAGATGCCACTCCAAATTCTAAATGTCAGCCAATCAATTTGCTCAAAATCAGTATGAGCTGCAACATGAGAAAATATACCTTGGATGTGCTTTCATGGCAGCCTATACAGTCTGATCAGTATCTTCACTGGGTACTCTTTGGTTTAACCCTGGTCCTGCTGAACCCAGATATGCTCTGCCTTTGCAAAAAGTGTAGATCCAGATCAGTTGGCTTCTGAGAAGCCAGCTGATCTGGATCTGCACTGTTTGCCATTTAGTATGTGAATTTGTATCAACAACCTGGATCAAGCAAACTGATTGGCTGACAGAAGTGGGCATGGCATCACACAGATGCACAGGCTGGTGTCAGTCTTCAGTAGGCACATAGTCTAGAAGTACATTGTAGGTCATATGTATTGATTTGAGAAACATGATTATGGAATGAAAATCCATTTTATATGTTGTATTTTGACATATCAAAAACTCTGTGTGTGTTTTGGTCCTTTGTTAAACTATCATAAGTTGACAGCTGCACATGCATTTTTTGTAAGCTCTGTAAAAACAAATAGCAAGATCATACATACCTCTTTCTTACATAATCTAAAATATATGTTGTAGATACTCATTAGTGAGGGGCTTCTAATGAGTATCCACAACACCTTTTTTTTGGAAAAAATTAGCAAAATATCAACACTTTTATGTTGAAAAAAGTATATTATCTAGAGCTATGGATTACAGTCTATGCTGGGTGTACATACAATAAGGTATATTTATCATGTAGGGTTATATATGTATATATATTCTTTATTTCAGGCAAGAAATATAGAACAGGCTGGAGCTATTGGAGGAATAGTGATTGGTAAGTGACCTACATGATTTACTTTTGGGATACCTAAGGAAACAGTATAGACCCAGATCAGGTTACTCATTCAGGAGCATTTTGATCATAGACTGCACTGTTTTCTATTCAATCCTCCTTAAACACATCATAAGATGGCAAATGACTTGTTCAGATTTTAAGAGTAAGGAGTTATGGTAAATTTTAAAGAATAAGAGTACATTTTTTAGTAAGGCATTACAAAGTCTTAAGGGGACTTGATTTGCTTTGAAGATTACCAATCATTTTTAAAAGTGAGACAAACTTGGTGATTTCCTATTTGCTTTACTGTATACCAACTCCTCTTAAAATAAGAGCTGTCACATGACAGCGTAACTTGCCTGAATCAGGCTTTGCCTCTTAATCTATGTTGTTCTCTAAGTCCATGATCTTGACCTCAGGGTCATTCATGTGGATTGGGATGATACAGAATAAAACTTTAGACCAGTGTCTAACATCAGGGTAAGTATAAACTAATTCCATCTAGAAGTTCAGGAGATATAGCCTTTTAACAACTTCAGCCAGAAACTTGAACCAAGGCCGATGCCATCCCCATCCCCATGGGACTGCTGTAGCTCTGACAGTACTTTTGCAAGCTAAAAAGGGTCTGCTCTAAATAGAAAGAATTCTTTCCTTTTGGAATAGATCCCTTTTCAGAAAGGAACCAAAATAATTTTGACAGTTACCTCCCCTGAAAGTGACTGTTTCCCTTTATATGGAAATTGAGATTACAATGGCCTTGTTTAATTGAAATAGGTTTGGTCCTTTCATGATAGAAAAAAACACCTGCCTGATATCGTACAGACCACACCAGGGTTCTCTGATGGATATGTGAACAAAGAAGGCCCTGATCAGTGTATGAATCCTTATATTGTGATCAAAGTCTTTCTGTTCATTGGACAATTCAAGGACAATGCTCTGTACATGGACAGTGAAGGAATATAAAATCTATCAACTCTTCCTGCTCTTTGAATATTTCAAAATAAACTGATTCTGTACCATCAAAGGATATTTCAAAATAGTTTCTACCAATATTTTCAGAAAATCACATCTAAAGGTTCTAAATTTTGCTATGTATTATAAATAATTTATATGTTTAGAATGGGTTCTTGTTAGTTAGTTCATTTCATTAATGTAAGGGAGGGAGAATCCAGTTTTGCAAAGGGAGATAGTTTTGCTAATCAAATTACTTCCCTTCCCTACATTTGTCCTTTTAGGTAATCCTTTGCATAACTGGCTGACAACCAATGAAAAAAAAAAAACAAAAAAAAAAAAAAAAAAAACAGATGAAAATCTAAAGGTAGACAAATATTGCAGACTGATTAGACTAACAGTCATACTGTTTACCTGTATATTTTAAAGGTTAATTTGTAATGTTTGTCTGAGGAAAGCACCTATCCATGTATTCATGTAGGTGTGGTAAATATGCTCTTGGAAGTAATTTAATCATCTAATCCATTATTTTTCACTATTTTGGGTCCTTATGGTCTACATTGTATTATTATTGCCTGTTAGTAACAGATTCTCTCTTCTTTACAGATCATAATCCTGGGACAGCCAGTGAAACACAGCCCTTGTTTGCAATGTCGGGTGACAATAATGATGATGTAAACATTCCTATGTTGTTTCTCTTCCATCAAGAGGGTCATGCCCTCATTAATGCTTGGAAGGAACATGCAGGTCTTCAAGTGATGATGACAGACAAAGTGATGATTTTTGGTAAGGCTTTGATAGTGCTGTTTAGAAGCAGGGAGTATCATATTTACTGTAAGTATTGGGACAACAGGTCGGAGCAAACCGCATAGACCCTGATTATATGCTGCAAAAGCTGGCATCTGATAGGGTCTAGACTATTTGCCACTCAACAAGCAGTTTATTTAAACAGGGTCCAGTTGTTCAAAGTGTCGTTAGCTTAACGAGCTCATTAAGGGTCATTTCGTTAACTGTTTTAGCAGATTTAATACACAATATTCTGATATTTTTTGCTGAAAAATGTGAGTTTTTCAGCAAAACATTTCAGCATATTTGCGTATCACTCGGATGTAAATTTTAATGAATCGTTAACTAACAACGTCGTTAGCTTTGAACAACTGGGCCCTGGTCATAAAACTGACTTTTTCAAATTTAAGGGCCAGTATGGTAAGGAATTGAAGTGTCCCAATACATGTATTTACTGTACTGATTGAATTTTGTAATTTTTCTTGAAAATATTTATTGTGAATCTCCTTTAATAGAATCTTCATGAGTGTGATAAGCTGATTGTAATAGAATGTTACAGTGTTTTTTTTTTTCATAGAGGAATGAGAAAGTCGATAGTTTATTTTTCAATATAAGGATGAGAATGTCGGTAGTTTATTTTTCAATATAAGGATGAGAATGTCGGTAGTTTATTTTTCAATATAAGGATGAGAACATTGATAGTTTATTTTTTCAATATCAGAATGAGAATGTCAATAGTTTATTTTTCAATATGAGACATTAAGGGGAATAAATACGCTTTCAGGAGAAGCAACTTTCTCCAAATTATTTTTGCTCTTCTGAAAGTGGTCGATACTAAAAGGAAAGAATTTGCTCCCAAAGGGAGCAAATTCTTTCCTTTTAGTATTGACCAAAAGGGGTCAATACTAAAGGGAAAGACTTCTTTCTTTTTAGAGTAGACACTGTTTCAAAAGGGAGGCAAAACAATTTGATAGACTTGTCTCCCATGAAAGTGTATCAGTTTCTCTTAATTTTAATCTGATTTTACAGGATCAGAATCTGATGTACAGGAAGATGCTGGTGATGAAACACAGGACTCTGAAGGTAGCCAGTCAGATCAAGACTCACATACAGAATCACAAGAACCATATATAGAAAGAATGTTTGAATTTCAGCCATTACAGCCTGTTGGTGAAAACAATCAGTATAATATGAAAGTTGAAACTCAGAAATTTAAAATGGATATTCATGTAAAGACACCAAAAATGAAGCCTGACACTCCAGTAGCTGCTCCAGCAGTTACTGATGATGGTATTATTAACCTTATTACTCTACCTGATGGCTCTAAACAACTTGTCTTTAAGTTGGATAGTATTAATACTGATAGTGGTGAAACACCTGGAATAGGTGAAATATATGAAGAATTAGTGAAAACCTTGCAGACAAAAACAAATTTTAACAGATTACAAAAGAAAGCTGATTATCTTACAGCTGTTGTCTCCCTTTTAGAAACAGCATACTATGGAGGTAAATATGAGAATGAAAATATAAAGATGTTATTTGATGAGTTGGCTAATGAACTAGAAATAGTGACAGATGAAATCGAGGATGAATATCAGGTAGAGCAGTTAGAAACATTTGCATATAGGCCAGATCAGTTGGAGGACATGTTAAATATAGAGAATAATCCTCCCAGCTCAGATGTTTCAGAAGTTGAATTAAAACTCTCATATCCGGGGATACCTAAGGTTAAAACCATTCATGCAGATGGGGTGACAGTAAAAATTCATTCAAGGGCTGTCAAGGAAGAAAGTGAATCTTATGCTAATAAACAAGATTTTGAAGAAACTGTTCATCATCAAATGAAACAAAGTGTAAGAGGAGAAAAAGAAGGGCATGCAGAAATGTCTGTGGATGTAGATGTAAAAAATACAGGGCTTCCAAATGAAGGTAAAGTAGGAGCAATAGAACAATCTCAAAGTTCTGTTCAGGTAGAAAAATATACTGACATAAATATGGTAAAAAATAATAAAGACAGTGTAGAAACTAAAGGTTTAAATAACAAAAATATAGATGCTACAGGTAATATAGGCGATTCTGTTGTTGATAGTCAAAGCAATGTTTTTGATACACAAACAGAAAATACCCATAGTGATACAATCCAAACGCCTAAAAGTACTATTAAATTCATTAATCCAGATTATTATACCCGTGTAGAAACTATAGATGAAGAGCAAATTATTGATCATTCTGAAGTGAAGAAAGAAGAAAACAGTAATGAGGAGTCTCAAGAATACCAAACTTCTAAGAATGCTGAAAGAAGTTCACACAGAGGACATGGTGATCTTTGATCATTTGGCCAGTACACTCTTTATAACACTGTTGCTGAGATCTAAAGCAAAGACCATGTTAGCTAAGCAACCATGTTGCATCCAGACAAAAATGTTAATTGCATCAATGGTGATTTGTTTTTTTCTATATAAGGCAAAAAAAAAAGAAAAGAATAGGTTCTCAGGCACTGCCACAACTGGCCAAATGGTCCCTCATATACATTTTCTTTTTCATTGGGATATTTTTTAAGCGCAAGAAAATACATGCCAATTGAGTTTTTTCTCATTTTTCTTTTGATTATTTTTTATCAAAGTGTAATCCAGACCACAAAAGTATGTTAGTCTTACTTGCCTGCAATGACAGTCAGTAAATTGCAATTTATTTATGTTGTTTTGAGACTGTAAACATGTGTTTCCAATGGTTTTTATATGGGCACCACCATTTTGCTTTACCAAATGAACCAAAATATCCAAGAATGTATCCAGTTGAAAACTAAAAATACAAAATTCACCTGCACCATCACTTTTTTTTTTTTTTTTTTTTTTTTTTTTTTTGTTTAAAAAATGCAGTGAATATAATTTTTGCCTAATCTATATATATTTTTGTGTGGATACAGTGTTGGGGTCTGTCTTTAAACTGTTTCATCCAAAACAGTGCTATAATGAAGTGTGTTATAAAGAAGCTCTGTTTTTTCAATGTGATATCTATTTACATATTGATTATGTGGAGATAAGGTTATTGAAAGTAAGGCTACATTTTTTATCTTTCCTTTTGATGGAGGGATGGTTGGGTGTGGTGAATGTGTCGGGTATCGTAAGTCACCTGGGCATCCAATTGATAATGGCTTCCAGTTGGGCAAGGCTTTCTATTCTTGTAGCAGGCAAGGGTAAAGGGAGATTTATTTTTATTTCTTCTGTTTCTTCACTTTCATTTCTGTTCCTCTTTCTTTCCTGTCTTTCTCTTTCATCTCCTCTACTCTCTCTTCTATCTCTTTTCTCCCTTTCTCTGGGAGAAGACACAAAATGACCCACAAGGGTTGACGTGTTGTTAAACCCCAACACAATCAAATCCTTTTGATTGAATAAACTGCTAGCGGAGGTGAGTTTATTATATACTGATACATAGCTCTATATCAGATGAATTTTTGAAAACAAAATGTGTCAGCAGTTTTTGTTGTGACTGCTTTAGTAAGCAGGAGTGACATAGAGATGTTTTTCTGGTGTCCTTATTGGTGCTTGCATTGTCTACATTGTCATTGTCAATGTCAACAGTGTTCAGTCTGTGTGTTTAGCTCAATTTCTGAAAGGCTTCTAGGCTAATGATACTACATACATGTACACATATCTGCACCCTGTCCACAGCCATCGACTTTTATTAACCTTGACCTACTTTTCACGCTTGTCTGAACAATGTTTAGTCTGTGTGTTTAGCTCCATTTCTTGAACACCACCAGCAGTCGCAATATAACCATTTGATGAATTTCTTGTCTTATTTCTTCATGAATACATACATTGTTGTGCTTATCAACTTTTACCACTCTTTGGGCGAAGTCAGCAGATGGCAAAATTTGATGATGTTTATCTCATTTTTCACGGTAAACAGAATTTGAGATTTCCAATGGAGACAATTAGCATGACATATCAAAACCTTTTTTTCTGGGAAACAGAAGAAAAATATTTCAGTATGTTTTCTGCTTAAACTTTTTCGTACCCAGCATCCTAAGCATTAAAATTGCAGCAAGTAGACAATTCTGATGAGTGTCCACAGCAGGTTTTTATGGAGAACTTTCTTATCTGGATATTTCCATTATCCAGAGCTATGTCAGGGATCATTTTACCTTCCTACTATGCCACTTAATTTTATATGAGCCGGCCTTGGTGGTTCAGTCACATATGAATCTGACTGGTGATCAGGAGGTCTTGGGTCAGTCCCCACCGGGTACTGCAACTTTCTTTCTTGGAGATTGATCATGAAATATATTCTACATTGATGTCCAAAACTGTGTTAGAATGAGTAGCATTATAAGGAGATTTAATTGTATATCTGAGCCATGTATTGTGAAATTATGTCTTTGGAATATATGTGGATAGGGAAGACTTAGATCAGACTGCACATCTGCATATATGCAGGTAGCAAATATCCTTACTAGACTTTGCTAAGGTGCAGGATGGAGAGGATGTTTACTGCTTGCTGGAGCTAAATTGTACCTTCCTGCAATATAATCTTGCCACTCACCCCAACCTTTCTTCACACCACCCCACAAGGATAAAACATTGAAAAATGCATAATGTTAGGCTACATAGGCATCACCCTCCTCTACACGCTCACACACATAGGAGAGATCCTATTATTTGGATTTTACTGAGACTGAAAATTAAGGGGACTAGCTGCACCTGGTAGATTTTCTGCCATTTTTCACAGGGAAACAACTTTCATCACTTCCTGTTTGCTTTCCTCCACATCAGTCCCCTTCTGAAAAAGGACTCCTTTTAGAGTAGACCTTTTTATCAGAAGGGAACAAAAAGAATTTAGACAGTTACCTCCCCTGAAAGTGTCTCCCCTTATTTGCTTCTTTGATGCAAAGTATTTCTACTGAATGCCCTTTTGATTATCATTTTTGAAATGGTTTTTTGTGTTATTCTGTATATGTAGAAATTCATATTTATGAATTAACAAAAGAACAATACAATAATATGGTATTATTTTGTTAATGTCCTTGTTGTTTTTCTTTTGTTTGCTTTTGTTTTGGTAGCTTGTATTGTTATAACTTTTTTGTTGTGTCTTTTGTGTTAGTTGTTAGATAAAGTAATACAATTATTAAATAGCATTGTGGGAAAAAAGTTCCTTAGGTGAATAGCATAGACCAGGACTAGGCTGCACATCTGCAAACATTAGTCTTGGGCTTTGCTATTCACCACAAATTTTTTAATCTACCAATATTGCATGTGTGTTAAAGAGAATAGATGCATCTCCAAGGGAAATAACTGACATGGAATTGTTTACCACCCTTCCCATTATGGACTATTAAAGGAAAGAATTTGCTTTCAGTCTGACAGTTTTCAAATATTAGAGAGGCAGCTTTTTGTCTGCAAATTTATCTCCCTTTGTGAAATGGCTGCAAAATTTGTGGGGTGAAACCATTCACCTGAGGTGAACAATTGCCTAGCCTAGCTGATTGGAGACATGGCTCCAGGTGAAGCCATTCATCTGAGGTGAACAATTGTCCAGCCTAGCTGATTGGAATCATGTATCCAGGTGAAACCGTTCACCTGAGGTGAACAATTGCCTGGCCTAGCTGATAGGAGATATGGCTCCAGGTGAAATAATTCACCTGATGTGAACAAATGCCTGGCCTAGCTGATAGGAGATATGGCTCCAGGTGAAACAATTCACCTGAGGTGAACAATTGCCTGGCCTACGTGATTGGAGACATAGCTCCAGCCTGAGGTGAACAATTGCCTGGCCTAGCTGATTGGAGTCATGGCTCCAGGTGAAACCATTCATCTGAGGTGAACAATTGCCTGGCTTACATGATTGGAACCATGGCCACAGGTGAATCCATTCACTTGAGGTGAACAGTTGCCTAGCCTAGGTGATTGGAGACATGGCTCCAGTCTGTGAACAATTGCCTGGCCTAGCTGATTGGAGACATGGCTCCAGGTGAAACTATTCACCTGAGGTGAACAGCTGCCTAGCCTAGCTGATTGCAGACATGTATCAAGGTGAAACCATTCATATGAGGTGAACAGTTGCCTAGCCTAGCTGATTGGACACATGGCTCCAGGTGAAACCATTCGCATGAGGTGAACAATTGCCTGGCCTAGCAGGTTGGAGATATGGCTCCAGTTGAAACCATTTACATGAGGTGAACAATTGCTGGCCTAGTTGATTGGAGACATGTATCCAGGTGAAACCATTCACCTGAGATGAACAATTGCTGGCCTAGCTGATTGGAGACATGGCTCCAGGTAAAAACGTTCAGCTGAGATGAACAATTGCCTAGCCTAGGCGATTGGAGACATGGCTCCAGGTGAAACCATTCACCTGAGATGAACAATTGCCTGGCCTAGCTGATTGGAGACATGGCTCCAGGTGAAACCATTCACCTGAGGTGAAAAATTGCCTGGCCCAGCAGATTGGAGACATGGCTCCAGGTGAAACTGTTCACCGGAGGTGAACAATTGCCTGGCCTAGGTGATTGGAGACATGGCTCCAGTTGAAACCATTTACCTGAGGTGAACAATTGCCTGGCCTAGATGATTGGTGACATGTATCCAGGTGGTACCATTCACCTGAGGTGAACAATTGCCTGGCCTAGCTGATTGGAGACATGGCTCCAGATGAAACCATTCACCTGAGGTGAACATTTGCCTGGCCTAGCTGATTGGAGACATGGCTCCAGATGAAACCATTCACCTGAGGTGAACAATTGCCCAGCCTAGCTGATTGGAAACATGGCTCCAGATGAAACCATTCACCTGAGGTGAGCAATTGCCTGGCCTAGCTGATTGGAGACATGGCTGCAGGTGAAGCCATTCACCTGAGGTGAGCAATTGCCTGGCCTAGCTGATTGGAGACATGGCTGCAGGTGAAGCCATTCACCTGAAGTGAACAGTTTCCTGGCCTAGCAGGTTCGAGACATGGCTCCAGATGAAACCATTCACCTGAGGTGAACAATTGCCTGGTGATTGGAGACATGTCTCCAGATGAAACCATTCACCTGAGGTGAACAAGCCTGGCCTAGCTGATTGGAGACATGTCTCCAGATGAAACCTTTCACCTGAGGTGAACAATTGCCTGGCCTAGCTGATTGGAGACATGGCTCCAACCTGAGGTGAACTATTGCCCGACCGAGCTGATTGGAGAACTGGCTCTGATAAGACTTCCTTTAAATCCTTTAAGCGCTTGTTACAGCAGCAGCAGATCTTTCTTATTCTTTTTTATTTTTCTGAGAAAATAAGGCATGGCATTTCTTATGAATCATCTGCCTAGAAGAGAAGTCACATGTAATGGCAAACCTTGTTTTTCTCAGAAAAATAAAAAGAACAGCAACACATATTTTAGAATGTCCTCTGCTACAGTTTTAATAGTGCTTTATAGGCTCCATATTCCTTAAAAAAATAGACATTTTTTATCCAAGAAAGGTTTAATAAATTGATTTATCATATGATGTCACCTTTATTTAGTGGATAACTTCATGTCATGTATTTACACACGTTACATAACACTTGGGCGGGAAAGAGTAAAGTCATGACGGCGTCCATGTCAACCATGTTGAACAATTGTCAACTTTGAAGGCAATAAAATCCAATTTAAAATAGTCATTTTATAAACAGAATCTTACATTTGTGATCATTTCATATGAAATTTATGAAATTCGCCCAAGGCTCGTTTCATAAATTTCGTATGAAATGACCACTTATGTAAGATCTTCTATGTATGGTATTACTAGGATCATGAAATGTGGCATCCTGACAGCCTATAAAATTTCAGTTTGTCTCGCGTTTTTTGAACTGGCTCAAAAATGAAATGGTTTTTTATTGTGTTGCCAACATTAATTCAGAGATGCAATAAAAAATCATTTCATTTTTGATCCAGTTCAAGAACAAGAGACTTACTGAAATTTTACAGGCTGTCAGGTGCCACATTGTATTATTGTATTGTATTAATATTTTTTAAACCTTCCTTGGATAATAAATTGTCTATTTTTGAGGCATATGGAGCCTTTAAATGTTAAAAGAAGAAAAAAAATGTTTTTTTCTCCACTGAAGCATTGTAGTACTTATTAGATGTATTTCTAGAGAAATCGGTACAAAATATATCTGGGCAACCCTAGAGCTACTTGATGCAAAAGACCAGGTTAAATATGTATTCAGAATGTTTATTATTTTTGCATCAAAACATACCTTGTGGGTAGCCAATGGAATAGCTTTGACAAGATGATTCCATTGAGTACCCACAAGCTGTATTTTAATGGAATAATACTGGGGCCCAGTTGTTCAAAGTATTTTTAGCTTAACAAGCTCATTAGTGGTTAAAATGTTAACTTTTCTAGTAAGTACAATATCTAATTTACAGGTATTTTTGCTGAAAAAAAAGTGAGTAGCTTTTGCAAATGCAAAAGCTACTCACTTTTTTTCAGCAAAAATATTACCGATATGCCATATTTAATGATCAAAGATTTAACGATATGTTAACTAACGACATAGTTAGTTTTGAACAACTGGGCCCAGAAATTGTTTTACATGATCACCATAGCTATCACCTTATCTGCAGCTATAACATGTTTTTAAGACTTGTTTGGATCATTGCCTTCCATGTTTACCCCAAATTTTGGGACACCTTAACTCCAATACTTGTCCTAAATTTTAAGCAAGTCCATTTTATTACCTGGTGTCTGAAGCTATTGGATGAATTGTAAATGGTGCAGATCCTGGTCAGATACCCTCTTTGGTAAATGATTGGGTTTACTATGTTTGTAGTGGGCCCCCGTAGCCTAGTGGATAAGACAGTTGACTCTTAATCCATTAGGTTTCTCACCGCTGTGGTTCGAGCCTCGCTCGGGTCATGTGTGGGAAAGCCAAGTTCTGCTTACGGATGGTCAGGTGGTTTTTCTCCGGATTCTCCGGTTTTCGCCCACCTTCGATGAACGATCGGCTCTATATAAGTGAAATATTCTTGAAAGGGCTGTAAAACCCAAATCAAAAAAAAAAAAAAAAAAAAAAAAAAAAATTACTGTTTGCTCAAGCCAGCCTCTTTGCCTCCATAATTAAGGTATATACAGAAGTATACATACAGTACATATGAAAATGATGTGCAATGTGACCTTTTAGCATTTAGTAGGTCAATACTGCAAATGACAGATTACTGATAATTGTTTTATTTAAAACAGAAAGTAAGGCCTAGTCAAAGCCTAACCCTTTATACTAAACTAATGGTAGAAATGGTATGTAAAATATTATTGAATTTTTTCTCTGAATAAATCTTGCTTGATATTTGTCCTGATGGGACAGATCGCAGGAAATGTCAGTTCTTGTTTTCAGGAGAAAACAAGTAAAATATTAAAATGTTCTGTACTAAAGGTGAATTGATAACCTGTACTCTGACCTAAAAGTATTTCCATCTCTTCTACATGCAGAACTATTGAAGGAAAGGAGCAAATTCTTTCCATTAAAATGCAGTAGCCAATTTTGAGAGAGGGATTTATTATACCAGGGAATCAAGTAAATTTCTGCTAGAATATTCCCCTTTTGAGATAGAGATAGTAACTTTCCACTTAGAGTGCTTTCTCATTCATCTTGAAACTATGGATTAATGGGACCTGTGTTATTCTATTGATACTGTATGCACCCTCAGTATTTAGTCTTTTTAACTCCTTGCCATACTTGCATTAAAAGTTTTATAAGTCCACTTTTCTTACTGTTGTATGTAAAAACTGTTTGACAATAGCAGCAAACTGCAGACCCTGATCATAAGCTGCATGTGGTTTTTGAAGTGGCTCTGTATTGTTTTCACAGGCCTGTCCATCCAAATACTTAGGGTAAATATGGGAGCTGAGATGCACTTCATAACAATATAGCTATAGATAAGATGCTTCCTTGGGCTAAAATGTGTAGATATTTTTTCAATGTTGTGCTTAATTATTGGCATTATCTCACTGAGCGTAGCTCCAGATTAGGTCCATTTTTGAGTCAAAACATCATTTTTTTTTCTTATTTGTCCATGAAAACATGTTGTGGGTACTCATCAGAAGTGCCTTATGGAGACATTTCTAATGAGTACGATAACATGTCTTTTCATGGAGAAGTAACAGATATGTTCATACAGATACCCCTGATATCTGGAGGTATGACTGAGACCATTTATTTTGAGAACCCACAAAATGTATTTCTTAGGGAGGTAAGAGATATGCCACAGTGTGAGAAAATGTACTTTAGGGCATGTTCCCAGCAAACACTCAGATCAGTCTATACAACTATACAGTCTGATCTGAGTTTTCCCTTTTGGGCTGAAGAAGCCATGTATCCTTGGCTGCCCATAGAGTGCCCTGCAAAGACTGATCAGATTGCTGGTATGAATAGGCTGATCTATCCTTAGCTGCCCATAGAGTGCTCTGCAAAGACTGATCAGATTGCTGGTATGAACAGGCGGATCTATCCTTGGCTGCCTATAGAGTGCCCAGCACTGATTAGATTGCTGGTATGAATAGGCTGATCTATCCTTGGCTGCCCATAGAGTGCCCAGCTTTGATTAGATTGCTGCTATGAATAGGCTGATCTATCCTTGGCTGCCCATAGAGTGCCCAGCACTGATTAGATTGCTGATATAAATAGGCTGATCTATCCTTGGCTGCCCGTAGAGTGCCCTGCAAAGACTGATCAGATTGCTGGTATGAATAGGCTGAGCTATCCTTGGCTGCCCATAGAGTGCCCAGCAAAGACTGATGAGATTGCTGGTATGAATAGGCTGATCTATCCTTGGCTGCCCATAGAGTGCCCTGCAGATTAGATTGCTGGTATGAATAGGCTGATCCTTGGCTGCCCATAGTGCCCTGTAAAGACTGATTAGATTGCTGGTATGAATAGGCTGATCTATCCTTGGCTTCCCATAGAGTGCCCAGCAAAGACTGATTAGATTGCTGGTATGAATAGGCTGATCTATCCTTGGCTGCCCATAGAGTTCCCAGCAAAGACTGATCAGATTGCTGGTATGAATAGGCTGATCTATCCTTGGCTGCCCATAGAGTGCCCAGCAGATTGCTGGTATGAATAGGCTGATCTATCCTTGGCTGCCCATAGAGTACCCAGCAAAGACTGATGAGATTGCTGGTATGAATAGGCTGATCTATCCTTGGCTGCCCATAGAGTGCCCTGCAAAGACTGATCAGATTGCTGGTATGAATAGGCTGAGCTATCCTTGGCTGCCCATAGAGTGCCCAGCAAAGACTGATCAGATTGCTGGTATGAATAGGCTGATCTATCCTTGGCTGCCCATAGAGTGCCCAGCTTTGATTAGATTGCTACTATGAATAGGCTGATCTATCCTTGGCTGCCCATAGAGTGCCCAGCACTGATTAGATTGCTGATATAAATAGGCTGATCTATCCTTGGCTGCCCATAGAGTGCCCTGCAAAGACCGATCAGATTGCTGGTATGAATAGGCTGAGCTATCATTGGCTGCCCATAGAGTGCCCAGCAAAGACTGATGAGATTGCTGGTATGAATAGGCTGATCTATCCTTGGCTGCCCATAGAGTGCCCTGCAGATTAGATTGCTGGTATGAATAGGCTGATCCTTGGCTGCCCATAGTGCCCTGTAAAGACTGATTAGATTGCTGGTATGAATAGGCTGATCTATCCTTGGCTTCCCATAGAGTGCCCAGCAAAGACTGATTAGATTGCTGGTATGAATAGGCTGATCTATCCTTGGCTGCCCATAGAGTTCCCAGCAAAGACTGATCAGATTGCTGGTATGAATAGGCTGATCTATCCTTGGCTGCCCATAGAGTGCCCAGCAGATTGCTGGTATGAATAGGCTGATCTATCCTTGGCTGCCCATAGAGTACCCAGCAAAGACTGATGAGATTGCTGGTATGAATAGGCTGATCTATCCTTGGCTGCCCATAGAGTGCCCTGCAAAGACTGATCAGATTGCTGGTATGAATAGGCTGAGCTATCCTTGGCTGCCCATAGAGTGCCCAGCAAAGACTGATCAGATTGCTGGCATGAAGAGGCTGATCTATCCTTGGCTGCGCATAGAGTGCCCTGCAAAGACTGATCAGATTGCTGGTATGAATAGGCTGATCTATCCTTGGCTGCCCATAGAGTGCCCTGCAAAGACTGATCAGATTGCTGGTATGAATAGGCTGATCTATCCTTGGCTGCGCATAGAGTGCCCTGCAAAGACTGATCAGATTGCTGGTATGAATAGGCTGATCTATCCTTGGCTGCCCATAGAGTGCCCTGCAAAGACTGATCAGATTGCTGGTATGAATAGGCTGATCTATCCTTGGTTGCCCATAGAGTGCCCTGCAAAGACTGATCAGATTGCTGGTATGAATAGGCTGATCTATCCTTGGCTGCCCATAGAGTGCTCAGCAAAGACTGATCAAATTGCTTGTATGAATAGGCTGATCTGATCTAAGTCTTCTTTGGGCACAGGTTCTTTTCATCACATTGTGGCTCATTTATTTACATGGATATTTATCTGCAGCCATGTACCCTTGTTGTGTGCATTTGTTCACTTGAAATGTAAAATCTCCAACAGACAGAGTCATTTTACGCATTTCTTCACTTGGCTGAGCCATTTAAAAACAAATTTGCCCTCTATTTAGTGAACAGCGAAGATGATCAATCTTGTTCAGGGTCAGGTTGGCCTGAATCTTTGCTGTTTGTATATGTGTTCACATTATGCCAAACTATTGCACTGCAATAAGTATTTAACCCTTATGACTACATGTATGCTGATTTTTCTTATGATTGTGACAAACAATTTATTGTAGGTACTTTATAAAAATAACACCAAGAGCTCAGCCCATTATGTGTGCTGCATAAGGAGGACTTGATAACTTGTGTTTCTTCATCTGTCATTATGTGTGCTGCATAGGGAGAACTTGATAACTTGTGTTTCTTCATCTATTATTTGTACGAATTTATCACTTGAACATGTTTAGGGGCTGAGTTTTCATGGTTGCCATAGGAGCCTGTCAGATCAGATAGGGTAAGCACCCGCCATCCCCTCCCCACCCACCAATAAAAAAAAAAAAAATAAAAAAAAATAAAACAAAAAGCAGAGAATTGGAAAACAGTGAAATTAGACTGATTTTGGAAATTAATTTTACCAACTAACACAGACTGCAGACAAAACTTTGTTTGTAAGAAATTACATTCCTTCCTATGTCAGAGAACCTAAACCTGTTTCTGGAGGTCCTGATATGAGGCCAGCCTCCAAAAATATGTTAAGACATTTTCAGTATTGTAAGGTTTAGCATGCTGGGTAAAATTTTCAGCAGATGACATTTTGAAATGTCTATATTTTTTCAGAAAATAGGGTATGATATTTCATGCAAACTGTCTCCTAAGGACCATCTCCTAAGGAGACAATTTGCATGAAATTTCAACCCTTATTTTCTGGGAAGTATAACCAAAAAAAAAAAAAAAAACAATTTGTCATTTGCAGAATTTGCCAAGCAAGTGCTACGGGTTAGGGCACTGAAACCTGTACCCATTATTCTTGCCTAATAATCTCAGCTACCATTTTTAGCTTGCCTGAACAACGTTCACGGAGAGCTATTGTACTACAGTCGGCATTGGTGTCCACAAATGTTAAAGTTTTCGTTAAAGTTTTTAAGACCTCATTATTTCATAACCTTATCACTGATTTGATTCATCTTTGGTATGATGATACATATTAGTCCAAAACTTTGTGCAGTACCATCCCCAATACCCTAGGTTATGTCATAGTCAAGGTCACAGACTTTGAATTTACATGTAACAATTTTACATCAAAGTTTTTACGATCTCATTACTTCTACACTAAATGATGGATTTAGTTCCTATTTGGTATCATGATAGATACTGGTCAAAAGTTTTTATCAGCACCATCAACAGTCATGACCATGACCTTGAGATCAAGGTCACAGAGAATTTAAATGTTAAAGTTTTCGTTAAAGTTTTTAAGACCTCAGTATCTACTAACCTTATCACTGATGTGATTCATCTTTGGTATGATGATACGTATTGGTCCAAAATTTTGTGCAGTACCATCCCCACCACCCTAGGTAATGTCAAGGTCAAGTTCACAGACTTAGAATTTTCATGTTAAAATTTTATGTCAAAGTTTTTAGGATCTCATTACTTCTACACTTAACGATGGATTTAGTTCCTAATTGGTATCATGATAGATACCGGTCAAAAGTTTTTATCAGCACCATCAGCACGCTTGACCGTGACCTTGAGATTGAGGTCACATACTTAGAATTTAAATGTTAAAGTTTTTGTTAAAATTTTTAAGACCTCATTATTTCCTAACCTTATCACCGATTTGATTCATCCTTGGTATGATGATACATATCGGTCCAAAATTTTGCCCAGATCCAGCCTCACCCCCCTAGTTCATGTTAAGGTCAAGGTCACAGTCATGTCAAAATTTTCATGTTAAACATTTATGTTAGACTTTTTAGGGCCTCATTACTTCTAAACCAAATGATGGATTTAATTTATATTTGGTATCTTGATATATACTAGTCCAAAGTTTTTTTCAGGACCATCATCCCTTATAACCGTGACCTTGGGGTCGAGGTCACAGACTTAGAATCTTAAAAATGTTCAGGTTTTTGTTTAAGTTTTTAAGACATCATTACTTCCTAACCTTATCACCGATTTGATTCATCTTTGGTTTTGATGAAAATTTTGCACAGTGCAGTCTCCTCCCACCTCCCACCTCCCCCCACCTCCACCCCCCCACCCCCATCCCAGGTCATGTCAAAATCAAGGTCACAGATTTTTCCAGAAACAAAATGTGCAATATCAGGCTAGCTATCCTGTCTGGTGACAGGTCTTGTTACCCTAAGTATTTGGACACGGGCCAGGGCAAACAGTGTAGACACAGATCAGACACTGTACAATATGGCATCTGATAGGGGTCTACACTGTTTGCCACTCACTAATCCAGCAATTTTCAAGATATGGACAGGTAGAAAAATTGACTTGTTCAGATATTAGGACAGGTTTGGTAAAGAGTTAATGTGTTTCAATAATTAGGGTTAATATGTCTGTATTGGAAAATCTTATCTTGCTCTTTTTTTCATAAAACCATAAGAGTATTATTCTTGTGTGAATACTGGTTTTATAATCATTGTTGTCTCTGTAATGTGCTATGTATCTCATCTGTGACTTTGCTTGTAAAAGCCATGTGAAAAGATTCTTAAGGCTCTAGATAGTCAGGGATGGCCCTGGTTAGCCTACTCATTCACATAGTTCCATCAGGACTCTGTCAATTTCATCACGAAAACATACCTATATAATCTTGACCCCCTTAAGCCCCACTTTTATACAGTAAAACAGGGGTTTACAGGGGTATACATTATTTTCTCATATCTGCTCAAAGGCATAGATTGTGGGTACTCGTTAGAACCACCTTGATGAGGCAGTTCTAACGAGTATCCACAATCTATGTTTTGAGCAGAAGTATGAAAAATATCTGAATTTTTTATCTGAAAATTTTCATTTTTTGGGGGTAAAATCTTTAGTATGTTTGAATAGGCATGTTTTTGTAATGTACAGAATTATTGGATATTGTGACAGCAAAGACACTGATGAAACTGTTGATATGTGCAGGCTAATCAGGGTCTTTGCTGTTATGTCCCAGAAACATATTTTAGCATGGTATGGCTTAAGTAAGTACATAGCTCTAGATAAAAGGGAGTATCAAGTAAATATTGTGTAATTTCTCCACAAAACAGATATGTTGTGGGTACTTATAAGAAATGCTGAACTACTTTTTGGTGTAAATGTGCCTCATCTGGAGCTATGTAAGTGAATTCCACTTGAAAAAGACTAAAAAAGACTGTACATATTGTATTTTCTTGAGTATTCGAAATCTTTCAGAAAGTGGTGCTCTTCTTAAAGGAAATAATTTGCCCCCTACTGGGAACCAGTTGTTTCCTAATAGAATAACCCTAAAGAGAAGGGAGAGAAATATGTCATGTCGAGTTATTTTCCCTGGAGCTGTTTCCATTCTCTCTAAATATGGGAAAAGGATGTGTCTCCCACCATTGGCCCCAAATCACAAATTACATGTACCTGGTACTCAGGGGTAGACTTTTAGGACTTGCAATAAGACACTGATACATGCAATTAAGTTTCTACTTAAAATTTGGGTTCAGGGTGATCAGAAGTGCTTCAGTTAAAATCTTCAGAATAATAGCAGGAGAACCTGGATTGTTTTGAGGAATTGATTTTCTGGAATAAATGAGTCTTTCATTATTGCAGTATTCTGAAATATTTTTCAGCCATTAGTACGCTTATGGCAATATTAGCAGACAATAAAGCAGTGATAATTTTTCTAGAAAGTAGGCATGACTCCAGATAAAAGGGGTATCCAGATTAATGTATTTCATACTCCTTAGCAAGACACTATGTTGTTGGTACTCATTAGAAGTTCCACAGTGTTTTGTTTTCATGGAAAAATAAGAAGACCATCAGTAATGTTTCAGTTGAAAAAATGTGGTTTGTCTGGACTTAATGAAAGGCTTGACATTGCTACTTAAAGGGAATTGGTACACTTTCAAGAGAGACAACCCTGTGAAAACTTTCTATCCCCATCTAAAAAGGGTTCTTCTCTATAAAGAAAGAATTTCCTTCCTCCCCATTCCGCTGATTTAAGAGGGGCGGTTGTCAGTTACTGACTTAAGTATGCACACTGGTTAACTGCATAGAGGACTAAGCCTGCCCAGGAATAGTGGGACAAACCTGCTAGGTCTCGACATGACCCTAATTGGTTGACTAGGCCATAAAACCCCAACACAAACAAACAAACAAATGCAGTAAAGCAAAGAGGAAGTCACACAGTTGTCTCCCTTGGCAGATATAGTGAAAAATGTACGAAGTGTATCCATTCCCCTTAAGGAAGAATCAACATTTCAAGCCTTGTGTTCTAGAAATAAGAAAACTTCCTTTTAATGATATCCACCAACATTTAAATTCAGCAAACTGTGGGTTATTATCTCAGCCACTTTTTTGTATATGTTTAAGTGCAGGTTTAAGTGTGTTAGAGAAAGGGAGAGAGAGAGAGGACATAATTGAATAAACAAAAGTGCTCAAATATGAGTTTACCCTAAGTATTCGGACACGGGCCTGAATGCAGAATCAGATCTGTGTCTATATTGTTTGCCACTCAGCCAGCAGTATTTTGATGCATCAACAGTTGGTCTAATGGACTTACTCAAACTTTAGGACAAGTATAAAAAGGAATTTAGGTGTCCCAATATTTAGAGTAAACAAGATGCATCTAGTACAATAGGTCCTTTATTACATCCTTCTGTACAATCAGATCTGGGTAATTTAAAATCCCTGTATAAATTCTACATGGCCCAGAATTTGCATTTGCTGTATGTACCCTAAGTACCCCATTATAACTGTTTACCATACTTGCTCTAGTACTTTAAAAAGTGGATGAGTGGCAAATTGTATTCTGCAGCATCTGATCTGTGTCAACACTACGGTAAATGTCCTAAAATTGTGTAAACCAAAGTTGCTGACAAAAATGTCATATGCAAACAGTATAGACCCAGATCAGACTGCTCCTGAAGGAGCAGTCTGATCAGGGTCTATACTGGTTGCTATTCCACTAAATGTTTTAAGAAACAACTGTATTAACAGCAAAATTTAGGCTAAAATAGTATGGAATGAAGTGTTTGAAATTTTAGGACATTTACCATATTCAAGCCTGTCTGTCTGAATACTTAGGATAAATACAGTAAATATCAGTCCCTATATAAATTCTTCATGACCCAGATTTTGCATTTATGAAGTTTGATGACCCTTATCATACTGCATATGTACAAGTTGATCTGCATCTGAACACTCCTACCCTTAAAGTGCCAATCACAGTTGGAACAGGTAATATTTTTATTTTTTTTTTTTATTTTTTTGTTTTTCATAGAGATTAAGGCTTGACATTTTATGTGAATTATCTGCCAAGTTTTGTTTGGTGCATAAGAGTTAAGTATGTAATAACGTATCATTTGCTTGTCTTGGACAGAGAAGTTGTGCAGGAAAAGTATTTGATGAGAATTTTGGGATAATGTTTGATAGTTCTCCATAAAACATGATTAAGTTGTGGGTACAAATTAGAAGGGCCCACAACAAATGTTTTATGGATAGATAAGAAACAGTATCCCAGATTTATCACCAAATATTCCACCTTAACACCTCTACATGGATCATTTGTCATAGACACATCAGAAGAACATTCCTTAAAGCATATGAAGATGGTTAAAATCTGTAGACCAGTCTGTGTTGTGAGGACTAGATGTTAAGCACAAAAGTTGTGTGTATCAGTCTGAGTTGTGAGAACTGGTTGTGTAGCAGGGTCTAACGAGATGTTCTGGCAGTATGGTTTTTGTTTTTTTAACTGTCAGCTTATGCACTGAGGCAAGTTCTCCTGAAGTGTGTCATTTATACTGTGGGTACATACCAACTACAATAAGAGAAACAGGCATTAAAATACAGTCAATTCTCGTTATCTCAAATTCCAAGGGACTCTGAAATACTTCGAGATATCCGTACCATTCCAAATCAGATTTGCAGAATTGAGGAAAAAATAAAATGAACAACCACATTTAACAAATGTATATGCTATTTGACTCCTGACGTTGGAGATATATTGCAAATATTGTGGAAAAGAGGTGAAATTGCCCAATTTCTTTTCTTTCCACAATATTTTGTTACCTGTTGTTAGATTTTCATGTTTAAGCAGGGACCATATTTTTATTTAGAGATAAGCAGTTATTGGAGATAGGCAAGGTCAAGATAACGAGAGTCAACTGTATTTACAAACATTGAAAGCACAGAAGAGGACCGGATACAATTGTTCCTTTATTTGTTTAAAAGGTAGACAGGGTTGTGACGCCCTGTTTGCTTTACTGCTCACCAAGTCTCGTCTGAAAAGAGGTCTATTCTAACAGGAAAGAATTCTGAGACAAAATTATTTCCTTTTAGAATAGACCCTTTTTCAGATAGAGACGAAGCAAATTTTGACAGAGTTGCCAGTCCTCAAAGTGTATTCATCCCACTTACATTTTGCATGTTAATCACTCCAAGGGTAAATTGAGCAGCCGACAAATTGATTTTTTCCTAACTTTTCAGAAAACAGATTTGACATTTTGCATAAAATGTCAAATCCCATTTTCTGGAATAAAAATAATAATAATAAAAAAAAACAATCAAAATGTCTTCTGCTGAAACTTGAGGCTCTCCCAGGGGTTATGGGGAACAGGGAATAATGTCATTTCAAGGGAACAGGGGAACACAAGTCTAAAAATAAAGGGAACAGGGGAACAAATGTAATTTTGGTGAGTAGGGAACATAGAAAATTAAGATTTTGATTTTGGGGAACAAGGGAAAATGCTGAAATATTTCAGGGGAACATGGGAAGAGGTACTCCTCTGGGAGGGCCACAAACTTAGCATTAAATATTGAAGGTATTTATTTTATTCTATTCTTGCAAAGCAGCTCACTTGTCCATGTTCATTTGAAATATTTGATTTAGTGACATATCTCATTATTAAACATTACAACTGTTAAATTTCTTCTGTTTTATTGTAGAATATAGGGGAAAATGGCCAGATGAGTCAAACATTGACATGGTCTGGGTGCTGCTGTAGATTCTCGCGATCTGATAGTGTGTTTGTTATGTGCCTTATAGTAAGCTTCTTTAAAAACTGTCTTTAGAATACACAGCTTAAATGTCCCTTTAAGCAAGTGTAATGCACCTTATTAACAATAGATTCTAAAAAGGAATTACCCTTGAGAGCAGTCAAAACACTCAGTAATACCCCTGACTCTAGTGTTTCATTGCCTTTCTTTATGACACCTTTATTGTCTTGATATGACTGAAATATTGTTAAAGATGCATAAAACAACAAAGCATCATCATCATCATTGATGAATGAACATACTCATATCATATCATATTAATCAGATTTTTAACGTGCAGGTACAAGGGCAACATCTACACCAGTGGGACCCCTTCCAGATAGCTGGCTTACTGCACGCATGGCAGATCTCACACCAGATCTCCAGGTATGTCTATCATGAGGGTTGATGGTCCGTGACTTGCTTGTAAAAGCCATGTGAAAAGGTTCTTAAGGCTCTAGATAGTCAGGAATGGCCCTGGCTAGCCTACTCATTCACATAGTTTCATCAGGAGTCTGTCAGTTTCATCACGAAAATGTACCTGTATAATCTTGACCCCCTTAATCTCCACTTTTATACAGTAAAACAGGGGTTTACAGGGGTATACATTATTTTCTTATTTCTGCTCAAAGGCATAGATTGTGGGTACTCATTAGAACCGCCTCGACGAGGCAGTTCTAACGAGTATCCACAATCTATGTTTTGAGCAGAAATATGAAATATATCTGATTTTTTTATCTGAAAATTTTCATTTTTTGGGGTAAAATTTTCAGTATATTTGAATAGGCATGTTTTCATAATGTACAGAATTATTGGATATTGTGACAGCAAAGACACTGATGAAACTGTTGATATGTGCAGGCTAATCAGGGTCTTTGCTGTTAGTTATGTCCCAGAAACATATTTTAGCATGGTATGGCTTAAGTAAGTACATAGTTCTAGATAAAAGGGAGTATCAGGTAAATATTGTGTAATTTCTCCACAAAACAGATATGTTGTGGGTACTTATAAGAAATGCCTCACTACTTTTTGGTGTAAATGTGCCTCATCTGGAGCTATGTAAGTGAATTCCACTTGAAAAAGACTAAAGAAGACTGTACATATTGTATTTTCTTGAGTATTCGAAATCTTTCAGAAGGTGGTGCTCTTCTTAAAGGAAATAATTTGCCTCCCATTGGGAGCCAGTCAAGTTGTTTCCTAATAGAAAAGCCCTAAAGAGAAGGGAGAGAAATATGTCATGTCGAGTTATTTTCCCTGGAACTGTTTCCATTCCCTCTAAATATGGGAAAAGGATGTGTCTCCCACCATTGGCCCCAAATACCAAATTACATGTATCTGGTACTCAGGCGTAGACTTTTAGGACTTGCAATGAGACACTGATACATGCAGTTAAGTTTCTACTCAAAATTTGGGTTCAGGGTGATTGGAAGTGCTTCAGTTAAAATCTTCAGAATAATAGCAGGAGAACCCGGATTGTTTTGAGGAATTGATTTTCTGGAATAAATGAGTCTTTCATTATTGCAGTATTCTGAAATATTTTTCAGCCATTAGTATGCTTATGGCAATATTAGCAGACAATAAAGCAGTGATAATTTTTCTAGAAAGTAGGCATGACTCCAGATAAAAGGGATATCCAGATTAATGTATTTCGTACTCCTTAGCAAGACACTATGTTGTTGGTACTCATTAGAAGTGCCACAGTGTTTTGTTTTCATAGAAGAATAAGAAGACCATCAGTAATGTTTCAGTTGAAAAATGTGGTTTGTCTGGACTTAATGAAAGGCTTGACATTGCTACTTAAAGGGAATTAGTACACTTTCAAGAGAGACAACCCTGTGAAAACTTTCTATCCGATTCTAAAAAGGGTTCTTCTCTATAAAGAAAGAATTTCCTTCCTCCCCATTTCGCTGATTTAAGAGGGGCGGTTGTCAGTTACTGACTTAAGTATGCACATGCTTACTGGTTAACTGCATAGAGGACTAAGCCTGCCCAGGAATAGTGGGACAAACCTGCTAGGTCGAGACATGACCCTAATTGGTTGACTAGGCCATAAAACCCCAACACAAACAAACAAACAAATGCAGTAAGTAAAGAGGAAGTCACACAGTTGTCTCCCTTGGCAGATATAGTGAAAAATGTATGAAGTGTATCCATTCCCCTTAAGGAAGAATCAACATTTCAAGCCTTGTTTTCTAGAAATAAGAAAACTTTCTTTTAATGATATCCACCAACATTTAAATTCAGCAAACTGTGGGTTATTATCTCAGCCATTTTTTTGTATATGTTTAAGTGCAGGTTTAAGTGTGTTAGAGAAAGGGAGAGAGAGAGAGGACATTATTGAATAAACAAAAGTGCTTAAATATGAGTTTACCCTAAGTATTCGGACACGGGCCTGAATGCAGAATCAGATCTGTGTCTATATTGTTTGCCACTCAGCCAGCAGTATTTTGATGCATCAACAGTTGGTCTAATGGACTTACTCAAACTTTAGGACAAGTATAAAAAGGAATTTAGGTGTCCCAATATTTAGAGTAAACAAGATGCATCTAGTACAATAGGTCCTTTATTACATCCTTCTGTACAATCAGATCTGGGTAATTTAAAATCCCTGTATAAATTCTACATGGCCCAGAATTTGCATTTGCTGTATGTACCCTAAGTACCCCATTATAACTGTTTACCATACTTGCTCTAGTACTTTAAAAAGTGGATGAGTGGCAAATTGTATTCTGCAGCATCTGATCTGTGTCAACACTACGGTAAATGTCCTAAAATTGTGTAAACCAAAGTTGCTGATAAAAATGTCATATGCAAACAGTATAGACCCAGATCAGGAGCAGTCTGATCAGGGTCTGTACTGGTTGCTATTCCACTAAATGTTTTAAGAAACAGCTGTATTAAAAGCAAAATTTAGGCCAAAATAGTATGGAATAAAGTGTTTGATATTTTAGGACATTTACCATATTCAAGCCTGTCTGTCTGAATACTTAGGATAAATACAGTAAATATCAGTCCCTATATAAATTCTTCATGACCCAGATTTTGCATTTGTGAAGTTTGATGACCCTTATTGTGGAGCGCTGTGGTGCAGTGGTAAAGCGCCGGACTCGAGATCGAGAGGTACCGGGTTCGATCCCCACTAACTGCAAGTGTTGTTTCCTTGAGCAAGAGACTTTATCCACATTGCTTAGTACTGGTTTCTACCCAGGAAAAAAGAGGGCCACATGGAAGATTAGTACTAAATTACTAAATGTGTTACCCTCTATAAATAACGTCGATTATTATTATTATTATTATTATTATTATCATACTGCATATGTACAAGTTGATCTGCATCTGAACACTCCTACCCTTAAAGTGCCAATCACAGTTGGAACAGGTAATATTTTTATTATTATTATTTTTTTTAATTATTTTTGTGTTTTTCATAGAGATTAAGGCTTGACATTTTATGTGAATTATCTGCCAAGTTTTGTTTGGTGCATAAGACTTAAGTATGTAATAACGTATCATTTGCTTGTCTTGGACAGAGAAGTTGTGCAGGAAAAGTATTTGATGAGAATTTTGGGATAATGTTTGATAGTTCTCCATAAAACATGATTAAGTTGTGTGTACAAATTAGAAGGGCCAACAACAAATGTTTTATGGATAGATAAGAAACAGTATCCCAGATTCAACACCAAATATTCCACCTTAACACCTCTACATGGATCATTTGTCATAGACACATCAGAAGAACATTCCTTAAAGCATATGAAGATGGTTAAAATCTGTAGACCAGTCTGTGTTGTGAGGACTAGATGTTAAGCACAAAAGTTGTGTGTATCAGTCTGAGTTGTGAGAACTGGTTGTGTAGCAGGGTCTAACAAGATGTTCTGGCAGTATGGTTTTTGTTTTTTTAACTGTCAGCTTATGCACTGAGGCAAGTTCTCCTGAAGTGTGTCGTTTATACTGTGGGTACATACCAACTACAATAAGAGAAACAGGCATTAAAATACAGTCAATTCTCGTTATCTCAAATTCCAAGGGACTCTGAAATACTTCGAGATATCCGTACCATTCCAAATCAGATTTGCAGAATTGAGGAAAAAATAAAATGAACAACCACATTTAACAAATGTATATGTTATTTGACTCCTGACGTTGGAGATATATTGCAAATATTGTGGAAAAGAGGTGAAATTGCCCAATTTCTCCTCTTTCAACAATATTTTGTTACCTGTTGTTAGATTTTCATGTTTAAGCAGGGACCATATTTTCATTTAGAGATAAGCAGTTATTGGAGATAGGCAATGTCAAGATAACGAGAGTCAACTGTATTTACAAACATTGAAAGCACAGAAGAGGACCGGATACAATTGTTCCTTTACTTGTTTAAAAGGTAGACAGGGTTGTGACGCCCTGTTTGCTTTACTGCTCACCAAGTCTCGTCTGAAAAGAGGTCTATTCTAACAGGAAAGAATTCTGAGACAAAATTATTTCCTTTTAGAATAGACCCTTTTTCAGATAGAGACGAAGCAAATTTTGACAGAGTTGCCAGTCCTCAAAGTGTAATCATCCCACTTACATTTTGCATGTTAATCACTCCAAGGGTAAATTGAGCAGCCGACAAATTGATTTTTTCCTAACTTTTCAGAAAACAGATTTGACATTTTGCATGAAATGTCAAATCCCATTTTCTGGAATAAAAATAATAATAAGAAAAAAACAATCAAAATGTCTTCTGCTGAAACTTGAGGCTCTCCCAGGGGTTATGGGGAACAGGGGAATAATGTCATTTCAGGGGAACAGGGGAACACAAGTCTAAAATAAAGGGAACAGGGGAACAAATGTAATTTTGGTGAGTAGGGAACATAGAAAATTAAGATTTTGATTTTGGGGAACAAGGGAAAATGCTGAAATATTTCAGGGGAACATGGGAAGAGGTACTCCTCTGGGAGGGCCACAAACTTAGCATTAAATATTGAAGGTATTTATTTTATTCTATTCTTGCAAAGCAGCTCACTTGTCCATGTTCATTTGAAATATTTTATTTAGTGACATATCTCATTATTAAACATTACAACTGTTAAATTTCTTCTGTTTTATTGTAGAATGTAGGGGAAAATGGCCAGATGAGTCAAACATTGACATGGTCTGGGTGCTGCTGTAGATTCTCGCGATCTGATAGTGTGTTTGTTATGTGCCTTATAGTAAGCTTCTTTAAAAACTATCTTTAGAATACACAGCTTAAATGTCCCTTTAAGCAAGTGTAATGCACCTTATTAACAATAGATTCTAGAAAGGAATTACCCTTGAGAGCAGTCAAAACACTCGTAACACCCCGGACTCTAGTGTTTCATTGCCTTTCTTTATGACACCTTTATTGTCTTAAATAAGACTGAAATATTGTTAAAGATGCATAAAACAACAAAGCATCATCATCATCATTGATGAATGAACATACTCATATCATATCATATTAATCAGATTTTTGATTAACGTGCAGGTACAGGGGCAACATCTACACCAGTGGGACCCCTTCCAGATAGCTGGCTTACTGCACGCATGGCAGGTCTCACACCAGATCTCCAGGTATGTCTATCATGAGGGTTGATGGCCGAAAGCTTCCACTCTCTGCAATCCCTCTCTGTCAGCTGTCTCCATGTCATTTTGGGCCTCCCAGCCCCATGCTTTCCATCAACCTGTATGTCAAAGGCTGTCTTGACGGCACCATTGGAGCGTTCCACATGTCCATACCATCGGAGTCTTTTCTCCTTCAGAATAAGGTCCAGATCCTCAATGCCAAGCTGCAAGGTGACAATGTCTTGCAGTCTGACATTGCAGATCTGTCTGATCATTGCCCTGTCATTTCGCTGCAGATGCTGGAGGTTTGGTTTTGTCAATGGACAAGTCTCGCTGGCATGGAGCATTGCGCTCTGCACACGAGCTGTACACATGGCCACATGTTTTGAAAGAGAGGTGGCATGAAAAGAGAAATGGTAGCAGGTCCTTGAACTTCTTCCAGATGGTTTTCACACGTGTTGTGGTTGAAAGTTCACAGCCACCTGCTGCTGAGAGCATGTCTCCTAGGTAGCAAAAGGAAGCTACCACCTCAAGCTTGTCAGGTCCGACCTGGACTTCCTTCTGTGGTCTGCCATCCAAGGGGCGTGCAGTTCCCTGGCACCGTGTACATCTGTATTCAGGGTCTTTTTTCAAGTGCTTGAGCCCACTGCATTTCTTGTGCACCCAGTGCTTGTAGCCATTGCAGAAGATGCTGTTGCTGCCCACTCCAGTGCGACAGACGGCGCATGGAAACTCGCCTGAACTCTGCAGGAGGTCCAGTCCTGTACTACAGATGATGATCTTTGTCTTTCCTGCATTTACTCTCAGTCCTTTCTTCTCCATTGCTTCTTTCCATGTCAAGAGCCTCCTGACACATTCCTCAAGCGCTTGATTCAGCGATGATAACAAGGTCATCAGCATAGAGGTCTTCCCAGGGGACCCCAGAGCGGAACTCCCGTGATAAGGCTTCAAGCTTAATGATGAAGAGCAGCGGGCTGAATACTGATCTTTGGTGAACATCAACCTTCACTCCAAACTCTTCACTGTAGCCTTCACCAAGACGGACACGGCTCCGCGCATTTGCATACATCCCCTGCACCAGTCGCACAATCCACTCCTCCACACCAAGTTTCTAGATACTTCTCTTGCAGCTGCCTGAATACAAAGATTGTGTCTGTAGTGCCTCTGCCTGGGACAAAGCCAAACTGGGAATCGTCGACTGTCTAATGAGGCCGTCCACAATCCTCTCCAGGATTTTCATAACCTGCTCTGTCAGCTTCAGACCGCGGTAGTTGCCCTTTTCAAATGCGTCCCCCTTTCCCTTGTAGAAGCAGACAATGAAGCTCTGCTCCCAGTCAGAGGGTACCTTGTCATCACGAATGATTGCAGCTGCGAGGTCACGGATCACGGAGGCGCTCATGTCACCGGCTGCTCGTATCATCTCCACCACTATGCATGATGGGCCCGGTGCTTTGCCAACCTTCATCTGTGAGATAGCCTTCTTAACCATATCAATGGTGATTGGGATGGGCGGGCCTTCCACTGGTGGTTGATGAGACAGATGGTCTGGATCCCAGTCAAGCTCAACGTTGAGAAGCCTTTGGTAGTGCTGTAGCCAGGCCTTCTGCTGTGAGTCTTCGCTCATTGACATCTCTCCTGCATCATTCGTCACAGATTTGTCACCAACAACATCAATGTTCTTTCTTCTAAACTGGTTAGCAAGACTTCTGAAGACTTGGGGTCAATATTCTCGTAGACCTTCTTGTCGGCTTCTTGACGAGCATGATGCACTGCATGTCTGGCATTTCGTTTGGCTGCATCGTATGATGGCCTAGTGCCTTTACCAGCCTTCCACGCCTTGACAGCTTTCCGCTTGGCAGCAATGGCCTTTTCCACGTGTTCATTCCACCACCAGGTTTCACGACGTCAAAGATATGGCCAAGTTGTGCCACACACCTTCTTAGTTGTCTTGAGCAGTCCAGTCTTGATGTTGTTCCAGATATCCTCAGTAGCCCCATCAGCTACACCTGCAGATGTGCTCACATGCAAGTTGAAGACCTCCTGGAAATGACTGCTTGTCTGAGGGTCTTTAAGCTTTCAAACTTTGAGGCGAGGGGTGAACTTGCGCTTGGATTTTGGTGGCACATCAATCCTCTGATGTTGCAGAGTTATTTCCTCGCCAGGGATCACTTTTACATCTGTGACAAGTTTGCGCATGGTCCTACGGGAAAGGATGAAGTCTGTCTGTATGGCTATGTTTCCCGACTTGTACGTGATGAGATGGCTGTCACATTTCTTGAAACATGTGTTCCCAAGAAGCAGGTCAAGTGCTAGGGCGTACTCTAGGATTCTCTCACCCTCAACATCTGGTTCCGGCCTGCCATACCACATCTCACCATGCACTTCCCTGTATCCAGTGCCTGCACGGCCTACATGGCCGTTCCAATCTCCACATGGGGTCAGAAATTCTGATGCTGGGATCCTGGCAGTCACAGCACGCAGCTGATCAAAGAACAGGTCCTTAACCTCATCACTTAGACCACTGTGTGGGGCATACACAGACAGAAAGGTAACCACACGCTGGCCGACTATGAGTTTCACTAAGATAATTCTGTCGGAGACTCTCCTTGCCCTTGATTGTGCGGCAGTTGTCACCACGGTATCTGGTCTGAATGCAACAGACATCCACTTTCCTGCGGGATAGTGTTTCCACTACCTCGCAAACTCTTCCTCTCAGGGTGTTCACATTGAGTGTTCCCACCCTGAATTTCCTCAGGTGCTTGCTTGATTCGCATCAATGGCCCGACCCTGCCTCCCACACCTGACAGGAGGCCAAGCCGGAGACGTTACCAACAGAACTTTGATGTCTGTTGGCACCGCCTAACTCTGAATCTATTCTTGTGCTTGCCATGAAAGATTTTGGAACAACTGTTTTTACGGGATCGCCTGTCCTAGCTGATATCCCAACTCAGTTCTTTTTCGGCATCTGAGCATGCATGCCGTTCCCGCACTCGGGCAGTGTGCTTTGCCGTTGTCCTTATAAAGAAAGGATCGTCCGCCAAACCACAATAGCTAGAACACCAAGCCATCGGTCTGTAGATGATTGCTGCCTAGCTCTGCCACCCAGGTTGTGGCAGCCTCGTAACCCTGAATGTGGGGAGGCAACTGTGATAGAGGGCAGCCTCACATTCCCACACTCATGTTGAGTGTCACAGCTGAATGCAGTTTTACGTCATACCCAAGACATAAAACACTCGCAAAACCGAAAACAGCTAAAGTGTCAAGTTTTCTGGGCCAGACGCTAGATGCTTTCATTTAGTTAGGCTTCATCAGTGGCCCTCATATAGAGTTTCAAAATACCCGAAATAAGCTCAATGATCACAAAAGAGTTTTAAATACAAAATGCTCTATAGTGAAGTACAGGAAAACGTTTTGCGGCCGCCACGCGGCATTAACACCTGTTATGGTAAAGATAGATTCTCAAAGGTATGACCCTTGAGAGCAATGAGCAATCCGACAAAACTGAAAACAGCCAAAATGTCAAGTTTTCTGGGCCAGAGTAGCACTTTAACCTTACAAACATGCCTTACAAAAACATCTTCAAATCATGGTTTACAAACATCTTAAAAACATCTTACGAAGAAGTATTCTCAAATGTGCCTTAAAATAAGGATTTTATGCTCATCCCTCGAACGAGGGATTTTCGCATGAGGCCAGTTTCCAAATACAATAAGGTAGAAATGTCGATGCTGTATCACAGTCAAGGCTGTTCCTTTATAGTATCTGTGCACACGGGTCTTTAAAGAATATTTATAAGATACCATGGCTCTAGATATGAGGGGTATTCGAGGCTTTTCTAATGAGTACCACAACATATGGTTTCGTGGAGAAATGAGAAAACTATGTATTTTTCAACTGAAAAAAAATCCTTATCTGGAGCTATGCAATATAGAGATTTGCCTAATAATTTTGGTACTTAGTTTACATTTATGCACTTTATATACAGAGCATATAGCCAACATGTACATGGTTTTAAAGTAACATTTTGACCATTTTTTTTAGATGAGAAACAAGATATTCATGTAATAAAGGATATTTTTGTGTTAGCTTCACTATTTACAAACTACATATTAAAAATAATATTGTCTGAAAGAATAATCTCGTCCTTGTGACACAGTCTGCAAGAAAATGCGATTTAATTAGATAGAAAACACAGATTTTTGTGTGTGTGCGTGGAGGGGCGGGAAGGGGTTGGGAGAGGAGTACACTGTATAGATTAAAGCCAGTTTTTCATATAAAAAAGAACGGATAGTGTTGGGTCCCCTGTTTAGAGAAGTTTCAAATTAATATTGGGTGGTTACTTTAACCTTTGGCACTCTCAGGGCTAATTCAGCAGATGCCAATGATTATATTTTTCCCTGAAAAAAAAAATTAAAAAAAAAAGAAACATGATTGACATTTTATGTAAATTGCCTCCATAGGAGACAATTTGCATGAAATGTAAAAACATGTTTCTAGGAAAAGTAAAACTTGTTTCAATCTGTTGTCTGCTGGAAATTTTACCCAGAGTGCTAAGCGTTAAAAGTGCATGGTGTGATAATAATATTGAACTAGCGTCTGTTAGTCATCAGTACTTTGCGGTAGAATCTCATTTCTAAACCCTGGATTCTGTTCTCGAGTTATGCAGTCGGAAGTCTTAGATTCACAAGTGTATAAGAAGTGGGGATTTAAGTACATGGAGTGTCGGCCTCGGTGGCTCAGTTGGATGCGCGTCCAACTGGAGACAGGAGGTCACGGGTTCGATCCCCGCCGAGGTCGGCAACGTTCTTTCGTGGAGATTGATCATGAAATATTTTCTACGGTCATTATCTCATTTCCGCTGATTCAAGAAGGGCAGTTATCAGTTTCTGGCGAAAGAATGTGCACAATACTGGTTAACCGCCTAGAGGACTAAGCCTGCCCAGTAAACGTGTGGTTAGATAAATTGATCGCGCTCGACATGACCCCATTGGGTTGACTGGGCCGTAAAACCTCCACAAATAAAAATAAAAATTACATGGAGCACAGTTGCATCACCTGATGTAGTCTTTCCATGCTAGCGCTGCAGTTGTCTTAGAAATATGTGTGTGTCATAACTATTGTGGGGGGTCGGGTGGTGCGAAAGTGTCGTGTATCTTACGTCACCGGGGCATCCAATTGATAGTGGCTTACAGTTGGGCAAGTCCTATTTGGGCAAGGCCTTCTATCCTTGTAGCAGGTAAGGGTAGAGGGGGGATGTTTTTATTTCTTCTGCTTCTTCACTTTCATTCCTGTTCTTCTTTCTTCCCTGTTCCTCTCTTTCATCTCCTCTACTATCTCTTCTATATTTTTCCCCTTTCCCTGGGAGACGACACAAAATGACCCACAAGGGTTAATGTGTCGTTAAACCCAACATAATCAATCGTAACTATAGTTCCCCCGACCTGGGATCACGAGGTCCCGGGTTCGTATTCCGCTGGTGGCGGAATTCAGCTCATGACCGTACGGCACTTTATTGCACAGATCCTTCTTTATTACCCGTCTGTCGTCTCAGTATGACTTAAATAATATTGAAGGGGACGTAAAACACCATACCATCAAATAGTAACTACAGTTTTCTGAGCAACCCTGAAGAGAACCCTCATCAAAGAAATTGTACCCTGTAGGCATTTGAAATTCTTAACTGTTTCAAATCTTGTACCATTCACTATATCAAGCTCGGATTCATCTAGGTTGTTTGTCATTACTTGTCGTCTCTGGTCTGATTTCCATTCTGTGAGTCTCGTTGGTTCTGTCAAGACAATCAACCAGTCTCGCAAGCTTCTTTCCGTCGATTCCAACAACGTCGTAATATTTGATGCGCAACGCACGAAAATGGTCCTTATGCAACTTGCGAACAACAAAGGCCTTGATTCGCACAGGCTGAAAAGGGTCTTCGTTGCCCGCTTACAGAATCAACGGATACTGTTTATCTCGACAAACAGAGAATATCCAGATCAGACTGCATGGACGCGAACGCTCATCTGGACCACTGATCGCATAGGGTATAAGGGCCATTTCTCACATTGATCGGATGTTCATCATTACTGTATTTGCGCAAAGTATTCAGACGCACAGATACATCATTAAGACACGGGAAAGAAGTAATGAGATTTTGGTGGCCTTAACCTGATTTTCAAGGTCACTATATTAATTTGAACTTGGTGTGCACACTAATGCATCAATGCATGGAATTTGACCAAATTAGCACATATATTTCATTGGGAAGGAGGAAAGAAAATGTTAGATTTTGGTGACTTTGACCTCATTTTTAAGGCTACACTGGCACTTTGAAACTCAAATGTTGATAGAAAAAAAAAGAAAAGCTTTTGTGCACACTATCTATTGATCCAATGTCACACCGGCACTTTGAAACTCAAATTTTGATAGAAGAAAGTCTTAAGCCAGTTTTCTTTACTGGTAATAACTGCGGGAGTATCTAATTAGCATTGCTTATTGCATTTTTCATTTTTTCTAAACTTTGGATTTACAAGTTAATTTCGATATTTTTTCTTCAAATTAATGGGTTGAGCTTTATTTGTACTTCTCTAATATACTATAGACTATATGTCATAGTCAGTGTTTTGGTTCCATCTGGGTTGTAGTTTAGGTCGAGTGTTTGTTGCTAGTTCTAGGATTTGCGTATAGCAACGTTTCTGTAACGTATTATGCGTTTACTGTACTGTCCTCGCGTTTATAGTAATGTTAGGTTCGGTTTGGTGCTCATTTATCTTACCTGTGTAATAAAGCTTAAGCCTAGGGCATCTAACATGCATGAGCACAAGTTATGCTTCACTGCACTTGCCATTTACGCTTCAAACTGATAAGGTGTATACTTATCCAGTTAGCTTTATTTGGATACTACTTTAATATATTTTACATATATTATATGTTACAGGTATGTGCATTTTTGTATTTTTATGTGTTTTAACTATTTTGAAAAGGTATGCTTGAATTTCAAAGTTTAGCAACTTAAAACATAGATTGTTGTTTGAAGTTTGTGTCATGTGTTTTGTCCAGAAACTGCAAGGCATTTCAGACAGGTTAAATCCGCACCTTAAAATGTAGTATGCTTTGTTTAATGGTTTTATCTATAATGAATCATATTTAATATTCATATTTTCATAAGTAATGTGTTATCTGTAATCAAAGGCACTTGCCATTTACGCTTCAAACTGATAAGGTGTATACTTATCCAGTTAGCTTTATTTGGATACTACTTTAATATATTTTACATATATTATATGTTACAGATGACGATGTCAGCTATTTGAGATGTGAGCCATTCATTAAATCATCATTTCATCATCATCCCTGTCTTGGTGTGCGTTATTTATTACCCAAAGGACGGACTCACGTACCGGTGACATATAATTTCAATATGTTTTATTTATTTATTTTTGTTGCAAATGTTTTCACGAAGAGAATAAGATACAACAGTGTCATACTTGTTCTTGTTTCTTACGAATGCATCCTAATGTGAAATACAATGTATCCATTTTACGATGACAGTCAAAAGAACTATATGTTTTAAGTTGATACGGACGTACATGTGTATATACAAAAATATAGAATAACCATTTTATAAACGAGACTACCTAACTAACGGGGGTAATAGAATGCAGGTTTGAACTGTGTCTCAAATCTTTCATTACATATGAAACACGAACTCGTACATATTTTTTTTTTTTTTTTTTTTTTTGTTGTTTTTTTTTTTTTTTTTTTTCACAACGCGAACCATTTAATGTCTTTGATTGATTTCCCTTGATCTACGCATCCGGATGCGCAGGCTGTTTTGGGTCTTTGCTGTTCGCATGCGGCATAATGCCCTTTGTCATATTTCGGCTTATAAAACTGTTACCCATAACATGAGAAAATGCATATTATCGCATATTTGAACAGAAAGCCCAGATTAGCCTGCAAGATTGCGTACTCACATCACGAAGACCTTCACTATATAGCTACAGAATTGTTAAATTATTGTAAAAAGCACCGTATTTCCCCTAAGTATTTGGACAGTCAGGCTTGAGCAATCAGTGTGGACGCATATCGGACACAGCAGAATACAGCGACTAATCAGGGTCTACACGAACACTGTTAGCGTCTCATCCATTCAGGATTATATCCATATCCAGCAATTCAGTTCTGACGAGCATTACGAAAACATGCCTATATAATTTTGACCCCCTAAATTCCACTTTTATATAGTAAAACTGGGGTTTAGAGGGGTATTCATTATTTTTTTTATTTCTGTTCAAAAACATAGATTGTGGGTACTCCTTAGAACCGCCTCGTCGAGGCGGTTCTAACGAGTACCCACAATCTATGTTTTGAGCAGAAATATGAAAAATAGAGTTTTTCATCTGAAAATTTTCAGTTTTCGGAGATGAAATTTTCTATATATTTGAATAGGCGAGTTTTCGTAATGCTGTACGGAGCACTCATGCAAGATAATATAAGGCCTAGAATTTCACACACGCTCGAAGACATGTTCAATTTAGGAGCCTCATATATGTGTGAAGTTATGAATATTCATATGAATTATTGGCCTTAATACTCATTGTCATTGTGAATGCATGTAAATAATTCAGACACTTTCATGGAATGAGGAACTTTGTTATATATGCGAACAGAAGGGAGGTCTAGATAAGCCTGTGCGTAAGACCGTGCGGATGAGGACATTGATGTTTTCATTATTTGTCTGTAGGAGGCGTTAATGCATATTGTAGAATTAATTGTCTCTGACAGGACTGCGTGGATGCGCAGGTCAATCTGGTCCTTCGCTGTTCACATATGCGTTGACCCTTTTTATCTGACACAGCTACTTAACCATTTGGAAAACAAAATGAATGGCATTTTTTTTTTTTTTTTTTTTTTTTTGTCTTTTTTTTGTCACCTGAGGAAATAAGAATTGACATATCATGACTTGAAGTGAAATAATTTACCTTATTTCCCCAGAAAAATAATAATAAAAAATCAAACAAACAATAAATAATGTCATCTGCTGCTAAAAAATGGAAACTTAAGGATTAATTTGGTTGTACACCAAAATACAGAAATGATTTGCATGGACATTTGAGCCGCGTTGCTATTCATCACGAAAACATACCTATATAATTTTGACCCCTTTAAACCCTACTTTTATATAGTAAAACTGGGGTTTACAGAGGTATACATTATTTTTATTATTTCTGCTTAAACACATAGATTGTGGGTACTCGTTAGAACCGCCTCGTCGAGGCGGTTCTAACGAGTACCCACAATCTATGTTTTGAGCAGAATTATGAAAAATATCAGACTTTTTTATCTGAAAATTTTCATTTTTTGGTGGTGAAATTTGCAATATATTTAAATAGGCGTGTTTTCGTAATGAAAAGCACTCTTCTGATTTTCCGTCAAATCACTGTTTCAATGCGCATGCCTGTCCCCCGTAGCGAGACCACATGTCTAGTTCTTTGGCTGAAGTTGTCCTACCGCTTACTTGACATGTGGTCTCGCTAAAGGGGACAGGCATGCGAGTATGCGCAGGCTCGCCTGATGTTTTGCTGTTCGCATATGCTATAACGGCCTTTTTCCCATGGCGCGGCTCATTTATTTTTCTGCGGCGAGTTAAACTATTTACAAACGAGGAAATACCTGAAATACTGTTACACAATGCAGACGATCAAGTCCAGCAGAAATTTGAAATTGATTGATTGATTATGTTGGGGTTTAACGACACGTCAACCCTTGTGGGTCATTTTGTGTCGTCTCCCAGAGAAAGGGAGAAAAGAGATAGAAGAGATAGTAGAGGAGATGAAAGAGACGATTAGGGAAGAAATAGGAACAGGAATGAAAGTGAAGAAACAGAAGAAATAAAAACATTCTCCCTCTACCCTTACCTGCTACAAGGATAGCAGGCCTTGCCCAACTGTAAGCCAATTTCAGTTGGACGCCCCGGTGACGTAAGATACACGACACCATTGCCACTCCCGACCACCCCCGAAATTTGAAATGACAGGCGGAAGTTGGAAGATGATTTGACGTATAAACTGATTAGTGTCTACACTGTTAGCCACTCATCCAACATATTATAGACATATCAATTGGCTTGTTCAAATTTAGGACACGTATGGTAGGAAGATTAGGTGTCCGGATACTTAGAATAACTATGGCCTTTTACTTATCGTAAATGTATTTACCACATTTATACCGAGTGCTACCCCAGCCCTTTGGACCGGTCCTTTTCCAATAAAAGGGATGTCTGGTTAGTTTTTTTTTATTATGTTTTATAGACATTCCTTTTGTTTAATGCAAATAGTGTAGACCCTGATCAGCATGGCGTATGATCTCGGTCTACACTGTTTGTTAATGTCCCTTTTATGGGGCGCTAGACATAACTCCCCTGACATCCCCTAAACATCCCCTGATGTTAATATACATCTCTCATAAGCCGGACTCCACAGCGCAGTCGGTAGCGCATCTGACTATCTAGATTCAGGGGTCGCGGGTTCAAACTCCAGGTCGGCCACAGAACTTTTGTAGAGATTGATCATGAAATCATTCTACGGTCATTCTCCCCCTTTCGCTGATTCACGCTTAGAAGACAACGTAAATAAGACTAATCCTGTCCAAGAATAGTGCAAATCGGTTAACTGACCGCGCTCGGCATGGCCCTAATGGGTTGATTGGGCCTTAAAAACCTAACTCAAACAAACAAGCCCTCATGCAGACCGACGAATCTTTGTAACTACATGCTTTAAAAAATGACAAAAATGTCGTCTGCTGAATTTTTTACTCAGCGTGCTAAGCGTTAAAGCTGCCAATCAAGTCAAGTTCTATTTTTGTATGGACTCCAGTACTCAATTTTAGCTAACCCTAGCATCAGGAAGAAAGCCTGGACATGTCTGTTTATCAAACAACTGTTTAGCAGAAATGCCTACATTGCATTTTACGAAAACTTGCACGTTTATGTGGAGGCCCAGTTGATACTTAACAGATTCTAAGTATATAACACTTTGTGTATTCATGTTAAAATCACAAAAAAGAAAGAAAGAAAAAAATAGCTCAAAAATAGAAAGCACATGCGCATATGCAAATATGACGTCATTAGTGACACCCGGTTGTTTTCCGCGTTTAACGCGGAAAACAACCAGGTGTCACTAATGACGTCATATTTGCGTTTAACGTAGAAAACAACCAGGTGTCTCTAATGACGTCATATTTGCATTTTCCTGTCGTACATCATTTTTTTTTTAAATTTCGCATGCAAACTGCGTTTCAAATAAACTTTCTATCGTTTTTATAGTCTTTATTAGAAGGTATGCAGAAACAGATTAACACAAAAAAAAAAATGTTCGATTTTTCGTCCAATATGGCCGCTACAATAAATCTGTAAGAAAAAGTTTGATTGCAAATTTTCTGACACTATTTTAAATGACACATTTTAATTTTTTCCAGCCATCTTTCGGGCGTTCGTGCTTAAGGTTTTTTCAAATAATATATATATATATATATATATATATATATATATATATATATATATATATATATATATATATATTGTTCGTCTGTCATTACTGACAATGACCAATCCTAATCAACTGTGTGATGTGTTATTATTTGTGTGTTCTAAGATGGCTGATGAGACCAATCTAAGCTCTAAACTGCCTGTTGCAGATAGAGCAAGAGAGGTCTGAGGAAGAAAGCTCTGTTGGTGATGCCCTAGCTCTGGCTTTCCGCTGTGCACGTTTCTGCTCGGCTACGCTGATTCTTTTTGCTTCGTATTCACCTGCTCCCCTTTTTATGAGGCCTCGCCACTTTGTACGATCTTGTGCGATCTGTTCCCATGACTCTGTTGGTATGTTGAGGTCTTTAAGGGAGGCTTTGAGGGTGTCCTTGTATCGCGTCTTCTGACCACCATGGGAGCGTTTTCCTACTTGAAGTTCTCCGTAGAGGATTTTCTTTGGCAAACGTTCATCAGGCATTCTGGTAACATGGCCTGTCCATCTTAACTGTGCCAATTTCAGAAGAGTATGTATACTCTGCATCCCTGCCCTTTTCAGGACTTCTGTGTCTGGAATGCTGTCTTGCCCATTATGAAAACACGCCTATTCAACTATATAGAAAATTTCATCTGCAAAAACTGTAAATTTTCAGATAAAAAATTTTGATATTTTTCTTATTTCTGCTCAAAAACATAGATTATGGGTACTCGTTAGAACCGCCTTGGCGAGGCGGTTCTAACGAGTACCCGCAATATATGCTTTTGAGCAGAAATAAGAAAAATAATGTATACCCCGGTAAACCCCAGTTTTACTACATAAAAGTGGGGTTTAAGGGGGTCAACATTATATAGGCATGTTTTCGTGATGACTTGATCTTTAGAAGTTTTCTAAGACAGCTTGTATGGAAGTGGTTCAGTCTTTTAGCATGCCGTTGGTAAACTGTCAAAAAAAAAAGTAAGAGAAAAGTCCAGGGAGTGCCACAATCACAAACCGCAGCCCTTCCCAGACCCCAAGAGGAAGAGGAAACCGACAAATCTAAACAAGCACAAACCGAATAAACGTACGAAAAGCATTAAGATTAGCTCTCTCTTCCCCAAGCGAGGCAATCGCAATACTAAAAGGACTGAAAAACACAAGAACAAAATGACACACGGAAAGACATACAACAAATCGCCTCGTAGAATAAACCACAAAGCAACAAGGAGTAAGACTAACACCGGGATCACCGCCTTAGAACGGTCGGTAGAGCAAACCATCGGGGGTTTAAAGCACTTTTACAGCTAGCTAACTTCACCCTGGGTCCCGATGCTACTCTTAATACATAAAAATTCGGTTCGCATACAGGCTCCCAACTCAGTCAATGCATCAAAGCGAAAACATAAAAATCAAATTAATCACTATAATAAACAAAGACGAGTACTCATGCTAATTCTACTGTATGCCAGAGTAAATGAAAACCAATAGTTGAACCACGGTGGGCCAAGCCAAAGACATACCGTCAAGCCCCAACCCACTGGTTAAAGTTTTACGAAGAGGCCGTCATTGACTCTGAAGCCCGAACCGCCGTCGTGCAATTAAAGACTGAAGCATAGTCATCAACAATGATTGGGTTGATGCGTATAATGGTGTTGGCAGCACTACCGATCTATATACTTTCAGCTTTGTGTCAAGTCTGATTCCACTTCAGTCCCAAATACTTCCACGTAGCCGGCCAAATGCTGCACTAGCTTTGGCAATTCTAGCATTGACTTCATCATCAATGTGCACAACTCTAGACAATGTGCTTCCAAGGTAGGTGAACTTGTCTACCACTTGCAGTCGTTGACCTTTCACTGTGATGGTAGGCTCCTTGTAAGGCTTTCCAGGTGCTGGTTGATATACTACCTCAGTCTTTTTGATGCTGATTGTGAGATCATAGCTGTCACATGAATCAGATACTTGATCCACACTTTTTTGCATTTTCTCTTCTGTTGGAACACCATTTGCCATGTCATCGGCAAAGAGGAACTCGTCTAGCACCTCTGTGCACCTTAGATTTAGCTTGCAACCTTCTTAGGTTGAAAAGTTTCCCATCAAAGCGATACCTAATAGGTATACCATTGTCACCATCCTGGAAAGCATTTGTAAGCATGACAGAAAACATCATGCTGAACAGTGTTGAAGCTAGTACACAGCCTTGCTTAACTCCATTTGTCACAGGAAATGGATCAGAAAACTCGCCATCATTTTGGACCATTGCAAGCATACCATCATGGAACAGCCGCACCATTGCTGTGAATTTTGCAGGACAACCAAACTTTGCCATAATTTTCCAGAGTCCCTCACGACTGACTGTGCCAAATGCTTTGGTAAGGTCGACAAAGGTCATGTAGAGGTCCACATTCTGTTCCTGACATTTTTCTTGAAGCTGTCGTGCTGTGAAGATCATGTCTATTGTTCCTCTGTTTTTCCTGAATATACACTGGCTTTCTAGAAGCCCTGACCGTTCCAGGTACTCATTCAATCGGTTCAGTAGGACCCTAGCAAGAATCTTCCCAGCAATTGACAATATAGAGATGCCTCGATGATTGTCACAGACTTGAGGATTCCCTTTCCTTTTGAATAGGTGGATAATTGTTGCATCCTTGCATTCTTGAGGGATGGCTTCTTTTCTCCACATAATGTGAAATAACTGTCAGTTTCTCTGCAACTGGAGGACCTCCTGCTTTGTAGATCTCTTCAGGTACTGTATCTGATCCTGGAGCCTTGCCAGATGACAGGAGTTTTATTGCTTTCACTGTTTCAGAGACGGTTGGAAGCTCATCAAGCAGCGGATTACATTCCACCTGTGGTAATCTGTTGATAGCTTCATCATTGATAGATGATGGCCGATTAAGGACACCATCAAGGTGTTCAGCCCATCTTTTCAAGATAGCTTCTTTGTCAGTCAGAAGACTAGTTCCATCTGCACTAAGGAGTGGGGTGGTTCCTTAGCTCTGGGGACCATATACTGTCTTGAGTGCATCAAATACCTTTTTCATGTCCTTTCTGTCTGCAAAGGACTGGATTTCATCAGCCTTTTTTCTCAGCCAGGAGTCTTGCATGTCTCTGAGCCTCGTCTGAACTGTCTTGCATATGTTTGAATAGGCAGTCTTGCTAGATACTGAGCTGGTATTTCTGAGGTAAGCCTTGTGTTTTTGGTGTTTCTCTTCAAGGAGTCCCTGAATTTCTTTGTCATTCTCATCAAACCAAATTTGGTGTTTGCGAGATACTGGTCCTAGGGAATCCATTGCTGAAGAGTGAACGGTGTCTCTGAAGACTGCCCAGCTCTGATCTACATCTTCTGAACTGTGTTCCAGTGCATCTAAACAGCTGCAGAGATCATTGACGAATGCTTGCCTCTTGCTGTCTTGTTTCAGCTTGGAGACATCTAATTTCTTTGGCACCATCTTGCCTTGTGGTCGTCGTACAGGCTGAATGCGCAGGTTGAGTTTGCTGACAACAAGCCTGTGATCTGTCCAACAGTCTGCAGCACACATAGTTTTAGTCACTCTGACATCCTGTCTGTCCTTCCTTCGCACTATGACATAGTCAATGAGATGCCAGTGTTTGGAGCGAGGATGCATCCATGTTGTCTTTCTGCAAGTTGGTAGACGGAAGACTGTGTTGGTGATCAGTAATTCATGCTCTGCACACTTCTTTAAAAGGAGGAGTCCATTGCTGTTGCACTTCCCTACATCTTCAGATCCAATCACTCCTTCCCAGGTCTGGTGGACTGTGCCCACTCTGGCATTGAAGTCCCCGAGGAGGATGAGTTTGTCTGTCCGGGGTGCTACAGAAATCATAGAATTCAAATCATCATAGAACTTGCCTTTAACCTCATCTTGGTAGGTCATTGTGGGTGCATATGCACTTACAATTGTTGCATGCCTCTTGCCAGATAAGGGAAGTCTCAGCGTCATCAGGCGGTCATTTATGCCTTTGGGAAGTCCTGAGAGCTTGCTGACGAGATGTGACTTGATGGCTTCACGCCGCTCTTCTTTCTTGCGTCCACTCCAGACGAAAGTGTAGCCAGCACCAACTTCTTTTAAAAGCCCTTCTTCTGCAAGGCGAGTTTCACTCAGAGCTGCAATCTCGACTTTGTATCGGTCGAGTTCTCTACCAACTAGAGCTGTTCGCTGATATATATATATATATATATATATATATATATATATATATATATATATATATATATATATATATATATATATATATATATATATATATTCGTATAGAACACTGTATTGTACTTTCGTAAGTCTTAAACATGCATGTTGATGGGAATCGCCGCGCATTTCTTCATGCTCATAATTTCAAAACCTTTGTTGACGAAGTATACTGGGTAAGAACGTATGATGACCAAACATAATGACTGGTGTAATTTCCTATATAGAGGTGTCTGGTTAGTTTGTATTATTATCATGTTTTGTAGAAATTTCTGAACTTAATGCAAACAATGTAGATCCTTATTAGACACCGCGTTCTGATCTGGGTCAACACTGTGTGACAATGTCTCGTTTATGGTACCCGCACAGTCTGATCAGTGCTTTCTATGCCCGCTTACAGAATCATCAAATCATGAGAAACTGCAGAATATTCCAATATTTCAATGTATAGCTAAAGGCCTCTATTAGATTGTGCGACATCAGTGGTTGATCTGGATCTTTACTGTTCGTACTTGCCCCGAAGACATGGCACGGATCAGTTCTTCAGCAGATAAACTGTATGTAGTAAAGATTACATTACTATATATCTTTTATTGTTTCCATTGGTACCCGAATGCCTTACCGTACTTATTCTAGATATTCGAGCAGACTGGCCTGAGCAAACTGTAGATCCAGATCAGACGCCATATATCTCGACGTCTGATCTGGGCCTATACTGTTTGCCATTCCTCCAGCTAGTTTTAGACACATTATTGACAGGTAGTAAAAATGGACTTGTTCAAATTTTAGGAGACGTCTTGTAAAGAGATAAGATGCTCGAATACTTGGGGTAAATCCGACAAATACTGGAACACCTCAACGCATATATATATATATATATATATATATATACCGGTATACTTGTTCTAAAATTTCGACATGTCTATTTTGTTAACTGTTGTTGTGTCTAAAAACTGCGGTTTGAGTGGCAAACAGTATATACCCTGATCAGGCGGTACTTTAATTAGCCCGTATAAAACTGACAGTAAAAAGAAAGCAGAGTTGCTGATTGTGTGAAGATATAATATTGGGACAGACAGGCTTGCACAAACAGTGTATACCCAGACCAGACGCCACAGAACGCGATGTCTAATCAAGGTCTTCACTTCTTATAACTCATCCAGCAGATTTGAGACACATGGCCAGGTAGCAAAACTGACTTGTTCAAATTTTACATCAAATATGGTCCAGGTTTAAATACGTAATCTTTAACCTTTACTACTTTCTGGACAAATTCAGCAGACGACAAATTGAGGATATTTTTGCTTATTTTTCTCCAAAAACAGACTTTGACATTTCATGCACATTGTCTCCTAAGGAGACAATGCGCATGAAATATCAATGTCTGTTTCTGGGGAAAAAAATCAGATTGTCGTCTGCTGAAGTATTTACTTACATGCTGTGCGTTAAATCAGGAAATATCCAAAGTAACTCGTAACAGTTGCACAACGCAGACGACCAATTCGGACACACGTCTAAAATGACAGGTGGAAGTGTGAAGATCGTTAGGTATAAAAGCCTGGAAAACTAAGCCGAACTAACACTTTGTTCACAGACCAAGGACTATTCAGCCCATCAGTAAGTACGTTGCATATATATTTTTCTAGAACAGAACAGAAGTTTATCTGACTGAAGCAACAGTTCACCATATAGAAATGTATGATACAAAATAAAAAAAAAAAAAGATTTTGGCGAGACGAAATTGTACATTTTGTTTAAATTATAATAAGAGTTTGTTTTTTATAAGTTTTTTTTTAATCCTTTTTCGTTTTTTTCTGTCTTTTTTATGTAAATTTTACATTCAAATATACTTAAATATGTGTTATGGGAGAGATATATTTAGCAATTAATCGGTTTTGTAAGGTAAAACTTTATCAATTAGCTAACACAAAGCGCTACAAATATCATATATTAGACATTTATCATTACAATATCCGAGTTCCTTAATTCATATATATGATGTGCAAATTGAGTCAAGAGCAGTCTGAGCAGGCTCTTCTTTGCTCGTTGATGAATTGTGCCTTAACGCTTTGCATGCTGGTGAAATCTTTAGCAGACGGCATATTGAAATATTTTTTTTTATTTTTCCCCCCCCCCAAAAAGGTTTTGACATTTCATGCAAATTGTCTCCAATGGAGATAATTTGCATGAAATGTCAAATCCTGTTTTCTGAGAAACATAAGAAAAACATCATTAACTGCCATCTGCTGAATCAGGTTAGATAGTGATAAACCCTTTCATCTCTGAGTTTGTGAAGTGGACTCCTCCATCTGTGAATTTGGATACATCCACTGATGCAAAGAGAGGTTTCAGTCTAAATTCAGAAATGGAATGGCAGACACTGACTGTATAGATTCTGATAAGACGGTTCATTACTTTCCTTAGGAGTCGTCTCAGCTGGATGTACACTGTTTGGTACATGTTTGGGTCTGCAGGGATTAAAGATTTAAAAGATTCTAATCTGGATCTACACTGTTTGCATAGACATCTGTACTGGTCTGAAGAATTGAAAGGGTTAAGAGAAATTGATACACCTACAGGGGAGGTAACTATAAAAATTGTTTTGAACCCCGCCCACCCCAACACGCCCTCTAAAAGGTGGTCTACTTCCTTTAGAGTAGAGCCATTATCAGGAGGGACAGAATGGCCAAACAGGAAGCCGCAAAAGTTATCACCCTTGTAAAAATGGCGGAAATTATACCATATGTATCCAGCCCCCTTACTTTCTTGTCTTTATAATTTACAGGCTCACCATGAAGGTCGTAATTTTCTCCGCCATAGCCGTTCTCGCCGTTGTTGGCATCACACTGGCTCAAGACTTCAATGACAACTTCAACAATTTCGATGACTTCGACAACGACGATGGACGATTTGGCCTTTGGGGATCCGGCGGTGCTGTCGGTGGTGCCGGCAGCTGGGGAGGTGCTAGCTGGGGAGGTGCCAGCTTGGGAGGTGTGTCAGGTGGCTGGGGAGGTTCTGGATTCGGCTCTGGAATCGGAATGGGCCCGGTCTCTTATGTGCCCCTCCCCGCTTCGAGAGGATCAGGATCTTCAGGAATTTTAGGAAGCCTTCGTAAGTGATTGCTTATTGTTATGAAAAAAAAAAAAAAAAAAAAAAAAAAAAAAAATCCAGAAGACAAACTGCATCTTATAGCAAATCTAAAAGAGTAGCTTGCAACCGTATTTCCTGAGTACCTTACAGCTAGGTACAGAGCAGTTCGCATATGTACGTAATACATGGTCCTTGTAAAATGTATTTTTACTAATCGATTATGGAAATTGACAAAATAAATGCTGAGGATCGGCCAGTCAAATTATCCAAATATCAGTTAAGGATACAAGGAACAAATTCTTTTACTCATAGAGCTCCATACTAATTCAACTCATTTTGGTGTTTAACAATTCTTTTTAGAGTATTACTGAGCTTCCAAACTTTGCTTTAATTAAAGACCAGGCTTAGAACAGCAAAACTAATCAGGAAACATCCCAACGACACCGGCACTAACTGGGACTTTTTGGAGGCTGAATGTAGCACTCTTAATTGGCAGACATCAAAAAAGCATGAAATGAGAAAATACCCTAAGTAACGTGTACATCTATCTAATTTTGATCCCCTTAAACCCCACTTTATATAGTAAAACTGGGGTTTACAGGGGTATACAATATTTGTTTTATTTCTGCTCAAAAACATAGATTGTGGGTACTCGTTAGAACCCGGCGGTTCTAACAGGTGCCCACAATCTATGTTTTAAGCAGAAATATGAAAAATATCAGAATTTTTATTTGAAAACTTTCCGTTTTGGGTGGTGAAATTTTCAATATATTTGAATAGGCGTGTTTTCGTAATGAACAGTTTTGTGACAAGCTTGAACAGAAATTGCCAGAATCCAGTATTACAAATCCAATACAAGCAAATGTATTCTACTATCTACAGGGGCAAAACGTTTCAATCTCCTTGATTTTATACATTTCAGTTCCATTGTTGTTCCTGTTCCTTATCTTGCCCAGTTTGTTGAGCACAAGCACCCAAGCACCTAACCTTATCATCGTCAACGAAACTACTGGTAAGTAACCGGAACTAGGATACCGTATTCAAACTAATTAACGCACATAAACCTATAAGTAACCTGGGCTCAGTTGTTCAAAGCATCGTTAGCTTAACGAGCTTGTTAATGGTACATGTATTTTAGGTATGATAGGCTAAGGTATTTTCAAATACTTTGATACTTTTGCATAAAAAGTGTGAGTAGCTTTTGCATAAAAATGTGAGTAGCTCTTCCACTGCAGAAGCTACTCACATTGTTTAGGAAAAAAAATATTATCATCAATGTATTTGCTATATTTCAAAATAGATATTTAAACTTCACATGAGGTAACAACTTCATTAAGTTTTGAACAACTGGGCCCCGAATTATAAGGGTCACAACTTGAGAAAACATACCTTCTAGCATGTTCGCACAACGTGCACTCAGATCAGCCTGCGCCTTCGCGCAGTCTGATTAAATCTTCGACGTCTTTGTGTCATTGGCTATCCAAAACGCGCCCGGTGAAGATTCTGAACAGACTGTGCGAATACGTAGGCTGATCTGAATCTGCACAGGGCGCACATGTCCGAAAATTTACGTTTTGACGTTGTAGTTCATTATATGTTGTAAAGCTGAAAGCCGAATCTGGGGAATGACAAAAACCTAGATCAGCATGCACATGTACTAGCTGATACAAGTCTGCTGTTCATCTACAATCTGCAGTATCCAGACATTCCGGACAGAGAATGAACAGATCAGACTGATTCAAAGGCTAATCTGGATTATCGCTGTCCTTGTATGAAAGATGTCCGTTTTCCCCATTATCCCATTACTCCGGAAAAAAAGACCGAGCAACCAGGGAAGTGCCAACAATACGTTAGGCTTAGCTTGTACAGTGTTTTTTTTTTATTTGTTTTCTTTCTGTCTTTCTTTCTCTCTGAAGGCAGTCAGAAAGAAACGTCGACTCTAATTCTAATAAATGACAGGTTGCCCTGTGCAACACCGACCAGACAAAGAACATGATCGACCTGGTCTGTCAGGGTACATCCCAGTGGTTTACAAAATCTGTGAGCTAAGAATAGAAATTCCGATCAGACTGCGCTAATGTGCCTTCGCTTATGGGAACTAGATACATCTGGCATCCTTTTATGCAATTTTACAAGGGAGATAATTTGTGACTTCCCATTAGCTTTTCTGCACAACGAGGCCCTGACATTGGGAGCAAATTCTTTCCTTTTTTGAAAATCACCATATAAAAAGGTGTCTTTGGGGCATACATCCACAGTAAAGTTCCAGCTCCGCCAGTGAAGCACAATAATGCAAGTATTTTTGCCATACCCTGACCTATTCTAGAGCATTCAATGAGTCTATAAACGGTCAGCGAAGGCCCAGGCCAGACTGCGCAAATGCAACTTCGCTGGCCGCATATTGACATAACATGGCGCCAGTCAGTTTCTTTTTTTCCTTTGTTTCCATTTTTCTTTCTATTTTGCTGTTCGCATACTGTCCCAACGGCATAGTTTCCATGCTGTCAATCATTTTCTTTTTTTCTTTTTTTTTTTATCTTTAACCAATTCTCTGTTTATTTTATATGACAAATTCTTTCTCAATTTGTTTTCTTCTCTCTTTTTTCTTTTTCTTTTGCTGTTCGCATACTACCTTAACGGTAAGTGTTCATGATGCCAATCATTTGTTTTCTCTTTGTTTTCTTTTCTTTAACCACTTCTCTGTCTATTTTGTAGTAACCAATTCTCTCTCTATTTTATAGCAACCAATTCTCTGACTATTTTACAGTAACCAATTCTCTCTCTGTTTCAAAGTAACCAATTCTCTGACTATTTTCATATTAGCCAATTCTCTCTCTGTTCCATAGTAACAAATTTTCTATCTATTTTATTGTAACCAATTCTCTCTCTGTTTCATAGCAACCAGTATAGTAACCAATTATCTCTTTATTCATTCTCTCTCTATTTTATTGTAACCAATTCTCTCTCTATTTTATAGTAACAAATTCTCTCTCTATTTTATAGTAACAAATTCTCTGTCTATTTTATTGTAACCAATTCTCTCTCTATTTTATAGTAACAAATTCTCTGTCTATTTTATAGTAAACAATTCTCTCTATTTTATAGTAACCAATTCTCTTTATTTTATAATAACCAATTCTTTCTCTATTTTCAGGTTAATCTGTTGATGGCGAACGCAGTCAGGTTTACGCTACTGTTGTGTTTGTGTCTATATTTATTCTATGTAATAAATAAAATACCTAAAAAATAATACATTGTCGTCATTATTTGATATCTTCTTTGTCTCTAAGAGATCAGAGCTTCAGAGAAGATGAAGAATTGGTGATAAATGATAAATTAGCTTACATATTCGCTTTTTAGCAAAATAAATTAATAAATAAATACAAAATAAAAGAATGAACAGAAAATTAAAAAAAAAAAAAAAAAAAAAAAAAAAAAAAAAAAAAAAAACGCTATCGGTATTCATTAGAGTCACCTCAGAGAGACAATTAAAATGAATGCGAGAATGTAAGTTTTGAAGAAGAAAAAAATGAAAAAGATATTTTAATACCACCTTTTATCTTGTACAATGCTTAAAGTGTTATGATGAGCCATCCAAACAGGAAATGACTTTATGACATGGGACCGGCGTAGACCCAGATAAGGTTTCGCATCCGCGCAGACTGATCTGAGTGTACACCGGTCGCTACCAATGTATGGATATTTAAAGGAAGTGATACACTTTCAGTGGGAGGTAACTCTTTCAAAATTGTTTCCTTTCCCTTCTAAAAGTAATCTACCCTTAACAGAAAGAATTTGCTCCCACAGGGAAAACATAGCATATAAAATCTAAACCTTTACCACTTTCAAAATAAATTCAGCAGACGACTAATTGATACTAAAGGAGATAATCTGCATGAAATGTCAAGCCTATTTTCTGGGAAAAAATGAAAATAATAATAATAAAAAATTAAATGCCATCTGCTTAATTTTTTACCCAGTATGTAAACAATTAAAGCCATATTCTTGAAGCCTTGCACGAGGGATTACATGGGAAAATCATATAAAATCACCCTTTGACCCATTAATACCTAGCATTGCATAAAATGGACAAACAGTGCAGACCCAGATCAGAAACCGCAAAACGCGACGTCTGATCAGGGTCTACACCTTGTATTTGGGACAGGACTTGCTATAAAATATGATAGCAATAAAAACAAGCAAGATATTCCTTAATTTAAACAATATTTCATTTGTATAAATGTCATATTACAATATAGACAAACAAAGACGGTTTACATAAACGGGATTCAGAAGAAAGTCAGAAGACGTGCTAATTTGTGTCACACTACATTACGAAAACACGCCTATTCAAATATACAGAAAATTTCACCTCCAAAAACTAAAAAGTTTCATATAAAAACTTTGATATTTTTCATATTTCTGCTCAAAACATAGATTGTGGGTACTCGTTAGAACCGCCTCGCTGAGGCGGTTCTAACGAGTACCCACAATCTATGTTTTTGAGCAGAAATAAGAAAAATGATGTATACCCCTGTAAACCCCAGTTTTACTATATAAAAGTGGGGTATGAGGGGTCAAAATTATATAGCCATGTTTTCGTGATAATATAACAATCATCAAGACTAACAATACATGATAAGAACTATTTACAGCGTATACAACTTTACTGTTATTCTATGTTTAACCATACAGCAAATGAAGTTGAGAAAAAAATACGTGGGCATTTATCTCTTGTACTTTGCTACCCCTTTTTATTGAAATGAACCAGTTCAAAGAGATTATGTAGAAGAGCCCACTCGGCATAAATGGGTTAAAATCACTTTGTGAAAAGTCTGCATGAATGCTTAGAGGAGCAAGGTCTTTGTTGAGAACGTGTTACCTAAGGCTACATGCAAACACCCCGTGGGATGTAATTGTCAAAATGTTACTAGGCGGTGCCATGCGAAAACGTGTCTTCGGACATATGCGACAGCCAAAGCCCAGATCAGCTTGCGCATCTATAGAATGTTTCAATGGAGAGCAAATGCCCGGATGAGACTTTGCAAATTTATAGGATAATGTGAATCATCACGTGTTGCGCATGCTCGATGGTACGAGCTCGTAGTTTTCACTTGGCACGGCCCAACATACAACTCAAGACTTGAAGCCGTTTTGTTGAAATTTTGCTTGACAATTCAGTGATACTTTCCTTCGGGGTACAACTGACATTAACCTATACCACTTCCTGGGCTAATTCAGCAGACGACAAATTTGTGATATTTTTCTCACTTTTACGGGAAAATAGAATTTGACATTTTATGCAAATTGTCTCCACTGGAGACAATTTGCATGAAATGTGAAATCCTGTTTTCTGGGGAAAATAAGAAAAATGTCGTCTGCCGAAAATTATACCCATAGTGCTAAGCGTTAAGGGGATTTGATACACTCGGTTCTTTTTCCGCTATTTTTTTTGATAAGGGAGGTAACTTTTGTGACTTCTTTTTTGCATTCCTGCGCACCAAATGCATTCTGAAAAGGGATCTACTCTGAAAGGAAGGGAGCAACTACTTTCCTTTTAGAACTGACCCCTTTTTAGAATTTTGACAGACTTGCCTCCCCTGTAAGTGTGTCTAATCCCCTTAAAGCTGCAATTTAGTTCAAAGACGTTTTTCAATCCTACAAAATCAGGGTTTGACACAATATTGTTGAAACTTTACAACAATCTGGAAGAAAAATCATACAGCTCCCGACTTGAATCCGTCTTTTTTTTTTTTTTTTTTTTTTTTTTTTTTCTTTTTTTAAATTCTAATTGCCAGTTTAGAAGGATAAAGGCTTTTTTTGTCAGCGTCGAATCTAACAAGTTGGGGTACATCTGACCTTAAAACTGCAGTATTTTATTTATTTTTTGTTAAATCATACAAAATCAGGGTTTTACGCATTCTGTTGAAATTTTACAGAACATGCGCTTGAAGTTGTCTTCCTGCTCCGAGGCAATGTACATGTTCAAGAAATCGGGTTTCGAAATAATTTTGTTAAAACAGCGCGAATGTTTGTGGCTTTCGTTGAATATAAGAGTCGGTCTTGCTGTGGTTCATTAGCACTAACCATGCTATGAGCAAATTCGGTAGACAACAAGCTAATGGTATCTTATTTTTTCTAGAAAATAGGATTTGTCACTTCATGCAAATTTTCTTCTTAGGAGACAATTTGCATGAAATATCAGATCCTATTTTCTAGGAAAAATAAGAAAAAGATATCTCATAATGTCGTCTGCTGAATTTTTACCTAGCATACAAAGTGTTAGGTCCTGTCCTTGAGCTATATACTGTAATTGCCGTATCGGGACAGATAGACCTGATAAAGCAGTGTAGACCCAGATCAGAAGCCACAGAACGCAGCGTCTGATCTGGGTCTACACTGTCGCCACTCCTCCAGTAATGTTTTAGACATGTCAGTCAGAAGTAAAATGGCCTTGATAAGTAAGGTTAGGGGATAAGGAACATGTGAAAATCAAAATCGTACACAATTAGGGTAATTCATTTTGCTGAAACATTATCTAATTACTAAAATGTGTGCAAGAACTTTCCTTGACCTTTTCTTTTTTTTTTTTTTTTTTTCACTCTGTCACCCGGGCCACATGTGGGCCTGTCCTACAAAAAAAAAAAAGAGATACAAAAAACAGGACTTGACGTCATTGTAATGATTTACATATGTTTTCCATTGTCTCCTTGGACTACTTGGACCATGCTAGAGATAATGCATGTCAATAAAAAACAATACATCATATCGGCCAAGTAAAGCGAAAAAGTGCCTTCGAACATGCGCAAAATGCTCAGATCATCCTGCACATGCGCAATGTCTCATCCGGGCCTTTGCTTTCCATTCATACATTCTGTAGTATCCACTGACTGTTTGCGGACAGTGAAGGCCCGGATCAGATTGCATGGATGCGCAGGCTGATCTGGGCCTTCACGGCCCGCATATACCCAAAGATACGTTTTCGCATGGCGCGGCCCATATTAAATCCGAATTTGAAGCATTTGTGTTGTACCTGTTTAATATGTAAAGGACAATAGGCTTCCCTAGAACACAAATATTTGAAACCACAGGAAACGAGTAGTCTCATTCAAAACTAAATGAAAAAATGCACAGTTTAGCCTTTGATTAAAGATATTCTGTTGAAACTTTGTATGAATACTAAGATAGTGTGTCCATATACAGTCGAACTTCAGTCGAACATCTTTGGGATCATGGAAATTTGTTCTAGACATGGCTAGTTCAAGCCACTTGAGGGTTAATTATAGCGCCAGGTTAGGAGATAAATGAAGATAATTTATGGATGTCTTTTCGATGTTCTATAAAATAAGGATAAGTTGAGTGTACTCATTACAATCGCTTCGATAAGGTGATTCTAATAAGCACATTCAATATATATTATTATGATAATATAAGAAACTTTCCCTAAAAGCTCCCCAAATATTTGTTTTCTTGAACTATCGGAGGAATTTTCTGGGGACTCAAAAAACGATTTCGAATCAGCCATAGTAAACGAGCTATCGGTGTTCGAGTCATTGAAGTTTTACGGTGTTCCTTTGTTGACTCTTTATGGTTTAATCCTTTCATACCTGCAGATTACAACAGATACCTTTGCAAACAGCGTAGATCCAGATGAGACAGCTCGTAACGAGCTGTCTCATCAGGATCTACACTGTTTGCTTTACTGTTTTGAGGTTTTTACTGCCCCCCATTAACAACAGTGGACATGTCCAAATTCAAAGCTGGGTCACTACTGATACTAAGGGGTGAAAGGTTTAAAGTACAGTCTTGACGAACTATGCATGCTCTGACTATATACCTTCTTATCTGGGCGGGCACTCCTCGCATATACACGAAGCTACTATCTACGATCGTACTAGGCCCGAGCAGGATGGTCGTACTAGGCCCGAGCAGGATGGTCGCACTAGGCCCGAGCAGGATGGTCGTACTAGGCCCGAGCAGGAAGGATGTATTCCTACACTTTACTTTCTCTAAATATTCGAATAGACAGGCATGAAGAAACATGTAGACTCAGACTTTCCAGGTGGTGGCTGATATACTACCTCAGTCTTTTTGATGCTTATTGTGAGATCATTGCTATGACATGAATCAGATACTTGATCCACACCTTTTTGCATTTTCTCTTCTGTTGGAGCACCCTTTGCCATGTCATCAGCAAAGAGGAACTCGTCTAGCACCTCTGTCTGCACCTTAGATTTAGCTTACAACCTTCTTAAGTTGAAAAGTTTCCCATCAAAGCGATACCTAATAGGTATACCATTGTCACCATCCTGGAAAGCATCTGTAAGCATGGCAGAAAACATCATGCTGAACAGTGTTGAAGCTAGTACACAGCCTTGCTTAACTCCATTTGTCACAGGAAATGGATCAGACAACTTGCCATCATTTTGGACTCTTGCAAGCATACCATCATGGAACTGCCGCACCATTGCTATGAATTTGGCAGGACAACCAAACTTTGCCATAATTTTCCAAAGTCCCTCACGACTGACTGTGCCAAATGGTTTGGTAAGGTCGACAAAGGTCATGTAGAGGTCCACATTCTGTTCCTGGCATTTTTCTTGAAGCTGTCGTGCTGTGAAGATCATGTCTATTGTTCCTCTGTTTTTCCTGAATATACACTGGCTTTCTTGTAGAAGCCCTGACCGTTTCAGGTACTCATTCAATCGGTTCAGTAGGACCCTAGCAAGAATCTTCCCAGCACTTGACAATAAAGAGATGCCTCGAAGATTGTCACAGACTTGAGGATTCCCTTTCCTTTTGAATAGGTGGATAATTGTTGCATCCTTGAATTCTTGAGGGATGGCTTCTTTTCTCCACCTAATGTGAAATAACTGTCAGTTTCTCTGCAACTGGAAGACCTCCTGCTTTGTAGATCTCTGCAGGTATTGCATCTGATCCTGGAGCCTTGCCAGATGACAGGAGTTTTATTGCTTTCACTGTTTCAGAGGCAGTTGGGAGCTCAACAAGCCGCGGATTACATTCCACCTGCGGTAGTCTGTTGATAGCTTCATCATTGATAGATGATGGCCGATTAAGGACACCATCAAAGAGTTCAGCCCATCTTTTCAAGATAGCTTCTTTGTCAGTCAGAAGACTAGTTCCATCTGCACTAAGGAGTGGGGTGGTTCCTAAGCTCTGGGGACCATATACTGTCTTGAGTGCATCAAAGACCTTTTTCATGTCCTTTCTGTCTGCAAAGGACTGGATTTCATCAGCCTTTTTTTCTCAGCCAGGAGTCTTGCATGTCTCTAAGCCTCGTCTGAACTGTCTTGCACATGTTTGAATAGGCAGTCTTGCTAGATACTGAGCTGGTATTTCTGAGGTAAGCCTTGTGTTTTTGGTATTCTCTTCAAGGAGTCCCTGAATTTCTTTGTCATTCTCATCAAAACAATCTTGGTGTTTGCGAGATACTGGTCCTAGGGAATCCATTGCTGAAGAGTGAACGGTGTCTCTGAAGACTGTCCAGCTCTGATCTACATCTTCTGAACTGTGTTCCAGTGCATCTAAACAGCTGCAGAGATCGTTGACGAATGAATGCTTGCCTCTTGCTGTCTTGTTTCAGCTTGGAGACATCTAATTTCTTTGGCACCTTCTTGCCTTATGGTCGTCGTACAGGCTGAATGCGCAGGTTGAGTTTGCTGACAACAAGCCTGTGATCTGTCCAACAGTCAGCAGCACACATAGTTTTAATCACTCTGACATCCTGTCTGTCCTTCCTTCGCACTATGAAATAGTCGATGAGATGCCAGTGTTTGGAGCGAGGGTGCATCCATGTTGTCTTTCTGCGAGTTGACGGAAGACTGTGTTGGTGATCAGTAATTCATGCTCTGCACACTTCTTTAAAAGGAGGAGTCCATTGCTGTTGCACTTCCCTACACCTTCAGATCCAATCACTCCTTCCCAGGAGGGTGGTCTGTGCCCACTCTGTCATTGAAGTCCCCGAGGAGGATGAGTCTGTCTGTTCGGGGTGCTGCAGAAATCATAGAATCCAAATCATTATAGAACTTGTCTTTAACCTCATCTGGATTGGTCATTGTGGGTGCATAGGCACTTATAATTGTTGCATGCCTTTTGTCAGATAAGGGAAGTCTCAGCGTCATCAGGCCGTCATTTATGCATTTGGGAAGTCCTGAGAGCTTGCTGACGAGGTGTAACTTGATGGCGAATCCTACTACTGCTTCACGCCGCTCTTCTTTCTTGCGTCCACTCCAGAAGAAAGTGTAGCCAGCACCAACTTCTTTTAAAAGCCCTTCTTCTGGAAGGCGAGTCTCACTCAGAGCTGCAATCTCGACTTTGTATCGGTCAAGTTCTCTACCAACTAGAGCTGTTCTTCTCTACCAACTAGAGCTGTACGCTGATATATATATATATATATATATATATATATATATATATATATATATATATATATATATATATATATATATATATATATATATATATATTCGTATAGAACACTGTATTGTACTTTCGTAAGTCTTAAACATGCATGTTGATGGGAATCGCCGCGCATTTCTTCATGCTCATAATTTCAAAACCTTTGTTGACAAAGTATACTGGGTAAGAACGTATGATGACCAAACATAATAACTGGTGTAATTTCCGCAAACTCAAATGATCATCAAAAGTCCATAAAATACACGCAGTTAATCAGTGATAATTTACATTCTGACGTCAACTGTACATGTACACAAATTAATTTATTGCGAGTCGGGTGTGTATTGGGTGTATTTTACCTGTTATACCTTAAAAGAACACAGTTGCTTGGCAAAACTCTAAACCAGTATCATGCAAAATGCATGCGTTTCTCCAAACTGTAATTAGTTTCGCAATGCTATACAGCGGTTTTGTATGAACCAATATCCAAGCTTTATATACACAAATACTCATCCGTATGTCTTTCCGATTGTAGCGTTACGTTTTTTGCAAGAAACAGGGATTGAGAAACCCGACTATTTCAAAGTTTTTTAACGCCTAGCAATTGGGTTAAATTTCAGCAGACGACATTTTGAAACAGTGTTTTATTTCTTCCAGAAAATAGGCTTTGACAGGAGAGACTTTGCATGAAATGTTTAAGCCTGTTTTCTGGAAAAAATAATAAAAATATGATCAGTTCGTCGTCTCTGAATATACCCATCGAGTGGGACAGGTTAAAGTTCGACTGGACCTTGAGGACTGGACATGCACTTGTGAAAATTAAATCGTATAAAATAAGGGTAATCCATTTTGCTGAAACATTAACCCATGTATGCCGAATGGACTCTTCTACCTCAACTCTTTGGACAGATCTATTTCCTATATAGAGGTGTCTGGTTAGTTTGTATTATTATCATGTTTTGTAGAAATTTCTGAACTTAATGCAAACAATGTAGATCCTTTTTAGACGCCGCGTTCTGATCTGGGTCTACACTGTTTGACAATGTCCCGTTTATGGGACGCTAGGCCTAAATGGGTAAACTAATTACTAAAAGATACAAAAAAAAAAAAAAAAAACAACATCTGACCTTTATTCCTTGGCCTGGGACACATGTGGCCCTGTCCAATGGTCATATTTATTGCTAGAAAAGAAAGAAAATCAAACAAACAGCCATTGTAATGACAATGTACAAGTTTACAAGTTTTTCTTGCAGTTCAGTTGTCTCCCTTAGCAATATTATGAACCATGCTGGGCTATTAATGCTTGCCAGTAAGGGAAAAAAAAAAAATATATATATATATATAAAATATGTCATATTAAAACAGAATTGAAGCCTTTACATGTCTCTTTTTTTCCAGAAAACTGGCTTTCATATTTCATGCAATTTTTTGTCTCGTTTTTCCCAGAAAACAGGCTTTGGCATTTCATACAAACTATCGCCTCAGGAAACATTTTGCAAGAAACGTCAAATCCTGTTTTTTTTTTTGTTTTTTTTTTTTGTTGTTTTTTTTGGGGGTGGGGTGGGGGGGGGGAATAATACTTAGAAAAAAAAAACACACACACACACACAAAAACTATCGTCTGCTGTAATTATTTCCAAGCATGCCAAGCTTAGGGCTCATTACCTCGTGTTTAAGACCGCATTTTATATCAGGATTCATTTACAGTTGGGGAAAGGTGCCTTCAGTGCACCTGCGGACAGCGAAGGCCCAGATCAGCCTGCGTACCCGCACAGTCTGATCAGTGCTTTCTATGCCCGCTTACAGAATCATCAAATCATGAGAAACTGCAGAATATTTCAATATTTCAATGTATAGCTAAAGGCCCCTACTAGATTGTGCGACATCGTTGGTTGATCTGGATCTTTACTGTTCGTACTTGCCCCGAAGACATGGCACGGCTCAGTTCTTCAGCAGATAAACTGTTTGTAGTAAAGATTACATTACTATACATCTTTTATTGTTTCCATTGGTACCCGAATGCCTTACCGTACTTATTCTAAATATTCGAGCAGACTGGCCTGAGCAAACAGTGTAGATCCAGATCAGACGCCATATATCTCGACGTCTGATCTGGGCCTATACTGTCTGCAACTGTTGTTGTGTCTAAAAACTGCGGTTTGAGTGGCAAACAGTATATACCCTGATCATGCGGTACATTAATTAGCCCGTATAAAACTGACAGTAAAAAGAAAGCAGAGTTGCTATAATATTGGGACAGACAGGCTTGCACAAACAGTGTATACCCAGACCAGACGCCACAGAACGCGATGTCTAATCAAGGTCTTCACTTCTTATAACTCATCCAGCAGATTTGAGACACATGGCCAGGTAGCAAAACTGACTTGTTCAAATTTTACATCAAATATGGTCCAGGTTTAAATACGTAATCTTTAACCTTTACTACTTTCTGGACAAATTCAGCAGACGACAAATTGAGGATATTTTTGCTTATTTTTCTCCGAAAACAGACTTTGACATTTCATGCACATTGTCTCCTAAGGAGACAATGCGCATGAAATATCAATGTCTGTTTCTGGGAAAAAAATATTTCAGATTGTCGTCTGCTGAAGTATTTACCTAGCATGCTATGCGTTAAATCAGGAAATACCCAAAGTAACACGTAACAGTTGCACAACGCAGACGACCAATTCGGACACACGTCTAAAATGACAGGTGGAAGTGTGAAGATCGTTAGGTATAAAAGCCTGGAAAACTAAGCCCAACTAACACTTTGTTCACAGACCAAGGACTATTCAGCCCATCAGTAAGTACGTTGCATATATATTTTTCTAGAACAGAACAGAACAGAAGTTTATCTGACTTAATCAACAGCTCACCATATAGAAATGTATGATACAAAATATAAAAAAAAAAAAAAAGATTTTGGCGAGACGAAATTGTACATTTTGTTTAAATTATAATAAGAGTTTGTTTTTTATTAAGTCAATTTTTTATCCTTTTTCGTTTTTTTTTTTTTTTTTTTTTTTTTTTTCCTGTCCTTTTTAATGTAAATTTTACATTCAAATATACTTAAATATGTGTTATGGGAGAGATTTCTTTTATTTTTCCCAAAAAAACAGGTTTTGACATTTCATGCAAATTGTCTCCAATTTGCATGAAATGTCAAATCCTGTTTTCTGAGAAACATAAGAAAAACATCATTAACTGCCATCTGATGAATCAGGTTAGATAGTGATAAACCCTTTCATCTCTGAGTTTATGAAGTGGACTCCTCCATCTGTGAATTTGGATACATCCACTGATGCAAAGAGAGGTTTCAGTCTAAATTCAGAAACGGAATGGCAGACACTGACAGTATAGATTCTGATAAGACGGTTCATTACTTTCCTTAGGAGTCGTCTCAGCTGGATGTACACTGTTTGGTACATGTTTGGGTCTGCAGGGATTAAAGATTAAAAAGATTCTCATCTGGCTCTACACTGTTTGCATAGACATCTGTATTGGTCTGAAGAATTGAAAGGGTTAAGAGAAATTGATACACCTACAGGGGAGGTAACTATAAAAATTGTTTTGAACCCCGCTTACCCCAACACGCCCTCTAAAAGGTGGTCTACTTCCTTTAGAGTAGAGCCATTATCAGGAGGGACAGAATGGCCAAACAGGAAGCCGCAAAAGTTATCAACCTTGTAAAAATGGCGGAAATTCTACCATATGTATCCAGCCCCTTACTTTCTTGTCTTTATAATTTACAGGCTCACCATGAAGGTCGTAATTTTCTCCGCCGTAGCCGTTCTCGCCGTTGTTGGCATCACACTGGCTCAAGACTTCAATGACAACTTCAACAATTTCGATGACTTCGACAACGACGATGGACGATTTGGCCTTTGGGGATCCGGCGGTGCTGTCGGTGGTGCCGGCAGCTGGGGAGGTGCTAGCTGGGGAGGTGCCAGCTTGGGAGGTGTGTCAGGTGGCTGGGGAGGTTCTGGATTCGGCTCTGGAATCGGAATGAGCCCGGTCTCTTATGTGCCCCTCCCCGCTTCGAGAGGATCAGGATCTTCAGGAATTTTAGGAAGCCTTCGTAAGTGATTGCTTATTGTTATGAAAAAAAAAAAAATCCAGAAGACAAACTGCATCTTATAGCAAATCTAAAAGAGTAGCTTGCAACCGTATTTCCTGAGTACCTTACAGCTAGGTACAGAGCAGTTCGCATATGTACGTAATACATGGTCCTTGTAAAATGTATTTTTACTAATCGATTATGGAAATTGACAAAATAAATGCTGAGGATCGGCCTGTCAAATTATCCAAATATCAGTTAAGGGTACAAGGAACAAATTCTTTTACTCATAGAGCTCCATACTAATTCAACTCATTTTGGTGTTTAACAATTCTTTTTAGAGTATTACTGAGCTTCCAAACTTTGCTTTAATTAAAGACCAGGCTTAGAACAGCAAAACTAATCAGGAAACATCCCAACGACACCGGCACTAACTGGGACTTTTTGGAGGCTGAATGTAGCACACTCTTAATTGGCAGACATCAAAAAAGCATGAAATGAGGAAATACCCTAAGTAACGTATATATCTATCTAATTTTGATCCCCTTAAACCCCACTTTATATAGTAAAACTGGGGTTTACAGGGGTATACAATATTTGTTTTATTTCTGCTCAAAAACATAGATTGTGGGTACTCGATAGAATCCGGCGGTTCTAACAGGTGCCCACAATCTATGTTTTGAGCAGAAATATGAAAAATATCAGAATTTTTATTTGAAAACTTTCCGTTTTGGGTGGTGAAATTTTCAATATATTTGAATAGGCGTGTTTTCGTAATGAACAGTTTTGTGACAAGCTTGAACAGAAATTGCCAGAATCCAGTATTACAAATCCAATACAAGCAAATGTATTCTACTATCTACAGGGGCAAAACGTTTCAATCTCCTTGCTTTTATACATTTCAGTTCCATTGTTGTTCCTGTTCCTTATCTTGCCCAGTTTATTGAGCACAAGCACCCAAGCACCTAACCTTATCATCGTCAACGAAACTACTGGTAAGTAACCGGAACTAGGATACCGTATTCAAACTAATTAACGCACATAAACCTATAAGTAACCTGGGCTCAGTTGTTCAAAGCATCGTTAGCTTAACGAGCTTGTTAATGGTACATGTATTTTAGGTATGATAGGCTAAGGTATTTTCAAATACTTTGATACTTTTGCATAAAAATGTGAGTAGCTTTTGCATAAAAATGCGAGTAGCTCTTCCACTGCAGAAGCTACTCACATTGTTTAGGAAAAAAAATATTATCATCAATGTATTTGCTATATTTCGAAATAGACATTTAAACTTCACATGAGGTAACAACTTCATTAAGTTTTGAACAAGTTATAAGGGTCACAACTTGAGAAAACATACCTTCTAGCATGTTCGCACAACGTGCACTCAGATCAGCCTGCGTCTTCGCGCAGTCTGATTAAATCTTCGACGTCTTTGCGTCATTGGCTATCCAAAACGCGCCCGGTGAAGATTCTGAACAGACTGTGCAAATACGTAGGCTGATCTGAATCTGCGCTGGGCGCACATGTCCGAAAATTTACGTTTTGACGTTGTAGTTCATTATATGTTGTAAAGCTGTAAAGCCGAATCTGGGGAATGACAAAAACCTAGATCAGCATGCACATGTATTAGCTGATACAAGTCTGCTGTTCATCTACAATCTGCAGTATCCAGACATTCCGGACAGAGAATGAACAGATCAGACTGATTCAAAGGCTAATCTGGATTATCGCTGTCCTTGTATGAAAGATGTCCGTTTTCCCCATTATCCCATTACTCCGGAAAAAAAGACCGAGCAACCAGGGAAGTGCCAACAATACGTTAGGCTTAGCTTGTACAGTGTTTTTTTTTTATTTGTTTTCTTTCTGTCTTCTTTCTCTCTGAAGGCAGTCAGAAAGAAACGTCGACTCTAATTCTAATAAATGACAGGTTGCCCTGTGCAACACCGACCAGACAAAGAACATGATCGACCTGGTCTGTCAGGGTACATCCCAGTGGTTTACAAAATCTGTGAGCTAAAAATAGAAATTCCGACCAGACTGCGCTAATGTGCCTTCGCTTATGGGAACTAGATACATCTGGCATCCTTTTATGCAATTTTACAAGGGAGATAATTTGTGACTTCCCATTAGCTTTTCTGCACACCGAGGCCCTGATATTGGGAACAAATTCTTTCCTTTTTTGAAAATCAACATATAAAAAGGTGTCTTTGGGGCATACATCCACAGTAAAGTTCCAGCTCCGCCAGTGAAGCACAATAATGCAAGTATTTTTGCCATACCCTGACCTATTCTAGAGCATTCAATGAGTCTATAAGCGGTCAGCGAAGGCCCAGGTGAGACTGCGCAAATGCAACTTCGCTGGCCGCATATTGACATAACATGGCGCCAGTCAGTTTCTTTTTTTCCTTTGTTTCCATTTTTTTTTCTATTTTGCTGTTCGCATACTACCCCAACGGCATAGTTTCCATGATGTCAATCATTTTCTTTCTTTTTTTTTTTTTTTTATCTTTAACCAATTCTCTGTTTATTTTATTTGACAAATTCTTTCTCAATTTGTTTTCTTCTCTCTTTGTTTTGCTCTCTTTTTTTCTTTTTCTTTTGCTGTTCGCATACTACCTTAACGGTAAGTTTTCATGATGCCAATCATTTTGTTTTCTCTTTGTTTTCTTTTCTTTAACCACTTCTCTGTCTATTTTGTAGTAACCAATTCTCTCTCTATTTTATAGCAACCGATTCTCTGACTTTTTTATAGTAACTAATTCTCTCTCTGTTTCAAAGTAACCAATTCTCTGACTATTTTCATATTAGCCAATTCTCTCTCTGTTCCATAGTAACAAATTTTCTATCTATTTTATTGTAACCAATTCTCTCTCTGTTTCATAGCAACCAGTATAGTAACCAATTCTCTCTTTATTCATTCTCTCTCTATTTTATTGTAACCAATTCTCTCTCTGTTTTATAGTAACAAATTCTCTCTCTATTTTATAGTAACAAATTCTCTGTCTATTTTATTGTAACCAATTCTCTCTCTATTTTATAGTAACAAATTCTCTGTCTATTTTATAGTAAACAATTCTCTCTATTTTATAGTAACCAATTCTCTTTATTTTATAATAACCAATTCTTTCTCTATTTTCAGGTTAATCTGTTGATGGCGAACGCAGTCAGGTTTACGCTACTGTTGTGTTTGTGTCTATATTTATTCTATGTAATAAATAAAATACCTAAAAAATAATACATTGTCGTCATTATTTGATATCTTCTTTGTCTCTAAGAGATCAGAGCTTCAGAGAAGATGAAGAATTGGTGATAAATGATAAATTAGCTTACATATTCGCTTTTTAGCAAAATAAATTAATAAATAAATACAAAATAAAGAATGAACAGAAAATTAAAAAAAAAAAAAAAAAAAAAAAAAAAAAAAAACGCTATCGGTATTCATTAGAGTCATCTCAGAGAGGCAATTAAAATGAATGCGAGAATGTAAGTTTTGAAGAAGAAAAAAATGGAAAAGATATTTTAATACCACCTTTTATCTTGTACAATGCTTAAATTTTTATGATGAGCCATCCAAACAGGAAATGACTTTATGACATGAGACCGGCGTAGACCCAGATAAGGTTTCGCATCCGCGCAGACTGATCTGTATGTACACCGGTCGCTACCAATGTATGGATATTTAAAGGAAGTGATACACTTTCAGTGGAAGGTAACTCTTTCAAAATTGTTTCCTTTCCCTTCTAAAAGTAATCTACCCTTAACAGAAAGAATTTGCTCCCACAGGGAAAAGATAGCATTTAAAATCTAAACCTTTACCACTTTCAAAATAAATTCAGCAGACGACTAATTGATACTAAAGGAGATAATCTGCATGAAATGTCAAGCCTATTTTCTGGGAAAATATGAAAATAATAATAAAAAAAAATTAAATGCCATCTGCTTAATTTTTTACCCAGTATGTAAACAATTAAAGCCATATTCTTGAAGCCTTGCACGAGGGATTACATGGGAAAATCATATAAAATCAGCCTTTGACCCATTAATACCTAGCATTGCATAAAATGGACAAACAGTGCAGACCCAGATCAGAAACCGCAAAACGCGACGTCTTATCAGGGTCTACACCTTGTATTTAGGACAGGACTTGCTATAAAATATGGTAGCAATAAAAACAAGCTAGATATTCCTTAGTTTAAACAATATTTCATTTGTATAAATGTCATATTACAATATAGACAAACAAAGACGGTTTACATAAACGGGATTCAGAAGAAAGTCAGAAGACCTGTGCCAATTTGTGTCACACTACATTACGAAAACACGCCTATTCAAATATACAGAAAATTTCACCTCCAAAAACTAAAAAGTTTCATATAAAAACTTTGATATTTTTTATATTTCTGCTCAAAACATAGATTGTGGGTACTCGTTAGAACCGCCTCGCTGAGGCGGTTCTAACGAGTACCCACAATCTATGTTTTTGAGCAGAAATAAGAAAAATGATGTATACCCCTGTAAACCCCAGTTTTACTATATAAAAGTGGGGTATAAGGGGTCAAAATTATATAGCCATGTTTTCGTGATAATATAACAATCATCAAGACTAACAATACATGATAAGAACTATTTACAGCGTATACAACTTTACTGTTATTCTATGTTTAACCATACAGCAAATGAAGTTGAGAAAAAAATACGTGGGCATTTATCTCTTGTACTTTGCTACCCCTTTTTATTGAAATGAACCAGTTCAAAGAGATTATGTAGAAGAGCCCATTCGGCATAAATGGGTTAAAATCACTTTGTGAAAAGTCTGCATGAATGCTTAGAGGAGCAAGGTCTTTGTTGAGAACGTGTTACCTAAGGCTACATGCAAACACCCCGTGGGATGTAATTGTCAAAATGTAAATAGGCGGTGCCATGCGAAAACGTGTCTTCGGACATATGCGGACTGCAAAAGCCCAGATCAGCTTGCGCATCTATAGAATGTTTCAATGGAGAGCAAATGCCCGGATGAGACTTTGCAAATTTATAGGATAATGTGAATCATCACGTGTTGCGCATGCTCGATGGTACGAGCTCGTAGTTTTCACTTGGCACGGCCCAACATACAACTCAAGACTTGAAGCCGTTTTGTTGAAATTTTGCATGACAATTCAGTGATACTTTCCTTCTGGGTACAACTGACATTAACCTATACCACTTCCTGGGCTAATTCAGCAGACGACAAATTTGTGATATTTTTCTCTTTTACGGGAAAATAGAATTTGACATTTTATGCAAATTGTCTCCACTGGAGACAATTTGCATGAAATGTCAAATCCTGTTTTCTGGGGAAAATAAGAAAAATGTCGTCTGCCGAAAATTATACCCATAATGCTAAGCGTTAAGGGGATTTGATACACTCGGTTCTTTTTCCGCTATTTTTTTTTGACAAGGGAGGTAACTTTTGTGACTTCTTTTTTGCATTCCTGCGCACCAAATGCATTCTGAAAAGGGATCTACTCTGAAAGGAAGGGAGCAACTACTTTCCTTTTAGAACTGACCCCTTTTTAGAATTTTGACAGACTTGCCTCCCCTGTAAGTGTGTCTAATCCCCTTAAAGCTGCAATTTAGTTCAAAGACGTTTTTCAATCCTACAAAATCAGGGTTTGACACAATATTGTTGAAACTTTACAACAATCTGGAAGAAACATCATACAACTCCCGACTTGAATCCGTTTTTTTTTTTTTTTTTTTTTTTTAAATTCTAATTGCCAGTTTAGAAGGATAAAGGCTTTTTTTGTCAGCGTCGAATCTAACAAGTTGGGGTACATCTGACCTTAAAACTGCAGTATTTTATTTAATTTTTGTTAAATCATACAAAATCAGGGTTTTACGCATTCTGTTGAAGTTTTACAGAACATGCGCTTGAAGTTGTCTTCCTGCTCCGAGGCAATGTACATGTTCAAGAAATCGGCTTTCGAAATAATTTTGTTAAAACAACGCGAATGTTTGTGGCTTTCGTTGAATATAAGAGTCGGTCTTGCTATGGTTCATTAGCACTAACCATGCTATGAGCAAATTCGGTAGACAACAAGCTAATGGTATCTTATTTTTTCTAGAAAATAGGATTTGTCACTTCATGCAAATTTTCTTCTTAGGAGACAATTTGCATGAAATATCAGATCCTATTTTCTAGAAAAAATAAGAAAAAGATATTTCATAATGTCGTCTGCTGAATTTTTACCTAGCATACAAAGTGTTAGGTCCTGTCCTTGAGCTATATACTGTAATTGCCGTATCGGAAGAGATAGACCTGATAAAGCACCCAGATTAGAAGCCACAGAACGCAGCGTCTCATCTGGGTCTACACTGTCGCCACTCCTCCAGTAATGTTTTAGACATGTCAGTCAGAAGTAAAATGGCCTTGATAAGTAAGGTTAGGTAGTACGAAAGAGCATTAGGGCCACATATACTTTTATTTCTGTTGATAAGTATCTCGAAATTTCGACTTACTATCTCGAAATTTCGACATAATAAGTCGAAATTTCGACTTAATAACTCGACATTTCGACTTAATAACTCGAAATTTCGACTTAATATGTTGAAATTTCGACTTATTATCGACTTATTATCTCAAAATTTCGACATAAGATCTCGAAATTTCGACTTAGTAACTCGAAATTTCGACATAATAAGTCGAAATTTCGACTTAATAACTCGAAATTTCGACTTAGTAATTCGAAATTTCGACTTAATATCTTGAAATTTCGACTTCATAACTCGAAATTTCGACTTAATAACTCGAAATTTCGACTTAATATCTTGAATTTCCGACAAGATCTCTTGAATAGAATTCATACCTGGTAATCTCGTAAGATGTAGCCGCTGGTTATACAATCAAAATCTTTATGCAAGCTTCCGGCCAAGACTTACGCGACATCCAAATGTCAACAAACAGATACATTCTCCTGATTTATTGGTTTTTAGTAAATTTCATAGACATATTTTGAATCAAAGCGCTGTACGTGCTGGTGGCCTGGGCATCAGAAGGCCCAGGAGCTTCAAAGCTCACCAGATTTGAAAACGTGAAACTGCATGTTCATGTTGTCCTACAAAGGTTTGTATAGACAAGATACCCAGTTTAATTTGCATCCATATTGAAACAAGATTGAATATTTGCATGCAATGACCAATGACTAGAGATCCATTTGAAAGCCTGTAAAATATATATATATATATATATATATATATATATATATATATATATATATATAGAGAGAGAGAGAGAGAGAGAGAGAGAGAGAGAGAGAGAGAGAGAGAGAAAAGTGTTCACAGTACACGGATGTGCCCGCTTTTGGGTCTATAAAACTGTGCAAACCTGGCCAAATTAGCCTACGTCAATGCGGGAGCATCTGTGTACTTTGGACACATTTCTAGTTAACGAAGAATCCAAAAATAAAGAGAAATGTAAAGTCCTTTGCCTGCAAGGTCAGTAACTCTTAAACCATGAGACTAAGAAACTCAATTATGTGTTCCCTAGTAAGTGATTTTCAACAAAGAATAAAAAAATATGGAGAAATATAAGGCCCTTTGCCTGCAAGGCCTGTAACTCTTAAACCATAAGACTAAGAAACTTAGTTTTGTGTTCCCTAGTAAGTGATTTTCAACAAAGAATGCAAAAATAAGGAGCAATATAAAGTCCTTTGCCTGCAAGGCCTGTAACTCTTAAACCACAAGACAAAGAAACTCAGTTTTGTGTTCCCTAGTAAGTGATTTTCAACAAACATAAGGAGAAATATAAGGCCCTTTGCCTGCAAGGCCTATAACTCTTAAACCATAAGACTAAGAAACTCAATTTTGTGTTCCCTAGTAAGTGATTTTCAACAAAGAATGCGAAAATAATGAAAAAAAAAAAAAAAAAAAAAAAAATAATAATAATAATAATAAGGCGTGCATCCAGAGTATAAGTAAGGGAGATAACTCCAGACGGCCAGATGGCCGGACAGACGGACGCTCAGGCACCTTAGCCCGCAAGGCCTGGAACTCTAAAACCGTATGTCTGAGAAACTCAATTTTGTGTTCTCTGGAAGTGATTTTAGGTTTTAATGCAGCAGCGCCAGTCGCGCGTGGAGTTACGCAGTTGTAATAACATGTACGGGGACTGACTAGTATAGTATAAACATATCTTATTGCCTTTTCTTCAAATAATAGTACAGACAATGGAGTCCCGGAACAAATGCTAAGGAAATTTAACATCTTGTGTATTTCAAAGTAGACGTAGGTTGCAGTGCGTCTTATTTGATATGTTAAATAAGTATTTCATAGTCCAGATACGTGTGTAGCTGGAAATATCTTCATTTTGCATAACCAGCGGCTACCCCTTACGAGATTACCAGGTGTGGAATTGCAATCGAAGAATCAACTCGAAATATCATGTTGAAAGTTCGAGATAATAAGTCGAAATTTCAAGATATTAAGTCGAAATTTCGAGATCTTATGTCGAAAATTCGAGATAATAAGTCGAAATTTCAACATATTAAGTCAAAATTTCGAGTTATTAAGTCGAAATTTCGCGTTATTAAGTCGAAATTTCGACTTATTATGTCGAAATTTCGAGCTAGTAAGTCGAAATTTAGAGATAACTATCAAAAGCAATAAAAGTGTATGTGGCCCTAATGCTCCTTCGTAGTTAGGGGATAAGGAACATGTGAAAATCAAAATCGTACACAATTAGGGTAATTCATTTTGCTGAAACATTATCTAATTACTAAAATGTGTGCAAGAACTTTCCTTGACCTTTTTTTTTTTTTTTTTTTTTTTTTTTTTTTTAACTCTGTCACCCGGGCCACATGTGGGCCTGTCCTATAAAAAAAAAAGAGATACAAAAACAGGACTTGACGTCATTGTAATGATTTACAGATGTTTTCCATTGTCTCTTTGGACTACATGGTCCATTCTAGAGTTAATGCATGTCAATAAAAAACAATACATCATATCGAGGGTTGAGCGCAAGACTGGCGTAAGTCAGATGGTTGTTTTTCCCCAAACCTAATCTCCTCACTATGAAGGCGTTATGAAGATTATAACATTTCTTTCTGTAAACAATGAAAATTTAGGTGCCATTGCTCGTATGAGCAATGGCACCTAAATTTGCATTGTTTACAAAGGGGTCCAAGTTGCCCCTAAACAAGGGTTTCAAAAATATGTTTGAGTTACCATAGTCTTGCGCTCAACCCTCGATATATATCGGCCAAGTAAAGCGAAAAAGTGCCTTCGAACATGCGCAAAATGCTCAGATTATCCTGCACATGCGCAATGTCTCATCCGGGCCTTTGCTTTCCATTCATACATTCTGTAGTATCCACTGACTGTTTGCGGACAGTGAAGGCCCGGATCAGATTGCATGGATGCGCAGGCTGATCTGGGCCTTCACGGCCCGCATATACCCAAAGATACGTTTTCGCATGGCGCGGCCCATATTAAATCCGAATTTGAAGCATTTGTGTTGTACCTGTTTAATATGTAAAGGACAATAGGCTTTCCTAGAACACAAATATTTGAAACCACAGGAAACGAGTAGTCTCATTCAAAACTAAATGAAAAAATGCACAGTTTAGCCTTTGATTAAAGATATTATGTTGAAACTTTGTATGAATACTAAGATAGTGTGTCCATATACAGTCGAACTTCAGTCGAACATCTTTGGGATCATGGAAATTTGTTCTAGACATGGCTAGTTCAAGCCACTTGAGGGTTAATTATAGCGCCAGGTTAGGAGATAAATGAAGATAATTTATGGATGTCTTTTCGATGTTCTATAAAATAAGGATAAGTTGAGTGTACTCATTACAATCGCTTCGATAAGGTGATTCTAATAAGCACATTCAATATATATTATTATGATAATATAAGAAACTTTCCCTAAAAGCTCCCCAAATATTTGTTTTCTTGAACTATCGGAGGAATTTTCTGGGGACTCAAAAAACGATTTCGAATCAGCCATAGTAAACGAGCTATCGGTGTTCGAGTCATTGAAGTTTTACGGTGTTCCTTTGTTGACTCTTTATGGTTTAATCCTTTCATACCTGCAGATTACAACAGATACCTTTGCAAACAGCGTAGATCCAGATGAGACAGCTCGTAACGAGCTGTCTCATCAGGATCTACACTGTTTGCTTTACTGTTTTGAGGTTTTTACTGCCCCCCATTAACAACAGTGGACATGTCCAAATTCAAAGCTGGGTCACTACTGATACTAAGGGGTGAAAGGTTTAAAGTACAGTCTTGACGAACTATGCATGCTCTGACTATATACCTTCTTATCTGGGCGGGCACTCCTCGCATATACACGAAGCTACTATCTACGATCGTACTAGGCCCGAGCAGGATGGTCGTACTAGGCCCGAGCAGGATGGTCGCACTAGGCCCGAGCAGGATGGTCGTACTAGGCCCGAGCAGGAAGGATGTATTCCTACACTTTACTTTCTCTAAATATTCGAATAGACAGGCATGAAGAAACATGTAGACTCAGACTTTCCAGGTGGTGGCTGATATACTACCTCAGTCTTTTTGATGCTTATTGTGAGATCATTGCTATGACATGAATCAGATACTTGATCCACACCTTTTTGCATTTTCTCTTCTGTTGGAGCACCCTTTGCCATGTCATCAGCAAAGAGGAACTCGTCTAGCACCTCTATCTGCACCTTAGATTTAGCTTACAACCTTCTTAAGTTGAAAAGTTTCCCATCAAAGCGATACCTAATAGGTATACCATTGTCACCATCCTGGAAAGCATCTGTAAGCATGGCAGAAAACATCATGCTGAACAGTGTTGAAGCTAGTACACAGCCTTGCTTAACTCCATTTGTCACAGGAAATGGATCAGACAACTTGCCATCATTTTGGACTCTTGCAAGCATACCATCATGGAACTGCCGCACCATTGCTATGAATTTGGCAGGACAACCAAACTTTGCCATAATTTTCCAAAGTCCCTCACGACTGACTGTGCCAAATGGTTTGGTAAGGTCGACAAAGGTCATGTAGAGGTCCACATTCTGTTCCTGGCATTTTTCTTGAAGCTGTCGTGCTGTGAAGATCATGTCTATTGTTCCTCTGTTTTTCCTGAATATACACTGGCTTTCTTGTAGAAGCCCTGACCGTTTCAGGTACTCATTCAATCGGTTCAGTAGGACCCTAGCAAGAATCTTCCCAGCACTTGACAATAAAGAGATGCCTCGAAGATTGTCACAGACTTGAGGATTCCCTTTCCTTTTGAATAGGTGGATAATTGTTGCATCCTTGAATTCTTGAGGGATGGCTTCTTTTCTCCACCTAATGTGAAATAACTGTCAGTTTCTCTGCAACTGGAAGACCTCCTGCTTTGTAGATCTCTGCAGGTATTGCATCTGATCCTGGAGCCTTGCCAGATGACAGGAGTTTTATTGCTTTCACTGTTTCAGAGGCAGTTGGGAGCTCAACAAGCCGCGGATTACATTCCACCTGCGGTAGTCTGTTGATAGCTTCATCATTGATAGATGATGGCCGATTAAGGACACCATCAAAGAGTTCAGCCCATCTTTTCAAGATAGCTTCTTTGTCAGTCAGAAGACTAGTTCCATCTGCACTAAGGAGTGGGGTGGTTCCTAAGCTCTGGGGACCATATACTGTCTTGAGTGCATCAAAGACCTTTTTCATGTCCTTTCTGTCTGCAAAGGACTGGATTTCATCAGCCTTTTTTTCTCAGCCAGGAGTCTTGCATGTCTCTAAGCCTCGTCTGAACTGTCTTGCACATGTTTGAATAGGCAGTCTTGCTAGATACTGAGCTGGTATTTCTGAGGTAAGCCTTGTGTTTTTGGTATTCTCTTCAAGGAGTCCCTGAATTTCTTTGTCATTCTCATCAAAACAATCTTGGTGTTTGCGAGATACTGGTCCTAGGGAATCCATTGCTGAAGATAACGGTGTCTCTGAAGACTGTCCAGCTCTGATCTACATCTTCTGAACTGTGTTCCAGTGCATCTAAACAGCTGCAGAGATCGTTGACGAATGAATGCTTGCCTCTTGCTGTCTTGTTTCAGCTTGGAGACATCTAATTTCTTTGGCACCTTCTTGCCTTATGGTCGTCGTACAGGCTGAATGCGCAGGTTGAGTTTGCTGACAACAAGCCTGTGATCTGTCCAACAGTCTGCAGCACACATAGTTTTAATCACTCTGACATCCTGTCTGTCCTTCCTTCGCACTATGACATAGTCGATGAGATGCCAGTGTTTGGAGCGAGGGTGCATCCATGTTGTCTTTCTGCGAGTTGGTAGACGGAAGACTGTGTTGGTGATCAGTAATTCATGCTCTGCACACTTCTTTAAAAGGAGGAGTCCATTGCTGTTGCACTTCCCTACACCTTCAGATCCAGTCACTCCTTCCCAGGTCTGGTGGTCTGTGCCCACTCTGTCATTGAAGTCCCCGAGGAGGATGAGTCTGTCTGTCCGGGGTGCTGCAGAAATCATAGAATCCAAATCATTATAGAACTTGTCTTTAACCTCATCTGGATTGGTCATTGTGGGTGCATAGGCACTTATAATTGTTGCATGTCTTTTGCCAGATAAGGGAAGTCTCAGCGTCATCAGGCCGTCATTTATGCATTTGGGAAGTCCTGAGAGCTTGCTGACGAGGTGTAACTTGATGGCGAATCCTACTCCTGCTTCACGCCGCTCTTCTTTCTTGCGTCCACTCCAGAAGAAAGTGTAGCCAGCACCAACTTCTTTTAAAAGCCCTTCTTCTGCAAGGCGAGTCTCACTCAGAGCTGCAATCTCGACTTTGTATCTGTCAAGTTCTCTACCAACTAGAACTGTTCTTCTCTACCAACTAGAGCTGTTCGCTGATATATATATATATATATATATATATATATATATATATATATATATATATATATATATATTCGTATAGAACACTGTATTGTACTTTCGTAAGTCTTAAACATGCATGTTGATGGGAATCGCCGCGCATTTCTTCATGCTCATAATTTCAAAACCTTTGTTGACAAAGTATACTGGGTAAGAACGTATGATGACCAAACATAATAACTGGTGTAATTTCCGCAAACTCAAATGACCATCAAAAGTCCATAAAATACACGCAGTTAATCAGTGATAATTTACATTCTGACGTCAACTGTACATGTACACAAATTAATTTATTGCGAGTCGGGTGTGTATTGGGTGTATTTTACCTGTTATACCTTAAAAGAACTTACAGTTGCTTGGCAAAACTCTAAACCAGTATCATGCAAAATGCATGCGTTTCTCCAAACTGTAATTAGTTTCGCAATGCTATACAGCGGTTTTGTATGAACCAATGTCCAAGCTTTATATACACAAATACTCATCCGTATGTCTTTCCGATTGTAGCGTTACGTTTTTTGCAAGAAACAGGGATTGAGAAACCCGACTATTTCAAAGTTTTTTAACGCCTAGCAATTGGGTTAAATTTCAGCAGACGACATTTTGAAACAGTGTTTTATTTCTTCCAGAAAATAGGCTTTGACAGGAGAGACTTTGCATGAAATGTTTAAGCCTGTTTTCTGGAAAAAATAATAAAAATATGATCAGTTCGTCGTCTCTGAATATACCCATCGAGTGGGACAGGTTAAAGTTCGACTGGACCTTGAGGACTGGACATGCACTTGTGAAAATTAAATCGTATAAAATAAGGGTAATCCATTTTGCTGAAACATTAACCCATGTATGCCGAATGGACTCTTCTACCTCAACTCTTTGGACAGATCTATTTCCTATATAGAGGTGTCTGGTTAGTTTGTATTATTATCATGTTTTGTAGAAATTTCTGAACTTAATGCAAACAATGTAGATCCTTTTTAGACGCCGCGTTCTGATCTGGGTCTACACTGTTTGACAATGTCCCGTTTATGGGACGCTAGGCCTAAATGGGTAAACTAATTACTAAAAGATACAAAAAAAAAAAAAAAATCTGACCTTTATTCCTTGGCCTGGGACACATGTGGCCCTGTCCCATGGTCATATTTATTGCTAGAAAAGAAAGAAAATCAAACAAACAGCCATTGTAATGACAATGTACAAGTTTACAAGTTTTTCTTGAAGTTCAGTTGTCTCCCTTAGCAATATTATGAACCATGCTGGGCTATTAATGCTTGCCAGTAAGGGGAAAAAATATATATATATATAAAATATGTCATATTAAAACAGAATTGAAGCCTTTACATGTCTCTTTTTTCCAGAAAGCTGGCTTTCACATTTCATGCAAATTTTTGTCTCGTTTTTCCCAGAAAACAGGCTTTGGCATTTCATACAAACTATCGCCTTAGGAAACATTTTGCAAGAAACGTCAAATCCTTTTTTTTTTCTTTTTTTTTTTTGGTAGGGGGGGGGAGGGGGGGGGCGGGGGGGGGGGCGGGGGGGGGGGGGGGCGGAAATAGTACTTAGAAAAAAAAACACACACACACACACAAAAACTATCGTCTGCTGAAATTATTTCCAAGCATGCCAAGCTTAGGGCTCATTACCTCGTGTTTAAGACCGCATTTTATATCAGGATTCATTTACAGTTGGGGAAAGGTGCCTTCAGTGCACCTGCGGACAGCGAAGGCCCAGATCAGCCTGCGAACCCACACAGACTGATCAGTGCTTTCTATGCCCGCTTACAGAATCATCAAATCATGAGAAACTGCAGAATATTTCAATATTTCAATGTATAGCTAAAGGCCCCTACTAGATTGTGCGACATCGTTGGTTGATCTGGATCTTTACTGTTCGTACTTGCCCCGAAGACATGGCACGGATCAGTTCTTCAGCAGATAAACTGTTTGTAGTAAAGATTACATTACTATATATCTTTTATTGTTTCCATTGGTACCCGAATGCCTTACCGTACTTATTCTAGATATTCGAGCAGACTGGCCTGAGCAAACAGTGTAGATCCAGATCAGACGCCATATATCTCGACGTCTGATCTGGGCCTATACTGTTTGCCTTTCCTCCAGCCAGTTTTAGACACATTATTGACAGGTAGTAAAAATGGACTTGTTCAAATTTTAGGAGACGTCTTGTAAGATGCTCGAATACTTGGGGTAAATCCGACAAATACTGGGACACCTCACCGCCTGAACATATATATATAAATATACCTGTATACTTGTTCTAAAATTTCGACACGTCTGTTTATTAACTGTTGTTGTGTCTAAAAACTGCGGTTTGAGTGGCAAACAGTATATACCCTGATCAGGCGGTACTTTAATTAGCCCATATAAAACTGACAGTAAAAAGAAAGCAGAGTTGCTATAATATTGGGACAGACAGGCTTGCACAAACAGTGTATACCCAGACCAGACGCCACAGAACGCGATGTCTAATCAAGGTCTTCACTTCTTATAACTCATCCAGCAGATTAGAGACACATGGCCAGGTAGCAAAACTGACTCGTTCAAATTTTACATCAAATATGGTCCAGGTTTAAATACGTAATCTTTAACCTTTACTACTTTCTGGACAAATTCAGCAGACGACAAATTGAGGATATTTTTGCTTATTTTTCTCCGAAAACAGACTTTGACATTTCATGCACATTGTCTCCTAAGGAGACAATGTGCATGAAATATCAATGTCTGTTTCTGGGAAAAAAATATTTCAGATTGTCGTCTGCTGAAGTATTTACCTAGCATGCTATGCGTTAAATCAGGAAATACCCAAAGTAACTCGTAACAGTTGCACAACGCAGACGACCAATTCGGACACACGTCTAAAATGACAGGTGGAAGTGTGAAGATCGTTAGGTATAAAAGCCTGGAAAACTAAGCCGAACTAACACTTTGTTCACAGACCAAGGACTATTCAGCCCATCAGTAAGTACGTTGCATATATATTTTTCTAGAACAGAACAGAACAGAAGTTTATCTGACTTAATCAACAGCTCACCATATAGAAATGTATGATACAAAATATAAAAAAAAAGAAAAAAGATTTTGGCGAGACGAAATTGTACATTTTGTTTAAATTATAATAAGAGTTTGTTTTTTATTAAGTTATTTTTTTATCCTTTTTCTTTCTTTTCTTTTTTTTTTTTTTTTTTTTTTTTTTTTTTTTCTGTCCTTTTTAATGTAAATTTTACATTCAAATATACTTAAATATGTGTTATGGGAGAGATATATTTAGCAATTAATCGGTTTTGTAAGGTAAAACTTTATCAATTAGCTAACACAAAGCGCTACAAATATCATATATTAGACATTTATCATACTATGTCCGAGTTCCTTAATTCATATATATGATGTGCAAATTGAGTCAAGAGCAGTCTGAGCAGGCTCTTCTTTCGTTGATGAATTTTGCCTTAACGCTTTGCATGCTGGTGAAATCTTTAGCAGACGGCATATTGAAATATTTTTTTTATTTTTCCCAAAAAAAACAGGTTTTGACATTTCATGCAAATTGTCTCCAATTTGCATGAAATGTCAAATCCTGTTTTCTGAGAAACATAAGAAAAACATCATTAACTGCCATCTGCTGAATCAGGTTAGATAGTGATAAACCCTTTCATCTCTGAGTTTGTGAAGTGGACTCCTCCATCTGTGAATTTGGATACATCCACTGATGCAAAGAGAGGTTTCAGTCTAAATTCAGAAACGGAATGGCAGACACTGACAGTATAGATTCTGATAAGACGGTTCATTACTTTCCTTAGGAGTCGTCTCAGCTGGATGTACACTGTTTGGTACATGTATGGGTCTGCAGGGATTAAAGATTTAAAAGATTCTCATCTGGATCTACACTGTTTGCATAGACATCTGTATTGGTCTGAAGAATTGAAAGGGTTAAGAGAAATTGATACACCTACAGGGGAGGTAACTATAAAAATTGTTTTGAACCCCGCCCACTCCAACACGCCCTCTAAAAGGTGGTCTACTTCTTTTAGAGTAGAGCCATTATCAGGAGGGACAGAATGGCCAAACAGGAAGCCGCAAAAGTTATCAACCTTGTAAAAATGGCGGAAATTCTACCATATGTATCCAGCTCCCTTACTTTCTTGTCTTTATAATTTACAGGCTCACCATGAAGGTCGTAATTTTCTCCGCCGTAGCCGTTCTCGCCGTTGTTGGCATCACACTGGCTCAAGACTTCAATGACAACTTCAACAATTTCGATGACTTCGACAACGACGATGGACGATTTGGCCTTTGGGGATCCGGCGGTGCTGTCGGTGGTGCCGGCAGCTGGGGAGGTGCTAGCTGGGGAGGTGCCAGCTTGGGAGGTGTGTCAGGTGGCTGGGGAGGTTCTGGATTCGGCTCTGGAATGGGAATGGGCCCGGTCTCTTATGTGCCCCTCCCCGCTTCGAGAGGATCAGGATCTTCAGGAATTTTAGGAAGCCTTCGTAAGTGATTGCTTATTGTTATGAAAAAAAAATCCAGAAGACAAACTGCATCTTATAGCAAATCTAAAAGAGTAGCTTGCAACCGTATTTCCTGAGTACCTTACAGCTAGGTACAGAGCAGTTCGCATATGTATGTAATACATGGTCCTTGTAAAATGTAGTTTTACTAATCGATTATGGAAATTGACAAAATAAATGCTGAGGATCGGCCAGTCAAATTATCCAAATATCAGTTAAGGGTACAAGGAACAAATTCTTTTAATCATAGAGCTCCATACTAATTCAACTCATTTTGGTGTTTAACAATTCTTTTTAGAGTATTACTGAGCTTCCAAACTTTGCTTTAATAAAAGACCAGGCTTAGAACAGCAAAACTAATCAGGAAACATCCCAACGACACCGGCACTAACTGGGACTTTTTGGAGGCTGAATGTAGCACACTCTTAATTGGCAGACATCAAAAAAGCATGAAATGAGGAAATACCCTAAGTAACGTGTACATCTATCTAATTTTGATCCCCTTAAACCCCACTTTATATAGTAAAACTGGGGTTTACAGGGGTATACAATATTTGTTTTATTTCTGCTCAAAAACATAGATTGTGGGTACTCGTTAGAACCCGGCGGTTCTAACAGGTGCCCACAATCTATGTTTTGAGCAGAAATATGAAAAATATCAGAATTTTTATTTGAAAACTTTCCGTTCTGGGTGGTGAAATTTTCAATATATTTGAATAGGCGTGTTTTCGTAATGAACAGTTTTGTGACAAGCTTGAACAGAAATTGCCAGAATCCAGTATTACAAATCCAATACAAGCAAATGTATTCTACTATCTACAGGGGCAAAACGTTTCAATCTCCTTGCTTTTATACATTTCAGTTCCATTGTTGTTCCTGTTCCTTATCTTGCCCAGTTTGTTGAGCACAAGCACCCAAGCACCTAACCTTATCATCGTCAACGAAACTACTGGTAAGTAACCGGAACTAGGATACCGTATTCAAACTAATTAACGCACATAAACCTATAAGTAACCTGGGCTCAGTTGTTCAAAGCATCGTTAGCTTAACGAGCTTGTTAATGGTACATGTATTTTAGGTATGATAGGCTAAGATATTTTCAAATACTTTGATACTTTTGCATAAAAAGTGTGAGTAGCTTTTGCATAAAAATGTGAGTAGCTCTTCCACTGCAGAAGCTACTCACATTGTTTAGGAAAAAAAATATTATCATCAATGTATTTGCTATATTTCAAAATAGACATTTAAACTTTACATGAGGTAACAACTTCATTAAGTTTTGAACAACTGGGCCCCGAATTATAAGGGTCACAACTTGAGAAAACATACCTTCTAGCATGTTCGCACAACGTGCACTCAGATCAGCCTGCGTCTTCGCGCAGTCTGATTAAATCTTCGACGTCTTTGCGTCATTGGCTATCCAAAACGCGCCCGGTGAAGATTCTGAACAGACTGTGCGAATACGTAGGCTGATCTGAATCTGCGCTGGGCGCACATGTCCGAAAATTTACGTTTTGACGTTGTAGTTCATTATATGTTGTAAAGCTATAAAGCCGAATCTGGGGAATGACAAAAACCTAGATCAGCATGCACAATTACTAGCTGATACAAGTCTGCTGTTCATCTACAATCTGCAGTATCCAGACATTCTGGACAGAGAATGAACAGATCAGACTGATTCAAAGGCTAATCTGGATTATCGCTGTCCTTGTTTGAAAGATGTCCGTTTTCCCCATTATCCCATTACTCCGGAAAAAAAGACCGAGCAACCAGGGAAGTGCCAACAATACGTTAGGCTTAGCTTGTACAGTGTTTTTTTTATTTGTTTTCTTTCTGTCTTTCTTTCTCTCTGAAGGCAGTCAGAAAGAAACGTCGACTATAATTCTAATAAATGACAGGTTGCCCTGTGCAACACCGACCAGACAAAGAACATGATCGACCTGGTCTGTCAGGGTACATCCCAGTGGTTTACAAAATCTGTGAGCTAAAAATAGAAATTCCGATCAGACTGCGCTAATGTGCCTTCGCTTATGGGAACTAGATACATCTGGCATCCTTTTATGCAATTTTACAAGGGAGATAATTTGTGACTTCCCATTAGCTTTTCTGCACACCGAGGCCCTGACATTGGGAGCAAATTCTTTCCTTTTTTGAAAATCAACATATAAAAAGGTGTCTTTGGGGCATACATCCACAGTAAAGTTCCAGCTCCGCCAGTGAAGCACAATAATGCAAGTATTTTTGCCATACCCTGACCTATTCTAGAGCATTCAATGAGTCTATAAGCGGTCAGCGAAGGCCCAGGTGAGACTGCGCAAATGCAACTTCGCTGGCCGCATATTGACCTAACATGGGGCCAGTCAGTTTCTTTTTTTCCTTTGTTTCCATTTTTCTTTCTATTTTGCAGTTCGCATACTGCCCCAACGGCATAGTTTCCATGATGTCAATCATTTTCTTTTTTTTTTTTTTTTTTTTTTTTATCTTTAACCAATTCTCTGTTTATTTTATATGACAAATTCTTTCTCAATTTGTTTTCTTCTCTCTTTGTTTTTCTATCTTTTTTTTCTTTTTCTTTTGCTGTTCGCATACTACCTTAACGGTAAGTTTTCATGATGCCAATCATTTTGTTTTCTCTTTGTTTTCTTTTCTTTAACCACTTCTCTGTCTATTTTGTAGTAACCAATTCTCTCTCTATTTTATAGCAACCAATTCTCTGACTATTTTATAGTAACCAATTCTCTCTCTGTTTCATAGTAACCAATTCTCTGACTATTTTCATATTAACCAATTCTCTCTCTGTTCCATAGTAACAAATTTTCTATCTATTTTATTGTAACCAATTCTCTCTCTGTTTCATAGCAACCAGTATAGTAACCAATTCTCTCTTTATTCATTTTCTCTCTATTTTATAGTAACAAATTCTCTGTCTATTTTATTGTAACCAATTCTCTCTTTATTTTATAGTAACAAATCTCTCTATTTTATAGTAACCAATTCTCTGTCTATTTTATTGTAACCAATTCTCTCTCTATTTTATAGTAACAAATTCTCTGTCTATTTTATAGTAAAGAATTCTCTCTCTATTTTATAGTAACCAATTCTCTTTATTTTATAATAACCAATTCTTTCTCTATTTTCAGGTTAATCTGTTGATGGAGAACTCAGTCAGGTTTACGCTACTGTTGTGTTTGTGTCTATATTTATTCTATGTAATAAATAAAATACCTAAAAAATAATACATTGTCGTCATTATTTGATATCTTCTTTGTCTCTAAGAGATCAGAGCTTCAGAGAAGATGAAGAATTGGTGATAAATGATAAATTAGCTTACATATTCGCTTTTTAGCAAAATAAATTAATAAATAAATACAAAATAAAAGAATGAACAGAAAATTAAAAAAAAAAAAAAAAAAAAAAAACCGCTATCGGTATTCATTAGAGTCACCTCAGAGAGGCAATTAAAATGAATGCGAGAATGTAAGTTTTGAAGAAGAAAAAAATGAAAAAGATATTTTAATACCACCTTTTATCTTGTACAATGCTTAAATTTTTATGATGAGCCATCCAAACAGGAAATGACTTTATGACATGAGACCGGCGTAGACCCAGATAAGGTTTCGCATCCGCGCAGACTGATCTGAGTGTACACCGGTCGCTACCAATGTATGGATATTTAAAGGAAGTGATACACTTTCAGTGGGAGGTAACTCTTTCAAAATTGTTTCCTTTCCCTTCTAAAAGTAATCTACCCTTAACAGAAAGAATTTGCTCCCACAGGGAAAAGATAGCATATAAAATCTAAACCTTTACCACTTTCAAAATAAATTCAGCAGACGACTAATTGATACTAAAGGAGATAATCTGCATGAAATGTCAAGCCTATTTTCTGGGAAAATATGAAAATAATAATAAAAAAAAATTAAATGCCATCTGCTTAATTTTTTACCCAGTATGTAAACAATTAAAGCCATATTCTTGAAGCCTTGCACGAGGGATTACATGGGAAAATCATATAAAATCAGCCTTTGACCCATTAATACCTAGCATTGCATAAAATGGACAAACAGTGCAGACCCAGATCAGAAACCGCAAAACGCGACGTCTGATCAGGGTCTACACCTTGTATTTGGGACAGGACTTGCTATAAAATATGGTAGCAATAAAAACAAGCTAGATATTCCTTAATTTAAACAATATTTCATTTGTATAAATGTCATATTACAATATAGACAAACAAAGACGGTTTACATAAACGGGATTCAGAAGAAAGTCAGAAGACTTGTGCTAATTTGTGTCACACTACATTACGAAAACACGCCTATTCAAATATACAGAAAATTTCACCTCCAAAAACTAAAAAGTTTCATATAAAAACTTTGATATTTTTCATATTTCTGCTCAAAACATAGATTGTGGGTACTCGTTAGAACCGCCTCGCTGAGGCGGTTCTAACGAGTACCCACAATCTATGTTTTTGAGCAGAAATAAGAAAAATGATGTATACCCCTGTAAACCCCAGTTTTACTATATAAAAGTGGGGTATGAGGGGTCAAAATTATATAGCCATGTTTTCGTGATAATATAACAATCATCAAGACTAACAATACATGATAAGAACTATTTACAGCGTATACAACTTTACTGTTATTCTATGTTTAACCATACAGCAAATGAAGTTGAGAAAAAAATACGTGGGCATTTATCTCTTGTACTTTGCTACCCCTTTTTATTGAAATGAACCAGTTCAAAGAGATTATGTAGAAGAGCCCACTCGGCATAAATGGGTTAAAATCACTTTGTGAAAAGTCTGCATGAATGCTTAGAGGAGCAAGGTCTTTGTTGAGAACGTGTTACCTAAGGCTACATGCAAACACCCCGTGGGATGTAATTGTCAAAATGTAAATAGGCGGTGCCATGCGAAAACGTGTCTTCGGACATATGCGGACAGCAAAAGCCCAGATCAGCTTGCGCATCTATAGAATGTTTCAATGGAGAGCAAATACCCGGATGAGACTTTGCAAATTTATAGGATAATGTGAATCATCACGTGTTGCGCATGCTCGATGGTACGAGCTCGTAGTTTTCACTTGGCACGGCCCAACATACAACTCAAGACTTGAAGCCGTTTTGTTGAAATTTTGCATGACAATTCAGTGATACTTTCCTTCGGGGTACAACTGACATTAACCTATACCACTTCCTGGGCTAATTCAGCAGACGACAAATTTGTGACATTTTTCTCACTTTTACGGGAAAATAGAATTTGACATTTTATGCAAATTGTCTCCACTGGAGACAATTTGCATGAAATGTGAAATCCTGTTTTCTGGGGAAAATAAGAAAAATGTCGTCTGCCGAAAATTATACCCATAGTGCTAAGCGTTAAGGGGATTTGACACACTCGGTTCTTTTTCCGCTATTTTTTTTGACAAGGGAGGTAACTTTTGTGACTTCTTTTTTGCATTCCTGCGCACCAAATGCATTCTGAAAAGGGATCTACTCTGAAAGGAAGGGAGCAACTACTTTCCTTTTAGAACTGACCCCTTTTTAGAATTTTGACAGACTTGCCTCCCCTGTAAGTGTGTCTAATCCCCTTAAAGCTGCAATTTAGTTCAAAGACGTTTTTCAATCCTACAAAATGAGGGTTTGACACAATATTGTTGAAACTTTACAACATTCTGGAAGAAAAATCATACAACTCCCGACTTGAATCCGTTTTTTTTTTTTTTTTTTTTTGTTTTTTTTTTAATTCTAATTGCCAGGTTAGAAGGATAAAGGCTTTTTTTGTCAGCGTCGAATCTAACAAGTTGGGGTACATCTGACCTTAAAACTGCAGTATTTTATTTAATTTTTGTTAAATCATACAAAATCAGGGTTTTACGCATTCTGTTGAAATTTTACAGAACATGCGCTTGAAGTTGTCTTCCTGCTCCGAGGCAATGTACATGTTCAAGAAATCGGGTTTCGAAATAATTTTGTTAAAACAGCGCGAATGTTTGTGGCTTTCGTTGAATATAAGAGTCGGTCTTGCTGTGGTTCATTAGCACTAACCATGCTATGAGCAAATTCGGTAGACAACAAGCTAATGGTATCTTATTTTTTCTAGAAAATAGGATTTGTCACTTCATGCAAATTTTCTTCTTAGGAGACAATTTGCATGAAATATCAGATCCTATTTTCTAGGAAAAATAAGAAAAAGATATTTCATAATGTCGTCTGCTGAATTTTTACCTAGCATACAAAGTGTTAGGTCCTGTCCTTGAGCTATATACTGTAATTGCCGTATCGGGACAGATAGACCTAATAAAGCAGTCTAGACCCAGATCAGAAGCCACAGAACGCAGCGTCTGATCTGGGTCTACACTGTCGCCACTCCTCCAGTAATGTTTTAGACATGTCAGTCAGAAGTAAAATGGCCTTGATAAGTAAGGTTAGGGGATAAGGAACATGTGAAAATCAAAATCGTACACAATTAGGGTAATTCATTTTGCTGAAACATTATCTAATTACTAAAATGTGTGCAAGAACTTTCCTTGACCTTTTTTTTTTCACTCTGTCACCCGGGCCACATGTGGGCCTGTCCTACAAAAAAAAAAAAGAGATACAAAAAACAGGACTTGACGTCATTGTAATAATTTACATATGTTTTCCATTGTCTCCTTGGACTACTTGGACCATGCTAGAGATAATGCATGTCAATAAAAAACAATACGTCATATCGGCCAAGGAAAGCGAAAAAGTGCCTTCGAACATGCGCAAAATGCTCAGATCATCCTGCACATGCGCAATGTCTCATCCGGGCCTTTGCTTTCCATTCATACATTCTGTAGTATCCACTGACTGTTTGCGGACAGTGAAGGCCCGGATCAGATTGCATGGATGCGCAGGCTGATCTGGGCCTTCACGGCCCGCATATACCCAAAGATACGTTTTCGCATGGCGCGGCCCATATTAAATCCGAATTTGAAGCATTTGTGTTGTACCTGTTTAATATGTAAAGGACAATAGGCTTCCCTAGAACACAAATATTTGAAACCACAGGAAACGAGTAGTCTCATTCAAAACTAAATGAAAAAATGCACAGTTTAGCCTTTGATTAAAGATATTATGTTGAAACTTTGTATGAATACTAAGATAGTGTGTCCATATACAGTCGAACTTCAGTCGAACATCTTTGGGATCATGGAAATTTGTTCTAGACATGGCTAGTTCAAGCCACTTGAGGGTTAATTATAGCGCCAGGTTAGGAGATAAATGAAGATAATTTATGGATGTCTTTTCGATGTTCTATAAAATAAGGATAAGTTGAGTGTACTCATTACAATCGCTTCGATAAGGTGATTCTAATAAGCACATTCAATATACATAATTATGATAATATAAGAAACTTTCCCTAAAAGCTCCCCAAATATTTGTTTTCTTGAACTATCGGAGGAATTTTCTGGGGACTCAAAAAACGATTTCGAATCAGCCATAGTAAACGAGCTATCGGTGTTCGAGTCATTGAAGTTTTACAGTGTTCCTTTGTTGACTCTTTATGGTTTAATCCTTTCATACCTGCAGACCAAAACAGATACCCGAGCAGGATGGTCGTACTAGGCCCGAGCAGGATGGTCGTACTAGGCCCGAGCAGAATGGTCGCACTAGGCCCGAGCAGGATGGTCGTACTAGGCCCGAGCAGGATGGTCGTACTAGGCCCGAGCAGGATGGTCGTACTAGGCCCGAGCAGGATGGTCGTACTAGGCCCGAGCAGGATGGTCGTACTAGGCCCGAGCAGGATGGTCGTACTAGGCCCGAGCAGAATGGTCGCACTAGGCCCGAGCAGGATGGTCGTACTAGGCCCGAGCACGATGGGCGTACTAGGCCCGAGCAGGATGGTCGTACTAGGCCCGAGCAGGATGTATTCCTACACTTTACTTTCTCTAAATATTCGAATAGACAGGCATGAAGAAACATGTAGACCCAGAGGGCGGCGCCTGATCTCGGTCTACAATGCTTACCATTCATTCAGCACTTTTTGATACATCATCTGAGTAGTAGACTGGGTTTGTTCAAATCTTAGAACAAATATGGTACGAAAAGTAAATAAGTGAACTCAAGAACTGATACAGTCAGATCCACATCAAGTTCTAAACATGAAAGGGAAAGACTGACAAATACAATTAAGTAACCACACAAAAGAACAGATGACAAGCAGAGTTGGCAACCCTTTCCCAAACAGGTGGCAACTCTGTTACGCAAACTTAACTGAATTTATCTATAACTTACAAAATTGTTAAAAGAAAAGCATTAATTTTACAAGTGAATAACTCCCGAACATTTAACAAAAAGTACCACAATCGTAGTACCGCCCTAGAAAAGTCAGTAATAAATTACTGAGGGGTGCGGGGTGGGGGATGAGGGGTGGGGCTTAGACTAGCTTTACGGGATCCCAACCCTCGTCCGCAGCTTCCATAGTGGATAATGGTAAAACATATATTTGTTTGGTCCGTGTGGAGGTCTTCTAACTCAACCATGAATCATTAAGGGAAACAGATAAATCACAGATAAAGCCTATAACGAAGCAAAGATGGGGACTCAAAAGAAACAACGTGTTGAGACACTTGGAGATCCCTGGGTTGTCAAACAACACCACTGGAATACTGGAGCAAAATAAAACCATCAGTTGAACCCCGTTGGGCCGAGAAACAAACATAAAAAGTTCTGGCCCAGACCATCTAAGTGAATAATTTTAAAGTCGGAGCTCGTATCATAGAGTATGAACACCGACCAACCGGCAAATAAATAGGTAAGCAAAGTGGTCAACCATGATTGGGTCAACGCTAAGCAAGCAGATTGTTTTATGACATCAATGTTATACCCCTTTCGTTTATAACATATGACAATTTTACTAAACTGATCAGAAAATTCAGGTTTACCTACAATTTTTATTAACTTATACACTAAGTCACCATAAAATTCAAGTTCCGATAGGCCTTGTAGCAGAAGGCTTTTATGCCGGTATCGTATTTAGGAGCCGATTTGTAGCGTCGACGATAAAACTTAGGAAAAAAAACAACAAAAAACTTTCCGAAGTTTATGATACCGATACTCCTATTTGGCAGTCAAAGTTTTGTTACGAGCATTGAAATCAGCCAAATGACTAGACACTCTAGCAAACCGGATAAGGAGAGAACTGTGTACACCATAAAAAGGGACACGAGGAACGTCGCCATCTAAAATAGAGAAATTAACACAATGTCAAACTTAAAATCATCGCGTTCATTATAAATTTTGAATGAAACAAAACCGTTTGAAATTGATAAATGCAAATCTAAAAACAGGGCTTCGGTATCAGTAGAATTAGCTTTGTTCAATTGCAATTCAGAAGGATAAATTTGAGCGACCATTTCTTTTTCTTCAAAGTAAGGAGTCCAAATATTTATGGTAAATGAAGTACCAATAAACAATAGCTGCAGCCTGTTCATCTTAGTTTTATTAGAATCTTCATAAAAAAAATCACTCAACTAGAAAACAAACAAACAAGCAAAAATAGACATACATATAGATCTTGGTTTGCAGTTATAGCGTGAACTTTATTATTTAACCCATAACATTCCCTGGGCAGATTCAGCAGACGATAAATTGTTGATACGAGGGTCCTGCAAAAAGTTTTGTCACTGGGTTCGGATTACTTCAGTGCTACGTTTTATCAAACATATTTTTATTGCAAACCTTCAAAGTATTCCCCCTTTACTGAAACACATTTTTGTAACCTTTTTATCTAGTCGCGAAAAGCAGATAAATATTCTTCTCTTGGTATCTGTTGGAGATACTGATAAATAGCGCTGCCAAGAGAACTTCTAGACGTATACTTATTTCCAGAAAGCATTTTCTTAAGCTTTGGAAATAAAAAGAAGTCACAGGGAGGACTCAGGTCAGGTGAATAAGGTGGATGTTTTAAAACTTTCATCTTTTCAGAAGCCAAAAAAGACTTAACCTCACACTTATGAGAGGAGGCGTTGTCATGTAAAAGGTGGACTCCTGACCATCCTTTGCTTGGTCGTTTCTTATTGTAACAAGTAAATTGGTCAGTGTATATGACTGCATCTATTTCAATTTGAAATAACTCAGTCAGTTGGAAAGCAATTTGAACGAAATAAACGGGCATCTTTAGCTATTGAACACACCATTCAAGTGCAGTGAAGCATTTTAAAATATGCCTGAAGTAAAACCAAGGAAGCCTATTAGTGACAAAATTTTTTGCATGACCCTCGTATTGTCTTTTTTATATTATTTTTCCCAGAGAACAGGCTTCGACATATCATGCAAATTGTCTCCAGGAAACAATCTGTGTGAAATATCAAAGCCTGTTTTCTAGGAAAAATAAGAAAATATTTCAAAATGTCGTCTGCTGAAATTATTACCGAATATGCCAAGCGTTAAATTTGTAACAAAGCTCATTGCCTCATATTTAGGACAAGACTTGTTTTATACAGTTGAGCTTCTTAATGGAAAATGTGTCTTCGGCGATGGCATCCGCGCAGTCTGAGCGGTACCTTCATTGCCTGCTTACATTCAGAATCATTTACAGATATTGTAGAATTTAACGACATATATCTTGTTCGTCTGTCATTACTGACAATGACCAATCCTAATCAACTGTGTGATGTGTTATTATTTGTGTGTTCTAAGATGGCTGATGAGACCAATCTTAGCTCTAAACTGCCTGTTGCAGATAGAACAAGAGAGGTCTGAGGAAGAAAGCTCTGTTGGTGATGCCTTAGCTCTGGCTTTCCGCTGTGCACGTTTCTGCTCGGTTTCGCTGATTCTTTTTGCTTCGTATTCACCAGCTCCCCTTTTTATGAGGCCTCGCCACTTTGTACGATCTTGTGCAATCTGTTCCCATGACTCTGTTGGTATGTTGAAGTCTTTAAGAGAGGCTTTGAGGGTGTCCTTGTATCGCTTCTTCTGACCACCATGGGAGCGTTTTCCTACTTGGAGTTCTCCATAGAGGATTTTCTTTGGCAAACGTTCATCAGGCATTCTAGTAACATGGCCTGTCCATATTAACTGTGCCAATTTCAGAAGAGTATGTATGCTCTGCATCCCTGCCCTTTTCAGGACTTCTGTGTCTGGAATCCTGTCTTGCCACTTGATCTTAAGAAGTTATCTAAGACAGCTTGTATGGAAGTGGTTCAGTCTTTTGACATGCCGTTGGTAAACTGTCCAAGTTTCGCATGCGTATAATAGTGTTGGCAACACTACCGATCTATATACTTTCAGCTTTGTGTCAAGTCTGATTCCACTTCGGTCCCAAATACTTCCACGTAGCCGGCCAAATGCTGCACTAGCTTTGGCAATTCTAGCATTGACTTCATCATCAATGTGCACAACTCAAGACAATGTGCTTCCAAGGTAGGTGAACTTGTCTACCACTTGCAGTCGTTGACCTTTCATTGGCTCCTTGTAAGGTTTTCCAGGTGCTGGCTGATATACTACCTCAGTCTTTTTGATGCTGATTGTGAGGTCATAGCTGTAACATGAATCAGATACTTGATCCACACCTTTTTGCATTTTCTCTTCTATTGGAGCATCCTTTGCCATGTTATCAGCAAAGAGGAACTCGTCCAGCACCTCTGTCTGCACCTTAGATTTAGCTTGCAACCTTTTCAGGTTGGAAAGTTTCCCATCAAAGCGATACCTAATAGGTATACCATTGTCACCATCCTGGAAAGCATCTGTAAGCATGGCAGAAAACATCATGCTGAACAGTGTTGAAGCTAGTACACAGCCTTGCTTAAATCCATTTGTCACAGGAAATGGATCAGAAAAACTCGCCATCATTTTTGACTCTAGGGTTAGGTTAACCCTAACCCTAACCCCTAACCCCTAACCCTAGAATTTATCGACATATAGTAAATACCTCTATCACATTACGAAAACACGCCTATTCAAATATACTGAAAGCTTCACCACAAAAAAAAAAAAAACTGAAAGTTTTCAGATAAAAATTCTAATATTTTTTTCATATTTCTGCTCAAAACATAGAGGCGGTTCTAACGAGTACCAACAATCTATGTTTTTGAGCAGAAATAAGAAGAATAATGTATACCCCTGTTAACCCCAGTTTTGCTATATAGAAGTGGGGTTTAAGGGGGGTCAAATTATATAGGTATGTTTTCGTGATGAGCTCGTGCGGCTTCGTTGGCTGGTCTGGATCATGTCCCGAACACATGGCGTAGTTCGGTTCTTCCGCGGATATACTATTAGTAATTATGCGCTTTAAGTTAGCATCTGGTTCACGGTTCATTATTCACGGTTCAGGATTCAGCGTATGGTTCATTATTACGTGTTTTGAATAATACCCTGAATAATGAACCAGACGCTGCAGTTCGTATTTTGAATAATACCCTGAATCCTGAACCAGACGCTGCAGGTCGTATTTTCAATAATACCCTGAATACTGAACCATACGCTGAATAATATCCTGACCATTTTTTAATAATACCCTGAATAATGAACCAGATGCTGCAGCTCGTATTTTGAATAATACGCTGAATCCTGAACCAGACGCTGCAGGTCGTGTTTTGAATAATACCCTGAATAATGAACCAGACGCTGCAGCTCGTATTTTGAATAATACGCTGAATCCTGAACCAGACGCTGCAGCTCGTATTTTGAATAATACGCTGAATAATGAACCATACGCTGAATCCTGAACCGTGAATAATGAACCGTGAACCAGATGCTAACTTAACGCTCATTTTTGTAATTGCTGTCCTAAAGTAAAAGTTGTATTGTATGCAGCGTTTTATGCCATTACGAAAACACGCCTATTCAAATATATAGAAAATTTTACCACCCAAAAAAAAAGAGAATTTTCAGATAAAAAATTCTGGTATTTTTCTTATTTCTGCTAAAAATATAGATTGTGGATACTCGTTAGAACCGCCTCGACGAGTCGGTTCTAACGAGTACCCACAATCTATGTTTTGAGCAGAAATAAGAAAAATAATGTATACCCCTGTAAACCCCAGTTTTACTATATAAAAGTGGGGTTTAAGGGGGTCTAAATTATATAGGCGTGTTTTCGTGATGGCCTCCACCAACTTACAAACGTTTAGGACCATATTGCTTTAGCTTTGTTCGTCTGTTCGTTCGTCACACTTTATCTTGCGTGCAAGGTATCTCAGAAACTATTTGAGCAAGGGCTGAGCAGTAGATCACTTGATTAACTTTTAAAACAAACAAGAGCTGTAATCAGACAGCAGAGCTCGCCTGAACATGTGCCTGTCCATCACCAAGAAGGATTTAATAATGAAAAGATTAAGCATTATATCTGACCTGTGAACAAGGTGTCCTTAATGCCATGGGCACAGAGTGAGGAGGGGGTATTGCTGAATAAATCTTTGGATTTATATCTATCATCATACCAAATATAAACCAAATCCATCATATAGTCTGGAATACACTAGCTGTTCAAAACTTTAACAATATAGTTCCAAGACCATGATCTTTATTTTAAGGTCGTTGGCAAGGGCAGGGGTATTGCTGAATTATATCCTGGATCTATATGTATCATCATACCAATATAAACCAAACCCATTATACGAGGGTCGTGCAAAAAGTTCTGTCACAAATAGGCTTCCTTTTTTTTTATCCCAGGTATATTTTAAAATGCTTCATTGCACTTGAATGGTGTGTTGAATAGCTAACGATACCCGTTTATTTCGTGCAAATTGCTTTCCAACTGACCGAGTTATTTCAAATTGAAATAGATGCAGTCATATACAATGACCGATTTACTTGTTACATTGGAACATGGACAAGAAGACTGAAATTCGTCGGTAGCTATATTAAATGCCGCATTAGGCTTAATATAGATTCAAAGCAGATATTGAATGAATTGTGTGGTATATATAGACCTCAGACCATTTCAATGCGCACAGTTTTTAGGTGGGTTAAAGCTTTTAAAGCTGGGAAATTTTCTGTTGAAGATTATACCCGTCCCGGAAGGCCTAAAACCTCTGTTACCAAGGCTAACACCCCTGCTGTAAAGATTGTGGTCGAACAGGATGCGCGATAGTCTGTCAAAGATACAGCTAGTTGTATTGGCATATCAGAAGGCAGTGTGCAAACAATTCTGAAAAAAAAAACGTTTGGACCTGAGAAAGGTTTGCGCTAGGTAGGTACTTATGTGCCCGGGAACTTTTGAAAACATACAAAGGCTGTAATAGTCGGGTTATTTCTAACTTGCTAACAGGTGATGAAACCTGGGTGCACATGTTTGAGCCACAAAGAAGGGCTGAAAATAAGCAATGGATGCGAAAGGATAAACAAACGCCCATATATTTCCAAGAGAACCATACGTTCGAAAAAGATGTTGTACGCAATTTTCTTTAATTCAAGTGGGCCAGTCGTTCAAGTGCCTTGTCCATCTGGTCATACATTCACTGTCCGATTCTATAAGAATCCTGTACTGAAGAAAGTGAAAGAGTTTTACAATAAGAAACGACCAAGCAAATGATGGTCAGGAGTCCACCTTTTACATGACAACGCTTCCTCTCATAAGTGTGAGGTTGTTAAGTCTTTTAAAATTTGGCTTCTGAAAAGGTGAAAGTTTTAAACTATCCACCTTATTCTCCTGACTTGAGTCCCTGTGACTTCTTTTTATTTTCAAGGCTTAAGAAAATGCTTTCTGGAAATAAGTATACGTGTAGAAGTTCTCTTGGTAGCGCTATTTATCAGTGTCTCCAACAGATACCAAAAGAAGACTATTTATCTGCTTTTCGCGACTGGGTTAAAAGGTTACAAAAATGTGTTTCAGTAAAGGGGGAGTAGTTTGAAGGGTTGTAATAAAAATATGTTTGATAAAACGTAGCACTGAAGTAATCCGAACCCGATGACAAAACTTTTTGCAGGACCCTCGTATGGTCTGGAAAGTATTAGCTGCTAAAACTTTAACGCAAAGTACTGACATAAAAGTTATCAGTCTGTGACCTTGGCCTTAAGGCATAGGTATGGGTAAGGGTGTTGCTGAACAAAACTTCGAACTGTTATCTATCATCATACCAATTAATAAACCAAATCCACCAGATAGCCTGGAATACATGAACTGTTGGAAACTTTAATATAAAGCTTTAACATTAAGATTCTAAGTCCGTGACCTTGATCTTAAGGCTATGGACATAGGTGGGCGTATTGCTGAATAAAGCTTTGGATCTATATCTATCATCATACAAAATATAAACTAAATGTATTATATGGTCTGGAAAATGATAATTACTAAAAACTTTAACGCAAAACTTTAACATAAAAGTTCTATGCCCGTGACAAGACCTTAATGTCATAGGTGTAGCTGAGGGCGTTGCTGAATCAAGCTTTGGACCTTATCTTTCATCACACCAAATATAAAACAAATCCATCTTGAGATTCGGAAAATATAGGGTCTTAAAAACAATGGCGTAAAACTTTAATATTATGTGGATGGCAACTCTTACGCCGACGCCGATGCCAAGGTAGTGCAATAGCTCTTCATGGACTTCGTTCAGGCGAGATCAAAAGCGGATTACTTTATGAGAGTTGTGTCTTTTCAAGTTTGGCATTTCGTAGGGATAAGCATTTCTAGTTCTTGTTTAAATTGATATCGTAATACCTTGCCATATTTACCTTAAGTTTTTGGACAGACAGGTCTGAGCAGACAGTGTAGATCCAAATCAGACACCACAGGAATCTGATCAGGGCCTTTACTGCTTGTCACTCAGCAGAGTTTAGAAAAATCGTCAGGTAGCAAAATGGACGTTCAAATTTTAGAACAAATATGGTCAGGATATATATGTACCAATATTTAGGATAAATATATAATCTATATAATCTTAAATCTTTGAAAGGTTCATACTACTCTCTGGTCAAATTAGCAATGTGATGATATTTTTCAAATTTTCCCCAGAAAACAGGCTTTGATATTTCATGTATGTTGTCTCCCAAGGAGAAGACAATTCAAATGAAATGTCAAACCCCGTTTTCCCGGAACAAATATTTCGAAAACGTCGTCTGCTGAAAGTTTTACCCAGCACGCTAGGCGTTAAATGAGGAAATAGGCTAAGTATCTCGTAACTATTGCACAACGCAGACGACAAACACTGGCACACGTCTAAACTGACAGGTGGAAGTGTGAAAATCGTTAGGTATAAGAGCTGGGCAAACCAGGCCTAGCTAACACTTTGTTCACAGACCAAGGACTAATCAGCCCATCAGTAAGTACATTGCATATATATATATATATATATATATATATATATATATATATATATATATATATATATATATATATATATATATATATATATATTTATTTTTAAAGAACAGAACAGAACAGAAGTTTACTTGACTTTAGCAAACAATATCTCATCGTCTAAAAATATATAATACAAAGTATAAAGAGATATATAAAAGGGCAATATAAACCTTTAAGATTTTATATTGCCCTTTTGGTTTACATTGATCATAATAGAAGAGTTTTTGCTATTTTTATTTATTTATTTATTTATTTTTTTTTTTTTTTTTTTTTATTGTTGTTTTTTAATGTAAATTTACATTCAAATATATATTTAAATATGTGTTATGAGAATGAAAAAAAAAAATAAGGTAAAATCTTTTCAATTAAGTAAACTCAAAAAGCGCTACAAATATATAAAGTGGAACTTGAAAACGAACCTTCTGACGTGCGCACAACGAAGACTCAAATAATAAATCCACGCAGTCTGATCAGAGTCTTCGTTATCCGCATGAAGAAATTACGTATCCTTGGCTATCAAATGCACCTAATGAAGATTTTGATCACTCTGCGCCTGCTGATCTGAATCTTTGCTGGGCGCACATGTCCGAAGTTACGTTTTCGGTTCGCATATCAATCATTTCTTAATTCAATAGCAGCGTTTCTTAAATCATTAATGTAATGCATAAAATGAGCAATGTAAGCAGGCTCTTCTTTTCTCGTTTATATATTCTAGTTGAAACATAGTTTACTGATATAATAACACATAAATAAATGGGTTCGATCACATGTTCTTATAGCAGAGGACTAAGCCTGCCCAGTAAACGTGTGGTTAGGTAAACTGACCGCGCTCGACATGACCCCATTGGGTTGACTGGGCCGTAAAACCTCAACACAAACAAACGGTTAATCCCATATCAAAGACAGTTAGGCAATGATAAACATACATTCAACCATCCTGATGAGTAACATTTGCTTCGCAGCGTGTGAAAAAAGCCCTAATGCCATATGCGCGCAGGGAATATCCAGCTCATGGGGGTGGGGGGGTGGGGGGGGGGGGGAGAGGGATATTAACTTCCTATATATGTTATAGTGCGGATTTGCGTGCCGGATAGCCCCATTTTTCAGAGCTGCCAGGTATATCATTAGCCACACTTTTTTTCAACCAGCAATAAATGGGTATAAAAAAATCAAAGGGCAGTATATGAATAGGTCAACATTTCAGATGATCAATTAAATAAATGGGTCCGTTTTTTTTGAAAGGCCAGGTATATAAATGGGGTAGGTTTCGAAATACTGGCTCGCACACCCGTACCAAAATTACCACCCCCACCCCCACGCCCCCCCCCCACCCCCCCCCCCCCCCCCGCCCAAGTTACGCCACCAAGATGTTTAGATCAGCATGTACATCCGTGCAGTCTGATGTAGACATTTTCTGTTCGTCAACATATACTACAATATCCGTTGATTCTGTAAAACGAAGGTCCTGATCAGCCTGCGCGAATGCACCGTCTGATCTGGACCTTCATTGTCTGCACATTGCATAAGGGCCTTTTCGTGCGTTGCGCATCAAGATTTTATCATATTGTTCTATGTATCACTCAAATAAATAAATGTAATATAGAATCTTGGAACCAGTATAAAATGGACAAGAAAGCATGCTTAATTTATTGCAGTTATCGGAAATTTGTTGTCTTGGCTGAGTTTTTAACTTAGTATGATTAAAAATGTTCATATTTAGATTATTTATCCCAATATATGAGATTTTATTTCAAAACGCAATAGTTGAATATATTACTTTTTAGATTGTAGCATTATATTTTAAGAGCTTAGCAGTGAATAAGAAAGAAAAAAAAAAGATAGAAAAAAGAAAAAATAATACTAATAATAAAAAAGAGAAAATGCAATAAAAGGACAGCGATGATTAAGGAAAAAAGAAGAAGAAAGAAACAAAGAATTAAAAAAAACCATCGATACATTATCAAGATTATATAGTGTATCCAATGATTGCATACGCAGACAACATAGATGCTGATCAAACTGCAAACTGTGTTATTGCGCCGGCTGATCGGGTAGATGCTGATCAAACTGCAAACTGTGTTATTGCGCCCGCTGATCGGGTAGATGCTGATCAAACTGCAAACTGCGTTATTGCGCCGGCTGATCGGGTAGATGCTGATCAAACTGCAAACTGTGTTATTGCGCTGGCTGATCGGGTAGATGCTGATCAAACTGCAAACTGCGTTATTGCGCTGGCTGATCGGGTAGATGCTGATCAAACTGCAAACTGCGTTATTGCGCCGGCTGATCGAGTAGATGCTGATCAAACTGCAAACTGCGTTATTGCGCCGGCTGATCGGGTAGATGCTGATCAAACTGCAAACTGCGTTATTGCGCCGGCTGATCGGGTGTGTTATTGCGCCGGCTGATCGGGTAGATGCTGATCAAACTGCAAACTGTGTTATTGCGCTGGCTGATCGGGTAGATGCTGATCAAACTGCAAACTGTGTTATTGCGCTGGCTGATCGGGTAGATGCTGATCAAACTGCAAACTGCCTTATTGCGCTGGCTGATCAGGTAGATGCTGATCAAACTGCAAACTGCGTTATTGCGCTGGCTGATCGGGTAGATGCTGATCAAACTGCAAACAGTGTTATTGCGCTGGCTGATCGGGGCTTCATTGCTGATCATATGGAATACATTCATTTTTCCGTTTGACATCATATTTGTGGGAGATGAATACACTTGGTGGATTTTCCGCCATTCTTTACAAGGGAGATATTTTTTATGACTTCCTGTTTGTTTTCATGCACACCAACCCCCTTTCTGAAAATGGGTCTACTCTAAAAGGAAAGAATGTGGTTCGTTTGCCCTTTCTGAAAATGGGTCTACTCTAAAAGGAAAGAATTTGTTTCGTTTGCCCTTTCTGAAAATGGTCCACTCTAAAAGGAAAGAATTCGGTTCGTTTGCCCTTTCTGAAAATGGGTCTACTCTGAAAGGAAAGAATTTGGTTCGGTTGCCCTTTCTGAAAATGGGTCTACTCTAAAAGGAAAGACTTTGGTTCGTTTGCCCTTTCTGAAAATGCTCTACTCTAAAAGGAAAGAATTCGGTTCGTTTGCCCTTTCTGAAAATGGGTCTACTCTGAAAGGAAAGAATTTGGTTCAGTTGCCCTTTCTGAAAATGGGTCTAGTCTGAAAGGAAGGAATTTGGTTCTCTTACTCTTTCTGAAAATGGGTCTACTCTAAAAGGAAAAAAGACTTGGTTCGCTTGTCCTTTCTGAAAATGGGTCTAATCTGAAAGGAAAGAATTAGGTTTGCTTGCCCTTTCTAAAAATGGATCTAATCTGAAAGGAAAGAATTTGGTTCGCTTGCCCTTTCTGAAAATGGGTCTAATCTGAAAGGAAGGAATTTGGTTCTCTTAGTCTTTCTGAAAATGGGTCTAATCTGAAAGGAAGGAATTGGTTCGCTTGTCCTTTCTGAAAATGGGTCTACTCTGAAAGGTAACAATTTGGTTCGCCTGTCGTCTCTGAAAATGTGTCTACTCTGAATGGAAAGAACTGGCCTCCAAGGGGAACAAGTTCTTGTCTTTTTGAGTAGACCTAGACCCATTTTCAGAAGGGAGGAAAACCAATTTTGACAGGAGAGCAAATTATTTCCATTTAGAGTAGAACCATTTTCAGAGGGCAAAACAATTTTGGCTGTAAGCGGACAGCAAAGACCATGACTGAACTAAACAGATGCACATGATGAGCTGAAAAAAAAGTGACAATGTAGTATTTATGTTTACAAGACGTAAGACATGACTTAACTCGTCATGCTGAATACATTAAGATGCCGCGCCCACTTCTAACTGTCACCCAATAACATTACTTGATCCAGATTGTTGATATAAATTTACATATTATACTGAAAGGCAAACAGTGTAGAGCCAGATCCGTTGGCTTCTGAAGACCACCTGATTTGGATCTACACCGTAATTCAGTATGCGAGTTTATATCAACAATGTGGATCGAAGAAGCAAACTGATCTGGATCTATTCTGTTTGCAAAAGCATATCCGGGCTCAGCAGGTCCAGGGTTAAGAATCAATGGTTTTGCAGAATGTAACTGATGAGTGAATGTGCAGGATGATCGTACTCTACACATTTTACACATTCTTATAAACACCTTTTTTGCTTGACAAAGTTCATTTACATGTGCTTTTTTAAGGGGAAATCATACACGTACAGGGGAGGTAACTGTCAAAATTACCCCCCCCCCCCCTCCCTTCTGTAAAAGGGTGAACTCTAAAAGGAAAGAATTTGCTCCTTTTGGAGCAAAGTACTTCCTTTTAAGTAGAGCCATTTTCAGGAGGGACAGAATAGCCAAACAGAAGGTCACAAAAGTTATCACCCTTGTAAAATTGGCGGAAATTCTATCATATGTATCCAGCCCCCTTAGTTTCTTGTCTTTATAATTTACAGACTCACCATGAAGGTCGTAATTTTCTCCGCCGTAGCCGTTCTCGCCGTTGTTGGCGTCACACTGGCTCAAGACTTCAATGACAACTTCAACAATTTCGATGACTTCGACAACGACGATGGACGATTTGGCCTTTGGGGATCCGGCGGTGCTGTCGGTGGTGCCGGCAGCTGGGGAGGTGCTAGCTGGGGAGGTGCCAGCTTGGGAGGTGTGTCAGGTGGCTGGGGAGGTTCTGGATTCGGATCTGGAATGGGAATGGGCCCGGTCTCTTATGTGCCCCTCCCCGCCTCGAGAGGATCAGGATCTTCAGGCATTTTAGGAAGCCTTCGTAAGTGATTGCTTATTGTTATGAACAACTATCCGGAAGCCAACCTGCATCTTATTGCAAACTTGTAAACAAAAAAAGAACAACAAAAAAAAACAAAAAAACAACCCCCCCCCCCCCCCCCCCCCAAAAAAAAAAAAAAACACGTTTATTTGACTATTTACGTATACAATATCCCTTAGACAGACGTTTTTCGCATGGGGTTTTATGACAATATCTTATCAGAAACCATTTGTTGTTTCTGTTCTTGTACTTTGTTTCCAAATAGCTACCGTAAACTTAATTTTATGGCCAAAACATGGATCTGACTATGCAATTTCTATTTTAAACTGGATTTTGGGAAAATTTTATTTAAAAAATATTTTGCTTAGAACTTGTTGAAAACCTGCCTTCAGTTTACCTACCCTACCAATTCCTGTATATTTTGCAGCCGTTATTACTATAAAATACACGGTTTGTTTTTACATCAATGACTAGAAAAAAAAAAAACAACACTTTTTGTGCAAATGTATTTTCCATTAAATCATGGCAAAAGTTTGCAAATTTACTTCTTCTGTTTAAAGCACCAGACAAAAAAAAAACGACTTTCCAAAAGATGTTGAAAGGAAAGTAGGTCACAACTGTGCAATCCGAGTCCTTGTAAAATGTATTTCACTGGGAGGTTACGAGAATCGACAGACTGAAGGGAGCATTGTTAGAGTAGACCGCAGTTAAAAAGGGTAAAAAATCAATTTAACCCATCTATGCCTAGAGTCCCATAAGGGGACATTGGCAAACTGTGTAGACCCAGATCAGACGTCTGATAAGGGTCTACACGGTTTGCAAGACATACAGGAGTTTCTATAAAACAGAAATAATAAAATCTAACCAGACACCCCTTCTGTTGGAAATGGATCGGTCGAAAGAGTTAAGGTAGAAGAGTCCACTTGGCATAAATGGGTTAAGTTACCTCACTTGAAAGTGTATCAATTTCCCTTTTAATTCATTAGACCGATTTTTTTTTCAAACGCAAAAAAAAACAAAAAAAACTAGTCTAATCAAAGCACTGACAGCACTGGTGGGTCGATTGTATCTGAGTGTAGGCTAGGAAAATAGCCCTGAACGGGGACTTAAGACTGTTTCGATTAACCTTAACTTCTTGTAATTTAAGCAAACGGTGCAGACCCTAATTAGACGCCGCATCCGAAATGGGTCTTAACTGTCTGCCAGTATGCCAGTCCAGGTTTTACAGATAACCATCTTTACACGACACTCTGACGTCACAGCGACAAAAATACGAATATAAATAACCGTTATCTGGATTTAGTACAAATGCGCTCTTAAATTTCCTTGGGCAATGATAATTACGCGGGCAAAAACCTTAAGGAAATGTTGGTGTATGTATACTAGGACTCGATAGTAAAAAAATACCCCAAAACCCCAAAGGATTACTAATGAATTTGGCTGGATAAACCGCAATAGATATTTCATCGATTCACATGTTTGCCTCAGTGAATTTCGATGGAATGCCTTCCTAACTTTCGGCCAGTTAGCTAGTAGTTGTTTTTCCTCTGATATAGGTTTCCTTAACAATTCAAAGACGGAATACTTGTGCTGAAATGGCAAAATAGAACATCTTTAGAACGAGGATGATTTTGAGCGCATACGAAAGGAACTTATCTACCCTTAAAGCACCAAGCACACTTGGTAGTACACGACATTCTACATATTTTGCTTTTACTTTGAAATTATTTGAAAATAAGGTTAAATCAGCTAAATATGAATTACATTTTAATGAAGTATTTGTATTTGAGAACTTGATGGCCCGTAGTCAATATTCTGGATTCACGCGAACGGTCATGACCCCGGTTGGTCTATAAAAGTTCAGCCCAATAGTACTTCTTGGCCATACTCGACAACTATGGCAAAATTATTATTATCCCCTTCTGAACAGGGGTCTACTCTATAAGGAAAGAATTTATTCTCAAAGGGAGCAAATTATTCCCTTTAAGAGTAGCCTTCAGATAATCCTTATCAGAGTTATTTCCCTTGGAGGCGTATCCATTCCCATTAAACAGAGCATGTATTTCACTGTTGTCAGAACAATGGCTTAACACTTCTTTGCTTTTCTATTTTTCAGTTCCATTGTTGTTCCTGTTCCTTATCTTGCCCAGTTTGTTGAGCACAAGCACCCAAGCACCTAACCTTGTCATCGTCAACGAAACAACTGGTAAGTAACCGGAACTTGGATACCGTATTCAAACTAATTAGCGCACATATTCCTATTAGTAACCAGAAATATGATACCATAGTCGACTTTATTAGCGCACATACGCCAATAACTAACCAGACCTGTTATAACAGATTTGAATTAATTTATATTGCACAAACACCTATAGGCAACACAGTCTCATCAAATAGCCGTTTGGTCAATTTTTTGGGAAAGGAACTGTTCTTTTGACTTTCTGCTTGTAGTGTTTTGATTGTGGTGCTGTTACTTTAAGTGTGCCCCTCTTTCTCTTTTGTGTCTTGGATGGAAGGTGTTAGGTAATAGTAAGTCGAAAAAACTTTCTTCTGAATCCCATTTGTAAGCTGCTGTTGCAATTGTGTTACTACAATGTTTGTACTTGCAGTGTCAGTTATTTGAATGAAACATGTTTGAACCATTTATGCCTGTCATCCCATAAAATAGACACTGTCAAATAGTGTAGACCATGATCAGACGTCGCAGAACGCGGCGTTTGATCATGATCTACATTGTTTGCATTTAGGACAGGAATTGCTATAAAACATGGTAACAGTAAACTAAAAACTAACAAGACACAAATTAAATTGGGAAATGAATGTGTCCGAATAGTTAATGTAGAAGAATCCACTCTGTATAAATGGGTTAAAGCAACTCTGTTGTATATAAAGATCAGAAGTCTAGATAAGAGTGGGTATCAGGTAAATATTTTCTTATTTCTCCACGAAAACATATGTTGTGGTACTCATTAGAAGCGCCTTGCCAAGGCGCTTCTAATCAGTACACAAAACATATGTTTTCGTGGAGCGAGGCGCTTCTAATGAGTCCCCATAACATGTGTTTTCATGGAGAAATAAGAAAAATATCAATAATTTTGGACTGTAAAAAAACATCTTATCAAGAGCTGTGAAGATGTACATGCAGTCTGATCTAAGCTTTCACTATCTACATATGCAACACTGACATTTCAGTGGGTTCGAACATAGCGGCAATGATTTTCATATTTTGCTGGCCTGGTTCGTATACATGTAGTTATGTTATATTGTACATTAATAAACTGTCTTTGTATTTTCAGGTTAATCTTTGGATGAAGAGCCTAGAAAGGTCAATATCAATGTTGTTTTTGTGTCTATATTTATTTTATGTAATGAATAAAACACTTAAAAAGTAATATTTTGTCATAGTTATCTTCATTTCCTCTTGGAGACTTCATAGTGTCAGATGTGAAAATTTCGGTGATATTTGTACATGTACATATATTCACTGTTAATGCATAAAACTATCGGGTGACGTTTTACTATTTATTCCCTATTTATAGATATCCATTAATCGAATTATGGATATCCATAATTAAAATTAGTGATATCACTAATTAAGCCCATTTATTGATATCACTGATTCGAATTCTAGATATCAATAAATAATTATGGATATCTATAGGGAATAAATAGTAAAACGGCACCCCATATAAAACATATGCTGTTGGTATTCATACTGGTTGCCTCGACGAATACTCCAGCAGAGGTTTTGATGCCAAAATAGATAAATAAATGAACCGCGTCAAGCGAAAAAGTGCATTCAAACATGCGCAAAATGAGCATTATCATCCTGCACATGCGCAAAGTATTATCCGGGCCTTTGCTCACCATTCATACATTCTGTATAGTATCCAATGATTTTGTTAGCGGACAGTGAAGGCCAGATGCGCAAGCTGATCTGAGCCCTCGCTGTCCGCATGTGCCGTTTTCGCATGGCGTGGCCCAAAATATACAAAAATAAATAGATAAATAGATATTATAAATACCATCTGGACTCCTGTTAGACTAACATGACGAGCCTTCCAAACTGAAAATGACCTTATCAAGGCAACCCGTGCAGATCCAGGTCAACCTTCGCCTCAGCGTAAACTAATTTGAATCTGCACTGGAAGTTAATATAATGATTGGACATTGCCATTTACGGAATCCTATGCGCAGGGTCGACTGGGCCTACGCTGGTCGGAAATATCATAAAGTTGATTTCTTGTCTGAGAGGCTCATTTATACAGTTGAACCTCAACAACTCGAACACCGATGGCTCGTTTACCATGGCTGATTCGTTCTCGTTTTTGAATCCCTACGAAATTCTTCCGATAACTTAAAGAAAAATATGGATTTTGTGCGAAATTTTATCATAAAAACGTATGTTGTGTATACTCATTAGAAATGCCTCATCGAAGCGATTCTAATGAGTACACTCAACATACCATTATTGTATAGAAGGTCAAATTATCCCCATTTACTTCCTGATCTAGTGCTATGATTAACCCTCAGTGGCTTGATCTACAAATGTCTCGAACAAATTACTAATGTCCTAAAGATGTTCGAGCCAATGAAGTTCAACTGTATTCAGCAAAGCGAGTTTAAATAAGGATCTGATATATGCGAACAGAGTAGATTCTGATAGGTTTTGGCATCTGCGCAGTCACAGAGCTGTTCATTTTATGGACAAATATTGCGTCAAAATGAGCAGAGACCGTGGATGCGCAGGTACATCTGAGGTCTGTTAAACTTCGCATGGCTTACTTAATTTAAAATATTCGGAGACCTGAACTCCTTACCATATACACGTGTATGTGTTCTAAAATTTGAAATTCCTGTTAACTTCCTTTTAAGAATACACATCACTTTGCGATAATGATCACACCTCTACATACTTCTGGCAAAATATAGTCGCCGAAATATCAGAGCCATCACATCAGATGGAAGCCATACTCCTTTACCTTTCCAAAGTCGATATGGTAGATACGGAGATCGTTTGGTTTTACTCTTTACCACTCTCTTGGCAAACAGATGATGTTTTGTTATTTATATCCGAAAACAGACTTTGACATTTCATGCAAATTGTCTCCTAAAGGGACAATTTGCAGGACATGTTTAAGCCTATTTTCTGAGAAAAATAAGAAAAAAAGAAAAGAACAAGAGGCCCACAATTTGCTAACCTGAGTAAAACGATCATTGCATATCTGCAGATGCCATATAACTTTCAAATGAGCAAATTTGACCTTGCCAAAGAAACGTAAATGGTCATCCTAGGATCATCATTTGACTAAACATGGTGGACTTTAAGTCCCAGATGCTATATACCAAGGTTCAGCCTTGAAGCTTTCTTTATACGTGAGAAGAAGATTTTAGGTGTTTTTTTTATCAGATATGACGGCCATCTTGTTTAATGATGCAGAACGGTTTGAAAAACAACAACAACAACAACAACAACAACAACAAAAAAAAAAAAAAAAAAAAAAAAAAAAAAAACAGGTAAGAGAACAGTTCAGGGAGTGCCACAATCACTCAAAAACAATCAATCAAAAACAAATCGAGATAATATGCCTTCAACAGAAGGCCCAAAGTGTAATCTGGTGAAAATTGGTCAAGATGTTTCAGAAAAGAAAACGTTTAAAGATTACGAGATTTTATACATGTATATAGCCAAGGGGCAAGAGCAGATACCCCAGGAGGACAAAATTTTGATTGTAACTAAAAGGGTTTGCTTCTTTGATCATATATTGTAAGTTTCAGCCAGCTGCCTTTAGTTCATTTTCAGAAAATGATTTTACATCATTTTCCCATACAAAAGTTTGGGAATGCAAATTTGATCTTGCCATAGAAAGATCAAAGGTCAACCTAGAATCATCATTAGAATCAATTTTGTAGACCTTAAGCCCCCGATGTTGTATACAAAGATTCACCCTTCAAGCTTTCTTGGTTCTGGAGTAGATTTTGAAGTGAGTGTTTGTTGTTGTTTTTTTTTTTGTTTTTTGTTTTTTTTTTTGTTTTTTGTTTTTTTTAACTTTCTTTCTTTTTAACATATATGGGCATGGTGGACATCTTATTTAATGATGCAGAACCGTTTTAACAAATTGAAAATACCCCTTCGACAGAAAGCCCAATGTGAAATCTGGTGAAAATTTGTCAAGCTTTTACAGAGAATAAAGAAGACATTTAAAGATTACGATATTTTATACATGTATATAGCCCAGGGGCAAGGGAAGATAACCCCTGAGGACAAAAGTTTTCTTATAACTAAAAGTGTTTGCTACTTTGATCATACATTGTAAGTACCAGCCATTGGTCTTTAATACATTTTGAGACTCTGAATTTTCAATATTTTCCCCATTCAAATGCATAGAGACGCAAATTTGACCTTGCCGTAATATGGTAAAATGTCAACCTAGGGTCATCATTTGAACAAACTTGGATGACCTTGAGTCCCCAATGCTCTGTACAAGATTCAGTCTTGAAGCTTTTTTAGTTCTGGAAAGAAGATTTTTTAAGTGTTTTCACCATATATGGGCATGGCGGACATCTTGTTTAATGGTGCAGAACGGTTTGAACAAATTGTTAATACAACTTCGATAGAAGGCCCAATGTGATATCTAGTGAAAATTGGTCAAGTTGTTTCAGAGAAGACGTTCAAAGATTATGAGATTTTATACTTGTAAATAGCCCAGGGGCAAGGGTAGATAACCCTGGGGGACAAAATTTTGATTATAAATGAAAGGGTTTGCTACTTTGATTATTCAGTCAAATGTCAACCTAGGGAACATCATTTGAACAAATTTTGTAGTCCTTGAGTCTCTGGTGCTATATACCAATATTCAGCCTTGAAACTTTCTTGGTTCTGGAGGAGAAGATTTTGAAGTGTTTTTACCATATACGGGCGTGGCGGCCTCCTTGAGAAACAAACCGAGACCTTTTGCATAAATTTTCAATCTCCTATTAATAGAAGGCTCTAGGAGAAATTTGAAGAAAATTGGCCTAGGGGTTTCAGAGAAGTTGTTCAAAGGTGTGGACGGACGACGACGGAGTGTGACGAAGAGTGATCACAATAGCTCATCCTCAGCTTTCGGCTCAAGTGAGCTAAACATCAAAGTGTCGTCTGCTGTAATTTTTACCCAATATGCTGAGCGTTACTTCAACTAATTTTACCCAAATACTGAGCGTTACCTCAAGAAGAACTTTGTATGTCTTTATGCGGTTATAAAGTACGCCCGTACTGCGGAACTTTCTTCCAGGTGAATCGACAGATTGTAACATAACCCCAACCAGTGCTTTGTGAACAACAGTAATAATTCTGTCTGTCACTTTTTCCAGAGTCAAACGATCTCTTGGCTCTTCTCGACACATTTACAGGGGTATACATTATTTTTCTTATTTCTGCTCAGAAACATAGATTGTGGGTACTCGTTAGAACCGCCTCGTCGAGGCGGTTCTAACAAGTACCCACAATCTATGTTTTGAGCAGAAATAGGAAAAATATCAGAATTTTTATCTGTAAACTTTCATGTCTTGGTAGCAAAATTTTCAATATATCTAAATAGGCGTGTTTTCGTAGCGACATTTCATCAGATATCAGCCCTAAATATTTATAGCATTCATCGGCTTTTTCATCAAATATGACGCCCAGTTAATAGGCATCACTTTGGCGTGAAGACCGAAAACCTCTACATACTTCTGACACCATGTAGTCGTCCAAGTCATTAGAGCCATCAAATCCATCAGGTGGAAGTAATACTCCTTCAGAGCGAAATTTGTACCTGTCTGAAGTCGATATAGTAGATGTGGACGTCGTTTGGCTTTAACACCCTTGGTAAATTTAGCGGACAACAAACAAATAACATTTTCCTATTTTTCTCAGAAAATATTTGATTTTTTTTTTTTTTTTTTTTTTTTTTTTTTTTTTTGCAAATAGTCTCCTTAGAAGGCAATTTGCATGAAATGTCAAAGCCTATTTTCAGAGATATAATGAAAATTTTACCACCAAAAAATGAAAATTTTCAGATAAAAAGACATTTCAGATAGGGGTAGGATAAAAAATTCTGATATTTTTCCTATTTCTGCTCAAAACAAAGATTGTGGGTACTTGTTAGAACCGCCTCGACGAGGCGGTTCTAACGAGTACCCACAATCTATGTTTTTGAGCAGAAATAAGAAAAATAATGTATACCCTTGTAAACCCCAGTTTTACTATATAAAAGTGGGGTTTAAAGGGGTCAAAATTATATAGGTATGTTTTCCTGATGACAAGAGATTTATATTGGCAGACTTGATGTATTCTCATTGGTTCTCGCGTACTTATGAGGTTATCAAAATATTGTACCTTAGTGTTCTCAACAAATATAATACGGATGTACAACAAATCTGCAAATCTTAGGGCTTTCATCCTTGGTACATACGCTGAGCTTATTCTATTTTTCCTCAAAACAACGAAAATTATAATAACCAGAGCTTCTTAGGAAAGAGTCGCTCTACCGTATCTCTTATTTAAAAGGTGAGACAAGTGAAGAGAAGAGGTTGATTTGATACTAACTATTGCAATATTTTGAAATGACGCCCTTCCCTGCAATGCTATGCCCCATTCTCCACTATCCTACCCTCCTACTGCTACCCCACCCTACTCTTCTTAGGATAGCACAGAATAGAAAGGACAGAAGGGTAGGGGTAAGGGTAGGGGTAGGATAGTATACGATACTGATACAGTGTCAAGTAAACAGGAAGTCGCGATTTCTAAGATGGCCATTTGGCGGCCATATTAGTTGACAGACTGGAATCGTTTTCGGGAAGATGCATTAAGACGTTAAGAAGAATCCGTATCGAAATTTTGACAAAATTCTTCCACTGGTTACGAAGAAGATGTGATAACAGGAAAAATCCAAGCTGGCCGACGGCGGCCAAATTTGTCGACGGACCAAAATTTGAGCATGCACAACTGGGTCACTTGGTAACATCCCAGACAGTTATCGAAAAAAATCTGAAGAGTGGTCTTAGATAGATGCGATAACAAGACCGTTACAGTGTTAAATAAAGGGGAAGTCGCGATTTCGAAGATGGCCGTCGATGGACTGGAGCGTTTTCACGGAGACACATCTAGGGGTTGAGAGGAATCAATGCTATGTTTCGACGAATCAATATGCTATGTTTCAAAGGAAAAAACCTGAGATGACCAACGGCGGCCACATTTGTCGACGAACCATAACCAAATCTAGGCGTGTACAACTAAACAATGCCGGTGGTTTGACATCTTATAAAGGTGTTTCTGGTCGAATTTTGGTATTTATTTATTTATGTTTTTACTGTTTTCTATGCATAGTTTCCTTCACAATATTATATATATAAGTTAACCCGTAAAGATCATGTGAAAATTCTACCTGGAGACTAACAGCGCTATCACAAAGTTTAAAGACAAAGCAAAATGAGGCAAAATAACATCTCGAAACGCAATTACCAGCATAAGTCTTTTGAAGCTGGTAAATGTGAACTATTGTATTGAATAAGACAACAATTTGATGAGTAATTTACCTCGTAATGCTTTGCAAATTTCATACAACAGAACAATACTTGTCGTGCTTCGTCTTCTAACAAGTGCTCCTAGAGAAGCAGTCTGTTCGGGGTCTTCACTGTTTATCATTCCATGTACATTTTTGGACAGATTTTTGTTATATGAAATTAAAACTGCAATTGTTCTGTGTAACCCAAATTTTAGGAGTTTTGCGGTATAAATTTTTTTTGGTTTTCTTTATATCTTCATTCCAGGGGATATTCTTGATGCAAATCAGTTTTTTTCAAGTGAGCATGCTGTCAAAAAGGGAATTTTTGGGACCATTGTGGGTGCATTATTTTAATCATATTGATGCAAAGTCAATGTCCTATGCTTCATTTATACTGTCAAAATTATAAAATATTGTAACATATATTTGTATCATATATTTGAGGGCCACATGGAAGATTAGTTTGTTTGCTAAATGTTGTCACCCTCGTTAAATAAAGTCTTTACTTACTTACTTACTTACAAACAGATAACCAACAACTCTTTATGAGTTTTTTTCCTCACTTTCTATATCTACAATTGCAAAACAGATATTTGTTAGTGTCTGAATAGAGTTATCGCTCCATGTTTGGATAGTATCTTCACTGTACCATAAACATCTGTACATCCTCCATGTTTAGATAGTGTCTTCACTGTACCATAAACATCCGTACATCCTCCATGTTTGGATAGTATCTTCACTGTACCATAAACATCTGTACATCCTCCATGTTTAGATAGTGTCTTCACTGTACCATAAACATCCGTACATCCTCCATGTTTGGATAGTGTCTTCACTGTACCATAAACATCTGTACATCCTCCATGTTTGGATAGTATCTTCACTGTACCATAAACATCTGTACATCCTCCATGTTTAGATAGTGTCTTCACTGTACCATAAACATCCGTACATCCTCCATGTTTGGATAGTGTCTTCACTGGACCATAAACATCCGTACATCCTCCATGTTTGGATAGTGTCTTCACTGTACCATAAACATCTGTACATCCTCCATGTTTGGATAGTGTCTTCACTGTACCATAAACATCTGTACATCCTCCATGTTTGGATAGTGTCTTCACTGTATATAAACATCTGTACATCCTCCATGTTTGGATAGTGTCTTCACTGTACCATAAACATCTGTACATCCTCCATGTTTGGATAGTGTCTTCACTGTACCATAAACATCTGTACATCCTCCATGTTTGTATAGTGTCTTCACTGTACCATAAACATCTGTACATCCTCCATGTTTAGATAGTGTCTTCACTGTTACCATAAACATCCGTACATCCTCCATGTTTGGATAGTGTCTTCACTGTACCATAAACATCTGTACATCCTCCATGTTTGGATAGTGTCTTCACTGTACCATAAAGTTAATGCATTGTCTGTTCGACCCGTTTTCTGTCTAGAGAGTGTTCTCGGCTAGACAGGCCTGAGTTTACTCATCAAAATCAGACAAATTTTAAAAATAAAAGACTTGCCTAAGATTACTGCCAAGTTTGGTTCAAATTGCTTCTGTGCATTTGGAGATTTTTTTAAAGATTTTCTATTTCAAAATATCAAAACAGCTGGTGGGTGTAGAAAATGTTTTAAGCGAAAGCATAAAACTGGTGGGAAATCAAAACGTCATTACTGGCAAGTCCTGCATAAACAGCTTCAGCAGTTTCAGATTAACTGTCGAGCAGAGATTTCCTATTCAAAAAATAATAGCCGACAGCCTAAAATGTATAAAACTGAATTGCCCCTGACCAACCAAAATGTCTACCACGATTGGTTATAGCTAATTAAACGAAAAACCGCTATTACCAGTCAGGTAGATTTTTAGTAGTTAGTCGTTATTCGAGACTTTTAACTTTGATAATGCATTCAAATATACTGTAAATTTTACCAACAAAAAATGAAAATTTTCAGATAAAAATTCTGATATTTTTCATATTTATGTTCAAAGACATAGTTTGTTGGTACTCGTTAGAACCGCCTTGCCGAGGCGGTTGTAACGAGTACCCACAATCTATGTTTTTGAGCAGAAATAAGAAAAATAATGTATACCACTGTAAGCCCCAGTTTTACTAAATAAAAGTAAGGGGGTCAAAATTATATAGGCATGTATTCGTGATGTGCTTATCATTTTCTGAATCAAAGTAGTTAGCTCTTGGTTTTCAGCTTTTAAACAATTTATGTCACTTATTTTCTTCTTGAAATATTTCATTACGTGAAATTTACATAAAAGGATATCTGAATCGGAGAGTTTGGTTTTCATGAAATTTAATTTGCCGCATAAGGTGTAAGTCGTTCTTTTGTCTTAATAAATGATCTATACTGGATGTCACACATCCAGGGCCCAGTTTTTCAAAACTAACGATGTCCTCAGTTAACGTATCCTTAAAACGTTGATTATTGTTGTAAGAGCGCTGTGGTGCAGTGGTAAAGCGTCGGACTCGAGATCGAGAGGTATCGGGTTCGATCCCCACTAACAGCAAGTCTTGTTTCCTTGAGCAAGAGACTTTATCCACATTGCTTAGTACTGGTTTCTACCCAGGAAAAAAGAGGGCCACATGGAAAATTAGTACTAGATTACTAAATGAGTTACCCTCTATAAATAAAGTCGATTATCATTATTATTATTAAATATGGCATATGCGCTATTATTTTTTATTGAAAAAAGTATAAATACCTTTTGCATTTGTAAAAGCTACTAACATTTTTTCAACAAAACTGGAACAAAAACAAAAGTGTTTCTCGTCCTTACACAAGGCAAACAAGTACGAGAAGAACATGGTAAATATGAATACAACATACGATTTCAAAATATTACAACAGTGAGACATACATCCACAATATAAAGAAATTTGTAAAAGGCATAATGGAGAGATAGCTACTAGCACAGTTATCATTTTGACCACTAAGGAGCTTGTTTAGTTAATGTTGCTTTGAACAACAGACTACCACAGGTGGAATGTATTCCGCTGCTTGATGAGCTCCAAACCGTCTCTGAAACAATGAAAGCAATAAAACTCCTGTCATCTGGCAGCGCTCCAGGATCAGATGCAATACCTGCAGAGATCTACAAAACAGGAGGTCCTCCAGTTGCAGAGAAACTGACAAGGTTATTTCACATTTTGTGGAGAAAAGAAGCCATCCCTCAAGAATTCAAGGATGCAACAATTATCCACCTATTCAAAAGGAAAGGGAATCCTCAAGTCTGTGACAATCATCGAGGCATCTCTTTATTGTCAATTGCTGGCAAGATCCTTGCTAGGGTCCTACTGAACCGATTGAATGAACACCACGAAAGGTCAGGGCTTCTACAAGAAAGCCAGTGTGGATTCAGAGGAAAACAGAGGAACAACAGACATGATCTTTACAGCACGACAGCTTCAGGAAAAATGCCAGGAACAGAATGTGGGCCTCTTTATGACCTTTGTCGACCTTATCAAAGCATTTGACACAGTTATTCGTGAGGGACTTTGGGAAAATTATGGCAAAGTTTGGCTGTCCTGCCAAATTCATAGCAATGGTGCGGCAGTTCCATGATGGTATGCTTGCAAGGGTCCAAAATGATGGCGAGTTTTCTGATCCATTTCCTGTGACAAATGGAGTTAAGCAAGGCTGTGTACTAGCTTATCATTGTTCAACATGATGTTTTCTGCCATGCTAACAGATGCTGTCCAGGATGGTGACAATGGTATACCTATTAGGTATCATTTTGATGGGAAACTTTTCAACCTAAGAAGGTTGCAAGCTAAATCTAAGGTGCAGACAGAGGTGCTAGACGAGTTCCTCTTTGCCGATGACATGGCAAAGGGTGCTCCAACAGAAGAGAAAATGCAAAAAAGTGTGGATCAAGTATATGATTCATGTGACAGATATGATCTCACAATCAGCATCAAAAAGACTTAGGTAGTATATCAGCCAGCACCTGGAAAGCCTTACAAAGAGGCTACCATCACAGTGAAAGATCAACGACTGCAAGTGGTAAACAAGTTCACCTGCCTTGGATGCACATTGTCTAGAGTTGTGCACATTGAGCATTTGGCCGGCTACGTGGAAGTATTTGGGACCGAAGTGGAATCAGACTTGACACAAAGCTGAAAGTATATAGATCGGTTATGCTGCCAACACTATTATACGCATGCGAAATTTGGATAGTTTACCAACGGCATGCAAAAAGATTGAACCACTTCCATACAAGCTGTCTTAGAAAACTTCTAAAGATCAAGTGGCAAGACAGGATTCCAGACACAGAAGTCCTGAAAAGGGCAGCGATGCAGAGTATACATACTCTTCTGAAATTGGCACAGTTAAGATGGACAGGCCATGTTACCAGAATGCCTGATGAACGTTTGCCAAAGAAAATCCTCTATGGAGAACTTCAAGTAGGAAAACACTCCCATGGTTATCAGAAGAAGCGTTACAAGGACACCCGCAAAGCCTCTCTTAAAGACTTCAAGATACCAACAGAGTCATGGGAACAGATTGCACAAGATCGTACAAAGTAGAGAGGCCTCATAAAAAGTGCAGCTAATGAATACGAAGCAAAAAGAATCAGCGAAGCCGAGCAGAAACGTGCACAGCGGAAAGCCAGAGCTAAGGCATCACAAACAGAGCTTTCTTCCTCAGACCTCTCTTGTTCTATCTGCAACAGGCAGTTTAGAGCTAAGATTGGTCTCATCAGCCATCTTAGAACACACAAATAATAACACATCACACAGTTGATTAGGATTGGTCATTGTCAGTAATGACAGACGAACGAGCAGAGAAATTTGTAAAAGGCATAATGGAGAGATAGCTACTAGAACAGTCATCATTTTGACCACTAAGGAGCTTGTTTAGTTAACGTTGCTTTGAACAATTGTGCCCGAATACTTAGGATAAATACGACAATATTGGCACACATTAACTCAAGAACATATATGTTCCCAAATTTGATCAGGTCTATCTTACTGCCTGTTGATATGTCTAATAAAAACTTTGCAGATACTGCACAATACCCAGCCACTGCGCGGTAACAAACATGGAGTAAAGATGGGTTTGTTTGATGGGGTAATAAAATAATGGAAGACGCTATTGCTAGATGGCAGGTAGCAACGAAAAATAGGAAAATTTGCAACAACCAGACGTCCGGTAGTAGCAAGAAATCAGACGTCTGGTTGTTGCAAAATTTTGTTAGAATCGCTGCTACCAGATGTCTCGTAGCAGCAAATACTTACTACTTCCAGATGATTTATATAGTTCTTTTCTTAAGGCTAAATTGCTTCATGGAATGTGCAGGCTGATCAGCGCCCTTGTTTGGCTGGTTAGATCACATAAAGTCTCTAGTTTTTGTATCCTAGCTAGTCTCTGTAGCTGCGCGCAGATCAATTTAAGTCACACTGGGACGCAAACCAGTTTTTCTCATGACCTGGCCCAAAATATGTACATACACACTATAAAGTGTAGACCTCCATATTTCAAATTTAGTATGGCATAAAGGATTGCTTTACAAACTCGAAACAGCAGGTATGTCTGGGTTTCTTTTATCTTGGTTTACTGATTATCTCAATGACAGACTCCAAAGAGTTGTACTGCCAGGTGGTTCTTCTGCATGGACACCAATAAAAGCGGGTTTTTCTTCAAGGCTCTATTCTTGGTCCTCTATTGTTTCTTTTATATATAAATGATATTGTCGAAGATATTAATTCTTCAATAAGGCTCTTTGCAGATGATACCAGTCTGTATATCATAGTGGACGACGCTATTCAAGCAGCCGAAACACTTAACTCAGACCTAGAAAAAATTAGTCGTTGGGCCCAACAATGGTTAGTAACATTTAATCCTGCAAAGTCTGAATCTATACTATTTTCAAGAAAACTTAACAAACCGTACCACCCTCCAGTTTCGATGGATGAAACTCAAATTAATGAAGTTACGTCACATAAGCATTTAGGTGTTATTTTTTCAAACGACTGCAGTTGGCACAATCATATTGAACATATTAAAACAAAGGCATGGAATCGAATAAATGTTATGCGTAAATTGAAGTTCAAATTAGATAGGAGATCTCTCCAGACCATATACTTTTCTTTTATTCGTCCTTTATTAGAATACGCTGATGTTGTATAGAATAATTGTGCACAATACGAATCGAATGAACTAGAAAAAAATCCAGAATGAAGCCGCACGTATTGTCACAGGGGCAACAAAATTAGTCTCAATAAATTCACTTTTGTTGGAAACAGGCTGGGAAACTTTGTTTTCAAGGAGGAATAAACACAAACTGACTTTTTTCTACAAAATGCAAAATGATCTTTCTCCTGATTACCTCTGCTCACTTGTACCTCCTACCGTAGGAAGTACATCATCTTACCCTTTGCGTAATGCCAATGATATTCAAATCATACATGCAAATTCACAACTTTATTACAACTCCTTTTTGCCGTCTGCTGTTCGCGAATGGAATGAACTCCCGGAACAAACACGTAATTCATCTAGTCTCAACATATTTAAAACCAGGATAAATAGCAATATTAACCTACCACCTTCTTACTATTTCACAGGCACAAGAATTGGTCAGATTTGTCACGCCAGACTTAGAACTAAATGCAGCTTTCTTCGCCAACACTTGTTTTCTAAAATTCTTATAGACAGCCCAAGATGCGCATGCGGTTCTGTGGAAGACAATCACCATTTCTTGTTAGTATGTGATCAGTATACAGACCTTAGGCGGGAATTATTGACTACCGTGTCGGAAAAATGCAAACCTACTCTAGATTTATTGTTGTATGGAGATCTTTCTCTATCATTAGAAGAAAATAAAGCTATTTTCTTAGTGGTACATGATTTCATACTGAAGTCGAAACGTTTTCAATAAACGAATATTAATCTATAAGGTTCCTTGCTACTTTTAGTAACTAACTCACAGTGACCTCAAATAAATATCCCAAATCAAAAAAATCAATACATTTATATTTGATATTGACGGCTAGCTGGATTAATTTGTCACGATCGGACCTAGTATTTATATAGTACATTGTATATCTTCCTCCACCTCTTCCCCCGTGGAGACAATAATATATCATAGTTTCATATCTATTTCTTGACATTTTGTTGAAATAGTTTACATTCATTACTTTTCATATAACTTATTGATACCACATACTTTTATGTTGACGTTTGTCAGATCATCTCAAATCACAAATCAGTTGTACTGATATGTACTATGGTCTGGGATACAGATTTAAAAAAGTCAAACGACTTTCTTCTGGATCCCATTTGTATGTATTGATATTTTGTCATGTCTCGTTGTAAACGGTAATGTTATATGTATACAAATAAAATAAAAGTTAAACTAAACTAAACTAAATTTCATCTTGGTAAGTTGAATAAAAACTCCCCATATTGTGTAATGTTAATTTTGTGTCTGTTTATCTGCATTAAACAATATAAAAAACCTGTAATTTCACACTACATGGGGAAATGTCTTATCAACTTACTGGGATATGAAATTTGAAATCTGGAGGTTCAACTATTGGTTTTCATTTACTCTGGCATACAGTATAATTAGCCATGAGTACTCGTCTTTGTTTATTATAGTGATTAATTTGATTTTTGTGTTTTCGCTTTGATGCATTGACTGAGTTGGGAGCCTTTATGCGGACCGAATTTTTATGTGTTTCTGTATTAAGAGTAGCATCGGGACCTAGGGTGAAGTTAGCTAGCTGTAAAAGTGCTTTAAACCCCCCGGTGGTTTACTGACCGTTCTAAGGCGGTGGTCTCGGTGTTAGTCTTACTCTTTGTTGCTTTGTTGTTTATTCTACGAGGCGATGTGTTGTATGTCTTTCCGTATGTCATTTTGTTCTTGTGTTTTTCAGTCCTTTTAGTATTGCGATTACTTCGCTTGGGGAAGAGAGATTTAATCTTAGTGCTTTTCGTACGTTTGTTCGATTTGTGCTTGTTTGGATTTGTCGGTTTCCTCTTCCTCTTGGGGTCTGGGAAGGGCTGCGGTTTGTGATTGTGGCACTCCCTGGACTTTTCTCTTACCTTTTTTGTAATGCTAGCTTTGTGGTCACCGTCTTCAATAGCTGCCCACTTTGCTTTCTGATTTACTAGTTGTGTTGTGATGCTAGCATTTTGGTCACCTTCAAAGGCTGTCCATTTTACTTTATGTTTTACTATTTGTGATTAAGAGTAGCATCGGGACCTAGGGTGAAGTAGGCCGGCTGTAAAAGTGTTTTAAATCCACGGTGGTTTATTCTTCTGACCTTTTAAAGGCGGTGGGATTGTTGTTAGTCTTACTCCTTGTCTACGAGGCGATTTGTTTTAAGTCTTGCCTTGTGTTATTTTTTGTTGTGTTTTTCAGTCCTTTTAGTATTGCAATTACCTCGCTTGGGGAAGAGAGAGCTAATCTTAATGATTTGCGCTTGTTTGGTTTTGTCTGTTTCCTCTTCCCCTGGTGTCTTGGAAGGATGCGGCTTGTGATTGTGGCATTTCTTGGACTTTTCTCTTACCTTTTTTGCATTATTGAAACGTTTTCTGAAAAGTACTTGTGATTTTCATACCTTGTATTGTGTACTAACATGCTCATACATGTAGATTTTGTTTTCGAATAACAGCAAGGAGTAACATTTCAATCTGAATATCAGTAAAATGCCGTTTACAATCTAGTATGTACTGTTAGTCTAATTAGAAATATAAAGGATATAATTTAGAAATTTTAAACCAATGTAACTGATTTGAAATATTTTCAAAATTGGTACAACAGTATCAAGGAAGTATTTGGGCAAATTGTGGATCAAAAATAGCTAAAGTCATTCCGGTTGGAGGTCCAAGCTTGCCGCCACGGCCGCCATCTTGAAAATCTATTTTGAATGTTTTCTCCTGAACCGAAGTGCCATTTGACTCACAATTTTGTAGAAAATTATGAGGCGACTTGTAGATAGAAAATAACTAAACTCTGAAATCTTAACTATCATCAAAATGATTAAATGGTTGGTCCAGCACATTTCGAGGACGTCAATTATTTCGTCGCAATACTTTTTTATACAGAATTCTAGTACCAAGTTTCTCTGGTTACGGAATAATAATAATAATAATAATAATAATAGTATTAATAATAATTGCTATCATTATTATTATTGTTACCAATATTATTATAAAGCGCTTCAACGTTTAAAGTATTTGACTATATGTTTTGCATTTACACATGAAAACATTCATCATTTAACACTTAGCATACCGGATAAAAATTTCAACAGACGACATGTTTTAAATATTTTTCTGATTTTTTTCCCAGAAAATAGGTTTAACATTTCATACAGACAATTTGCATGAAATGTCAATGTCTAGAAAAAAATAAGACACATATCATCAGCTTGACGTCTGCTGTATTTGCCAAGAGAGTGTTAAAGGTTAAATATCTCGTTTCCTGAATCGCTATAGAATATAGAGTTATTGGCAGATAGATAGATAGATAGATAGATAGATAGATAGATAAAAGACACACAGAGCTATGTCAGTAATTACAAACATTCCTACATTTTATAATTTTGTAAACAATCAATTAGTGCTGGTGAAAATTACCATGGATAAATGATAAATGTTCAGCATTCGACAAAGAAATATGTGACAACAAACGAAATCAAAGTTCCTATCAATTAAAGCAGCTTCAAATTCAGAAAAAAGAATAACAAATAAATAAATTTTAAAAAAAAAGCGCTTCGGATATCATCTTGCTTCCTAATCTTGGAAGTTCTGCTGAAACATTTTCTTATACAAAGGATTTTTTTTAATTGTTGCTTTTTTTCCTGATACTGAATTATAAATGTTTTACTAAGATTAAACCTCGCCCTGTAACAGCGAGACTTCTTTTTGACGTTTATTTTACTACACTGCAGCTGGTGTTAGTGCTGTGTGGCGGCGGTAGAGCGTCTCCCCGTACATCACCATAGTGCAGATTATATTTCATTTCCTTTGAGATCACTGGGCTCATTGTGGTATATTTGAGGATGGGGTTCTGCTCATGTATACGCTATAAGGCGTAAGCAGTGTTGCAAACTTCATTACTGCTTATGAAGAGTCTCAGTAAAACCGAGATTCCCATTTTTTAATCTGTAGTGTGATCGTTGTTTCCAAAGGCAAACTTTTTTACGTTTATTCTATTCCATTATGTTCTAGATAGCAAGTCAAAGAAATCTATATTCTTAAAATATATCCCACCTTTTACAGCGAAAATTGGAGTTAACAGTGGTACAAGAATCATAGTGGTTTGGAGGCGGGTCAGACTTGGGACTCTGTGACGGCTCCATCCTAAATCTTTCAGGAGATTTGAGCCCTTTGATTTATGCCCTTTGTTTGAACCTCCGTGATCTAAATTGTGGTTTCCTTCTGCTCTGATGTCACATGGCGGTCGTTCCATTGCATTTTCTTATGTGCTTGTTGGATTTGTGTGTTGGTGCTTATCCTCTCTCTCTCCGTGTGTGTGTGTGTGTGTGTGTGTGTGTGTGTGTGTGTGTGTGTGTGTATTGTACAGTGTGTGTGATTTGTACAGTTCACTAACTTTGTTTCCTTTCGGTGGCTTGAGAAGGCTGTTTACAATGTTCGTGTCTTTTTCTTAGTAAACTTTTCTTTCTATTTTGGCTAATGTTGTAAAGCAAACTGCAATAAACTGTTTACCATAATACTCATACTACTATCGCTAACATAAATAGCACCGGACATACATCATTATGCCATTTATTGCTATAAACTGTTTACCATAATCCTAACACCGTAACCTTTAATAGAACCAGATATACATTATTATGCCATTGATAAAGTCATAATTTAGAATGGTCCTCCAGCAGATGACTTAAAGGAAAAAAGCTGATGTTCTGTCAAATACCAAAAGTTATTAGTAAATTATTTTCTAACTTCATATTTTTTGCTGTCTCCTTTCGAGCACCTTCTCTTTCATTCAACCCTTCCTATTGTATTAAAACTAAAACTTTTATACGGCTATTCAACTTTTACATCAGACGTCTGGTAGCAGCAAATTATACGAATATTTGCTATTATCTGACGTCTGGCAGCAGAACATTTCTCCATAGTTCACTACTACCAGACGTCTGGCAGCAGCAATTTTCTCGACAATTTGCTGCTACAAGACGTCTGGCAGCAGACACTCCGTACAGTAATACATTTAGTTATGCCCAAACCACAAATGCTGTTTGCAAAACGAATTACTTAAATTATATAAATATATCCCAGTAACCAAGGACAGTAACTCTTGACGGAAAATGCTAAGCAAGATATTGTCATTGGACATATGATGAAGTTCCGAACAAAGCCATCGATTCGTTCTCATAAAATTAAGCGGATTTTTTGTCGGTAAGCAAAGGCAGTAACTCTATCAAAAGTGAACAGACTGCCCATTAACAATCCCAAACCACTTGCCCCTGATATAGATGAGGCCCTCCCAGTGGTTTTGGGGAATGGGGAATAAGGAAATAAGTCTAAAAATGAAGAGAACAGTGGAACATAGGCAATTTTAGGGAACAGGGAACAAAGGAAATCCAGATTTTGATTTAGGGAAGAAAAAATGCCTATTTATTTCAGGGGAACAAGGGAACAGGTACCCCCTCGCTCTGGGAGGGCGTCATAAATGTGTATGCAAAATTTGAATAAAAATCCATCAAAACTATTCAAGTTAGAGGGCAGAAACCTTGTGCTGACGGACAGACGGACACTCGAACGGCAAACCCTAACGCTGTCGTGTGACAGGATATAAAATCTGTTGGATGAGTGACAAATGGTATAGACTCTGATCAGTCGATGTTTTAAGTCCGCAGAAAATAGATACTAGAAACGAGCGAGAGTTGTTGATTGTGTGATTAAATAGTTTTGGGACAGATAGGCCTGAGCAAAACGTACAGACCCAGATCAGACGCCACAGAAAGCGGCATCTGATTAGGGTCTCCACTGTTTGCAGCTCATCAGCAGTTTTAAGACTCATCGCCAGTACGTAGTAAAATTGGACTTTTTAAAATTTTACATCAGCTATAGTCGTGATTTAGGATGTTCCAAAACTTAAGGTAAATACGTAATCTTTAAACTTTACCCTCGCAGTGCAAACTGAGCAGACGACAAACTGATCTTTTTTTCTTATTCTTTCCCGGAAACAGGCTTTGAAGTTCTATGCAAATTGTCTCCTAAAGGGAAAGTTCGCATGAAATGTCAAAGCCTGTTTTCTGGGGAAAATAAGAAAAAAAAAATCAAAATGTCATCTGCTCAATTTGCTCAGAGAGAGGTAAAGTTTAAAGATTTCATATTCACCCTAAGCGTTAAGATGTCATCTGCTTAAAGTTTTAGCCAGCACTCAAAGCGTTAAAGAGGAAGTAATTTATAACTGTTGCATAACGCAGACGAAGAACTCGGACACACGACTGAATTGTCAGGTGAAAGTGTAAAGATCGTCAGGTATAAAAACTGGTAAAGCTAAACTTTACCAACACTTTGTTCTCAGACCAAGGACTATTCACCTCGTAAGTAAGTGCATTGTGTATATATATATATATATTTCTTTTTTTTAAGGAATAGAAGAGAAGTTTATTTGACTATAGCATACAACAGCTCATCGTCTGCAAACATATAATACAAAATACATCGAAATCTACGCAAGAATAAATTTTACCTTAGGTTTACATTGATGTAAAATATATATTTTAATGTGACTTGCACTTTCAATATATATTTAAATATGTGTTATGAGAGTCATATATGTTTAACATACATGTTTATATAAAAAAAATGTAAGGTAAAACTCTTTTTACTTAATCCCAATCCTGCTGAGCCCGGATATGTCCTTTCTTTGCATACAGTGTAGATCCAGATCAGTTGGCTTCTGAAGAAGCCGTCTGATCTGGATCTGCACTGTTTGCAATTAGGTATATGAATTTGTATCAACAATCAGGATAAAATAATAAGATTGGCTGAAAATTAGAAGTGGGCGTGGCATATTAATTTATTCAGCATGGCAAGGGTAAAGTTTACTAACAAAAAAGGCTGCAAATATATGAGGTACAACGTGAAAAAAAACGTACCGTCTGACATGTGCAAAAATATGCAAAATCTAAACATATAATATATGCAGCAGTTTGTGTGTACAGCTTCTTCTCTGGTTATTTATTGATTTTGCTTAGAAACCGCACCAATTTTAGTAAGGTTAATACTTTTTAGATTCTCCTTAAATATTCAAAATGGCGGCGCCCTTGAAAAATGGTCTTATCTGTTGTCCGATTATGATCAAATTTGCATCAAAACACGTGCATGGTTTGTCAATATCTTTCAGATACATTTTCACCAGCATTGCGTTTTCCTTAAATCATTTCTTATTACAACAGTAGAGTTTCGTAATTCATATATATGACGGGTAAAATGAGTAAAAGACAGTCTGGCCAGGCTTTTCTTTGCTCGTTCAAATATTCTAGTTCATTGCCACGATAACATACAATGGGTTGGACCACACGTTCTGAGATCATTTATTACGGTCCTCCCCATGTTACAGACAATTACGGGTGTGATAAAGCATACATCATTGACTCATCCTGATCAGCAAAATTTATCATATTGTTCTGTATATTTTGTAACAAAGGATGCACCTTTACTACTGTTAACATTGTTTTGACTGCATATTTTTTTGCATTTTTATAGCCTGCAGTATCTTATAAATTGATGCAAATTTTGTTGAGAAAAATGGCGAGAATTCTACCATAATTGAGCCTGCGAACGAAAAAGCATACAATAAGATTTGTGCGACCAGCAAAGATTCTGATCAAACTGCGCATCCGCGCCGTCTGATCAGAGTCTTCGCTGATCGCATTGGCTTTCTACAGCCTCCAGTCTATCAAAAGCTGGATAAACAAGATTCCTTGCCATACTGGGTGGCTGTACAGGCTGGTCTTTGCTGGTTACACAGGTCTTATTATAGGTTTTTCGTGCGTTGGCTCATATGTATTTAATCCCTGAAGTCGTTTCTTGTCACAGTCTTTATAATTTACAGACTCACCATGAAGGTCGTAATTTTCTCCGCCGTAGCCGTTCTCGCCGTTGTTGGCATCACACTGGCTCAAGACTTCAATGACAACTTCAACAATTTCGATGACTTCGACAACGACGATGGACGATTTGGCCTTTGGGGATCCGGCGGTGCTGTCGGTGGTGCCGGCAGCTGGGGAGGTGCCAGCTTGGGAGGTGTGTCAGGTGGCTGGGGAGGTTCTGGATTCGGCTCTGGAATGGGAATGGGTCCGGTCTCTTATGTGCCCCTCCCCGCTTCGAGAGGATCAGGATCTTCAGGAATTTTAGGAAGCCTTCGTAAGTGACTGCTTATTGTAATTAAAAATCTCCAGAACGAATACTGCATCTTAAGCAAAATAATAATAAAAAAAAACGTATTTCACGATTATTTCCGGACATATTCAAATTTTAAGAGAAGAAGCACTGAAAGTAGATAAGGTGTCCGAAAACTTAAAGTAAATACAATAAATATTAGGTCACCGTACTTCCTCACCATACTTTTCTAAAAATTTCATCGGGTTCACGGCTGGTAGTCGAGTAAGACATATTAAAAACGTTATGCAAAGATCCTTAACAGTAACATCCGGCCATGACTTACGGGAAATAAATATGTCGACAAACAGATAACTACATCTCGCTTTTTTAGCTCGCTTGTACGAAAGTACAGGAAGAGCTATTGCGCTACCCCGGCGTTGGCGGCGGCGTCGGCGTCGGCGTCGGCGTTAACAAAAATGTTAAAGTTTTACGTCAAAGTTTTTAGGACCTTATATCTTCTAAATCCTCAGATAGTTTTACTTTATATTTGGTAAAGATTATGATCATAGATGTTGGTCCAAAATTTTATTCAGCACTGTCCACACCCTTCCTCATGACCTAGAGGTCAAGGCCACGGACTAAGAAATTTGCGTTAACAAAAATGTTAAAGTTTTACGTCAATGTTTCTAAATCCTTAGATGGATATACTTTATATTTAGTGTGATTATAGATGTTGGTCCAAACTTTTATTCAGCACTATCCACACTCCTGCTAATGACCTAGAGGTCATGGTCAGAACTTAGAAAATTGCGTAAACAAAAATGTTAAAGTTTTTCGTCAAAATTTTTAAGACCTTATATTTTCTAAATGCTTAGATGGATTTACTTTATGTTTGGTATGATTATAAATGTTGGTCCAAAATTTTATTCAGCATTATCCACACTCCTGCCCATGACCTAGAGGTCAAGGTCACGGACTTAGAAATTTTATGTTAATGTTTTGCGTCAAAGTGTTTAAGATTTCTTAATTTCTTGATCCTTGCATGAATTTACTTTATATTTGGCATAATATTGGTCCAAATATTAATATGGCACTATTCCTACCCATGTTAATGACTAGAGGTCAAGGTCACTGGCTTAGAAATTTATATTAAAGTTTTGTGTCAAAGTTTTTAAGGTCTCATAATTTATAAATCCTTGCATAGATTTACTTTATACTGTGCATGATTATAGATATTGGTCCAAAATTTTATTCAACCTTATACCCACCCTACGACCTAGAGGTCAAGGTCAAGAAATTTTATGATCTTGATTTTAATACCATAGTCTTATTTATTATTTGATTGACAAGCGCGATTTCGGGCGAGCTATCCTATCTGGCGACAGGTCTTTTTGTTTTATTTATCCTTTTGCAGACAGAATTTCGAAAATCGGGTAATGCTATTCCTAACAATTTTCATTTTCACACCAAATAAAATATATATCATCAAAACAGAAATTGTTGACCCCATCCCCTTCATCCGGGACAAACAACACAAAAAGTCGGGTGCTCGTCATTCTATGTTTATGACTGACACGCATTTTTAGAGTTTTTAGTTAATCAAGGACTATCAAGTTGGTCAGAGTGATAAACTAATCACTTTCAAGAAGGGTGGCAAAGCAATTTCGACGTATTGCATTTCCTGAATGTGTTTCCATTTTCAGCTTAAGGTGAATAGGTTTGCATGAATTATTTGCTATCATTTTGAAAAAGAAAGGCATTTACTGCATACCGGAAGTTACTTCCTTAGTAGTTGAAACCTTTTTTTTTTTAAAGAGAATCCTTTTTTTAATGGTGAGATCTTGCTTCCAAAGGGAACCGATACTTCCCTTTAAGACAAGTGCTCAGCGAGAAGGGAGACAAATAATTCCTTATCAGAGTTATCTCCCTGCGAGGCGTATCCATTTCCTTCAAACAGAGCATGTATTTAACTTTTGTGAGAAAAATGGCTTAAACCCTCTGCTTTTGTATTTTTCAGTTCCATTGTTGTTCCTGTTCCTTATCTTGCCCAGTTTGTTGAGCACAAGCACCCAAGCACCTAACCTTGTCATCGTCAACCGAACTACTGGTAAGTAACCGGAACTAGCATACCGTATTCAAACTAATTAACGCACATATTCCTATTAGTAACCAGAAATATGATACCATAGTCGACTTTATTAGCGCACATACGCCAATAATTAACCAGAACTGTTATAACAGATTTGAATTCATTTATATTGCACAAACACCTATAGGCAACATAGTCCCATTAAAGTCTTTGCTGTTCAACTAAATATAGTGTTTGCCTTTAACTTTTATCTGATTGATATGATCTGTTTGCTCTGAATGATTTGTATGAGATACTTTGATTTCTTTGTCTTGTAATAGTTTAACCACAGTATCTAATTATTTTATTCCCCGTGGAGCATTTCACCATGATACGTCACTATGTTTCGAGCAATGCTTATTGTTTATGTTTGATACTGCTGTAAAAGCATATTAAACTTTTGTTTTTAAATCAGATTGAAATATGGAAGATAGAAACAGATAATATTTCATGTAGTATTCACATACCAAATCACATTTAGAAATGGCGTAAGATGATGTTTGTAAAAAGAGATATAAGTCGACAGATTTTCTTCTGAATCTCATTTGTATGCTGCTGTTGTAATTGCGTTACTACTGTAATGTCAGTTATACAAATAAAATATGTTTTACCTATTTATGCAGAGCGGACTCTTCTACCTTAACTTTTTGGACCGAACAATTTTCAGTAGAAGGGGCAGCTGGTTAGATTTCATTATTACCATATTTTATAAAAATTCCAGTATAAAATGCAAAAATTGAAGACCTTGATCATACGCCGCGTTTTGCGGCGTCAGATCAGGGTCTCCACCGTTTGCAAATGCCCGCTAGCCATAAATAGGTTAAACCAACAATTCTCTGCAGTATCTTAAGATTGGTCTAATCTGGGTCTTCTCTATCCATATATTCACCAACGAAACATTTTCCATGACGGCCAATCTTTTTTTTTCTTCTGCTGGCCCTAGTTCGTGGTTATGTTATATTGTATTGGTAAAATTTCTCTCTCTATTTTCAGGTTAATCTGCGGATGATGGGACTAGAAAGGTCAACACTGGCTGTTTTTGTGTCTATATATTTATTCTTTGTAATGAATAAAACACTTAAAACTTAATATTTTGTCATAGTCATTTGTTACATGCCAAACTGGTAAGGTGAAACTTTTGGTAATATATATATATATATATATATATATATATATATATATATATATATATAGGCCGCGTCAAGCGAAAAAGTGCCTCCGAACATGCGCAAAATGGACAGGTTTAGATTATCCTGCGCATGCGATAATACGCTAAGTATCGTCCGGCCCTTTGCTCTCCATTCATACATTCTATAGTAAACAATTATTCTGTAAGCGAACCGTGAATGCCATGTTAAGACTGCGTAGATGCAGGCTGATCTGGGCTTCGCTGTCCGCATATGCCCGAAGACATGTATAGTCACTGTCAATGCCCTAAATATATGCCGTGGGTATTCATGAGGGTCACTTCGACAAAGCCATTCTAATGAAAATACCAGCTGTGGTCTCGATTAGTCTCGATTAAACCTCGCATGCCATACTTACCCTAGATGTATATGCCCAGCAAACACACAACGTCGTAACAACGTCGTTATAACGTCGCTGCAACGTCACGACGTTGTAGCGACGTTGTTGAGACGTTGCTGGGACGTTGTGTGTTTGCTGGAATTGTTCTAAATTTGAACATTCCCATTTTACTACCTGTTGTGGGCCTGAAATTGACAGATAAGTGTATACACTGATCGGACACCACGTTCTTGATCTCTGGATCTACACTGTTTGCTCAGGTCTGTCTATCCGAATACTTCGGGAAAACACGATAAGTTATTATGGCCATTGCACATATGGAACTCGCAGACAAAAACAACATTGTATGAAAAGAATAAAATGCGTTTGATGAAACATGCGATCAGTGAAGACCTAGAGCTGCACGGAGGACACTCATAACAGGTCGATAATCGATTATAATCAAAGTCAGTAGAGTGTTGTGTACTGATTTCAATTATCGACAGTGAAGTCACATTCCGAATATAATAGGAAAACTATATCGTATTTAGCCGTAATATTCGGACATTTTAACTCCTTACCATATACTTGTGCTAAAATTTGACTACCTTGTGATGTGTGTCTAAAATACTGCTGGATAACTGGCAAATAGTGTAGACCCTGATTAGATGATGTGTTTGCTGCGTCTGATCTAGGTCTACACTATTTGTTGAGGCCTGTCTGTCAGAAGACTTAGTGCAATTACGGTACTTTGGGAAAAAAAAGCAACAACAAAAAAACAAACATTTAGAGAAAAAAATGTCTATTATCAGGAAACTTTGTATGAGGCAATACTTAATATGATGCTGACGAAATAAACATGCTCAGTGACGCTATGAGAAGGTATTCGTATACAAGAGATGCAAATTCTTTGTGTGTGTGTGTGTGTGTGTGTGTGTGTGTGTGTGTGTGTGTGTGTGTGTGTAATCTCCTTTTGAAGAGGGAGTCAAACATTTTCAATTTAGAGTGCTCTCTCTCTCTATTTTAGGCGTATCGATTCATGTTGAATATATTGAGGTAATATTAATGCTTAGCACTCAGGGTAAAATTTTCAGCAGACGACATATTGCAATATTTTCTTATCTTTTCCCAGAAAGGAGATTTTGACATTTCATGCAAATTGTCTCCAATGTCAGAACCGGTTTTCCAGGAAAAATAAGAAAAATATCATCAATGTGTCGTCTGCATAATTAGCCAAAATAGTGGCAAAGGTTAAAAAGGCCTTACCTTTAATACACCTTTGTTGTACTCTGAGGGGTTTTTCATGCCCGGGTCCACCAGTTAACCAAAAGTAAAAGTCTTTGGAACGTAGACACTTGGTGTGAGATAGATCTGGGTTCTTGTCTCTCTGAGAACTTCCTTAAACCATATATTTTACATTCTTGACAATGACTTCTTCCGCCGCAGTGTTAGACATGTAAGCTTGAATGAAATCACCAAACTGACCAGTGTACAGAAGACAGATCTTTGTCGAACACGATATCAGCTGTGTCTATGATAGGAACCTGTATGTCAACGAGATCTATTGGAATCTAATCATCAAAAGTTTGGTATTCTGTGTTTTCAGGTTCGGTGGTCCATTCACTTTTCTCACATATTTTCTACCGGGTCCGGGTCGACAAAATAGAATTCAAAAACTGAAAAACAATTAAATCCTATACACTTTTCGTAGTACTTATCGGTTATGTTCAGCCGTGGAAGCGCTAAGAAACAAGATTTTTCATGGATGCACACTAAACTGTATAAATAATGCAATTAAAAAAAACAAAAAAACATCCGGGCCCAGTTGTTCAAAGCGTCGTTAGCTTAACGAACTCGTTAAGGGTCATTTCGTTAACTGTTTTAGCAAATTCAAAATACAATATTCTGATATTTTTTGCTGAAAAAAATGTGAGTAGCTTTTGCACTGCAAAAGCTACTCACATTTTTTCAGCAAAAAATTTCAGAATATTTGCGTATCACTCGATGTAAATTTTAACGAATCGTTAACTAACGACGTCGTTAGCTTTGAACAACTGGGCCCCGATTATCGTTGTATAGATTTTTCATACGACAGCGTTGTAGTTTGCAGTGCTGAATATGCATCCCTAGCGGAACTTGATTTTCCAAGATACAAGTATGGGCTCAATGGTCCAAAGGAAAACAACAACAATAATAATAATAATAATAATAATAACACAGACGTTTTACATCACGAAAACATACCTATATATTTTTGACCCCCATAAAACCCACTTTTATATATAAAACTCGGGTTTACATTATTTTTCTGTTCAAAAACATAGATTGTGGGTACTCGTTAGAACCGCCTCACCGAGGCGGTTCGAATGAGTACCCAAATCTATGTTTTGAGCAGAAATGTGAAAAATAGAATTTTTATCTGAAAATTTTCAGTTTTTGGTGGTGAAATTTTTAATATATTTGAATAGGCGTGTTTTTGTGATGAACAGTTAAATATTTCTTCTACGCTCCTCTTCATTACCTGTTTATTCGTTTACAAGGAAGAGATACCAAACAACCGAAGTTTTAAAAGAGGAGCAGCTTTACTGATTTTCCTTTCCTGGACACCAACCCTCTTCTGAAAAGGGATCTAACTAAAATGAAAGAACTGTGCTCCTATAGATCCCTTCTAAAAGGGAGTAAAACAATTCTGACAGAGTTGTGTCCCCCGAAAATATATCAAGTTCCCTTAATTAGTTTTGTTACAAATAGTTTGTGATAAGAGACCAGTCACAAATCCTGTTGCAAATTATAAATTATGCAGCCTTGAAAAAAAAAAAAAAAAAAAAACACAAAAAAAAAACAAAAAAAAAAACGCCAAGGTCACCAAACCATATCAGCTCTTAACCCTTTTGTGCCGAGTGGGCTCTTTTACCAATCTATTCGATGTGTTCATCTGTAGTTTACTATTTTCAGCAGATGACATATTGAAGTATTTCTCTTATAAATTTTCCCAGAAAACGGGACTTGGCATTTTATGCATATTGTCTCTAATAGCGACAATTTGCGTGAAATATTAAATCCTGTTTTCTGGGAAAAATAACAAAAAATATCGCAAAAATATCGTCTGTTGAATTAGCCCAGAGTGAGGTAAAGTTTAAGGGGTGGGTGTTGGTTTAATTTTAGGGTGTATGTTTTAGTTTACATTTTATTTGTCTTATATAAGAAATCATGTATTTAATGCAAACATAGAAGAACCTCTTCAGACGCCATTCTGAGGCGTCTGATCTCGGTGTACAATTTTTTGCCAGTGTTCCTGTCTGGGGCGGGCATTAGACATAACATGGGTTAAGCATTCCCTAAACTGCAACGATTTTCGGCAACGATTTTTTTTTTTCAATATTTTTTCGGCCTGCTTAGAAAGCATGGAACAGCATCGCCGAAATTTTATATTATTCGGTCATTCTTCTAAAATAAATAAAAACACGCGAGAGCACCTACCGTTGTTTACAATTTCCAGGTCCCAGGAACTACCACGAGAGTTCCCGGATGTGTCGTGGGAACAAATATACGTTAACGCGATTTCGCGGTAGCTCCCCTGATGTCCACCCGTGTACAAGTTTGGTAAAAAACAGATCTGCCTGTAGATCTACAAATTGTTTAAAGGTGAATGAGTCGCTTTCAGGAATAGTCACTCCTCAATGCCTTATGAGGCTACTACAAAATTTCAAAAGGGAGATCACTGTGAAACGAACTCTTTTTTGCTTAAAAAGGAACTGATATATTTTCAGGGGAGATAACTATCAAAATTGTGTTGCCACCTTTCTGCTAAAGGGTCTTCTCTAAATTCTCGGTAGCAAATTCCTTCCTTTTAGGGTAGTGCCCTTTTCGGGAGGGTTTCGCACGCAGTACAGCAACAAGGAAACCACAACTAAATTTTATACAAAATGTCGGAAAATCTACCGTGTGTCCAGACCCCTTAAACTCTTAAATAAAGAGCTCTTTAAGAGGGCGATTTCCAAATGCCTGCTAGTGTCAGATTAATAGAACTGACAACCCAGTAGGCCTAAACATTCTACATAAATCTATAGCCAGCCGTTGCTGACGGGCCGATAACGGCCCGCTATAGATTTATACAGAATGCTAGCTGGGAAAATGTAAACATCTGCCCAGGGATAGTTTATCAAAGTAATTCCTCATAAAATTAAACGCAAAATTAACATAGTACCTACCACATTCTGTTATTTCTTCAGACAATGAAGGTCAAATGGCTTTAAAATGGAGTCTCTGGCCGAAATTTGTTTTGTTTATTTTTTTACCGTTGCCTATGCATATTTGACTTCAAATTGTAGAGCCTATAGAAGGCTAAACAAATCCATATTTTAAAGTCCATGTGAAAACACCAAACTGACGTCGTGACGAGCAACAACGCTGTGACATAATTTTAACACAACGCAAAACGATACGAGAATCATCTCCCGAAAAGCAGTCACCAGCAGGTCTTTTTGGGCTGGTGAATGTGACTTATTGTAATCAATCAGATCAAAGTTTTATTAGTCCTTACCTCGTAATACTTTGCAAAATTCATACAACACTACAATACTCAATAATCTACTTGGGGCCCTGCTTCGTCTGCTATCAAAGAGATAACCGATAACTCTTTACGACTTACTCAATTTCTAAATCTACAACTGCAAAACAGATATTTGGATGTCTGCATAGAGCTATCACTGGAACTTATCGGTGTCTAATCGTACTAACACAAATACATTTTATTTGTATTTACTTATTATACAGATTTAGAATTTCAGATAAATTATCAAAACATCCGCCCACCCCACATCAATCCATATTATTCTGGGCAAACAGAATAAGGCAGACAAAGTACTCAATTTTCTGCCTGTCTTGTCTTACTTTGCATGTGTTTACAATACCTACAACTTGGCCTATGTGACACAGAAACACAATAAGAGGAACGTCGCCTCCAAAAACGGGAAATTAACAATGTAAAAACCAAAAATCATAAATTTTATCATAAATGTCATAAATTTTTTATCAAACAAAACTGTTAGAAATTAATAAATGCAAATCTACAAATGCGGCTTCGGTATCAGTAGAACGAGCTTTGTTCAATTGCAGTTCAGTAGAATAAATTTGAGTGACCATTCCTTCAAAGTAAGAATTGTCGATATTCAAAAGGTCGTCCAAATATCTGGAAGTTGAGTTAAAAGCTTCAATAATATCACCTTGTGTATCAACAGAAAGAGACACCATAAATCTCTGGACGAACAGACAGTTCATTAACTTATGGTACAAGTATTCCAATCAACAGACACAGAAAAATTGTGGGAATTTCAATGGGTACTAATTGTGCTCCTCTTATAACAATTTGTTTATGTTTTGTTATGAAAGTATTCTGTCTAGACAGCTGGGATGCATCGGGTGGCCTGAGATTACTCAGCAAAATCGGACAGAATACAACAATAAAGCTACCTGTCTAAGGCTCATTACTACCAAGTTTTGGTTCAATCGCTTCTGTGCATTTGGAGAAGATGTCGTTTAACTGTTTTCCTATTTCAAAATTTCACAACAGCTGGTATGCAGAGAAACTTAACTTGGTAGAGGAATGCACAACGAAATGTTCTGCCAAACTTAGTTTAAATCCTGTTATCTGTTATGGAGAAGTTATCATTTATCCTTTTGTCCTGTAATAAATGTAAGTGTCATTTCGGCTGCCTTTATAAACATTGGTCAACGAAAGCAAAAAAAAAAAAAAAAAAAAAAAAAAAAAAAAAACATCACGAAAACATGCCTTTATAATTTTCACCCCCTTAAACCCCAGTTTTATATAATAAAACTGAGGTTTACAGGGTATACATTATTTTTCTTATTTCTGCTCAAAAACATAGATTGTGGGTACTCGTTAGAACCGCCTCGACGAGGCGGTTCTAACGAGTACATACAATCTATGTTTTGAGCAGAAATATGAAAAATATCAGAGTTTTTTACCTGAAAAATTTCGGTTTTTGGAGGTGGAATTTTCTATATATTTGAATAGGCGTGTTTTCGTAATGAAAAAAAAAAACAAAAACAAAAAACAAAAAAAAAAAAAAAAAACTGGTAGAATCAAACTCAAAAAGCATTGCTGCCAAGTCTGAAACTTTGTCAGTAGTTACAAATTGGATGCCAGTTAAAGATTTCCTGTTCTAAAATAACCAGTGTCATGGCAAGCAGACAAAACAGAGATTGGCAGGAGAAAAAAAAAACAATGTTGGCAGGCTTGTTTGAGTCTTCGCTCTGCGCACATGCAATCTTGTAGGAAATACTCTGGTCGGCTAAATTATTTTTTAAATATTTGCAATACTATGTAACTTATCAAATCTATGTTTACCCTACAAATAAAACATCTAAAAAGAATTTTTGTAGGCTGTTACTTATGTATTTGTGTATTGTATCAATTCAAAGCCAATAAAACTTCTGCACTGTCCTTGAAAAATGTCAAGGATAGCAAAACATAGTTAAATCTTAAGCATGTCCGAGTGTTATATTTCCCTAAAAGTTCAGTATTAAACGCAAGGAACGGTCTGTTTGTTTGTTATTCGGTAAAATCAACATACAGCAATATACAACAACTTATAAATAGACTCTCTCTATATATATAAATTGATAAAACAGAAAAAATGGAATATTTAAAAGTATAATCATCAAAATTAAGTTATGTGGGACTAGGCTTAATAAAAAATGAAAAATTATTATGATTATACTCGTAGTAAAAAAATAAACTGTAGATCTAGAAAAAAAGTAGATTAAAAAATTTGAACTTATTAACATTAGTTCACAAATCTGGATTTCGATATCAGAGTTCCGTTGGAGATCACAGTAACGTAAGTTATTGAAACATTTTAGTGTAATTTACACCATACACACTCCTGGAGCATGGGAAATATCCTGTGCGCTGTCATGTATTGACTTAGATATCATCCACACAAAACTGTTGTTGTCGTCTCTTGTCCACGCGTTTTATCTAATTCGCAGGAAAAACAATGACGACAGGGTAGGGGCTTTATGGGAACCAGAAATGCTTGGTAGGGAGGCAGATTTTGGTGACTTGGTTTGTTTTTTTGCACACAATGACCCTTCTGAAAATGATTTACTCTAAAAAATTAAAAAGAAAAAAAAAAAAAGGCTTTCCTTATAATAGCAGAAGGGAGCAAAACAATTTTGACAGATTTTAGCTCCCTTGAAAGTGAATCGATTTCCCTTAGGTGCTGTTTTCTGTACTATTCTTGGAAAAAGGCATTGGGACCAAACCTTGACCAGCCCGTATGCATGCTCTAATGTTATATCTGTATTAGTTTAGAAAAAAAAGTCAAGAGATAAATGTTAAACATGAAGACAAAACTACCGATAGCTGAGCTGTATCAGACGTGCAAAATACTCGTGCTTTGATGACACTTTTGAGCAATTGATCACTGACAGACATCGGGATCCGGAATAAGCTGCAACGCACCGGAACGACTAACGTTACTCGCCGGGGTTAGGTGGACCACATCGGACCGGCTTGTATTGTTACGTTTGAATTGTGAATGCTTCATCTTATTCCTTTTGTTATATAACAGGGTGTTCAATTGTTTTAAGCAACATGTTTGCTATGTTTCCATAAATAGCTTTATTTACTATGTTTCCAAAAATAACTTTCTGGAATGTTCAACATGTTTACAATAACATGATGTTTACAGCCTTGATTCTGGACTGGGTTATTTTTGGCATGTCATGGAAGATTTAGAAGTTTCCTGAAGGAACCTAGAAAATAAGAGATGTTTGTAGTGAATTCTTTTTCTAGAACGTTCTCTGATATTATATAAGGAGAGAACAATTTCATCTGGGCATCTTTGTATACTTTCACTGGAAATTATTCTATACTGGATTGCTTTACTATTTTATTCATTCTGGACTTAAATTCTGAATTCAGGAACTTTAAATTGTGGGATCAGAAACTGATATTCAAAGGATTTGTTTTATAAATTCTCCTGGATTATTTCAGAGGGACTTAGTGACATAAACTTGAAAGGTACTGTTTACTTACATTCTTTTGTTTTGAATCTTGTTTTATTTTTTGTGGAATAAATATTGTTAATAATTTAAAGCTTGTTGCTGGTTTCACTTTCATTTCTTTCTCGTTACGCCTGGCTCGTAACAGAAATTGGGGGCTCGTCCGGGATCGAACATTTTCTTGAGCTAAAACAAGTTTGAGCTTTTTAAAGAAAACAAATATTGATTTTTAAGAAAAAAAAAATATTTGTTTGCTATAAAACAAGTACTGACTTTTAAAAAATCTCAGTAAATATAAAAATATTTGTTTCATAAAAAACAAGTATTGACTTTCAAAAAATATTATAATAATAATAATAAAAAAAAAGCAAGTATTGACTTTTGAAAAATATCAACAAATAAACTCTGATTGATAAATTTACTTGATAAAACCAGCAAAAAGCAATCATGTCATTTGACCTTCAAGCTTTTATTGCTGCGCCTTCGCAGGAGCTGTTAAATTTGGCCAAAAAGTCAGATTTGTTGGATATTGCTGCTCACTATGAATTGACTAGTGTCAACAAGTCAATGCTAAAACAGGAAATAAAAAATATTTTGGTTCAATTTTTGGTTGATCAGGAAATACTTGATTCTTCTGCTTTGTCTCTTGTTATCGTTACGCAGACAGGTTTACAAATGCGAGAACTTGAGATTCAGAAACAAATTGAACTTGAAAAATTAAGATTAGAGCAAGAAAAATTTAAAATTGAACAAGAAAGACAAATGCAGACAGAAAGGGAAAAAATGAAATTTGACTCAGAAGAAAAAGAAAGAGAGAGACAATATAATTTAAGAATGAAAGAACTAGAAATGCAAAACAAGACGGTAAAACCGCAACCTTTAGACTTTGGCGTTCATTTTGATGTTACCAAACACATCAGATTAGTTCCTCCATTTCAAGAAAAAGAAGTTGACAAATATTTTCTTCATTTTGAAAAAGTAGCAGAAAATTTAAAATGGCCAAAGGAGCATTGGACCTTGCTTTTGCAAAGTGTTATGATTGGGAAGGCTCGAGAAATTTATACTCAGCTGACTGTCGAGCAGAGCTCCAATTATGATACTGTAAAAGAATTAATTCTTAAGGCTTACGAGTTGGTCCCTGAGGCTTACAGGCAAAAATTTAGGAACTGTAAGAAAGAAAATGAGCAGACCCATGTAGAATTTGCTAGAACTAAAGAACAGCTATTTGATAGGTGGTGCTCTTCAAAAAAAAATTGGCTCTGATCATGAAAAACTTAGGCAGCTCATGCTTGTAGAAGAGTTCAAAAGGTGCATAAATTCAGACATTAAGTCCTTTTTAGATGAGAAACAGGTTGAAACTTTGGAAGCTGCAGCTAGACTTGCAGACGATTATGCTTTAACGCATAAGGTTTCCTTTATTAATAAGTCTAATCCCTCTAGAAGACCATTTTTCCCACAGTCAGGATCCAAACATAGTCCCAGTAATCCATCTGGCAATTATAGCCAAACATTTACTCCTAAACCCAAATCTTCTGGTGAAAACAAGGATCAAAATCCCTTATCTCAACCAATTTGCAATTATTGCAAAAGGACAGGTCATATTATATCTGAATGTTTACATTTGAAAAGAAAGAAAGAAAAACAAGAGGGGCTTAAACCTACTGGCCTTACCTCTTTACGGTCAAAACCACAGTCATGTGTTAAGGAGGAAGATCCTATCCAGACCGAAAGGCCTGAGACTGATTCTGTTATGGAGATTTATGAACCATTCTTATCAGATGGTTTTGTGTCACTAAATAGTGACTATGCCCAGTCTACCCCAATTAAAATCTTACGAGATACTGGAGCTTCTCAATCCCTTATTTTAGCAGATACTCTGCCTTTTTCTGAGAAGACTTCTTCTGGGACAAGTGTCCTTATTCAGGGTGTAGAGTGTGGATTTGTTAATGTTCCTCTTCATAACATTTATTTATCCTCAGACTTGGTGACTGGCTTAGTGGCTGTTGGTATTCGACCTTCTTTACCTTTTAAAGGTGTTCACTTACTGTTAGGCAATGACTTAGCAGGAGATAAGGTTGTGGTAAACCCACTTTTGACTAACATACCTTGTATTGATCAGCCACCTGATCCCATTGAACAGGAAATCCCTGATCTTTACCCATCTTGTGTCGTTACAAGGGCCATGGCTAAGAAAGCAAAACAGAATGATGGGGACATTGATTTAACTGATACCTTTTTGGGTCAGTCTTTTAAACATGAGATTACAAATTCTCTTTCATCCAGCCTGTCTGACAAACAGACGGAGTTACGTAACAAGTCAGAGTCCAGTCATTACTCTGCAATATTAAATGACCAAGGTCAAGGTCATGACTTGATGTCAAGGTCACAGCTTTGTAAGGAACAGCATAATGATCCTGAAATTTTGCCTTTGCTTGAAAGGGCTTTAGATGAGAAAGAAATAGATCAAGTCCCAGTCTGTTTTTATGTCAAAAATGGCATTTTAATGAGAAAATGGCGTCCTCCTGATGTCTCAGCAGAAGACGAGTGGACTGTTAACCACCAAATAGTGGTTCCAAGGGTTTATCGCCCTGAAATTTTGAACTTGGCCCATGACACTCCCATGTCAGGTCATTTAGGTATAAATAAGACCTATCACAAAATTCTTAACCATTTTTACTGGCCAGGGTTAAAATCTGACGTTTCTCAATTTTGTAAATCTTGCCATACTTGTCAGATGGTAGGAAAACCCAACCAGACAATACCAAAAGCTCATTTACAGCCGATTCCTGCTTTTGATGAACCTTTTAGCAGAATAATTATTGACTGTGTTGGTCCCTTGCCCAAAACAAAGTCAGGTAATGAATATCTTCTCACTATAATGTGTGCTTCTACACGTTTCCCAGAAGCCATTCCACTTAGGAATATTAAAACTAAGAACATTGTTAAGGCTTTGGTAAAGTTTTTCACATTTGTAGGCCTTCCAAAGTCTGTTCAGTCGGATCAGGGCTCAAATTTCATGTCAGGAATTTTTCAGCAGGTCATGCATGAGTTGGGCATTACTCAATATAAGTCATCGCCTTACCATCCTGAAAGTCAAGGTGCCCTTGAAAGATTTCATCAGACACTGAAAAATATGATCAGGTCATACTGCTTTGACACTGAAAAAGATTGGGATGAAGGCATTCATTTGTTGTTGTTTGCTGTTAGAGAATCTGTTCAGGAATCTCTGGGTTTCAGCCCATTTGAGCTGGTATTTGGCCACACTGTGCGTGGACCTTTGAAACTTTTGAAAGAGAAATTTCTCTCAAATGATGACAGTTCTCTGAACTTACTTCAGTATGTATCAGATTTTAAAGACCGGCTGTCTAAAGCTTGTGAAGCTGCTCGGACCAATCTTAAGTCAGCACAAAGGAAAATGAAACGTTGGTATGATGAAAATGCAAAAGAAAGACAATTCATGCCTGGAGACAGGGTACTTGCTCTTTTGCCTATTCCTGGCAAACCACTGCAAGCCAGATATTACGGCCCTTACACTGTAGATAAACAGATTAGTGATGTTAATTACATTGTTAACACTCCTGGGAGACGCAAACAAAAACAGTTATGTCATGTTAACATGCTTAAACAATACATAGATAGGGATAGCTCTTCTGTTACACCAATTAGTGTTGTTAGTTCAGTCCCTCAGGAACAAAGTGAAATGAACTCTGAAGACATGAAATTCACCAAATCTGATCCTGCTTCATCAAAACTTCAGAATTCTGACATTCTAAAGGATCTCGACCAGAAACTTTCACACCTAGATCCAGTCCAAAGAAAAGAACTGAAACAGTTAATTTATCAATATGAACACTTATTTCCGGACATTCCTACAAGGACTGACAAAATTTATCATGATGTAAATGTTGAGGACTCACAACCTGTCAAACAACATCCATATAGAATGAACCCAACAAAACAAAAATATCTTAAGGAGGAAATTCAGTATTTGCTGGACAATGATTTTATTGAACCAAGTCAAAGTGAATGGAGTTCACCTTACATTCTTGTGCCAAAACCTGATGGAACATATCGGATGTGCACCGATTACAGGAAGGTCAATAACTTGAGCAAAACAGACACTTTTCCCATACCAAGAATGGATGACTGTATTGACAAAGTTGGAAATTCAAAATATATAACTAAATTTGATCTTCTGAAAGGATTTTGGCAAATTCCTCTCACAGAAAGAGCCAAAGAGGTCTCAGCATTTGTTACTCCTGATGGATTATATCACTATAAAGTAATGCCTTTCGGAATGAAAAACTCTCCAGCAACATTTCAACGCTTAATCAACACCATAATAGCTGGAATCGAGCATTGCGATGCTTACATCGATGATGCCATCATATACAGTGATGAATGGAATCACCATCTTGGAACTATCAAAGCATTCTTTGATAAACTAAGTGAAGCAAAATTGACAATAAACCTTGCTAAAAGTGAATTCTGTCATGCAACTTTAACATTTCTAGGACATGTTGTGGGTCATGGTCAGGTTAAACCTATAGAGGCTAAAGTTGAAGCTATTTCAAATTTTCCGGTGCCCACATGCAAAAGACAACTGATGAGGTTTCTTGGTATGGCCGGTTATTACAGAAAATTCTGTAATAATTTTTCTGTCATTGCTGAGCCACTGACTAATTTACTTAGTAAAAGAATGAGGTTTAAGTGGACCAGTGATTGTCAGAATGCCTTTGATAAACTGAAAGCCATACTGAGAAGTGAGCCGGTTCTCTTGACACCGAATTTTAATAAAGAATTCAAGTTAGCAGTAGATGCGAGTGATGTTGGTGCAGGTGGTGTATTACTGCAAGAGGATGACAATGGTGTGGATCATCCAGTTTGTTACTTTTCGAAAAAGTTTAACAAACATCAAAAGAATTATTCTACAGTAGAGAAAGAATGTTTGTCTCTCATTCTTGCTCTTCAACATTTTGAAGTTTATCTGACTTCTTCGTCCTCACCTATTGTTGTTTTCAGTGATCACAATCCACTGACTTTCATCCATAAGATGAAAAACAAGAATCAGAGGTTGCTCAGATGGAGCCTGTTGTTACAGGAATACAATCTTGACATCAGGCATATCAGGGGAAAAGATAATATTATTCCTGATGCCTTGTCCAGAGCATGATGTCTTGATCTGTGGTTTCCTGTAACTTGCTGTATATAAGATAATAATTGCCTTTATCAGTATTTTATTTTATGATAATTTTATGGCAAAAGAAAGCTTTATTTCATAAATCTTTCTTTTCCTTGAAGAGGGGAAGTGTTATATAACAGGGTGTTCAATTGTTTTAAGCAACATGTTTGCTATGTTTCCATAAATAGCTTTATTTACTATGTTTCCAAAAATAACTTTCTGGAATGTTCAACATGTTTACAATAACATGATGTTTACAGCCTTGATTCTGGACTGGGTTATTTTTGGCATGTCATGGAAGATTTAGAAGTTTCCTGAAGGAACCTAGAAAATAAGAGATGTTTGTAGTGAATTCTTTTTCTAGAACGTTCTCTGATATTATATAAGGAGAGAACAATTTCATCTGGGCATCTTTGTATACTTTCACTGGAAATTATTCTATACTGGATTGCTTTACTATTTTATTCATTCTGGACTTAAATTCTGAATTCAGGAACTTTAAATTGTGGGATCAGAAACTGATATTCAAAGGATTTGTTTTATAAATTCTCCTGGATTATTTCAGAGGGACTTAGTGACATAAACTTGAAAGGTACTGTTTACTTACATTCTTTTGTTTTGAATCTTGTTTTATTTTTTGTGGAATAAATATTGTTAATAATTTAAAGCTTGTTGCTGGTTTCACTTTCATTTCTTTCTCGTTACGCCTGGCTCGTAACACTTTCGAATAACGTATACCAGTGTCCTTCGGAAGCACGGTTGGATTAGCGTTCGCATTCTGACAGCATACGCGAGTTCGAATTTTCCTCACAACTGCAGTGGTCCCATGAAAGCACACACCCTTTAACGTTTATTTTCTTAGCTTCATCCCGAACAGACAAAAATACATCAAACACCTTGTCTTTCATGTCATATACAAGTACATTTTGAAATATAAATTTTCTCATCAGCATAATCGAGCAAAAAGGAACTTAGCAGTTACATGAATGGTGGAACCCGTCTGCGCATTCACGCAGTGTGATCAAAGCCCAGTTTCATAATCGCTCCTTTTTCTAAGGTCCAAATATAAGCATTTGAAGCATTTTATATAGCCAACTATAATTAATACTTTTATGTTAGTCTAGGAGACAATACCGAACTATGTTTATTTGTTTCATCGTTAAAAATCAGCCTTATAAGAAAACGCAAAAGTTGCTTTGCGAATCTGTCCTGAAGTTAAAGTCGACATGAACTTAAAGAATGACCGAAACTGGGTCCAGAGCAATCTGTTCTCTAATCATAACGCTTAGCACTCTATGTAAACTTTCAACAGACATTTTGAAATATTTTCTTATTTTTCCCAGAAAACAAGATTTGACATTTCATGCAAATTGTCTCCAATGGAGACAATTTGCATGAAATGTCAAATCCTGTTTTCTGGGAAAAATAAGAAAATATTACCCATTTGTCATCGAGGACTCTAAATAGAGCCTAGTTATTTTTATTATTACCATGTTTATAGAAATTTCTGTATCTCATGCAAAAGGTGTAGACCCTGTTCAGACGCCGCGTTTTGCGTCAGACCTAGGTCACCACTGTTTGCTCAGGCCTGTCTGTCTCAATACCTAATGTTATTGCGGTAGGAATGCGCATGCTGAATACTGACGTATTTACCCTAAGTATTGGGACGTACAGACCTGAGCAAACATTGTAGACCCAAATCAGATGCAACCTAACACGGAATCTGATCAGGGTCTATACTGTTTGTCACTTATCCAGCAGTGGTTAGCCATATCAACTTGTTTAATTTTAGGATAATTATGGCGAGCAGTCAAGGCGTCCGAATACTTAATGTTTGGCGGATTTAGAGGAAGCATCTTGAGGGTCTTAATGCGTACAGAGAAGACCAGGCACGGATGCAGAGTCTGAACAAACACACATACAGAGAGAGAGAGAGAGAGAGAGAGAGAGAGAGAGAGAGAGAGAGAGATCCACCAAGGTTCAAAAAGGATTTTTATTTGTTTGACTGGGATCCTTGGATATCCACTGATCGCGCATCGAAGACTCTGAATAGAGTGCGCTAAACAGACTTACTGGAGTCATCGCTGGGGGTCCAAATCATCAGGTACAAAGTCCCATGTTTCTCTTTTATATACGACAAGACCTCTTTTCCTTTGATGCGGCGCCATTAATTTTATCTGCCGACCTGGAGATCGTAGGTTCAAACCCTAGACGAGGTACACCAAAAACTTCATAGAATTTATTTTTTCTTGTCGTTATTAAAGGATAAAGAAAACAGAACTGGAATAAGTCGATCCTGGGTCAGAATATGACTGGATATAGTCAGAATATGACTGGATACAGTTGCCGATCTATCAGAGAGAGAGAGAGAGAGAGAGAGAGAGAGAGTGGGTGAAAGATATAGACAAACAGGCAGAGAGCGAGAGAAAACAGACAAAAAGAGACAGAGCGAGAGAGAGATGACAATTGTTAGGAACGGACTAAATGATAGCCTATTTTGGGTAATCTCAACCGTCTTGACATTTATTTAATTAAAATATTTGAACTGTAGGAAACACCTTTTAGATTTGTTACATCACGCAGACATCGTAGTCGGGTCGAAGTGTGTTTTTGATAGGCGGAAGTGTGAATATAGCCAGGTATATAAACTCAGGCATGGATCACAACAGCACACCGTTCACTGTTCCGAACAAGTCAGCTAACCAGTAAGTATATAGTTTTATCTTTCATTACTTATGTATGACAAATTAAAATGAATTATTATTTTTTGCCTAAGTACTAAATTTAAAGGTGTGTTTATTATGCGCAACGACAAAACTGTTTTCGGAGTATACGCGGAGATCGAAAGTTCAGTTAAGCCTGCGCATTATCGAAGTCTTTTTAGGTCCTTCGAAATCTGTTTGATACCTCTCAGAACACTTTAAAAGATAAAAAATAATAAAAAAAAAAATAGCAAAATTTCATCGTGCAAGAATGGATACACGTTCAAGGGAAATAACTATTGACATGGAAATAACCTACACTCTTCTATTACTAAAGAAAAGAAATATTGGAGCACATTCTTTTCTTAAAGAATAACTCCCTTTTTTAAAGGGTTCAACTCTTAGGGAGGAGGTAACTTCTTTTTGCTAAACGGAAACATAATTTATGGCCACAAAATCTTCAGATTTTTGCAAATACCTTAATACCAGTTTTCGTAACTATCTATGTAGCAGCAGTTTATTTTATCCATTAGTTTTTGAAAATAATGAATGTTGTGACTTACTCCATAGTAAAACAAAAAGAACCGAAAATTGATAGGGCAGATAGTTTGGAACCAAGTTTCGATATGTGTTTGTTCGAAATTTATCAACAAATGCTAACGATTTAAATTGCAGAAAATCAGAAAACATTTTCTTTTAAAGTTTTTAAACAAAATCTTTTTTTTTTTTTTTTTTTTTTTCGTTTAGAAACTCTTCACAATTTTCAGCCGTGCTAGTTTAAATTTATAAACAAAATACATAAATAGAAAGGTCCAACGGTTTTTGATCAGATTCTTTTTTTGTAAATCATAACTGAAATTAGAGAAATAAACGCTATGTAAACAGAAAACCACCCTGCCAAGTGATACTGAATTGACATTACCGTAAAAGGGCTTAAGTATTCCTACAGGCCTAAGCAAACAAGGTAGAGCTAGACCTAACGCCATAAAACGTCAACCGCCACTTTTTAGAAGCATCAACGTGTTTGTTCAATCTTTTCTATCCAAATACTTAGGCTAAATGCGGTTCATCTTCAGTCTTGTATTTTGCTATTTATAAAGGAGAATGTTTTCCCTGTACTAATGTATCCAGTTTGCCGTACATAAAAGGCAGTTGATAGACTTTCATTGGAGACGATTCTGTCAGAATTGTTTTTGTCACCTTCTGGAAAGGCTCTACTCTAAAAGAAAAGAGTTTTCTCACAAGAGGAGCAAATTGTTTCGTTTAGAGCAGACCCCTTTCAAAAGGGACTTCGGGAACAGGAAAACAAACAGGAAGTCACAAAAAGTTTCTTGCATAAATGGCGGAAAATCAACCAAGTAAATCTGGTCTGTTTAAAGACGAATGGCTTTGGAACTCTGGATGTCTATACCGATTTACATTTTATCAGTCATTTTTTTGTTTTTTTGTTTTGTTTTATTTCTCTCCGTCACATGATGCACAGAGGGTCGGGGAGGGCCATCTCTCTATGCATATTACAGTGTATGGGCCGCGCTATGCAAAAACGTGTCGCCGGTCATATGCGGACAGCGAAGGCCCAGATCAGCCTGCGCATCCGTGCAGTCTGATCAGAAAATTCACTGTACGCTAACAGAATCATGGGATACTACAGCATATAAGGAGAGTAAAGGCCCGGATGATACTTTGCACATGCGCAGGATGATCTGAATGCACGTTTTGCGCATGTTCCAAGGCACTTTTTCACTTGAGTCGGCCTATATCATTTACATACATTATACAGAACTCTTCAGTCTTTTAATATATTTCTTTTCTTCCAGATAACCACCATGAAGGTCGTAATTTTCTCCGCCGTAGCAGTCCTCGCCGTTGTAGGCATCACACTGGCTCAAGACTTCAACAACAACTTCAACAACTTCAACGACGACGATGAGGGCCGAGGATTCTGGGGAGGCAGTGTGGGTGGTATCAGCAGCGGTCTCAGCAGCGGTATGAGCAGCTGGGGAGGCGCCAGCTGGGGTGGCATGTCTGGTGGCTGGGGAGGCGCTGGAGTAGGCGCTGGAGTAGGCACAGGATTTGGCTCTGGAATGGGCGGAGTCTCTTACGTACCACTGCCTGCCCGAGGAGGATCAGGATCTTCCGGAATTTTAGGAGCCCTTCGTGAGTGATTACTTTAATACCATTTCCCAACAAACAATTTTAGAATTTTTTCAAGAATATTTACCTTTTGTATTGGGACATAAAATCTCAGCAAATAGTGTAGACCTAGATCAGACGCCGCAGAACGCGGCGTCTGATCTGTGTCTACACTATTACCCGGTGATCCAGCCTTTTTTAGACACATGAAGAGGTAGTAAAATAGACATGTGGTGTCCCAATATTCACTGGGAAATACATGTAGTTCACTTTCAGGGGAGGCAACTCTGTCAAAATGGTTCTTGCTTCTCTTCTGAAAAAGCCAGAGGGAGCAAACTCTTTCCTTATCGAGCAGACCTCTTTTCCGAAGGGGGTTTGGTGGGGACTTGCTGTGCAGTAAAGTTTACAGGAAGTCACAAAAATTGTCTCCCTTGTCAAAATGCATTCTCCTTAAGTTAAATACTAATTATAGATACGATATTAACCCTAAATGAATGAATACCATTCTTGTCCGAAAACTTACACGTCAATTACACCGCCAGCTGATGTGTCTAGAAATTTCTAAAAGTGTGGCCAAGTAGACCAAGACTGCGGCGTCTGATCTTGGTCTACACTGTTTTCTCAGGCCTGTCTGCTTGACTATTACTTTAATTCGGTATGAAAGGCACAGTTTCTGAGATCACATTCCAGTGTGTTTGAGAAATAATTTAGAAAACACTATGAAATTTTACAACTCTCTGCGCAAATTCAACAGACGACAAATTGATCTTTTTCTTATTTTTCCCGGAAAATAGACTTTGACAGTTCATGCAAGTTGTCTCCCTTTGTCTACATAGGAGCCAATTGACATGAAATATCAAAGCCTATTTTCTGAAAAAAAAAGAAAAGAAATATATTTCAAATTGTCGTCTGGTGAATTTTTTTACCCAGCATGTTAAGCGTTATTGTATAGATATACCTCAGGCACAATACCCTTAGCTGAAATCTTTGCCTCCCTTTACAACAGGGAGACCACTCCATCAGAAAAGAATTAGCCTTTTTCTGGTATATGAATCATTTCTAAAAGTAAAGCGAATCTTACAGAAAAGAAAACGGCCCAAAATAGTAGCAGATGACATTCTAAAATTGGTTTTATTTTTCAGCGATAAAAAGACTTCACATTTATGTGAATCGATCTGCATGAAAAGTCAAACCTTATTTTCTCTGAAAAACGATTTAGAAAATGAAAGTATCGTCTGCTGTAGACATTATCAGCGCGTTGTCTTAATGCCAAGGCATCTTTAATGGACTCTTCAGTCGCACAAGTCGGAGGCGCCCATTATACGAGCATATGTTCAAGGGGGTTCTTAAATGTAACTACTCGTAATTCTGTTGTTTTAAATTGTTAGTTAACTGATGCTATTGATTTAAATCTACAAACAGTGTCGACCCTGATCAGACGCCGTGTTCTGTGGCATATCGTCTGTATCTATATAGAGCTTTTAGGGTCAAGAATAGAAAATGCCCAAATAGATGAATGTATATACAATAAGTTGCAGACAATTTAAGCTGTTTATATTCTTAGGACATGATAACCTAACAAAGGAATGAAGCATAGCTGAAAAAATATCCCGTCTTTCCTGGGATTCGAACCCGGTCCTCCAGGTTAAAAATCCAATGCTCTAACCAATGAGCCAAAGAGTCGACTCCCTGACGCAGTTGTCAGAGATTGAATATATACTTAGATGCTATGCGTAATCTGCCAAGGCAGATAATCGAAGGCAGGAGTGCTCGATCGTAACAATATATGTACATAGAACCTTGCATAGTATTACATTCGAATCATCGCTCACCCCATTTGAACAAACAAAGCACATTTTGATCCATAGATGATTAGTGTCTGATCATGAAAAGGGATGCGGTATCTAATCAGGGTCTACACTGTATGCAATAAAACAGGTTTTGTTTGTAAAAAATAGAATGGCTATTTACAGTCACTTGTAAATAGATAAAAAAAATAATGAACACGTTAATTGGCTATTTGCAGTCAGCTGTCAATAATCAAAACAATGGTAAAATGACTATTTATTGTCATATTTATTACAAATTTGTTCTTGAAAAAGGGATACACGAAATAATATACCAGACACTCCTTAAACTTGAGACGAGTGTGTTCAAGGAGCTGGATAGAAGATTCCACGTGGCATAAATGAGTAAAACATCGTTTGTATCTTTCAGTTCCACTGTTGTTCCTATTCCTTATCTTGCCCAATTTGTTGAGCACCCAAGCACCTAACCTTGTCATCGTCAACCGAACCACCGGTAAGTAGTGAGTATAACATGAGAGAAAGGACAATTATTTCAGCCGCAATGACAGAAAACGTACCTTCAAACGTGTGCGCCCAGGGAAGATTCAGATCAGCCTGCACATTCGCAGTTCGATCAGGTTTCACTAGGCGCAGTTTCGATAGCTACGAATGCAACGTTGTTCATTCAGACAACGAACACTCTGGTCAGAGTGTGAATTTATTGGGTGCACATGTCAGAAGATACACTTACCGTATTCTATGGAACATCGAAGACCAAGAGCAGCCGACGCCTCCTTAGTCGTACGCCATAACATTCCACAATACCTGATTACAGTGTAAATGAACAGTAAAGTTGATTCCCAGCGTGTTAGTTTCAGCAGGCTGATACGGGCATTTTCTGGTCCCATATACTGAACATCCCTTTTTCTCTTCGTGATTATGTGATTTCACGTCTCTTTCAACAGTACTTTGACGTGGTCCAACTCAACAGGATTACACTGGATTAGCGCTATTTGATTGGTCGAGAGCAAATTCAAAACGGTCTTTGTATGTCATCGAATCCACCATCAGGGAAACATACCTGTATAATTTTGACCCCCTTAAACCCCACTTTTATATAGTAAACTGGGGTTTACAGGGGGTGTACATCATTTTTCCTACTTCTGCTAAAAAACATAGATTGTTGGTGCTCGTTAGAACCGCCTCGGCGAGGCGGTTCTAACGATTACCCACAATCTATGTTTTGAGCAGAAATATATGCAAAACATCAGAATTTTTATCTGAAAACTTTCAGTTTTTGGTGGTGAAATTTTCAATATATTTGAATATGCGTGTTCTCGTAAAGAATGAGTTGGAATCTTTGACTCATTAATCTATTTACGTAATACTTTCAAAGAAAACACTAGCATATTGGATTTTATCGATGTGTGATCGTCGGCGAATCATACAGAAATTTAACAAAACGCCCTTCGGTTGTGAGACATTCCCTGGTAAGCATTCTTTATAAATCTATAGCGGGCTATTATCGGGTAGCTGACGGACCGACATTGGCCCGCTATAGTTTTATAAAGAATGCTAGCTGTGTCGCCGAGATTTGCAGATCTGTAAAATCAAGACCAAGAAAAATGAAATTCATTCCTATAAAAGCTCGACCAGGTGATGATAAAGGCTCTGTGCCCGCATCTCGTATACTTCCTCATAACGGAGGCAAATTATTTTCTCTTAGAGTAGATCCTTTTTCAGAAGGGAGACTAAAATAATTTTACAAAGTAGCTTCCCTTTATAGTATATCAGTTCCATTTAACCCTTTTAGCCCTGTAGACAAAACCAGATACATGTGTAAACAGTAGATCCTGATCAGACGGCTTTTTATGCGACGTCTCATCAAGATCTACACTGTTGGTCATTGTATTATTGATTTTTCGACTGAAACCCCTATTTGCAATGATGGATGTGTACAAATTCAGAGATGGAAGATTCCGTTTCAGAAACTCAGGGGTGAAATGCTAAGCTAGCTACACCATAGTAATCATGTTAACATATTTGTATATTTTCAGGTTAAGCCAGATTTCCCGTCCCTGGGTGAAGATGCACAAACGTTCAATTCAGTGACAAATTTAAAAATTCTTGTGTTTGTAGAAACTTGCCCTAATTTATTCTATTTATTGAATAAAATACTAAAAATGAATGTATTATCATTTTCTTAAACGCTTGGTATGCTGAGTAAAGATTTCAACAGACGAAAGTTTGATATATTTTTCTTATTTTTCCGAGAAAGCAGTCTTTGACATTTTTGTTTTTTTGCAAAGTGTGTCATAGGGAGAGAATTTGCACAAGATGTCAAAGCTTGTGGTCTAAGAAAAAATAGAAAAACATATCATCAATTTATCGTCTGGTGCATTAGCCAATAGAGTGGTAAAGGTTAAAATTGTCTTTTTTTCCCTTAAAGCTCCAGATAGGTGTTAGGTCTGGCGACAATGTAAAACATATTTTGTCATCTCTGCATCGGGACTATGCTGCAGAATTCATTAAGAAATTGCCTCGCCAAAGTGTGTATTAGAATAAATGAAAACGTTAAACTATAATACACCGCCATTAACGTGTCGCGGGCAGATAACTCCCTAAAAGATTGACGAAATTTGCCCTTTAGCAATCCCAAACCAGATCTCCATAATACCAATGCACATACCAAGTTTGGTGACAATCCATTGATGTTTAGTCAAGTTATCATCCGGAAACGAAAAACGGACGGACGGACGATCGTGTGGCGGAGTATAAAAAATAATATGTTGGCTATCATCTTTTTATGCGACTCTTGCTCAGACCTACATGCATTAACAAAAAAATGTGACACTTTGAAATATTTTTTTTTACTGTTCCAAAAAAATATGGTTTGACATTTCATACGAATTGTCTTCCACAGCAAATCATCACGAAAACAAACCTATATAATGTTGACCCCCTTAAACCCCACTTTTATATAGTAAAATTGGGGTTTACAGGGGTATACATTATTTTACTTATTTCTGCTCAAAATATAGATTGTGGGTACTCGTTAGAACCGCCTCGTCGAGGCGGTTCTAACGAGTACCCACAATCTATTAGGCAAAAAATATGAAAAATATCGGATTTTTTTTATCTGAAAACTTTCAGTTTTTGGAGGTGAAATTTTCTATATATATGAATAGGCATGTTTTCGTAATGTACTAGACCTCGTTTGCTAGAAACAATAAGTATCATCAATATGTTTTCTGTTGAATTGGAGAGAGTGCTGAAGGCTCTTATAATGTGCTATTAAAAACAAAAGTTACTTTGCTTTGGCGAACAAATTGTTACTGAAAGCAAACTGCTACCTTGCTCATGCAATTAAAGTGCTACTAAAAGCAGAATAGTACCTTGCTTATGCGAATTAAAGTGCTACTAAAAGCAAATGATACCTTGCTTATGCAATTAAACTGCTACTAGAAGCAAAATGTTACTTGCTTATGCAATCAGAATGGTACTAAAAGCAAAAAGTTACTTGCATATGCAATTAAAGTGCTACTAAAAGCAAACTGGTACCTTGCTTATGCAATTAAACTGCTACTAAAAGAAAAATGTTACTTGCAATAAATGCAATTAAAGTGGTACTACAAGCAAAATGGTACCTTGCTTATGCAATTAAACTGCTACTCAAAGAAAAATATTATTTGCAATAAATGCAATTAAAGTGGTACTACAAGCAAAATGGTACCTTGCTTATGTGAATAAAGTGCTACTAAAAGCAAAATATTACTTCAGTTATGCGAATTAAGTGCTCCTAAAAGCGAACTGGCATTTTGCTAATGCGAAAAAAGAAGTGCTACTAAAGGAAAAATAGTACCTTGCTTATGCGAATAAAGCGCTCTAAAAACAAAACATTTCCTTGCTTATTAAAACTTAGTCTTTGTTTATTATAGTGATTAATTTGATTTTTGTTTTCGCTTTGATGCATTGACTGAGTTGGGAGCCTTTATGCGAACCGAATTTTTATGTATTTCTGTATTAAGAGTAACATCGGGACCCAGGGCGAAGTTAGCTAAATGTAAAAGTGCTTTAACCCCCCCCCCTCCCACACCCCCCATCCGGTGGTTTGCTCTACCGACCGTTCTAAGGCGGTGGTCCCGGTGTTAGTCTTACTCTTTGTTGCTTTGTGGTTTATTCTACGAGGCGATTTGTTGTATGTCTTTCCATGTGTCATTTTGTTCTTGTGTTTTTCAGTCCTTTTAGCATTGCGATTACCTCGCTTGGGGAAGAGAGAGCTAATCTTAGTGTTTTTCGTACATTTGTTCGGTTTGTGCTTTTTTGGTTTTGTCGGTTTCCTCTTCCTCTTGGGGTCTGGGAAGGGCTGCGGTTTGTGATTGTGGCACTCCCTGGACTTTTCTCTTACCTTTTTTTAGTGGTATTAGATGCAAAATTGTGCCTTGCTTATGCGAATAAAGTGCTACTAAAAGCAAAACAATACTTTGCGTATGCGTATTGAGTGCTACTAAAGGCAAAAATTGTCTAGCTTTCGAAAAAAAAAAAAAAAAAAAAAAAAATCTTCCACCTTGCCGGAATTCAATTTTTGCCCCAGAGACATAATTTAGTCTGTTAACTATAAGCTCTGAGCGAAATGTAGCAGCCGATATTTGGCCTTTTTTAAAATTATTTTTCAGAGAAAATAAGATTTGTATTTCATATGAATTGTCCGCCAGGTAGACGATTCGCATGAAATATCAAGCGTTAACTTCTCTAAAACTAATTCTTACAAAATAGCAGAGTATCGCCTGCTGCAGTTTTTATTAGCACTTATAGGGCAAAAGACAGACCTGGACTATAAAAGGTAGATAAAGCACCATGTGTTTAGCCTCCAAGGAGACAGATCTTATTTTCTTGGTGGATGTGGTTGGTCCGTTGAGATACCTGCAAAATGACTGATAGATCTCATCTACCCTCTGGCTATGCCTGATTCGATGTCGTTTATTTTCATACTACAAACATGCACAGTCTACAAAAGATAGACTAATGAAAGACTGATAGATTTTATATGATAAACATCCAGCAGGAAGTATATATAATCTCGAAGCACAGCCACAGGATAGGTGATGAACGAACAAAGACAAAATAAGCATCCCTTATGAAACCGCTGACCGCACGGCCAAAAAAAAACAAGAACTGCAACCGAGGAGCCGCCTTGGAACGGCCAGTAGAAAAACTACTTGTAAGAGGAGAAAATAAAAATGATTTTTTATTTTCTTTATCTTTTCGTTTGCAATTTTTTGTTATAGTTTCAACAACTGTCATGCAAATAAAGCAAAGTAGAAAACCGCTTATTGCAAGGCAATAAAATTTCTTATCAACTATGGTTCATAAATTCCGCCTATTTATGCTGACCAGTATGTGAGTTTTATAGGTTAATCTGCAGCAGACGACATTTTGAAGTATATTTTTTTCCCCAAGCTGTTTTTAAGAGATATTGTGAACTCCTCCGTCCGTCTGTCACGCTATCTCCTCCTAAACCACTGGGTGAAATTTAACCAAACTCGCTTCATGACTCCCCTCATGGTAAGGGTATACGAGAGCATCATTATTTTTCAGTCTGTCCATCCTGCCATCCGTCCGGCGTCCGTCCATCTGTCCATCACGCTATCTCCTCCTACCGCATTTATTCGGTTATAAGACTACACCTACCGCATTTATTCGGTTATAAGACGGGAGTTTATTCTTCAAAAATTCTCGCAAATATACGCATCATTCTTGTGTAATTTAATTATGAAATGCAGTTTTCTCTCCAAAAACAATCAAAAAGATCAAGATCCGTCTTACAAGATAACGGCTCTAGACCTTTGTGATTGTTTTGGAATGGAAAACCTCCGTCTTATAACTGATGAAATATGATAAACCACTGGGCGGATTTTTACCAAGCTTCCTAGATGACTTCGACTCATGGTAAGGGAGTGCAAGAGCAACATTATTTTTCCATCTGTCTATCCGTCTGGCGTCCGTCCACCTGGCGGTCTCACCATCTCCTCCTGAAGGAGGAATTTCAGCAAACTTGCTACATGTCTTTCCCGGGTGGTAAAGGTGTGCCAGAACAACATTATTTTTCCGTCTGTCCAGTCGTCTGTACGTCCATCACGCAATCTCCTAAACCACTGGGCGGAATTTAACCAAACTTCATACATGGCTTCCCCGCGTGATAAGGGTGTGCGACAGGAACGGTTTTTTTTTTCACCTCTCTCTACTTAGCGGTGAAAGCGTGGGGATTTGCGATGGTGTGCCATCTACTGCGCGTTCTAGCTTTTTTTTTTTTTTTTGTTTCAGACGATTCATGAGAGTTTCTCTGAAAAAAAAAAATAGAATGTTATCTGCTACAAATTTTGCTTGGCGCTTTAAGGGATTACTAAAGCCTTGTCATCGCATGACGTACTGACTGACTTCAGTCTGTAGTTTATTCCAAGGATTAACGCAGAGAATACACTTTCTGGTTATCTAATTTTATCAAGTGAGACCCTGAGATACATATGTGCGGCTTAAGCAAGGTGATCACTCAAAGACTTCCAAGCTCACAAGTGTTCATAAGCTTTTGACCCATACTGTTTCAATAACCGTCTTAGGATTTTTCCTGACGGACCCTTTGGTATGTGGTCAATAAATTCAACTCCTCCTCTCAGCCTCATGTAGTCTGTCACCTGCTCTGAAAACGCAAAAAGAAATTCTATATAGCAGATTGCAAACAGAGACTACCGTTGCCATCCCTAATATTCACAAAGACTGGCTTCTGTTCCCGAAGATTGATCTCTGTCATTGACTTTGATTTAAGCGGAACTGATACACTCTTAAGGGGTGGGAGGGAGGCAACTCAGCCATAAGTAAGTAAATATAAAGCACAGCATAATAAGACAAACATAGACCAAAATCTATCAACACTGGTTCTATAAATTTTGTATATTTACAAAGAGATATATAAACAAGAACTGTTAGCAGACAGCATAGCTCGCCTGGAATTCAGGAAACTTTGAGTCCAAAATGTGCAGACGAAATCGCAAACATTGTAGACCCTAATCAGACTGCTCTTTAGGACTAGTCTGAGCTGTGTCTGCACTGTTTGCTTAGGCCTATCTGTCCCAATACTTAGAATCATTACGGTAAGTGGAAATGTTATGGCATTTTAGCTCTTGATAGGATTTCTTGTGCTATGGTTTGGTCATTTGTTGTCATGAATTTGACATTATCAGGGATCAAATATAAAATTTCGTAGTCTGAGACTTTGACCTTGAGGTCATAAGCATTGGTGGGATGATGAAGAATAAAGCATTGGACCTGTATCTATTATCATTCCAAATATCAACCAAATCTATCGTATGGTTTTGAAAATATAAGCTCTTAAACACTTTAATATAAGATTTCTAAGTTCTTAACTTTGACCTTGAGGCCATGGGCATGGGCATAGGCAGGGAGTATTGCTGAATAAAACTTTGGACTTGTATCTATCATCATACCAGTATCATATATAGGGTATTCAATTATTTTAAGCATCGTGTTTACTATGTTTCCATTAATAACTTTATTTACTATGTTTCCATAAATAACTTTCTGGAACAATATGTTTACAATAACATGTTGTTTATGTCCTTGATTCTAGACAGTGTTATTTTTGGCATGTCATAGAATATTTAGAAGTTTCTTGACTGAAACTGAAAAATGAGAGATGCCTGTAGTATATTCTTTCTCTAGAATGTTCTTTGATATTATATAAGGAGAAAAGATTTTCATATGGGCATCTTTGTATACTTTCATCGGAAATTATTCTGTATTGGATAACTTTAATATTTTATTCATTCTGGATTTAAATTCAGAATTCAGGAACTTTAAATTAAGGGATCAGAAAGTGTTATTCAAAGGATTTGTTTTATAAATTCTTGTGGATTATTTCCGAGGGACTTTGCGACATAAACTTGAAAGGTACTGTTTACTTACATTCTTTTGTTTTGAATATTCTTATTTTTTTGTGAATAAATATTGTTAATAATTTAAAGCTTATTGCTGGTTTCACTTTCATTTCTTTCTCGTTACGCCTCGCTCGTAACACCAGATATGAACAAAATCTATCATACGGTTTCGAAAATATGAGCTCTTAAAAACTTTGATATATTTTTTTAAGTCTGTGACCTTGACCTTGAGGTCATAGGCATAAGCAGGGTATTGCTGAATAAAACTTTGTATCTATCATCATATCAAATATGAACAAAAACCATCATATACTGTGGAAAATATGAACTCTTAAAAAGCTTTAACATTAAAAATTTTTAAGTCCATGACCTTGATCTTGAGGTAACGGACTGTGGTATTGCTAAATAAAACTTTGAAACTATATCTATCATCATACCAAATACGTACAAAATCTATCAAATGGCTGGAAAATATAAGCTCTTAAAAACTTTAATGTAAATGTGGACGCCAACGCAGGGGAAGTGCAATAGCTCTTCCTGGACTTCGTCCAGGCGAGCTAAAAAGGAAATGAAAAATGTAAAATGAGTTGAACTAGTTGGAAAACATTTCGGACACATAGCCCGCTGCGACTTGATAACTGAGCGGGTTTGCATATCTGTGAAATGCATACATTGGGCGATAAACACAGCGTACAAAAAGGAAAAACAAGCTTGACTTCCATATCAACATCAACATAATGACAACTTACAAAAAGTAAAAAGCTTATCTTTTCTGTCAACACCACTGTGATCATATATACAATGCATACAATGCGCCATAAACCTTACACCGACAAGGATATACGCCAAACCCAGTGTTTCTCACCAAAACTCAAATAGGCCTAAACGATGTGATTCCTGAAAATTACATGAAAAAAACGTTCCACATAACCTTTATAATATATATATATATATATAATGTTTTGATGAATAAAAGTTGAATCGACGTTGTGTGCCGTCAAACGTTGAAACAACGGCTATCCAACGTCTTGGCGTTGAATCAACGTTGAATTGACGTTGTTTCAACGTTGTGTGCCTGCTTGGAAAACTGTTGGGGTCTGGTTTAAACCTGGTTTTGTCCGTGCTCAACTATCACCCTCAATCCTGATACAATTCCAGCACCATACAACTGTTCGGTCAGCGTAGGGATTCCCCAGTTTATCAGTGGATCAACACAGAAACATTAACTTCTCAAAACTATGACGAATCTTAGATGAGAACTGGGACAATTATGCTAAGACTCTGGATACCCCAAAAAGTGTAATTGGCAAACAATATGCAGACCCAGATCAGACGCCACAGAATGCGGTGGCTGATATTCTGCGGCATCTGATCAGGGTCATCATTGTTTGCAAATAGTTTAGTCTTTTTTTCTCCACGCATATCTAGATCACATAGCCTGACATGCCCAAAACTGAAATTAGACTCTTTCAGTATATAGTTAAACATTATCTTGAACGTATGTATGTATCACTGATCTGAAATTCTTATCACCACACTACTGCCGTACAAATGTTAAAAATAAAGCAGCCTTGACCAGGTAAAATGCAAGACTACTGCTTACCTTGAATAAATAGGATAATGTCTTCCTTTGTGATGTTTGATCCCTGACGTAGGACGACGAAGGCCTTTGGTAATTCGCCTGAAGCACCAGCTGGTATCCCGATTACAGCAGCATCAGAAATATCAGCATGTTTTACTAGCTTGTCTTCTAAATACGCTGGTGAAACCTAATACACACATAAAAACCTTTCAATCAGAATATATGGGAAGATACATCCAATCATCCAATCACGAAGCACAGCCATCCACAGACACTAAAAGAAGGAAAGATGAAGAAGAATGACAAAATAAACATCACAAATGAAAAATAGAAAGAACTTTTTTGAAGAATAATATATCGCATCTGAAAACAAGCAGTAGAAGAATGGGTCGTCATCCTTGTTTAGCTCTGTGCGAGTTGTCATTCTTGCATATGACATGCCACATTTTTCAGCATCCTATTCTGTATTCTGTAATCCTACAACATCAGTAATATATATATATATATGTTGAGAGTTAATCATTAACAGTGCAAATAATTTGTTTACCTGAGGCTTTTCGGCTTTTTCTTCAGAGGTTTTCTATTTAAAAAAAAAAGACATAAAAATGTAAAATTTACGAATAAAAGATTGTGCCCTTTTTGGGCCCATGTTATCTAGCCCGCTGCGACTTAATAACTGATCGTGTTTAGATATATGTGAAATGTAAACAATACGCGTAAACACAACGTGCAAAAAGTAGAAAGTTTATCTTCAAAACGTATAAAGCTTATCTTTACTATCAACACCACTGTGTCCATATACGCAATGTATACGATGCACATAAACCCTACACCAAAAGGGATATACACCAAACTGAGTGTTTTACACCAATACATAAGGCAAATGGGCCCAACTTGCGTAAAATCATATGAACAAAACGTACCACATAAAATGTCGCATGCCCTGGCTTAGGAACGATGATTCCCTCTACTGGTCGCCCTTGTTGATCCCATATGGCCGTAGAGTGTTCAGACGTCGGATCCAATAGCTCTCTCTTGCTTTGCTGGTTCGATCTGTCCACTCCGGGTTATGGTCTAAGCAACAAAGGGTGGCGTGGTTGAGGGAATCATGCTCCGGTGAACAGAAATGTTCTGCGACAGGAGACCTCTCGAACCGCTTGTGTTTCCAATCATCTCGGTGGCCGTTCATCCGTTGGTTCACATGATCACCGGTTTCACCAACATATTGCTTTCCACCGTTGGTGCATGTAATAAGGTAGACAACATTGGTTGTCTTACAACTGGTGTTGCACCTGAGCTTGATTATTGCCCCAGACGCTGACTTCGCGATCTGCGTGGGGGTTATCATTTTGCAGGTTTTGCATCTTGCTTTGCCGCACGGTCGTGTCTCCCCAAGTGATTCATCATCACGCATGTCTGATTTGAGCTTGGCACGTACAAGAAGATCCCGCAGACTCTTGGGTCTTCTGTAGGCCATGGTCGGTCTTTCTGTAAAGATCTCGCTCAAAGTGCTGGAGGACTCAATGATGGGCCAGTGTTTGTTAATAATAATAATAATAATAATAATAATAATAATAACGACTTCACATGTATCACATGGTAAATTCTTTTATTCTTAAGTTTTTACGAAACGCTAGTATATATACTAGGTCAAAAAAGTTCCTATACTTGAAATTTAATTGCATATTTTTCATATTTCGAATAAAACCAAATTTCAAAAGTTCCATTCCTCCACCAGCAAATTACGCAGATCACCCGGGATCTGTGGCTGACGTTGTCTAATACGTCGATCAAGCGCGTCCCATAAATGCTCTATGGGTGACAAGTCAGGTGAACATGAGGCCACGGTAGTAAGTCAATGTTATGTTGCTGAAGGTCATTCTTGCATATGACGTCGCGTTTGCACCTGGCCATGGTAGGGACGCATGCATTTGATGCTACGTTCTGCGAGTCGGTTCCTCAGTCTGTGCATAGATTCTGTTGTTCGTCCGACCAACTGAGACACGTGCTGTATGACATCTGGCATTGTCCTGTTGAAAGATTGTGACGTTCCTGTTGACGTTAAAGTATGGAACCACCACAGGGGCTAGGATCTCATCTCGGTAACGTTGTCCTGTAAGGTTCCCATTGGCGTGCGGCTGTTGAATGATATACCGCCCCATACCATGACACTTCCACCACCAAAGCGATCGACCTCACGTACGCAGGCGTCGGAAAAGGGTTCTTTTCGACGTCGGCAGACCCGAGAACGTCGATTTATCCTCTGAAGGCAAAACCGCGACTCATCAGTGAACAAGATGGAGTTCCGTTGATGTCTGGTCAAACGTTGACGCTGACGTACCCAATTCATACGTTCACGTCGATGACGTCGCATTAGCACCTGGCCATGGTAGGGACGCATGCATTTGATGCCACGTTCTGCGAGTCGGTTCCTTACTGTCTGTGCACTGATTCTGAACCAAGAGTTACGGCAGCGGTTGCAACGGCGGTTTGGAACCGGTTACGTAGGTGTGACGAATATGTCGATCTTGTCTAGCCGTTGTAACGCGAGGACGACCAGACCGTCGAAGATCGTTTACAGTTCCATACAATCTGTAACGAGTCTAGTGATCGTAGCACGTGTCACACCAAAGCTGCAGCGACGTCATATTTACGTAAACCGGCCTCCACCATCCCAAATGCTCGTTAACGCTGATTTTGAGAAAGTCTCGCCATGTTACCGTTTAAAAACCATGAATTGTAAGGTATTATCCCTAATTTATACACATAAGACATTCAATAGGGATAGCTTATATACTCGTATGTATACCACATGTACCTGTGCACTGATTGCACGTGAAAAAACAAAAACGACGTGTATACCTTTACGGTTAGTTGAAACGTTCAATATTGGTTTCATGGCGAAGGCTGGACGTCTGCCGCTTAAGATAGAGGCACCATTTAAAATATGTAGGCTTTCCTGGGCTACTGTGCAACCCGAAAGTTGGTATAGTTACTTTTTTGACCCAGTATATATATCAAAGGGGAGATAACAGGAAACCAATAAATTGAGAGTTGTCATTCTTGTATGTGACACTCTGACTTGTTGTATTCTATAATCCTACCAAGTATCAGTATCATAAGAATCTTTGAAACGACTAGTGAGTTATAGACCGAAATGGGAAAAAGTCGATATAAAAGGTTGATTACTGGAAAACAAAAAGCGTAAGGGTTGTCATTCTTGTACATAACATTCCGCCTGGCGTTATTCTATAATCCTACAAAGTACTATAAAAATATTTAAAATGGTTTCTGAGTTATAGACTGAAAACGAAGAAAGTCGATATAAAGGGGGATAACTGGCAAACAAAAAGCGTGAGAGTTGTTATTCTTGTATATGACACTCTCCCTCGTCCTTTTTTATAATGCTACCATGTATCATTAAAATATTTCAACGGTTATGACTTCATTTAGAGTTGTCACTAGGTGGGTGCCTGGGTAAACGCTAGGGTTGACGTAAGTACACGGACGAATGAACGAAGAGACGAACGGACGGAAACTTGCATGCCAAAGTCGTTCATTGCTAACGCAGGTGCGACAAAAAACTAAATGGAGATGCCATAGCTCTTGGTAAGGTGTTGTTTTTTTTTTGTTGTTTTTTTTTTGTTTTGTTTTTTTTTGTTTTTTGTTTTTTTTTCAAGCAAAAAGTATAGTAACCATTATTATATTTTTTATTTCTCCACCAAAAGTATGGTTTACACAAGAGGGTTTCAATAAAATTTGAAGCAGATTCCATAGTTCTGGAAATATATATTTTTCAAACTAAAAGTATAATATATATATATATATATATAATATATATATATTATATATATATATTATATATATATATATATATATATATAATCATATTTTCACACAACAGAGTTTCAATAAAATTTTGAAGCAACCAAAATACTTTTTCAACCCAGAAGTATTTTTCATATTTTTTTCTATTTCTTCACAAAAACGGCGAGGCGTTTCTAATGAATACCAACAGCATACGTTTTCGAGAATAAATAAAATATTATCTGAATACTATTCTATCCTCTGACTATAAGCCGGCTAGAATACTTCAGTATAACGGAATCGCGGAATAACGATTCAAAGAATGACGGAAAGGAAAACCCCAGTAGACTTCTAGTTATACATATCGGGGACACCTTATCATGAACGCCATTCCTTACAAATTTCAGTAATCAGCACATCGTGTTCTTAGCCCAGGAAAGCGGTCTTGCACTCGATTTCAAACTGGAGAACACTGGAGAACAATCTTGCATTCCGTTTCAGATAGGAGAGCGGTTTTGTACTCCGTTTCAGACCGGAGAGCAGTATTGCACTCCGTTTCAGACGGGACAACGGTCTAGCTCTCCATTTCAGACTGGAGAGTGATTTTGTACTCCATTTCAGTCTTGCTCTCCACTTCAGACCGGTGAGCGATCTTGCACTCAGTTTTAGACTGAGGAGTGGACGCACATCATTTCAGATCGGACAGCAGCCTTGCTCTCCGTTTCAGACTGGAAAGCGGTCTTGTGCTCAGTTTCAGACCAGAGAGCAGTCTTCCACTCCGTTTGAGGAAGGAGAGCGGACTTTTTCTCCATTTCAGACCAGAGAGTGGTCTTGTAGACTGGAGATTGGCCTTGCACTCCGTATCCGATCGGAGAGCGGTCTCCGTTTCAGACCAGAGAGCAGCGGGCCGTCGATAAGATAGCTGAACTAGGTGTTACCATCTGTAACCACTGTTTTTATAGTTTAGAGAAAATAATATTAAACATTTGACATTTCGTATGAATCGTCTGTCTAGCAGACTAGCAGGCGATTTACGTTAAATGCCAAGTCTATTTCTCTGAAAAAATATTAAAACAAGTTAAAATGTCTGCAGCAATTTTGCTTAGCGCTTAAGGGGCTACGAATAAGGCTGCCGCCATGTAAATAATAATTTAAGCCTCCAGTAAAGTAGTCTAACAGCAGTCCGTTCCAAGACGTTTCTTCTTCGGTGGTTCCTGTGCTCTTCTGAACGGAATATTGGTCTTTTGTGCTTACCGTATTTATATTAAATGGTTATGACTATAACTCCTTACTATACTTGTCCTAAAGAAGCTTATAGTAAAGGGTTTTCCTAGTTATTTTCGAAATTGGCCTGGAAAGTGGTATAGAATAAAGAGAAAAACATTTGTTTTGAGAAAACAATTTTACCTGATATACATTATATTTGATCAGGTCCTTAATTCTGTCAACAACAAACAGAAATCCTTCGTCATCCACATATCCAACGTCACCTGAATTAAAGAAAGTAAACAAGAGACCCAAGTGGACCCAAGTGGAATCGCTCATCTGAGTACTAACCCATTTGAGACTGAATCGAACTGCAATATTAGGTATGTTAAATTATGTGATTTAGGTATTCCTTGAGGGAAATGGCTGCACTATTTGCAAACCGTAGAGACCATGATCAGACGCCGCAGCATCCACAATTTGCCAATTACCCTTTTAGGATCTTCCGGCTAAAATGGGTTAATGCATCAATATGCAAACATCCACAATTCTATGGTAGTAACATGAGTCTTTCTTATGTGGCGTTTGTTTAGTCATTATATTTTCCAAGGAATGTTTAGTGACTGGCACTTGCTGGGCATGTTCTTCACAACTTGTTGCGCTATATCGCATTGTGATCACCTTGGGGAAGAAGGAGTTGCTTGCTCTGCTTTTCTTTGGATTGTGACATGTGTTTGTTTGTCCTTCCTCTTAGTGTCATTGGTAGGCTTAGCTCTGCGACTGTGGCACTTCACGGACAGTGTCTTTATAATTTTAATCTATGGAGTTTATTCATTTCCAGTAATTTCTTGTCTTATATTTATGTTTGGTGGACCCTCTCTGGCACTCTGATCACCTCGTTGTGGAAGAGGGAGCTGGCTGTGTTTGGTGGACCCTCTCTGGCACTCTGATCACCTCGTTGTGGAAGAGGGAGCTGGCTGTGTTTGGTGGACCCTCTCTGGCACTCTGATCACCTCGTTGTGGAAGAGGGAGCTGGCTGTGTTTGGTGGACTCTCTCTGGCACTCTGATCACCTCGTTGTGGAAGAGGGAGCTGGCTGTGTTTGGTGGACCCTCTCTGGCACTCTGATTACCTCGTTGTGGAAGAGGGAGCTGGCTGTGTTTGGTGGACCCTCTCTGGCACTCTGATCACCTCGTTGTGGAAGAGGGAGCTGGCTGTGTTTGGTGGACCCTCTCTGGCACTCTGATCACCTCGTTGTGGAAGAGGGAGCTGGCTGTGTTTGGTGGACCCTCTCTGGCACTCTGATCACCTCGTTGTGAAAGAGGGAGCTGGCTGTGTTTGGTGGACCCTCTCTGGCACTCTGATCACCTCGTTGTGAAAGAGGGAGCTGGCTGTGTTTGGTGGACCATCTCTGGCACTCTGATCACCTCGTTGTGAAAGAGGGAGCTGGCTGTTTTGCCTCACTTTGCTTTGCTTTGGTTTCTGGCATGTGTGACTGGCCGCCTCCCAGTCAGCATTCTACGTAAATCTATATCGGGCCGTCATCGGCCCGTCAGGGTAGCTGACGGGCCGATGACGGCCCGATGTAGATTTATGTAGAATGCTAGCTGGGCTTTTCCTGGACATATTCTATACTTTTATTTAATATGCAACACTGCTCACGCCACCTCGCATAGCTTGAGCGATATATTATTTACAGATCATTCCAAATGCTTAATGGTCCCAAACGACAAGAATGTATAAACTACACTTTATTGGCTGTTGATATGTCTAAAATACTGCTGGATGGGTGACAGAGTGCGTCTGATCTTGGTCTACAGTTTGCTCAGGTCTACTACCGAATACGTAGCGCAAAATACTGCACTTAGCTTCTGGCATTATGGCTACATCATTGACCCTCGGTAAACCTAAATACTGTTAATCATATTGTAACAAGCTTTAACCATACTATAACAAGCTTTAACCATACGATAACAAGCTTTAATCATACTATAACAAGCTTTAACCATACTATAACAAGCTTTAACCAAACTATAACAAGCTTTAACCATACTGTAACAAGCTTTAACCATACGATAACAAGCTTTAACCATACTATAACAAGCTTTAACCATACGATAACAAGCTTTAACCAGACTATAACAAGCTTTAACCATACGATAACAAGCTTTAACCATACTATAACAAGCTTTAACCATACGATAACAAGCTTTAACCATACTGTAACAAACTTTAACCATACTGTAACCAGCTTTAACCATACTGTAACAGGCTTTATCCATATTGTATTAAACTTAAAGCATACTGTAACAAGCTTTAACCATATTGTAACAGGCTTTAACCATACTGTTACAAGCCTAAACCATACTGGTAACAAGCTTTAACCATATAGTAACAAGCTCTAACAATATTGTAACAATCTTTAACCATACTATACATACTGTAATGAGCTTTAGCCATACTACAACAGGCTTTAACCATAATGTAACACGTTATAATCATACTTTAACAAGTTTTACCATATTGTAACATGTTTTAACCATACTGTAACAGTTTATGATCATACTGTAACAATACTGTAAAAAGATTTAACAATAATGTAACAAGCTTACGCGTACTGTAACAAGCTTCAAACATAGTATAACATGCGTTAACAATACTTTAACAAGCTTTAACCATGTTGTATCAAGCTTTAGCCATACTGCAACAGGCTGTAACCATAATGTAACACGTTTTACCACACTGTAACAAACTTTAACCATATAGTAACAAGCTTTTACTGTATTGAAACAAGCTTTAACCATGCTATGTTGTAAAACGCTTTAACCATTTAAAAGCGAAACTGGTGATCAGTTAATAGGAGAAACGGATATACCTTGAGCTTTAGCTGCCATCTCTTTACATGGGAGACATACTAATCCTCTTCTGGAAGGAAGTTTATTTTATAAGGAAAGAGGGGACCCTTTTCAGAAGGGGACAAAAACAATTTTGACACAGTTACCTCCTCTGAAAGGGCAAAAAATCACGTATGCAACTATTATTGATCAATTTTAATGGTAAAAAGATAAACCAGAATATCTAAGGGGCTTTTTCACAAGGAAGACGCACTAATCCCCTTCTTGAAAGGGATCTACACTATGAGGAAAGAGTGGACTCATTTTCAGACTTTCATTACGAAAATATGCCTATTCAAATATACTGAAAATTTTACCACCCAAAAAATGAACATTTTCAGGTAAAAATTCTGATATTTTTCTTATTTCTGCTCAAAACATAGATTGTGGATACTCGATAGAACCGCCTCGGCGAGGCCGTTCTAACGGGTACCCACAATCTATGTCTTTGAGCAGAAATAAGTAAAAATAATGTATACCCCTGTAAATCACAGTTTTATTATATAAAACTGGGGTTTAAGGGAGTCAAAATTATATAGACATGTTTTCGTGAGGACAAAATAAGTTTGACAGATATACAATACCCTGAGCATGCGTCCAGTCTCCTGAAATATTTACCAGTTTTAAAAAATCCATCTTCATCAAACTCCTCTTTTGTGGCATCTGGCCTGTTAAGATAGCCAATTGTAACTTGAGGACCTTTACAGAGAATCTCCCCTGTTTGATTGGCCGATAGCTCTTCCCGCGTCTCAACGCTTACAATCTGAATAAAATCGCAGTATGTGATCAAGAAAATAGATCAAAAGGCATGAATTACAAGACAGCTAACTGACGAAAAGGTATGACAAGTAATGAGAAAACTGACTGAGGGGAATGATATATTTTCGGTGGAATTAACCGTGTGCCAAAATTTGTCCCCTCTCTTGAAAACGGGTCACCTCTAAAAGAAGGTTATTTTCTCCTTTTTGAACAAATTATTTCTTTTTGAAGGAGACCCCTAATCAGAAGGAGTTTGGTGAGCAGGAAAACATACATGAAGTTATAAAAGTTGTTTCCCTTGTAAAACTGACGATAAATCTACCAAGAATATCCAGTCACCTTAAAAGCTCATGGAACTCAAAAGAATACATTTATAACAAGATATCAGGCGTGTAATGTTATAGAAATTTACGCTCTCTCTCGCTCTCGCTCTCTCTCTCTCTCTCTCTCTCTTCAATTACACATTTGATTTCTAGTTATTCAAACGAAGGCATATTATTCTATGTAACCAAGACATTACCTGTTTTAGGTTATAACTTACCTATAAAAACGGAAATCATGGAATCACCTTTTATTTATTTATTTTTTTTTGTACGTTTTATACAATTATGAAAACTAGAATGACGCGGAAGCCAACAAGTGTTTCTTTAAAATATGCTTATTCCAGGGCGGCAACATTATGTCAACGTAAACACATCATGGCTTGTTCTGAGGATTTCTTAGTAACTATAATGTTCAAACAGCACATGGACTTTCCATTCGACAGCGGCTTCAAACGCGTGTAAGCCTGGGCATTTCTAATAATAATAAACAAAAACTAGAATTGTGTCAGTATGACAAAAATGCTCCCGCCCAGGGGCGACCCTCACCGCACACAGGCATTTTGCAAAAAAAAAAAAAAAAAAAATGGTTGAAAAAGGGCCATAACTCTCATAATAATTGGCGAATTTTACCCTGAATCGAACTTGACCTATATTTTATGATTATTATATTATTTTATGATTATATACCCGTGTAGAAAATATGAACCCAATACACTAACCTTTTAAAAAAATATTGAGAGGAAAACATTTTTCAAAGATTAATAACCCCTATAATAATGGGTTGATTTTATCCTAAATAAACAAAACTATAGGTAGTTTTGCGACAAAGATTGTCCTAGCGCTATAGTAATAATAATTTCGATTGAAACCACCCATCCATACAAAAGGAGATGTTGAAACTAGATTTTGAAACTGGTCGTCTCTGTGATTCCCGAAAACGCGGTTTTGTCTATTGTTGCTCCACATATTGTCTTTGGGATGGTAAAATTACTCATTTGTACTGGAGAGAAATTGAATAAATTGTTATAGGATTACTGCTATAACGCTACAGTAATAATTTTACTCTAAGTACCCCACAGATTCAGGACGTTATCGATAAAAGGTTTCGGAATAATCCGAAAAACAATGTCACTCGTTACATAAACATAGTTTAGAACATAGATATTCTGCGGCAGATTGCATGCTCAGTTGGTAATCCGAATACGGTTGAGAATTTTGCTTATTTTCCCTTTACGAGCACGACAATGAGTCCGTCAGACTAAATGACGCCTCCCTTCTCAATCTATTTCGGAAAGCTGGTGTCTGACTATCAATGTCTGTAATCGCGCCCATCGTGGTCCTTTTTGTAGTTTTATTGTGTTCTGGCTTCAGATCGCCAATGAGCCATTTACTTCGTTTCATCATAGTTTTTGACTATATGTGTTTCAGTGTGCTGTTTCACTGAGAGGTAGATTTCCTCTATGTGGATCGAACAGTAAATCATAATGAGACGCCGCGTTCTACATTGTTCGCTCAGGAATTACTCTAACTGCATGACTGTGATATATTATACCTTAAGTTTAGTTCCAATAGATAAGACACCGCTAGACCCAAGTTTGAAAGCACCTTCATAACATCCGGTTATAAGACCTGTTTCAGTTAAACCATACACTGAAAAAGAACACCGATATAGCAAATGAATCCCGCGGAATGCAATGTCTCGCCCGCAAGTGTATCAAAACACTAGGCTCAAATGTCAACAGATGGGTGGACGGTCAGAGTGACAAAAATGGTGGGGCAGAAAATAACATGTCTCCGTCGTAGCTGTTTTTTAAAGTAAGCATGAGATTTTATTACAGTTTTATTACATTTGTGTTTATATTTACTTGCAATGATTATCTTCTTAAAGTCCGTGATAGACATCAAAAGAGTTAATAATTTAGCTCAAATGTAAAACGATTAAGATAATTTTATTAGCTAAATACACATGCTCTAATCATAAGACGAAAATTTGAATTATAAGTATAATGTCCAGCTGAAAGCAGAATACGCACTTGTGCAGAGCAAAAGAAAAATAAATAAGATTTATATCTGGTAAAACTGAACTACCGTATTACACTAGGTATTCGGACAGACAGGCTGAACAACAGTGTATCCCCAGATTAGACGCCGCAGAAGAACCCTGTGTCTGATCAGGTTCTACACTTTTTGCCAGCCACTAGGGCAGTTTTAGGAACATCAAGAGGCAGTAAAATTGGAGTTTTTTTCAAATTTTAGGAAAAGTATGCTAAGGAATTAAGGTGCCCGAATATTTAGGACAAATACCTAAATTTTATATTTTAATGTACCATGTCCTTCACAGGTAGTATAACTGAAAGATTGTCAAAACAAAGTATCTAGTAAACGAAAAATGGAATGCAGACTTTCTGTTTCAGATTTTCTAATCTGTAATGTGTTCTTTGTTTCCAAAGGCAATCTTTTTTCACGATTATTTCTTTTTCACTTTAGCCTACATTTTATGATGTTTGCATCAGCTTACTGTCTTCAATATTCTACGTGTATATTTAATCTTTAAAGCACCAATCACAACTAACATTATGCCATTTTGAAATATTTCTTTTTCTTATTTTCAGAGTAAATAATGCTTGACCGTTCATGTCTTCTCTAGAAAACAAATAAAAGAATGTGGTAAGCTACACTTTTGCTTCGCGCTTTAAAGATCAAAAGTGCATTGATGCTTCATGGACAAACAGCCACTAAATTGAACTAACTACTTACCTTTGTCTCAACTGTAAATTTGACATTTTTGTTTTAGTTTACCCAAATTTCACATGAACTAGACTTACTCTGTGAAATAAATGTTAAGTTGAACATCTTCATAAGCTCCTCCGTCAGTTCTTCGCCAAGTGCACCGCCAGCACTGTGTATAAACTTCACGCTGGATAAATCTGCACGTGATCTTAGAGGAGATTTAGTTAGTTGGAGTGCTATTGGTGGGATAAAATGCAGAATATCTGCCTGGTAAAAACAGGAAACTAGTCATAAACTACGTCAGAAAGTAAATAAATAAATAAATAAATGACTGTAAGATTCATCAAGACGTAAGTTCTTAATGAAATGGATACGCGTTCAAGGGAGGCAACTCTATCAAGAAATTTGCCTCCCTTCTGAAAAGAGATCTACTCTAAAGGGTAAACATTTGAACACGCCCCTCCCCCCTCTTCGCCACTTCAGATCAAATTCTTTGAAAGTATTTGCTTTCTGAGTAGATCTTTTCAGAGGTTTTGTGAGCAGTAAAGCAGCTTAACAATCACAAATTTTAATATTTTTCCCTTGTAAAAATGGAGGAGGCTATGCAATGTATACCCAGTCCCCTATAAGCATACTGAGCCGCCTCATGACAAAACCAACAAAATCGCCTGTGGGCCCAGCGAACAGACAGATCAGCTTATCCGCCCAGTCTGATCAGTCTTCGCTATCCGTATAAAGAAAGCTTGGGTCCTTAGCTACCCACTGAGTGCACAGCGAAGATTCTGCTCAGACTAGGCGGATGCCCAGGCTGATCTGAGTCTTCGCCGGGCGCACATGCCATTTTATTGGTTTTGTCATGAGGCTGACCAAACTAAAAAGGTAAGAGAAAAGCCCAGGGAGTGCCACAATCACAAACCACAGCCCTTCCTAGACACCAAGAGGAAGAGGAAACAGACAAAACCAAACAAGTGCAAATCGAACAAACGTACGAAAAGCACTAAGATAAGCTCTCTCTTACCCAAGCGAGATAATCGCAATGCTAAAAGGACTGAACAACACAGAACAAGATAACAAAAGGTAAGACATAAAAAGTTGCAAGTACGTATATGTAGCCTGACCAAAAGAACATTTATGCACATGTATGAAGAATATTTATTCATCCACTTGTGAAATTAGACTGACAATAACAGGAATTAAACTTATTGAGCTAATAGAGACCAGACATGTCATCAATTTAAAAGCTGGTGGCATTTCGTTGAAATTGACATGAATGACAGACTTGGTAGTTAACGTAAAAACACAAAGGACAATAATTTACTAGCTGCTAAAGTACTGCAGGTGAATGTTAAGGAGCAGACTAATTGGTAGCAATTGGGAAGGCATTCGCTCAGATTTATACCATATGGCTAGTAAGGTTGACACATTGTAGAAAATGACATTAACCCTTTCACCCCGAGTTTCTGAAGTGGACTCTTCCATCCTTAAATTCGGGCGTGTCCACTGATACAAATAAGGGTATCAGCCTAAAATGGCAAAAAGTGTAGATGCTGATGAGATGGCTCATTAAGAGCCGTTTCACTTGGATCCACACTGTTTGCACAAATATCTATTTTGGTCTGCAGGGATGAAAGCGTTAAGTCCGTAATGGGCATATAATGTGTTAGACCCTTACTGTAAGAAAACATACCTTATATTTCTCTATGAGATGGATGTATTCTTCTGTATCATATTTCTCCATGACAACTAGTTTGACGCCGCTGTATAAACATGTATGCATCACTCCACAGTTTCCAAAGTGATGAAACATGGCTTGTACCACGACTGTACACATTCCCGGCCGATGTCTATATACATAGCTGCAACGGAAAACCATGCTCTGCACAGGAAATCCGCGCTTTTCTCGTTTAGTGTATACATACAGCGCTTTTACAAATCAATCTGTGCATCACAGCAGACAGGTCAGCATATTCAACAATATCAATAGTAGTAGAATAATTACCTTGTGTGTGACTCGGGCATTTCTGGTTTCATTCGATGCAGCCATAGTCGGTATCACTGTTTTAATACATCTTCATTTCCTAATCTGGTCCCACTGATTCCCCTGTTATGCTGTATGTATATTACCTCAGATATAATTTAAGCAAGTTTTCGTTTATTTAAATGCTCACTAAAAAGGAGCGGTGTCAATCTTTGTGCAAGTAGATCAGGTAGGTTCCAAAGCTGAAAACTTAAACTCTAACATGTTGAATAACAAAAGCTTTAAATTATTTTGCACATATCTGATAGAGAATAACACTTCATTTTATTCAAACAGTAAAAAATGGTTGTATCATTTCATGTAAATGATCTCGTATTAAATGCCGAGACCTATTTGTTTCACAGACAAATTTAGGACGTCATCTACTGCTGCTGTGACTGGAACAACAGTTAATTATTGACTTATTTGCAAAATGTGCAAACCTAGATCAGATGCTACGTCTGATCTGAGTCTGCACAATTTGTCACCCATCCAGTAACAGTTTAGACTCATCAACAGATAGTGAAATAGACTACCTAATCAGACATATGCTTTGTAACATGGTTAATGAAGATGGACATTAGTCATGCCTTTACTAATATATGAACTTTCTAATTTCATTTCTTTATCGTTTTTCAATTAATAAAAGTTTGACCATAATGAAAAATAAAACTCAATTTTTTCTTCATTATATTGTGGCAATCAAACATATAAACTTTGCAATGTCTGATTCATGGGTGTTTTGAATTTTTCCAAGCATGTGCACATGTCTGTGGGCTGGGGCACATTTCACAGCAAGAAAACTTCTAAAACCTGGTCCTCTGAACCCGGATATGTCCTGTCTTTGCAAACACTGTAGATCTAGACTAGTTGGCCAACTGATCTGAATCTGCACTGTTTGTCATTCAGTTATTGAATTTATATAAAGATCTGGATCAAGAAATCTGATTGGTTAAAAATTAGAAATGGGTGTGGCACACTGGCTGAAAATTAGAAATGGATGTGGCAGATTGGCTGAAAATTAGAAATGGGTGTGGCATCTTCATTTCTTCAGCATAGCAAGGATTAAGCTATAGTGTAGATAGCGAGTATATTCACAGTTGTGTGAGAGGTTTAAGAGTCTGCTAGAAGCACCTAGTATTTAGATATTCACAAATAATTTTGATGATAATCTCTTAGGTGTGCCTGCTAGTTCTGAATGTAGTCTTGTTGTTAGTTTCTAGCGTAGACCCAAAGTGCTCTTTATTTTATGGCCACTCAGCATTGTATAGGCTAAATCATCATGACAGTTTTATTATTTTTCAACAAAAATAAGACCACTGCAGCTGGTGTTAAGTGCTGTGTGGCGACCATAAAACGTCTCCCTGCACTTCACCATAATGCAGATTACATTTTTATTTCCTTTGGGATTATTAAGCCCGTTCTAGTTATTTTGAAAATCGGATACCGCTTAAGCCTGTACTGGGGTGGAGGGTGTGGGGAGTGGGGGCCTTTTACACATTGATAACCACATTGATATACATGAAGAGACTTAATAAAACCGAATTCCCGATTTCCGTTATTGTGTTTGTTCGTAGTTTCCAAAGGCAACCTTTTTATATTTTTGTTCAGTTTTTATGTGAGAGAGGAGATAAGGTGCCCGAATACTTAGGGTAAATACTGTAAGTGTCATTGAAACGGAAGTTGTCATTACCAGTATGGTCCTACTTACAGCATCTGTGACAGATTGGCAACAATGTTGCTATGCGACAGCTGAACATTTTTTGGTAATCCGGTGGTTCCGCTCGATGATAATAATACTGCTGCTGTTGTTCTAGCATTGACGTCAGCTGGTTCCGTTACTCTGGTAGTTTGAAATAAGTAATTATATTCAATAAAGTTTTCATATTTCCCCAGTACAATGACCCTGCTGAGTAAGTCAGATTCTGAATACAAGGATTTGAATTTCTGAAAATAAAATAGTTTACAATAACACTTAGCATGCTGGGGAAAATCAGCAGACGATATTTTGAAATATATTTTTGCTTTCTCCAGAAAATAGGCTTTGGCATTTCATGCATATTGTCTCCTTAGAAGACAATCTGCATGAAACGTCAAAGCCTATTTTCTGGGACAAACAAGAAAAATATCATCGATTAGTCGTCAGCTGAATCTACTCTGACAGTGGTAAAGGTTGAATGATAATGATCCAAGTAATAACATCAAATCGCATCTATGTCTCTCTCATGCTACCAAAGAGACGCATCAGCTTCGAATATAATACCGCTCAACCGGACGCATGTCCAAAATGTTAGCCATTAATGCTGATCACAACTGCAGCAGACGAAACTCTGAATTATTCATTTTAATAGAAAAAAAGGCTTACAATTTGCATGTACTGGCAATGCCTATCTCATGGGAAAACAAAACAAATATTTCAAATGTCGAACCCAGCACGCATTGCATTAAAAAGGACTTACGTTGACTAGGCTGTCTACTCTGCTCGCCAGATCTAGTGACGTTACAATTAGTTTGGTTCTGCATTCCTGGAATCGCTGAAGAATATCGTCTAAAAGAGTAAAATATTATCAAAAATAATGTTGGAACCCATTTATACCGAATTGACTCTTCTACCTTAACTCTTTGGACCAGTCAATCTCCAATATAAGGGGTACCTGGTTAGCATTTTATTGTTACCAAGATTTGTAGAAATTTCTATATTTAATTCAAATGGTGTAAATCCTGATCGGACGCCGCGTTCTGCGGCGTCTGATCTGGGTCTACACTATTTGCCAATGTCTCTTTTATGGGATGCCAGGCTCAAAATGGGTTAATGCTCAACACAAATAAAATTACTTTATTTAACGGGACATGAATACATTAGGCAGACTTTCTGCCATTTTCACAAGGAAGCAGGAGCGGTAAATTGAAGAAAAAAACAAACAAACTCCGACTCGGTTTTATTGAGACTGTTCATGAATAGCTGCCAGTTGCGTTGTACTATTCTTTAGCGGAAATCTATGTTCATATTTACACAATTAAATTTTACATTTTCTTTTAAGTAACCCTGGTCCTGCTGAACCCGGATATGCCCTGACTTTGCAAACAATGTAGCTCCAGATCAGTGGGCGTTTGAAGATTGAAGAAGCTAACTGATCTAGATCTACAATTTTTGTCATTAAGTATGTGAATGTATATCAACAACCCAGATCAAGTTATCTGATTGGCTGAAAATTAGAAGTGGGCGTGGTATCTTAATATATACAGCATGGCAAGGGTTAATTAATTTCTTCGAGCTATGACTTAAAAAAAAAACAAAAAGAAAACAAAAAAAAAAACAAAAAAACGAAGGACGTATATGTATATGTGCGTAGCGCATTCAAGCACAATTTTTATAAATTCGCTTTCAGAAATGGTAAAATGTGCCATTTCCCACCAGTCAGAAAGCAAAAAAACGCATAAAAGTAAATAAAAAAACTAATTATTTGTTTATCATTTCTCAGTTAAAAGTTTGGCCATAATGCAAAATATAATACAGACTCATTCTTTTTCATGATATTGTGGGAATCAAACATTTAAACTTTGCAAAGTCTGACTCACTGTATGTTTTGCATTTTACATAAATATGTACAGGGCTGTGGACGGGGCAAACATAGCAAGAACTATTTTAAGCTTTAGCATCATGTAGACTAAATCATTTTGATAGGTTTCTTACTTGTCATAGAAAATAAGTCTTCATATTCTATGCAAATTGTCTCCTTAGCATTACGAAAACATGCCTATTCAAATGTACTGAAACTTTTACCACCAAAAAACGAAACTTTTCAGATAAAAAATTCTGATATTTTTCAAATTTATGCCCAAAACATAGATTGTGGGTACTCGTTAGAACCGCCTCGTCGAGCCGGTTATAACGAGTACCCATAATGTATGTTTTGAGCAGAAATAAGGAAAATAACGTATACCCCTGTAAACCCCAGTTTTACTATATAAAAGTGGGATTTAAGGGGGTCATAATTATATAGGTATGTTTTCGTGACGGAAGACAATTTCAATGCAAGTCAAGCCTTAATTTCTCAGAAATAAGAAAAAAAATATCTAATACTATCTGCTTTTACTTATAATCAGCCGGTTTAAGTTTAAGCTTTCAAATCTGGAACCTCCCCAATGTGCTTGCGCAGTCAGGCTCTGTACTTTTTCAGTTGGTGGTTTCATAAACAAATAGGTTTCATAAATTATTACACAACTATAAAAAAGAAATCCTTCATTTAATCAGAATTCAGGCAAACCCAGAATTTACCACTCTATATAGTAACCAACAGAGCCATGATGGTCCCGGATCGCCCACTTGAGCTCAATATGTTACAAAGCCTGTAGATGTGATGGGGTCATTGGTTTAAGAGATGCGGACTAGAGATTTTTTTCTACATTTAGCTCTGGGAACTATCTTGTTCATTGGAGTGAAACCATTTTAGCAATTTTCCTGAAGGAGTATAACAGGAACATATCTGTGAAATTATTTTGAAAAGCAGGCAACTGGCCTAGGAGATGTCGTTTAAAGAGTTTTCTATTTTTAGCTCCGGCAGCTCTCTTGTTCAGCAGGGTGGAACCATTTTTGAAATCTTGTAAAGTGGCATAAGAGGCACAGTTCCATGAAATAATTTGAAATCGGGCAACTGGCCTAGGAGGAAATGTCATTTAAAGATGTTTTTTTTTTCTTTCCTTCTTTCTTTTTTTTCTATTTTTAGCTCTTGCGGTCATGTCATCTTGTTTAATAGAGCAGAAACATTTGAGCAATTTTTTTTAAAGACCAAAAGAGGAACATTTCAGTGAAATCATTTTATAGTCGGGCCACTGGCCTGTGAGATTTAAAGACTTTTTCTGTTTTAGCTCTGGTGGCCTTTTTGTTCAACAGAACGATACCATTTGAGCAATTTTGGTAAAGGAGCGTTAAAGCAAATTTTCGGTGAAATAATTTTGAAATCAGATTACTGGCTTAGGAGGAGAGGTCGTTAAAAATATATGTTTAGCTCTAGCAGCCATTTTGTTCAGCTGAGTGAAATCATTTTAACTATTTTGGTAAAGGAACATAAAAGGAACAATTTTGTAAAGTTATTTTTAAATTGAGCGATTGACCTGTGAGGAGATGCCGTTTAAAGATTTTTCTGTTTTTAGCTACGGTGCCATTTTCTTCAGTGGAGTGGAACAATTTAATAATTTGGTAAAGGAGCATAGAAGGAACATTTCTGTGAAATAATTTTCAAATCGAGCCATTGACCAAGGAGTTGTTGTCGTTTTCTATTTTTAGATATGGCGGGCATCTTGTTCAGCGGGGTGAAACCATGTGATCAGAATCAGAATCAGAATTTTTACTGGTGACACGTCTAATGGCATTGATTCACCAGGACCTGTGATATAGGAAGATAGTCCCTAGCTCTCACCAGAGAGATAAACCTAGCCACACCGTCCTCTGCACCTTCAACAGAGGTAATGATCGAATCTGGAAGGTCATTCCAATCTCTGATTGTTTGAGGGAAGAATCAGCCCTTTTGAATGTCAGTTCTTGCAACGGGGGTGTGAAAAGTCAATGAGTGATGATTTCTACTGCACCTAATTGTGTGTATGTGTGTGTGTGTGTGGGGGGGGGGGGGGGGGTGAATAAGATCATCTGTTGGAATGCTGGCAGCACCTTTTAGACCTTTGTACAAAACAACCAGTCTACTGTCTCTCCTTTTTTGAGAGACTCCCCTTTTAGTTTTTCCAGTATTTCAGTCATACTCCCACTTTCAAAACAGTAATTGCTCGTAACAATCTTGTAGCCATATTCGGAACTTTTTCGATTTCTTGTTGAAGAACCATGCCTTGGAGATCCCAAACATAGCTGCCATATTCCAAAATGGGGCGAACATGTCCCCTATATGCTGCCTCTTTTACATCCTGAGGACACTGATAAAGATTTCGTCTCAGAAAACCAAAAGTTTAATTTGCCTTAGTACACATGTTGCTAATATGTGTATTCAATCTCAAGTAGTGTGTGATTGTTACTCCTAGGTATTTAATGGAATCTACATTTTCGAGGACTGTACCCTCTAAAGTGTAAAGAAGCCTCAATTTTATTTGTTCTTTTCCTAGTTATCTGCATTATATTGCATTTGACTGGCCGAAATCTCCTACCCCATTTTCTGGCCCAACATCCTAATCTTTCTATATCCTTCTGAAGTTTCAATGAGTCGTCTGTGTTTCTGATTTCACCATAGCAAACACAATCATCTGCGAAAAGTCTTCTTTCTGAGTCTATGTCTTTGGAAATAACATTTATGTACAGAGAGAACAATGATGGCCCAAGAACGGTCCCTTGTGGGACACCTGACAAAACTGATGCCCACTCTGAAGTTTCCAGAATTGTTTCTGATGTTTTTGCCAATGAGGTGCCATAAGCAGACTTCCCAAATCCCGGACATATGCTTCTACCTACATTTCTTTCGTTCAGGCCTGTGGGCATGGTGGGCGAAGCTTGCTTACTAAGTAATGCTTACTATCCGCGGACGCCTGATTACATCCTTTATTCTGGGGTCCATATCTGTTGATATGAACATTCTGATTCGTCATTCGTTTACGGATTTATGTGACTGATTTATGGCTTGGGTACCATGACCACAACTACTTACAACAGCTCGTTGTTTTCTATAGCAAAGAAAGGAATCTATCCACCTAAGTATCTTTCCACCAATGCCATAACCAAATAATTTGCTTTTAAGAAGTTCATGAGGCGGGGCGTCAAAAGCCTTCTCGAAGTCCAGAATAAATGTGTCAACCTGCCTTCCTTTGTCCAAGATTTTTACTCAATCATTTATAACAGTAGTTAACTGAGTTTCACAACTGTGCCTTTTCCTAAATGCATGTTGTCTGTCTGACAAGATCTGATATTCATCCAAGTGAGTCATGATATTTGAGCATACTATATGTTCAAGCAACTTACATGGCACACATGTAAAGGACACGGGCGATAATTACAAGCAAGGGCTCTATCCCCTTTCTTAAAAAGGAGACAAAAGTTTGCAAGAAGCCATTCCTTAGGGATTTCACCTGTATCAAGAGATTGTTGGAACAAATTTGTAAATACTGGACATGGTTCATTTGCTTGTTCCTTTAGAATTCTAGGATGAAGCTCGTCAGGTCTTAAGGCTTCTGAGGGATTCACTCCTGCAGAAATCACAATACTATCCATGAAAGGGGCCGATCTTCTGGTTAACGGAACCTCATTGTACTCAGTTTTATTGAACGCATGGTTGAATTGAACAATTAGTTCCTCTTCCCTTTCATTAGTTCCTCCCTCTTTTTAAGGGGTGATCAATTTTGGTAAAGGGCCATTTCTGTGAAATTGTATTGAAATCCGGCCATACCTAGGAGGAGATGTTTAAAAGACATTTTTTTCTATTCTTAGATCGGGTTGCCATCTTGTTAAGCGGAGCGGAACCTTGTTAACAACTTTGGTAGAAGAGTATGGAACGCCACGACTTTCACATGATGTGGAAAATTATTATTCGCGCTAGTAACATTATGTGCAGTAGTAGCATTATTGTGTGCAGTAGTAACATTATTATGCGCGGTAGTAACATTATTATGTGCAGTAGTAACATAATTATGTGCAGTAGTAGCATTATTATGTGCAGTAGTAACATTATTATGTGCGGTAGTAACATTATTATGTGCAGTAGTAACATTATTATGTGCAGTAGTAGCATTATTATGTGCAGTAGTAGCATTATTATGTGTTGTAGTAACAATATTATGCGCGGTAATAACATTATTATGTGCAGTAGTAACATTATTGTGTTCAATGGTAGCACTGAAGGCAGTAGTGACATTATTATCTTCAGTAGAAACATTATTATACGCGGTAGTAATATTATTATGTGCAGTGGTTATATTGATATGTTCAGTAGTAAAACTATTATGTGCAGTAGTAACATTATTATGCGCAGTAGTGACATTATTATGCGCGGTGGTAACATTTACGTCAAAAAGATTGCCTTTGGAAACAAAGAACACACTACGGATTAGAAAATGGGAGTTTTATTGAGACAGACTCTTAATCAGAAGTAATGAAGTTTCCAACACTGCTTACGCCCTCTGGCGTATACATGAGCAGAACTCCATTTTCAAAATATACCACAAGGAGCCAAATAATCCCAAAGGAAATGAAATGTAATCTGCACAAGGGTGATGTACGGGGAGACGTTCTACCGCCGCCACCGGCACTAACACCAGCTGCAGTGTTACGATCAACGTGTAACGAGAAAGAAATGAAAGTTCTCAGCAACAAGCCATTACGAAAACGCGCCTATTCAAATATACTGAAAATTTTACCACCAAAAAATGGAAATTTTCAGATAAAAAATTCTGATACCTTTTCATATTTCTGCTCAAAACATAGATTGTGGGTACTCGTTAGAACCGCCTCGCTGAGGCGGTGCTAACGAGTACCCACAATCTATGGTTTTGAGCAGAAATAAGAAAAATAATGTATACCCCTGTAAATCCCAGTTTTACTATATAAAAGTGGGGTTTAAGGGGGTCAAAATTATATAGGCATGTTTTCGTGATGTTTAAAATAATTTACAATTTTTATTTACAAAAACAAAAAATAAGACAATGTGCAAAACAGAAAAATATAAGTAAACAGTACCTTTCAAGTTTATGTCACAAAGTCCCTCAGAATCATTCCACAAGGATTTACAAAACAAATCTTTTAAATAACAGTTTCTGATCCCACAATTTGAAAGTCGCTGAATTCAGAATTTAAGTCCAGAATGAATAAAATATTAAAGTAATCCAGTGTAGAATAATTTCCAGTGACAGTACAAAAAGATGCCCATATGAAAAATCTTTGTTTAAATACTTGTGACCACTTGTGCCCCGGGACGCGTGTAGAAGAACACAGAACCTCGATATTTAACTAAATTATTATAGCGTCCACTCAACCAGTCCCTAAAATACATTCTAGAAGTAAAAAGGGAAACCCCGTTACTTTAATGTGCATTCGGAAGACAATCCTCCTGGCTATATCCCATCAGATATAGCTATGCCGAGTATGAATTCTACCATGATTTCTTCGGAACCGTTGATACCAGCAAATAACACTTTAATTTCCCGCTTTTGTTTGACCGGTGCATAGGTGACTGCTTCTTTGGAAATATTAACCACAGCGAATGAAGTTACTACTGAACATGATAATGTTACTTATGCACATAATAATGTTTCTACTGAACATAATATTGTTACTACTGTCCCTAATATTGTAACTACTGCATATAATAATGTTACTACTGAACAAAATAATGCTACTACTGAACATAATAATGTTACTACTGAACATGATAATGTTACTATCGCGCATAATAATGCTACTACTGAACATAATAATGTTACTATCGCGCATAATACTCTTACTACTGCACACACTAATGTTACTACTGAACATAATAATGTTAAGTACTGAACATATTAATGTTACTACTGCAAATAATAATGTAACCACTGAACATAAAAATGTTACTATTGCACACAATAATGTTACTACAGCGCATAATAATTTTCAACATCATGTTAAATTTGTGGCGTTCCATAGAGGAGCATACGAGGAACATTTCTGCGATATTATTTTGAAATCGGGCTACTGGCCTGGGCGATATCATTTTTTTTTCAGTTTTGGGCTCTGGCGGCCATAATATTCAGCGAAGCGGAACCATTTGAGCGCAGTTTTGTTAAAAGGGCATAAAATAACCAATTCCGTGAAATTATTTTGAAATCTGACCACTGGTTTTGGAAATAACGTTGAGAGATATTTTTTTTTTTTTTTTTGTTCTGGAGCGGACCAATTTGAACAATTTTTGTAAAGGGACATGAATGAAACAAATGGTAAAGTTTGGAGGAAACTGGTCTAGTAGTTTAAGGGGAGATGTCAATTGAAGAAATTGTTGACGACGAACATAGGGTGATCACAATAGCTCAAGCTTACCTTGAGCTTTCGGATCAGGGGAGCTAAAATGGGGTAATGATGTTACCTACCATCTATATATAATGGCGATACCGTTTGTATAATCCCACCAATCAGGTTTGTGGCATAAGTGATAATTGGGTATTCAATATTATTGTACATCAGTATGCAGAGAACGTCACCTTCACGTAGCCCAAGACCCCTTAGCCCAGAGGCAAGGCGTTGTACTCTGTCTATAACTTCAGCGTAAGTATAACTGGTTCCTTTCTTGGCCTCTACCTGAAGTTGCAAAACATTAGCAGAACAGTTTAACACTTTCCATGCTATGGGCAAATTCAGCGGACGACAGTTTGAAATATTTTCTTAATTTTCTAGACAATAATATCTGACACTTGATGCAAATTGTCTCCTAAGGAAATAAGGCACGATTCTGTCCAGATTATGACTCAAACGTTATAATGAAATAAAATATGAATTTAGGCACTGCCTAGAAAAGGGCATGGCAATTGCTTAATTTTCAGTTAGCCAAAGTGTTATTGTTATTGTTGATGCAGGACAGTGTCACAATCTGTAACGATGCAGATGAAAAGAAATACACTAGGCTGGCTCTATTTTTATTACGATTCCCGCCGATTGTCACCATGATTAACTATTCGAGCGTCTCTTTAAAGTTGAACAACAATATTAGAAGTAGTCAAGAATAAATAATTATATTTTTCAAACGCTTTATGTAGCTTTGAAATTTCTGCAGTTGCTTCGATTAATGAAATGGAAGGTATAAACGAGATTTGATAACTTTGGCACGGATCATCTGAGAGACATGGGCAGGACACAGAGGTTAGTTTCAAGCGTGTTAACTATAAGCGTGCAGGCCAACGTTGCCTGCTGTCATTGCCTTCGGAAACGTTGGCCATGCTCGTATCAACTATGAAGGTTAGTATGATCGTAAAATACAAAAGAAAGAAACAAACAAACAAACAAATAAAAAAGTTTGAGAAAAATGTATGCCTGCCACGGGGACTGAACCCACTATATCTACTTATAAAGCAGACATGTTAACGATACAGTCGCAAGCGTTCTTCAGTTGGAGATCGATAAACTATCTATATATGGAAACCTAACCTTATACCATGTTATATGAGTTGTGCCAAACGAAAATTTGAGAATGTGCGGACAGCATCCAGAATCTTTTGATGCTATAGAATGTACAAATGGAGAGAAAAGACCCGGATGATACTTTGCGCATGCGCAGGATGATCTGAATCTGCGCATTTTGTGCACGTTCGAAGCATATCTTCACTTGACGCGGTCCATATGCCTTCGGCAAAAAAGTTATGAGCGGCTGTCATTGATACATCACGAAAACATGCCTATATAATGTTGATCCCCTCCCCTTAAACCCCACTTTTATACAGTAAAAGTAGGGTTTACAGGGGTATACATTATTTTACTTATTTCTGCTCAAAAACATAAATTGTGGGTACTCGTTCGAACCGCCTCGCCGAGGCAGTTCTAACGAGTACCCACAATCTATGTTTTGAGCAGAAATATGAAAAATATCGGAATTTTTATCTAAAAATGTTTCATTTTTTGGTCGTAAAATTTTCAGTATATTTCAATAGGCGTGTTTTCATAATGAGCTCACCAGTGCAACAGTATCACCATATTTCTTCATGTTATCAATCATAAACTGGGCCAGATTTACATCAGGAACATGGAATTCTGGGTCCTCTTTCACCCACATTTGGCCTATTCCTCTTGTATCTGAAATTAACGCTTAGCATACTGAGTAAAATTTCAGTAGGTTTTATTTTGAAATATATTTCTTCTTTTTTCTGAAACTAATCTTATGAAATCCATACTGTAAATCATTAACGCTTAGCACTCTGGGTAAAATTTTCAGCAGACGACATTTTGAAACATTTTTATCTCAGTTTTTTTTCTCCAGAAAACAGGTTTGTCCTTTCATGCAAACTGTCTCCAATGGACACAATTTGAAATGTCAAAGAAAAAAATATCACCAATTTGTTGTCTGCTGAATTAACCCAGAAAGCAGTAACGGTTAACTAATTTGTAAATTACGCATCCGGTTATTAAACCGGAGACTTATATTTAACTACATATATACGAGAAATTAGACCGGGAGGCCGCCGAAGGTATGAGCAAGCCAGCGCTGTTCCATACGGCTGGCGCTTTTGTGCTTTTGTGTAGCACTCTGTAGCGACTTGGCCGTCATGCAACGATCCATTGGAAGAAAACACATCGCACAGTGGTCGTTATCTCGGTCCTAAAGTTTTAACAATCATAATATATATATATATATGTATGTAGTATGTATGTATGTATGTATTTTTTTTATTTTTTTTTATTTTTTTATTTATTTATATTTTTAACTTCTATTTACCATCAGACAAATGCATTTCATAGTCTTTAATGATCAATTTATCAATGTTTTGAAAAACCTTTCATTCAACATTTTAAAACCTGTCACTAGTATTGTCGCCATTTTGTTGCTGCTGTAAAACGTCCGTTTCGAAAGCTCTAAATATGTGAGCCAGCGTTACGAATAAGACTACATAGCGTCAGCTTTTAGCATTACGAAAACACGTATATTCAAATATATAAAAAAAAATTCACTTCCAAAAACTTAAAATTTTCGGATAAAAAACTCTGATATTTTTCATATGTCTGCTCAAAACATAGATTGTGGGTACTCGTTAGAACCGACTCGGAGTTTTGAGCAAAAATAAGAAAAATAATGTATACCCCTGTAAACCCCAGTTTTTTTCTGTATAGTAGTGGGGTTTAAGGGGGGTCAAAATTATATAGGGGTAACACACCGCTGCGAAGCCATTTACAAAGCGCTCTATAGCCCTAGCTTTATACAATTTGCCCCAGATACCATCGGTATTCATCTCTGGCTCTCCGCTGATTTGTTTCTCAGATTTATTAGGCAATATTCTTATTTTGTATAGGCTGACATCGTAGAATTCTTTCCTTTTAGAGCAAATTCTTTCCTTTTAGAGCAAATTCTTTCCTTTTATAGTAGGGACCTTTTCAGAAGGGGATTGGTGTATAGAAAAGCAAACAGGGAGTCACAAAATAGGTCTCCCTTGTCAAGTGTATCCACTTACCTTAATGCAAAACAGGAGACCTTACAAGATACAAGATATTTATTATGAATTGTCGGCTCACATAGGAGCATATACAGATGCATCAAAATGTACTAACAAATGAATAATCAAGGAAAGAGTTCCAAATGACAGACAATAATTACTAAGAAAGAAAGACAGAACAAATGGAACAAAAAGCAAAACAAACAAAAAACTATATATTATGATCTATATGATATAGTAAAGGTTATCTATCATTAATTTGTATGCCCCCAGTCTCCCAAATGGGTCCGCTGGCGCATGCCTCTCAGCAAGGGTGCCCACCAAAACCACCGGAATAAAGTGATCCAGAGCATACCGTTCTACAGCTTGTGTATCTGCTTACAAGTGACTTTCAATAATAATAACTAATAAAACATTAACGTAGAACCATTCTTCGGCCGAGACCATACATATATATTTTAACAGCAACCTTTGAAGCGCTTGAAATGTAAATAATTTAACGTTGTAAAGCCGCTATTTCCGCAATGCGTATACGATCTTTAACCCTTAGTGCTTATCACAACTGCAGCAAATGACATTATATTTGCAAATCGTTTTTCAGGGAAAAAAAAAAAACAACAAAAAAAAAAAAAAAAACAGGCAGACAATTCCCATGAAGTGTCAAGCTTTATTTTTTTCTCCCAAAAATACAAATACAAAACAAAAGAACTTCGTCTGTTGCAGTTGTGATAAGCACTTTAAGGGTTAAAAAATCGTGTATGCAAAGCAAAAATAGGAACATTTCTATGTTAAAATATTCACATTTCTATGATTTCTATGAGTGCGACTGTGTTTCAGGTAGGGATTTGAGGCGTGCGTAGATTCCAAGAAAACAGGGTTCGACAGTTCATGCAAATTGTCTCTATGGAGACAATCTGCATGCAGTAAAAACCCTGTTTTCTGGAAAAAAATAAGAAAAAAAACAAAACAATAACATAAATTTGTTGTCCGCTAAATTAGCCCTGAGAGTGGCAAAGGTTAACAAACTTTTAGCCAGACTTTCTAAGCTCGGAAAAGGTAAAGTGTCACGAACGGAAGGACGAACAAAGAATAAAGCATTTATGCCTGCACCCCTGCCCCTCAACTGTATTATTAATTTTTTTTTTATTATTATTATTATTATTATTATTATTACTATTATTATGAACGGACGAACAAAGAAGAGGCATTTATGCCTGCACCCCTGCCCCTCAACTGTGTGTTAATATTATTATTGCTGAAACGCGGATGGAGATTCTTAGTAGTATATAAAATACACCCTAGAATTATCCCAAATATCGTGGACACATCGGGGTTAACACTAGGCCTAATTGCTCATATCTGTATGCCCCGGTACTTAGGGTTATTGCATATTACGGTATAATATATTACCTTTACCTGTGTGTTCTTTGAGAGCCTACCGACTATCATTAACTCTTGTTTTATTTGTATATCTGCAACAGTAATTTTAAGTGGGACGTAGACAGTTCAGCGACACTCATTTTGGAGACAGATCACCTACAAAATTGGAGATAGCTAGCGGATTAATTTGAAGACAGCTCACCGACAAAAATATTATCGTACGGTTTAATGAAGAAAACAAACGAAATGTTCTTTAGATGAAATAGTAAGATTTGCACTAAACGAGATGTAAAATTTAATTTATGTCAGAAACTATTGTTTACCTGACACGATTTCGGTGACAAACTAGAACCAGAAATGGCATCATTTACTGGGATAACTAGTCACATTTTGTTTCTGAATTTTCTTTACTAAGTTTTTTTTTTTTTTTTTTTTTTTTTTTTCAACTGCCGCGTGATGATAAAAAAGTACATGAGTGATTATATAGGTCACATAAAGTTTTATGCTTTTCACGATTTATTTGTAATACAAAGACGTGTATCTAAACTAATAGGTATTTTCAAAAAAAAAAAAAAAAAAAAAAAAAAAATCTTTAAAACGAAAACTGCTTTAGGGTTAACTGGACATGATAATAAAGATACAAATAGTACAGCTAGGAGCAAAGACACAGATCAGCCTGTACTGAAATATCAAACAAATTCTTTTTTACAAGTATATACACGTTCAGTTTACATATGTCATTTTTTCTTTATCTTAAAGTTTCACAAACAACTTTTTTGTCGGTGAACTGACTTCACCTGTGTCGGTGAACTGCTCCTGTCGGTGAACTGTCTCCAATTTTGTCGATGGACTGTCTCCAAAATATGTGTCGGTGAACTGTCTTGTCGATGAACCGTCTCGGAACTTTTTATTTCAACATCCAGTCACGGCCGTACATTGAGTTTCTCAAGTAAGTTTTTTCCTTATTTCGTTCTCACAATTCCTTTCATTCATATTTTAGTTGCAATAGCAAAGGTTATTGCATTTACTTCTGTTTGACTTTGTTATTTCACATAACCATTGATTGGGAGAACAAGGCATTTTATTCAGATAATCTAAATCATTTACACGTGTGAGATGATTTTGACGTGATGTTATTTTAAACCATTTAAGCCTTGCGCCCCATAAAAGGGACACTGGCAAACAGTGTAAATCCAGATCAGACGCCGCGTTCTGCGGCGTCTGATCAGGGTCTACACTATTTGCATTAAGTTCAGAAATTTCTACAAAACATGATAATAATAAAAAACTAACCAGGCATCCTTTCTCTAGGAACTGGATAGGTCCAAAGAGCTAAGGTAGAAGATTCCACTCGGCATAGATTGGTTAATGAGATGTTTTCAACAGCCATTTGCTGTATATTTTATTGTATGTCTATATCTCTATAATGAAAATCCTCCAGAAGAAATAGTATACAAATACGAATTTACTCATTCATTTTAAATAGTTCGTCTGAGGCCTTCTTCAGAAAAAACGAGATACCTGCTAATCACATTTGAGCCAGCACACGAGAAAATGGTACTTATGGTTTTTCGGTTCGTTGTTCTTCAAATGCGCATGCTCTGTTGGGGCTAGAGACATGCGTTTTTTTTTGTTTTTTTTTTTTTTTGTTTTTTTTTTGTTTTTTTTTTTTGTTTTTTTTTTTTTGTTTTGTTGTTTTTTTTTTTGCCTGAAGCTTCCTCAATGTCCCTGCTACATGCCTGCGGACAGCAAAGGCTCTGATGAGGCTGCGCTTATACACAGACTCGCATGGACCTTTGCTGGTAGCTAGTGTGATAAGTACCCTTTTCTCATGTACTGGCTCATTTAAAGACCACGTGACTATTCATAACGAAAGTAAACAGTCCTTTATGAACAAACATTTCTTTAAAATGTAATTTACAGTATAGGGAGCGCAGACTTTGCAACCATTGCAGCTGTAGACAAGTCGAAAACGAATACCACTTTTTGCTAATATGCAAAAAATACACCGATTTAAGATCAAAATATATCAAACGTTACTACTACACATGGCCCACAATACAAACATTCACAAATTTAATGTCAGAAAATTCGAAAACCACCGTAAGAAATATGGCAAAATTTATATACTTTGCCAACTTGAGACGAGGAAATCCATAAGAAAGTTAATTAATATAAAAGGTAACTGTTGTATAAGCGATCAGCAGAGAATGCACTGGCCAGCCTTCATAGCTATGAAGACTGGCCTGGGCATTCTCACTTAACATCACTTAATCAGTATAGACTTATTTCAACTGCTCATATGTATATGTGTGTGTATGTGTCTGTATTTATGGGTATATATACTCATAATATGTTCATAAAGTATCACTGGACTTAGCTATGGTCCTGTCTAATCTGAATCTTCTCGAACAAGAGTGGTCTACCATAAAATGGAAAATACAAGTCTGCAGTAGTTCCGTCCCCTGATGTGAAGATGATATATTACACAAGAGCGCCCAGATCACGGTTTGCAGTTACACAACCTGATCTGAGCGATCCCATGTTAGACTAAAAGTAAAAGGAGATTCAGGTTTCTTAAATACTTGATGATAATAATAATAATAAAAAAAGGTTCACATCAAGAAAGATCCAAGCTCCTTTGAAAAAAAAAAAAAAAAAAAAAAAAATCCATGGATTTACCCATTTGATGATTACTTTGCTCTAAACATATTATGTATGTTTAATGCAATAAAGTTATTGTATTGTATTGTATATATTTCGTTTTTACTGAAGAAGGCCTAAGGCCGAAATATTTAAAATATGTGAATAAATCATAACAGTTTTATATTGTATATAAATACGTTAAAACGCTTAATTATCCAGGACAATTAAAAGGTTCAGTAAAAGTTAACCATATCCGGGTCAACCGCAAAAAAAAAAAAAAAAAAAAAAAAAAAAAAAAAAAAAAAAAAAAAACTACATCTGCAATGAACACATATTTACACAGATTTTCAAATCCCGAAATGGGCAGAAAATATAAACTTCACTATCTCATTCGACTCATGCCCAAAGCTGCATTGAGAAGGAAACATCGGGGGGGGGGGGGGGGGGGCGGGGGGGAAACTCCCGCGAGCCGGATTCGAACCAGCGACCTAAGGATGACAGCTTCTGACCTCTACAGTCCTCCGCTCTACCAACTGAGCTATCGCGGGATGCTACATATGAGAACAGAACACTCACAAAGCTCTATAAATTTTCCATTTTGTTTCATTAACTATTTGGACTGACGGTAGCGACTGTTTACCACTCACCCAGACTTACGGACAGTAAATTGGACTTATTGAAATTAAGTAGAAGTTAAAGTGTAAGAGATGTGAATCTTTAGGGTAAATGTGGTATCCCAAATTTATATTCAAGTTATCAAAATTTTCCAATGAAATCAATGAAATTATGGTTCTGATGGCGGTCGGACAAAGTGGGGTTCGATTCACTGACCCGTCCCCTCCTCCCCACTCCCAAACCACCCATTACGAAACCACCCAGGCAGCATTCTACGTAAATCTATATCGGGCCGTCATCGGCCCGTCAGGGTAGCTGACGGGCCGATGACGGCCCGATGTAGATTTACGTAGAATGCTAGCTGGGACAAGCCTATTCAAATATACTGAAAATTTTACCGCCAAAAAAAAAAACAACAACAAAAAACTGAAGCATATAACAGGAACGCATTGTGTGCTCGTAAGACAGTTATGGCTTTCCATAGTCTTTCGTATCACCCCTATTGTGATAAGAACAGGGTAAACATGTCAGGGAGAAAAATGTATGATAAATAGATTATGAGTGTTTTCAAGTCATAGACAATATCAACCCTCGACCTTTGGCTCTCGGGATGATATGGGTATCTCGGGCTTTCTTGGTATGATCTGAAAATCGACATATAATAAGCTCTATTTTTCTATGCAGATGATATATAGAGATTATTTTATGGCAATTTTCATATCATGCCCTCGAGCTGATATGGATGTCTCGGGTTGATATGGGGTATGATATGAAAATTGCCATATAATAATATGTTTAGCATACATTTTACTTTCTGGCAAGTTTTGTCTGTCTGATATCTTATGCGGAGTCAAAGGCAAGACCGCCGACTGCTCCGAATGTGGTGATATGGGTTATTTTGACCAAGCAAAAAAGTCGTATCACCCACGTAACCTGGTGATTTTTTTTTTTTTTTTTTTTTTTTTTTTGCTCGGCAAAAAAAGCCGTATCACCCACGTGACCCGTTATCACACTTTTGGCACTCCACAAAAGTGCTATGTGCTTGAAAGCCATGTTAGTATCACATATGCAACATGAACATATTTATTAGTAAATGTATGATAAAGTTTATCATCTGAAAGTGCAGATGGTATGCAGAGTATGCTAAATGTATTCATTGTTTGGTGTGGCAAGTGGTGTGCAGCTGTAAATGAAGCTAAAACAAAGATTTTATATTTTCGCAATAAAACAAAGCTATTAAAAATACGTCTCAATTTTTTGTTTACATGTGGAAACAAATCTATTGAATACTCCGAGTGTCATACGTATGAGTACCTTTGAATCTGGTTTACTGATTTTTACAAATTACACCTAACTTGTCTAGTAAAGGTAAAATGGTTTGGGTATCTGAAATATGCCAGCAGACAGAAATATTCAGAAAATCCACACTTAGTACTTAGATACCGATAACTCCTGGGAAAATCAGACATTGAAGTTTATAAACTCATTTATCATGCGAGACTCTATGCTAGCATCGAACCCCTTAAAAAATGGAATTGAAAATAGCTTGTGGGAACTTAACTGCTACCGATAAGCAAAAATGGCAAGCTAGTTATTTGATGGCAGAAATGGATCTGAGAATGGTAAAAAATAGAGAACCTATACGGACTTACAAAAATATTTTTACTCTCGCAATATGCAATTATGAATATGAGACGTGATCACCGCCGCATTCTGGCCCAATTTAGAAACTGTAACTTAACTTTGTAGATAAACGAAGCTAAAAGACCCTATCAACGATCACTTATGAAGGTTTTGTGACAGTGCAGCAGCAAGAGATGAAACTCATTTTCTCATCGATTGCGAAATTGGTAGTGGTATCAGATACAACTTATTTCAATGTGCCAGTGTTTTAAATGGAAATTTTGTCTTTCGCATCTTGAGAGAATTTTTTTTTTCACGCAGAATTACGATCTTCAACGAAAATTAGCATCAATTTTACTTGTAATGTGTAGACGAAGGAGTTTCGCGGGCAGATGATGTACCGTCACAAACCTTGCTAACATCTTAGTCCTTGTGTACACTCTTAGTAGTTTTGCGTAAAACTCTCAAAACAATATTTTGATATTTCTTACACAATATCAAATTATTAAATTTATTTCACCTAGGCATGGTTTATCGCATCCGGCGTTTCGGCCGCTGGTCCTTTTTTTTCGGATGGATTTAGTCTTTTGCATAGTCATTGCTGCTGCATTTCCACATTTTAATGTTTGAAAGATGTTCGGGTGCAGCAGCGGTGGCTGTGCGGGATAGGGGATGGGGTACCTTGGGGCATTGCGGCCGGTACGTTGGGATGATGGGTTGTGATTGTGTGAAATAAATATTTTAATAACTTTAGTAAAAGTACAAATTATCTGAACTGTTTATTTTAATTTTTTATTTGTCCTGATGTTATATTAACGCTTAGCACTCTGGGTAAAATTTTCAGCAGACAACATTTTGAAATAGTTTTCTTATTTTTCTCAGAAAACAGGATTTGACATTTCATGCATATGTCCTAAGGAGACAATTTGTATGAAATGTCAAATCCTGTTTTCTGGGAAACATACGAAAAATATCATCAATTTGTCGTCTGCTGAAAATGCCCAGAGAGTGGTAAAGGTTAACGGTGTCCACATACATAATACTAAATTGTAGTTAAACGAAACTCTTGCATGTTACACAGGCCGGTGTTCGAGTACCTACGTCCCCCATGGTTCCGACTTACCTTCATGAAACGTAAAATGCATCTTTAATGACAAAGAACATAACCATAAAAAATGACACTTTTCAAGTGTTAGTGTTGTTGTAGGCTTAAGTGTACATACGTCTGAACGTATTTTAACATAGTGTACTCCGTCCGCTTAAAATAAGGTGACTATAACAATCATGAGAATTTCAAAGCCATAAATAAGTTAATTATGTATAAACATGTGTAAGTGTCTCAAAAGCCATATCTTACTGGACATCAAATGCTGTTATTGTATGTATGTATGTATGTATGTATGTATGTATGTATGTATGTTGATTTGTGACACTATTATTAACTATTTAGGTTCTAGTTTTGCAAATATTTGAGACTTTCGAACTGCGCACCGCCTGTGGCTGATTTGTTCTTGTTCTGTTATGAAAGAGACTTCATGATGTCTCTTTCTGAAGAAAAGCAATCTGAACTGAAGCTTTCAGCTCGACGTCCAGATATTTGGACGTTTTATCAAATATTGATAATAAGTACTTCGATGGTTTGATCATTGCCTTCCTTTGTATTCGATGGTTTGATTAGTCAAATTTATCCTTTAGAGCTTCAATTAAATAAAGCAAATTCTGAAACTGAAGCCCCGTTTTTGGATTTGCATTTGTCTATTTTAGACGGGTTTATTTCATGCAAAATTTAGGATAAACGCGATGATTTTGATTTTGAGATTTTAAATGTTCCTTCTTTGGATGAGGATGCTTCTCGTCGAGCATCCTACGTAGTTTATATCTCGCAACTAATTCGGTTCGCCAGAGTTGCTAGTCATGTTGCTAACTTCAACAGTCGAAATAATTAACTGCTAAACTTCTTCTTAACTGCTAAACTTCTAAATCAGGGTTATCGGTTCCATAAACCCCGCAAATCCTTTTCTAAATTTTATAGACGTCATTTCGATTTAGTTTCAAACTTCAGCGTTCGACTTAAATCTCTTCTGTAACAATGCCTAAAGGAACCTGAATTTTAGTATATAAATTCAGAAAAAAATATATAGTATATATGCTTGCAATGACTCTAGCACTCCATTTCGTAAAATCATTCTTCGATATATAAAGATTGGGTAGAACATAAACCCAGCTAGCATTCTACCTAAATCTACATCGGGCCGTCATCGGCTCGTCAGCTACCCTGACGGGCCGATGACGGCCCGATATAGATTTACGTAGAATGCTGACTGGGAATGTAGTATGATAGACTGCATGCATGGTAGTTAACCCAATCACGGTTAATAACTTTGCTTCCCTCTTTGGTTGCACGCTGGCGGGCCGGGCCTCAGACTCTATGACGGCTCCAGCTTTCATAGACTTAAATAAGTCGGTTGGTGCCTGATGCTCTGGCCCTGGTTGGGCCCATCGGAGTCCAGCTGTTGGTTTTCTATTGCTTCAACATTTCAGTTGTTTCTTGCTGGAGTCCTCATTGTTGTTTGAGCTCTGTATTCTGCTTTTTATGTTTTTGGAAATGTTGCACTGATGAGTTAGGAACCCTTCACGCGAACTGAACAAATGTCTTGTGTATATCACGGCAGGACTAAGGGCGAGGATTGTGGCCACGTAAAATCGATTTAAGACGCCCCCCAACCCTTCCCCCACCAAGTAATTTTACTAACCGTTACAAGGCGGTGCTTCTGCTGTGGTTTACTATTTCTGTCATTGTATGTATGTCCTGATGATTTTTTTTTTATTTTGGATGGCCGTTTGACTATTTTTGGGGAAAGAAATTGTCCTTTTGGCTTTATGCTTTGAATGTTTTGATTGTGATGCCGTCGTTTTAAGTGCGTCCTTCTTTCCCTTTGGTGTCTTGGAATGGAAGATGTGAGGTAATTGTATCGATTCCTGATCATTGCCTTCCTTTCTATTCAATAAAGTTGTTATTTTTCACCCACTCTCTATGAAATTTTGACTGTATATTATTATACACTTACTGAACACATTTACATGTACATCAATTCTGAGGGAAGAAATATATGTTAAAACATGATTTTATTCTTCTAACTTGGCTTAACTTTTGACGGAATGATAAAAGTCAAAATGGCTTGCCTTTCGAAACAAAGAACACACAAAATCACGAAATCGGAGACTCGGTTTGGTCGAGTCTCTTTATATGCAACACTGTAGCTTGCAAGGCCCCAGAATTCTCAGTTGTTGAAAGGTATATTTTCAAATTAAACAGAAACGTGAATCAGCAGTTAGCGTAAGTTCTGAATACAGTTTGGTCTGTTTACAAAGCTGTGGACAGGAGAACACATTTCTTATATATGATCCAAAACTGTAGCCTTAACTACTTAACTCTTTCGGCGCCAAATTTTAGACGACATTTGTCGTCTGCTTTTTTTATTTTAACAAACTATTGTTTGGAAAGACGTTTATATGTAAAAACGAAAGACTGTATGTCAAACAGCGTAGATCCAGATGAGACGGCTCATAGGGCCGTCTCATCTGGATCTATGCTGTTTGCAAAAGCCTATTATTATCGCCTGTGGCAGTGAAAGAGTTTATGAATATTAAATGTAAAGGTTAATGCGACATATCAATTTGGTCGGTCTGTAAATATGTTTGACGAGAATACCGACTCCTCTCCAGATTTTAGGTAAGATAAAATGGATTTACGACAACACAGCTGTTCAAATTGTGACAGATGTTCAGAAATGCTTTTAACATTAAGCACAGGTTGTAAATCTAGGAGCTACCACGAAATTGTGTTAACGTAATTTCGTTCCCACGCCACATCCGGGACATAGCGGAGTAATGCCAACGTCATAAAATAGACAAACAAATGTTGGTGTCATTTTTATTTTTATTTTATTTTACCACGACGAACGAATTATGGGGAAATCGGGCAATGTGGTTCCATGTAAATATGTCTCAGCTTCCTCTATGGACCCAAATTTTATCGGAAAAGTCATTTGCTTTCTTCAAATCTTTCTACCCGCACTGAGCATCGGACCACTTGTCCCCCGAGTATTTTGTCAGTGCGAAGAATTTAGCCTGTCCCCGTTGATTTGAGCTGATATTTGAAAGCATTCGTCGATGAAAATGATAAAAAGGCCCTTCCTAAACGTTCCTACATCGAAAAAAAAAAATCAAGTGTTAACTCGTAAAAGAGTCAGGCCCCGTTTTTCAGGCGTGGTAGTTCCAAGATCACCGAGGTAGTTACCATGCTATCGGGGTAGTTCCAACGATTTAGGAGTAGATACCACAACGTAATATTCTTTTTCAGATACGCCAATATTCTGGGACAGACATTTCTTCAATTTTAATTGATATGCGTTTAATACGGGGAAGTATTCCAAGTATGGCTTCAATTTAAATTTAGGACATAATTTTTATCTGATACAACACGCATTTACATAATCAATGCCAGGTAAGTTCGACAAAGTAATGTTGTACGCTGTGAATTTAGTGATCTTTAGCATTGTGGTTTTGAAAAAGGCGGACAAGATTTGTCCTAAAATACCTTAAAAACTATAGCAGTAAATTTAGGGAAAAACAATCAAAGATTGTAGCCCATCAATGCCGCCAAGAGGAAAAGAAAAAAAAAAAAAAAAAAAAAAAAAAAGACAAAACAACCACCACAACTAATCACAAAAAATACCAGCTCTTTCTGCTCAACAACACAAACCACTGGGGTTTTACTGTGCGTATGATCTTCCCCTTTTGTTTGATCTTACATTGCTCTTAACAGCAGCAGGCTGCAAAGGTAAATGGAAAGCAATGTGACTAATACAAAGCACGAAAGAGTGCCAGTATGCCTGAAAAATGTAACACCAGAGCAATTATAATATTAAACGAGTAGCCAGAACAATTTCAAAGTAAAAAATGAAAACAGCAAAGATCATGAACCGATACAACCAGATTCCAAACCCTGCCAATAATATCACAAGGAAAAGAAGTCACAGCACGAAGTGACGCCAGCAAACAAATAAGATATGACAAACGGTGTCAACAATTCTTTTTCAAACAGGTGGTGACTCAGAATTTGAGCGCATCTGAATACTAATGACATACATAATAGTAAAATGAATATAAGTAAAATCGACGAAACAAACACGGAACAGATAGGAACCACATCAAAAGCACCGATTTGGAACGGTCAGTAATACATCACTGGTAGGTTTAAGTATAATTTACGGGATCCCAACCCTCACTATCACTTTCATTGTGGTTCAAAACCTGTATTTATTTAGTCCGCATGGAGGTTTTCTAAAGTAAGCAATTCCCATGAATTGATACAATCAGAACCAAAGTCCTGGTCTCGAAACCAAAATGAGAAATTAACTAAAATTGCAACTACTTATTCATTTTTCTATTATGTATGCCATTAGTATTCAGTTACACTCAAATTCTGAGTCACCACCTGTTTGAAAAAGAATTGTTGACACCGTTTGTCATATCTTATTTGTTTGCTGGCGTCACTTCGTGCTGTGACTTCTTTTCCTTGTGATATTATTGGCAGGGTTTGGAATCTGATTGTATCAGTTCCTGATCCTTGCTCTTTTCAATTTTTCCTTTGATATTGTTCTGGCTACTCATTTAATATTATAATTGTTCTGGTGTTACTTTTTTCAGGCATACTGGTACTCTTTCGTGCTTTGTATTGGTCACATTGCTTTCCATTTACCTTTGCAGCCTGCTGTTGTTTAGAGCAATGTAAGATCAAACAAAAGCAGAAGATCTTTCGCACAGTAAAACCCTAGTGGTTTGTGCAAGTGGCATATGAGAAGAGGGCTACCAAGTCTCTCAATAACCAAAGAGACCAGCTGGTTAGTGAGAATATCTTCTGACAGTAAAATGCAGTGAAAGTAGCTATCTGCAATGATTTGTTTTCAGAAGAAACATTAATCTGTCATTCATGGCTATTATATATTTTGGGCCCCTATCAGTTAGCATACATGCACTAAAAGGTACCGTTTCCCCTTTTCCATACATGTCATGCTCTGATCAGCCTGTTTATGCAGATTTATACATGTAATCCGGTTTGATAAATTTTATGCCTCTGCTTGGAGACAGTAATAACACCTTGAATGAATCAAAGTTCTTTTGATGGTCACAGTTTGGTCATACATGGCAGAAAAGTGTTTTTTTCACCCAAACTAACACTTTTTCACTAGCATCACCTTTGTGCATCTGGCAATAATCATGGGCATAACTGAATGACATTAATTGTTTATTCAAGACTAGCTGCTTGCTGGAGACAAAATTTTAACCAATCAGAACAGGGCATCACTAACCATCTAAGACTTTACTTCATATCCCTCTTCTTATATACCACTTGTTTTGTGTTGTTGAGCAGCAAGAGCTAGTATTTTTTGTGATTAGTTGTGGTGGTGGTTTTGTCTTTTTTTCTTTTCTTCTTGGCAGCATTGATGGGCTACAATCTTTGATTGTTTTTCCTTGAATTTACTGCTACAGATTTTAAGGTATTTTAGGACAAATCTTGTCCGCCTTTTTCAAAACCACAATGCTAAAGATCACTAAATTCACAGCGTACAACATTACTTTGTCGAACTTACCTGGCATTGATTATGTAAAAGCGTGTTATGTCAGATAACAATTATGTCCTATATTTAAATTGAAGCCATACTTGGAATATTTTCCCGTATTAAACGCATATCAATTAAAATTGAAGAAATGTCTGTCCCAGAATATTGGCGAATCTGAAAAAGAATATTACGTTGTGGTATCTACTCCTAAATCGTTGGATCTACCCCGATAGCATGGTAACTACCTCGGTGATCTTGGAACTACAACACCTGAAAAACGGGGCCTGACTCTTTTACGAGTTAACACTTGATTTTTTTTCGATGTAGGAATTAACGTTTAGGAAGGGCCTTTTTATCATTTTCATCGACGAATGCTTTCAAATGTCAGCTCAAATCAACGGGGACAGGCTAAATTCTTCGCACTGACAAAATACTCGGGGGACAAGTGGTCCGATGCTCAGTGCGGGTAGAAAGATTTGAAGAAAGCAAATGACTTTTCCGATAAAATTTGGGTCCATAGAGGAAGCTGAGACATATTTAAATGGAACCACATTGCCCGATTTCCCCATAATTCGTTCGTCGTGGTAAAATAAAATAAAAATAAAATTGACACCAACATTTGTTTGTCTATTTTATGACGTTGGCACTACCCCGCTCTGTCCCAGATGTGGCGTGGGAACGAAATTACGTTAACACAATTTCGTGGTAGTTCCTAGGTTTACCATCCGTGATTAAGCATGCTGGGTAATAAATTTCAGCGGAAGACTCATTGAAATATTTTTCCCAGAAAACAATAGTTAACATTTCATGCAAATAGAATCCAATGAAGACAGTTTGCCTGAAATGTCAAATCCTATTTTCTGGGAAAAATAAGCAAAAAATCATCAATTTGTCGTCTGCTGAATTTGCCCAAGGAGTGGTAAAGCCGGGTTGTTCCGGTTAAATTTTTTGTTAGAAATTGGAGGTTAGTGTCTTATCCCATCTCAGTACTATCAAGAACAAGTCCTGACTTCTGGGAAAAATAAGAAAATTTTAAAATGTCGTCTGCTGAAATTTTACTCAGCATGCTAAGCGTTCAAGCAGGTTTTGTTGATTATCGGATTGTGGGTAAACTCAAAGGCCTGTAAGAGTCTTAGTCACCTTCTAAATTCTACAGAAAAAATAAGAGAAAGAATTCGTTTAATTTACTGTATTTACTCTAACTATTCAGACAGACAGGCCTGGGTAAACAGTTTACACCCAGATCAGACGTCACAGACAGGCCTGAGTATACAGTGTACACCCAGATCAGACGTCACAGACCGGCCTGGGTAAACCAGATCAGACGTCACAGACAGGCCTGAGTAAATAGTGTACACCCAGATCAGACGTCACAGACAGGCCTGGGTAAACAGTGTACACCCAGATCAGACGTCACAGACAGGCCTGGGTAAATAGTGTACACCCAGATCAGACGTCACAGACAGACCTGTGTATACAGTGTACACCCAGATCAGACGTCACAGACCGGCCTGGGATGACATGGATTTGAAAGACTTATATGCATGTTGATGGGTCTTAATAGATCATCTCTTTCTCTGTTACAGACCTACACCGTTTTATTAGCACAAATGCAGAAAAAAATCCAAAATATATTCTAACATTTTGATATATGCAATAATCGGAAGCTCTGTCATTCTGGCAGTCGAGAAAGGAGTTCAAAAGTTTTGGAGCCGAACAAGAAATTGACCTGTCATATATATATATATATATATATTTACATATATATTTTTCAAGACATGTTCTGTATATATATTTATACTGTATAACATTGTTATTGTAATTATTTCTTTCAAAGGAGACCATTTTTTCGCTGACCATTTTTTTGACCGTCGTAATGTTCCCTGTCTGTGTACATCTTATAGAAGGGGAAAATATTGTATTTCGGTTCTAATAAGTTAGCGCAGCTGTTAAACTGCTCACTCACTCTTGTTTTCGGGTCACGAATGTGTTGGTTATGTACTGTGACACGTTTACGCAGGAAATTTCCTGTTTCACCTATGTATTCTTCCTCACAGCTCCTACATTTCATTACGTAAATCACGTTTTTACATCGCATGACATATCATCATGGCATTTGAATCTGGTTCTACAATTAATAGTGAAATAGTTTCCTTCTAATAAATGAATGCAGAGGCCGCAGTTCGGTCTATTACATTTATTCGCTGTGTGTTTATAATTTGAAGTGACTTTTGCTTTAGTGAATAAAACGCTTAAGGTTGTAGGGTTGTCTTTTACTCTTTATAAACTTGTATTTTGAATTTTTTTTTTCATCTTTCTCCAAAATCGGTATATATGTGTGTGTGTGTGTGTGTGCGTGCGTGCGTGCGTGCGTGTGTAGGAGTTTAGTCATTCAGCGCTTTATAAGTTAATATGTATGAGGTGCCGTTTTACTATAAATCCCCAATTTTGTGATATCACTAAATCGAATAAGTGATATCACTAATTCTATTTAGTGATATTACTAAATAGAGATGAATTTGTGATATCACTAAATCGAATTAGTGATATCACAAAATCGATTTAATGATATCACTAAATAGAATTAGTAATATCACTTAAAGGGCAAATATAAAGAAATTTAAAATATTCCTGGTTTTCAGGGTGTTGATAGAATGCTTTAAGAGAATTATTTTGTTGAAAACCCCATCAAAAAATTCCAATCCAATCAAAAGTTATGGTGATTAATTTACGATACCTACCTTTTTTCCTGTTAGAGTAACCTCCCTTTGATTGTGTATTGATTAAGGCCCACAATGCAATATTCTGTGATGTCATATAGTGGAACTTAAATTTTAAATTGAAATTTTAAACAGGAATATTCTGCATTTCCTTATATGCTACACAGTTTTTCTTCTTAACCATTATTGAAATTGGTCTCTGTCCACAAATAAGCCCATGAAAAGAGAATTTAACTCAAAATTTAATCTGTTATTTAAATTTAAAGCTAAATTTTAAAATGTTTAAAACTGGACTAATATTAAATTTTTCGTAAGTTTTTTTAATAATAGTGAATTTTAGGTGTATATCATATAAATGAATACCAAAAAAGTCAATTTGGGCTAATTATTAAGCATTGTAACTGGATTTTAAATTATTTAAATGAAATTTTTAAATTTGAAATGTAACACTTTAAACGGAAAATAAGAGCTAAATTCCTATGTATATTAGTTTAAAGGAGCTGAATAAATTAAACAATATGGAAACTGAATTGATGCAGATTAAAAGGGAAAAAAATATTGGCAATTTAAAAAAGTTTAAAATTTTACTGTTCCCTTATGATGTCATAAAAAGGCTCATGAATATTAATGAGGCAGCCCGAATTCAATCCTCTTGGATGTTAAATATCAAATTTCAAATCGCAATATTTCAGAAACCGTTTAAGATAATTTGATGCGGTTTTCGGCAGTCACCTCCTTACTGAAGTGCCCTTAAATATTTAGTAGAATTAAAACCTTTATATTTGCCCTTTAATCAAATTTATTTTCTGATATCACAAGATCGAATTAGTGATATCACTAAATAGACATGGTCAAGTGATATCACAAAATCGAATTAGTGATATCAAAAATCGAATTAGTGATATCACTAAATATGAACGAATTTGTGATATCACTAAATCGAATTAGTGATGTCACAAAATATACAATACAATGTTTACTCCCTAATAAATTTGTTTCCGCTCAGCATACTGGGTAAAAATTTCAGCAGACGTCATTTTGCAATATTTCGAAAATATACAAAATTGTAGCAGACGACATTTTCTTTCTTTTTTTTTTTTTTTTTCTTATTATTTTTCCGAAAAAAAAATAAAACTTGGCATTTCATTCGTCAGCCAGACGAGTCACATGAAATGTCAAGTTAAATTTACTCTAAAAATAATAAAACAAATATCAAATTTTCGTCTGCTGTTGTTATGATTAGACTTTAAGACATAGACTCGTTTTCGATTTAAACGATATTAATTACGAAAATCAATGGTGAAAAACATCCTGTCGCTTCCGCAATATAACAGTAATTTTGAGGACTGAACAAAAATAGTACGAAATAGTCCAGTTCCTTGCGCAGCTCGATAGCAGCGTCAAGCGTTAGTTTCCGGATTTATCAGTCTGGTAGACTGGTTACGGTATAACAATACAGGAGGGTAAACACTACAGAGACTATGTCCGACACTATCATCTGCAAAGAAATCTGCTGAGCAATGTCTGATAGACAAAAGCAGGTCATTGATAAAGAGTAAAAATAATGCTGAGCTCAGAGATATTGAGCCCTGATGGACACCTTATAATATTTATAAAAACACAACAACAACAACAACAACAGGAACGACTCAGACGACGACAACAACAACTATTATTATTATTATTATTATTATATAAATAAAATATCATAGTAGTGATAATAATAATAATAATAATAATAAATACAATAAATACAGCGACGACGAGTATGTCATGATATGTATGGTATGTACTTTAGGAACGAATAATCACTAACATAATGAGACATAACAGCTGTTGAAGGTCAACATTAATGAGCATTGAATTGGCATTATAAAACATTGATTACTGCAACAGCTTTGGCGACGTCGGAGCGACGATGTTGAATGTTTACTGGGATATTGCTTAAATCTAACACTTTCAGTCCAGCATATGTCCCAAAGGTACATTTTCCCACGAGGAGGCTCATGTTTACAGATTTATAAGAACCTCGGTATCACCATCCAGATTTCTACAGACGGCTATGAGAGACAGAATCTGTTTCAATTTCTTCTTATTTTCTTCCATGAGCTCCGGTAGAAGAAGTGGGTGAAGTGGGTCATCTTTCGTGGCAGACAGAAACGTTTCCTCAAGCGTATTGCTTAAGTTTTCCATTGCGTTGAAAAATCTTGTCCGAATCCTGCAAAATTAGTATATACAAATAACAAATGAATCACGCGAGACTTTGTCCACCATACAACCTGATCAGTCACTTCGCTTCACAGAATCTTTGAAACCTGTCTCGGAGAGCCATCTTTGAGACTGACTTTGAGTAGTGGTTGATGTGGAAAGGTGACTGTCTTATAACGGTACATCTTATGTAATTTTGCCGCTGGCAAAATTACATGACATGCACCTTTATAAGATAGTCACTTTTCCACATCCACCAAGCGGTAGCTGTCTTATAAAGGTACATCTCATGTAATTTTGCTAGCACGTAATTTTGCTGCTAGAGTTTATCTCGACGTATACAGCAGTGCAGAATGTGTCCGACTACAGTATATCTCGACGTATACAGCAGTGCAGAATGTGTCCGACTACAGTATATCTCGATGTATACAGCAGTGCGGAATGTGTCCGACTACAGTTTATCTCGAAGATTACAGCAGTGCGGAATGTGTCCGACTACAGTTTATCTCGACGAATACAGCAGTGCGGAATGTGTCCGACTACAGTTTATCTCGACGAATACAGCAGTGCGGAATGTGTCCGACTACAGTTTATCTCGACGAATACAGCAGTGCAGAATGTGTCCGACTACAGTATATCTCGACGTATACAGCAGTGCGGAATGTGTCCGACTACAGTTTATCTCGACGAATACAGCAGTGCGGAATGTGTCCGACTACAGTTTATCTCGACGTATACAGCAATGCAGAATGTGTCCGACTACAGTATATCTCGACGTATACAGCAGTGTAGAATGTGTCCGACTACAGTTTATCTCGACGAATACAGCAGTGCGGAATGTGTCCGACTACAGTATATCTCGGCGTATACAGCAGTGCGAAATCATTGAATATAATACGACTTGGACTCTTGGGATTGCAGGTTCAAATCCCCGTTCCAGCCAGGAAATTGTCAGATCATTAGTACAACTAGTCGAGATGAAAAGAACGATGTGATAAGTTTTTCATTTTCTCATAAACTAGGGTTTGAGATTCTAAGATTGAGAAAAAAAAAAAGAAAAAAAAAAAAGAAAAAAAAAAACAAAAAAAAAAAAAACGCTGATAACAGAGAAATGGCGTCTGCTATTTCCGTTGTGCAAGCCAAAATTAATTTTACTAGAAAGGTGAGTCTAGATCTGAATACTAGAGAGACAATTCGCGTGAAATGCCAAAGTCTGTTTTCTTGGAAAAATAAGAAAAAAAGATTAAATTGTCGTCTTCAGAAAATTATCCCAGAATGCTAAGGAAGTTACATACCTGCAACACTGTATGAGAGGAGCCAGACTTTGTACATGGTATTTTTCCGTTTTACAATAACTGAAACAATAAAACAAAACTTATTTCACATAAACACAACTTATCATTTCCAACATTTCAGCAGTAGATTTTTTCAAAGAATTTCACCTTTTACTTTACATTTGTCATTACTAATGCATTTGGACATTTAACACACGCAATATTGCTTGCTTCAGCGTTGCTACTTAGCAGAAGTGTACAAATGCAATAGCAATTAAGGTGGAATTCTTTGAATAACGCCTAGCGCCCGAAGCGTTGGCAATGATAGGTTGTGTTTAGGTGAACTAAGAACTAAATTTGTTAATAAACAAAACAAAAATATGGCAACTTTTTGCATGATCTGACCCAGATATAATAGCTAAAAGTCAAACTCAGCTTAACCCTTCTCTTGCTGAACACGACATGCCCTGTCTTAGCAAACAGTGTAGAGCCAGTTGCCAGAAGCCAACTGATCCGGATCTGCACTGTTTGTCATTAAATATGTGAATTTCTGTCAAAAACCCGGATCAAGTAATCAGATTGGCGGAAATTAGAAGTGGGCGTGGCAATTTATTCAGCAAGGCAAGGGTTAAGGAGACTAGATAAACTTGGTAGAATTTCCACCATTGTTTTACGAGGGCTACATATTTTGTGACTTTAACCCAGTAAGCATTCTTTATAAATCTATAGCTATAGATTCATAAAGAATGCTAGCTGGGTTGGTTTCCTACATGCTACAAGTGGAAAGGGTTCTACTCCATAAGGAGCAAATTCTTCCCTTTCAGAATAGATCCCTTTTCAGAAGGAAGGCAAAACAATTTGGAAAGAATTGTTTCCCCTGAAAGTGTACCCATTATATACACTGTCAAGGGAGCTAATTCTGTCGGAATGATTTTGCACTTATTCTGGAAAGAGCCCACTCTAATAAAACTATTTGCTACTGTCAGGAGCAAATTCTTTCCCTTTAGAAAAGACTGCTTTTCAGAATGGGGCTGGTGCATATGAAGGCGCTTCAACAAAAAAAGAGCCCTATCTAACTAGTGATATAGAGAAATCTAGTAAAACACGGTTCATGAAACTCGTTTTTTATTTATTTATTTATTTTTTCTAACCATACCTGATGTGTGGTTGCAATCATATATATATGTTGCTTGCTATCCTGCATTTTATATGTACTTTGTTATGTGTATACATGCTCATGGGCCTTAATGGCTTATTGCATTAATAAAGTATCATATCATCATATATATATATATATATATTTTTTTTTTTTTTTTGTTTGTTTGTTTGTTTGGAGTTTTTTGTTTGTGTGTGTGTGTGTGTGTGTGTGTGTGTGTGTGTGTGTGTGTGTGTGTGTGTGTGTGTGTGTGTGTGTGTGTGTGTTTTATTTTATTTATTTATTTATTTTTTATTTTATTTTTTTTTGCGCACTTTGTGGCTCAGTGGTTATAACGGTTGTCTCTATAACGCGCTGCGGGTGGAGGTTCGAAACCTCGCTCTGACCAGTAGAACGACATATTTCTCCATATACAAATGTATGCATATATACGTTCAATGGGTTAAGAATGCTACAGTCCCAAGCTGTAAACTGAAAATGGGGAAAACAGGAATGGGAGAAAGAACAAATACTACTGAAATTTGATTTTACAAAGCGAGGGTTTACAATAAGGTTATGTATAGCTTCTCTCGAATTAAATGCCTTTTCAATGAATACAGATAAATGAAGCAGTACTTTCTTATTAACAATAAAGTAGGCTCTTTTTATTTGATCATGTTAAGTGCTTTTCGTGTATTGTTTTCTAAGATTGTTATATAAATGACATGCTAGTAAAAAATAATTCATCTTCCAGTTTATTACATACCTCTCATCTCCAGGTCGTCTGTCCGGGCCTGCCCATCTTTCCAACTTCAATTTCTAGCCGATACGGTTTTGCCATAGCAACTTTTATAGTACTATATAAATATACCGTTCAGAAAATTGAATAAAAATCTCTCTACTCGAGTTATTTATTCTACTAGTGCAGTTTTGTAGAAGATTAGCTGTTAACCTTAACGTTAATACAACTACAAATTTTATAAAACCCTAAAGAAGATGATACTATGAAACTCATCACGAAAACATGCCTATATAAATTTGACCTCCTTAAACCCCCCTTTTTTATAGTAAAACTTGGGTTTACAGGGGTATACATTATTTTACTTATTTCTGCTCAAAACCATAGATTGTGGGTATTCGTTAGAACCGCCTCTGCGAGGCGGTTCTAACGAGTACCCACAATCTATGTTTTGAGCAGAAATATGAAAAATATTTGATTTTTTCGTCTGAAAATTTTCAATTTTTCGGTGATTAACTTTTCAGTATATTTGAATAGGTATGTTTTCGTAATGTCAATGGCTCGAACATCGATGGCTCATTTACCATGGCTGTTTCGAACTTCTTGAGTCCTGAAGAAATTTTTCGCATAGCTCAATATAAGAAACATGGATATTTTAGGTAGATTTTCTTATTTCGTCTTATAAATATATGTTGTGTGTACTCATTAGAATCGCGTCTGTGAGGCGATTCTAATGAGCAGACAAGGCATTCTTGTATGTAATAAGATCGGAAAGATAATCCTTAATCGTCTCCATTATGCCTTCTGGCCTTGCGTTATGAATAACACTCAGTGGCTCGAACTACCCCTACCTCGAACAAACTGAAGTTTGACTAATTGTGTGAGCCTGGGTTGAGAAGTGTACTTACGCATGACCGAAGTCAAACATCACATTAAATAATGGAGTGTTGTTTCTTCCAACATCAATGATATATCTGTGTTTAGAATCCATATGTGACAGGAGATAGTCCAACACTCCTTGTTCAACAATATCTAGAAACCATGTATCTTCCTTATATGGGAAACTTCGTCGAAACTCATGGCAGAACATTTTATCACCAGGCGGGAGATTAAGATTTCTGAAAAATTGGGGAAAACATTTAGCCCTTGTGATGCTGTATAAATTAAAATGCCACGCCCACCTCTTATTTTGAGCCAATCAGAATACTAGATCCAAGCTGTTGATACAAATTCACATACTTAATGACCAACAATGTAGACCCAGATCAGAAGACAACTGATCTGGATCTATACTGATTGCAAAGGCAGGGCATATCCGGGTTCAGCAGGACGAGGGTTAAGATGTTTTTATTTATAAAATTTCTTTGAATAATTTATAAGTGTCGTCTGCTGCAGTTGCAAATGGCGCTTTTTATGTTTCTGAAAATACACATTTATGGAGAAGCTAGTTAAGATTTATCAAACTCTGGTAAAGATGACACATTTTTATAAGTTCGGGGAAAACTGTTTAAAGCAGGTCAGCGTACAGTTATAGTGGTTCTAAATATATCATGAATATGGGATACGCCATGTGAAAACGTGTCTTCGGGCATTTCCGGACAGCGAAGGCCCTGATCAGACTGCGCATGTCCGCAATAGACACACTGGACACTGTAGATTGCATCAATGGAGAGCAAATGCCCGAATGAGACTTTGCGCATGTGCGGTATGAATCTGAATCTGTGCAACTGCGCACGTTCAAAGATACATTTTCTCTTGGCGCGGCCTATATATACGGTGGCTAGTTTTTAGAGTAAATACTTGTATGGAGGTGCTAGTTGGAGACGTACTGAGAGTACTGAGTGGACCGGTTCGCAACAAAATGAGTCTTTTTGCCGAGGTCTTTGCAATTAAGCTTTCCAAACATACACTATTTTATTTTCTCCAGCTGTCGTCACGGAAAAGTACGTTGTCTACTAAGTTTGGTTTTCAGTCTATTTTTTAACCGAAAACAAAAATACCAGAATCTCTTAAACAGACATCGCATGTGAAACACTTCGGCGAAGACCCCCCCCCCCCCCCCCCCCCAAAAAAAAAAAAAAAGAAAGAAAAAAAAAGAAACATTATCCTGTTCGGTTTTCCAAAAACAGAAGTGCTGTTAAGAAGCCACAGTAATACAAAGTACACCCCTCCGAAACAACCGAAAGTTTGTTTTTTTTTTTTCGTTCAGGTGAGCTACAATTAATCAGACATTGTGGAATATGTGAAAAGCGTAAAAGCCAATCCGCCAGGCCTCTGTACACTCTGGTCAGTGTCTGCACTGTTCACTATACAGTAAAACCTGTGCAAGACAGCCACCTTTGAAATTGACCTCAGTGTTTGATGTGGAAAGGTGGTTGTCATAAAGTAACATGTCATGTAATTTTGCTAGCAAAATTATATGACATGTACCTTTATAAGACAGACAACTTTTTCCACATCTATCACTATTTAAAGTCAGTCTCGAAGGTGGCTCTCTTACACATGTTTTACTATATGTAGATTCTACAGAGAATAAAGACTGTGCGCAAAAAACATATACAGTGAACCCTCGTTACAACGACAGCTTTTTTCCAAAGATGTTGTCATTAGAATGAATTTGTTATTGTAAAACAAGAATTGAAATTTTATTCAAATTGTCTCCATTAGAGACAGTTTGCAAGAAATGTCAAAATCTGTTTTATTGGAAAACTATGATAAGATAAAATATTACAAAATGCGTCAGCTGATTTTTTTTTCCAGCATGCTGCATGCAACCAATAAGATCTAACAACTAGGCAAAAAATCTTTTAACGCTTAGTAAGCGTTAAAAGATTTTTTTGCCAAGTTGTTATAATAATAACAACAACAACAATAATATTAATAATAATAATAATAAACAACGAGGTTTTCATACCTTTTCTCATCTATGCCATATATATGGTACCCATGGTAGGTATTTTTCTTGGACCGAAAATATGCAATAGTTGTCTTGTCAAGAAAATAAATCATAGCGCCAGGTATCTCTCCATTCTTTAAACAGTATGTAGTAGCATTCTGATATAAACATGTCCAGTTAAAACAAACTGAGTGATCTGAAAATAAATAGAAACAAAATAAATAAATAAACAAATTTATACGGGGTCGGAAAAAAAAAACAACTATTTTCCACTATTCAGGGGGCAAACTACAGTATTCACGCTAAGTTTTGGAACAATCAGACCTAAGTAAACAGTGTAGACCCAGATCAAACTCCGCTAAATGCGCCGTCTGATTGGTCTACACTGTCTGCAATTCGCTTAGCATACTATATTAAGATATGCAAAGTTTCATTGTTTTTTGTAAGCAAGGTAAAATGAAACTATTTTACTCATTTAACCCAGCAGGCGAACAACTTTGCAACAATGTCGATAAAATGTTTTGTAAACGTCTATACGTCTATGACGTTGAATCTTCGTCAATATGACGTTGAATAAACTTTGAATATAGGGATCACCCATGGTTTTTTATGCATTAACATTTGCCGGGTCCCAAGGATGCTGTTTGAACACCAGGCCGCTAGGCCGAGTGTTCAAATATCTTCCGAGAGACCCGGCAAATGATATTGCAATGAAATGACCATGGATGATCGTTATTCTTGCATAACTTACGATTCCAACGGCAAACTGTGACGAAAATGCCCCAAAATTCCATATAAACTATTCCAGTGCAACCGTAAAACCAAAATGGCGGCTAGTTTAGAACGTTGCAAAGACGTTCTGCCGTCATCATAAAATTTTTACAATGCTACGTTCAGGGCGACAACGTTACGTCGCTCAACGTAACGTGAACAAAGCAAGGCCACTCTTGTGATTTCAAAAGATTAAAACCCATGTTCAAACAGCATGTGAATTTCATGATTCGAACATGGGTTTTGTTGTTTGAACACGACCTACACTTCAAACAGCTATGTTCATAGAATTTTATGCAAGAATTGACGTTCTTGCATAAAATTCTATGAACAAAATTGTTTGAATCTATTCTTGAATGGACCAGAAGCCGAGTTCAAACAACAAAACCCATGTTCAAATCATGAAATTCACGCGCTGTTTGAATATGGATTTTGTGAAATTTTGATATCACAAGACGGGGCCTTGCTTTGTTTACGTTACGTTGAGCGACGTTACGTTATCGCCCTGAACGTAGCATTTTAGAATTTTATGATGACGTCAGAGGGTCATTGAGCAACTGGCGTCATTGTAAACAATCTTCTGAACTAGCAGCCATGTTGGTTTACCGTCGCATTTGAAGAATTTATATGGAGTTTATATGGAGCTTTGGGGCGTTTTCGTCACAATTTGCCGTTGGAATGTAAATTATGCAAGAACAACGCTCATATATGGTTATTTCATTGCAATAACATTTGCCGGGACCTTCGAGAGATATTTGAACAGCTTCCACGGGACCCGACAAATGTTCATGCATGAAAAACCATGGGTGATCCCTGTATTGTTTCAACATTGTGCGCCTGCTGGGTGGGCTTAAATGAAAATGCCCTACATTCCATATTCAACTCAAACAATAGTGATGACAGATTACGCAAAACAGATAAAATAAAACTCATTCAATGTTTTTTCAAAACATCTCTCGTCTATTGCTCGCTGACGCACGTTATAAATTGGCATCATGACGTCATTGAGACGTGAATAGTTTTGTCAGCAAAAAATGGAGAACAAACAATCTAACACTTCATGGGCCCTTTGATATAATTTTGGTGTAAAGTGACACCAGGGCAGTACAAAACACATATTTAGGAAATAATTATCTACGCCTGTGAATCAATTGTTGCCCACAATGCACCAGTAGCCTTTTTGCGTGTTGTTTACAAGTCAAACCCGAAACTAGATTAAGCACTGAATAGAATAGAATAATATTTTTTGAAACACCTGTACATACCAGAATGTGTTCTTTACTAGTGTACTATTTTCGGCACACACTGCGCCCATGTAGATATTCTAAAAGGTTAACATTGCAGCACTTTATTAAAGGTTAATATTAATTTTGACAATTCGCTTTTAAAGTAGGTGGATGCATTGGTACTGCTAAGCGCAATTTATAGCATTCTCGGGACAGCGTGACAAAAATTGGAGATTCTACAAAGAATTAAGTATCTTTCATAAATGCTGACATGCATTATGGTGAACCAACGGGACGAGGTCTCATTGAGACCTCTCGAATTCACTGTTTGCATCATGGAATTAAGCTGATTTAGCCGAAATTTGCATGTTAAGAACCAAAGATTATTCCGTATTAAAATCAGCTTAAACAGTACATGTATTGTGTGCGAAGCGCAGACCAAGCTTTTTTTTTTTGAAAGCTTATGTGTTAATTAGATGTGATGATTGTCTACCATGGGCGTAGACAATCTTAGAATTTACCATTAACCCGGAAGCTTTTTATGAAACGGCATGTACTGGTCCAATGCTATTTTCCATGGACTGTTCAACATTATTTAACCAAGTATTGGCTTTCACTAAAACTACTTAACATTTTATTATAATACTGTTACATTAGCAGGGTTATTACGGTGAATCAGTTCTCCTTAATACAATTACATTAGCAAGCTTATAACGGTGAACCAGTTTCCCTTAACACTGTTACATTAGCAGGCTTATCACGGTGAATCAGTTCCCCTTTGTACTATAACATCAGCAAGGTTATCACGGTAAATTAGTTCTCCTTAATACTATTACATTGAAGCACCAACCCACTAGTTAAAGTTTAACGAAGAGGCCGTCATTGAGTCTGAGGCCCGAACCGCCGTCGTGCAATTAAAGAGTGAAGCATAGCCATCAACAGTGATTGGGTTGACAACTAGGCATGCAGTCTGCCGCATAATATCCAGGCTATAGCCAATGCTTTTTTAACGGTTAATAAGTTTTCTGATTTCCTCCGAAAAGTTAGATTTTCCTACAATTTTTCTAAATCTGTACACTAAGTCACCGTAAAATTCTAGTTCCGATATACCTTGTTGCAGAAGTGTTTTCAGACTGACGCTATATTTTTTCTACCAATGCAATGTGTCTGCGATAAAATTTCGAAAACGCCTTACGAAGTTTAAAATTACGATAGCCCTGCCAAAGAAGTTTGGCAGTAAGGGATTTATGACGGTAGTTAAAGTCACTAAGATTTGAAGAAGCTCTGGCGAATCTAATAAGTTGAAATATGTATACCCCATATGAGGTACGCCGGGGGACATCGCCATCCAGAAAAGAGAAATTGACTATATCAAAATCAAAATCGTCCCGTTTATCATAAATTTTGGTGGAAACTGTACTATTAGATAAACATCGAATCAAATCCAAAAAAGGTGCCTCGGTATCGGAAGAATTTGCTCTATTTAATTGGAGTTCTTTAGGGTATATGCGGTCCCCCATTTGGTCAAAGTAAATATTGTCAATATTTAATAAATCATCAAGGTATCTTGAAGTTGAATTGAAAGCCTAAAAAATGTCAGACTGATTGTCACGTGAGGCAGACTTCATAAATTCTCTCTCATAACAAAAAAAGAAACAAATCTGCAACAAGAGGAGCACAATTATTTACAATTGGAATACCAATAGTTTGCCTAAAAAGCTTAGTTCCAAATCTAATAAAAATATTATCCAAAAGATAAGCAAGGGCATCACAGACTTTTTGACACGACCATAAATTGTGATTATTGTATACATCAGAAGTAAAAAAGCACATTCTTCGTTGCAAGCCAAATTTTGGGTGTTCCCCCGAATAAACGTTCGGTTAATTAAATCAATAAGTTTATCTTTTATAAGATAATGAGGTAACGTAGAATACAGTGTAGAAAAATCATATGTAGACAATTTAGAAACCTGAAAGTTTTTAGATTTAAATTTATTGAGAACATCATTGGAATTTTAATTGACCAAAAATAGTTAATTCCGTCCCTTTCGTAAACAGTATCATAGTATCTAATCCAATGTTTTTTAACAGCAGTAAAGCATGAAGTTAGCAGTTTAGACAGAACAATATGCGTACATGAACTAGAATAAGCAATGAAACTGCTTTATAAGGTCGTTTATGAAGTTTCTGTAACCAAAATAACGTAGGAAGTCTGTCTTGCTTTTCTTTAATACTCATTGCAAATTTAGCTGTAATATCGATAGAATGGGTATTAACAATAGATCTCTCGTCAGTAGAAATCCGTTTATATGTTTTGGTACTACCAAGTTCTTGTATTAGAATATTGATATAATAAAGTCGTCGCACAGCAACAACATTATTAGCAGCTTTAATCCAAGATCCAAGAGGCAGACAGAGGTCCTAGACGAGTTCCTCTTTGCTGATGACATGGCAAAGGGTCCTCCAACATAAGAGAAGATGCAAAAAGGTGTAGATCAAGTATCTAACCTGTGACAGCTATGACCTCACAATCAGCATAAAACAAAACCGAGGTGGTTTAACAACTAGCACCTGGCAAGCCTTATAAGGAGCCCACCATTATAGCGAAAGGTCAAAGATTGCAAGTGGTAGACAAGTTCACCTACCTTGGAAGCACATTGTCAAGAGCCGTGCACATTGATGATGAAGTCAATGCCAGGACTGCCAAAGCTAGTGCAGCATTTGGCCGACTACATGGTAGTGTTTGGGATCGAAGTGAAATCAGGCTTGACACAACGCTGAAAGTCTACAAAGCTGTGGTGCTGCCAACACTATCGTATGCATGCGAAACATGGACAGTTTACTAACGGCGCTCCAAAAGACTGAACCACTTCCATACAAGCTGCCTTAGAAAACTTTTAAAGATTAAGTGGGAATACAGGATTCCAGACACAGAAGTCCTGAAAAGGGCAGGGATGCAGAGTGTACATACTCTTCTGAAACTGGCACAGTTAAGATGGGCAGGCCATGTTATCAGGATGCCTGAGGAACGTTTGCCAAAAGAAACTCCTCTATGGAGAACTAGAAATGAGCAAACGCTCCCATGGTGATCAGAAGAAGCGATACAAAGACAACCTAAAAGCCTCCTTCAAGGATTTCAGCATACCAACAGAGTCATGGGAACAGATTGCACAGGACCGAGCAAAGTGGCGAGGCCTCATCAGAAGAGGTGCTAGTGAATATGAGGCAAAAAGAAACAGCGAAGCCTAGCAGACATGTGCACAGCGCAAAGCCAGAGCTAAGGCATCACCAACAGATCTGTCTTGTTCTGACCTCTGTTGTTCCATCTGCAACAGACAGATTAAGGCTAGAATTGATCTGGTCAGCAATCATGGACCACACAAATAGTAGCATTTCTCGCATGTAATTAAGATTGGTCATTGTCAGTAATGACAGACGAACTATATTATATACATTAGCAGGGTTATCACGGTAAATCAGTTCTCCTTAATACTATTACATTTGCAGGGTTATCACGGTAAATTATTAATACATTAACATTAGCTGGATCTTCACGGTGATCCACTAAATATTATTACATTAGCAGGATTATCACGGTGAATCATTTCCCCTTTATATTATTACATTAGCAGGGCTATCACAGTGAATTAGTTCTCTTGAATACTATTACATTAGCAGGGATATCACGGTGAATCAGTTCCACTTCATACTATTACATTAGCAAGCTTATCACGGTGAATATGTTTCACATTAGTAGGGTTATCACAAAAAAGTAGACAGCGAATGACTGTGACTCGACGTATAGACTTTGATTCGTTATATATCCTTTCACTGCCCCGAAATACCCGTGAAATGCCATTGATGGAAACGCCAATCCTTTCATGTCCTTTACATGACTGCGATGTTGTTAGGCGAGAGAAGTCCACTCTGACCTGAAAGTATTTTGCCTCCTTTCAAAAAAAGAGTCTGATCAGAACCTTCACTGGGCGCAGTAAGGATAGCCAAAGATGCGCAGGCTGATAAATCTTCGTTGTATGCGCAAGTCAGAAGGTACGTTTTATCATGTCGCGGCTCATAAATGACAAAACGGTATGGTCCTACATCGCAGATACACAGGTCAGTCCAGGTCTATATTGTTGTATGTATACTTTGTTATTATTATTATTATTATTATTGTATGGGCCGCGCCATAAGAAAACGTGTCTTCGAGCATATGCGGACAGCGAAGGCCCAGATCAGCCTGCGCATCCGCGCAGTCTGATCAGGGCCTTCACTGTCCTATAACAGAATCATAGGACAATACACAATATATCAATGGAGCGCAAATGCCCGGATGAGACTTTGCGCATGCGTGGGATGAATCTGAATCTGTGCATTTTGCGCATGCTCGAAAACACATTTTTGCTTGGCGCGGCCCATAGACCGTAAGCAAAAGCTGATCACATTTTTGAGCAAAAATATCAATGTTTTTGCCACTACAAGACAGAAATGTTGACGCCACGTTAGCTAATAACTTCGTCAAATCTTTAACAACTGGGCCCAGATCAGTTGCGCATATCAATATCACACCCTCTCAAACGAGGCTTGTTAACGTTGACGTCTTGAAATTGAAGCGACATGCACGCGCGTAAAGTTCCCGCATCACAGTCATTATTGACAAGTTCAAAAGGATATACCGCTCATTTATGACAAAATTACTTTTCTTTTAAAGCGACATTGAAAAATTGTGGCTGACGACAGATTTTCTTGAATTGCCGAGAAATAATAATATTATTAAATAAATCCTTAAATAACTCACCGTCCTGAACCTGTATAAAGTTTTTTAGCTCTGAAGAAGCCACGTGTTCTAATTCTTTAGACCAAGACAAAATCCTTCCTGTTGTGTATGGCATATTTCGCAAATCAAATAGTCTGAAAAACAATACCAGATGATATGGGACGCCAAGCGAAAAATTGCCTTGAGCTTACGCAAAATGCGCACATTCAGATCATTCTGCACATGCGCAAAGTCTCATCCGGGCATTTATTACCTATTGAAATATTCTATAGTATGAAATGATTCTGTTTGCGGACAGGGAAGGCCCTGATCAGACTGCGCATGCGCAGTCTGATCAGGGCCTTCCCTGTCCGTGCATGCCCCGAAGGCACCTTTTCGTGTAGCGCGGTCCATATAAAGGTACATCCATGGACGTGTTTTGTTCGCTAGTTTTAACTTTTAGCACGCTCTGGGCAGATAACATATTGATACTGCTTTTCGTATTATTTCCCAGAAAACAGTTTTTAATATTGGTGGAATCTGCATAAATACCAAACCGTATTTCTTAAAAAAAAAGAAAGAGAGAAAGAAAAAAAGAGAAATAGATAGATAGAGAAAAACACTTAGTCTGCTGAATTTTTACACAGCATTATAAGTGGTCTAGTCCAAACTGCAATGAAGTTGACAGTCACATAACCCTTTTGAAAAGAGGTATAACTAAAAGGAAGAATTTGCTCCCCTCATGCCTTGGGAGCAAACGCTATCCTTATAGAGCAGACCCATTTTCGGAAGGGTCCTAGTCTGTAAGTACAAAAGTGTACAAAGTGTCCTTTATGCACTAATTATAAGTGAGATAGATCGTATTTCATAAATGGGCCGGGGAACAACATTTCCTACAAGTTTGCATAGGCTGATCAGAGTCTTCGCTGTCCGCCTGAAGACGCATTGGATCGTTAGCTGCCCATAGAGTGCCTTGTGAAGACACTGATCGGAGTCTGCACTTCGCGCGTATGCACTCTTGTACGAAATGCTATACCCCGGCTCAAATATAAATTTTTAATTAGATAAGCATATTGCTTATTGTGTTAATTCAAATAGATTAATAACAACAGCTGGAGTTATATATATGGAAGTCTCCTAGTGCCAGGTGAAAAAAATATTTAAGTCCTACGTAGGAGATAATGTCCTACGTAGGAGGTAGTAACTCCTACGTAGGAGATAGTGTCCTACGTAGGAGTTAGTAACTCCTACGTAGGAGATAATAAGTCCTACGTAGAAGATAATAAGTCGTACGTAGGTGTTACTAACTCCTACGTAGATAATAAGTCCTATGTAGGAGATAGTAACTCCTACGTAGGAGATAGTAAGTCCTGCGTAGGAGTTAGTAAGTCCTACGTAGGAGTTAGTAAATCCTACGTAGGAGATAATAAGTCCTACGTAGGAGTTAGTAATAAGTCCTACGTAGGAGATAGTATTTAGTTATAGATAATTCAATATGATATTGAAATGAAGATCAATAGTTTAACCTAAGAAAACAAAACATATTGTTTAATTAAAAAAGTAATATACTTAGTGAATGAAAATTCAGGAAGCCCAACAAGTTGTCGTCTGCTGAATTAACCCAGAGAATGGTAAAGGTTAAGGGATCAAATATCCACCAGAACACACATTGGGAAAATTAAGGGTATCATCATATGGTGGCATATTTCTGCCACGAGATAGCTAGGTAGCTATCACGATACTTTCAATAATTTTCTTGATATTTCGAAGTTTCCTGAAAAGATTATCTTAATAGTTTAAAGTTTCCTGGAAATATTATCGCGAAAGTTTACGGTATTATCGCGATATTTTTTTGCGTTAGTGCCCAGAGCTGCCATTTATTTTCTGTTATCTATAGATAGAACTGAAATCGGAATATCTTTGTTTATAATGTTGAAATTCACCGAGGGTATTTACCAGCGACTTTTAAGGTAAGAGTTTGTACTAGGTAATCGCCAATCGGGGCGTAGAAATCCCAGAATGTCATATCCGCTTGTGTTCTATTTATAGCTACCTCGCTACCATGAAAAAATTATCGCGATAATTTTATCTAGATACTAATATCAGTTCCGAACAATATCACGAAATTTTGCGTTAAAATATTTTCTGGAAATTAAAAAACATATCTAGATAATTCAAGTTATTGTGATAATGTTTTCAGGAAAACCTTTATTTTCTGGAAAATTAAGAATATTATCGCGATAGCTATCTAGGTACCTCGTGGCAGAAATATGCCACCATATCATCAGTTTGTCCTTGTTGCCTTACAATCATTTTTCAGTTAATCAATCAAACTTAAAATTTTTTATTGATCTGACAGATTAAAGAATTGCAGTGACCTGTCTCAGATACAGGACACTTGTTTCAAATTATGAAAAAGGGAGATTGTGAATTACGCAAACACGAAATACCCAGATCAGACAGCACAACTGCACATTCTGATCAGGAGTTTCACTGTTTATCAATGCATTTTACAGTAACCAGTGTTTCTTTAGGTACACAATTAAAGATGCCGATTTGTCTGTCCGGATTCTTAGATCATTGTCGTAATGGTCCTTTACAAATGTTGATGTTCATTTGATGTTTGGACCAGTTTGTTTTTATTGCATGGGTTACAGATGAAACTATAGCACTGTCCAGTGGACTGAAGCTTCTGGTTCTCAGCTGTATGATGTCAAATAGATAAATGAAACCAGGAGGTACAGGTCCCTAGAGAAGGTTGTATTTAACCGGTTCACACTTTATGGAAATACTGCTTTTATGGAACTCAGCTGCCTAGTACCGTTAAAAATCTAGATACAGATACTGGAAATACACAATGATGTTATCAAACTTGTTTTTTTATATATGTTTGAACAATCTTTTCAAAACAATGTACAAATAAAAATAAAAAATAGAATGTCTAGTTCATATGTATAACTTTGAGGTGTCTACAAGTAAAATAAGAAACAATGATGGTTGAGTCTTTTCAAATAAAAATGGACTTTATGAATTATGCGACCACTGTAGACCCCGATTAGTTTGTACGTCCGCTTTATGATCAGAGTCTACACTGCATGCGACTAGAGATTGCACATTCTATCAGCGAACAAAATGTATGCACATGCTGATCTGGAACTACAATTGTTGCACATATTGTTAAAGCCTGTTTTTATTATTTGGAGAGACTCTTGTTATTTCTGTTTTGGGTAGTTAGTAAATATGGATAAATGTCGTTTTCCTTAGATTATTACTGTTACTATCCTAGGTTTCTAGACAGATAGGCATGTGCTTACAGTGTAGACCCAGATCAGATGTCACATAACATATTATGTAATCTGGGTCTACACAATGTTTAGACAAATCAGTGGGTACTATAATGGCCTAGTAAAAAATATAGGGCAAGTGTGATATTCCAGGTTTGTTTTTTAAAAAATTAACTTTAGTCCAATGTTTGAAAAGGGTTGAACAATTTATTGAATCTGACAGATGGTGATTAGAGGAGAAAATGGTTTACAGTATTTAACCTAAGTATTCTGATAGACACACCTTAACAAACAGCAGTCGCGGCCCTTGATTAGACATTACATTACAGAGCATCTTATTAAGGTCTGCACACTATTTGCCACTCAACAGCACGTATAAGCTATGTCAACAGGTAGTAACACGGACTTAAACAAATTTCAGTATGATAGGGATTTAAGTTGTTTAATAATTAACAATATTATACCCCTAAATACACATGCAGTAAAAACTGTTAAAGCTCTACGTAGCTCTTTTAAGAACAAAACGTTTTGGACATGACCAACATAATATTTATTCTTCGGAATTCAAAGGTACAGCTAAATCACTGTTACTATTAGTAATCATTTTAATAAATAAATAAATAAATAATGATAATAATGTCATTATTATCACTATGTTTCTTTTTCATTATTATCACTATGTTTCTTTTTCATTATTATCACTATGTTTAATTTCTTAGAAAACCATTTTATGAGATAAAAAAGGACCAGCATAGGATTTTCTGAATTATGATATACAGCTTGATTATTATTATAATTATATCTGAAAATAATATCAATAATAATGTTATTATTATCATTTTGTTTTATTGAAATTTCTTAAATATTATAAATAATCAATTGAATAGATTTACTTTATGGAATGAAATATGACCAACATTGTTTTTCTCCGCATTGTAATACGGTTACTAACATCTTTATAGGAGAAAGTAAGTCCTACGTAGGACATTATCTCCTACGTAGGTGTTAGTAACTCCTACGTAGGACTTATTATCTGCTACGTATGAGTTACTAACTCCTACGTAGGACTTACTATCTCCTACGTAGGAGTTACTATCGCCTACGTAGGACATATTATCTACGTAGGAGACTAACTCCTACATAGGACTTATTATCTGCTACGTAGGACTTATTATCTCCTACGTAGGAGTTACTATCTCCTACGTATGAGTTACTATCTCCTACGTAAAACTTATTATCTCCTACATAGCAGTTACTAACTCCTACGTAGTTTAACCTACGTAGGACTTATTATCTCCTACGTAGGACTTATTATCTCCTACGTAGGAGTTACTTTCTCCTACCTAGGACTTAAATATTTTTTTTTCACCTGGCACTAGGACGTTTCCATATTTATAAAATAACTGCAACAGCTTATCTTTTGATTACATTCATTTAAGGCCAAATAAAAAATATGTATGTTTAGGGTAACATGTTAAAAACTGGTAGGGTACATGTAGGGTAGGGACTATTTTATTATTTTGTATTTTTATGTAGAATTCGACCATAATTACTAAATATATTTAGCCTCAGCACCATGAGACATATGAAATTTTACCAAGTCTGTTTGACGACCTTTTGATGTGTCTAAAAAGTATTGATAGAATGACAAACAGTGTAGACCCTGACCAAACTAGTTCTATAGAAGCAGTTTGATCCGGGTCTACACTGTTTGCTCAAATCTACTTGTCCGAATATTAAGCATAAATATTGAAGCAAATATTTTTATCCTAGAAACACATATTTCATTTTTTTGAAGAAACCATGAAACAAACAATTGCTGGGTTTCAGCGAGAGAATTAGATAGGGTACAGTTACCCTAAACACGCATATGTTTTTGTTTGGCCTAACTGACTTTACAGATACCAAGCATATAAAATTCCAACTCCCATTCAGTCGCAAAATGACACTAAGGACATCTTTGGAAAACTAGAAATGAGTTTGTAAAACATAATGCCCCCAACTATATGCTCGTCCCTGTCCCCTGTGGAAAAGCATATAGTTGGGCCATAGTGCTTATCATTTTCCATCTTTATTCCATATATAAAATTCCAAATCCTATCCAAACCCGTACTTGGCCGTATTCAAAACGTGACGAACGAACGGACGAACGATCAAAAAGCGAAGTTGGGGGGCATAAAAAATGTAATGTGACCTGCCCATATATAGGGACTTACTGAATGAATATTTGTCAGTCTAAACTGACCCATGTCAAGTGAAACTCCTTGTTGCGTAAATAAAGTACGATAATATCATATGCTGCACACTCAGCACCAGTCAGCACACTCAGCACCAGTCAGCACACTCAGCACCAGTCAGCACACTCAGCACCAGTCGCTTCGCTGAACAGCATTTATTGACCCAAATTTGTAAGTTTAAGTAAGAGTACTGGATACACATCATAGTTATTCGCTATTTCAGCCAATGTAGACAACCTTTACGACTTCCCGTATGCTTTACAGCAGTGCGCAGGGAACCAATTGTCAGGACTGCTGATTGAGGGGAAGCCTGGTGCAGTTTATACAAGGCCGCCTGTGGATGGTTACTAATAAAGATTACTGTGCTTTCGACATCTTTCAGAAAGTCGTTTTTGGCTCGGCGCTTTAAACAGAAGAAGTAAATTTGTAAACTTTTGTCATGATTTGATGCAAAACAATTTGTCGTAACTACCTGTGTGCAAAACGTTTTATTCTAGTCAGTGGTTTTTAAAAAATCCAATATTTTCACTTTTTCCCATAGTAAAAATGAATGAAACTTATGCAGAAATTTGTAGGGTAGGTAACTTGGAGGCAGATTTTTAACAAGTTTCACTTGTTCAATTTTTCTGAAAGTTTCACAATATTGTTGTGAAACATCAATAATTCAAATTCAACAAAGAAAAGTAAAAAATATTTACTAGGACAAAAATTCCAAAAAATCACTTTACTATAGAAATTCTATATGTCAGACCAATTTCTGGCGATAAATTTAATTTTAGGGTACATATTTGAAAATAAAACACAGAAACAGAAAAGACAAATGGTTTCTGATAAGATATAGTCAATCAGAACAAAATATTTTATTTAAGATAAAACGCCAAGCAAAAAAACGTCTTTCAGAGAGATGTCGAAAGGACAGTAACTAAAACTCATTATTCTAACCGGAAGAAAACATTTTGTGTGTAATTTCATGATTGTTTCGAACAAATAAACGTTTCTGTTTGTGTTTGCTGGAGCCAACAGAAGAAGTAGTGAAACTTCAAAATTTCAGTTTTTGATATCTGCCAACTGAGGGACTGCTGCATTCTGCCCCTAAAATGTCCCAGAAAGGGTTGGTATCGGTGGTCTTTTCCCTTATTTATTTTGCTGTGCTAATCTAGGTCTTTAAATTAAAACAAAGTTTGGAAGTCCAGTTATACCCTGAGAAGAATTCTGAACCACGAAAATGATGTATGAATCTCTATGGGAAAAATAACTAGTTCCCTGTGCCCTGCACGCCAGTCATATAATAGAAGTAACCCCTCATGAAGTTCAAAGTATGAAAGCCGTCTTACCTATTTAAGGTAAACGCCGCCACTTCATATTCAGGATGTTCGCAGCCAGCATTACACGTCCTTCTAGATGTATTCTCCCTGTCACTGGAAAAGAATTCCAGGCATAATACTATGAGCTGCATACCAGGAACATTTATGTTCGTCTCTTTTGTCATTTTAAATGATATGCAGATTAATACAAATCCAAATCAAGTGAACTAAATTAACATTTGTTTTCTTACATTTTAATAGAAAAAAAAAATCTATAAAAGTTGGCCTTTGAAACAGCAAACACATAAAAGAAGACATTACGAAAACAAGCCTATTCAAAAATACAGAAAATTTCACTTCCAAAAACTGAAAATTTTCAGATAAAAAAGTCTAATATTTTTCATATTTCTGCTCAAAACACAGATTGTGGGTACTCGGCGAGGCGGTTCTAACGAGTACCCAGAATCTATGTTTTTGAGCAGAAATAAGAAAAATAATATATAGCCCTGTAAACCACAGTTTTACTATATAAAAGTGGGGTTTAAGGGGGTCAAAATTATATAGGCATGTTTTCGTGATGAAAATTGGAGTTCTGTTTCACTGAGACTCTTAATACAGCGCTAGCTTGGACTTAAGCGGAACTGCATTGCGTTAAAATGATTTTGTTAATTGGAAGACATACTTTTATCACATAATGGATAATATTTTGCAGCGAAACACATGCAGATCATATCCGCGACAAAATGGGGATAATCATAAATGCTTATGGTCTACGTCCACGGGCGTAGACAATCTTAGAGTTTGTCATTGCTCAGGTAGCACTTTATGAAAAGTCAAGGACTAGATGCTGTTTTCCATGCACAAGTTTTAGCTTTCACAAACACAAGCTTGGTCTAGGCTTAGGTCACATTGTATGCAAGCGTAGACCAAGTGTTTCTTGAAAACCAATACTTGTAATGGATATACTTGCTATAAAACACTTAAAGAGTCTTCTACTCTGTCTTAATGCGTACACCTCCTCAATTAATGTGACCCAAACTTCATCAGCTATCTCGAGTATACTTAACCCTTAGCATGCTGGCTAACAATTTCAGCAGGACATTTTAAAATATTTTTCAATTTATATTTCCCGGAAATTAGCCTTTGATATTTCAAGCAAATTGTCTCTAAGCTTTTGACATTTCAAGCAAATTGTCTCTAATGAGACAATTTGCATAAAATACCAAAGCCTATTTTCTCCGGAAGAAGACAATTTGCATGAAATGTCAGAGCCAAAATGTTTTCTGGGAAACTATCTTCAATTTGTCGTCTTCTGAAGACAGTGCCCAGAGTGGTAAAAAGTTAAATGATTTAGTTTATTAGAAGGTGTATAATTTTATCATATACTGGACAAAGTATTTCTGTTAATTTAAAGGCAGACCATACCCATTACAAAATGGGAGATCGTGACTGCTTATAGGACTACTGCGTGCACACATTTGCTATACTGGTCTTCTCCATGTATATTGCGTACAGAAACTTTCTTCAGTTCTGTCATCGCGCGAACACCTGCTCAAAGATGAACCAAACCTCACACAAGAGTATATTTAACAAGAAGCGTGTTCAACAATGAGAGCGCTTGCCGAGCGATCGGTTGGTTTCTTTGTGAACGCGAGCGCTCGCCAGAGCTCGCGATGTTTCGCACTGGTTATATATAATGACGATGTACTTGATTGGCTAGTTACAGGGAGCAGCCTTTTCTTTTACTTTTTCATGGAAATGAATTTTGAATGTATATACAGCAATCAATTCAATATAAAAGAACTGAAAGATGTATGAGAGCTCTGTTGAACACACCTCATACTGGCATTTATTAACCCTTGTCATGCTGAACCCGGATATACTCTTAGTCTCTGCCTTTGCAAACAGTGTAGATCCAGATCAGTTGGCTTCTGAAGCCAACAGATCTGGATGTGCACTGTTTGCCATTAAGTATGTGAAAAAATAGCAACAATCCGGATGAAGCAATCTGATTGGCTGAAAATTAGAAATGGGCTTGGCATCTCAAATTATTCAGCGTAACAAGGGTTAATATTTAAACCGCTGCTGCTGATGTCAATGCTCCGAATAAGGAGGTTTTTTTTTCTTATTTCTCCACGAAAATATATTATGTTGGTACTCATTAGTACTAATGAGTACTCACAACAACATATGTTTTCGTGGATCAATAAAGAAAATGTGTACCTGGATACTTCTTTTATTTTAGCAATACGATGTCTGTTAATGTTTTGCTTTGTAACAAGACCTCTGTTTAAGGACTACAAGAAAAAATTGGGTGCATTGATCATCTGTCATAACAATGATGCCTTTTACAAAAGCATTTACTTACATGATCATGGGCTTAAAAATCGCTGTCTGTCCTCCTTCGAGCACCATCTTAAATTTTAAAGATGTCTGTTGCATAAACAAGTCGACATGATTTATTTTCGCTTGACGTAGTGCTGTCGTCACTTGACTTACATCAAATGTTTTTGGGTATAGGCAGTCATCACCGACCAGCTCACGCACGGACGTCCAAAATTCTGTGTAGTTCCTTTCACAGTCAGAACCACAGTTAGATGTGAAGAGTGTAGGAATTACTGTCAAACAAACTAATACAATTATTGCCAGGATACCCAAACAGCGACCTCTCCTAAAAGGAAATAAAGGAGAATATTATATCCAGCTAAAAAGTAACAATCTAGGAATAAAGGAGAATATTATATCCAACTAAAAAGTAACAATCTAGGGTGCTGACAGTTAAAAAGTATTGCACCACAACCATCATCATCATCATCATCATCATCATCAAAATCATCATCATCATTATAGCTCTTTGCAGAAAAATATCAGTAGCTACACTCCACGGAAGCCTGTCTGTCAACCTCTGGGCTAATTCAGCAGACGACAAATTGATTTTTTTTTCCTGAAAACAGGAGTTGACATTTCATGCAAATTATCTCCAATGGAGACAATTTGCATGAAATGTCAACACCTGTTTTCTTGGAAAAATATTTCAATATGTCGGCTGCTGATTTTACACAGAGTGCTACGAGTTTAAAGACGACAATGGTTTATTTTCAGTACGCAATACATACACAACACAAAGAAGGAAACAGAGAGCAAAATGGATAAATATGAATAATACCAAAATTCATGAATGACGTTTGATACATTTTTCGAGTTCATTTTCCGCTCAGAGGTAGCATTAATTACCCGGGGTGGGTGGGGTGGTGGGGGGAGGGGCACTTACTATCAAAATGGGTAGGGGTGTGCTCCAGGAGCCCGGGACCCCGGGACCCCTGCCCCTTTCCAGACACGATTCAGATCACTTTCCAAACAAAAGTAAGACGAACATATACCCCATTGTAGACAAACAATATTTGTTCGTTTGTTCCGTCAATTAATTTAGCGAGGATTTACTTGCATGCTATCAATATTTCGACTTAATTTACCTCTGGCTCTTCATATCATTAAAAAAATCCATTTGGGATAGCCCCGTTCCAGGTTAAGGTAGTTTACCAACCCCTTTCCAGGCAGACATGGACCCCATTCCAGACATTTGAATCCCTTCTAGTCCACTTGAAATTTCCAGAACCTGGAAATGTCGAGTACAATGAAGTATTTTTGCTGTTTTGTAATGTACAGGGGTTCTAGAACAAATCTGGTTTGGTTGCCAAAAGGGCAAGTCTGGGCAATTCGTATAATTTGCATAAATCCAAGATGGCTGCCAGACGCTATCTTGAAAAATAACATTTTAAATAATTGTCATGGAAAGGCGTGTAATATGTCATTTAAGAGGTTTTCTGGTATGCAGAATCCAATTCTGATGTTATTTTTACATTTTGATGTACCGGAAGAACCAAATCCAAGATGGCCGCCAGACACCATCTTGAAAAATTAACGTTTTCAAATACTTGTTATGGAAAGGCGTGTAATATGTCATTTTAAGGGTTTTCTGATATGCAGAATCCATTTCTGATGTTAGATTTGCATTTTAATGTACCGGAATAACCTAATCCAAGATGGCCGACAGACGTCATCTTGGAAAATATAACCTTTTAACCGATTATCAAACAATATGATATATGTCTTTTTATAGGCTTTCTGGTATGCAGAATTCAAATCTTATATTATTTTTGCAATTTTAAAGACACATATTTTCTGCCTCTTAGCTGGGGTGGTCCATCATGATTGCACGCAATATACAGCCCTGACAGTGGTGGCTCACATCAAAGGCTAGTCTTAGCTAAGTGATTATGAGGGGATTATCACTGTCTGTTTAGGTGGGGCCAGAAAGGGGAAAAATGAATATAATGTAATAAAGTGTTCACAGTTTTACCTGAACTATATGAATATTTTTGTTTAATTATATATTTTATTGATTCATTTTTTATAGGAAATAGCTAAATTCAATTATGCATTTGTTTTTTTTTTTTGTTTTTTTTTTTTTTTTTTTTTGTTTTGTTTTGTTTCACTTCTATGTATTCTTATTGAATTTTAAAGTGAATAGATGAATTCTTAGTTTTCAGGGTTGTCAAAAAAAAAAAAAAAAAAAAAAAAGAAACATAATAATATGAGAGATTTTTTTTAGCTATTTCTTTATTTACTTTATTTATGTATTAGGAAAAAGATAAACACTTTAAAAGATCAAAATTGTTATTAGACGTGTCCTAAAACAAAACATTTTGAACTTAATTTGAAGCTATAAAATGTTTTGTTTAATTTCTAAATCTATGTTCGCCATTAATGATTGAACAACGAAGAAATGCCAGACATTGTTTTAGTTACCCAATCTATTATCACAAGTTTTAAATTAAGAACGAAATAATATGTACATCTCAGATACCTAATACATTTTATCACTTTTTTAGTGAAATTTCATGTTTCAGCATGGTTTTAAAGAAGTTAAGTTTCACAGGATAACGAAAGCAAATGTATTCCTAAAAGTTCTTGCACAGTTATGATGGATAATAGTGAATTAAATGTTTAATTTCTGATTAAAATAATAATAATAAATAAATATGTAAATAAAAAAAAAACACATATCTAAGTGATTTTAAATAAATTAAGTTAAACTTGTTTATGAAACTTTTTAATCTTCAAATTCTATACTTTATCAAAATAGTTTCAAATGGATAAATGAATAAAAACATTTTTTTTACTTTCAGACTTCTAGCCATTTACCTTCTGCCCAAAACTGATTTCCTCATATGTAGTCCCTACCTGTTTGAGAGCCATAGGTCACCACAGATGTATGATCTTTATCTGCATATTTCACTAGCAGGGTCATTAGGCTGTTATGCAATGGAATATGTGTCTTTAAGCCACAAAAGGCCAAACACCATTATGTCTGCAGGGTGCCATTGAAGTCTCTACCATTCAACCAGGACTGAAAAACCTGCAGTGCTGTAAAACAATATCCTTGAATGGAGGTGCATTTTTAATTCCCACCCGTTCGCACTGTATCACTCTGTCCCACCTCTCTGGGTGCTTAGGGTTCAATGGCTCACACACATTTGCACAAAACTGGCATTGTGTCTCAAATTCAAAATCTGTGACTTATGATCTTCTCATCCTTGCAGTTGGAGCATCATCACTGTCTGCCCTACCTTCCTTCTTTTTCTTAGCTAAAAATCTTTTAATATGCTCCTTAGACGTGTATGAGCAATAGCAGTTTTTGTGCATTTCCATCGATGCTTGTTCACCTTGCGAGTCCAAGACTGCCTGCACTGTAGTGCGCATTTCATCGTCCAGTCTTTGAAATGCATAATCAATCACTTTGAGGAGTCATTTTTTCTTGTACGTCTGCAGTGGCCCAGAATTACTGCTGGTCGACAGTAAACACTTTCTATTTGGAGTTGCCATTGTGATGTGTAGCTTGTTCTGAGCGGTAATGAAAACTGGATTACTTAGAAATGGATGTGGATTCTACAGAGTAGGAAAGCCAATATTTCCGGCACATCTTCGGCTCTATAGAATAAATATATATACCTTATATATTTCTATGAAATCTGTTGCAGGTCTGATATAAAGTTGTTGTTGTTGTGCGGATTTTTAACGCTACCAGACACCCGAGGCTCACAGAGGCAGCGACAATTGTTATGTACATGGTATTGTACAGCCTTGCTTTCATGTATCACCCATGCACACTTGGTGCCACTGTCTGTCACCAATGCCCAGCCCTGTCCACTTTTTACTAAACCTAGGCCATGTCGAGTATGAGCTAGGCGTACGAATGGTCTGAAAATTGTCTCGACCCGAGCGGAATTCAAACCCACGATATTCCGCTTAAAACGAGTACGCTAACCACTATAGGCCACCCAGCCCACCCTCTGATTTAAAATTGTTGTTGTGTGGATTTTTAACGCTACCAGGCACCCGAGGCACATAGAGGCAGCGGCGATTGTTATGTACATGTATTTGTGCAGCCTTGCTTTCATGGATCACCCATGCACACTTGGTGCCGCTGTCTGTCACCAGGCGCTGCCCTATCCACTTTATACTCAACCCAGGGCACGTCGAGTATGATCTACGCGTACTAATGGTCTGAAAATTGTCTCGACCCGAGCGGGATTCGAACCCACGATATCCAACTTGAAAGTCGAATGCACTAACCACCACCCAGCCCACCTGATTGAAAGACTGAATGACTGTTCAGATTTTTAATGCTACCAGGTAACTGAGTCACATAGAGGCGCCACCTGATTTAAAGTGGCTTGCATCGAACTTATATACCTATGATACCTACTATAGATAATTACTATGTGTATACTATATTGGGGCTATTTTGTTAGATGATCTAGAGTTCTAATACAATATTTAAATATTTGAGCTTTATATTTTAAAAGTAACATGTTTTATCTTTTCTAAATTACATAAGAATTGGATCATACATACACAAGAAGCCTAAGAAAGACTTTATACAGCACTCTATATTAATTACTGATGGCTGAAACATTATATTTTTCAAGATGGCGACTGACTGCGGTAATACAGGGACATAAAAACACCGAATAAAAAAGTCAAAATGTATTCTACATACCAGAATATCCCTAAGACGACATACTTCATTCTATGGCAATTTGTTTAAAGTCGTTTTTCTAGATGGCGGCTGGCGGCCATCTTGCATTTGGTTCTTCCGGGACAACAAACTGGACAAATAACATCAGAATTGGATTCTGCATAGTATTATTAGAAAACCCCTAAATAGACATATTTCATAACATTCTATGAAAATTAGTTGACAATCTATGAAAGTTAGTTAAAAAGTCATTTTTCAAGATGGCGGCTGGTGGCCATCTTGGATTTGGTTATTCTGGAACATCAAAATGAAACAATAACATCAGAATTGGATTCTGCATATCAGAAAACCCCTAAAAATACCTATTTTTTACCATTCCGTGGCATTCATTTAAAAAAGTTACTTTCTCAAGATGGCGACTGGCGGCCATCTTTGATTTATGCAAATTATATGAGTTGCCCAGACTTGCCCTTTTGGCAACCAAGCTATATTTGCTCTAGAACACCAGAACAGTGCAAAGAAACAAAAAAAACTTCATTGTACTCAACATTTCTAGGTTATGTATGGGGCATATAGAAGTGTCAAATGGACTAATAAGACCCCTTTTGTCAGCACATCCCTACCTATGCTGAGTGCCCGCCCCCTTCCCCCCGGGATTAATTATCAAGATAATTATCAAGATGTTTCTACATGTTTTCATTATAATTATCAAGGTGTTTCTAAACCGTTCAGCTCGGCTCTGTAGACCAAAACAGATACCCATGTATACAGTGTAGATTCAGATGACTCGTAATGGTAACGAGCCGTCTCATCAGGAAATACACTGTTTGACATAATGTTTTACTTGATTCAGGACACCTCTCACCTGTGTTTGATCCATAGCCAAAAAGTCATTTACAGTAAACCCAAAATAAAGCACCACCTCTAAAAACGGCAACCTCTCAACAACAGCCACCTCCCAACAGCCACAACCTCTCAACAACAGGCACCGTTCAACAAGAGTCACCCCTCAACAACAGCCACTTCTAAACAACAGCCACCTCTCAACAACAGCCACCACTCAACAACAGGCACCTCTCAACAACAGTCTTCTCTGAATAAAAGCCACCTCTCAACAACACCCAACTATCAATGGCAGCCAACTCTCGACAACAGCTACCTCTCAACAACAGCCGTCTCTCAACAAAAATACCTCCTAACAACAGCCACTTCAACAAAAGCCACCTCTCAACAAAACCACCTCTCAAGAACAGCCACCTCAACAACAGCTACTTATCAATTAAGTCACCTCTCAACAACAGCCACCTCATAAGAGCAATCACTTCTCAACAAACAGTCACCTCCCAACAAAGACACTTCTTAGCAACAGCCACCTCTCAACAAAGCCACCTCTAAACAATAGCCACCCGTCAACAAAGCCACCTCTCAACAACGGTCACCTCTCAACAAGTCACCTCTCAATAACAGCCACCTCTCAACAACAGCCACCTCTCAACAACAACTACTTCTCAACAGCAGCCTACTCTAAACAAACAGCAACCTCCATACAAAGTCATCTCTCAACAACAACCACCTATCAACAAAGCCGCCTCTCAATAACATCCACCTCTCAGCAACAGCCACATCTCAACAAAGCCACCTCTCAACAAAAGTCACCTCTCAACAAAGCCACCTCTCAACAACAGCCACCTCTCAACAAAAGCTACCTCTTAACAAAAGCCACCTCTCCACAACAACCTCTCATCAACAGCCTACTCTCAACAAAAGCCACCTATCAACCAAGCCACCGCTCAACAACAGCTACTTCTCAACAAACAGCCACCTCCCAACAAAGTCACCTCTCAACAACAGTCACCTCTCGACAACAACCACCTCTCCACAATAGCCACCTCAACAACAGCCACCTCTCAACCAATCCACTTCTCAAAAACAGCCACCTCTGTACAACAGTCACCTCTCACCATCAGCCACATCTCAAGACTTCTCTACAGCTGCTATTAACCCATTCATTTCTTCATTTCTTCAGACCGATACAGATACCTTTGCAAATAGTGCAGATCGACATGAGATGGCTGATTGCCAAGCTGTTATTGAGTTAGGAGTTAGCAACAATGGAAGTACCCAAACTCAGAGATGGAAGCGTCTATTTAAGAAACTTATGGGTGACATGGTTCAGTGATATATGGTAAAATGTCTCCCTGTAGTTTACTTCAGTGTACTTGTATTTTCTGACCCTTTGGGATCCTTGAGCTCATCTGAATTTATTTAATTTGAATACAGAATATCGCTCAACTATGGGCTAGTGGGTATGTGAGCAGTGTTCAGTGACCCTTAAAATGCCAAGAAAACCTCCTGCTGAAAATGTCGTCTGTTTATGTCGTCTGCTGAATATTATTGCAAACTTTTCAAACTTATTTTTGCATACAGGCAAACAGTGTGGACCCAGATCAGACTGCTCCTAGAGAAGCAGTCTAATCTGGGTCCACACTGTTTGCACAAATGATTTTTAAAATCACAATCAGATGACAAAGAAGACGACAATTGTTGTGATTGGCAGTTTAAGGGTTAAAAGACTAAATAAATTCGAGTCTGCTGTATTGTTATCTATTTTAGGTAGTTTTTTTTTCCTTCAAAAGGATCCCTCTTTTCAGCTGCAGTTTTTAATTGCCATGCTGAAATCAACCCACCAAAAGCACTGTTATGGCATACTCCTGACCCTAAACAATAATTTGCATTTAAAACTATTAGTGAATATACCAATAAAATGTCAGAACCGCGAAGTACAGCCTTCCCGCGGCACCGAAGTACAGCCTTCCCGCGGCACCGAAGTACAGCCTTCCCGCGGCGGCACCGAAGTACAGCCTTCCCGCGGCACCGAAGTACAGCCTTCCCGCGGTACTGTACAGCCTTCCCGCGGCACCGAAGTACAGCTTTCCCGCGGTACCGAAGTACAGCCTTCCCGCGGCACCGAAGGAAGAAATGAAGAACAATGACAAAGCAAAAGCCTTATATGAAACTACTCATCCAGGAACAAAGAAGAATTGCAAAAGACAATTAAATGTTTTATACAGATTTATGGTACAATTTAGCTCCATACGTAAAAGAAAAGGTCTTTACTGTGAAAATCTGCTTCCTGTAAAATTGGTTAAACTCCGCGTTTTAATCCATTTTAGACTGATAAAACTCCCCTACTCTATATATTGGATAAGCTGAATTTCAGTTTTAGGTATGTCAGGCTATATGATTAAGATGTTCCTAGAGAAAACTGGCTAAACTGTATGCAAACAGTGGAGATCTTGATCGGACGCCGCATTCTGCGATGTCTAATCTGGATCCGCACTAATTGCAAATAACCTTTGGGATTTACAGACTGAGATATGTTAGCAGCTGATCATTCTTAGGCGGTGGATTTGGTATTGTGTTCTATTATTTCTTTGCGCCACTGGCTATGGAGTTATTTTAAACCATCCTGTTTGATGCCTTGATCATATTTTGTTCTGTCTTATCTAGCTTTATGGTCACCTTATTTTGGAAAAGGAAGTTGGTCGCATGGTTAGTCATTCGTCCTATGTTTCGCCCTTGAATGATCCTGAACATTCGCCCTTCCTTTCGGTATCGGAGGTAGAATGCGAGCTCTGATAGCTGAAGTCCTGAACCGAGAGCCTGGGGCGGGCTTGAAAATTGTTGTTGACAAACAGATTGGACGTTTTAAGCAAACCAAAAAAGTTTCTTCGAAAATGCACAGATTCAGATTCAAACCGCGCATCCGATCATTTGCTCTCCATTTATACACTATTTAGTGTCAAATAATCATGTTACCGGAGAGCAAAGGCCCTGATTAGGATGCGCGGGTGCGCAGTCTAATCTCTGCCTTCGCTGTCTGCATATGCCCGAAGACACGTGGCCCAGATGAGGTTTATAACTTTTCCTTTGAAACTCTTTACCTGGAGTTCATGACACGGTTTATTCCCAGATACATTTACATCCTAGACCATGTTCTACGTATAAGGAGTTTAGTTTTGGTATGAATCGAACAAAAAAATACGTCAAACTTTTAATATTAATAACAATAATAACAACAACAACAACAATAACGCGACTGTTACAACTATACAAAATTCAGTTGGATAAACTACTCATTTTGTCCTATTATATAACAGACGCCGGCGGTACTTTAACATGCAAAGGTATTTTTTGTTTTAAAGTCTTGCTCATTTCTGATTTCTGATGTTTACATGTGTGTGTGAACAAAAGTCCGCGAAAGGCCCATTATCTGATCCTGCAGGCCCTGATATCGGTGATTTGATCCCGCAGGTCCCGTTATGGCTATCCATTTTAATATGGAGACCGCTAAAGGGGGAAATTGCAAAGACTGCACACCCAGAGTCTTCTGGTATGCTGGCACCTAAACCTAAGTGATTCTTCTGGTGCGGTTTATTTTGATAATGCGCACACTTTGACTTCGATATCACAACTGTTCATGAAATATAGACTGAGCTCCTTCATCCCTTTACTTCTATTTCTCTATGTTTTGAAGTCATACACAATTAGAGTATCTCCACCGTTGTATCTATTGTGCCGCTCCATACCTATGGACACAATTAGAGTATCTCCACCGTTGTATCTATTGTGCCTCTCCATACCTATGGACACAATTAGAGTATCTCCACCGTTGTATCTATTGTGCCTCTCCATACCTATGGACACAATTAGAGTATCTCCACCGTTGTATCTATTGTGCCTCTCCATACCTATGGACACAATTAGAGTATCTCCACCGTAGTACCTATTGTGCCTCTCCATACCTATGGACACAATTAGAGTATCTCCACTGTAGTACCTATTGTGCCTCTCCATACCTATGGACACAATTAGAGTATCTCCACCGTAGTACCTATTGTGCCTCTCCATACCTATGGACACAATTAGAGTATCTCCATCGTAGTACCTATTGTGTCTCTCTATACCTATGGACACAATTAGAGTATCTCCACCGTTGTATCTTTTGTGCCTCTCCATACCTATGGACACAATTAGAGTATCTCCACCGTTGTATCTATTGTGCCTCTCCATACCTATGGACACAATTAGAGTATCTCCACCGTAGTATCTATTGTGCCTCTCCATACCTATGGACACAATTAGAGTATCTCCACCGTAGTACCTATTGTGCCTCCCCATACCTATGGACACAATTAGAGTATCTCCACCGTTGTATCTATTGTGCCTCTCCATACCTATGGACACAATTAGAGTATCTCTACCGTTGTCTCTATTGTGCCTCTCCATACCTATGGACACAATTAGAGTATCGCCACCGTTGTATCTATTGTGCCTCTCCATACCTATGGACACAATTAGAGTATCTCCACCGTAGTACCTATTGTGCCTCTCCATACCTATGGACACAATTAGAGTATCTCCACCGTAGTACCTATTGTGCCTCTCCATACCTATGGACACAATTATAGTATCTCCATCGTAGTACCTATTGTGCCTCTCCATACCTATGGACACAATTACAGTATCTCCACCGTTGTATCTTTTGTGCCTCTCCATACCTATGGACACAATTAGAGTATCTCCACCGTTGTATCTATTGTGCCTCTCCATACCTATGGACACAATTAGAGTATCTCCACCGTTGTATCTATTGTGCCTCTCCATACCTATGGACACAATTAGAGAATCTTCACCGTTGTACCCACACTATCTCTCCATACCTATCGGTATAGGAGGTACAAAGGAACACCGATGGAGATACTTATCTTCATTTCCTTTTAAGCTATGGAAGACAACGATCTGATGTCGTGGCCTGAGGGCCTCAGAAATTGCACCGGAAGAAAACGTTACTATTATTATATCAGAAGTGAACGACATTGACACTAGCAAGAGAAGTACTTATTTCCCCGCAAAAAAACTTAAAAATCTTTATATTTTATCACAGATGCTTGGAAATAGCATTTACAACGGGTCAAAATATTTGATTAAAGCCACGCAAGTTATCAGAATCAAAACTTTACGATCCTGAATTATATCCCCTCTCAATGCTAAATCCGTATTCAAAATTAATTTTGACAATAAATCTTTATTTGTGAATCGATTTTCAAATTTTTTAAGCGAATATTACGAGGCTTTTAGTACCACCTTCTGTGTCTAGATTTAATACATCACCGAAATAGTGTTGTCAGAGGATGAAAAACGGACATTAATTATTATAAATGACATGTTTGTGAAAATGGATTATGTTCCAAAATAGACAAACAAAATAGACAAAGTGCCTATCATAATAATCGCCTAAGATCTGGTGTCAAATGATCACATTATAGCCTGCGCCACAGAAACGCCTATTTACGGTCGATCACGCAGGATCCGTCCCTGTATGAATGCCATAACAGGGCGTAAATTGCGTTATGTACGATAAATGTTCGACAAAGGAATGACATTCACGTCATTTTTAAGAGAATATAGAATAAGCAAACAGCTAATGACTGGCAATTTGTCTTGATTTGGTTTAAACAGTAAAATTTTCGCAGTTAATGGTGCATGTGTTTGTACAAAAATAGATACACGACATAAATTGCAAAATACAGGCAGAAATTTGCTACATTAAATAACCTTTGCTGACTGTAATACTATGCCTGCTGCCTGTAAGGTTCCGTACAATACACGTTTTTATCAACTTACTCTTCGTTTCCAGACCAATCGCACGGATATTGGGAACCCATCCTTGACTTTACATAAACAATCCACTCTGGCGCCGTTGCTTGATCCCACAGGCGCCGTTAAAGGCGATTTCAATAATCAGGACCCGTTATGGCTACCCACCGTGGTATCGCATTGGATATACAATAAAGCGACGTATCTGAATTGTTAGTTACGGGGCGCAGCAATGATCTTGTGCCCATTTATTTAACAACACAATATACAGTCATTCCAGCGCTCGAGTGAGCGCTCATTTTGTTGATCGCTTCTCTGTACTAACATAACTTACGTTGCTTAACTTCATGGAAAGACTACCACTCTATCCTGGTTGCCATAATAGCACTCTCTCCTTAATTATTTTAGAGCAGACCCCCTTTCAGAAGGGAACTGGTGGCCAGGAAAGCAAACGTTGCCTCAGCTATACAAAATGGAGGAAATATATAGCTAGTCCCTAACGCTTATCTCTTTTCCCGCTAAAGGCGACTGTTATCGTCTGCTGATAACCTTTACAAACAGTTTGGATCCGGATCAGGTCCGACAAAACGTCGGGCCTGATCTGGATCCAAACTGTTCGACTCTCTGATGGTTTTCCTGAAATAATCTTTTAAAATGTTAATTTTAAAAACAAATCTACGGATGACAAAAAAAAAAAACATGCAAAATTACCCAGCATGCAAACAGTTAAGCACTCTGTGTAAAAAAAATGACTAGACATAATTTTTTAAATATTTTTCTTGTTTGTTTGACAAAGTCTATTTTCTGGAAAAAATCAGAAAAATATTATCCGTTTGTCGTCTGCTAAATATGTCCAGAGAACGGTAAAGGTTAAAATGAAAATAAGTAAGTCAATATTTACCGTCTAATAGCAATCACCGATTTAAGCATTTTAAATACTATTGTATTTTTTTTAAGTTACTTCATGTATCTCACCAACGGTTCTGACGTTTCTGGCTGTATAGTATCGACGTCATTTTTTCTGTCCTTGCCATTTAAACCTTTACCACTCTCAGGGCAAATTCAGCAGACAACAATCTGAAATATTTTTCTTATTTTTTTCCCCCACAAAATGGACTGATGTTTCAGGCAAATATGAGACAATTTGCATCAAAGAAAAAGCCTTTTTCCTGGGGAAAAAAATATCTTTTTTATATTTTTTTAAACTGTCGTCTGCTGATTTGTTTTCCGGCATGCTAAGCGTTAAAATGTCATCATCACGTGCTTTGTGAAGTAAAAAGGTGTCTTCTGAGACGACGATCTTGATCAGCCAGCGTGGCTGAATAGTCTGATAAACAAAGTTTGGTGTTCGTCTTCCACTCTATAACATCTAAAATCTATGTAAGTGGACAGACAAAGTATCCACGCAATCTGATCTTGGTCTTCGCTGTCTGCCTAATTTCCCATAGGGCCCATTTCGCATGGCAATATCAAGTGTGAAAATGTCGTGTCTTTTTTTTTTTTTTTTCTCATTAATATCTGTCAATAATATGGCACTTATTCTTGGTCTAACAAATATTTTGTTTATAATTATCTTTCATTCATAACTCAATCTGTTACAACCTTTACGTGATATGGACAACAGTATGTATTCAAACAACTCCTTAAACTGTGGAACGCCGAAGCTGTCTGATGGTTAGAAAAATCCATAATGTGCCCTTATATGTTTATATAGTGGTAAACATTGTGTCCTGCTCACATTTTATCATATTCTGTATGATACGCATTGTATTATGTTTCTGTCACATTACGTCTTATATAAACTTCCCAGTCAGCATTCTACGTAAATCTATATCGGGCCGTCATCGGCCCGTCAGGGTAGCTGACGGGCCGATGACGGCCCGATGTAGATTTACGTAGAATGCTTGCTGGGTTTATCTCATGTTTCAGCCACATTATATATTGTATGTATTATATACACTTTATGAAGTCATGAGGGTGTTTCTTTATGTCTTGAGTTTGCTTTTTTATTTCATGCTAGTATTACATTATATGATGACAGAGTGCCTTTCATTATGTATGGTTCTCATTATGAAATGCACAAATTTCTTTATATAATGTATCCTATTCCTTATTTCAAGCGGTGATTTTAATGTATTAACGATAGTAATAATATGATTTTGTTTTTGTTTAAATGCGGGTATCAAATGCATTACATTATGCATCAACTTCTTTATACGCGTGATTTGCTTTATATTTTTAGTTTAAACATATTTTATTGCCTCAAATAGCAACTGGTTTGGCTACAAATTCTGACAACATTGGTTACAGCCCGCCTCTACAGCATATATACAATAATAACAGGGCAAACATATAAATATAACTATTAGAATACATAAAGATTTTCTAACGTGATAGATAGATAGATAGATAGATAGATAGATAGATAGATAGATAGATAGATAGATAGATAGATAGATAGATAGACTTGGAATAACTATCTTCTGCTGAGTTATTCGAATCGCCTGGAATCTTTAATGTATTGTTGAATTGCCTTATTAAGAACAAAATTATCCTCGTCAGAAGAGAAGTTTTTCCAAACAAAACTGCATTTAAACTGAGTGGATGTAAGTTTTTAGTTTGATGGAACATTATTATTCTTTGATGAGTGCAGTTATTACATTCAAAAAAGTAATGAAGGGCATTTTCATTGTCATGGCCACAAGTGCACTTCTTGTCATCTGTTAGATGATTTTGAAACAAGTCAAATTTTAAATCACTACAACTGTTGCGGATTCTTGCGTGTAGCACAAACACTTTTCCTTGACCTTTCAAAAAGTATAAATGGGATTCGCAATGCATAAAACTTAAAAGTATTCTACGAAAAGATAAGTAAGTGTCTGCTTCTCTAATATTAGCGCGAAGACTATTCCAATGAGTTACAGAAGACGGAATGAAAGATCTGCGGGCAGTTTCCGTGTCATCGATAACGGGGCTTGTAGGATAAGGTAAAGCAAGACGTTTGGAAAAAAAAAGTAAAAGTACCTTTGCATGTTAAATTTCCACCGGCATGTTATGTAAAATTTCATAATGTGTAGTTTAACCAAAAGATTTTTAAACAGTTGTAACAGTCGAGTTATTATTATTACTATTATTATTATTATTATTATTATTATTTTTTTTTTTTTTGAAAGTGTTAATGATTTTTTTATTCATATCAAATCTAAACTCCTTATGGAACATGTCTTTTGTGGTGACGATGATAAACACGTTTCTGGAACAAAAAAGTGTCATGAACTCCGGATAAAAAGTTTTAAAAGAAAATTGTAAACACATCTGGGCCAAGATTAGCATCCGCGCAGTCTGATCAGGGTCTTCGCTGTCCGCAAACATACTTATTTAATACTATAGAGTGTATCAATGGAGAGCAAATGTCCGGATGAGACTTTGCGCATGCGCGGAGTGAATCTGTGCATTTTGCACATGTTCGAAGACACTTTTTATTTTGCTTGACACGACCAGTTTGCTATCAAGGGCAATTTTCAATTCTGCCCCCAGGCTCTCAATTCAGGCTTCTGCTGTCAGAGCCCGCAGTCTACTTCCGATACCTAAAGGAAGAGCAAATGTACAGGAACATTTAATCAGAACATATGACGAATGACCAACCATACGACAATCTCATCATGAACTATTTTCTAGGGTCATTCTCTCCCTTTCACTGATTTAAGAAGGACAGTTGTCAGTTTCTGGCGAAAGACTGTGCACGATACTGGTTAACCGCTTAGAGGACTAAGCCTGCCCAGTAAACGTGTGGTTAGGTAAACTGACCGCGCTCGACATGACCCCATTGGGTTGACTGGGCCATAAAACCTCAACACAAACAAACAAACAATTTTCCGAAGTAATGTGATCACACAGCTAGATACGCTCGTAAGACAGACAAAATAAGATCAAGGCATCAAACAGGATGAAACAAAATAGCTCCACAGCCAGTGGCCACAAAGTAATAAAAGATCAAGGAGTATCAAACCTGCCGCCTACGAACGACCAGCTGCTAACCAGTTTCAGTCTGTAGATCCACAGCAGGTAATTGGCAATTAGTGCAGGTTTAGATAGGACGCCGCAAGATGTGCCGTCTGATCGAGGTCTCTACTGTTTTCATACAGCATTACGAAAACACGCCTATTCAAATATACTGAAAATTTTGCAACCAAAAAAGGAAAATTTTCAGATAAAGATTCTGATAGTTTTTTTTCATATTCTTGCTCAAAACAGAGATTGTGGGTACTCGTTAGAACCGCCTCGGCGAGGCGGTTCTAACGAGTACCCACAATCTATGTTTTTGAGCAGAAATAAGAAAAATATTGTATATCCCTGTAAACCCCAGTTTTACTGCATAAAAATGGGGTTTAAAGGGGTCAAAATTATATAGGCGTGTTTTCGTGATGGTTTAGCCCTTTTTCTCCAGGAATATCTATATCACATAGTCTGACATACCTTAAACTGGAATTTGACTCTTCCAATATATAGTGTAGGGGAGTTAATTTAGTCTAAACTGGATTAAAACGCGGAGTTAAACTTATTTTACAGGATGCAGATCTTCATCCTAAATACCCCATCTTTTACGTATGGAGCAAAACTGCACCATAAATCTGTAGAAAAACTTTTGTCTTTTGCAGTTCTTTTTTGTTCCTGGGTCAGTGGTTTCATATAAGGCGTTTGTTTTGTCATTTTTCTTCATCTCTTCTTCCTTCGATGCCGCGGAAAGGCTGTACTTCGTAATTGTAACATTTCATCGGTATCTTCACTAATAGTTTTAAATGAAAATTATCGTTTAGGGTCAAAAGTACGCCATAGCAGTGTTTTTGGTTGGTTGATTTCAGTATGGCAATTAAAAATTGCAGCTGAAAAGAGGGATCCTTTTGAAGAATAAAAAATCAAAAACAAGACATTAACATATCAAGATTATAACATTATGGACTATAATTAATGCAATGAGAAAACTTAATGTAAACTTGACAAGAAGGCACTAGAGATAATATACATGTGCAATTCATTCATTAGGCCAGTACTTGAACATGCTGATATTATATGGAACAATTGTATACAGTATGAACAGAACGAAACCAGGTCGAGGCCGGTAGGATTGTTTCTGGGACTAATAAGTTAGTGCTTTTATATATGCAAATTAGAAGTTCCAAAACGCTTGGTTCTTACAAGGTGTCTGATATCCCCTCATATATTTCTATTTACAGCACACTGATGTGGTTGAAGAGATGAGCGGTCGTGTATATGCTCCACTCCTGCCTAAACAAGCCGCGCCTTTGGAGCATATGCGGACAGCAACGGCCCGTGACCTGTCCCAGTGGCCTAGTTGGTAGAGTACTCGCCTTCGGATCGGGATATTGTGGGTTCTATCCCTAGCCGGGTTATACCTAAGACTCTCTAGAATTGTCTCTCATTGGCGCTCAGTATTCGGAGAAGAGCTACTGTCCTTTCGACATCTTTCAGGAAGTTTTGTTTGGATTGGCACTTTACACAGAAGTAGTACATTGGCACGAAATCCAGCTCTTTGCAGACAGAAAGGATATGAAGAAGTTCTTTGATGCACAAGATAGTATATGGTCCACAGGGCTCAGGAACCACCCCACTCCTTAGTGCAGATGGAACTAGTCTTCTGACTGATAAAGAAGCTATCTTAAAACGATGGGCTGAACACTTTGATGGCGTCCTTAATCGACCATCATCTATCAATGATGAAGCTATCAACTGACTACCACAGGTGGAATGTAATCCGCTGCTTAATGAATTCCAAACCGTCTCTGAAACAGTGAAAGCAATAAAACTCCTGTCATCTGACAAGGCTCCAGGATCAGATGCAATATCTGCAGAGATCCACAAAACAGGAGGTCTTCCAGTTGCAGAGAAATTGAGTTAGTTCACATTATGTGAAGAAAAGAAGCCATCCCGCAAGAATTCAAGGATGCAACCCATTGGTACTATTATAAGTTATGACTAGAAAGAAAATTTCTCGAAGTTTGCAATGATATATACTATTCTATAATAAATTACGAAAGTGGTTCTTCCATTTTGGTTTAAAAATAAGGAAGTCAGCATTTCGGCACTCGTATCTCGTGAAAATGGCTAATTCCACGAGCGCCTGCAGGATAAGATAATGGTAGAAATTAACTTGACACAGTGTCATAATTTTGAATATTAATTATTTAATTCATTGATATTTATTTATTTATTTATTTAGTAGAAATAAATCAAGTAGTTGCATGATAACATACGACATAACGCTGTAAAACTTATTAAACAGACGACTGAATGAATGAATGAATGAATGAATGAATGGATGGATAAATGGAGAAAGAGCTAAAAACAAACACAGACTTAACATTGTTCAGTCAAAGGTTAAAGTAGGTCAAGGTCGGTTATTGTTGACAGCATTGAAATGTCATGGTGGATGTGTGTAGTAAGCTTCATTATCTTAAAGGTTCGGTAATTGAGAAAAAGAGCTACACACAGACACAGACTTAATATTGTTCAGCCAAGAGTGAAAGTAAGTCAAGGTCGGTAATGGTTGACAGCTTCGAGGGTTGTGTGTCCAGATGGATGTATATAATGTTCTATTATCCTAAAGGCTTCGGTAATTGAGAAACCGAGCTAAACACAAAACACAAACACAGACTTAACATTGTTCAGCCAAAAGTTAAAGTAGGTCAAGGTCGGTTATGGTCGACAGCATTGAAGAACGTGTGTCATGGTTGATGTGTGTAGTAAGTTCTATTACTCTAGAGGCTTCGGTAATTGACTCCTGCGTCAGGCAGTTATAACCACGCCCACGTGAATTTCCCTAGACAAACTTTGTATTGCTATACCTGTCCTTACCTGTAAAAAGCACGTGTTGATTGACAATTACCTTATTAGCTATTTTGAATGGTCAGTTGCGGTTGTCAGTTAAATGGTCAAGTGACTTAACGGAGGAGTCAATTGTGAAACAGAGCCAAACACAGATACAGACTTAACATTGTTCAGCTAAGGCTGAAACAAGTCAAGGCAGATAATTGTCGACAGCACTGAAGAGAATGTGTCATGGATATGTTTAGTAAGTTTCGTTATCCTGGAGGCTTAGGTAATTGAGAAACTGAGCTAAACCAAACACAGACCTAATGTTGTTCAGTCAAGGGTGAAAGAAGGTCAAAGGCGGTAATGGTTGACAGCTTAGAGAAGTGTGTACCATGGTGGATGCTTGAAGTAACTTTTATTATCCTAGAGGCTTCAGTAATTGAGAAACAGAGCTTAACACAGATACAGGCTTAACATTGTTCAGCCAAGGGTGAAAGGTCAAGGTCGGTAATGGCTGACAGCATTGAGGAGTGTGTGTCATGGTGGATGTGTGTAGTAAGTTTCATTATTTTAGAAGCTTCGGTAATTGAGAAACAGAGTTTAACACATACACAGACTTAACATTGTTCAGCCAAGGAAAGTAAGCCAAGGTCGATTATGGTCGACAGCATTGAGCAGCACATCATGGCAGGTGTGTTTGTTTGTGTTGAGGTTTTACGGCTCAGTCAACCCAATGGAATCATGTCGATTTTTATTTGGGTTTTACAGTTCTTTCAAGAATATTTCACTTATATCGAGCCGATCATTCATCAAAGGTGGGCGAAAACCGGAGAACCCGGGGAAGAAACCACCTGACCATCCGTAAGCAGAACTTGGCTTTCCCACATGTGACCCGAGCGAGGCTCGAACCACAGCGGTGAGAAACCGAATGGATTAAGAGTCAACGCTCCTATCCGCTATGCTACGGGGGCCCGCGGGATCATGTCGAGCGTGGTCATTTTACCTCAGTGCACTTTTACTCGGCAGACTTATGAAGTGTCTCAATAAAACAGAGAGTCCCATTTTCTAATTTGTAGTGTATACTTTTGTTTCCAAAGGCATTTACTTTACTATACTGCAGCTGGTGTTAGTGCCGTGTGGCGGCGGTAGGACGTCACCCGGTACATCACCATAGTGCAGATTATATTTCATTTCCTTAAGGATCATTGTAGTATATTTGAAAATGGAGTAGTTGTGCTCATGTATACGCATCAGGGCGTAAGCAGTGTTGCAAACTTCATTACTGCTTATGAAGAGTCTCAATAAAACCGAGAATCCAATTTTAGCTCGCCTGAACAACGTTCACGGATAGATATTGTACTACCCTCGGCATCATCGGCGGCGTCGGCGTGCACAAGTGTTACAAGTTTTTGTTAAAGTTTTTAAGACCTCATTATTCCCTAACCTTATCACAGATTTGATTCATCTTTGGTATGATGATACATCGTGATCCAAATTTTTGTGCAGTACCATCCCCACCACCCTAGGTCATGTCAAGGTCAAGGTCACAGACTTTTCATGTTAAAAATTTTACGTCAAAGTTTTTAGGATCTCATTACTTCTAAACTACATGATGGATTTGGTTCCTATTTGGTATCATGATATATACTGTCAAATTTTTTATCACCACCATCAGCACTCAGGACCATTGCCTTGAGGTCGAGGTCACAGATTAGAATTTAAATGTTAAAGTTTTCGTTAAAGTGTTTAAGACCTCATTATTTCCTTACCTTATCACGATTTCATTCATCCTTTGTATGATGATACATATTGGTCCAAAATTTTGGGCAGTACCATCCCTACCACCCTAGGTCATGTCAAGATCAAGGTCACAGACTTAGATTTTTCATGTTAAATATTACGTCAAAGTTTTTAGTATCTCATTACTTCTAAACTACATGATGGATTTAGTTCCTATTTGATAGATATTGGTCAAAGTTTTTATCAACACCATCAGCACTCATGACCGTGACCTTGAGGTGGAGGTCACAGACTTAGAATTTAAATGTTAAAGTTTTCGTTAATTTTTTTAAGCCTCACTATTTCCTAACCTTATCACCGATTTGATTCCCTGACATGATGAAACATATTGGTGAGAAATTATGCCCAGTTCCTTCCTCACTCCCTCTCGCCACCCCCCTCCCCCCCCCCCCCCGCCTCCCACCGACCCCACCCCAACAACACGCCCAAGTTCATGTTAAGGTTAAGGTCGCAATCATGTCAAAATTTTAATGTTAAAATTTAACGCCAAAGTTTTTTAGTACTTTCATTAATTCTAAACCAAACAATGTATTTAATTTATATTTGGTATCATGATATATATACTGGTCCAAAGTTTTTATCAGCACCATCATTACTCATGACCGTGATCTTGGGGTCGAGGTCACAGACTTAAAATTAAAAAAAAAAAATAAAGTTTTCGTTTAAGTTTTTAAGACCTTATTATTTCCTAACCTTATCACAGATTTGATTCATCTTTGGTTTGATGAAAAGTTTGCACAGTGCAATCCGCCCCTACCCCACCCCTCCCCCACCCCCAATACACACACCCAGGTAATGTCAAAATAAAGGTTTTAAAATTAAAACATATTTTAACTATCAATACCTAACCTATAGATAATGTGCTATTCTATTCTGTTTTTAACACCTTCGACAGAAAAAAATCGACCTTTCAGTCATTAATCCAGAAGGTCCCTTAGGCAGTTACTTGTGTAACGTAACTCTTCCCGCTTAATTGATCACGTGTCAGTTTCTTTGATGTGTAAAACAATAGACACAATTAGAAGAGAGCTGCGCGGGAGGCAGGTGGGATTATTTTAATTATCTATAGGTTAAGTATTGATAGTTAAAATATGAACAGAATAGAAGAGAAATATTATTTATACTTAAACTATACAGTTTCTCGTCTTCCACAGCATATAATAAACATGTACTGGTCACAATAAAGCAGTTCAGTTTTCAAAAACAAATACAAAATTTGCACCAAGTGGTGTATTTTTATGCTGTAGAATAGAGTAAGAGTAGAGTAGAGAAGAGATACCGAAAAGAATCAAGAAATGATCTCGTGGTGTTTCTTATGAATATAGGTGTACCATGTAACACATGCATTAGTAATCCGGTTTCAAGTGCCAGTAAACTTAATTAATGCGGAGGTCACAACACAAGTGCTCACCAACCGTGAAGTAGGTTAGTTCGCTAAATTTCATGCAAAGCATGGTCGTCATATTATATCCATTCATGACCGAAATACGCAACTAAATCAGCCTAATTATCTGATGCGATAAGACTTATTTATTTATTTTTTTTGTCTACATGGAGAATGTATTAGTAAATTATATGATACATGTAATACACCATTCACTGCTCACACATTGCAACGACCCCTGAGGCAAACAGGGCAAATACCTATCAGTCAACTTACAGTTATTTTATCCAGACCTACAGTAACCAACCAACATAATTGAGTCAGGATAAAATACTCCGTGGTCACAACAATGCGTGTTTTATGGTTCACATAATCTTATCGTTTGCACGAATTCGTTAGCAAACACCAGAATGCAATTTTACATACGCATCAGCTTGAGAGGTATAGAAAGGGACAGACGGACAGAGAGAGAGAGAGAGAGAGAGAGAGAGAGAGAGAGAGATTTACACAAGACATAACTATAAACTTAACCTATGGAAAAAGCAATACATGGGTCTGTATAATGAATATTTATCTTGTTCTCTCGTTTACATTACACGCAGAGACAAATGTACAGATATCTGTCAAATAGTAATAATATTAGCACTGGACAAATTAATCAAGGAATGCCATTCAGCAGGTTTAGGCAGTATTCACGTATATAACTGATGCACAAAGTAGAGAAGAGGTCTAAGCACAACTGAGCCTGGTCCGCGCAACGAGGACCCCTACCAGGCTACGCGACAGCGCCTTCCGATAAGGGTCCTCCCTACGCGATGTACGTAAAAGAGACACCGCCACTGCACATCAGGTATACAAACAATATACAGACAATATACTATTAGTAATATTGGAGGATGAACTCCATTAATTCATAGCGAATGTAAGTAATGTTGTAAATATTGTAATTACTTATATATTGGTCACATTTGTAAAAAATGTATGACAATCACAAAATGCAAACGAGCTATGTATATAGCAAGCTAGTTTACTGTTTTATGTGGTGAAAATACAATACCTATATATATCATGACTGGCAAAAAATCTTATCACGCACATATAAAGGACCTCTACACAATAAACACGCAGTGAAGTCCAAGATCAAATCGCACATCCTCGCGGCTCGACCCCGGACTTCTCTGTTCGTTAATTGTAATCTACTGAAACGTATTTTTCTGAGTACAAGTGACTGAAGGACACCCAACCGCCTGATGTCCGATAAGTGCAGCAGTCCTCCTTAAATGTGGGGCTAACAACATGTAATAAGTATATACCATACACAATTAAGAAGTTTAAAGTGTCCTGCGGAGTGCAAAAGCTTTATATACATATTTTCCTAGATTATTTAAAGAACTTCGTTGTGTATTTTGCATTAACATTACAAATTTATGAACACTTGGTCTTTGATAGTAGTATGGACGAATATATTTTCGCCTAAGTTGATTATACTTTAAAAAACTTCATTTTAACTGCACAATACATTGACCTATAATGTGCTAGAATTCGTAGATTAGGAGGGAGGAGCTCTCCTAGTTCTAACACAAACTTAGTCCCACTCCTTCTGGTTTAAGACTTAGGAAACCCGAGGAATAAGCATTCTAAAGATATAATCTCAAGAATGGTCTTATTTCCAGAATATATGTAAGATATTAATTACCTTTAACATATCAACTGTGGGCTTAGGAGGCTGTCAACAACGTTTTAAGCATCCGAGGCTCTGTCTGTTGTCCCCGCCTCCCCATCCAGCCACTTTTTGGGGCCACCACAACAGGGCCAAAACTGTAGATTTTCTGCTTGGTGAGACATGTCCCTCAAGTAGAACTTAGCGAATGTAGAAGATCGACTCCATACCGCTGCTTGAAGAATTTCATTAAGACAAACCGTATCAAAGAATGCCCAGGAAGACGATAGAGCCCTACTTTCACGAGCTTTAATCTTAAGGAAAGAAATGTCCCTTTTAGTAAGTTTCCTACAGGCAAGCTTAATAGTATAAGATATCCATCAAGAAACCGAATCTTTAGAAATATCTTGATTGCCTTTAATGGGTAGAAATAGTCTAGTTCTGTTCCGACGGTAAGGACTAGTCATTTCAAGATAAAACTTCAAAGACCTTATAGAACATAGAAGTCTATCCGCATTTTCCCGTTTACATGTCCGAGCAAGATTAGGGATGACTATAGGATCTGGTTTGACAGAAGGAAACTGGTTTTTTGCTAAAAACCCAGTTTGAACTATAAATGAAACTGATCCGTCAGATTGGTTGAATCTTAAATGATGAGAATCCATTGCCAATGCATGTATTTCGCTACATCTCTTAGCAGTGGCAAGAGCTAAAAGAAATGCTGTCTTAATCGTAACGTGGAGTTTAGAAGCCTTATCCAAAGGTTCAAATGGAGCTTTCTGTAGGCATACTAAGACCCAAGACAAATCCCATTTAGGAGTAAGAGATCCTTGTACTGGGCGTTGCAGTTCGAAAGACCTAATTAATTCTGACAAGACTGGGTTAGAACCGACTCTGTTACCAGTTTTAAATTTAAAAGTGTTAGAGATCATGGTTCTATAACCTTTAATACGTACTAATTTGATATTTCTTCTCAGAGGAAAAGAAAATGAGGAAATCGGCTATAGCTGTAATAGTGGCTGAGACCAGATTAACCTTCTTTCTACGACACCAGTTAGAGAAGATGATCCATGTCGCATCGTAGACTTTCTGAGTAAATGTTTTTCTTGATCTTGAGACAAAATCTGCAACATTTTGCGAAAACTTTTTATCTCTGATTGATTGTTTGATACTCCCAAGCGTGAAGTTCGAGTACTGGGAGGTTCTGATGAATGAATATTCCTTTGGACTGTGTCAGAAGTCTTGGAAATAGTGGCAGATGAATCGGGGCTGACACTAAGAGCTGTTCTGAGAACCACTGTCGTTGTGGCCAGAACGGAGCTATTAGAACTATTTTGCACTGATGTTGGCGAATCTTGTCTAGAACAGCAGGTAAAAGAATTAAGGAAGGAAATGCATATGCATGAAGTAGGTTCCAGTTCATGGAAAGAGCATCTACCGCTAACGCATTGCTGTCCTGAACTGGAGAGACATATAATGGGAGTTTGTGATTGAATCGAGACGTAAACAAATCTAATTTGGGAAATTGAGCATCTGGCACACGGAATTCGCTACTATTTGATCCAATGCCCATTCTGTTCTGATAGGTTTGTCCAATCTGGATAGGCGGTCTACTAAGATGTTGAATTTGCCTGGGATATGACGCATCTGATTACGATGTCGTGTTCCAGGCACAAACTGAGAATCTCCCATACCTCTACGCACAGATTGGGAGAGTGTGTGCCGCCCTGTTTGTTTATATATGAGATCACCGTAGTGTTGTCTGTAGATATCATGATGCAAGAATGGTGAATAAATGTTATGACTTGTTTCAGTTCAAATGGTATGACCATCATTTCTAACACGTTGATATGGAGCTGGGATTGGTCTTCCGTCCAGCGACCATGAAAGGATAGTCTCACTGGCTCTAAATGAGCTCCCCATCCAAAATGACTGGCATCCGTATAATGGAATATATTGGGATCTGGAGGGTAGATAGAAGTTCCGATTGCGAAACTATTGGTGTTCTTCCACCATTGTAAGTGAGATCGAATCATACCGGTGATCGGGTTCGGATGATCGAGAGGAAGAATATGAGGTCTCTAGACAGACAGAAGACACATTTGCAGCGGAGGAAAGTGAAGTCTGCCTAGGAGAACAAAATCTGCTGCTGCACTGAGTTTGCCCAAAAGAGAAAGGAAAGTTCGTGCCGATACTTGTTTACATGACAGAACTGATTTGATAGTCAGTATTAGGGTCTCTACTCGGTCCGCTGGGACCCTGACTAAATTTTGTTGTGTCAGAAATACCATGCCTCTGAATGTGAAATTCTGAAAGGATATTAATTCCGATTTCTTTAGATTTGGAAGAAAACCTAGACTTTGAATTATTTGAATGCAAAATTTTGTCTATGAAATCAGTCGATTGCCCATCAGATCTTTTATTAGCCAATCGTCTAGGTACGGGAAAACTCAGATGGCGCGTTGATGTAGGAACGCTGCTATAACGTCCATCAGTTTCGTGAAAATCCACGGATTTAGGGACATTCCGAACGGTAAGGCTGTGAAATGAAATGTCTGATCTTCGTAGACGAATCAAAGATACTTTCTGGAATAAGGATGTATCGGAACGTGGAGGTATGCATCTGTCAGATCTATGGAGATAGCCCAGTCGTTGTTCATCATCGATTGTCTTACAGATTTGACTGTCTCCATTTTGATTGTGTGTTTCTTTATGTATCAGTTCAATAAAGATGGGTCTATAATTGCAAAGTATAAAATTTACGTCCTTGATAATTGGCCGTAACTTTCCGTTCTTTTTTGGTACAAGGAATATCCGGGAAAAAAAGCCGGATTCTGTACCCTTTCCACTGCCCGTTTCTTGAGAAGGGTTTCGATCTCTTCTCGGAGTAACGGTGAGGAAGATTGACTCATTTTGATCAAAACATGTGACAAAGGAGGAATTGCTGTGAATGGTATCCCGAAACCGTGTCACACGATAGGGATGACCCATTTGTTGTCTGTGAATTCTTCCGATTGTTCCACAAAGTGGGCCAATCGTCCATCTACTGGAATGTCCGGACGTGGCAGTACAGGCAGTGGAAAGGGTTGGATTTCAGAACTTTGTGGTGGAAGAGACAAGTTTAGAGGAGGGGACCTGTCTGGCGTTATTAGTCCTCTTAGTGAAATCCTTTTTATTACTAGTAGTAATGGACTGAGTCTGTGTTTAGGCCTATACGTTTGCGTAGGTTCAGGTCTAGTTTGTTAAATAGGATATTTTGACACTTTAAAAGCTCTTGGCGGATTGAGAGGCTTTTGTTGGTGAAATTGAGCTTGAGAAGTTGAGGCTAAGAATCTTTGCTGCTGCGCCTCATAATTAGCTTTAGCCAATTCTTTTATTCTAACATCAAAAAGGGTCTTGGAACTGATCGGTGCTTTCCTTAACTCATAGGAGGAATTGTCCAGGAGCAATTTTGAACTAGCTAGTGCTGAGTCACGTCTAGCTTGGAATATCTCAGTTGAAAGTATTGTGGACATAGCTGTAGCGTGATTGAGAGGGCCGTAACCGACATCGACTCTTGTTGCAGGCACAAGTATGCAGCTGAAGAGAACTAGTCAGCATGAGAATTGATGGCGATCAATTTTCTCGCCTTCTTTTCCCATGCTTCTAGGTTCTTAATGGGAATAGATGCTCTTCCCTTGTTAGATAAATATAACAAGGAAGCATCAGCCTCTAATGGTGGAACTTTGTCAGTAGGAAAGAACTGGTTTTGACTCTTGTAAAATTTGGTCGGAAACTTTCCCCCCTAGTCGTTTTGCCCCAAAACCTTACCACCCTAATAGTTTCGTCCACAGCCCTGTTTAGTCGTGTCTTGTGTGTGTGTGTGTATATGAATATAATATAATAAAACATGCTATTAACATTTGTGTGGAGAAAGAATACAGTTGAAGTAGAACACAAACACCTTTTTCAAGAACGGCAGTTGTCAGCTCCTGGCAAACAACAGGGCACTTAGTCCATTTATGTAGTGTAACTACATAATATGCGTACTATGCAAAGGTGTGTGTGTGTGTGTGTGTGTGTGTGTGTGTGTGTGTGTGTGTGTGTGTGTGTGAACGTAAGTATGTTTGCGTAAGAGAGAGAGAGAGAGAGAGAGAGAGAGAGAGAGAGAGAAAAAAAACGGAAGAACCATCAATAATTAAATACAATATGACCGCATAATAATTTTTTTTGAATTATTTTAATATGAGGGAAAATGATGACAGAAGGGAAAGAAATAAAAAAGAAAATATTTGTTGTTTGTGTACCGATGTCGGCTTTAATTGTGACTTTTTAATCAAGTTTGGTAAAATTTTAACTGCTGTGATCCATATCCTTAAACTGTCATAATTGGCATATCATTCGTATCAAGAAATTCTTTCAAACGCCGATGACAGGCCTATTTTTAAAAGAAGAAGAAGAAAAAAACATGATAAATGGCTGGCGTAGCCCTCATGTGACTGTTGCCCGGCTTCGTTAAAAATTTTGACTTGACTTGACTTGAAACGGCTATAATGATAAGTCATACATGCATAGATATGTAAAATCAGAACTTTTTTTATAGAGAAATAAGAAAAGATCATGATTTTTAGTTTACAAAAATTGCCTAATCCTGACCTATGTCTAACAAGTATGCGTTTTACATACATGTGTCTGAGACACACATTAACATAAGGTATGTAGCCTAATCATTGCTCTTAAGTATTGTTTTATAGTTCCAGTTACAGAATCCCAGGATACTGCAGAATATATTAAAGAATGGCAGACTGATAAAACAGTGGATGCACAGGCTGATTGGGACTTTCAATGTTCATAGACCAGAATGTGCCAAAATGTCCATTTCTCATGACATAGCCAAATCATTCTACATTAACATTTACCACTCTCCGGGCAAAGTCAACAAATAAACTGATGATACTTTTCTCATTTTTTCCAGAATATAGGCCTTGACATTTCATGCAAACTGTCTCCCTAGGAGACAATTTGCATGAAATGTCAGCCTATATGCCACCAGTTAGAACAGAGATAGTTTTGAAATAGGTCATATTTATATTTTATCATGTGTGTTTGTTTGTGTTGAGGTTTTACGGCCCAGTCAACCCTATGGGGTCATGTCGAGCGCGATCAGTTTACCTAACCACACGTTTACTGGGCAGGCTTAGTCCTCTAAGCGGTTAACCAGTATTGTGCACATTCTTTCGCCAGAAACTGACAACTGCCCTTCTTGAATCCGCGGAAGCGAGAGAATGACCGTAGAAAATATTTCATGATCAATCTCCATGAAAGAATGTTGCTGACCTCAGCTTTATCATGTGTGTGTGTGGTCGATGCGGGGAGGGTAAGGGTGTGCAGTAATGATTCCTTCATGAAATAGGGTGCAGACAAGCTATTTTTCAACAATCTAAGCCCTCATTTCTCATGATATAGCCAAATCGTTTTACCTTAACATTTACCATTCTCTGGGCGAAGTCAAAAGATAATAAACTGATGATCCTTTTCTCATTTTTCCCAGAATATAGGCCCTAGGAGACAATTTGCATGAAATGTCAATGCCTACTTTATGTGAAAAGTAAGAAAAATATTTCAAAATGTTCCTGAAATTTTACCCACCATGCTAAGATCCTGTATACCGTCAAAAAGTAAGGGTTTGTTTGTGTTGATGTTCTACGGCCCAGTCAACCGAATGGGGTCATGTCGAGTGCGATCAGTTTGCCTAAACCCACCTTTACTGGGCAGGCTTAGTCCTCTAAGTGGTTAACCAGTCTTGTGCACACTTTTGTTAGAAACTGACAGCCGCCCTTCTTAAATCAGCGGAAGGGAGAGAATGACCCCTGAAAATATTTAATGATCACCTCCACGATAGAGTGTTGTCAACCGGGTGGGGGTCAAACCCGCAACCTCCTGATCACCAGTCGGATGTGCATCCAACTGAACCACCGAAAATAAGGGTAAAATACTATATATAGTACAACTGTAGGTATGCAAAGAGAAAAATAGAAGTGAGTGTAGTAAAATAATTTCCCCTTTAATGTCAACATGATCAGCCTTAACAAGTTATATAAATAGCAGATACTAACATCAGGGCCCAGTTGTTCAAAGCGTCATTAGCTTAACGAGCTTGTTAATGGTCAAAATGTCAACTGTTCTAGTAAGTACAATATCTAATTCACAGGTATTTTGCTGAAAAAATGTGAGTAGCTTTTGCAAATGCAAAAGCTACTCACATTTTTTCAGCAAAAATATTAGCATATATGCCATATTTAATGATCAAAGTTTTAACGATACATTAACTAATGGCATTGTTAGTTTTGAACAACTGGACCCAGACTTACAAAATTAACATATTCTCTCTAAATAGAAAACCTTTTTGTTTCTGTTGCGTCAAGGTTTTATGGCCCAGTCAATACACTGAGGTAATGTTGAGCATGGCCAGTTTACCTAACCACCACTTCTTCCTAGGCAGGCTTAGTCCTCCATGTAGTTAACCAGTGATTGTTCACATTTGTTCACCAGACACGGACAAATATAACACCTTCTCTCTCTACAATATACATCCTCAGTTGTAAATAAGGCACGTTTATCCAACCAAAACTACCAGTATTATTCTTATTTCTCAATGAAAACATTTGTTGCAGTACCCATTAGGGGCCTCAGTATGGGGATACCTCTCATGTAGCGCTATGCTTATCCTAAAATTTAAAGTCCATCTGACTAGTGTTGTCTCCAAGTTATTGCAACAGAATGGCAAAGAGTGTAGACCTGATCAATCCAGGTCTACACTGTTTGCCAAGAAATATTTACTGTAGGTATGGTACACATCAAATGTCTGACTGAAACAAGACATTCATGAAATGTAAACAATATTGTATAGTTTTAGATAAGGTACTTATTTCAACAAAAAAACACCAGTGTTCTTGTTTTCTCCATGAAAACATATGTTGTGGGTTGTGGGTACCCTCTGGATTCCATCTGAGTATTCACAACTTATGTTTTTGCTGAGAAATAATAAACTATCAATAACATTAGGATGAAACCATTAGAAGACTGAATTGCCACGGCAATGCCAGTCTTTTGAGAACTAAAAATTATGTTTTTGTCTCTAGCAGAGTGAAAAAATATCAATTAGAATACCCAGCTTAACCATGGTCCTGCTGAATCCAGAAATGTCCTGCCTTTGCAAACAATGTAGATCCAGATCAGTTCGCTTCGAGTGAGCACGTCTTGATTTTTTCAGCAGGGCATGGGTATGAAACGAAGACAAAAGGGCTGCAGGGATGATAAAACATAGATAATTTTCAAAGCTGTAGATCAGAAGCAAGGCCAGACACATGTGGATATTTTTCATTTCTCCATGAAAATGTATGTTGATTTTGTTTGTGTTGAGGTTTTACGGCCCAGTCAACCCAATGGGGTCATGTCGAGCGCGGTCAGTTTACCTAGCCACACGTTTACTGGGCAGGCTTAGTCCTCTAAGCGGTTAACCAGTATTGTGCACATTCTTTCGCCAGAAACTGACAACTGCCCTTCTTGAATCAGCGGAAGGGAGAGAACGACCGTAGAAAATATTTCATGATCAATCTCTACGAAAGAATGTTGCCGACCTCGGCGGGGGTTGAACCCGCGACCTCCTGGTCTCCAGTCGGACGGCGCATCCAACTGAGCCACCGAGGCCGGTAAAATGTATGTTGAAGATAGCCACTGGATTCCAATGAGTATCCATATATTTTTATAGAAAATTATTAAAACATCAATAGTAATTGGTTGAAAACAGCTTTATTTGTTTGTGTTGAGTTTTACGGCCCAGTCAACCCAATAGAGTCATGTCGAGCGCGGTCAGTTTACCTAACCACATGTTTACTGGGCAGGCTTAGTCCTCTAAGCGGATAACCAGTATTGTGCACATTCTTTCGCCAGAAACTGACAACTGCCCTTCTTGAATCAGCAGAAGGGAGAGAATGACCGTAGAAAATATTTCATGATCAATCTCCACGAAAGAAGAAAACAGCTTTATACATAGAGCTATATTTGAGTTATTTCACAGTAAGTGGGGTCTATTTTCGTTAAGAAATAAAAATTATTCATTTTAAGAAGAATGGATACACCCTCAAGGGAGGTAATGCCATCTACATTGTTTTATTCTCCTTTCTGAAAAAAATTCAATTTGAAAGGAAACTGCTCCCCTTTGGAGCAAATTCTTTACTTTTAAAGTAGACTCCTTTCAAAGGGACATAATGGGCGGGTAGGCAAACAGGAAGTCACAAAAGTTGTCTCCTTTGTAATAAGAGAGTCCCAGGGAAGCGTAGCTCACCTGAATCATGCTTTTGACTCTCAAAACTTCAACCAAACTCTTAAACATACATTTTTCCAATAGCACGTGGCCTTAACCTCAATGTCACTCATGCGGGTCGGGCTGGTACTGCATAGAACTTCAGGGCCCAGTTGTTCAAAGCATTGTTAGCGAAACGAGTTCGTCAAGGGTCATTTCGTTAACTGTTTTAGCGGATTCAATATACAATATTCTGATATTTTTTCTGCAAAAAAATTTCAGCATATTTGCGTATCACTCAATGTAAATTTTAACAAATTGTTAACTAACGACATCGTTAGTTTTGAACAACTGGGCCCAGATCAGTATCTAACATCAGGGCAAGTATTAATCAGTATACTTTGATTGAAAATAATAAACATCATCAGTAGCTCTGATGTTTTTAACCTTTACCACTCTCTGGAATAATTCAGCAGACAACAAACTGATATTTTTCTTATTTGTCCAAGAAAACAGAACTTGACATTACATGCAAACTGTCTCTATTGGAGAAAATTTTCATGAAATGTCGGAGAAAATAAGAATATTTCAAAATGTTGTCTGCTGAAAATTTTACCAGCATGCTATGCATTAATAAAACAAATTGTGTAGACTGGTGACTAATAGCAGAATAGTACAACTTGGCTATGGCAAGCAGAAACAATCTAGATCAGTCTTTGTATTGACACATTCTGGTCTGGATCTTTGCTTGGCACATTTAAACCCATAAAGTGTTGATTGTTTGGGGTTTAACAACATGTCAATCCCTGTGGGTTATTTTGTGTTGTCTCCCAGAGAAAGGGAGAAAAGAGATAGTAGGAGATGAAAGAGAGGGACAGGAAAGAAAGAGTAACAGGAATGAAAGAGAAGAAACAGAAGAAATAAAAACGTTCCTCCTCTACCCTTACCTGCTACAAGAATAGCAGGCCTTGCCCAGCTGTAAGCCAATATCAGTTGGACGCCCCTGTGACGTAAGATACACGACACCTTTGCCACACCCCACCCACCCCCAACCCATAAAGCACTAAGCTAAATTGTAGCAGATGACATTGCATATTCTTTTATTATGATTTTTTTTCCAGAGAAAAAAGGACTTCATGTGAATTATCTGCTTAGCAGACATTTACATGAAATGTCAGGGTTCTCACTAGGATTTTAAAAGTTAGAGTCCGGGACTCCCTTTTTATAAAAAGTAGGAGTCCCAGCCAAAAAGTAGGAGTCCCACTCCCCCCAAAAATAGGAGTCCCATTGTTTTTTTTTTGTTTTTTTTTTGTTTTTTTTCATGACTCTCCTTTAATAGTGAGCATGTCCCCTCTACTTCATTCTATAAATACCTGATGGAGAATCAGTTTCCTTATTTTCACATACTTTTTTGTGGGTTTTTTTACCAACTGATTTTGGTCTCTGCTTTGCTTTAAATATTCCGAGCAATGTGTGTAACCAACTGGTAGTCATTATCACATATCCTGAGGTTATTAATTCAATAGAGTTGGTCCAGAAATTAGATGACCGTCATGTCTCTCTCATGGGAAAATAGAGACATCTTTGCAGATCAGGAAGACATGACTGCAGACATGACAACCCTAACCTATTTTACTTGCATAGTAAAGATCGTCGCACTTCAATTCAATACCCAACCCCAACTCAAAAAAAGTTCGGTTCGTTGCTGTCTGAATAAAGTGATCTTGAGTGTTATGGATATTAAGTGAAACATATTTTAATCAAAACTAATTAAAGCTCCGTTATATGCTATTACAAACTGATATATGCAATATATCCGCACATTCTGATCATGGACATCTCTGTTGAGCTTCCCGCAAAACGTCAATTCAATGTTTACATTTGCACCGTGCTGCGATCAATACACACTACGAAAAAATGTCCGGGACTTCTTCACTAGCTGAAATTTCGATCTACTATTTTGATTTGCCGAAAAACTCTTGATAATTTAGTTCTATTTTAAATATGTGTCTGATTCATATGCATTTCTGACAAGAAAGTGCTCTATTATGCAACATGGTAATAGTTCGTTTTTCCCCCAAAACGGTTTCCCGCCACGCTGTCAAATGACATTTCTCTTATGAGCACGCGCTACCGTTACTTACATGCACGTGCTTTCTTCGTGCGGGAGCAATGAAAATGTAACTTAAACTATAACAGTCCCAAATCGTATACCGTCGACCGGGGTGCATCTGAGCAGTCTCATAAGACTCTTCACATGGGTTTATGGGATAGATTCTATGGAATTTGGGAAACTATATTTTTTTAGTGACAAGCAAGAATATAAACCGTTTAGATGCGCAGCCTGATATCTCGCAAAGGGATAAAGTGCACTTGTCTAAGACACGTGTCGTCTTTTAAAGGAAAAAAAGTAAGCGGGCGTTTTTGATGTTAGTGACGAAAATTCAACGTCCGAAAATTTTTAAATTGAAAAAAAAAAAGATAACTAAAAAAAAAAAAAAAAAAAAAAAAAAAAAAAAACAACAAAAAAACCCGGCAGTCTCAAGGGATGAAATCATGATATCTGCGCGTGTATTTTCGATGAATCAGTCGGGGGTGCAGGCAATACACATAGAGGGAAGGGGTCGCATACCAGTGTCAGTCGCATGCTTTAACTGCATGCTTTAATTACTCGATCGCTGAAGTGTGAACTGCCAACACCTGTTTAACTACCGCTTGCTTAGCAAATAACGGTACTGTCGCAGTGTGAAAAGCACGCGGCGGATTACTACTGTTCTTTTAAGATGCTACTGACGGTACGAATAACACGTGGCGGACTTTAGACTTAAGTCAAATAATCCGACCATAATTAGTAATAGTCCCACGGGAAAAAACATGCGTCCGGCGGACTCGGCTTTGGGAATTTTTAGGAGTCCGGACGCTGATTTATGCGTCCCGGGACGCAGGATTCTGCGTCCCCGAGAAGCCTGAAATGTCAAGCATTATTTTCTCTTAAAAAAAAAAATGTCTGCTGCAGCTGTGATTAGCACTTTATGGGTTAAGATCTGCATATCCTGTATCCTGTAGAACTCATGTAGCATTAGATCTTGAGTAATATGCTTTAAGGGCAATAGATATATTGTTAGGGCCTTGAGGGAGACAATTATGTCAAAAAAATACCTCTCTTCTGAAACGAGGTCTACGCTAAAAAGGGACAATAATACTTTCCTTTTGATCCTTTTTCAGAAGGGATAAGGTATGCAAAAAAAAACAAATACCAAACACAAAGTCATAAAATTTGTCTCCTTTCATAAATCTATCATGTGTACCCAGTCCCCTTAACAGATGTCCAAGCTGCACATTATGAAAACAAGCCCATTTAGATATATTGAAAATTTTACCACCAAAAAATGAAAAATTTCAGATAAAAAATTCTAATACTTTTTCATATTTCTGCTCAAAACATAGATTGTGGGTACTCATTAGAACTGCCTTGCCGAGGCAGTGCTAACGAGTACCCACAAGCTATATTTTTGAGCAGAAATAAGAAAAATAATGTACACCCCTATAAACCCCAGTTTTGCTACATAAAAGTGGGGTTTAAGGGGTCAAAATTATACAGGCATGTTTTCGTAATGAAAGACGTTCTGTCACCTGTCTGTGCCAAGTTGTACTTTTCTACATGCACACACTATTTTTAGATATGATGTTATCTTTATTTATCTATGGAAAAAAAAAAAAAACACTTTCAGAAGAGGTAACAGTCAAAACTGTTTTCCTCTCTTCTGAAAAGAGGTCTACTTTTACCCTTTGTATACTGAATAGACTCTCCCACACTATATATTGGAAGAGTCCAATTTCAATTTTAGGTACGTCCAGCAATGAGATTGATCTGGATTTGCAGTTTGCCAATTACCCTTTTACAGTCTCCTGACTACAATGGGTTAAAAGGATAGAAACTGGTCCCTTTGGGAGCAAATTCCTTCCTTTTAGAGTAGACCCCTTTTCAGAATGGTCTTGGTTACAGATAGCTATACAGGAAGTCACAAAGTTATCTCCCTTATGGGAAGTCACAAAGTTATCTCCCTTGTATAAAATGGCAGAAAAGCTACCAAGTGTATCAGATCTTGTCCCCTTTACCTTTTCAGTTCTGCAAACTAAAACAGATACCTTGGCAAATAGTGTAGATCTAGATCAGATGGTTCATAATGAGCCGTCTCATCAGGATCTACACTATTTGCCAATCTGTTTTTTTAATTTAAACTGAAACCCCTATTTGCATCAGTGGACATGACCAAATTCAAAGATGGATCCACTTCAGTAACTCAGGGATGAGAATTAATCTGCACAGGATGATTAACAGATGAAGACAGTGATATTGTAGGGGAATGAGAAAATATTTGAAACATGTCATAAGAAAAGGGTTCTTTGGGACCTATGTGTACAACAAAGATCCAGATAAGTCAGCCAAGCAACACAATCTGAAAGGGATCTTTGCTATAAATTTTTATTATAGTTTCCAATGATTCTGAATGAGAAAAGTGAAGACCCTGATCAGACTGGGCAGATGCACAAACTGATCTGCACATTCCCTGCTCACATATGCCCCAAACACATTTTCTAATGGCATGGCTCCTCTAAAATTGCAGGCTAATCTTTCCTCCACAGACAAATGATTAACACTAGTGAACACAACATCATCAGGTCATGCAAATATAATTGAAAACATGATCCTTTTATTTTATAATGGCAAACTCAAGATGCTTAATCAAATCAACATATATCCTCTTTCAGAGTGACAGATAACAAAGATTGGGGAACTGATAAACTTCCAGGGGCGGCAACTCTGTCATGCACATACATTCACACAGAAAATTTTCATGCATAAATGAATGCAATGCTGATAAATATACATTAGTTGGTGAGCAGCTGGAAGCGCTTATTCAACTAAGAATCACAGGATTTTGAACATGTACTATACAATAAACAACAATACAAGAAGGTCAAGATGGTCTAGTATCGCTCACCTGATTACCAGACAAGTTTAGCGTCAATTGGCGTTTCGGTTCAAGTGAAGTTCAGAATAGATTTTCAAGATGGTGTCCATGGTGGCCATCTTGGATTAAATCAGAACGATTTTAGCTACTTTTGATCTACAAGTCACCTCCATACTTCCAACGAAGTTTCGTGTCAATTGGCCTTTAGGTTCAGGAGAAACAGCTCAAAATAGATATTTAACATGGCGACTATGGCGACCATCTTGGATTTCCGATTGGAACAATTTTAGTTATTTTTTATCTACAAGTCACCCTGTTACTTCCAATCAAGTTTCGAGTCATTTGGTCATTCCATCCAGAAGAAGTTAAAAATAGATTTTCAAGATGGTGACTGTGGCAGCCATCTCTTATTCTGATCCAAAGCATTCTAGCTATTTTTGACTTACAAGTCATCCTGATACTTCCTACAAAGTTTCAAGTTAATTGGCATTTCTGGTCAGGAGAAGTTCAAAATAGATTTTCAAGATGGGGGCAGTGGCGGCCATCTTGGATTTCTGGTTGGAATGTTTTTAGCTTTTTTGATCTGCAAGTCACCCTGATACTTCCGATCACGTTTCCAGTCAACTGGCCTTTCCATTCAAAAGCAGGAGTTCAAAATATATTTTCAAGATGGCCACCATGACGGCGTTCTTGGATTTCCAATCAAAACAATTTTAGCTATTTTTGATCTGCATGTCACTCTGCTTTGAGACAATTGGCCTTTCAGTTCAGGTGAGGCACAAAATAGATTTTCATTGTGGCCATCAGAAATGATTTTAACTATTTTTGATCTGCAAGTCACCTGATACTTCCTACCAAGTTTCGAGTCAACTGGCCTTTCGGTTCAGAAGAAGCTCAAAATAGATGGTGGCCATCTTGAATTTCTGATTGGAATGATTTTAGCTACTTTTAGTCTGCAAGTCACCCTGATACTTCCTACCAATTTTCGACAATAGGCCTTTCGATTCAGCAGAAAAGTTCAAAATAGGTTTTTCAAGACGGCCACTATGGCAGCCATCTTGGATTTCAGTTCTTAATGATTTTAGCAATTTTTGTTGCGCAAGTCATCCTGATACTTTCTACCAAGTTCCAAAAGTCAAATGGCCTTTCAGTTTAACAGAAGAAGTTCAAAACAGATTTTCAAGATGGCTGTGGCTGCCATGGCAGCCATCTTGGATTTCCGATTTGAACAATGATAGCTGTTTTTGTTCTGCAAGTCTGCTGTGCCGGCCATCTTGGATTTCAGATCAGAACAATTTAAGCCAGTTTTGATCTGCAAGTCACTTCAATACTTCCTACCAACTTTCAAGTCAACTGGCCTTTTGTTTCCGGAGAAGCACAAAATAAATTTTCAAGATAGTTGCAACAGTGACTATCTTGTATTTTTGATCAGAAAGATTTTAACTATTTGTTTTTTACAAACTGCCCCGATACTTCCTACCAAGTTTCAGGTCATTTGGCCTTTCCGATCAGAAGAAGCACAAAATAGATTTTAAAGACGGCGGCCATCTTGGATTTCCAATCAGAATGACTTTAGCTATTTTTGATCTACAAGTTGCCCTGGTATTTTCTACCAAGTTTTGCATCAATTGGCTTTTCAGTGTAGGAGAAGATGCCAAAATAGATTTTCAAGATCCTGGCCATGGTGGAAATCTTGGATTTCCAATTGGAATAATTTTAACTTCTATTGATTTACAAGTTGCCCTAATACTTCCTATCAAGTTTTGTGTTGATTTGTGTTGATTTGCCTTTCAGTTCACAAGAAGAGCAAAATAGCTTTTCAAGATGGCAGCCATCTTGGATTTCTGATCGGAATGATTTTGGCTATTTTTGATCTACAAGTCATTCCGATACTTCCTACCAAGTTTCAAGTCAAATGGCCATGGGATATAGGAGTAGTTTTTAAAGCAAATTGTTGATGCCACACGATGGAGGACGGACACAGACCGATCACAATAGCTCACCTTGAAAATTTTGTGCTCAGGTGAGCTAAAAATGACTATTGTGACAACCCTCCTTTAATCAAGCCAAAAATTAAACTAGAAAAGTGTTTGTAAAGCACTATGCCTGCATTGATAAGCTTGTCCATAAAAATGCTAAAGTTGGAAAGAGGCATATAACTGAAAAAATTAATCTGATATTTTTTCAAAAGTTAATCAGGTGATATACTCAGCCCCAATAAGCTCACTAAGATTCAAGGATCTAGCTCGAATAGTTATCAAGCTATCTTGCTCACAAGAAAAGCATGATGAAAGGACAGACAAATGAATGACCCAAAAGCAATATGCCCCTTCCACTTCTTCAAAGTTGGGGGCATAATAAGGTAATCTACACACAATAGTTCACCTTGAGCCTTTGGCTCAGGTGAGCTTAAAACCAGTAAAGGCTCCTGACAATCAATGGATTGATTGGTTGAGTTGAGGTATTATGGTCCAGTCATCCCATTTGTGTCAGTTTACCTAACCACACTTTTCCTGGGCAGGCTTATTCCTCTAAGTTGTTAATCAGTACTTGAGCACATTCTTTTGACAGAAACTGACAACTGCCCTTTTTGAATCTGCGGAATGGAGAGAATCACTGAGAAATAGTTCATGATCAATCTCAAGGAAAGAATGTTGCTGGACCTGGCGGGGACTGAACCCATGACCTCCTGATTACCAGACAGATGCGCATCCAATTGTGCCACCGAGGCCGGCTACCTGACAAAAAAGGAAATGATCCAAACTTAATCCTAGTCCTGCTAAATCCGGCTATGCCCAGACTTTGCAAACAGTGCAGATCTAGATCAATTTGCTTCAGAAGCCAACTGATTTGGATCTGCACTATTTGTCATTCAGTATGAGTAATCTGATTGGCTGAAGATTGTAAGTAGGTGTGGCATCTTAATTTATACAGCATGGCAAGGCTTAATAAATACTTTCTAATTACCCAGTGATGTATCTAAAATGCACTGACATAATAATGGCAAGCAATGTAGACTGATCAAACTGCTCCTTTAGCAGTAGTTTGATCTGTCAACATTGTTTACTAAGGCCTGTCTGTCTGTCTATTCAAAGTAAGTATGAAATATGTTCTTGTTCATCTAAATTGCAGGAAATATACTATAAATTTAATGACTATATGTTGTGATCTTGGTAGTCTTAACCCTTGTCCTGCTGAATAAATTAAGAAGCCATGCCCATTTCTAATTTTCAGCCAATCAGATTACTTGATTAAGGTTGTCGATATAGATTCACATACTTAATGGCAAACAGTGCAGATCCAGATCAGTTGGCTTCTTCAGAAGCCAACTGATCTGGATCTCTACTGTTTGCAAAGGCAGGGTATATCTGGGTTCAGCAGGACAAGGGTTAAAAACATGAAAACTGACAAATGTGCAAATAGAACCTATACTATTATGAAGGCACAGATCAACCAGTTCAACCACATGGTCTGGTTAAGACCTTCATCACTATTTTACAGGATGATCCATAGCTTCAGATAAAGTGCTTTTTTTAAATGATAATTACTGATATTTTTCTTATGTCTCTATACAGACAACCCTCTTTACACCGACTATCAATACAACGACAAAATTCGTTATAATGACAATTTGACTGTCACGAAACTTTCGCTTAAGAGGTTATAATTAGTCACAAATTATGCAAGAATATTGTATTCAATACTTTAAAGAAACATATGTTTTGGATATTTGTTAGAATTGCCTCACTGAGGCAATTCTAACAAATATCGAAAACATATGTTCTAAGAGGAAGTAAGAACAAAACAAGAACTTTCTTACACATCAGTCTTCTCATTAAATATTCTGTACAACAGCAAATTCATTTTAATGGCATTGTCTTGTGGGACAATTACTGTCATTGTAACGAGAGTTCACTGCATAAACATGTTGTGGTACTCATTAGAAGCATATCACTGAGACACTTCTAATGAGTACCCACAACATAAGTTTTTGTGGAGAAATCAAATAATATGTGGATACACCCTCTTATCTGGAGCTATAAGTATCAGTTAATAGTGTGGAATGTAACATTGAATAGTATTATATGGTTACTGAATAGAGACATCGGTGAATATTATCCCCATTAGGATGTCAAAGGGCAAGTGAGTGATGAGACCCAGATAAGCCAGCTCATCTGAATCCAGGTCTTGGCAGAGCTACAGATATTGTGATTTTTTTTTTCAACCAAAAAGACCTAATAATTTTCTATTTCTCAACAAAAACATACTTTGTGGATACTCATTAGAAGAACCTCACAACATATTTTCATGGAAAATTAAGAAAAATATTTATCTGGATAATCTTAGATAAGCTATGTTTATGCTGGTGCTCCATGCAATGTATTGACTTTAATGGTTCCTTCAACTATTATGAATAATAGTATTAATACATGTCACTCAAATTTGAAATAAAAATGGATACATAATGCATAGGTCCAGATACTGGGACACTTTAGGATATTTTTGTTTATTTTGTAAGAAAAATGTACCTTGTGGGTACTCATTCTATTTGCCTCAATATGGCAATTCTAATAAGTGCCTAAAAGATATCTTTCAGTGTAAAAATAACAAAACATCTTATGAATACTTCCTTTAGCTGGTCATCTGGTAGTGGGAAAAACATATATGTCATCTGCAGCAACAGACAGAACAAAATGTACTGGGCCCAGTTGTTCAAAGCTAACGACATCGTTAGTTAACGATTCGTTAAAATTTACATCAAGTGATATGCAAATATGCTGAAATTTTTTGCTGAAAAAATGTGAGTAGCTTTTGCAGTGCAAAAGCTACTCACATTTTTTCAGCAAAAAAATATCAGAATATTGTATATTGAATCCACTAAAACAGTTAACGAAATGACCCTTAACGAGCTCGTTAAGCTAACGGCGTTTTGAACAAGTGAGCTCTGGTCATTATGAAAAACTTGGTCATTATGAAAACTATCATATTTAACCTAAGTATTTGGACTTGAACAAGTCTATTTCACTACCTGTTGATGTGCTAAAATATTGCTGGATAAGTTGCAAACAGTGTAGACCTTGATCAGATGCTGCATTCTACAGTGTCTGAACTGGTCTACAGTTCTGTCCCAAAACTTAGGATTATTATGGTACATCAGCAGAGAGCTATAATGATGGCAGCATATATAATCAGTTACAAGATAGAGTTCTTTTTTAATACATTTGGTCTTTTATACTTACTACTGTTAACTTAACCCTTGTCCTGCTGAATAAATTAAGAAGCCACACCCATTTCTAATTTTCAGCCAATCAGATTACTTGATCAAGGTTGTTGATATAAATTCACATACTGAATGGCAAGCAGTGCAGATCCAGATCAGCTGGCTTCTTCAGAAGCCAAATGATCTGGATATACACTGTGCAAAGGCAGGGTATATCCGGGTTCAGCAGGACTAGGGTTAACAAGGCTCAAGCTACATGTACATGTATATCTATTCAGAAGACATTTTTTGTTGTTGTAAACTTTGCATCTAACAAATGTTGTAGAACTGTATTTACCCCAAGATTGCAGACACTTTACAGATTGCAGATACTTTTCCTAGAGTTTAAAAAAGTCCATTTCACTATCAGTTCATCTGTCAAAAACTGCAGGATGAAAAGTAAACAGTGTAAACCTATCACAAGGTATGATGTTAAAGGCAGGTGACCAAGTAGATGATTATGGTAATGTCTACGTGTGTTACAGGAGGACACGAGAGATCAAACACAGGGCAAAGTCTAATAATTTGTGCAGTGGATCTGCAAGACTTTAACACGAGAGATCAGTGTTTGGTCAGGAGAAATGGAGGGGAGATGTCCGACAACTTCAGGACAGCTGGACTTTAACCCCTGGGCAATAGTTTATTCTACTGGACATCAACAACTAATTGTACCCACTACGTACTCTGACTGGATGTATCATTACAAATTACCAAAGTAAGATTCATTGTGGTTAGAAAATATGGAGGAAACAGTTTTAGAAATAAGCCAGAGAAAGCCACTTGTCATTTGTGCAGTGGATCTGTAAGACTTTATTAGCTTAAGAAATAAATGGTACAAAATTAGTTTCCAGAACTTTACCTTCAGACTGTTAGCTTGCCCCCAACAAATTTAACCTGTGTCGTCAGGCAAGTGGGCAAATTGCTTATTACTAACACTGCTATCAGATTATACCATGCTCTGCTCTGTCCAAACTGGGTCTACATATTTGCTCATGTCTGTCTGTCTGAATACTTTGGGTAAATACAGTACTCAATGGAATCCCTTGGGCAAGGTGATTCTAATGAGTCCACATAGCATGCATTGTGGTGCAAAAATTATAATTATTACATGATCTGGTGGTCTCCTGTCTACTTTTGCTGAATCTGTCAGCATTAATTCCATAGATAAAAACTTATTAACCTTTAGTTTACCATTCTCTGGGCAAATTCAGCAGATGACAAATTGATGCTATTTTTTTTTCAGGATATTCTGAAATATTTTTCTTATTTTTCCCCAAAAACTAGACTTTGATCTTTCATACAAATTATCTCTCTTTACAATTTGCATGAAAGGTTAAAGCCTATTTTCTGGGGGAAAATAAGAAAAATATTTCAGAATGTTGTCTGCTGAAATGTTTACCTAGCATACAAAGTCTTAAACCCTTAAACTGCCAATCACAACAATGGTCGTCTGCTTTGTCATCTGCTTGTGATTTTAAAAGTCATTTTTGCAAACAGTGTGCACCCAGTTGAAACTGCTCCTCTAGGAGCAGTCTGATAGGGGTCCACACTGTTTGCCTGTTTTTCTTGGCATTTTATGGGTTAATCTGGTGAGCTGTCCAAGGCAATCAGATCAGAGTTATTTAAGGCAGATCATTCTGATCAGAAAATGTTTATCTCCCTTTTCAAAGGGAGATCACTCTTGTTGGTTGGGTTTGAGTTTACTAGCCCAGTTTCCCTAATATTACTTTTCCTGGATAGGCTTAGTCCTCTAAGTGGTTAACCAGTACTTGTGCACATTCTTTAGCCAGAAACTGACATATGCCCTTCTTGAATCAGCTGAACAAAGAGAATGACTGTAGAAAATATTTCCGGATCAATCTCCACAAAAGGATGTTACTAGACCAGCGGGATCAAACCCATGATTTTCTGATCACCAGTTGGAGGCATGTAACCGAGCCACCAAGCTTGGCAGATCACTCCTGTAGAAGTGAATTTGATTGACAAATTAGTAATAGAATTTATTTTTAGCTGGAAGCCTTCTTGGTCTGTAAATCCCTTTGCACAGGGGCTACTTTTAAGGGAAAGAATTTGCTCCCCTTTGAGAAAGGAGATAATACTGTCAGGTCAGACTGATCTCCCCTGGATATACATCCCTAATAGATTTTGTCCTAGTATGATTAATATTTTTTTCTGAATCCTCTTATGATTAACAGTTCTGTTAACGTTTAACCTGCTGTATTTAAATATCAGCAAACTGTTTAAATTATTTTTCAGTTTTCATGATTATTTTTCCAAGAAAATAGGGCATCACATTCTATGCAAATTGTCTCTATTTTCTGAAAAAAAAATAAAATAAATATCTGTAATCATTGAATGTACACATTGCTAAAGGTTAATGGGGAATGCAGTCTGGAGGCAACTCTGTCTGTCAATATTGTTTCTGCCTCCCCTCAGGAAACGGGGCTACTCTAAAAGGGAAAAACTGGTTCCCAAAAATTCTTTCCCTTCAGAGTAGACCCCTTTCCGTGGGGAATTGATGAGCAGAAAATCAAACAGGAAGTCACAAAATTTGTCTCCCTTGGACTAATGGCAGAAAAACTACCGAGTGCATCCAATCCCCTTAACCCTTAAAGCACCAGTCACAACTACTGTCGTCTGCTTTGTCATCTGCTTGTGATTTAAAAAGTCATTTTTGCAAACAGTGTGGACCCAGATTAGACTGCAGTCTGATCAGGGTCCACACTGTTTGCCTGTATGTAAAAGTAGGTTTGAAAAGTTTGCAAGAATATTCAGCAGACGACAAACAGACGACATTTTCAGATGCAGGTTTCCTTGGCGCTTTAAGGTTAAATGACTTATAAATGCAAACAAAACTTTTTGTAACAGATGCAAGGTCAGCTACAAGATTTGTAACCTCCCCTTACAGTATTTGCATGGGTGAAACTGTTCTTCAATAGCTGCTGACCTGTCCACCAGATTAGAATGTCCTAACTCTGACAGTAAGTTCAGAATCTTATGGGCAGTCTGTTCTTCTATAACACTAGTTGGTGGTGCGAGTCCTTGAACTTGTGTATCACCCTGAGAGGTGGAATGGTTACGACTGCGTCCAGGCGCATGAGAATGTGAATGTTTATGTATCTTTTTATGCTGGTGTTCCTGAACTTCCATATCACTGTGCTGACTCTGGTTCTCAGCACCATGGGGATGGTTGTTGTGGTGAAGTTCCGTGTCATCACCATGGAGATGGTCTGGTGCATCATCCTTACCACCAACGATGGTTTCAACTTCACTTTCAGTGTCAGATTCACTGCTGGTATAATCTGGCCATTCTGGAAGAAATCATTATCAATATGAATAAATTAACCTTTACCAGTCTCTGATTCAGCAGATGACAGATTTATGATATTTTTCTTATTTTCCCCAGAAAACTGGATTTAATATTTCATGTGAATTGTCTCTTTTGGAGACATTTTGCATGAAATGTCAAATCCTGTTTTCTCAGAAAAATTAGAAAAAATATTACAAAATGTCTTCTGCTGAAAATTTTATCCAGAAAGCTAAGCACCAAATTATATGCCATTTTTTACAACCAATTCAATCAATTTCAAATTCCTATTAAATCTGTAAATGCAATGGACCATGGATACCAAATTTAGATACAAAGATTTCCATGAAGTGGAAGAGTGCTACAGGTCAAGGTTGACTGGACTGGAGAGGCAAAAGGTTGAGGCACAAGTCCAAGGTATATAGACTATTTTAATAAATTGTGCATTAAGTTTGTATTCATTGATAAACTGCTCTGCATACAACTTTAGACACAAATATCAACTTCATTAAGAAGGAACATGTGAGTTGGCATGTGAGAAAATGAACAAGTTTCGAGTTTGAGTTGAGGTTTTACGGCCTAGTCAAGGTTATGTCTAGCCTGTCAGTTTACCTAACCACACGTTTACTGAGCAGGCTTAAGTCCTCTAAGCGGTTAACCAGTACTCGCACATATTCTTTCGCCAGAAACTGACAACTGCTTTTCTTGAATCAGTGGAAGGGAGAAAATGATCATAGAAAATATCTCATAATAAATTTCCACTGAAAATCGAACCCGCCACCTCCTGATTACCAGTCAGACGTGCATCTGACTTGAGCCACAAGGCTGGCGAAATATACATGCACATCTAAATATGTATGCCCAGCAAAAACTCAGCCTCAACATCCAAACAGTCTAATCAGTCTGACCTGGTGGCTTTTTGGATAGCAATGATCAAAGGTTCCTTCAAGTGAATGGCAAACACTGAGCAGCATGCACAGATGCCTAGCCTCATCAAACACTTCAACAGGGACACATTTCTAGAGTTGCTAGGTCCTGTTTGCATAATTGGACAAGAGTCCTAAATCTGACTGGGCGTTTGGACTGTCTGATCAGGACCTTCACTATATCACTGAATACTGTAGAATACAGGGCTTTTTACCCCCCCCAAAATCTTGTTTGTGAGCCTTAAAATTTAGGGGCAAGGGTCCTGAGTGATGCATATGTAGTCGATCCCAAATTAATTTTATTTATCTGTGGTTTTGTATTTTAACCTATTTGTGGTCTAAAGGGCAAGAATTATTAATATTTGGGCAATAGTTAACCCTTAAAAGCACTAAGCAAATTGTAGCAGCCATTATTCTAAAATTGATTTTATTTTTTTGAGAAAATGAAACTTGACATTTCATGTGAACTATCTGCTAGGCAGACAATTCACATGAAATGTAGAGCCTTACTTGTACTTCAAAGTGTCGTCTGCTGTAGTTGCAATTAGCTCTTTAAGGGTTAACCTCTTTAAAACAACAAACCTTTAAATCTTATTATAGAGAAACCCTTAACTACATATAAGGACCCTTCCGCTGATTCAAGAAGAGCAGTTGTCAGTTTTTGGTGAAAGAATGTGCACAATACTGGTTAACCACTTAGAGTATAAGCCTGCCCAGTAAACGTGTGGTTAGGTAAACTGACCGCACTCGACATGACCCCATTGGGTTGACTAGGCTTAAAACCTCAACACAAACGAACAAACATATAAGGGAGTCCATGGGATCCTCATTTTAAAACCTGAAGGAAAACCCTGAAGGAGAATACATTGATAAACAGAGAAGGCATCACCTGAGTCTTTGCAAAATACAACTCATACTGGGACTCCTATTATGCCAGGCCATCATGCTGACAATGTCAGATCTCAAGTCATTTAAGCAAACAGATGACACTGGTTTATTTTTACTTTACATTCCAGTGACAACCTTTTAAAATGCCACTCTCCAAAAAAATTGCCACTCTCCCATTAAAATGCCACTCTCCCATTAAAATACCAATCTCCCAATCACAGCTCCAATTAAGAGTCGGTATCCACATACTTATTTTCTTATTTCTCCATGAGGCTCTTCTAATGAGTACCCACAACATACCCTATTTGACCTAATTACCGCACATACCCCTATAAGCGCACAGTTAAGCAATTCCGTTGTCTTCAGATTACAGCAAGTGTATTTTCTTGCTACTTCTTTATTAAGGTATATGTTGTCGGTACTCATTTGAATTGCAGCGACTTGTCAATGCAATTCAAATGTGTATCCACAACATATACTTTTATAAAGACAAGAATTCCGCGGAAGGCGTCATCGCACCTGCTGGGGCAAAAGTCACAGGCGCCACAATCAGAATGTGGTTATTAAATAAGTTTATTTCATTCTTAGCAGTGCTTAGTTGGAAAACTGGGTTGAAAAAAATGTAGACAAAGTGCCTAGTGGGGCACATATATTCTAGCCAGTGCCATTCCCTCTAATGGCTATATCTTCAGCACTGACTTTTCGTATTATACAGCCCATTGATAATGGAACGTCGACGTAAAATATGTAAAAGTCATTTGAGTGTGAAATATAGGTCAAGGTTATGGGTCAAGGTACCTGCTAATTCAGTACATCAAGGAGAAGCACTTTGCAAGGTATGGTGGTTGTAGGCCTTATAGTTGAGGAGTTATCAAACATCAACGTAAAATGTGTCAAATGTAGGTCAAGGTCACCAGGTCAAGGTACCTGCCAAGCCAGTGCAATAAGGTGAAGCACTATGCAAGGTTTCGTGGTTGTAGGTCTTATATTTAAGGAGATACCGTACATCAACATAAAATGTGTCAAAGTCACTGGAGTGCAAAATATAGGTCAAGGCCACCAGGTCAAGGTACCTGCCTAGTCAGTACATCGAGAAGAAGCACTATATAAGATTTGGTGGTTGAAGGCCTTACAGTTGAGGGCATATGGTTAGGCGACGTAAAAGGTGTAAAAGTCAATGGAGCGCGAAATATAGGTCAAGGTCACCCAGTCAAGGTACCTGCAGAGTCTGTACATTGAGGAGAAGCACTATGCAAGGTTTGATGGTTGTAGGCCTTATAGTTGAGGAAATATTGAATGTCGACGTAAAATGTGTAAAAGGCACTGTAGCGCAAAATATAGGTCAAGGTCACCAGGTCAAGATACCTACCAAGTCAGTATATCTAGGAGAAGCACTATGCAAGGTTTGGTGGCTAGAGGTCTTACACTTGAGGAGATCTGGAACGTTGACGTAAATTATGTCAAAGTCACTGTAGCCAAAATATAGGTTAAGGTCACCAGGTCAAGGTATCTGCAGAGTCAGTACATTGAGAAGAAGCACTTTGCAAGGTTTGATGGTTGTTGATCGTATAATTGAGGAGATATCGAACGTTGATGCAAAATGTGTCAAAGTCACTGGAGCGCAAAATATAGGTCAAGGTCACCGGGTCAAGGTACCTGCCGAGTCAGTACATCTAGGAGAAGCCCTATACAAGATTTAATAGTTGTACGCCTTATAGTTGAGAAGATCTGGAACGTCAACGTAAATTATGTCAAAGTCAATGGAGCGCAAAATATAGGTCAAGGTCACTGGGTCAATGTACCTGCCAAGTCTGGAGGTCAGGGAGATGTGTCATGCAAGGGATGATGGTTGTTGTAAAATTGTAGTTGATTAGAATAGTAACTTTGACGTAAATGTCGAACTTCGACATAACAGAACTGTTAACAGACAACAGACGGACGAACGGACAGACGAACGGAAAAGCGGGCATCTATGTCGCAAAGTCAGGAGGTCAGGGAGATGTTTCATACAAAGTTTGATGGTTGTTTAGTCTTGTAGTTGATTAGAATATTAACTTTGACATAAATGTCGAACTTCGACCTAACAGAACTGTCAACAGACAGACGGACAGACAGATGGACAAATGGACAGACGAATTGAAATGTGGGCACCTATGTCGCAAAGTCTGGAGGTCAGGGAGATGTTTCATGCAAGGTTTGATGGTTGTTTAGTCTTGTAGTTGATAAGAATACTAACTTTGACATAAATGTCGAACTTCGACGTAACAGAACTGTTAACAGACGGACAGACAGCTGGACAAACGGACAGACGAATGGAAAAGCGGGCACCTATGTCGCAAAGTCTGGAGGTCAGGGAGATGTTTCATGCAAGGTTTGATGGTTGTTTAGTCTTGTAGTTGATAAGAATACTAACTTTGACATAAATGTCGAACTTCGACATAACAGAACTGTTAACAGACGGACAGACAGCTGGACAAACGGACAGACGAATGGAAAAGCGGGCACCTATGTCGCAAAGTCTGGAGGTCAGGGAGATGTTTCATGCAAGGTTTGACGGTTGTTTAGTCTTGTAGTTGATAAGAATACTAACTTTGACATAAATGTCGAACTTCGACATAAATGTTGACAGACGGACGGACGAACGGACTGACGAACAGAAAAGCGGATGCCTATGTCGCAAAGTCAGGAGGTCAGGGAGATGTTTCACACAAGGTTTGATGGTTGTTTAGTCTTGGAGTTGATTAGAATACTAACTTTGACATAAATGTCGAACGTCGACATAAATGTTGAGAGACGGATGGACGGACTGACGGACGGACGGAAAATCGGACGCCTATATCGCACCCTGCTACAAGCAGGTGCGATAAAAATCAGAAAAGAAACCGCATAAGTATCATGACAAGTCTGTCACTATCTTTAAGCTTTCTCAGTAGTTTTGAAAAACCTAAACGCACGGTGCGGTAATTAGGTCGAATACGGTATGTATAATGTGTACTTAGCCATAGCTCTAGATAGACCATTTTTTTAAATATATATTATATATATGTAGTTTTGAAAAACCTAAGCGCACAGTGCGGTAATTAGGTCGAATACAGTATGTTTTCATGGAGAAATAAGAAAAGTGTCAATATTTTTCAGCTGAAAAAAAAAGCCTTACCTGGAGCTATGCCCACTGTTTAGAGTCTCAGTTATATAATGAAGCACTACTGAATTGCAGAAAGAACAAATCAATTACAGCTGCATCTGATCCAGGTCTACACTGTTTGCCAAGACCTTGGATGTGAGAAAACAAAATTACTATGTATTACTTTTGCTTTGGCTTTGAACAGTGAACCCTTACCACGCTATGGGCAAATTCAGCAGACAACAAACTAATGATATTTTCCTTATTTTTTCCTAGAAAAAAGGATCTAAGGAGAGAATTTGAATGGAATGTTAAAAACTATTTTCTAGGAAAAATAAGAAAAATATTTCAAAATGTCGACTGCTGAAATTCTTACTCAGCATGCTAAGTGTTAATATCATTGTGAACGCGAGTTCCTCGTCCTCAAACTAATAGAATAACACAGACTGACTGTCATAAAAGATGATGATGATGATGATGATGATTTAGTGTTTTACATCTCTTCAATAATTATTTACATCATAGCAATACCATGAAGGGGTGATAATGAAGGTTCCGTGCACAGAAGTGTCGTACAGTCAAAATCTGAATTCCACATCTAGCGGGATTTTATAAAACAGTGATAGGGTTTTAGAGACTTGACAACAAACAAATCTGAAAACTTACCAAACCAATTAAAAACTTACCATCTGCCTTTCCGTTCACCATGTGCTGGCTCTGTGCAATATGCGGGTCAAAGATTGGTGAGACGGGCCGTCGTGACTCCTGGGCATAGCTGTGTAACATATTCTTCTCACCCATAAGCTGCATCACTAAAGCCTGTAACTCTCCTAACTTGTCCTAAATAGATAAAGTTCAGGCATTATGGGAAGTAAATCTTAAAGAGGTATGGATAAACTTTTCGGGGAGGCAACTCTGTCAAAATTGATTTGTCTCTCTTCTTAAAGGGGTTCCACTCTAAAAGGAAGGAAGCTGCTCCCAAACAAAGGAGGAAAATTCTGTTTTTGTAGAGCAAACCCATTTCAAAAAGGGGTTGGTGTGCAGGAAAGCAAACAGAAAGTCAAGAGTTTTCTCCCTTGTAAAAAATAAGCAAAAATCTACCAGGGCCCAGTTGCTCAAAGCATCATTAGCTTAACGAGCTCATTAGTGGTCAAAATGTTAACTGTTCTAGTAAGTAAAATATCTAATTCACAAGTTTTTTGCTAAAAAAATGTGAGTAGCTTTTGCAAAAGCTACTCACATTTCTTCAGCAAAAATATTTGCATATATGCCATATTTTATGATCAAAGTTTTAAGAATACGTTAACAACATCGTTAGTTTTGAAAAACTGGGCCCAGATGTAACCATTCACTTTAATTATCATAAATTTTGATATTTCAGAATGCAAATATTACTAGTATACGTAATTTATTTTTCACAGGTGTTTCTTAAGGGAAATCAATACAACTACAAGGGAATAATAATTATAACATAGATATATTTGGCATCCGGAGGCCCTTCTCATTGACTGCAACTCTTAAAGGTAAGAATCTGCTCCCTCTGGCTGGAGAGTCTTTTGCAATTTTTTTTTATCCTTCAAGCATTGCCCACATTTCATATTAAACATAAGGGAGGCAATTTCCAATTGGCAAAAGTTGTATCCCTTTTAAAGTGAAAGCAAAATTTTTCAGGCATATCCACTAAACTGTGAAAAATGCTAACTTTAGTAATATGCTAATGAATCGTTAAAAGTTTGATCATTAAATATTGCATATACGCTGATATACTTGTTGAAAAACTGTAAATGCAAATGCAAAAGCTACTCACATTTTTTCAGCAAAAATACCTGTGAATTTGATACTGTACTTACTAGAACAGTTAACATTTTGAACACTAACGAGCTTGTTAAGCTAACGACGCTTTGAACAACTGGGCCCAGATATATATGTCTTTAAGTGTAAGCAGATAGTAAAGGCCCAGATCAGCCTGCACATCTCTACTGGGGTCATTTAATATCACCCATACGAGGTGCAGCTAGAGAATATGCAAACAGCTAGGATCCAGGCTAGCTGGCCAGGACCTTCACCACTGGCACACAGTAACAGAAACTTAATGCTGATTGGTCTTATGCTGGGTAAAATTTCAGCAAACAACATTTTGAAATATTTTTCTGATTTTTTTTCCAGAACATAGGCTTTGATATTTGAAATGTCAAAGCCTATTTATTTGAAAAAAATATGAAAATATCATCATTTTGTTGTCAGCTGAATTTGCCCATAGAGTGGTGAAGGTAATGACAAGGTCAGGTACATACCTGAAGTTCTTCTCGATCTCTGGCAAGCTGTGAAATATACTCATTCTTGTGTATCTCTCTCTGTTGTAAAAGTGCCCTCTGGTGGTGATACAAAGATATATATTCTCCTGTAAATAAAACAGATGTGAGTGGGCTGGGTGGCCTAGTGGTTAGTGCATGTAACTTTCAAGTGGGATATCGTGGGTTCAAATCCCCCTTGGATAGAGACAATTTTCAAACCATTAGTACACCTAGCTCATACCGGACATGTCCTGGGTTAAGTTTAAAGTGGACAGGGATGCGCTTGGTGACAGACAGCGGTACCAAGTCTGTATGGGTGATCCATGAAAGCGAGGCTGAACAAATGCATGTACAGAACACGACTGCCGCTGCCTGAATGTGCCTCTGGTGCCTGGTAGCATTACAAATCTGCTCAACAACAAATACAAATGTGAAATAATCAACCTATCAAACATTCACAGTATTCAGGACTCAAGATAACCAGTGTAAGTATTCGTATTTCTCAAGGAGATTTCACATACTTACTGACAAAAGCATAGTCTGGTTCTCCCTGAAACACATAGTTTTAGAGCACCTTTTTTTTCAGCCAAAAAATATCAGTATTTTTCTTACATTGATATATTTGTTATGGTATTTCTCCATGAAAACTAATGAACCTTTGACTGATTGACTGAGTTTAGGTTCTACGGCCCAGTCAACCCATTAGGGACATGTCGAGTCACAGGCAGGCTTAGTCCTCTAAGTTGTTAACCTGTACCATAGCCCTTGATAAGGCGCTTTTTTCAACCAGAAGTATCTATATCTTTCTTATTTCTCGACGAAAACATATGTTGTGATACTCATTAGAAGTGCCTTGGCGTGGCGCTTCTAATGAGTACCCACAACCTATGTTTTCCTCAAGAAATAAGAAAACTACTCACCTGATACCCACTCTTATCTACACCTATGCAGTACTTGTGTACATTCTTTGGCCAGAAACTGACAACTGCCCTTCTTGAAAGAATGACCTTAAAGCACACTGTTCATTCGCTTAGGTGCTTCCAATGAGTGCCCACACTACATATGAAACTTTCAAAGTATTATATATTTTTCGGTTCTTCGTGATCATACAGCCAATGCATTTGTGAATGTGATATTATTGCATACAAAGCAGTGTCGCATGTTATTAACAGTCGTGCATTAACGGCGAAAAGCCGTGTATTAACAAGGCAATTCACGCGCTGTTAATGCACAGCTACACAACTTTCAATATGCCTGTACCGGGCCACAGAATTGCTGCCGTCACAAGATGTGTAGTGCCCCACCCTAGAACCAGCATAGTGGAAACTGCGTTCGCGAGACATTGGTAAGAAGGCAAAACAAAATAGTGCAAGAAATAATGCAAAATGTAGCAAATGTTGTCACTTTTTATGCAATAATAGTGATCAAACATGGTTTTTCAATGCATTAACATTCACCAGGTCCCTAGGGAGGTGTTGAAAAACGCGGCCTCCGGCCTCGGTTTTCAACACCTCCCTCGGGATCTGGCGAATGTTAATGCATGAAAAACCATGTTTGATCCTATGGTGGGCACTGATACATTTTTTATACTGCAGTCCAACACCATGACACATTGATGTGATACTTACAACGACATCAGTCTCATCAGTCCCAGTTCTCCTAAATGTTGAACACCAAGCAAAGGAAAAGTACCAATATTACAAAATCTTAGTTATGACTCCACTGGGAATCAAGCCCACAACCTACAGATCTGAAGCTGGACACTCTACCAAGCCACTCAGTCTGGGATAAAGGACATACTGAAATTACCATAAATATTGGGACATGGTTCAAGGTACATTATTCAACCAAAAGTATTGATACTTTTCATATTTCTTCAGAAAACATGATTGTGCTTATCAGAAGCACCTTGATGAGGCATTTCTAATATCTTAATTTTTGGTGAAAAAAAAGCATCTTATTTAGCATTATGTTCCTAACCTATTGTGTCTGTTTCCCCTTGCAGTTGTAAAACAATGTGTTCTAACTGGTCGGCCTTGTCTGACAGATCCGCTTTATCTCGCATCACATGATTATATTTGTCCTGAAACAAAGAGATAGATTTCAATATGTATCCAAATTAACATTACTGCTGTATATGGATGGAAAACTTGTGAAATCTCAAAAGTATCACTGTAGCCCCGTATTACCCTTATTTGGACAGATATGCCTGTCTGCCCAAATAACTGATGGTAATATGGGGCTGCAATGATAGATGCACAATAAAGACAAAAAGAATCATCCTAGCTCTTACTAACCCAAAATATTTAGACAGGCAAGCCTAAGAAAATAAGGCAGATTGAGATAAAAACCCAGTTAGCATTCTACGTAAATCTACATCGGGCCGTCATCGGCCCGTCAGCTACCCTGACGGGCCGATGACGGTCCGATATAGATTTACGTAGAATGCTGACTGGGAACTGTTCACTAGAATGACAGAGAAATTATATGCACATGGCTGTATAAAATAATCTTGCAGTATAAATCCCATACAAAAATGTTGTTATAGTTCAATACCTAAATCTTTTATTGGTGCTAATAAAAACTTCACTTTTTCAGCTTAGCAAGCTTTTTATTCTCATGTATTATTGAGTTACAGTAATCCCTGACAGGTTCTTAATAAATGGTCATAATTTCACTTATGCCTATTAAATACATATCTAAGGTCAGCTTCACTAAATATTTCTGAAGTTAAATTTCTCATGTTAAAACACATGATCATGTTATCTTATGCTAAGAAAATTTGCACTGCACAATGAAAGGTTAAATATATGCCTGGGCCCAGTTGTTCAAAGCTAACGATGTCGTTAGTTAACAATTCGTTAAAATTTACATCGAGTGATACGCAAATATGCTGAAATTTTTTGTTGAAAAAATGTGAGTAGCTTTTGCAATGCAAAAGCTACTCACATTTTATCAGCCAAAAATATCAGAATATTGTGTTTTGAATCCACTAAAACAGTTAACGAAATGACCCTTAACGAGCTCGTTAAGCTAACGACGCTTTGAACAACCGGGCCCTGACCTTCATCTACTCCTCTGACATATGTATATGCACAGTACTCTGTTACGTGTGTCATTAGATAATAATGATGATTTAGTGTCAATAATAGTTTAGTCATATTGAGACTATGGAAGGTTGATAATGAAAGGCTCTGAGCAATAAAGCACCCTAGTCATGAGTTGAATTCCACCTGTCACAGGATTTAAACCCAAGACCTCTTTATCTCAAGTCGGGAGCACTAACCACTCGGCCACCTGACACTTGGTGTGTCATTAGATTTCTAATCACTATAGATTTGTCTTGTCTTTGTTGCTTTCACAAAGGATAATGCACTGAGTTTTCCAAGGCAATATGTACTTACCTCTATCAGTTCTAAGGCTCTTTTTAACTGGTCATACTCCCTTTTTGACACTTTGTCATTTTCTGTATCCGCAGAACCTGCAATTCAGTATTGCATGCCGCATAAATTTTTAAACAAAGTGTGCTACCATGAGCAACTCTCTTGTCTCTCTGAGATTTATGGAGTACTTAGATATTTTTACATAGCTCTAGTTATGGAGCTTTTTTCAACCAAAATATATCTATATTTTTCTTATTTCTTGACAAAAACATATGCTGTGGGTACTCACCGAGGCACTTCTAATGAGTACCCACAACATATGTTTTCATCAAGAAGTAAGAAAAATATTTACCTGATACCTACTCTTATCTAGACCTATGGATATATACATCCTGCCCCCTCCCCAGCCTGCAAGTAATTTTTTTTTTTCTGGAATGCTGGCCATAGGTATATATAGGAGACAGTGACCTACTTTTCAGAGGTGACAATCCAGCTTCAGTAAAAGTACACATAAACCATATTCTGTCAGCACAAACCATATGATGTGCAACACATGAAAAGGGCCCTTTTGCAGTTTACAGTCAATGAAGGCCCTGATCAGCGTGCTCAAATGCGCAGGATGTTTGTTGACCACTTACAGAATCAATGGATATTGTTGTCTATGTCATCGAAAAGAGAATGTCCTAATCACACTGCACGGATGGGCACCTTTATCTGGACTTCTGCTATTTGCACATGGCATAAAGGCCCTTTTCCCAACTTCAGCATCATATAATACAGGAGATACATATAGATAAGTTTTGTCTGTAACATACAATGTAGGTCAGAGGTTACCATATTGGTCACAGTGATCCACTTATAGTAAGTAAAAACTTCACTAGATATACTCATACACAAAATTCTGTCAGCCTAGGTCAAAAAGCACAGGAGATGTGGCATTAGAAGTGTCCCAAGGAAACACTTCTAATGAGTACCCACAACATATGTCTTCATAGAAAAAAAATTGTCAATATTTTTTGGCTGAAAAAGTGCCTTCTTTGACATTATGAAACATTCATGGCTGTGACAATGTGCAAGAAAACTATATAATCCAATTCAGAATATGGATACCCAGCTGGTCTGGGTCTTTGCTACTGATTTTCTCATTGTGCCTTTAGGTTTGATGTTTTACGGCCCAGTCAACCCAATTGGGTCATGTTGAGCGTGATCAGCTTACCTAACTACACTTTTACTGGGCGGGCTTAGTCCTCTAAGCAGTTAATCAGTATTGTGCACATTTTTTCGCCAGAAACTGACAACTGCTCTTCTTGAATCAGCAGAAGGGAGAGAATAACTGTAGAAACTATTTCTTGATCAAATCTCCACGAAAGAATGTTGCTGACCCGGCGGGGATCGAACCCGCATCCTCCTGATCACCAGTTGGATGCGCATCCAACTGAGCCACCGAGACCGGTATATATTCTAGTGTTTTAATCTTTAGCATGCTAGGTAAATAATTTAGCAGGTAACATTTTAAAAAACCTTTTTTATTTTTCCCAGTCATCAAGCAAGACAGGGTGGGATAAAATCAAATAACTTACTTAGATGTACAATCTCTTCTTGTTGGTCAGAGACTTTAACACTAAGATGATCTGCAAGGTCTCGCTGCTGTCTGAGATTCTCATGTAACTGGCTTCTTTCAGATTCTAACTGCTGTATGGTTGACTGCAGGGAATCAATCTAGAAAATAATACAAGTAAATATTTTGTTTGTTTGATTTGGGTTTAACGTCGCTTTCAACCTTTTCCAGTCATATCGCGACGGTATACAAGTAAATATGAAATTATTAATGACCTCTAAGTCTTCTTCTATCATCTAACATAACTCTGACATCCAAAATCTGCCACACATATAACAAACTTGAACATTTCTTAATCGTTTCATCCCTACAGCCCAATACCCATACCTTTGCAAACAGTGCAGATCCAGATGAGACGGCTCATAATGAGCCGTCTCATCAGGATCTACACACTGTTTGCCATTCTGTTATTAATTCTTGACTGAAACCAACAATGGACGTGTCCAAATTCAGAAATGGAAGAGTCCATTTCAGAAACAACAGTGAAAGGTTTTGTTTGTTTGTGTTGAGGTTTTACGGCCCAGTCAACCCAATGGGGTCATGATGAGTGCGGTCAGTTTACCTAACCACACGTTTACTGGGCAGGCTTAGTCCTCTAAGCGGTTAACCAGTATTGTGCACATTCTTTCACCAGAAACTGACAACTGCCCTTCTTGAATCACCGGAAGGGAGAGAATGACCGTAGAAAATATTTCATGATCAATCTCCACGAAAGAATGTTAAAATGCCAAAATATTTCACCCCATAATGCTGTATGGTATCCAAAAGGTGATTTCTGAAAATTATTTTATCTGCACCATAAGAAAACATACCTTCTGACATGAGTGCCCAATGAAGGCTTGAATCAGCCTGCACATCTGCTCAGCCTGATCAGTCTTCTCTGTCCAAATGAAGAAACTTTCCATCCTTGGCTATTCAAAATGTGATTCAGATCAGACTGCGTGAATGAATCGTCACTGGGCGCACCTCTGAAGGTAGCTTCTTATATTATGGTGCTTTTACTCTTATTTCTCCTCGTATTATTCCATCATTTTTTTTTTTAAAACAAAACTGTCTAGACTGGTTACCCGTTTTATTTACCCGTTAATTGATAAAATGCACTGAATCCAGTTTACCTGACCACTCTTTAACAGCCATGCTGGACAGTCAACCTCCCTATAACTGTCAACCTTGACAGTCAACATCCCTATAACTGTCAATCTTGACAGTCAACCTCCCTATAACTGTCAACCTTGACAGTCAACCTCCCTATAACTGTCAACCTTGACAGTCAACATCCCTATAACTGTCAACCATGACAGTCAACCTCCCTATAACTGTCAACCTTGACAGTCAACCTCCCTATAACTGTCAACCTTGACAGTCAACCTCCCTATAACTGTCAACCTTGACAGTCAACCTCCCTATAAATGTCAACCATGACAGCCAACCTCCCTATAACTGTCAACCTTGACAGTCAACCTCCATATTACTGTCAACCTTGACAGTCAACCTCCCTATAACTGTCAACCTTGACAGTCAACCTCCCTATAAATGTAAACCATGATAGTCAACCTCCCTATAACTGTCAACCTTGACATTCAACCTCCCTATAACTGTCAACCATGACAGTCAACCTCCCTATAACTGTCAACCATGACAGTCAACATCCCTATAACTGTCAACCTTGACAGTCAACATCCCTATAACTGTCAACCTTGACAGTCAACCTCCCTATAACTGTCAACCATGACAGTCAACATCCCTATAACTGTCAACCTTGACAGTCAACATCCCTATAACTGTCAACCTTGACAGTCGACCTCCCTATAACTGTCAACCTTGACAGTCGACCTCCCTATAACTGTCAACCTTGACAGTCAACCTCCCTATAACTGTCAACCATGACAGTCAACATCCCTATAACTGTCAACCATGACAGTCAACATCCCTATAACTGTCAACCTTGACAGTCAACATCCCTATAACTGTCAACCTTGACAGTCAACATCCCTATGTCAACCTTGACAGTCAACCTCCCTATAACTGTCAACCTTGACAGTCAACATCCCTATAACTGTCAACCTTGACAGTCAACATCCTTATAACTGTCAACCATGACAGTCAACCTCCCTATAACTATCAACCATGAGTCAACCACCCTATAACTGTCAACCATGACAGTCAACCTCCCTATCCTGTCAACCTTGACAGTCAACATCCCTATAACTGTCAACCATGACAGTCAACCTCCCTATAACTGTCCTATAACTGTCAACCATGACAGTCAACATCCCTATAACTGTCAACCATGACAGTCAACCTCCCTATAACTGTCAACCATGACAGTCAACATCCCTATAACTGTCAACCTTGACAGTCAACATCCCTATAACAATTTTCATGCCTTGTTTCAATACATGTTTTAGGCCTGAGAGCAAAAATTGCACCCTTATCGTGTCATTCACTCATAAGATATTGAATGTCAAACATGGCTAGCGATGCAAAAAGAAGCTTTTCGTCAAAAGTTGAGTACCATGCTGTGATTCGGTACTTGTATTTGAAAGGGAAAACAGGTCGGGAAATACATTGCGAGTTGACCAATGTTTATGGGTCTTCTGCACCATCGTATGCACAAGTTAAATTCTGGGTTGGGGAATTCAAACGCAGTAGAACGTCTTTAGAAGACGAAACCAGGTCTGGACACCCATCAGATGCCAGCGATGAAGAAATGTGTAACAAAGTATGGGATCTGGTGTACTTTAATAGGCGAGTTGAGGTGGAAGAAAAAGCGAATGCATTACACATTTCACATGGTAGCGTTTCAACAATTCCTTAGCGACGAGCATTGGCACCCAGAGCATCAGTATGCAGCGCATTGTTGAAGCGGTTTAGGTCAAAGGAAGATGATTTCCTTTCACGCCTGGTGACTGTAGATGAGACCTGGGTCCATTATTATGAGCCAGAGAATAAAGCTCAAAGTCGCCAGTGGGTAGGGCCGGGGTCTCTGAGGCCAACGAAGTTCAAAATGCAACCCTCTGCTGGCAAGGTAATGGCAACTGTATTTTGGGACGCACAAGGCGTTATTATGTTGTACTTTCCAGCAAAAAGAAAAGTTTGTTTGTTTGTTTGTGTTGAGGTTTTACGGCCCAGTCAACCCAATGGGGTCATGTCGAGCACGGTCAGTTTACCTAAACACACATTTACTGGGCAGGCTTAGTCCTCTAAGCGGTTAACCAGTATTGTGCACATTCTTTCGCCAGAATCTGACAACTGCCCTTCTTGAATCAGCGGAAGGGAGAGAATGACCGTAGAAAATATTTCATGATCAATCTCCATGAAAGAATGTTGCCGACCTCGGCGGGAGTTGAACCCGCAACCTCCTGGTCTCCAGTTTGACGGCGCATCCAATTGAGCCACCGAGGCCAGTGCAAAAAGACAAGTACATTAACAGGTGCGTATTCTGCAAATTTACTCGACCAACTGAGAACTGCATTCCGTGAAAAACACCGAGGTAAACTCTTCAAAGGAGTTCTGCTCCAACAGGACAATGCGAGAGTTCACACTTGCAAAATTGTATTGGATGCTGTTTAGCAGAATGGGTATGAGCTAATACCGCACCCAGCCTATTCTCCAGACTTAGCTCTTAGCGACTATTTCCTATTCCCAAACTTGAAAAAGGATATCCTAACGTCATTTCCGGTCCAACGAAGAAGTCGTGGTGGCAGTTGAGGAGTGGGTCGGAGACAAGGACCCTGGCTTCTTCAGTTCTGGGCAGATGGCACTGGAACACCGTTGGTCCAAGTGCATCATTCTAGAGGGCAATTACATCGAAAAAGAAGAGATCGATCTCACCCAGAAATAAGTTAGGCTGGTTTTTTATTGACTCGCCCTCGTACCTTGGTTTGGTATTTAAACTGCTATCACGATAACAAGTCCAACATCCTTATACCAGCCATCCTTCACATTCATCCTCCCTATAACAGCCACCCTTGAGAACTAATAAAACTAGTCATAGGAAGATGCACATTGTACAGAGGTGAAATAGCAAAACTGCTCTTTGGTTGGTTGGTTGGTTTGGACTTTATCGGCCCAGTCAACACTATTAAGGTCATGTTGAGCGGGTCAGTTTTTTTTTCCTGACCACCCTAAGTCTTCTAAGCAGTTAACCAGTACTTGAGCACATTCTTTCGTCAGAAACTAACAACTGCCCTTCTTGTATCAGCGGAAGGGAGAGAATGACCATAGATAATATTTCATGATCATTCTCCATGAAAAAAAGATGCCCGACCCAACAGGGACAGAACCCACAACCTGCTCACCAGAGGAATGTGAATCCGACTAGAGCAACCAAGTCTTAGATAACCCTAAGGGCTATGTAAAATTGTAGCAGAGGACATTCTATTTTTTATATTATTTTTCAGAGAAAATAAAACTTCAATTTCATGTGAATCATCTGCTAGGCAGACGATTCACATGAAATGCCAAGCATTATTTTCTCTGAAAAAATACAAAACAAAATCAAAATGTCATCTGCTGCAGCTATGATTAGCACTTTTAGGTACAAGTTATAATAAAAGTTAATGCATGATACTGACCACATCTTCTCGTTGGGCATTTTCCACACTGCTATCCGGGTTATAAGTTCTTGTCTCTGTTGCCTTAATCAGCATGGCTCTTAGCTCACTGTTCTGGGTTGTCAAGGCTTCTACCATGTCCTGGTAAAAACAGAAAAATGAATAAGCTGCAATGTGACAAAATGTACTTATAGAATTTTGCACCCAGCAAAGTCTCTGACAGTCCAGCTATCCATACCATCTGATCATTCTTCACTGAGCACTCTGGATAGCCAAAAACCCATGTTTTCTATAGCCATCAAGCGAAAACTATGATCAAACTGTGAAAAGCACTGATATTCTTATTTCTTCACAAAATGACTTTCTCACCGAGGCGTTTCTAATCGGTACCCACAAAGTTAAAGCTGGCTAATCAGAGCTGAAAAGATAATCGATTATCAGTCCTGCCATTGTGATCGATAATTGATTAGTAATCTCTGGTCACAATTTTACCTGTCTGAGCATGATTCTTACTATATGTTATACTTTATTGTATGTATTTGGTCAGACAGGCCTGAGCAAACAGTGTAGACCCAGATACCACTCATCCAGTTATTTTTAGACACAACAGTGGGTAGTAAATTGTACTTGTTCAAATTTTAGATTAAGTATGGTAAGGAGTTGAGGTGTCTGAATACTAAGGGTAAATGTGTTAAAGTAAAAAACACAGAAATCAAATGATCGATTATTAGCAAATTAGTAATGAAAATCATTTTTGTGGAATTTATCAATCAATTAATCGATTACCTGATTAATAGTGCAAGCCTTACACAAAGTATGTTTTCCTGGAGAAATAAAACATTTTATGTGAATACCATCTCTCATATGGAGCTATGAAATGAGATTGCTGCCTCTTCCAAAATGAGCTGAATCATGCAGGTCAACAATCTTTGGATGAAAAAGGCACCCTAACTGCAGCTATGAGACCTGACATCGTTCATCTTTATTTCTTATATTTATCATACCCTGGTTTTCTGGTTTGTGTCGAGTTTTTACGGCCCAGTCAACCCATTAGAGTCATGTTGAGCACAGTCAGTTTACCTAACCACACTTTTTACTGGGCAGCCATAGTCCTCTAAGCGGTTAACCAATACTTGTGCACATTCTTTCACCAGAAATACCATACCCTGGAAGCTTCAAAGTTTGGACAATTTAACCTTTAGCTCTCTCTGGGCTAATTCAGCACACAACAAATTGGGTGATATTTTTCTTATTTTTCAAAGAAATGTCAGACAATTTGCATGAAATGTCAAATCCTTCTGTCTTGGAAAAAAAAAAAAAACAAAAAAAAAAAACAAGAAAAATTTATGTCATTTGCTGAAAAGTTTACCCAGAGTGCTAAAAGTTAAGGAATTTTTGTAAATATTAATAAATATAACAACATTTTTATCTGATAAAGTGCGTTTGGGTGTCAGGCAGTAAATTGTGCTGAAAACAATAATTACGCTATACAAATACTCAAATATACTCAACCCAAAATGAATGAAATACTGCTAATAGGCTATAAAACCTCAAGGTATGCAGCCCATAGCTCCAGATAAAGCGCTTTTTTTTTTTTTTTTTTTTTTTAACAAAAAAATACTGATATTTTCCTTATTTCCCCGTGAAAACATATGCTGTGGTACTCATCAGAAGCACCTCACCGAGTGCTTCTAATGAGTACCCATAACATATGTTTTCATGCAGAAATGGTGAGGCACTTCTAATGAGTACCCACAACATATGTTTTCATGCAGAAATAAGAAAAATATTATCTGGATACCCCCTCTTATCTTGAGCTTTCTCTGATACTCTACCTGTGAGGAGTGTAATTCTTTCTGTAAGGTTTCAACCAGTTGTGCCTGTGCCTCGTAATGTCTCAGTCTGTCTTGTATTTGTTCATGTAAAATCTTCACTTTATTGGCTTCTACAGAGTTCTTCACAGCTTCTGTTAACTCAACATCTTTAGCTGAAAGCTACATTGGAAACGAATTGTTATATCAAAACAGGTGCTGCATATCATGGGACATATACTGAGATTCCTTGTTTGTTTGTTTGTTTGTGTTGAGGTTTTACGGCCCAGTCAACCCAATAGGGTCATGTCGAGCGCTGTCAGTTTACCTAACCACACGTTTACTGGGCAGGCTTAGTCCTCTAAGCGGTTAACCAGTATTGTGCACATTCTTTCGCCAGAAACTGACAACTGCCCTTCTTGAATCAGCAGAAGGGAGAGAATGACCATAGAAATATTTCATGATCAATCTCCAAGAAAGAATGTTGCCGACCTCGGCGGGGGTTGAACCCGCGACCTCCTGGTCTCCAGTTGGACGGAGCATCCAACTGAGCCACCGAGGCCGGCTGATATTCCTTGTGTTTTAACTATGTATGATATATACATGTAGAAGTGAGAGGGTCATGATACACATGTCATCTCCTGGTTGGCATACCTGGCCATGGAAATGATTAGAAATTTTTCACCTTAATGCCTTGAACCCCACGTAAATTAACCTATCAGATGGGCTTGGAGGCCAAACAGATTTGAAGGCCTGTTACTGAGTGTTTGCTCAAATTGAGATTTGGGGATGAATCTAAATCTGGAGAGGGAATATTAGAAGTGATAGGTACATGATACACCTGTACTGCCTTGTGGTACAAGCCTGCTTTTATAGTGACATGGTAGTTGTTAGCCAGGTGGCCCAAGTTCGATCTTTGGCCATGGAAATGGTGATTAGACTTTTTTCACCTGTAACATACATGCAATGTCAAACTTGAGTCATAGCTTATATACTTCCACAAAAACATATGATGCTGTACTCATCAGTCACCGGTGAGGCAACTCAGATGAGTAACAACATGTTTTAGTGGAGCAAAAGAAATTTATTAAAACACCACAACCTCTTTATAATTGCTGGGGTCCAAAGTGAAAACCATGTTGGCTAAACAACCATGTTGTATACAAACAAAAATGTTTAGATTCATGGTCATTTCTCTACATAATTTATACATTTTTGTTGGATAAAAAATCTTTTTGGGTCAACCTTTAAACTATCATATATCTGAAACTGTCTTATAATAAACCATCTTATATTCAAAACTGTCTTATAATTAACCACCTTATATCCAAAACTGTCTTATAATTAACCACCTTATATCCGAAGCTGTCTTATAATTGACCATCTTATATCCGAAACCGTCTTTAAATATATCCTAAACTGTCTTATAATTTACCATCACATATCCGAAACTGTCTTATAACTGACCATCTTATATCCAAAACTGTCTTATAACTGACCATCTTATATCCAAAACTGTCTTATAACTGACCATCTTATATCTGAAACTGTCTTATAATTAACCATCATATATCCAAAACTGTCTTATAACTGACCATCTTATATCCAATTGATTGTGTTGGGGTTTAACGACACGTCAACCCTTGAGGGTCATTTTGTGTCGTCTCCCAGAGAAAGGGAGAAAGGAGATAGAAGAGAGAGTAGAGGAGATGAAAGAGAGGGACAGGGAAGAAAGAGGAACAGGAATGAAAGTGAAGAAACGGAAGAAATAAAAACATTCCCCCTCTACCCTTACCCACTACAAGGATAGCAGGCCTTGCCCAACTGTAAGCCAATATCAGTTGGACGCCCCAGTGATATAAGATACACAGCACCTTCGCACCACCCGACCACCCCCATCTTATATCCAAAACTGTCTTATAATTAACCATCATATATCCAAAACTGTCTTATAATTAACCATCATATATCCAAAACTGTCTTATAATTAACCATCACATATCCAAAAATGTCTTATAACTAACCATCTTATATCCAAAACTGTCTTATAATTAACCATCATATATCCAAAACTGTCTTATAACTGACCATCTTATATCCGAAACTGTCTTATAATTAGCCATCATATATCCAAAACTGTCTTATAATTAACCATCATATATCCAAAACTGTCTTATAATTGACCATCTTATATCCAAAACTGTCTTATAATTAACCATCATATATCCAAAACTGTCTTATAATAAACCATCTTATAAAGAAGTTCCAGTGTATGTTTTGGTTGAAAATTAAGAAAAGAATTTTTCTGAACTGTGCTAAATGCCCCAGATCAAGCACAATGGAGTTAAGGTTGTACCCATTAAAGCATGAAAAAATCTCATTTATGCAAAATTTCGCTCAATGAGGGGTGTTAGAAAAGAAGTAAATTATTTAAAATGCGTCACTGTGACCGTGTCCAATTTCAAACATGTATGTCACTGTGACTGTATCTCCAATTTCAAATGAATATGTCACTGTGACCATCTCTCCAATTTCAAACATATGTCACTGTGACCTTATCTCCAAAATTTCAAACACATATGTCTCTGTGGCAGCATCTCCAATTTCAAACACATAAGTCACTGTGAAAGTATCTCCGATTTCAAACACATATGTCACTGTGACCGTATCTCCAATTTCAAACACATATGTCACTGTGACCATATCTCCAATTTCAAACATATGTCACTGTGACCATATCTCCAATTTCAAACACATATGTCACTGTGACCGTATCTCCAATTTTAAACATGTCATGTTACCATATCTCCAATTTCAAACACATACAGTGAAGCTTCGAACCCCTTTGGGACCATGAAAATTTGTTTGAGACAGCGGTAGTTCGAGACACGGAGGGTTACTATTAGTGCCATACTGGGAGGCATAATGGAAATAATTGTGGGATATCTTTTCGGTGTTCTATATTATAAATGTATGTTGGGTGTACTCATTACAACTGGCTCATCGAGGCAATTCTAATGAGTGCACACAGCATACATTTGCACGACAAAAGAAGAAAATATCCCTAAATTATCAGTATATCGTATTTGGAGGAAATCCCTGCGGACTCAAGAACGTGTTCGACTCATCCATGGTAAACGAGCAATCGGGGTTTCAGCCACTGAAGTTCTACTGTATGTCTCTGTGACAATATCTTCATCTAAACATATGTCACTGTGAAAGTATCTCCAATTTCAAACAAGTCACTGTGACCGTATTTCAACTTCAAACACATATATAACTGTGACCATACTGAAGATACAAATAATGTTCATCACAGATGCCTGAACATTCTTTGCTATCTGCCTCAAGAAACCTCAGATTCTTGATTTTCTGCAGAGTGCTCCCCCCCTCACTTCCCCCTCATTGACTAATCAGACTGTGGATGCACTGATCTGGGTTTGGTGGGCACACATCCAAAAGGTATTTTTTCTCATGTTGGAGTACCAGTGATTTTGCATGGACATCAAAGGGCCTGATTATACTGAGTAGATACTCAGGTTGAGTTGTGTCTTTGCTGTCTACACTTTCTTTCTTCCATTACTGCAGTTGGTTGTATTCGACAATTACCAACAGGGAGCCCGTTTTACAACACTAAAGGGGGATTTTGTCTCAGCAAAAGAGATCTTTAATCTGCATCGGGGATGTTTTTTTTTTTTTTTTTTTTTTTTTTGTTTTTTTTTTTGATTTGGGTTTTACGGCCCTTTCAAGAATATTTCACTTATATCGAGCCGATCGTTCATCGAAGGTGGGCGAAAACCGGAGTACCCGGAGAAAAACCACCTGACCATCCGTAAGCAGAACTTGGCTTTCCCACATATGACCCGAGCTAGGCTCGAACCACAGCGGTGAGAAACCTAATGGATTAAGAGTCAACTCTCTTATCCACTAGGCTACAGGGGCCCGCCACATCGGGGATGTCCCTCTATCATTGGGCCATCCTGTAAATGTCCCATTCCAATAGATGGTGTACTGTATTATCAACCTGCCAATGATCAAGTGTATTCGGTCCCAGAAAATTCTCACACCAAGCAGAGATAAAACCATAGGTATGTGCACTAATCACAGCGCTACCACGCTCAAATCTGAACTAACTGTTACACAGCTTCAGGTAAGAGGGAGTATCAGGAAAATATTTTGCTTATTTCTCTATGAAAAACATATGTTAAGGGTACCCATTAGAAGCACCTCCCCGAGGCACTTCTAACAGACCCACTACATATGTTTTCATAGAGAAATATGAAAAATATCATTACTTTTCTGTTGCCTTATCTGGAGTGATGCTTTTCTCAGAGCACAGGTCAGCTAATAATAAGGGTAAACTAACAGTTACTTACAGCTTCTCTGATAACTTTAAGCTCATCTTCTTGCTGTGCAAGTTTGGTAAGGAGATCTTTTATGGAATGTTCTTCTGTTTGCAACTTTGTCATTAGCTCCATGTTGTCATTGCTCTGAAATGAAGTTTTTAAAAGTAAAACATATTTTAACAAGCAATACTTAACCAATAGATAATGTGCTATTCTATTCTGTATTTCAAACCTTCCACAGAAAAAAAATGACAGTTCAGTCGTCTTAAAGAGTCTTAATCCAGAAGGTCCCTTTAAGAGATGCCTGTGTGACATCACTCTTCCCGATCATGTTTTCATTGCTGTCTGCATGCTGAAAGCACAGATTTAGAAAAAAAAATTGCCTTTTTTTTTTTTTTTTTTTTGCAACTGTTTTTTTTTTTTATTTTTACCATTTTTTTTTTCAATTTTTCTTACTTCATGAAAATGTATGTTATGCATAGGTCTAGATAAGGGAGGGTATCCGGTAAATATTTTTCTTATTTCTCCATAAAAACATATAATGTGGGTACTCAGTAGAAGCGCCTCACCGATGATTTTTTACGTATTGTAGCATCGGGACCCAGGGTGAAGTTGGCTAGCTGTAAAAAGTGCTTTAAACCCCACCCCCCTCCCCCTGGTGGTTTATTCTACTGACTGTTCTAAGGCAGTGGTCGAAATGTTAATCTTACTCTTTGTAGCTTTGTGGTTTATTCTACAAGGCGGTTTGTTTTATGTCTTACTTGTGTTATTTTGTTCTTGTGTTTTTCAGTCCTTTAAGCATTGCGATTACCTCGCTTGGGGAAGAGAGAGCTAATCTTAGCGCTTTTTGTACGTTTGTTCGATTTGCGCTTGTTTGGTTTTGTCTGTTTCCTCTTCCTCTTGGTGTCTGGAAAGGGCTGCAGTTTGTGATTGTGGCACTCCCTTGACTTTTCTCTTACCTTTTTCTACATCCCTTTCAACATTATCTAGTCATATTGAGACAATGAAAGGGTGATAATGCAATGAAGCGCAATACAGTCATGAGCTGAATTCCACCTCTAGTGGGATTTAAAGCTCGGATCTCATGATACAAAGTCTGGAGCACAAACCACTTGGCCACCCAGACACTTCATGTCTTCACGAAAAAACTACAGAACATTTATCAAAATAGTCTTCTTATCTAGATCTATAAAGAAAAACCAGATTGAGTCAAATATACTGGTAATGCCAAGGCCCTGGGCATTTATGATTAAGAAATAAGCAATTTAAGTTCATCAATATAAAGGGTATACAAACCATTTTAACAAAGCCATTTTGTAACTCAGCCAGCTGAGTTTTCAGGTCTTTGTTTTGCGTAAGAGCTCGACTAAGGGCAGTCTTATCACTCTGTATATTCTCAAGGAGTTCAGCTTTATCCCCCTCCATCTCTCCCATCTCCTCCAACCGACCTTCCAACTCAACTATGTGTGACTCCTTCTCTTCTAAAAACCTTCAAATACAAACAAAAATTTGTAATAAACTCTTGTTGCTATTGATGATGATGACTTGGGCCCAGTTGTTCAAAGATAACGTTGTCTTTAATTAACGATTCGTTAAAATTTATATTGAGTGATACACAAATATGCTGAAATTTTTTGCTGAAAAAATGTGAGTAGCTTTTGCAGTGCAAAAGCTACTCACATTTTTTTCAGCCAAAAATATCAGAATATTGTATATTGAATCCGCTAAAACAGTTAACGAAATGACCCTTAACAAGCTTGTTAAGCTAACGATGCATTGAACAACCGGGCCTTGGTGTTTTACATTCCTTTCAATATTATTTAAGTCATACATAAATGATGCAAGGGAGATAATAAAAGGCTATACAAAATTGTCATGAGCTGAATTCTGCCTCCAGCAGGATTGGAACCAACGATCTAGTGATCCAAGTCGCTAACCCCTCTGCCACATAGACTCTTCCTTGTGCCATTCTGTTTCTGAGCTCCTTTTCTAACATCTTCTGGTACAGTTCTGCTGATAAGAGCATTTGTTACACATGTATTCTACAGTATCTAGTGATCCTGTATGCAGATAATTAAGGCCTAGATCAGACTTAGCAGATTTAAAATTCATTGTCTGCATATATCCTGAAGCCGATTTTCTCTCGGACAGTCTCATTTAATTACACATTAAATCTTTTTCCGTTCTGATAAATTTCAGAAATACTCTTCACTATTCATTTAGCACAAAATTCCTGTTTCCATTTTGTGGTATATCAGATATCAAACAGTTTTTGACTTGAAAATATTACCATATGACAAAGCATAATTTTACTTTCAAAATTGACAATATAATTATTTTTCCTTGTTTCGGTATGCCCAAGTTGTAACAGATAGATCATAGATTTTATACCATTATTATATTGATAAACAGCAAAGTCCAACAACACAGTGGAATTTGGGAGAGATAGTCTCATGAAGAACATTCCCTTATGTGGTTGAGAGACATCTGGATATAAATATACAGTTGACTCTCGTTATCTCGACCTCGCTTATCTCGAATAACCGCTTATCTCGAAGTGAAAATTTGGTCCCTGCCTATACATGAAAACCTAACAACAGATGGAAAATATTGTAGAAAAGAGGAGAAATTGCTCCTAAGGAGCAATTTCTCCTCTTTTCCACAATATTTTCAATATATCTCTAACTTCAAAAGTCCAATTACCTATCAGTTTGTTAAATGTGGTTAATCAAATTATTTTTTCCTCAATTCTGCAAACCTGATATGTCGAACTACGGATATCTCGAAGTATTTCAGAGAGTCCCTTGGAATTCGAGATAACGAGAGTCGACTGTATACAATATAATACTACCCCTTAAATAAGCAAAAACTTTCTCTTTCACAGCCCCAGACTGGTTCCAAACACCAGCTATCTAGATAATAACCTAAGTGATAATTTCGGATACTATTTCATATTTTGAAACCGAAATCACAAACAGTAAATGTGCTAAAATTTTGAACACTTAATTCCATACCTTTTTTTTTTTTTTTGCCTATATTTTGCTTTTTAAGCAGCTGTTACTTAAAATACTTGTTGAAATGGTAAACTGTAGAGACCCTGACCAGGTCATGTCAGAAACTTTGGTCTAAGAAATTTAAGGACATATACAATCCTATTTACTGTGACTCCTATCAACTCACCTACTCAGCTGGGCATTATCTCTGATCTGAGCTTCATGCCTCTGTTGTAAGTCTTCGTATTCTGATTGTAACCTGTGTACCTCCTGTATAACTTCTTGATGTGCAGTCTCATCTATACCAGACTTTGTTGTATCAATTTCTTCTGTAAAAGATAATGGCATCTTAAAGTGATAGGTAAAAGGGGTATCCAATAGCTCCAGATTAGACACTTTTTTTCAAGCAAAAAAGTAGATTCAGTTAGAGGTGGAGTTTTACAGCCTAGTCAACACTGTTCATTATTATCAGCAGTCTGCAGTTACCCTAAGATAGCTGTCCAGCTTGTCAATTAATCTACTCATATGTTTTCATTGGCAGGCTTAGTCCTCTATGTTGTTAACCAGTACTTCTGCACATACCTTCGCCAGAAACTGACAACTGCCCTTCTTGAATCAGTGGAATGGCGAGAATGACTGCAGAAATGATTTCATGAACAATCTGCATGAAAGTGTGTGTGCATTTTCAGGGACTAAAGCAAGACATTTCATCTGCATTTTCCTTAAAACAGACACTCCATATAAGCTGTAAAATTCTACTTTCTGGACAATAGAAGAAAAAATTGCAATATTTTCTGAGAAATACTAAAAGTATATTTAAACTATGTCGGATAATAGTCAGATTTAGTATGCTCAGCCTTCTAAGTTTAAAATTTGTTAGCAAGCACCAGGAAAGAAAATAGCTTGCCAAACAGAAAAGATAATTTTTGCACGGTGCAGAATGGCCAGTGAAAGATCCCAACCCAACTATGGGTTACACAGCCTAGTCAGGATATTAGCAGTCTGCAGTTACCCTAAGATAGCTGTTGCTAGAATTCATACACGTAATACAAGTTACTAGGACATAGCTCTAGGTAATGGGAAAGCTAGATATATAGTTTTCCTTTACAAAACAGATGAGTGCCCACAACAAATGCAGAAGAAAAATATCAATATTTTTTAATGAAAAAGAAAAACACTGTATCGTAAGCCTGGTAGTAGTTTGTTTGTGTTGAGGTTTTACGGCCCAGTCAACCCAGTGGGGTCATGTCGAGCGCGGTCAGTTTACCTAACCACACGTTTACTGGGCAGGCTTAGTCTTCTAAGCGGTTAACCAGTATTGTGCATTCTTTCGCCAGAAACTGACAACTGCCCTTCTTGAATCAGCGGAAGGGAGAGAATGACCGTAGAAAATATTTCATGATCAATCTCCACGAAAGAATGTTGCCGACCTCAGCGGGGGTTGAACCCGTGACCTCCTGGTCTCCAGTCGGACGGCGCATCCAACTGAGCCACCTAGGCCGGCCCTTGTAGTAGTATTCAGTTAATTACTTTCTCCATAAAAATAACTACCGTTCTACTTGGACATTAGAATCTCTGAGGAATCAATTCTACTGAGTACATCGTACTCTCAATATAAAGCTTTATGGAGAAATGGTAATATACTGAAATTTTTTGTCCAAAATCTTGGTTCATCTGCAGCAACAGATTACTGTTGGTTATCTCATTTTTTAAGAGTCCCTCCATTACTGCCATTCATTTCCTGTCATCACACTCACCTATTTTTCGCTGCAGTTCTGTTGCAGCAGATTCCAGCTCATGCTGTCTGTTTATCATCTTCTCTCTTTCTTCTGTTAGTGATGAAACCTAGAAATAAAACCCTATCATTTATAGCAATGTAAGGTCAGCTTCAGACTAGATTTTTTTCAACTGACAAAAACTGCTATCATTCTTGTTTCTGCATGAAATCATATGAAAACTTGTGATACTCTTTAGAAGCACCTCAATGAGGTGCTTCTAAAGAATACCACAAGTTTTCATGTAGAAATATGAAAAATACTTGTCTGAATACCCCTCCTATCTGGAGCTATGAATGGAATGAAAATCAGCTGATTTCTCCTTGAAAATTTATTTAGTTAGTTCTCATAGACAGCTTCTAATGAGCATCCACGTTATGACATATCAGTATTTTACCGTGAAAAAAAAAGTGTCTTATGTGGAGCTGTGACTACCAATGATGATTTGGTGTTTTTAAGGGATGATGATAGGCTCTGTGCAATAAATCACAGTATGGTTTCTCCTCTAACTGAACCAAGACCTCATGATCCGAAATCTGGCGTGTTGATCGCTCGGCCACCCAGACACTTCATGACTACCAAAAAACTTTTTCCACTGTACAATTCAAACCAGTAAACATACCTGTGAGGTTAATTGTTGATTCTGGTGTTGTAACTGGTCCATGTATTGTTGGTACTGGTGGGTCAATTCATCCTTTTCTAACTGAGCTTTCCGCAATGATTCTGTATACTATAAATATTCAACTATGTAAGTGGCAAGCTACATCAGAAACTTTACTGCTTTAATGGAACAATTTCTAATGACAACATGACTAATTTAATGCATAGCTCCAGACAAGGCATTTTTTTTAACCAAAAAGTTCTGATATTTTTCTTATTTCTCAATGAAAACACTATGTTCTGGGTACCCAGTAGAAGCACCTCGCCAAGGAAATGTGAATACCTTTTCTCATCAGGAGCTATGTTTAATGGACAATATCTAATGGAATAAATATACAATGAAACAGCATCATTTTCTGACTTGGCCAAACTTAACCCTTGTCATGCTGAATATATTAAGATACCATGCCCACTTCCAATTTTTCAGCCAATCAGATAACTTGATCCAGGTTGTTGATATAAATACACACACTGAATGACAAACGATTTAGACCCAGATCAGTTGGCTTCTTCAGAAGTCAACTGATCTGGATCTACATTGTTTGCAAAGGCAGGCAAAGGCAGGGTATATCCGGGTTCAGCAGGACAAGGGTTAAGGACCAATTCTGTTGTAGTTACTACATTTCTATTTTTCAATCTAAAACAGCAATGAGTTTCTAGGTGAATTCAGTAACAACAAATCCTATTTTTTCCACAAATTACACTTCACTGAAACAATTTCCAAAGCAGAAACTCTAAATGAAATGCCAAGCCCTACTTCTAGGAAGAAGAACAAGAACAATTAACTGATTAATCCCTCGAGTTTCAAGAGTGGACTCTTCTGTCTTTGAATCTGAATGAGTCCATTGTTGCAAATAGGGACAGTTGTCAAAATAAAAAAAACAGAACGACAGACAGTGCCTCTAACACATGCTCACTGAGTAATAAACATTGTTGACCCTGATCAAGCTACTCGTAAAGGAGCTGCCCGATCTGGTTCAGCACTGTTTGTTCAGACGCCTATCTGATCTGATTCTTTAGGGGTAAATATAATACTGCTCCATAAAACACACTGAAATGTTATTTTTTCATAGAAGAATAAAAACATTCACCTAAAATTTGCTTATCAGAAATCTTGGTGATGTTGGTTTTTTTGTGATTATTCAAATGTTTCTAGAAAAAAAAAGAAGCAATAGTCTCAGATGTTTAATGACACATCAACCCTTGTGGGTCATTTTGTGATCTCAAAGAGAAAGAGAGAAAAGAGCTAGAAGAACCACTAAAAGAAAGGGCAGAGAGAAATAGAAGAGGATTAAGAGAAAAAAAAAAAAAAAAAAATGACAATGTAGAAATAGAAGAATAACGCTGGCTAATCAGAGCTAAAAAGATAATTATCAGTCCTGCCATTTAAATAGATAATGGATTAGTAATCACTAAAGACTGGTCATAATTTACCTGTATGTCTGAGCATGACACTTACCACATTTATACTTTACTCTATGTATTTGGTCAGACAGGCCTGAGCAAACAATGTAGACCCAGATGAGATGCCACAAATGTGGCATCTCATCAGGGTCTACACTGTTTGCAACTCATCCAGCTATTTTTAGACACAACATTGGGTAGTAAATTGTACTTGTTCAAATTTTAAAGTATGGTAAGGAGTTGTGCTGACTGTATACTAAGGGTAAATATGGTAAAGTAACAGACACAGAAATCAAATGATTAATTACAAGCACATCTGTTACGATAATCATTTTTGTAGAATTATCGATCAATTAATCGATTATCTGATTAATTGTGCCAGCCTTATAGAAGAAGTACTAAATTCCCCACATACTGCAAGCACAACAGACCCTTACTACCCTACCACCCAAAAGACACAGTAGTCTACCTGCTGAACTTGGCCCACTAAGTTGTCTCTTTCTTGTTGTACTTGTGCCACAATCTGCAATGTTTCTTTACCCTCTTCATTCTGGCTAGACAGTTGTTGTGTGTACAGTTCAGCCATTTCAAGGCGTCGCTGTAAATCTTCTACTGTGTGCTGTAACCCACTACACTCTGAGGTCTAGTAAAAAATTATATCATTTTACCCTACATCATCATGAAAACATACCTATAGAGTTTTGAGCCCCTTAAACCCCACTTTTATATAGTAAAACTGGGGTTTACAGGGCATATAATATTTTTTTTTGTCTGCTCAAAAACACAGATTGTGGGTACTTGTTAGCACTGCCTCAACGAGGCAATTGTAACGAGTACCCACAATCTATGTTTTGAGCAGAAATATGAAAAATATCAGAATTTTTTTCTGAAAACTTTCAGTTTTTGGTGGTGAAATTTTAAATATATTTGAATAGGCGTGTTTTCATATTGTATTCCAACAAATATGTTTGAGCAAACAGTGTAAACAAACATCGTACTTCTCCTCAAGGAGCACTTCAATCTGGGTCTACACTGTTTGCTCCTGAACTAAAGGTGCAGTTTGATCTGGGCCTACCTTTTGGGTCATCAAATGCCTAACCGATGTCGCTCTAATTGTTCCATGTTCTTAACCAATGGTTACGCATTCATTTGTTTGGTAGGCGTGCATTAGCAATGCCCGACTAGATCTATCACCACAATATCTATACACATACCATATTTGGTGAAAATCCATTGATATTTACTCATTATCATCCTTAACGAAAATATGGATGTGGTGGGCAGATAACTTTGTCAAAAATTGACTAAATTAGCAATCCTAAACCACATCTCCACAATATCAATGCACATACCAAGTTTGGTGAAAATCCATTGACATTCACTCAACTTATTATCTGGAAATAATAATATGGACGAACAGTAGTACAACAGACAGACGGACAGATGGACCGACACACTGACAACCAACGTGAAATCATAATACCCTGCCACTATTGTGTAGCGGGATATAAAAATCAGTCCAAGTTTGACTAAATCTTTCCAGGCATTCAGAGATAGAAATGTATACATCTTAAAAAACTTTAAGGCAACATTTTTGCATGAGAGAAAATTCTTTCCTTTTGGCCTATTTGAGTTTGGAGACTCCTGAAACAATGCAGACTCAGATCAGATGCTGCAGAATAACATAGGATTACCTGTAAAAAAAATATTGTGGAAAAGAAGAGAAATTGCTCCTCTTTTCCACAATATTTTCAATTTTTCTTACCTTTGATTTTAATTTTTCTTGAGCTTCTGAGGAATGTTGTTTTAATTCTTCATGAGATTTACTGAAACGACAAGAAAACACAAATACAATAGGAAAATATTTATCTCTGCTGAAATGCTTTATATAAGATTTATCACTAGTGAAACATAATACCATTATTATATGACAGTGCTATAATGTCAAAGCCACCTTGACAGCTTCAATGTTCGACAAATAACAGCAACTGCATACTTTGTTCATGTTCATCTATTAATTCAGTAATCTACATGTTTTTTTCTTCTTCTATGCTTCAGTCTTAACATCTCTGAAACATTATTCAATTACTTTGGACCTTACAACGTGATAAAGGTTCTGTAGTTGGGAACACTGGACAATCATTATAACTCCACCTCTAGTATGCTTCCAACCCACAACCATTAGAACAACAATCAACATTAAAACCTACTGCACTACTTCAGCCAGTCACTATATTCCATTCAGTCATACTTCAACGGCTTGAATATCTTTGTTAAAAAGATTAATGTGTTTTAAAAATGTTAGCGTGTTATCAGCTGGTACATCTTGAAATAAAAATCTCAAGTCATTAGTTTGGAAAAAATGACGCCGCACATGAGAGAATTCAATGCAGTCGATTAGATAGTATTTTACCATAAATGGCTCATTACAGTTTATACAAAAAGGTTGATCTTCTCTTTCAGCTGATAAGAATGTGTGAGTCTAGTATGACCTATATATAGATGAGTATGTATTTAAACAGACAGGCCTAAGCAAAAAATATAGATCACATGTTGCAAATGTGACATCTCATCAGGGTCTACACTGTTTGCCACACATCCAGGTATTTTTAGACATATTAACAGGTAATAAGCTGTATTTGTTCAACTTTAAGGATAACATGGTAAGCAGTTAAGGCATCTGAAGACTTAGGGTAACTCCAGTACAATACTTTTTACTAGGTTCAATTTCTGTAAATGAAACAGTGAACAAGCTGACTAGAAGGCAGTCGGTCACAGCACTCCACAGTTTCAGCTCATTGCTCATAGCCTGCTTGGCATGGGTGTACTTACTTCAGTTTATAAAGATCTAGTTTCAGTTTGTCTATTTCTTTGGCACTATCTTTGCTTGTCTGAAACATAAATTACACATAACTTGTAAGTCTATTACATTACCATATAAGCCAGTGCATGACAAAACCTAAATAAGACATGTGTGACCAGATCAGCCTGTACATCTATCCAGTATGGCAAGAGTTCTCGTTTATCTCTCTGGATAGCCTGGAGGCTGTATAAGGTACATGCAATCAGCAAGGACTGATCTGACAGCGTGGATGTGCAGGCTAATCTGTGTCTTCACTGGTTGCACAAGTCCTATTGTAAGTTTTGTCATGCGCTGGCTCATATATAGGTCACAAACATAGGATGTGGAACTATCAAACAGCTTAGCAGAACAGTATTGTCCATGAACTTATAGACACTGTAGGGATTTATTCTGTGCAACATATTTGTTTCATGCTCCCAAGTTTTCTCTATTTTCCTTTTTTAACCATTATTCATATTCAGAATGTACACTTGTGTTTGCAAAATGATTTGACTTTTAACTCCCAAATACCTATAATGGACTCTTCCATCTTGAAATTCTGGGCCCAGTTGTTCGAAACTAATGATGTTGTTAGTTATCGTATCATTAAAACTTTGATCATTAAATAGGCATATATGGTAGTATTTTTGCTGAAAAAAATGTGCGTAGCTTTTGCAAATAAGCTACTCACATTTTTTCAGCAAAAATATCTGTGAATTAGATATTGTACTTACTAGAACACTTAACATTTTGACACTAACAAGCTCATTAAGCTATCAATGCTTTGGACAACTGGGCCCAGATGTGTATTATTTCTAAAAGAAGTGTTTGACAAAATCAGAACAAAACAGAAAACAATGATTCCGAGTAAAACAAAAAAGAATTAAAACGCTGCTCACTAATATTTTAATTCAGTGCACAAACACATTTCTTAAGCTGTAATAAGAAAGCTGTACCTGTTCAAACTTTTGACTAGATGTATTAGATGTTGAAAGACTTCTCTCTAGGTCTGCAACTCGTTGTCGAGAGGTTTTCAATCTTCCAGTGAGATCTTCAACTTCACCTGTTTTAGCAACGGATACAACAATAAACAATTAACAATTCAATGCAAATAAATCTTTTTTCACATTTCTTGATAAAACAGTGTATGCCACAGCTTAAGCTTTTATCAAAAAATAAATATATTGTGTGTTTTGAAAAAAAAAAAACAAAAAAAAACACTCCAAAAAACCCATAAAACAGCTCATCAGGAATGCTGCATTTAACAGTTTGAAATGTTTGCAGGCCTCCTAGTGGCCCACTTTGAAAATATAGGTTTTTATACAGGTTCTTCTTCCTCAAAATATAGGTTATTTACAGGTTTTTCAATAAAAAATATAGGTTAAAGAAAGGTTCTTCCAAACTCACAATTAGATTTAAAACTGAAGAAAAAATATTCGATGAATTTTTGGGCCAAAATTATTCTGATAAGGTTGATCTGAATTTTACAAAGTCCGAGCGAGCAAAGCGAGCGAGGAAAAAAATTACAATTTCTTGACAGTTTTCATCACTTTTTTGGGACTAAAATGTAAAAATAGTAGGGTATTTTGAAGAAAAGTTAGGGTTGAGTCGCGAGAAGGTTCAAAATGTGAAAAATATAGGTTTTTGCATGAAAATACAGGCTTTTCATAAGTTTTATGAACAAAATAAAGGTTTTATAGGTTTGACACAAAATTATAGGTTATTATAGGTTTTATAGGTTTTGCTAGGAGGCCTGTGTTTGTGATATTCATGCTGTACTTTCATATAATCTGCTATGCTTTCAGGAGGTGACTAAATAAATGAGCTGCACCATGTCAATATGTGCCTTGATCAGCCTGTACATCAACAGTTTTGAAAGGTTTTCACTGTCAGTTTACAGAATCATTATATACTGTATAATACATCAATGTAAAGCAAATGCCTAAACCCATTTATGCCTGAAGTCCCATTTAAGAGACACTGGCAAACAGTGTAGACCCAGATCAGATGCCGCAAAATGCTGGGTCTGATCAGGGTCTACACTGTTTGCACAAAATCCAGAAATGCCTTCAAAACACAGCTATAATAAAAACTAACCAAACACCCCTTATATAGGAAATGAACCTGTCCAAAGAGTTGAAATAGAAGAGTCCACACAGCATAGATGGGTCAATCATATCATTTAGTTTTGCTGGCTGATCTAGATCTTCACTCTTCGCATATGCATTGATGACATTTATATCACGGCATGTCTCAAATACATGTACTTGTGTTCAGACCCCAATCCAACCAACATTTCTACCCTACATTTTACCAGAGCTTATAAGGCATTGCGGATAAAAATATGAGTGGCATTTGCTGTTACTAATGTAATGTCAATTATTGGTAATTTGGTATGGACCTTACTATGGTTTCCAACAGTTGAAGTATACCATATGAAATTGTACAAATAATAAAAATCTCCTTTTACGTAATTTAAAAATCTTCTTGTAATTCTTACCAAGCCTTTGTTCTGAGATTTTCTGTGACTGACCGAGCTGGGATTGTAATTCTGTTTTCTCTGCCACCAGTATACCTATGGTCTGGATATGAACCTGAAACCATTTTCTTAATACTTCAATCTCAAATGAAGTACAGAAAACAACTTAAACTGAACTGAAAGCAGTTATCTTCAAAAGCTTATTACCACTCTCTGGGCAGATTCAGCAGATGAAAAATTGACAATATTTTTCCTAAAAAACAGGCTTTGACAGTTCATGCAAATTGTCTCCTAAGAAGACAATTTGCAGGAGATGTCAAAACCTATTTTCGGAGAAAAAAAATCAGAAAAATATTTCAAAATATTGCCTGGTGAATTTTTTACCCAGAAAAGTGTTAAACTGCCCTTCACAACAACAGCAGAAGACATTCTAAAATATGTTTTATTTTGCCAATAAAGCAAGGCATGACATTTCATGTTAATCTAAAACCTGAAGTCTTCTTTTCTCTGACAAACAAGAGCTGTCGTAGGACAGCGAGCTCGCCTGCTGGGTACATTTTATATTGTAACATTTTTATCATTAAGCCATATAATATAGGTCACATTGACCTAGATGTATTTGTATGTAAATCATTTTGTCACATAGATATAATAATCCAGGTATGACAATTCTCCATGAAATAGTAATAAAAATAAAAGGCAAAATCACTGAAGCATGAAATATAGGTCACAATGACCTAGATATAGTAAGTGGTCATTCATTGGGTCACATGGAACTAATATCCCAGGTGTGACATTTATCCAACAAATAGTATTCAAGATATAAGGCAAAATCACTGAACCATGAAATATAGGTCACACCAACAGAGATATATTTTTACATCAATAATCGGGTCACAAGGAACTAATATCCCAGGTGTGACATTTATCCAACAAATAGTATTCAAGATATAAGGCAAAATCACTGAACCATGAAATATAGGTCACAATGACCTAGATATAGTAAGTGGTCATTCATTGGGTCACATGGAACTAATATCCCAGGTGTGACATTTATCCAACAAATAGTATTCAAGATATAAGGCAAAATCACTGAACCATGAAATATAGGTCACAATGACCTAGATATAGTAAGTGGTCATTCATTGGGTCACATGGAACTAATATCCCAGGTGTGACATTTATCCAACAAATAGTATTCAAGATATAAGGCAAAATCACTGAACCATGAAATATAGGTCACACCAACAGAGATATATTTTGACATCAATAATCGGGTCACAAGGAACTAATATCCCAGGTGTGACATTTATCCAACAAATAGTATTCAAGATATAAGGCAAAATCACTGAACCATGAAATATAGGTCACAATGACCTAGATATAGTAAGTGGTCATTCATTGGGTCACATGGAACTAATATCCCAGGTGTGACATTTATCCAACAAATAGTATTCAAGATATAAGGCAAAATCACTGAACCATGAAATATAGGTCACAATGACCTAGATATAGTAAGTGGTCATTCATTGGGTCACATGGAAGTAATATCCCAGGTGTGACATTTAACCAACAAATAGTATTCAAGATATAAGGCAAAATCACTGAACCATGAAATATAGGTCACAATGACCTAGATATAGTAAGTGGTCATTCATTGAGTCACATGGAAGTAATATCCCAGTTGACATTTATCCAACAAATAGTATTCAAGATATAAGGCAAAATCACTGAACCATGAAATATAGGTCACACCAACAGAGATATATTTTGGCGTCAATAATCGGGTCACAAGGAAGTAATATCCCAGGTGTGACATCTATCCAACAAATAGTATTCAAGATATAAGGCAAAATCACTGAACCATGAAATATAGGTCACACCAACAGAGATATATTTTGACGTCAATAATCGGGTCACAAGGAACTAATATCCCAGGTGTGACATTTATCCAACAAATAGTATTCAAGATATAAGGCAAAATCACTGAACCATGAAATATAGGTCACAATGACCTAGATATAGTAAGTGGTCATTCATTGGGTCACATGGAAGTAATATCCCAGGTGTGACATTTATCCAACAAATAGTATTCAAGATATAAGGCAAAATCACTGAACCATGAAATATAGGTCACAATGACCTAGATATAGTAAGTGGTCATTCATTGGGTCACATGGAACTAATATCCCAGGTGTGACATTTATCCAACAAATAGTATTCAAGATATAAGGCAAAATCACTGAACCATGAAATATAGGTCACAATGACCTAGATATAGTTAGTGGTCATTCATTGGGTCACATGGAAGTAATATCCCAGGTGTGACATTCAACCAACAAATAGTATTCAAGATATAAGGCAAAATCACTGAACCATGAAATATAGGTCACAATGACCTAGATATAGTAAGTGGTCATTCATTGGGTCACATGGAAGTAATATCCCAGGTGTGACATTTATCCAACAAATAGTATTCAAGATATAAGGCAAAATCACTGGACCGTGAAATCTAGGTGACCTGGACCGTAAAATGTAGGTCACCATGACCTTCACTCTCTTACACTTAAACCGATGTCACATAGTTAGCTGATGTATAACCAGTTGTGTCTATAACCTGTAGGCATATAAGATTTTACAAATGTGTCCTAGATTTTGACCCCTAGCCCCACCCCAAGGCCCACCCTGAGGTATGAACCCAGGGGTATGTTCTTTTGGAATCTCAGAAGACTCGTCCAGGTACCCAAATTCTAAATATGAATGCTCTATGAGGAGTGAAAGTCAAGATATAAGAATTTGAAAAACTTTTAACACAGTATTACAAAGGTGTCCTAGATTCTGACCCCTAGCCCCACCCAGGGGCATGAACCCAGGGGTTTATTCTCTTGGAATCTCAGAAGACCCTCCAAGGTACCTAAGTTCCAAATTTGATGCCTCTGTGAGGAGTGACTGTTGAGATATAAGCATTTGAAAAACTTTCACGCAGTGTGACGGGAACGGGAACGCAAACGCAAACGTGGACGACCGGGGTGACTATAATAGCTCTCCTTGTACTTCGTACAGGCGAGCTAAAAACAGAATGTCATTTGTTTTGCATCGCACTTTAAGGGTTAATTGTTATCAAAAATGAAGAACAGGGCCCAGCTGTTCAAGTATCGTTAGCTTAACGAGCTCGCTAGTGGTCAAAATGTTAACTTTTCTAGTAAATACAATATCCAATTCATAATTGTCTGCGGATCTGAAATGAGAGACAATGACTGTCTCATTCAGCAAGATAAGGAACATTTTCCCACAATTAACATCATATTTTTATTTGTCACCACACTACTTTCTTAAACAACTGTCATACAGAAAAAGCTGTTCTCTTATACACAGCTACATGTATCAGGATATATAATTCAGGTCCTTTTTTGCGCATGTTCTTCAAAAACAATTTTATTTTGTTGATCTCTCAAAGTTCAAAAGTTTGCAGTGAAACTTATTTTCCTATCCATAAATTTGTATATTTATGATGCATACAAGCAAACAGTAAATATAGTATTTTTAAAAGTGACATAAACACTATGAACACATGTATGGTAAATGTCCTAAAATTTTGAACAATTTATACAATACTATTTTGGCCTAAACTTTGTTGTTGTTTTTTTTGTAGCTGTTTCTTAAAATACTTAGTGGAATGGCAAACAGTGTAGACCCTGATTAGACTACTCCTTCAGGAGCAGTCTGAGCTTGGTCTGCACTGTTTTTATATCATGTCATTTTATCACTCTTTGGTATTCGAAATTTTAGGACATTTACCATATATAAGAAAATGTAATAGTTAAGTAGCCATAAACATGAATGAGAAGAAACAAACCTGCAGCTGTTCTTTCAATGGACCAACTTCTTTTGTCAGTTTGTTGTTAGCCTCACTTCTTTCTTTCTCTAACTGGGTCTGCAGACCAATAGCATGCTGCCGCTGATAAAAAATAAAACAAATTTTCTTAGTACTTGTTTGTTTGTGTTGAGGTTTTATGGCCCAGTCAACCCAATGGGGTCATGTCGAGCGCGGTCAGTTTACCTAACCACATGTTTACTGGGCAGGCTTAGTCCTCTTAAGCGGTTAACCAGTATTGTGCACATTCTTTCGCCAGAAACTGACAACTGCCCTTCTTGAATCAGCAGAAGGAAGAGAATGACCGTAGAAAATATTTCATGATCAAATTCTTAGTACTCGTGGCAACATGCATATTTAAAATACACTTTTTTTCCCCAGCAAAATATAAAAGTTGGAAATTCCTGAAGTCATCTCAATAAAACAACTATAACAAGTATCATAAATGTTTTGGTGAAAAATTTAGAAATATTTCAATGAATGAATAAAATCACACACCAACAGAGAGTTCTCAGCCATCAGTTTGTTTGTTTGTGTTGAGGTTTTACGGCCCAGTCAACCCAATGGGGTCATGTCGAGCGCGGTCAGTTTACCTAACCACACGTTTACTGGGCAGGCTTAGTCCTCTAAGCGGTTAACCAGTATTGTGCACATTCTTTCGCCAGAAACTGACAACTGCCCTTCTTGAATCAGCGGAAGGGAGAGAATGACCGTAGAAAATATTTCATGATCAATCTCCACGAAAGAATGTTGCCGACCTCGGCGGGGGTTGAACCCGCGACCTCCTGGTCTCCAGTCGGACGGCGCATCCAACTGAGCCACCGAGGCCGGCTCTCAGCCATCAGTTCAGCATCTTATGTCAGAAACTCTGTTATGATTACTGCCTAATAATGCTGGTGATCCTTCTGCTTCAATATTGTTTAACTACTACTAGACGATCAGAACCCATTTTTTTTTTATCATTCTTCTGAGTTAAGCCAAACTCCACCACCCTAAGATCGCATTTTCAGGAAGGACAACAACCCACAGAACTGAATTTTTGAAAACAATAAACATCTAAAGGATAGCATTTTTACAAAACCCCACCTACCCCTACAAAAACATATGCCATCAAATACCCTCGCCCCCCCGCCCCCACCCCAACCCCAACACCCATAAATAATTTTGATGGAACTGCCCTTAGGCACTTTTTTTTTCATCCAAAAAGTTTTTTTTATTATTTCCTCATAAAACCGATATTGTGGGTACTGACTGAAGGCCCACCACCAAAGTACTTCTAATGAGTACCCACAACATATGTTTTTTGTAAAAAAATAAAAAATATTTTTCTGAATACCCCATTTACCAAGCACTTCCCAAGTTAACAAGACACAGTTGTTCAAAGCTAACGACGTCGTTAGTTAACGATTCGTTAAAATTTTAATTGAGTGATACGCAAATATGCTAAAATTTTTTGCTGAAAAAATGTGAGTAGCTTTTGCAGTGCAAAAGCTACTCACATTTTTTCAGCAAAAAATATCAGAATATTGTATATTGAATCCGCTAAAACACTTAACGAAATGACCCTTAATGAGCTTGTTAAGCTAACGACGCTTTGAACAACTGGGCCCTGACTATTAACCCTGTCATGCTGAATAAATTAAGATGCCACACCCACTTCTAATTGTCAGCCAATCAGATTGCTTGATCCATATTGCTGATACAAATTCACATACTGAATGACAACAGTGCAGATCCAGATCAGTCTGCTCCTTCAGAAACCGACTGATCTGGATCTACATTGTTTGCAAAAGTAGGACATATCCGGGTTCAGCAGGACCAGGGTTAATGGCTAGATGTCAGATTTGTTATTCTCAAACGCAAATACAAACACCACACAGATGAAACTAACATCATTTGATGTTTGCAAATAAAATGAAAGCCTATAACTGCAGTAATATAACTTACAATTTGTTCTGCCTGTGTTACTAACTGTTCATTTGCTTGTGACTGCTGGGCAAGAAGTGCTGCTAACTCTCGATTGCGAGTCTGAAAAATAAACTCATTATATCAGGGCCCAGTTGTTCAAAGCATCGTTAGCTTAACGAGCTCGTTAAGGGTCATTTCATTAACTGTTTAAGCAGATTCAATATACAATATTCTGATATTTTTTGCTAAAAAAATGTGAGTAGCTTTTGCACTGCAAAAGCTACTCACATTTTTTCAGCAAAAACATTCAGCAAATTTGCGTATCGCTCGATTAAAATTTTTACGAATCGTTAACTAACGACATCATTAGTTTTGAACAACCGGGTCCAGATATTTAAATAGCTATGATACCAATGAGTATCAGCATTCTTCGCGTACTTTAACTTACCATCTTTACTACTGTATTCGACCTAATTACTGGATATACCCTTATAAGTGCACAGTCAAGCAATTTCATAGTCTTCAAATTACAGCTTGTGTACTTTTATCTGCTTGTTTATAAAAGCATAGGTTGTTGGTACTCATTTGTATTGCCTCCACAAGTTGAGGCTATTCAAATGAGTACCAACAACATATGCTGTTATAAAGAAAATCAGAAAAAAAAAATATTGCAAAAGTATCATTAAATAATCATCATTAAGGCATCTTACAAAGTTTTTTTTCAGTAAGTTTGAATATCCTAATTGCACAGTGTGGTAATTAGGTGGAATACAGTAATTGCTTAGGATTTCATTTTTTTGCACCAAATCAATGAATCTTCTACCTGAGGCAATTCAAAAGATATGATGACTGGTGCAAAATGTCGACAAAACTTAAGCAATGAACATATCCTTCATCTGGTACTATGTAAAATTTTACTTTGATAACCACAACAGACTGTTGTCTTATTGCATATACCACATGGAAGATTCCAGATCTCTGCAGATTTTTTCAAATACACAATCTAAAGGCAATGTCAATTCTACAGAGTATCTATGTATAATCAGTTTACACAAGATGGTAAGATGCAATGTTCTGCCAAGACATTTTTTCAGAGGGGACAGATGTCCCATGTCCTCAGGAAATGTGAGAACTTCCAATAAAAGCATGGAACAAATGAGAAAAAAAAAATCCCTTGTAGTCTGGAGACCCCTAACGTGGTAATTGGCAAACAGTGCAAACCCAGATCAGATGCTGCAGAATGTGGCGTCTGATCAGGGTGTCCACTGTTTGCAAACAATTCAACCATTTTTCTCTCGGAATATCTAAATCAAATAGCCTGACACACCTAAAATCGAAATTAGAATCATCCAACATATAGTGTGGGGAGTTCATTCAGTCTACAATGGGTTAAGAAACATACACACATTTCCTGAGACAATGTCCCTCTGAAACCAAACTAAGTGTTAATTTCAACATCAGTGCAACTGCACACAAGAACTGTTACACAAAGCTGCAGCAAAAGAGGGTTATCAAAAGATAGTTTTGATTATTTTTGCAACACAAGAATTCCGCGGAAGGCGTCATCGCACCTGCTGGGGCAAAGGTCACAGGAGCCACAATCAGAACGTGGTTATTAAATAAGTTTATTTCATTCTTAGCAGTGCTTACTTGGAAAACTGGGTTGAAAAAAATGTAGACAAAGTGTCTAGTGGGGCACATATATTCCATGCCAGTCCCATTCCCTCTAATGGCTATATCTTCAGCACTGACTTTTCGTATCATACAGCCCAATGATAATGGAATGTTGACGTAAAATGTGTAAAAGTCACTGGAGCATGAAATATAGGTCAAGGTCACGGGTCAAGGTACCTGCTAATTCAGTACATCAAGGAGAAGCACAGTGCAAGGTATGGTGGTTGTAGGCCTTATAGTTGAGGAGTTATCAAACATCAACGTAAAATGTGTCAAATATAGGTCAAGGTCATCGGGTCAAGGTACCTGCCAAGCCAGTGCAATAAGGTGAAGCACTATGCAAGGTTTAGTGGTTGTAAGTCTTATATTTGAGGAGATACCGAACATTAACATAAAATGTGTCAAAGTCACTGGAGTGCACAATATAGGTCAAGGTCACCAGGTCAAGGTACCTGCCGAGTCAATACATCAAGAAGAAGTGCTATGTAAGGTTTGGTGGTTGAAGGCCTTTGGGACAGTTGGGGACATATGGAAAGGTGATGTAAAAAGTGTAAAAGTCAATGGAGCGCAAAATATAGGTCAAGGTCACCCAGTGAAGGTACCTGCGGAGTCCGTACATTGAGGAGAAGCACTATGCAAGGTTTGATGGTTGTAGGCCTTACAGTTGAGGAGATATTGAACGTTGACATAAAATGTGTAAAAGGCACTGGAGCGCAAAATATAGGTCAAGGTCACCGGGTCAAGATACCTGCCGAGTCAGTACATCTAGGAGAAGCACTATGCAAAGTTTGGTGGCTAGAGGTCTTACACTTGAGGAGATCTGGAACATTGACGTAAATTATGTCAAAATCACTGCAGCCAAAATATAGGTCAAGGTCACCAGGTCAAGGTATCTGCCAAGTCAGTACATTGAGAAGAAGCACTTTGCAAGGTTTGATGGTTGTAGGCCTTATAGTCGAGGAGATATCGAACGTCGACGCAAAATATGTCAAAGTCACTGGAGCGCAAAATATAGGTCAAGGTCATCGGGTCAAGGTACCTGCCAAGTCAGTACATCTAGGAGAAGCACTATGCAAGGTTTGGTAGTTGTACGCCTTATAGTTGAGAAGATATGGAACGTCAACGTAAATTGTGTCAAAGTCAATGGAGCGCAAAATATAGGTCAAGGTCACTGGGTCAACATACCTGCCAAGTCAGGAGGTCAGGGAGATGTGTCATGCAAGGTATGATGGTTGTTGTAGAATTGTAGTTGATTAGAATACTAACTTCGACGTAAATGTCGAACTTCGACATAACAGAACTGTTAACAGACAGACGGACGGATGAACGGACAGACGAATGGAAAAGCGGGCACCTATGTCGCAAAGTCCGGAGGTCAGGGAGATGTTTCATACAAGGTTTGATGGTTGTTTAGTTTTGTAGTTGATTAGAATACTAACTTTGACATAAATGTTGAAGTTCCATATAACAGAACTGTTAACAGACAGACAGACTGACGGACGAACAGACAGACAAATGGAAAAGTGGGCACCTGTGTCGCAAAGTCAGGAGGTCAGGGAGATGTTTCATGCAAGGTTTGATGGTTGTTTAGTCTTGTAGTTGATTACAAGAATTCCGCGGAAGGCGTCATCGCTCCTGCTGGGGCAAAAGTCACAGGAGCCACAATCAGAACGTGGTTATTAAATAAGTTTATTTCATTCTTAGCAGTGCTTACTTGGAAAACTGGGTTGAAAAAAATGTAGACAAAGTGCCAAGTGGGGCACATATATTCCATGCCAGTCCCATTCCCTCTAATGGCTATATCTTCAGCACTGACTTTTCGTATCATACAGCCCAATGATAATGGAACGTTGACGTAAAATGTGTAAAAGTCACTGGAGCATGAAATATAGGTCAAGGTCACGGGTCAAGGTACCTGCTAATTCAGTACATCAAGGAGAAGCACAATGCAGGGTATGGTGGTTGTAGGCCTTATAGTTGAGAAGTTATCAAACATTAACGTAAAATGTGTCAAATATAGGTCAAGGTCACCGGGTCAAGGTACCTGCCAAGCCAGTGCAATGAGGTGAAGCACTATGTAAGGTTTAGTGGTTGTAGGTCTTATATTTGAGGAGATACCGAACATCAACATAAAATGTGTCAGTCACTGGAGTGCACAATATAGGTCAAGGTCACCAGGTCAAGGTACCTGCCGAGTCCGTACATCAAGAAGAAGTGCTATATAAGGTTTGGTGGTTGAAGGCCTTACAGTTGAGGACATATGGAAGGCTGACGTAAAAGGTGTAAAAGTTAATGGAGCGCGAAATATAGGTCAAGGTCACCCAGTGAAGGTACCTGCGGAGTCCGTACATTGCGGAGAAGCACTATGCAAGGTTTGATGGTTGTAGGCCTTACAGTTGAGGAGATATTGAACGTTGACGTAAAATGTGTAAAAGGCACTGGAGCGCAAAATATAGGTCAAGGTCACCGGGTCAAGATACCTGCCGAGTCAGTACATCTAGGAGAAGCACTATGCAAGGTTTGGTGGCTAGAGGCTTTACACTTGAGGAGATCTGGAACATTGACGTAAATTATGTCAAAGTCACTGCAGCCAAAATATAGGTCAAGGTCACCAGGTCAAGGTATCTGCCAAGTCAGTACATTGAGAAGAAGCACTTTGCAAGGTTTGATGGCTGTAGGCCTTGTAGTCGAGGAGATATCGAATATCGACGCAAAATATATCAAAGTCACTGGAGCGCAAAATATAGGTCAAGGTCACCGGGTCAAAGTATATGCCAAGTCAGTACATCTAGGAGAAGTACTATGCAAGGTTTGGTAGTTGTACGCTTTATAGTTGAGAAGATCTGGAACGTCAACGTAAATTGTGTCAAAGTCAATGGAGCGCAAAATATAGGTCAAGGTCACTGGGTAAACATACCTGCCAAGTCAGGAGGTCAGGGAGATGTGTCATGCAAGGTATGATGGTTGTTGTAGAATTGTAGTTGATTAGAATACTAACTTCGACGTAAATGTCGAACTTCGACATAACAGAACTGTTAACAGACAGACGGACGGATGAACGGACAGACGAATGGAAAAGCGGGCACCTATGTCGCAAAGTCGGGAGGTCAGGGAGATGTTTCATAAAAGGTTTGATGGTTGTTTAGTTTTGTAGTTGATTAGAATACAAACTTTGACATAAATGTCGAACTTCGACATAACAGAACTGTTAACAGACGGACAGACGGACGCACAAACAGACAGACGAATGGAAAAGTGGGCACCTATGTCGCAAAGTCAGGAGGTCAGGGAGATGTTTCATGCAAGGTTTGATGGTTGTTTAGTCTTGTAGTTGATTAAAATACTAACTTTGACATAAATGTCCAACTTCGACATAAATGTTGACAGACGGACGGACGAATGGACAGACATACGGAAAAGCAGACGCCTGTGTCGCAAAGTCAGGAGGTCAGGGAGATGTTTCATGCAAGGTTTGATGGTTGTTTAGTCTTGTAGTTGATTAGAATACTAACTTTGACATAAATGTCAAACGTCGACATAAATGTTGACAGACGGACGGACGGACGGACGGACGGACGGACGGACGGACGGAGGGTAAATCGGACGCCTATATCGCACCCTGCTACAAGCAGGTGCGATAAAAATGGATCTTGTGTGCACTAATGTAATCACCTTGCCCATTCAATTCCAGTGAGTTACAACAAATGTTTTTGTTCAAAATAACAAAAATTATTCTTATCACTTCAATTATTGCCACTGGGCTTACAAGAACACTGTTACTTGTCTGAGTTTGACACAATCATAGCTCTAGATAAGAAAGGTATCAGGCCCTGAGTTTATAAAACTTTTTTCATGCTCAACTCAGAGGAGCATGAAATTTGTCCTGCTAATAAATCTCAAATTACTAACAATTGAAATTTCTTTCTTGCTAAACATTGCAGAACATGAAAATTTCTCTGCTAATAAATATGAAATAGCCAACTATTGTTGGCATTTTCATATTCATTAGCAGAGAAAATTTCATGCTCAGCTGAGTTGAGCATGAAAAAAGTTTTATCACCTCAGAGCCAGGTAAACATTTTTTCTTATTTCTTAATAAAAACCTATGCTGTGGGCACTTATTAGAAGCAACTTGGTGAGGTGTTTCTAATGAGTGCCACAACATATGTTTTAGTGGAGAAATAAGAAGAATACCTATACTTTTTGGTTGAAAAAAAAAACCTGCCTTATCTAGAGCTATGCTAAAGGAATTTACTGAACCGGCACCATGGCTCAGTGGTAAAGCATCCGCTTTGTGACCAGGAGGTTGCTGGTTCAATCCCCGGCCGGGTCATACCAAAGACTTTTAAAATGGTACTAGCTGCTCAGCATTAAGAAAACAGAGCTAGAACTGGTCAGCTCAGTGTCAGTATAATGTGACTGGGTGGAATATCATGTCAAAGTGTCTGGGGCGTGATATTTCAGTGAGGCAGCACTCTAAAAGTGAGCACTGAGCTCCCTGCCACATCCAGACACCGTCGCGATATGACTGAAAGATTGCTGAAAGCGACGTTAAGCCCAAATCAAACAAACAAACAAGGAATTTACTCACTTCAAGTTCTCTTATGTCTGAATGAACATCTTCAGTTTCAAATGCTACTGGTGACTGCAAATAAAAACAACACATCAGTATTTCAGCAAATGTGATTATCAATATCAATATTTTTTCTGATTGCTCCACAAAAAAAAAACTGTTATGGCAACTTAACCCTAGTCCTGCTGAACCCGGATATACACTGCCTTTACAAACAGTGTAGATCCAGATCAGTTGGCTTCTGAACCCTAGTCCTGCTGAACCCAGATATACACTGCCTTTACAAACAGAGCAGATCCAGATCATTTGGCTTCTGAAGAAGCCAACTGATCTGTTCAGAAGCCAACTGATCTGGACATTTAGTATTTAAATTTACATCGACAGTCTTGATCAAGTAATCTGCTTGGCTGAAAACTGGAAGTGGGCATGGCATCTTAATTTATTTAGCATGACTAGGGTTAACCTTTAAAGTGCCAATAACAATGACAGCAGACATTTTGTAATATTTTTTCAGAGAAAATAAAGCTTGACATTTCATGTTCTGCATGTTATGAGGTGTTCAGCCATCATGCTTATTTCCTGCAGGAGTAATGACAATTTTATCTTACTGTTGTATTTGATGCAGTCAGATCAATATGGTGTTGCTTCATTTAATTTAATCATTGCTAAATTGATGATGAATGTCCCAGACATTTCAGTTGTCTCAGAATTTGTGTGACTTTTACCTGACCTGGTCTAGTGATGGTCTCAAGTCCTGGCTTTGGTTACTTGATACTAACAGGTCTGTTGCAGAGCGACCATGAGATCAAACATATGGAGGCCAAATTATGATTATTTTTGCATTTAATGACTCTTCCAACATTATTTAAGTCATAGCAAGGCAATGAAGGGTTGAGAAAGAAAGCTGTCTGCAACGGTGTCATATTGTCATGAGGTGAATTGTGCCTCCGGTGAAATCTGAATCCACAGCCTTATGATCTGCCACCGAAAGCCCTAGCTGTTCAACCATATGGATGCTTTAAGGCCAATTTTATTCAGTTATTTTTATCATACTGGTAAATACAGTTGACATAAACATGAGAGAAGTTTTATTTTGGAAACACTTACCTCAGCCAGAATACCATTTATCTGGCGAGACAACTGATGCAAGCTTTCTGTGGATGCTGTAGGTCTGAAATGAAAAACAAAAAACAAAAATACTTCATGCATAGCTTCAGATAAGACAGGTAGCCAAATAAATAATTTTCTTATTTTTTTCAGTAAAAACACATGTTGTGGGTGCTCATTAGAAGCACCTTGATGAGACACTTTTAATAAATTTTCTTGGAGAAATTAGAAAATATCAGTACATTTTTTGTTAAAAAAATGTAAGAAAACTGCCTTTTCTGCATAACTCCAGATAAGAGGGAGTAGCCACATGACATTTTATTTCTCTATGAAACCATATGTTGTGGGTACTCATTAGAAGCTCCTCAATGATGCATTTCTAATGAGTGCCCACAATATATGTTTACATGGAGAAATAAGAAAAATATCAACCTTTTTTTTTTTCGCTGAAAATAGTGCCTTATATGGACCTATGACTTTATCAATAACATGAAAGAAGTACAAACTACTATGATGTTAAATCCTGTTTTCTTAAAAATATACAAAAATTATTGCGAAATATTGTCTGCTGAAAATTTTAGCCAGAGTGCTAAATGTTAAACAAGTCCATTTAAATATGTGTTGATGTGTCTATAAACTGTTGCAAAGTGGCAAACAGTGTACACAGCCTACAGCAATAACATAAGTTATGAATAATATAATGATTTGAAAATAATGCTGAAACAACATGAATGACTGTTTGTTCAAATTTAAATAATGCTTTTAGCAATCTTTCAGTCAATGTGATGGTGTCTACATCTAGTAGGTTCACAATGCTCACTGGTAGAGTGCTGCCTTTGCAAATATCACACTCAAGATACAATATATTCTACCCAATCCAGAGCTCAGCCTAGATTTCTCTGCCAATGAGAAGTTTTACTGTTTACCAATACCATATTCGATCTAATTACTGCACATACCCCTATAAGCGCACAGTCAAGAAATTCCTTAGTCTTCATATTACAGTCAGTATAGTTTTTCCTTACTTCTTTAAAAGACATATGTTGTGGGCAATCATTTGAACTGCATCGACTTGTTGATGCAATTCAAATGAGTACCCACAACATATGCCTTTATAAAGAAAATCAGAAAATAATCACATAATCATCATCAAATAAGTCCTTTTCTGATCTTTTTAGAGTGTATCCTTAATAGGTAGATATATATTTTACCACAAATGAGAGTTCCCAGTAATTTTGAAAAACCTAAGTGCACAGTGCCGTAATTAAATTGAATACAGTATTTTTTTGTTTTGAATACAGTGAGAAGTTTTGGTCAAAATTTCAAATTTCCATACAATGTTCTTCTTCTTTAGCTTCAAACAGTGAGATTTATTGAAATGGGGCTTAACAACATGTCAACCTTTATGGGTCAATTTGTGTCATCTCCCAGAGAAAGGGAGAAAAGAGATAGAAGAGATAGTAGAGATGAAAGAGAGGGACAGGGAAGAAAGACAAACAGGAAGGAAAATGAAGAAACAGAAGAAATAAAAAAAATTCCCCCTCCATCCTTACCTGCTACAAGGATAGCAGGCCTTGCCCAACTGTAAGCCAATCTCAGTTGGACGCCCCGGTGACGTAAGATACACAACACCTTCGCCACACCTGACCACCCTCTCCAAACAGTGAGAAGTTTGTCATTGCAAAAGAGACTTTTCTCCCAATCATCCCCTAGGATAAGCCCTGTAGTCATATTTTACTAACATCAGGCCCACCAGATCTAGCTATACAGTCTTAATGTTAAGTGTCAAGTAAAAGAACATTTTAAAGTATTTGGCTAAGGATCTAACCACAGCCTTCCGGACACAAGCAGATGCTCTATCAACAAGATAACTACACTTTGAAGCTGAAACAATATTTAAAGCATAAGTCTCTTAATTAGCTCATTTGTTGTGTTAATGCAGTGACTTGACATCCACAACTCATACTATATTATTCAAGATGCTCAAAAACACAAATATACTATATATATGTATAAAGGCATGTGGCATGCAGAAAATATTCTTGTTCGATTTTCAGCAGGACACTGAATTACGTGGTACAAGGTACATAAAGCCCATATCAACCCCTGCTTCCAGAATTTATTTGTTTGTTGGTGGTGAGGTTTTAATGCCCAGTCAACCCAATGGGGTCATTTCAAGTGCGGTCAGTTTACCTAATTGAGAAATAGTGTAAACCAAGAGGAGTATTTGGTGATAATTTTGGGGTAATTTTTGTTATTTCTCCAGAAAAAACATGTTATGGGTACTCATTAGAAGTGCCTCACTGAGGCACTTCTAATGAGTACCCACAACATATGTTTTTATGAAGAACTGGAGAAAACTATCCCAGCATGATCACCAAATACTTCTTAACAAGTCCTTCAAAACCCTGATCAAACTGCTCCCTTTGGTATGTTGTACAATATTTATTAAGGTATGTCTGGTCAGATATTTAAGGTAAAAGACATTTAATGAGATCCTGAGCTTCATTTTCCAGGGATAAAAAAAAAGAGAAAGAAATTATCACATCTGCCACATGTTAAATTCCATCTATAGCAGGCCCAGGGTTAGTGGTCCTCAGTAAGATACAAGATAGGGAATACAAGAAAAATTCCCAATGCACTAGATAAGAAGGGTCTACACATCTCTGGATAAGTAGGATATTCCAATGAATACTTTTTATGTACATTGTATTTCTCAGAAGGAAAAGATGTTGTGGGTATGCATTAGAAACTCCAAGCTAAAACCATTTTAATTTGTACCCACAACATATTTCCCTGGGAAAAAAAAAATAATTGCTTGAAAATGAGGAGCTGTGGTATATAGATTTTCTTATTTTTCCCTGAAAACAAAGGCAGTGACAACATCACATTACCAGTAAAATTCTAAATAAATGACACAACATGCTTCTTCAGAAGCCAACTGATCTGGATCTACACCGTTTGCTAAGACAAGGCATGTCGTGTTCAGCAAGAGAAAGGTTCACAACATGTCTGAGGAAAAACATACAGCCTTTCCAAACAGAAAACAACTTTATTCTACATGCAGCCAGCATAGACTCAGATCAGCCTCTGTATCCACTATCTGATCAGTCTACACTAGTTGCTAACATAATGTATGGATCTTAATATTCTATTTGCAAACAGAGCAGACCCTTATCAGACTGTGTGGGTGTATGCTGACTGTGTATGTGATAAGGGTTGTTCTTTATTTGGAGGGGCACATACTGTATGGTAAGTGTCCTAAAATTTCATACTATACAGAGAACTTGTTAAAGAGGAATATTTGGTGATAATTCTGGGATAATTTTTCTTACTTCTCCATAAAAATGTATGTTGTGGGTATCCATTAGATGCGCCTTGCCAAAGCGCTTCTCATGAGTACTCACAACATATGTTTTATGGAGGAACTGAGATGTTTCATAGAGAAACAGAGCAAATTACCCAAAATGATGATCAAATACTCCTCCATAACAACTGCCCTTTGATACAACATTTCTGGCAAAATAGCATATACAAACAGTCTTAAAGAAGCAGACTGATCTGGGTCTACACCAGGTCTTTTGAGAAACAGATGTATGAAAATCAAACTTTAGTCCAGAAAAGTTTGGAATCAACGGTTCAAAATTTTAGGACATTTACCATAATCAGAACATTGTTTACTTGTCCCATGCAGTCTGGCAAACAGAATTTTACTCCAGTAGAGTTGTTGCAAACATACTATTAAGAGTATAGTCACATGCAAAAACAGTAATTATCAAGGGGACTGATACACTTTCAGGGGCAACAACTCTGTCACAATTGTTTTTGCACCCTTCTGAAACGAGGTCTACTCTAAAGGGAAAGAATTTGCTCCCAAGGGGAGCAAATTCTTTCCTTGTAGAGTAGACACCTCTTCAGAAGGGGATTACAAACAGGAAGTCACACAGTTACTCCCTTGGCAGAAATGGTAGAAAACCCAGTGTATCCAGTCCTATTAAGATATAAATTAAAGTAATCCAAATATGCTCAATGAGAAACTACCATAAACGTGTGTATATCTTATCTAAATAGGACAGTCCCACTATCAAATACAATCACTCAAAGGCCAATGTGGCAAAGAGTAACACACACAGCTCTAGATAAGACATTTTTTTTTTCAATAAAAAAGTGTTAATTTTTCTTATTTCTCCATTAAATTTGTTTGTGTTGAGGTTTTACGGCCCAGTCAACCCAATGGGGTCATGTCGAGCGCGGTCAGTTTACCTTACCACACGTTTACTGGGCAGGCTTAGTCCTCTAAGCGGTTAACCAGTATTGTGCACATTCTTTTGCCAGAAACTGACAACTGCCCTACTTGAATCAGCGGAAGGGAGAGAATGACTGTAGAAAATATTTCATGATCAATCTCCACGAAAGAATGTTGCCGACCTCGGCGGGGGTTGAACCCGCGACCTCCTGGTCTCCAGTCGGACGGCGCATCCAACTGAGCCACCGAGGTCTTCTCCATTAAAACATACACTATGGAACTCTATAGAAGATCATCTGCCAAGCACTTCTAATGAGAATGATAACACCGGTTTTTGTGGAGAAATAAAAAAAAATATTTATCAGCATACCCATCCCATCTAGAGTTATAAACTAAGCTGTGATACACAAAAAGGGCCTTAGTGTTAAGACTTGTCAATCATTTATCTTCCAAAGAAATTAATTCAAGTATATGTAAATTGTAGCTACTGATTATAGAACTGGAAAACACACACACACACACACACACACACACACACACACACACACACACACACACACACACACACACACACATATATATACATTTTTTTTTTTTTGTATTTTTCAGAGAAAATAAGGCTTGCCGTTTCAAGTGAATCATCTGCTAAGCAGATGATTCACATGAAATGCCAAGTCTTATTTTCTCTGAAAAAAAAAATGAATGTCATCTACAATTTTGCTTAGCTCTTTAACAGTTAAACAAAGATTACAGCAAAAAGGTTCACCATAAGAAAAATGCCTTGCCCCATGTGACATGCAAACTGTGAAGGTCTTGATCCATCAACACAACCAGAGTGGTTGTGTTCCTTTGTTTACAGCCTCATTATAATTCGATTCATTAAAAGTGTATCTTAGATATACATGTAATGCTTTGAAGCTATGGCTCCCAAATACTTATTTCCCTATGGTTTCAATATATTTCATAAGTTCTGCACAGGAGGGGTCTCCATATAAATATTTTTCTTCTTTCTCCAGGAAAACATATATTGTGGGCATACAGTGCATCTTCTAACAATAGCCACCCTTGGGAATGCATAAAATTGGCTGCTGTTGAGAAGTGGCTATTGTAGAGTGGTTAAATAAATAGGAAAACAGTCCCGTTGTTCAAAGCATCGTTAGCTTAACAAGCTGGTTAATGACAAACTTGTTAACTGTTGTAGGTAAGGTATTTTCAAACACAATGATATTTTTGCTGAAAAAATGTGAGTAGCTTTTGCTACTCACATTTTTTTCAGCAAAAAATATCAATGTATTTGCCATACTTCAAGATAGAAATTTTAACTTCATGTTAGCTAACATCTTCGTTAAAGTTTGAAAAACTGGGCCCAGGACCCAGTTGTTCAAAGCGTCGTTAGCTTAACGAGCTCGTTAAGGGTCATTTCGTTAACTGTTTTAGCAGACTCGGTATACAATATTCTGATAGTTTTTGCTGAAAAAATGTGAGTAGCTTTTGCACTGCAAAAGCTACTCACATTTTTTCAGCAAAAAATTTCAGCATATTTGCGTATCACTTGATGTAAATTTTAAGGAAAAGAATTACAAAAAAAACAAAACAAAAAAACCTACAGCTTTCAGCATATTTACCAACAGAATGTATCAAATTCCTTTACAGCTATTGTAACAGATTATGCAATCAGGGCTCAGTTGTTCAAAGCATCATTATCTTAATGACCTCGTCACGTTAGCTAACATCTTCGTTAAAGTTTGAAAAACTGGGCCCATGACTTTGGGAAATCTGAACAGTGACTTTTATAGGGAGGCCGCTGTTGTTGAGCTGTGACCATTCTTGGCGGATCCACTGCTGAATCAGATAAGGCAATGTTTTCAACCAAACAATACTATTATTTTTCTTATTTCTTAATGAAAACATATGTTGTGGTACTCATTAGAAGTTTCTTACAGAGGCACTTCTAATGAGTGCCAACAATATACGACTTTTTTTTTTTGTTTCTTAAAGAAGTATATAAAAGGTGTGGATATATCCCCTTATCTGGAGATATGATGCCAATATTCTTTTTAATGGAATTGAATCATTTTATCTATAATAGTTTTAGTCCTGTTATAATGATGTTCACATATAATGATATGCTATTAATAATGATATGCCATGACCCTAGCATTATAAGGACTGCCCTGTGCTTGTATTCTGACTTTGCAGAATCTAAGCCAGAAGAATAAAAGTTCAGACTGTGACTGACTAGGCCTTCACAATATACACATGACCCCAGGCAAGTTTTCTCATGAAGCAGCTGAAATAATAAGAACCACAACTCATGCTAACATCCAGGATTAATTAACTTGGCCCATCTGTTCAAAGAAGCTGAACAAAGTTGTTAAACCAACATAATTTTAATTAAAATGTTAACCCCTGCTATGCTGAATAAATTAAGATGCCACGCCCACTTCTAATTTTCAGTCATTCAGATAACTTGATTAAGGATGTTGATACAATTTCACATACTTAATGACAAAGAAGCCAACTGATCTGGATCTACACTGTTTGCAAAGGCAGAGTTTATCTGGGTTCAGCAAGACAAGGGTTAAAGTAAAGAAATTTTGAGGGGAATTGACTCATTTTCAGGCAAGGCAATTCTTTAAAACTGCTTTTGTTTCTCTTTGGAAGCAAATTCTTTCTTTTTAGTGTAGATCCCTCTTCAGAAAGCGCTTGGTGTGCAGGAAAGCAAACAGGAAAACCACAAAAGTTGTCCCTTTTGTCAAATAAAAGCACGGCAAGCATAATACCCTGCCACAGCAATTATTTGTTTATGTATTAAAGTTATCGTTGCGAAAATGTCTGGAAAGAAAATGATGGAGGGACAGATAACAATCCTAAACCAGATCTTGATAATATCAATGGACAGATAACAATCCTAAACCAGATCTTGATAATATCAATGCATATAGCAAGTTTGTTTAAATGGGATTGTTATTTACTCAAGTTATCGTCCTGAAACGAAAATATGGACATGTCTCAGGCAGATAACTCCGTAAAAAATTGACGAAATTTGCCCATTAGCAATTCCAAACCAGATCTCCTTAATGTCAATGCATATAGCAAGTTTGGTTAAAATCCCTTTTTATTCACTCAAGTTATCGTCCAGAAACGAAAATATGGGCATGTCTCGAGCAGATAACTACGTAAAAATTTGACAAAATTTGCCCATTAGCAATTCCAAATCAGATCTCCTTAATGTCAATGCATATAGCAAGTTTGGTTAAAATCCCTTGTTATTTACTCAAGTTATCGTCCAGAAACGAAAATATGGGCATCACGGACACTCCGTAAAAATTTGACGAAATTTGCCCATTAGCAATCCCAAACCAGATATCCACAATATCAATGCACATACCAAGTTTGGTGAAAATCCATAGACGTTTACTCAAGTTATCATCCGGAAACGAAAAACGGATGAACGGACGGACTTACGTACGACTGACGGACGTACGTACGACTGACGGACGTCCAACGTGAAACCATAATACCCCGCCACTATCGTGTGGCGGGGTATACAATAGTGGTGGGGTATAAAAATAACAAAAAATCTACTTAAAGTGTATTTAATTCCTTAAATACAATTACATGTATACAAAATGGGTGACTGTGTCACACTCTGAAAGCAGGCTAAACAAAAGCGTAGCGATAGCTAAAATTTCTGTCTGAAAATGTTTTGAAAAAGTTGATTTAATAACTTTGTTAACCTAATAATGATTTGAACAACTAGGCCCTGAAGACTAGCTAATAAAGTCAACCATTTTTACCTTGACATATTTTTAATATATCTCCCCTTCCAAGCACTACAACAAAAGGAAATCAAATAGTTGGCTATGGAATTTCACGACAGCTGCTGTCTTTACCCTAAATATTCAATCAGTTATGCTGGAGCAAACTGTGTTGGTTGGCCGGGTTGGAGTTTAAAGCCCAGTCAACATTATTAAGGTCAGTCAAGTTGGTCAATTTACATAATTACACTTTTCCTGGGCAGGCTTAATCCTCTTAGTGGTTAACTGGTAATACTTGTACATGTTCTTTCACCAGAAACTGACGCCTATGTGCAAACTGTTTAGACCCAGATCAAACTGCTCTAAAAGCAGTTTGATCTGGGTCTACACTGTTTGCCATTCTTGTCATATTTTCCAAACATATTTCTTGTAGTCAAGGGACTTTTTTCAGTTTGTAAGAAATATAACATACAGTTGACTCTCGTTATCTCGACCCCTCTTATCTCGATCCTATCACTTATGTCGAACTGATTTCTAAGTCCCGATTATTTTCCCTATGTATTTATTGTATTTCAGCTTCACGTATGTCGAACTACTTTTATGTCGACACTTCGGCTATCTCGTCCATCATTTTCAGTCCCTGAATATATTTTTCACAGTTTTTACTACCGCGTATCTCAAACTCGGACCATGACGAAGGAAAAAAAATGTAAGATGCGGCGCCGCCGGTCTCTCAGTTAATGAAAATCATAATAGGCCATTGATAAATAAATCAATATTTTAATTTTCCCCTTTGTCCAGGTAATTACAAACAACACAAACAATGTCTAAAATCCGTAATTATGAAATCACGTGCGTGTCGAGTCGGGTTTGACACGCGGCGCTCAACACCGTCTCGTGTCATTGATTTGTAAGATAAAAAGCGGCCCAGAATAGTGTTATGGAAGATTAATCAACGAAGTTTCTTTAATTTATTGTTCAGATATGCTCTTCACTATTGAGTACTGTCCGTCTGAATGATATCAGCGTCTTCAAGAAAAGTCAGTGCGCGACAGATTCCGACTCAGATCAGCCTGTATTGATCAGGCTAGCTAAGTCTGAATCTTCGCTTGTTACTCTTTGGTCAGGCGGTGCTCTTTGGTAAGCCCAGATAAGGCTCATGCGTATAATGGAAAATTCGTGGGCGTGCAGGCTGATCCGAGTCTTTGACAGTCGCACAGTCTTCTAATAGGAGTTGTCGTGCACGGCCTCAAATAGACGAATCACACGTGACCCTTCCGAACCTGTAGACTGGTACGGATACCTGCACAAATAGTGTAGGTCCAGATGAGACGGTTCATAACGAGCTTTCTCTGCAGGATCTACAGTTTGCCGCGCTGAGATGGTTGGTTTATGCTAGGGGAGATGATCCAAACTAGCTTACAGCTGCCGCTTAACATTGTAAGAGTTTTATGCGAAAGCGGAAACCAGTCAACTCTTTAGCGAGTCATCTATGTGAAGGGAGCTAATCCAAACCAGTTCATAACGTATAGCTAATACAACCCGGAAACCAGTAATTTATTTATAGCTCATATGGAAATCCAAATTTGCAGGAGTATTAAAAGACAATAAGAGACGTTTGAAATTTATTATTTTTAACATTTATTGATGATATTATTCCAAGAGAACCATTGCATCTCCTAAAACTGAAGTACGCGTAAATTATTTAAGTTGCCATATGCCTTCCAAGCACGTTTCGGCGAACAGAGAGGCGAACAGTCGTCATACCTATGACGTCACAATTTGGTTGTCTCGAACTACTGATAACTCGAACATTTTTATCAGGTCCCGTGAAGTTCGAGATAACGAGAGTCGACTGTATTGAGGAGTAAGTGTCTGAATATTTAGGGTAATTATGGTATCTTTCTGTTAAAGCTTTATATGGTAAATGTCCTAAAATTTTGAACACTTTATTCCATAGTGTTTTGGCTTAAATTTTGCTTTTTATGGAGTTTCTTAAAATACTTAAATGGAATGCCAAACAATGTAGATGCATAGCAAACTGCTCCATCAGGGTCTGCACTGTTATAATTATGGCATTTTGTCAGAAACTTTGGTGTATGAAACATTAAGACATTTACCATAACATTTAAATGATATATATTCTCTAAAACCAAAGATATATGAGCCAGTGCATGATAAAACCTACAATTAGACTTATGCGACCAGCAAATCCGCGCATCCACGCAGTCTAATCAGTCTTCGCTGGTCGCATGTGCCTTCTACAGTCTCCAGGCTATCCAAAGAGAAATGAACAAGAACCATTGCCTTAACTGGTGGATGTACAGGCTAATCTGAGTGTTTCCTAGTCACACACGTCTTATTGTAGGGTTTGTCATGTGTTGGCTCATATTTTCATAGCTCAAGATACCAGGACTATCCAGATAAACACTTTTTTCTTACCCTTTGTCATGCTGAATAAATTATGGTGCCACGCCTTTTCAAATTTTCAGCCAATCAGATTACTTGATCCAGATTGTTGATATAAATTCACATACTGAATTGCAAATAGTGCAATCCAGATCAGTTGGCTTCTGAAGAAGCCAACTGATCTGAATCTTTTGTTTGTTTGTGTTGAGGTTTTACGGCCCAGTCAATCCAATGGGGTCATGTCGAGCGCGGTCAGTTTACCTAACCACACGTTTACTGGGCAGGCTTAGTCCTCTAAGCGGTTAACCAGTATTGTGCACATTCTTTCGCCAGAAACTGACAACTGCCCTTCTTGAATCAGCGGAAGGGAGAGAATGACCGTAGAAAATATTTCATGATCAATCTCCACGAAAGAATGTTACCGACCTCGGCGGGGGTTGAACCCGCGACCTCCTGGTCTCCAGTCGGACGGCGCATCCAACTGAGCCACCGAGGCCGGCTGATCTGAATCTGCACTGTTTGCAAAGGCAGGGTATATCCGGGTTCAGCATGACAAGGGTTAATTCTGCATGAAAATACATGTTGTGAGTACTCATTAGAAACACTTTGGTCAGACATTTCTAAAAAGTACCCAGAACACACATTTCATGGAGAAGTAAGAAAAATATCAACACCCTTCAGTTGAAAAAACATCTTATCTAGAGTTATGTACTTTGAACCATAAATGGCAGTAATGTTCCTTAAATAGTCCTCTAGTACATGTATACTTTAAAAGGTATTTTTTCAACTGGTGCCTATGCCAGTAGTGGAAAACTGAGCATCTCTAAATGTATTATGCAGGATTCATTCAAGTTGGAGAATCATGACCCATGGTCCCCTTGTTAAATATTATTGAAAAAAGGTACTGTTATACAACTAAGGAACTTGTTGAAAAATTCATTTTATCATGTGCAATTATTTAGTAGTCCAAAACCTTGTTTGAAGTGCACAAATAATTCTGAATATGTCTGCTTGAAATTGTTTTGGAGATCCAGCTCAGTAAAACAAAAGATAAATGAGATACAAGAAAATATGTTTCTATTAACGCTTAAAGTGCCATTCAAAACTGTAGCAGATAACCTTCTATAATAGCAGATGATTCACATGAAATATCAAGCCTTCATTTTCTTTGGAAATGAAAACAACAAGAAGTGTCAATAAGCAGTGCTGGACGGACAACATGAAAACAGTATACCCCAACCCACACGAAACACAATTTGCTGAGGGTGTAAAAATAAAGGGAAACTGATACAATTTCATGGGAGACAACTCTGTCAAAACTTCTTTGCTTCCTTCTCAAAAGGGGTCTAGTACTGTCTACTTTAAAAGGAAAGAATTTGATCCCCATGGAAAGCAAATTCTTTCCTTTTAGAATTGACCTCTTTTCAGAAGATGCCTGATGTGCAGCAAAGAAAACAGGAAGTCATGAAAGTTGTCTCACGTGAAAAAAGGTGGAAAAAAAGTACCGTGAATCCTGGCCCTGAGGTTATAAAACTTTTTTCATGCTCAACTTAGCTGAGCATGAAATTTGTTTTGCTTATAAATCTTAAAATACTGACAAAATTTTGAAACTTCTTTCATGCTCAACTCAGCTGAGCCATGTGAAATTTCATGCTCAGTTGAGTTGAGCATGAAAAAAGTTTTATAACCTCGTGGCCAGTTCTCTGTTCAAAGAATGTTGTGACTGGCACTTCAAGGGCTAATAAGCAGCCATTTACCAAAAAGATCAGCTTCAACAGGCCCTCTAAATATTTAATATTTACCTGTATTCTGATTCTACTTCTGGCAAAGTCAAGACCTGAAACATATTTACCAAATTATTATTATTAATATGTGACATGAGATGACATAGCTCCAGATAAGACAGGGTGCTATAAATAGTTCTCTTATTTCTCCATGAAAACATACATTGTGGGTACTCATTAGAAGCACATCAATGAGGCGCTTCTATTGAGTACCCAAAAAGTATAGAAATAAGAACAATATCAATACTTTTAGCCCATTTTGAGAAGAGATTTTTTATACATTTTAAGCATATTCTTTTCTACTAGAATGGTCTCCCTTTGAATAGGAGACGAAAAACTTTCTGTTCTGAGCTACTTCTATTCAGCTTGACCCTTTCAATCAGGTAGACCAAAACAGAAACAGTAAATTTCCAAAGGAGACGGCTCATAATGAGCCATTTCATCAGGGATCTACTTTGTTTGCCATTCTTTTCTGATTTTAGACTGAAACCCCTATTGCATCAGTGAACTGCAACATATCCAAATTCAAGGCTGGAAGAGTCCACTTCAGAAACTTGAGGATGAAAGGGTTAAGCAGTATGCAATTTCTTTCCCATGTATAACATATAAAGTTTGTCTGAAAGCCACTTGCCCTTCAGACTTCATTTTCCTTTTTCACATAACGAAAACAAAGGTATACCACCTGGGCTGTGGAAATACAATACCCGACTCGTCTAACATCCCATTGCCCTGAGAAGTAAGAAAGTTCATTTTTTCTTATTATTTTTTTTTTTTTTTTTTTGTCCTGGGACCAGGGTTTCATAGCTCTTGCTAAGAAGAGTATCTAGATTATGAGATATATATATTTCTTATTTCTCAAAGAAAATGTATGTTGCTAGTACTCATTAGAAGCACCTCAAAAAAAACATATGTTGCGGGCATTCATTAGAAACATCTCACTGAAGCACTTCTAATGAGCACCCACAACATGTGTTTTCTTCTAGAAATAAGATTAATACCAATTTTCGTGCCAGTAAATCTTAATTGGACAAGTGGGTTTTGACCATTTATTGTCTGTGGACAAGAAATAAAATTTATTAATTCCAAAGAAGTTTCAAAACTTTCACTTGTCCTGCACAAAAGGCAAGTTGAATTTACACCATTAACAAGACTGTAAAAATACAAACCTGTGCAGTAACTGGCTGGTTTATAGAATCACTCTGTCGATACCCTGTCTCTCCAAGTGTTTGATTACTTGACACAGCAACTGGTGTTTCCTCTTTATCAATCTCCTCAGTAACCTGATTACTTCCAATCACAGTTATACCGGGTTCAGAACTGTATCTATTATCACTGTCTGTCACACTATTTAATACTACTGGGTCTACTGCAGCTTCAGAACTAGTGTTTGTGGTATCTATAACCTCACTGTGAATTGTGTCTTTGCTTGGGATAGAACTGTCAACAATATGCTTCTTTGATGCTTTTGAATCACGAGTTTTGGGTGAATTTTTACCAGATTTCTGGAACTGCTTCAGCTGCAAGAAAAAAGTAATTATTTTCCCTGAATATTCGGACACCTTAAATGCTTACTATACTGCTCTAAGATCTGATAAGTCCCATTTTCTACCAGTAACCTGTTGATGTGTTTAACCCATTTTAGTCTGAAGACCCGCAAAAAGGTATTCAGTGCAGACCCAGATCAGATGCCATAAAATATGTCACCTGATCAGGGCTCCACTGTTTGCAAACAGTTCAGCTTTTTAACTCTCTGTATATCTAAATCACATAGCCCAATATAATTAAAACTATACTCTTCCAATATATAGTGTGAGATTTTATTCAGTCTAAAATGGGTTAAAAACTGTTGAATAAGTGGCAAACAGTGAAGACCCTGATTAGATTCTGTGATATGCAACAGCTGATATGGGTTCACACTATTTGATCAGACCTATCTGCCCCAATATGCAGGGTAAATACCAAAAATACATGAATAAATACTAAAACTACTACAACATGATAAGCAGGTATCACAAAGTCCAACATCCGACACCAGACACATCAGTCAAATACTTGCTTTGATCTTGTGAAAAATGTAAACAAGTTTACAGTCGAACTTCGATGGTTCAAACCCCTTGAAAATCTATTCGAGACAGCGGTAGTTCAAGCCACGGAGGGTTACTATTCGTGCCATACACGGAGGCATAATGGAGATAATCGTGGGATATCTTTTCGGTGTTTTATATTATAAACGTATGTTGTGTATACTCATTAGAATTGCCTCATTGTGGCAATTCTAATGAGTGCACACAGCATACATTTGCAAGATAAAATAAGAAAATCCCCCTAAATTATCTGCATATCGTATTTGGACGAAATCCCTGTGGACTCAAGCACGTGTTCGACTCGTCCATGGTAAACGAGCCATCGGGGTTCGAGCCATTGAAGTTCTACTGTACTTTAATTTTCTGTGACCAATGTCAGATACTTAACAAAGCTTCCTGAATATTCCCACACAGTATACTTAACCCTAGTCCTGTTGATCCCTAGTATGCTCTGTTTTCACAGTGTCGATCGTGATCAGTTGGCTTCTTCAGAAGCCAACTGATCTGGGTCTGCACTGTTTGTCGTTAAGTATGTGAATTTGTATCAACAACTTGGATCAAGTGATCTGATTGGCTGAAAATTAGAAGTGGGCATGCCCTCTTAATTTATTCAGCATAACAAGGATTAAAAGTGCAACAAATTATATGCTTTTATGTTTCAGTTGTTTGCAGTATTGAGTAAGAATGAAAAAGATATTGAAGCTGGTTGTAAAAGCTTCTTAAGGTTCCTTACACAGCTGATACAAGTAGGATGCAAAGAAGAGGTCCATGACAGTGACTGAAGATTACAATGTTCTGCAGACAAAAATTATGTACACTCTAAACTAATACAGAATGCAATGTATGTAATATATCAAAAAAATATTGTTTGTTTTCTTTTTGTTTCTACACAACTTTAATAAAACAAACTACATGTTTTCCTATTTAGGGCATTCAAGGAACAAATAAATATAGGAGGTAACCCTTCATACAATGATTAGTGATTAAAAACAGACCAGTAAAAATGAAAGACTACTTCAGCATAGGCTTCAGCATAGGCCAGACTTCTCATTAGGATTCTGAAAATGGAAGTCCTAAAGCATTTCCAAAATGTAGGAGACCTGCAATGCAATTCTGCTGAATTTCTGAAGCCACTCAGTGGGTCTCTGCAACTCATAAAAACCAAAAAGTAGATAAAACACTACCCAGTGGGCCTGGTTTTGATCCTGCTCTGGATACAACAGACCTAAGAAATTAGCAAAATGACTTGTATTATTCTAGAATTTGTGCTTCCAAATACACTAATTGCAAGCTAAATGTAATTTCTGTAGTTTGGCAAATGCCAGGATTTATTTATATCTACACTAACTACATGTATACATGTAAGTCAGAGAAGAGATGCACTGTCTTGTTTGTGCATAATTTCAGAATTTTCACTTTGCCTGTTTTTTTTCTGTAACATCCAAAAGTAAAACAAAACTTTGAAAACAGCCAGTAAGCGTGACAAAGCAGTGTATAATTCTGCTAGAGGTGAAACGATTCACCGAAATTACAGTGTGCCGCAGTTCAGTGGTCATGATTCTGTTCATGATTCTTTTTCTTCCAGTTTCGATACTTCTGGGTTCACTCAAGTGTAAACAGAAGTTGTCAATTAGCTGCCAGTTAGTTAGCTTCACTTAGATCAATTTAGGATAGCTGTACGGCTGCATGAATATTTTAGGCAAGTTTGTAATGACTTATCAACAAAAACATGTGGTCATTGCCGAAAGTCTAATTTAATTGTCAATAGTTTTTGCGACTTTAGAATATTCCAGAAAAACGTTTATTTGTTTGTGTTGAGATTTTAGTGCCCAGTCAGCCCAGTGGGGCCATGTCGAGCGGGGTCAGTTCACCTAACAACAATTTACTAGGCAGGTTTAGTCCTCTGAGTGGTTAACCAGTATTGTGCACATTTTTTATTGCCAGAAACTGACAACTACCCTTCTTGAATCAGCAGAAGGGAGAGAATCACCATAGAAAATATTTCATGATCAAATTTCCATGAAAGAATGTTGCCAACCCGATGGGGGTCAAACCCACGACCTCCTGATACCAGTTGGACTCGCATCCAACTGAGCCACCTAGGCTGACCGAAAAATGTTTAATTATTCAGTCAGCTGGTCAATAAACAGTTATGAATATCAAAAGCACCCAAAACACTCAGGAAAATGTTGTCAAACACTCTTTCATAGAATTTTGAATCTTTCATGCCATTTTGCAGTAGTAATTTTCTATAAAATCAGTAAGTCCTGCTCCAATGAATGAAAGGCAAAAGGAACAGTATTCTGGACAAAACCTGTTTTCAGCTAGAGCTGGTGTTTGTAAAACACTATGCCCCCAACTGCCTGATTCTGCTTGACTCCAACACTGCTTGCTCATGACGGTAACAACAATACAAATATACGAGATTTCAATGTTATTTTATTAAAACGGAAATAACTCGAAAATGGGAGATAATTCGGATAGGAAAAAAATATGGGTCACCTATTTTTTCATGAGGAATCTATATATGAAATTCCAAACTAGCATGCACAGTTTAAAACTTATGCTATGCATCAAAAAGTGTGCAATGTAAAAATGCCCAAAATGACAAAGGGCCATAACTCAAGCAGTACTTTTCAGAATTTATTCAAAAGTTAATCAGGTCATCTACTCATCGCTATCTATCTATTCTTTAAATTACACTTGCTCTAGCTTCAATAGTTTTTGAGATATTTTGCTGACAAGATTCCATCCATATTTCTTTAAAGGGCCATAACTCAGGAAGGGGCATAATCCTGATGGGAAAAAATATGTGTCAGCTATTTTTTCATGAGGAATCCATACATGAAATTTCAAAACCCTAGCATGCACAGTTCAAACCCTATGCTAAGCATAAAAAAGTGTGCAATGTAAAAAGCCCAAAACGACAAAGGGCCATAACTCAAGAAGTACTTTTCAGAATTTTATTCAAAAGTTAATCAGGTCATCTACTCATCGCTACCAATTTATTCCTTAAACTTCAAGGCTCTGGCTTCAATAGTTTTTGAAATATTTTGCTGACAAGACTTCATCCATACTTTTTCAAAGGGCCATAACTCAGGTAAGAGGCATAATCCTGATAAGAAACAAAATATGTGTCAGCTATTTTTTCATGAGAAATCTAAATATGAAATTTCAAAACCCTAGCATGCACAGTTCAAAACTTATGCTGTGCATCAAAAGGTGTGCAATGTAAAAATGCCCAAAATGACAAGGGGCCATCACTCTACTTTTCAGAATTTATTCAAGTTAATCAGGTCATCGCTATCAACCTATTCCTCAAATTTCAAGGCTCTAGCTTCAATAGTTTTTGAGATAACTTGCTGACAAGATTCCATCCATTTTTTTTTTCAAAGGGCCATAACTCAGGAAAGGGGCATAATCCTGATAAGAAAAAAAAAATATGTGTCAGCTATTTTTTTCATGAGGAATCCATATATGAAATTTCAAAACCCTGGCATGCACAGTTCAAAACTTATGCTTTGCATCAAAAAGTGTGCAATGTAAAAATGCCCAAAGTTATAAAGGGCCATAACTCATGAAGTAATTTTCAGAATTTATTCAAAAGTTAATCAGGTCATCTACACATCAATACCAATCTATTCACTAGGTTTCAAGGCTCTAGCTTCAATAGCCTTTGAGATATTTTGCTGACAAGATTTCATCCATATTTTTTCAAAGGGCCATAACTCAGGAAAGAGGCATCCTGATAAGAAAAAAAAAATAACTGTCAGCTAATTTTTCATGAGGAATCCATATACGAAATTTCAAAACCCTAGCATGCACAGTTCAAAACTTATACTATGCATCAAAAAGTGTGCAATGTAAAAATGCCTAAAAGTATAAAGGGCAATAACTCATGAAGTAATTTTCAGAACTTATTCAAAAGTTAATGAGGTCATCTACTCATCAATACCAATATATTCACCAGGTTTCAAGGCTCTAGCTTCAATAGCTTTTGAGATATTTTGCTGACAAAGTTTCATCCATATTTTTTCAAAGGGCCATAACTCAGGAAAGGGGCAGAATCCTGATGGGGAAAAAAAAAATATGTGTCAGCTATTTTTTCATGAAGAATCCATATATGAAATTTCAAAACCCTAGCATGCACAGTTCAGCAGTTATGCTATGCATAAAAAAGCGTGACGGACGGACAGACGGACGCACGGACAGACAGACACACAAATGTCCCAGAAGCAATATGCCTCACCAACTTCTTAGAAACATTGTATTTCTAGGAAGCTTTAGTACTTGACCTTGGATGCTTGTATTAGGTTCTGTTCACAGAAGAAAAAACAAGAGCTGTCGGAGGACAGCGAGCTCGCCTGCTGGGTACATTTTATATTGTAACATTTTAATCATTAAGCCATATAATATAGGTCACACTGACCTAGATGTATTTGTATGTAAATCATTTTGTCACTTAGATATAATAATCCAGGTATGACAATTCTCTATGAAATAGTAATAAAAATAAAAGGCAAAATCACTGAAGCATGAAATATAGGTCACAATGACCTAGATATAGTAAGTGGTCATTCATTGGGTCACATGGAACTAATATCCCAGGTGTGACATTTATCCAACAAATATTCAAGATATAAGGCAAAATCACTGAACCATGAAATATAGGTCACACCAACAGAGATATATTTTGACGTCAATAATCAGGTCACAAGGAACTAATATCCCAGGTGTGACATTTATCCAACAAATAGTATTCAAGATATAAGGCAAAATCACTGAACCATGAAATATAGGTCACAATGACCTAGATATAGTAAGTGGTCATTCATTGGGTCACATGGAAGTAATATCCCAGGTGTGACATTTATCCAACAAATAGTATTCAAGATATAAGGCAAAATCACTGAACCATGAAATATAGGTCACACCAACAAAGATATATTTTGACGTCAATAATCGGGTCACAAGGAACTAATATCCCAGGTGTGACATTTATCCAACAAATAGTATTCAAGCTATAAGGCAAAATCACTGAACCATGAAATATAGGTCACAATGACCTAGATATAGTAAGTGGTCATTCATTGGGTCACATGGAACTAATATCCCAGGTGTGTCATTTATCCAACAAATAGTATTCAAGATATAAGGCAAAATCACTGAACCATGAAATATAGGTCACAATGACCTAGATATAGTAAGTGGTCATTCATTGGGTCACATGGAACTAATATCCCAGGTGTGACATTTATCCAACAAATAGTATTCAAGATATAAGGCAAAATCACTGAACCATGAAATATAGGTCACAATGACCTAGATATAGTAAGTGGTCATTCATTGGGTCACATGGAAGTAATATCCCAGGTGTGACATTTATCCAACAAATAGTATTCAAGATATAAGGCAAAATCACTGAACCATGAAATATAGGTCACAATGACCTAGATATAGTAAGTGGTCATTCATTGGGTCACATGGAAGTAATATCCCAGGTGTGACATTTAACCAACAAAAAGTATTCAAGATATAAGGCAAAATCACTGAACCATGAAATATAGGTCACAATGACCTAGATATAGTAAGTGGTCATTCATTGGGTCACATGGAAGTAATATCCCAGGTGTGACTTTTATCCAACAAATAGTATTCAAGATATAAGGCAAAATCACTGGACCGTGAAATCTAGGTGACCTTGACCGTAAAATGTAGGTCACCATGACCTTCACTCTCTTACACTTAAACTGATGTCACATAGTTAGCTGATGTATAACCAGTTGTGTCTATAACCTGTAGGCATATAAGATTTTACAAATGTGTCCTAGATTTTGACCCCTAGCCCCACCCCAAGGCCCACCCTGAGGTATGAACCCAGGGGTATGTTCTTTTGGAATCTCAGAAGACTCGTCCAGGTACCCAAATTCTAAATATGAATGCTCTATGAGGAGTGAAAGTCAAGATATAAGAATTTGAAAAACTTTAACACAGTATTACAAAGGTGTCCTAGATTCTGACCCCTAGCCCCACCCAGGGGCATGAACCCAGGGGTTTATTCTCTTGGAATCTCAGAAGACCCTCCAAGGTACCTAAGTTCCAAATTTGATGCCTCTGTGAGGAGTGACTGTTGAGATATAAGCATTTGAAAAACTTTAACACAGTGTGACGGGAACGGGAACGCAAACGCAAACGTGGACGACCGGGGTGACTACAATAGCTCTCCTTGTACTTCGTACAGGCGAGCTAATAATAGAATAAAATTTTCACAATATGAAACTTTTACAAATATGAAATTAGACTATGACTGTGAACCATTTCAAAGAAACTTTGAAGTATGGTAAGCACCGTAGTTGACCACCATAGTATAATCCTCAAATCTGAAAAATGTATCCCATTACATATCGTACTGTGAAGCAAGGATCGCGATACGTATCATATCATGAGGTGAGTGTATCATTGCAGCCCTAAATTCTACTATAGCAAACTGCATAATAAAGGTTAAAATAAACTTTTACATATATTGCATGAAGCAGGACTGTGTTTATCTTCTGAGAACACTTGTATCAACATGTGTAATTCTCAACATGTAGTACTATTATAAAAGGAGGAAATTCTGTTTGGATGAAAATTTTGTGAAAAGTCACTGAAGTATGTAGTTGTTGTCTGACAGAAAAGCTAGATTAGAAGACAGATATATTTTGTAGAATGTCATATAATTTGTTAATGTTAATCTGCCAGTTTCCTAGACCTGTACAAAAATGAATTTCATTTTTAGTGGAGAAAGTACACCAAAAATTAACTGATGCCTAAAATTAAAACATGAAACGATAAAACCACTCCATGATTGTATCATGGGGAGAACTCTGTCAAACCAGATCTCTACAATATCAATGCGAATATCCAGTTGGGTGTAAATCCTTCAAGATATTGTCCTGAAACTAAAATATGGATGTGTCGCTAGCATATAACTGTCAAAAATCAATGAAATTTGCCCATTAGCAACCCCAAACCAATCTCTACAAAAGCAATGCACATATCAAGTTTGGTGAAAACACATTCATATTTACTCGAGGTTATCATTCAGAAACAAAAATATTGACATGTCACCGGCAGATAACTGTCAAAAACTGATGAAATTTGCCCATTAGCAATCCCAAACAAGATCTCTACAATATCAATGCACACAACAAGTTTGGTGAAAATCCATTGATATGTACTCAAATTATCGTCAGGAAACAAAAAACCCACACCTGTCGCGGGCAGATAACTGTCAAAAACTGATGAAATTGGACCAATCTCAATTGATCCAAAACCAGATCTTTTCAATATCAATACACGTATCAAGCTTGGTGAAAATCCATTGACATTCACTCAAGTTACCATCCCGAAACAGAAATACAGACAACAGATGACCAGCATGAAACCATAATACCCTGCCACTATCGTGTGGCTGGGTATAAAAATAGTCATGTTTCTGATTGCCCAACTGACTATTCAAATTTAATGAGACCACATTTTTTTTCTGCCTCTCTCTCTCAAAAAAAGTAAAATGCTTTATGGCAGTAAAGACAAGTTTTTTCAACTGAAGAATAAAGGTAACATATCACTTTGAAAAAAGGTTAACCATTGAAAGGCAAATATTGGACGATGCCCGGCGCCCACCTGCCCAGACATTGCTATTTTAAAGGACGGAATTTTCAGTGAAAAACCTATCCAAAAATTGGAGAATGACTTCCCAACGTTACTTTGGTGGCAATATGGTGGCATTCATTGCAAGCTGCTGCTCTTCCTTATGGACAGTACTTTATTACTTTACAAATCAACATACTTGATTGAAATTAATCAAACTGGTCCCACATAACGCTCTACGTGCCACTGGAATAGCCCTCGTTTTTTATCTTATAGATTTATAAATAGGTTTTCATGCTCTTTACATATGATTAGGTCTATTTTCTCAAAGTTCTTGCATAAATAGCCTTCTTGTCTGTTTTTCATCGAGCAACAAAAATCATTTACAAAGGCAGCATTGACTTGAAATTATTGCAGTTAATTTATTGTTTTAACATCAAGAACAGATGTATGTGAACAGTTGAATAGTCATGAAATCCTCATTGTGGTATATGAACATACAGTATAGCTCGAGTGTTTTTTTCAAAATCCCCCTGAGCCGGTGGGGAGAGGACTGGAGTGGGAAGGATTAAATTTTAGTATCCCACGGTGGTTTCACCCGGGCCGGTGGATCTGTTGCGTTCCCGCAGTAAAAATCACCTGATAAAATTACTTTCAAACAGGTAAAATTCAAAGCAATAATGACAGGCAACTGAAACAGCTGCGGGGGCTACGCGGGGTTTCCGCATGAAGTGTGAAAGCAGTTTCCAAAAGGGTGTGGCTAAAGCCAGTCATACTTCTCGGCATGTTTCTGTTGAACAGGACCAAACTGCCAACCTGATCAAAATCAGTCCTTTCAACTCAATGTGTGACTGCAATTAACAAAGTTTGACTGACATAAAACGTACCACAAATTTGATGCATGTATAAACTGCAACATTCGTACATCCTGCTTGAGTCAGTTTTTGCTCATTAGCATCCATTTTAATATTAATAAAGCATCGAAACACTGCGATTGCCGGCAGACAATAGCGAAAGAGTACGGACAGTGCATAGAAATGGATCAAGGACCATTACAGCTATCACGGAATTTAATTATATTCTTACCGAGAGGGATGAAATAATTGTTCATTGGTTATTGCGTATGGTCTTTTTTGTATTATCCAATCACTGACAACCATGTGGTTTATATCTGAGAGGGATATCTTGATTGTTCATTACCTAGCCAAAACTTGTGGTTGGTTTGAAATGCTTCAAACATGTCACAAACTAGCATTCTGAGTTTCTTCAGCTCAAACTTAGCTACAGCAGATAATATTAACGTCTGGAAATTTGCAGAATACAGGCCTTCCAGTGATAATGACTTCAGATAAAACCCGGACCGTCGGAGATTAATGTGTCTGACTCCGAGGCATTATTCGTGTTTTTATTGGGTTTTTTTTCGGGACGTTGCTCGTTGATCTACAAATAAAAAGCCTCTAAGATAGCAGAAGCACCCCTTTAAGTACCCGGGTACAAGGTAAGAAATAAACAAATCATTCTGACGTCACTAATCTTTCATTGCGAGCTCGCCTGGATAAACTTTTGCCCACAGCAGAGTTCTACAGGTAAGTGGTGGGTTTGCGGAGGGAACTCAGCGGAAACGTGGTGGGCGAAAATCCATCACCGGGGGTGGGGGGGGGGGGGGGTGGGAATTGGAGTGTGATTTGAAATTTTTTATAGGAATGGCCTTCCAGATGAGCAAAATTCTGTGAGATTTTATTTCACAGTGTGACTGTGATGGCATGTATGTACGAACAGGGTGCCTTTTTGCAAACAAATCTATATATGAGTACGTATATATCTGAAGAATGTATGAATAGGTAGGGTCATAAAAAAATTCCAGCCGCATGTCTGTACCATATCAAAGGTTAAGAGCCCCCACCTACCTCCCCCATAGTGCTGTGACCCACTCAAAACCAGCTCACAGAGTGTAAAAAAACCTAATGGTGTCTGCACCCGAGGTCTGACATATTAAATTTTAATTTCACTATAGAGAATTGTTCCTATTCAGCAAAACCAACTCGATGAGCGTAAATGATCGAACAAGTTGGAAGACCGAGTATGCCAAGATAGAAAGTATCACAAAATTTCTATCGAGATAAACAGAGGACTAATCAGTCAGTTTATTCCATCCGTGCATCTAAACTGGCAAGCTGTCAAATGACAACTCAAACCTGAAAATCTGTCATCCGTCGATCCGAGCCCAGAGAGCATTATTCGCCCGAAAACTTGCAAATTTAAAATATGTTATATTGGTGGTGTATTTATTATGTAGAAAGCTTTGTTTTAAATTTCTTCTGCATCGTTCGTTGACCATTAGATTATTATAAAAGTCACAAACTTTCTTTCGTGCCGCCGCTATCTTTTCTCTTTTTGCACTGTCGGCCATGTTCGGCAACCATCTGCGCGCGCACCTTGACACGACGACGGATATTGTATTAAAACAGACTGCACGAAATAATATCCATGACTGTTCTGTTCTGTTCAGGTTGTCTAAACTCACGAAAAGACTTTTTTTTTTTTTTTTTTTTTTTTTTGCTTGACGCTTTACACAGAAGAAGTAAATGCAAACTTTTGTCATGAGTTAATGCAAACCATTTGTCGCAACTACCTATGTTGTTGTTGTCTGTTCGGTGTCCAGCCTTTTCAGACTCAGCAACTTTTTCAAGCTGACATTTATATAGGCAAACCACTTTTAATACAGTTCAGCGTATATATTACACAGTAGCCAGTTTAATGTAATAACTCTACTACATCAATTCTAACAGTTTCCAATACTGGCCGTTTGACAGCATCGTCATCCAATATATATTGAGAGCTCCAGTTGAAAATCTTTCTATTGTCAACATCCGTTAAACAAGGACGTAAATTTTATACGTCTTTGCGTTAAATAACCCCTCTACCTGGTTATAACATATGTACAGATATGTACAAGGCCTAGTTAGATTCATTCTGAGCGCCTATTTCAAGAATTTCAGTCTCGAGTATAGGTCACATTGGAGTAGAGTCACTTCCTCAGACACAGCCCTAACAGTTCACAGCGTTTCTGATGTAATGAATAACACAGGTTCCTAGAGAGGCACTCAATACTATGCCACATGGAATTATCTATACACAGCTGACCCCTGACGCTTTCACTGGAACAGTCCAATACAAGTTCAACAAATTTCTCACTAACACCGAGATAGCCATCAACTAACCCTTCAGGATTATTATGTTTCAGGATAACTCTTAACTCCTCCCTAAAGCCATTCCTTATCACATCTAACCTTGGGCACTCAGCAACAAAGTGCACACGAGTTTCAGCTCCCGCACCACACAGAAGATAGCAATCACTAACATCATATTGATTGAACTTTGCCCGATTTTCTTGTAGGATATAATAACCGTAAGAAGACGAATTTTCGGATAGGCTCTTTTGACAGTTCTAACATCGTGTGTTAATGACTTCCATACTGGGTATGTCTGTCCGACTTTAAGGGAACTTACATTTAAGTACCTCAGGGATGATTTTGAGTCACGATAGCAATGTACCTCAATATATGAGTCAATCTGTGTCTTAACCTGTGTTTTCCAGTGTTCAAGGGAGTCAGTGTGCTTGTTGGGTAAGTCGTATTTGTAGAGAAGACGATTGCATTCAGCAAACCAGCTTTTGCTGTCTATGGATTTGACAGCAAGCTGCCGCTGAGCAATCTCATGTTCAAGTGTGTTTTTATGATATAAAACACTGCCCATTAGTGTGAGCTTCCTAAGATCAAGTTCCTGTTGGACTGATTTTATGCCAAGCAAGCCGTACGCTGCTGCTGTAGCGGCGTTGACGGGGAGACTCTGTATCCGTTTCATAAAGGAGCGCTGCAACTGCTCAAGCTGCATGACATCTTCAAGACTAAGGGAATACACCTCAAGGCCATACAACATCCTCGGAAGGGCAAAGACCCTCCAAAGATGAGATATGACTTGGGGTAAGACACCAGAGCATCCATAGGCACCTGCACCCATCATAGCATACATAGTCCTTCTACCCATCTGGACTCTCTCCTTGATGTCTACCACTCCTGCATGGTTCCTATCGACGCCCAGGTGCACCTCAGCATCACTCTTTTGAATCCTCTCTTTTCCCAGGGCAGGCTGTCTGTCATCCATGGCTGGTTTAGCGCATCTATGAAGGTCCACCTCAGCAGACTAGGGCATTGATGAAGTAATGCTTTCTGCAAATGAAAAACTTAACCACAATAAGCAGTAGCTGCAGGCATAGAAAGAACTTTGTCAACAGTGCAACATCATCGGCACATATAGGACAACTACAGTCAATGTGACAGATGGCCATGCCTACCCTAAGAAAACCACAATAAGCAGTAGCTGCAGGCATAGAAAGAACTTTGTCAACAGTGCAACATCATCGGCACATATAGGACAACTACAGTCAATGTGACAGATGGCCATGCCTACCCTAAGAAACTCAAGGAGGTTCAGAAGTTCATTGTTGAAGAGTTTATAATGCAAGGTAGACAGGATGCCTCCCTGGCTAACACCTTGTTTAATTTCAAACATAGGGGAAAAAACTCCCTGCCACTTTACTGCTGAAGTAGCCCCTTTATAAAGATTACTGAGACATGTCCAAAGTTTACCCTGTATACCAACATTATATATCTTCCTGAGTAAGGAATCCTGCCATACGACGTCAAAAGCTTTACAAGCATCAAGAGTGACCAATTTCAATGGCTCTCCTATGTCCTTGGATTCATTCTGCGCTTCTGAGATAATCAGAGCGGTATTCACCGCGGAGGAATTATTGGTAAACCCCCTTTGCATCCTAGACTGTTGCGCCTCAATCTGCTGTTTGGTTCTGTTCTGAAGAACCCTTTCAAGAACCTTACCAATAATGGATAGGACAGTTATACCCCGATAGTTAGTAGGAAGAGTGGCATCCTTTTTCTTTTTTAGGACAGGAGTAAGCACACCTTGCTTCAAGAGTGGGAAGGGGGGGGGGGTCATGTCCAGTATGCAAGATAGAGTTCATGAGGGTAGCAAGTACCTGGAAAAGTATGTCTGGGGCATATTTCAGATGTACAAAAACTTTTATTCTAGTCACTGGTTTTTAAAAAATCAAATATTTTCACTTTTTCGCATATTAAAAATGAATGCAAATCATACAGAAATCAGCTTGTAGGGTAGGTAACTTGGAGCCAGATTTTCAACAAGTTCCACTTTTTCAATTTATATGAAAGTTTCACAATACTGTTATGAAACACCAATAATTCAAATTCAGCAAAGAAAAATTAAAAATATTTTCTTAGACAAAAATTCCGAAAAATCACTTCGTTCGTTCTCTTCGTATAAGCTCCCAGTTCTGGGACACCAAGCGTAGCTTGTAAATTTATTCTTCATATCTTCTTGAGTGCATATACTTTTTTTTTATTCGCGTTAGTGGGGGTGTATATACTCGGACCCATCAATATTATTGTATTGATGGGTCCGAGGTATATACAAAGTTAAAATGTCACTGTTAAGAGTATCCACAAGTGATAGTTACACAAACGCAGGGTTCTTATGTACACACTGCACTTTTCAGTACTCGCTCTGTGTGATGTTTGTAGCAGAACCCTGTTGTTATTTTCTCTATATGTTGAGACTTGCTGTTGTCTCCATCTAGGAGGAGTTTGATAATATTTTCACTGTTGTTAAAATAAGCTCTCCAGTTATTTTCTCCTATGTCTGAGATTACCGTTGATTTCACTTTTACATGTAGGTTTTATTTCAACCCGAACAGAAGACTGGCGCAAGTATAAAAACATGCGTAATAAAGTTAACAATTTGAAAAAGTACGCAAAAGAAAGATTTTTTAATAATATTGAAAACACTCTTATTGAAACTTCTGATCTCAATCCAAAAGCTTATTGGCAACTTTTAAGACATTTTATTAAAACTAATAAGAATTCAGAAGTTATACCCCCATTAGTAGTATAGGGTGGCACTACGATTCTGAATTTTAAGTAAAGATTTGATTGTGACAGTTCCCCAACACAATCGATGACTTCTTTTGGACAATGTTGAATCATTTTCTGACGTCCCATTAAAGTCTATCAAAGAAAATGGTGAAGTAACGCTTGTTTTTTCCGACGTTGAAAAAGCTAACTTACTTAACGACTATTTTGCATCTTTTTCCACGCTGAATGAAGTGAACGCTACTTTGCCTACTTTTAGTCTAAAAACACAGAATAGTTTAAATAATATACAAATACAGGAATCAGAAATCATAGATGTTATAAAAACGTTAATTACAAATAAAGCCTGTGGAAAAGATCAAATCTCCCACTTTATATTAAAGAAAACAAGTCATACCGTAGCAATACCATTAAAAATGTTATTCAATAGATCTTTAAGTGAATGTCATTTCCCCTCACAATGGAAATCGGGTACTGTAATGCCCCTCCTTAAGAAATCTCCTTCCGAGTCACCTTCCAACTATAGGCCTATTTCATTACTTAGCTGTGTAGGAAAGTTGCAAGAACGTATCATATTTAAGCATATTTTTAATTTCTTTTTAACTAATAACCTTATACACAGACACCAGCCAGGCGCTTTGCCTGGTCATTCTACAGTTTATCAACTTATCGATCTGTATAATCAAATTGTCCAGAGCATTGATGCGAAACAGTATACATGTATGGTCTTTTTTGACGTTTCAAAAGCATTTGATCGTGTTTGGCATAAGGGTCTATTATTTAAATTACAGCAGAATGGAATAACTGGAAAATTATTAAATTGGATATCAAGTTATTTATCAGAAAGAAAGCAAAGGGTCTTCGTTGGCTCATCAATGTCGTTCCCGAGGGTTATAAAAGCCGGAGTACCCCAGGGAACCGTTCTTGGCCCCCTATTTTTCTTAGTTTATATTAATGACATAGTTGAAAATTTATTGAGTATTGTACGACTGTTTGCTGACGATATGCCTCTGCAAGCATACGTGATATAGAGGGTATTTTAAATCATGACTTGCTTGTATTGTCCACTTGGAGGAAACAATGGTTGGTTGAATTTAATCCCAGTAAAACAGAAGCGGTTATCTTTTCTTGTAATGACGCATATCATTTTCTGAATCCAGTGGAAGAGTGAGTGGGTGCCAGACAAACCGGCCTTACGTTTCTTTTCCTGTTGCAACGATCCTGCTCAAATTATGTGGATGCATATGCACATGCTTATCCGGAACTTTATTGGTCATATGTTTTCTTAGAAGTCGTCACAAAGTCATGCGAGTCTTTTTCTATTGTAAAAATCCAAAGACCTTGCGCAGATGAACATGCATGCATATGCTGATCTAGAACTTTGCTGGTCAGCTGTTTCTTGGGCATCACTTTATATTTCATATAAGTTTTTTTTTTTTTTTTTTTTTTTTTTTTTTTTTTACAAAAGTACTGACACGTCCATTTTACTTACGTTTACCTGCTGAAAAGAACAAGATCAAACTGTATGGATGCTCATTATACTGAGCTATAAAACATCTTTGATACCACACTCCACTTGAGATAATAAATAAACAAAGTAATTTAGAGTGAAAAATAGATAAAGTAAGTGCTTTGGTGTGAAACTGTAAATAAATAAAGTAGATTGGAGTATTTTGCGGGGGGTGTTTGCGGTGGTTTGGTGTGCTTCCCCGGACTAATCCTTTTTTAAGAAAGCACCTTCGCGCCATGTACATATCAAATTATTATTCTAAATAGAGGAGTTTTTCTGGAATTTCAAAAATTGACTTTGGCGTGAACTTGAAGATTATATTGTAAAGATGGTTTAAAATGCACATAATGAAAGTTGTATCAAAGTATTTGACAAATATAACCGTTTCATGAGATTTATCATCGCTTCAAGGCACGTAAATTCTTCCATACAGAGGCTGACAGGCTTAGGTCAAGACTTGGCAATCAGGAACAAGTGGCTTAAATACCACTTGTCAGGAATCGATACAATTACCTAATACCTTCCGTCCAAGACACCAAAGAGAAAGAAGGGCGCACTTAAAGGGGACCAAGACGTTTCGCCCCCAAGACGTTCCGCCATCCCCGGTCGTTAATACCATCCCAATCCGCACTTCGGCCCCGCCCCCCCCCCCGCCCCCCCCCCCGCCTACCCCACCTTCCACCCCCAACGACCACCAGTTGTTTCGCCCCAAAACAATATCCCCCTACACGTTTTGTCCACAACCCTGTTTAGCCGTGTCTTGTGTGTGTATTAATATAATATCATAAAACTGGTTATGAGCATGTGTATGGAGAAAGAGTTCAATCTACGTAAGGACACAGACATCATTTTCAAGAACGACAGATGCCAGGTACTGGCGAACGAAAGGACGCTTAGTCCATTGTATGCAGTTTAAATGTCTATATAAAATGCATATTATGCAAAGGTGTGTGTTCGTGCGTGCCGCCGTGCGAGAGAGAGAGAGAGAGAGAGGGGTGTGGGGGGAGGTGTTCTTTCTCCAGTAATCAATCAATCAACAGAAAAGGAAGAGAACCATGATTAAATAAAATACAGTACGATCGCATAATAATATTTTTTTATTATTATTATTTTAATGTGCGGGAAAATGAAGACAGACAGGAAAGAAAGAAAAAAGAAAATATTTGTTTGGTGAATCAATGTCGGCTTTCACTGTCATTTTTTAATCAAATTCAATAAAGTTTTAACTGCTGTGATCCATACCGTTAATTACCTTGTTTACGCGATAAATGCTGAGGTGTGAAAACACGAGCTCTAGCTTTAATTATCTCGTTAATACATTTACCTATATTATTAAATAGTGTATTGACTGATCGGTTATATCCATGTGCCTCGGGTGCACGGATATATGAAAAATCGTTCATTTTTTTTTTTATCCATTTCAAGAACGAGAGACTACTCTGCTTTCGACATATTTCAGAAAATAGAATGGAAAGCAATGATCAGGAATCGATACAATTATCCCACACCTCCCATCAGAGACATCAAAGGGAAAGAAACACAAAACGAAATCACTGGACCCTAATGGAAACCTCACTAGCAGAAAGTCAAACGGACAGTTACTTTCCCATAAAGTGGCCAAATGGCTATCCAAAACAAAAAGATGTAAGCGACACACACATTCAAAGACGAACTATAACAAAAATAAACCATGACAGAAGAACCGCTTTGGAACGGTCAGTGAAAAGCATTTCACTGGGGTGGCAGGGCGGGGGCGGCAGGGCTTAAATCGATTCTACGTGGCCACAATCCTCGCCCTTACTTCTGCCGCGGTTTAGACACATAATTTATTCAGTCCGCATGAAGGCTTCCTAACTCAGCAGTGCTACATCTCCGAGAACACAAAAAATCAACAAATTACAGAGATGAAACAACGATGAGGACTCGACAGTACAAAACAACTGAAATAGTAGAGCAAAAGAAAAGCAATAGTAAGACTCCGATGGGCCCGACAAAGATAGAGCATCAAGTACCAACCAACATTACCCAAAATTAAATTTCAAGTAAGCCTTTACGCTGGAACCATCATAGAATCTGGGGCTAACCCGCTCGCGTGCAATTAAAGAGGGAAGCAAAGTTATTAACCGTGACAGGGTTAACAACCATGCATGCAGTCTGTCGTATAACATTTGTATTGTATCCAATCTTTTTATATCGAAGAATGATTTTACGAAATTGGGTACTGAAAAGTCATTGCAAGCATATATTTTTCTGAATTTATATACATGTACTAAGTCACCATAAAATTCGGGTTCCGATAGGCCTTGTTGCAGAAGAGATTTAAGTCCAACATTGAACTTAGAAACTAAATCGGAATGACGTCTATAAAACTTAGAAAAGGTTTTACGTAGTTTATGATACCGAAAACCCTGATTACGAAGTTTAGCAGTTAGCAATTTATTACGAGTGTTGAAGTCAGTTACATGACTAGACACTCTAGCAAATCGAATTAATTGAGAAATATAAACACCGTAGGATGCCGCACGAGAAACATCACCATCCAAGAAAGGAAAATTTACAATCTCAAAATCAAAATCATCAAGTTTATCATAAATTTTGCAGGAAACAAACCCATCTACAATAGATAAATGTAAATCCAAAAACGCGGCTTCGGTGTCAGAAGAATTAGTTTTATTTAACTGAATTTCTAGGGGGTAAATTTGACTGATTAAAAAAGGTAAGAGATAAGTCTAGGGAGTGCCACAATCACAAACCGCAGCCCTTCTCAGACGCCAAGAGGAAGAGGAAACCGACAAATCTAAACAAGCACAAACCGAACAAACGTACGAAAAGCACTAAGATTAGCTCTCTCTTCCCCAAGCGAGGTAATCGCAATACTAAAAGGACCGGAAAACACAAGAACAAAACGACACACGGAAAGACATACAACAAACCGCCTCGCAGAATAAACCACAAAGCAACAAAGAGTAAGACTAACACTAGTAAGTCGTTTTTTGCTTGGCGCTTTACACAGAAGTAAATTTGCAAACTTTTGTCATTAAAGGGTTCCCCTAATTAGCGAAATGGAGGTGTTTTTTTACGAAATGGGCGAAATGGAGATTTTTTTTACGAAATGGAGCCACACAAAATATTTATTACAAACCTGTATGTTATTGCTAGTTGTTTTTTTGTTGTTTTTTTTGTTTTTTTGTTTTTTTTTTCATTAATTATCGAAGAACAATTAACGTAAATGACATATTTTATCTGATATTCTGAGTGATAGAAGGAAATGGGTAAGAAATGTATTATTAACGGATTTTTTTACGTGGCGAAATGGATTTTTATCGAAATGGGGATTAATTCGAAATGGATACATGTTAAACTAGCAATTGCTTTTTTTTTATTAATTACCAAAGAACAAATAAGGAAAATGACATATTTTATCTAATTTTCTGAACAAAGTGGAGTTTTTTTTTTAATGATATGGAGATATTTACGAAATGGAGCCACAAAACTTTTATATACATCAAACGTGTGTTTTTGCTAGTTCTTTTTTCATTAATCATTAGAGACAGTCACGGAAAATAACATTTCTATCTTGTTTGCATATGATTTTCTAAATCAAAATTGAAAGGGGAAAGAATTTCACACTTACAATTTTTTTTTTTTTTTTTTTTTTTTTTTTTTTTTACGTTACGAAATGGAGGCAGAAGACTTTCTTTTCTATTTATGAGCTTATTGTTACGAAATGGAGCCATAAAATATCACATTTCCAGCTACAAATTGGATCTAATGTGACCCCCAAGAAATGGACCAGCCTGCGTATTTGCGCTGTCTGCTCAGCGTCTTTGCTGTTCGCTGTGCATTCCTTCAGAATTTTCAGAATTTTTACTAGTAATACGTCTAATGACATTCATTAACCAGGAATGAATGTCATTAGACATTCTTAGGATCCTGTACCAGAATATGTGGTTGCTGCTGATGCTAACCACGCCCAAATGTTTTATATTAAAAGTAATTTTTGTACAAAGAGGCTATAGTATGTATATAAGAAAAGCTCAATACGTTTTAGCAATTTATTAAGAAAAGAGATTCTGTTTCTAGGCGAGTGGCGTTGACCCAGATAAGCATAAACATACACATCCACGCATTATGATCAGGATCTAAGCTAATCATCAGCTTGAAAAGTATGTTCCTACCTGTCAAGTTAGCAGAAGGATAAAAATTTATCCTTAGTTTCCAGCTGGTACCGCGCAAGAATAACTTTGCTGTAAGTTTTAGAATTTGACCGCTGCTATTGCGACTCGTGGAGGTGTGACTAATACTTGTTGCTATCGAATCATAAAATTTATGTTTTTTTTTTTTTTTTTTTTTTTTTTTTTTTTTTTTTTTTGTTTTTGTTTTTTCTCTCATAATTTTATGGAAACCATTTACCAGCCTGTTTTTTTTTTTTTTTTTTTTTTTTTTTTTTTTTTTTTAATATTATTAGATTAAGGATAATTCTTCACAATGAAATGTTTCCTTTAATTACATCACATGCAGAACTAACCCCAACCGTTTCCAATGCATATCATTACAATTATTATTAATTTAATACAAATCTACACTGATACAGATATATAAATGGCCACACTAAGTGAAAACTGGTCTTACAGCATATGCAAAAAGCGCATGTGCATAGTCTGACCATGGTTTGTGCATTTCTCAGACACAAGATCTGGAGATTGTTAATTCTATATAACGAACGGTGTAGAGTCAATCCAGACCTCACGGTTCGCATATACTCGAATACCACTTTTTGCTTGGAGTGCCTTAAATTATGACATATACATATATAACATTACAATTTCCAGTGATCTTACTGCAGCAAAGTAAATGGAAATGCCCTATGTGCAGCAGTTATTCAGTGTCAGTTTGTTCTGTGCTACATGAGGTAGACATAGCCTGACCACTTGAGGTGACCAGTTGCATCCGAACCATAACTTTTCTTAAAGTTGTCACTGCTCAGCATCCCTTTATTTCAAACGGAGTTTAATGATACATGGTTGAGGGTGCCAGTGGGGTTCCCTCAAAGCGAGTAACCAGATAAATTTTATTTTGCTAAATCGGTAAATAAATCAGTAAATGTTTCAGTTAAAATTCGCTAATCTGTAATTTTTTTACTCAAACACTCGCTAATCAGTAGGAACAATATCACCATTCAATAAATTGTCTCTGAAAAACACAAAATTGCAGAGTATTTAGAATTCATCTATCCACGTGAACTTGAAATAAAGGAAACAACGGAGACTTCAGCCTCCTCCTCATACTTGGATTGTTATCTCTACATTGACAATGGAAAGCTTACTACTAGGCTTTACGACAAACGGGATGACTTCAATTTTCCCATTGTTAACTTTCCTGAGCAGTAATATCCCTTCTGCACCAGCATACGGCATTTACGTTTCACAGTTAATCCATTATGCCAGAACCTGTTCAAATTATCAGGACTTCATGGAACGTGGGAAAGTGCTCACTACAAAGTTGTTGAACCAGGGGTATCAAAAAACCAAACTGGTAGCAACACTTAAGAAGTTCTATGGGAGACACCACGATCTGGTCAATCCCTACAATGTGGCAGTTTCCAATTTTGTTTCTGATGTTTTTGCCAGTGACGCGCCATAAGAAGACTTCCCAAATCCCGGACATACGCTTCTACCGATATTTCCTTCGTTCAGGCCTATGGGCATGGTGGGCGAAGCTTGCTTACCAAGTAATGCTTACTATCCGCGGACGCCTGATTACACCCTTTATTCTGGGGTCCATGTCTGTTGGTCTGAACATTCTGATTCGTCATTCGTTTATGGATTTATGAGTTTGGATTACGGCTTAGGTACCATGACCGCAACTACTTTCATTCGTTTTTTTTTTTTTTTTTTCTTTATATTTCCTGTTTTATGAACTTCTTAATATTTCCTGTTTCATTTCCTTTGGGATCATTGGGCCCATTGTGGTTTATTTGAAAATGGAGTTCTGTTCATGTATACGCTAGAGGGCGTAGGCAGTGTTGCAATCTTCATTACTGCTTATGAAGAGTCTCAATAAAACCGAGACTCTCATTTTCTAATCTGTAGTGTGTTCTTAGTTTCCAAAGGCAATCTTTTTGACGTTTATTTATAGAATATGATTCCAAATATAGTAAAAACATATTTAATATTGTCTTTATAGTCAGATATGATATAAACCATTAAGAAAAGGATACAAGTTTTCGTAAAAAATGCTCCTTTTCGTAAAATATAACTCCATGTCGTCACTGATTTCACATAAGTAGTGGAACTATATCTTCTCCGTAGTTGATAAAATATGATTCTAATAAAGTAAAATCATGTTTAATATTGCTTTTGTTGTCTGATCTGATATAAATCATGAAAACAGAATAAGAGTTGCAAATAAAGGGGAAACATGCTCCATTTCGTAAAATATAAACTCCATTTCGTCACTGATAATACATACGGTGTTATAAAATATGATTCTAATAAAAGAAGATCATGTTTAATATTGTTTTTTACAGTCTGATATGATATAAATCGTGAAACTATAATGAAAGTTGCAAACAAGGGGGGGGGGGGGGGGGCGGGGGAGGGCGGCGGAAACATGCTCCATTTCATAAAATAAAAACTCCATTTCGTCACTGATATTACATATGAGTGGAACTATATCTTCTCCATTGTTTATAAAGTATGATTCTAATAAAGTAAAAACATGTTTAATATTGGTTTTGTAGTCTGATATGATATGAATCATGAAAATAGAATAAAAGTTGCAAACAAGGGGGAAACATGCTCCATTTCGTAAAATAAGACTCCATTTTGTCACTGATATTACATAAAGAGTGGATCTATATTATCCTCTCCGTTGTTTATAAAATATGATTCTAATAAAGAAAAATCATATTTAATATTGCTTGTTTAGTCAGATATGATATAAATCTTAAAAACAGAATAAAAGTTGCAAAAAGGGGCAAAAAATGCTCCATTTCGTAAAATAAAACTCCATTTCGTCGCTGATGTAACATAAGGAGTGGAACTATATTTTCTCCGTTGTATATAAAATATGATTCCAATACAGCAAAATCATATTTAATATTGTTTTTACAGTCAGATATGATAGAAATCATAAAAACAGAATAAAAGTTGCAAAAAGGGGCAAAAAATGCTCCATTTCGTAAAACAAAACTCCATTTCATCCATTTCATAAAAAAAAAAGTCCATTCCTGTATTTAGGGGAACCGTCATTAAATGCAAATCATTTGTCGGAACTACCTATACACAAAAAGTTTTATTCTGTTCAACGGTTTTTAAAAAATCAAATATTTTACTTTTTCCCATAGTAAAAATGAATGCCAAGTATGCAGAAATTTGTAAGGTAGGTCACAGTAACTTTGAGGCAGATTTTCAATAAGTTCTGCTTGTTTATTTTTTCTGAAATTTCACAATTTTGTTGTGAAACATAAATAATTCAAATTCAGCAAAGAAAAGTAAAAATATTTTGTGAGACAAAAATTCTAAGAAATCACTTTACTATAGAAATTGCAAAAGTCAGACCAATTTTTGGCGATGAATTTAATTTTAGAGTACATATTTGAGAAAAAAAAAAAAAAAAAAAAAAAAAAAAAAAAAAACACAGAAACAGAAAAGACAAATGGTTTCTTATAAGATATAATCTATCAGAACAAAATATTTTCATTTAAGATAAAACGCCAAGAAAAATAAACGTCTTTACGAGAGATGTTGAAAGGACAGTAACTAAAATTTAACAGGCTGTCAAATGCCACATTTTATGATCGTATTAATACCATATATGAACTTATTAAACCTTTCTTGGACATTAAAATGTCTATTCCTTTAGGAATATGGAGCCTTAAAATGGTATCTATTTAAAAGCTCCACTTGATTCTACAACAAACGGGCAAGACATAAGCTTTATCTCGGACCCATCAATATTGATGGGTCCGAGGCTTTATATATAAAATATGAGATTTTTTGAATCAGTCCAACGTCTTATGACTTTCAGTCACCATTACAGACATGTAAACCCGCATTCAACAGGGAATATGATATGCGTCTTGCCAAGGTGATTCTCTCCATAACATTTGTATTAGACTTTGACCAAGCCCGTGACCATATATATAAAATAAATAAGAACGATTGGAACAGGAAAGGAAATCGTCACGGTAGTTTATTCGTGGTTAGCTTTATACCATAATCCAGCGGATATTTAACGGAAAATAACGTGCTTTTCCGAACGATTGTAAACATCCGGTAGAAAATGGCCAGTTACAAAGCAAGGCAAGCATTTTATCTGATCAAGAAACGCCCACTTCGTATCATTGCTTTTTATTCGTTTTTTATGTGTTAAAGCAATTGTCTACTTTCGATTTTGAAATCGTCTTTCTTGTTTGTTTTTCTTTCCAGGTTGCAAGACTTCGCGTCATCTTTGGGTGAAGAAGTGATTGATTTGAAGAAAATCAGGAAGCTTGTTTTCAATGGTGAAAATTGTTTTGTTGTCAGATGTTACTGTACTTATATACATTATTTACTCTCAGCATTCTGATTTACATGTTTTTGCAAACGTGTAATGTGTGAGAATATTCTTTTGGGATCCTGCACATTATTTAAAGATGAAACTGTTGTGGTGACTGTCAGGATTTCAGCCCATGCATTTAGTGTTTTTTTGTTGTTGTTTTTTTTTGTGTGTGTATGTGTTTTTCTAACTAATAGAGCACCTGATGCTGCAAAAGCAAATTCAGTTTTGAGCCTTTCATCAAGAGCACTGTTCCTCCTTATATTTGAACCAAGCATATATACTCAAATGGGGTTAGTGGGCAGGTTAATATTACAAACTGATCATATAGGTATTTGTGCACTTATATTTTAGAAGAGATGTGTGTATGTTTGTGGTGATTGTCAGGCCAGTCAAGTACGTTGGTCAGTCACCTGAGATAATGAGCAGATTTGTCCCCTCATATAAAATTTCTTGACTGGGGACATGTGTTCTTTTATCTGTTTTTACCAAGCATCACAGTTTTACACATGGTATACTATACCCTGATACAATCTGTTGAAAATTTCTACCCTTACCTTGAAAGAAGAAGAAAACAGAACACTGTACTAAAATTATATGCTTAAAAGTGCAGATACCCTGCAAAATGTCTTTTGTATACAATTCTGTTTTATTATATTTACCTAGATTTAGATATATCCAGGACAGAGTTGATTCTGTGTAGCCCCTTATATAGCAACATTCAGAATTTGCTCATGGGAATTATCAAAAGGGCATGGTAATCTGATGACAGAATTGCCTGACTGTATGTTAATATGGGGTAAATAGGGCAAATATGGTAATGTCATCTGAGTGATAAAAATTGTGCAGACCAGACATACATATGCTCTCTCTCTTCAAATTATACAGTTAAAAATGCACTTGCACATAGCTCAAGGTAAGAGTAGTTATTTAGATAAATATTTTTCCATGAAAATATGTTGTAGGTACTCATGAGAAATTCCTACCATGACATTTCTAATGAGTGCAGACTACCCATAACAGATATTTCATGGAGAAGTCAGAAAAATAAATGTTTTTTTTTTTTTGGTGCTGTTGTTGTTGTTGTAAAGGCATCTTATTTAGAGCTATGTATGACTTATAAAGCTGAAGTTTTATATTTCAGGATGTCCATTTGAGTCTGGCTTTAGGTCAAGATGTTGGAAGGTTTGCAGACTTCTTTCTTTGGAATTAAAATACATGTATTTATCCTAAGTATTGGGACAGACAGGCCTGAGCAAACAGTATCTATAGATGCAGATCTCTGATCACAGAATGTGTCATCTGATCTGTTTGCCACTCATCCAGCAGTTCTTAGACACAGTAGTAGGTGGTAAAATGGACATTGGAATTTTAGGACAAGTATGGTAATGACTTAAGGCAGACCAGTATTTATTTATGGTGCTTATATCAGTTGGTGTTAGTCATAGGTTTGATAATGTTTCATTATAGATATCCTTTGATATTCCAATAATTGACAATTTGACAACAGAAGAGAATAAACTTTATTTTCTTTTTGATTTATAGTTTCATGCCATATTATGCAACCTGTGATAAAAAATGTTAACAGTTAACACTACAGCGCTGGTTACCTTGAGGTAGTAGTTGAAGCAAATCAAACATTTTCTAGCCAGGCTATGGCTGGATGAGATATATTGATGCATTTTCATATTTATTATCATTCAAGTAAGATATCTTCAAGATTGGGGGTTTACTATCTGCATTTAAATAAGAAGCATAGATAGGATATCCAATGTATATGCACAAATTACTCCATGTTTGAACAATTCTTTATGGGGATTGGATAAACTTTCAAAGGAGGCAACTCTTTTAAAATTGTTTTGCCCCCTTCTGAAAAGGGATCTACTCTTAAAGGAAAGAGTTTCATCAGAAAGGGATTAAATTCTTGTTTTTTTGGAGTAGACCTTCTTTTCAGAAGGAGCTTGGTGTACAGAAAAGCAAAAAGAAACCATAAAAAATGGGCAGACCAGTCTCTGAGCTATATGCGAGCAGACACCCTCAAGATCATTGTTCTTTTTCTGCACAGTCTATTCAGTTAGCCATCCCAGCCCTTTGTTCACTGTCTCAAAATTTCCAGGTACTAAAATGTGTATGCAGAATGTAACCTCAGTAAAGACTGGGACCTAGATGCATTTGATGGTCTTTGTCTTTGTGGAAGGGGAGATTATTCTGACAAGAAAGTATTTGTCACCCTTCTCAAAGTGGCTGCTCTCAACCCTTCTCTTGCTGAACATGACATATCCTGTCTTAGCAGACATTGTAGAGCCAGATCTGAAGAAGCCAACTGATCTGGCTCTGCACTGTTTGTCATTAAATATGTGAATTTCTATCAAAAACCCGGATCAAGTAATCTGATTGGCTGGAAATTAGAAGTGGGCGTGGCATCTTAATTTATTCAGCAAGGCAAGTTAAAAGGAATGGATGCTCTTTCAGGGAAGGCAACTTTGTCTAAACTGTTGTGCATCCCTTATGAAAAGGGGTCTATTCTGAAAGGAAAAAAAAATGCTAACAGTGGGAGCAAATTCTTCCCTTTCAGAGAAGACTCCTGTCAGAAGTGGTTTGGTGTACAGGAAAACAAACAGAGAGTCACAAACGTTGTCCCCTTGTACAAGATGGTAGAAAATCTACAAAGTGTATCCAGTCCTCTTAAAGGAAAGAATTTAACCCTTAACCCTTAAACTGCCAATCACAATTGTTGTCTGCTTGTGATTTTAAAAGTCATTTTTGCAGACAGTGTGGACCCAGATCAGACTGCTCCTCTAGGAGCAGTCTGATCAGGGTCCACACTGTTTGCCTGTATGAAAAAGTAGGTTTGAAAAGTTTGAAAGAATATTCAGCAGACAACATAAACAGACGATATTTTCATATGCAGGGTATCGTGGCATTTTAAGGGTTAAAGTGCTAAGTAAAATTGTAGTAAGTGACAGATTTTTTTTCTTCTTTTTTTCAGAGAATATAATATGACATTTCATGTGAATTGTCTTCTTGGCTATGAAAAATAAGAAAAAAATGTCTCTCAGAATGTTGCCTGCTGCAGTTGTGATTGGCACTGTAAGGCTTACTATGTCAGGAAAACTGTATGTTTTCTGCTGAAGTTGTCTTCCTTTGAAAAGGGCAACATGAGTGCTCTCTGTTTGTGGTGTATCCATTCACCATAGCTAGATATTCCTATCCTTAGAGATATTTATTGCTCCTGTTTCGTTTTCAGTTGCTGTTATTCTATCTGCCGAAAAGCAAATCAGAATGGACAAAGGAATTGCAGAAACAAAGGTTTGTTTTTTGTCTCACTAGATGCAGCTTTTCACTATACATTAAAACTTCAATGACTCCAACACTGATGGCTTGTTTACCTTGGCTGATTTGAACTCGTTTTTATGCCCCCACCTTTTTCAATGGGGGGTGGGGGGGGCATATAGTATCACCGCTGTCCGTATGTACATCCCGTACGTCCTGTATGAAACATGGTTTCCGTTTGTTATCTTTTGAAAAGATAAGTGTATTGGATTCATGTTTTATACACTGGTATATAATTATAAAATATAGGTCAAGTTTGATTTAGGGTAAAATCCACCAATTATTTGGGAGTTATAGCCCTTTTTCAACGTTGAAAAATAGTTTCCGTTTGATATCTTTTGAAAACATTAGTGTTTTGTATTCATATTTAATACACTGGTATATAATCATAAAATAGAGGTCAAGTTCGATTTAGGGTAAAATCCACCCATTATTATGGGAGTTTTGGCCCTTTTTTTTTAATCTTCGAAAAAAAATGTTTTCCTTTCGTTTTATTTTGAAAAAGATTGGTGTATTGGATTCATATTTTATACACAGGTATATAATCATAAAATATAGGTTGTTCAATGCAGGGTAAAATCTGCCAATTATTTGAGAGTTATGGCCCTTTTTCAGCTTTATTTTTTGCCTAATGCCTGCATGCAGGTGAGGATGGCCCCTGGGCGGGGACATCTGTGTCATATTGACACATTTCTAGTTGAGTGTCTAGGAAATTCTTCAATAGCACAAGAAAACAAATGTTCAGGGACATTTTGGAATTTTTTTCTTATTTTATCTTGAAAATATGTTATGTGTACATACTCTTCTGAAATTGGCACAGCTAAGTTGGACAGACCATGTTACCAGAATGTCTGATGAACATTTGCCAAAGACAACCCTCTTTGGAGAACTACAAGTAGGAAAATGCTCCCATGGTGGTTAGAAGAAGCGATACAAGGACATCCTCAAAGCCTCCCTTAAAGACCATTATACCAACAGAGTCATGGGAGCAGATTGCACAGGATCGAGCAAAGTGGTGAGGCCTCATTAGAATGGGTGCTTGTGAATACAAAGCCAAAAGAATCTGTGAAGCTGAGCAGAAATGTGCACAGCGGAAAGCCCGAGCTAAGTCATCACCAACAGAGCTTTCTTCCTTAGACCTCTCTTGTTCTATCTGCAACAGGCAGTTTAGAGCTAAGAGTGGTCTCATCAGCAATCTTAGAACACACAAACAATAACACTTCACGCATTTGATTAGGATTGGTCATTGCCAGTAATGACAGATGAACACAACAGAACATACCACTGCAGATGTTGGAGGTTTGGCTTTGTCAGTGGCCAAGTCTTACTGGCATGGAGCCTTGTGCTCCACACACAAGAGCTGTGCAGCAGCCATATTCTTGAAAAAGAGGTGGCGGGAAGAGAGAACTGGTAGCAGCTCTTTGATTTTCTTCCAGGGCTTCCATTAACTTTCAGACTCAGGAAGTCCCAGACTTCCTTCACCTCAGGTTTGGAAGTCCCACAGGAAAATCTAGGAAGTCCCACTTTTTCCGTGCTGCAGCAGGCTGCCCTTTGTTTCGCAAAACATAGGTTCTTATTTCAGTGTCACACATCATGATCTATAATTCTTTCAGATGTGTCTTAAAAACGTCCTTATCGCTTAAAATTCGATCGCATCTTTTTGGAAAGCCTGAACTTGTATATCGGACCTTAGAGAAAGCATCAACAATGGTAAAACCTCGCATTCGCTTCAAAGCCCAGAGAAGGGAAAAAAATAAAATAAAATACGTGAGAGAAAAGCCCCAAAACATGTTTTCTTAAAAATAAACCACCCGGTATGCTGAAATTACTTCGCAGACATGTTTATAATGAAATATTTGTTCGGACAGGCTGATCGACACGAGCGAACGAGTTGCGTCCTTCACAAATTTGCGGGAAAATGGCGCCGACTCGTGTATAACAACAGACAAATAAAATGCAGCTCTTGATGAAATACCAACAGCAATAATGTTCGTTCGTGGAGAAAAGCAAGCAAAACCATCACAAATCTAAATTTAGACTTACTTTGCCTCCTCAGCGCTGTTAAACAGCGCAACCGGAACGAGGCTACGCATTTAGAAACGGGTTTTCCGAAAAAGTTGACGAAAAATATGTTTTATTTTCATTTGAAAAATTGCTTTTATTGTCATAGCATTGTAGGAAAGACAAGCATAAACTTCTAAATTTGAATAAATTTCAATTTGCGTTTTGCGTATAATTATTTATTTATAGAATTTCCCTCGGTAACTCCCGGAAGTGTTGAGGTGTTTTCAGACGACACACTTTCTTAGCGAAATAATAATTTAAGATTTTAAGACCTGAATATTAAAACAATTAATAATTTTATATAATTTCATTATTTTCTTCCAAAGATCATTTGTGTCAACGCATTTTTGATGTTTATTTCTGGTTCTGAATTTATCTATTTCCAGACAAGGAAAACCCGCTCGTCTAAATTCAATTTATTAGTGCTTCTTGTCTTTGCATAATCTGTTGAACGCGTCTTCCTGCTAAACTGGTGCGCTGGAAAGATTTATTTATTTCTCATGCATTCTTTGTGTATTTGTTAGGTTTTGGAACTGATAATTAACTGAAAGGTTGCCAGGAAGTTTTAGAATATAAAGCGCAACCTAGAAAATTCCTCCCGACCGAAAATTTTCGGGTTCATTGGTCAACGTTTTGAACGCGCGTGAACGAATATTTCGGGTGTCGCAGGAGAAAGTTAAATTATACAAACATCAATTAATCAACTCATCACGCTTGACAAATACACGCAGTGATCACACAGCTATCAAAAGGGTGCCGCGACACGTGAGACGGCTGTCAATAAAACTCCCGCAAGCGGAAAGTGGGACGTCCTTAGAAGCTCAGTGAACACAGGTAGTGAATTTCAAATAAGTAGGCGGGGCAAACATCATACAACTCGTTAAAAGTGGGCGGGGTTTTTGACAGTTTTGGACGTCTCGGGTATCGATTTTGGACGGACAAAAGAAATTTCGGAAGTCCGCGGTACGTCTTTGAAGTTCAATTTGGACGTCCGGTGGCAATCTCAGGGCGTAATATACGCCGTACGTCCGCTTAACGGAAGCCCTGTTTCTTCCAGTGGGTTTTCACACAATTTGTGGTTGAAAGTTCACAGCCACAGCTGCTGAGAGCATATCTCCTAGGTAGCAAAAGGAAGGTACCACCTCCAGCTTGTCAGGTCTGACTTGGACTTCCCTATGTGGTCTTCCATCCAAAGGGCATGCAGTTCCCTGTACATCTGTAATCTGGATGCTTTGTCAAGTGCTTAAGCCACTGTATTTCTTGTGCACCCAGAGCCAGATCAAATTTCCCTTGGGAGAAAATTGTTTCCTTTTTAGAATAGTACCAAGTGTATCCAGTCTCCCTTGGGAATCAAGTTGAAACTGCTTATGAACTAACAGAAATATTTGAGATTTCCATGAATGAGTTTGGTGCTCAAGAGTAAAACTTTGACAAAATTCTAGCTTTTCCAAAGGCAATCCTTTTTGACTTTTATTTAAAACTTAACCACTTTCCACAATTTACTTAGAACATTGTTGACCAGAAAGTTACTTTTCCAGTAAGTTTATTTTTTTATGGGTGTAGGGATAGCGGTAAACTGATAGCAGTGCTAACTGACAAATCTTGTTTCTTCATTTTAATTTCAAGTTCTGGAAGAGTAAATGATGTTTCTTTTTTAGGGCACTATATTCCCAGTTCATAGATGAGATGATAATCAAACCAGGAGTTGAAGCCTGTGAGAAAGGAGAAGTAGCAGATGTTACATTTGAAGACCATGTATGTATCATCATAAATAAATGAATAGATATTACAATAAAGAAAAATCTTAAACCAGACGCATCCTCTAATTCACAGTTTCGGCTTTATGTTGTTAGTTTTATAGTATTTTACAGTATGATATCTTTTTTAGCCAATATAATTATATTTTTATGGAAGAAGGCAACTTTATAATCCAATAAACTTTTTTTCTGTAATTTTTACGGAAAGAAGCCAATAAATCCAAGGTACGTGATTTGAACAAAATCTGACTGGAAGTGACATATAAGGTTCCTAAATTATAACTCAACAAAAGGGTTCCTAAATTATAACTCAACAAAAGTAAATTAATATTGTTTACTTAAAAATGAAAGATTCTGGTGACTACAACAGTCTCAAAGATTCTCATTCTAAGGTACAAATTTAGCCAATGATCTGTAAGCAGACTATGCAGATGTGCAGTCTGATCAGGGCCATCACTGTCCATACTTAGTGACTCAAATACACATATCTACAGGCTGGAAGCTTGAATCTTTTGATCAGCAGAAATTTCAATTGCTTCTAAATGTGTAAAATATACAATGGCATCCTCACTATTATCATTAGTAGTAGTTATACCATCTGCCCTGCATAGATCTAGCTCAGGCTACAGTACAACTGTCTGGTTCCCTATGATTGGCATCAGGTTCATAAACAGAAAATGGAGAAACAGCAATAGTTTTAGTATCTGTTCATGCGTCGTAGGACTGCACGAAATTGCAGACTGATCAAGGCTGTCACAGTTTTCACTATGTGCCAGGACAGCCTGGCTATACAGTCGACTCTCGTTATCTCGAATTCCAAGGGACTTTCTGAAATACCTCGAGATATCCGTACCTCGACATATCAGATTTGCAGAATTGAGGAAAAATAATTCGAACAACCACATTAAACAAACATATATAATATGAAGTTAGAGATATATTTAAAATATTGTGGAAAAGAAGAGAAATTGCTCCTTTATAGGAGCAATTTCTCCTCTTTTCCACAATATTTTTTACCTGTTGTTAGATTTTCATGTTAAGGCAGGGACCAGATTTTCACTTCGAGATAAGCGGTTATTCGAGATAAGCGCGGTCGAGATAATGAGAGTCAACTGTAGAATGAAGGAAGTCACTGTTTGCGTTATTATTGATGATAAACTCAGACTAGTAACACAAAGATGTTTATATGCAGCATTTTATTTATTTATTTATTTCCTGGATAAGCTAACCTCTCGTGGTTTATCAATGTCATCAAAGTTAGGCTAGTCTATTTGTTTATAATTTAGATTCAAACTGGCAAAAACTGGTTTATATACTGATTCATTTCCAATTTTGTTCTTTCACACAAGGAAGGATATTACATAAGTTAATTCAATATGCGTTAACTATTTCAAATGTGAAAATTTGTGACCTGCGGGTCCCCGTAGCCTAGTGGATAAGAGAGTTGACTCTTAATCCATTAGGTTTCTCACCGCTGTGGTTCGAGCCTCGCTCGGGTCATATGTGGGAAAGCCAAGTTCTGCTTACGGATGGTCAGGTGTTTTTTCTCCGGGTTCTCCGGTTTTCGCCCACCTTCGATGAACGATCGGCTCGATATAAGTGAAATATTCTTGAAAGGGCCGTAAAACCCAAATCAAAAAAAAAAAAAATCAAAAAAAAAAAAATTTGTGACCAATATAGTTGTGTTGGGGTGCACTACTGAAGTGGACTTCAAACAGCTATGAAATACTCACATGGCTAACAAAGTTTATTCGAAAGCAGTGGCAGTATATGGGACCTGGATTGAGAAGCTCTATCTGCTGAGCATAAACAGACACCAAATCCCAGCAAACACACAATGTTGTTACAACGTTGCTGCAACATCACGACATTGCAGTGAGATTGTAATGATGTTGTTGCTACGTTGTGTGTTAGCTAGGATGGCACAGATCAGCCTACTCATTTGCTCTGTCTGATCAGAGCCTTCGCTGTATGTTTACAGAATCATTCAATACTGCAGAAATGCAAAAACCCATATGGAATTGTGCAGTGTCACTGGCTAATCTAGATCTTTACTGCATACTCCCAAGAGACCTTTTGGAAATATAATGTTATCTTTCCATGTATATGAGATCAATGAAGATGTGGATAAGCTTCTGTGCATCAGCATTAACTAATCAGGATTGTTCTTAAATTGTGTAAGCCATGTCCAAATTTTTAGATGTGCAGACTGGTACTTTTGTGTGTGTTTCTGGAGATGGAGGTGCAGAGGGTGATATTTCGCGTCGTTATATAACAGAGCCAATATGTTCTTAAAATGGCATGTAACATTCCATCTTTCTTTCTTTGTAATGACAAGCCTTTTAAAATAGAAACTATTTGACCTTATTATATATGCAACCAGTGAAGACTCGGTTCAGAGCATCTGCAAAGTCTAGTCAGAATCTACACAGGTCACTAACATAAATATTTGAATCTTAATGGTTTGTTCAGCAAATAGCACAGACTTGGTTAGACTGTGCAGTTGTGCAAGCGACTTTTACTCGGCAAGCTCAAAAATATGTTTGATCTCTTGCATTACATGAACTTTCTTATAATTTCTGAACCCCACTCACCTGTACCCCCATGCATGTCTGATTCTCCTTTTCAAAAATATAAAAGCTGCTGCATAAATTGGGACATTTGCCTTTTAAATGTGTGCTTTTGCATCTGACAGAATGGTACATTGCACCCCCTTAAGGGTTACAAAATGGCATCTTATTTGGACCTGTATACATAAGCATTTCTTCATAACATGGTCCATTCACATTACAGAAAAAATATTTGGCTTAAAGGTGTTGTAGCTAAACAAAAATATATGGATTATACAGAAAAATGACCATAATTGATTCATTTTATGTTTGTATAAAAAGTAACTTTGGGAAGTAGACAGGAACCTCTTCATATCGTGGTTTATTATATTTTGATACAACGCACTTATTTAGCTAAGACACATTTTGCTTTAGGATCCAGCAGAAGTGTTATAAAGAGGCTGCGGTGTACTATAGGTCTGTTTACACTATGGTAAATGTCCTTAAATTTCGTACACTGAAGTGTCTGACAAAATGGCATATGCAAACTGAAGGAGCAGTCTGACCAGGGTCTACACTGTTTGCCATTCCACTAATTATTTTAAGAAAAAACTGCATAAAAAAGCAAAATTTAGGCCAAAAAAGTATCAAATAAGGTGTTTGAATTTTTAGAACATTTACCTTATATGTTGACTGAGAAAATAAACTAGAAATTTACCACACAAACAAATGAAAATTAAATGAATTACTAAACCATTACCATATTAACAAATGAAAATTTAATGAATTACAGTAAGTTTTCCACGTCAATAAACTTGAACAAGTTCATTTGACTATCATTTGGTGAATATGAAAATGGCTGAATGAGTGGCAAACAGTGACTATTAACCCTGATTAGATGCTGCAATTTATGGCGTCTGATCTGGGTTTTCACTGATTGCTCAGGCCTGCCTATCAGAATACTTAGGGCTAAGTACAGTATATCTACATGTATTATATTGCTATGTTTCAGCCACTGAATCCTAACCCTGACAGTAAATGGAGAGCTTATTTCAAAGACAATGAAACATTGTTGCAGATTGATAAAGACTGCAGGTAAATTCAACTTTTGTATGTTGATTCTTTATAGCTTAGAAAAGAAGGTCAACGTAACTCCAGATGAGGTACTTTTTTAAGCTGAAAATACTGACAATTTGCTATTCTCCAAGAAAACATATGTTGCGGGTACCCATTTTTTTTTCAACCAAAAAGTGTTGATATTTTACTTATTTCTCCATGAAAACATGGTACATGTACTCATTAGAAGTGCCTCTCTGAGCTTATCTGTAGCTGTGTTTTGTGTTTTTGCATCATTTGAGTCATATTATCTTACAGACGACTGTGTCCTGATCTCAACTTCTTCCAAACAGCCACAGAGTTTCCCTCTAAAGATCTGTCAGGAAAGAATATGAAAGTAGATACATTGAGGAAACGTGTGGAGCAAAGTGTATTACAGTCAGAAACAGTGGCAAGAAACAGACTAGGCATTACAAATGTAAGTAACAGCATATCTCCAGATAAGAGGGAGTATTCTCAGATTTTTCTTATTTCTCGGTGGCTCAGTTGGATGCATCGCCCGACTGGAGACCAGGAGGTTGCGGGTTCAACCCCCGCCGAGGTGGGCAACATTCTTTCATGGAGATTGATCATGAAATATTTTCTACGGTCATTCTCTCCCTTCCGCTGATTCAAGAAGGGCAGTTGTCAGTTTCTGGCGAAAGAATGTGCACAATACTGGTTAACCGCTTAGAGGACTAAGCCTGCCCAGTAAACGTGTGGTTAGGTAAACTGACCGTGCTCGACATGACCCTGTTGGGTTGACTGGGCCGTAAATCCTCAACACTAACAATTCTCCACAAAAACATGTGGGTACTCATTAGAAGTGAAAACATACCAGTATATTGTGGGTACTCATTAGAAGTGTTTTGCCATTTTTTCTAATTTCTCCGTGAAAACATATGTTTTGGGTACTCATTAGAAGCACCACACCAATTTTTCTTATTTCTCCATAAAAACATGTTGTGCCAGTGTGGGTACTCATTACAAGCACCTCACCAATTTTTTCTTAATTCTCCATAAAAACATATTTTGTAGGTACTCATTAGTACCACAGAATATGTTTTCATGGAGAAATAAGAAAAATATCAATAATGTTTCTATTGAAAAATGTTCCTTATCTGAAGATATATAATCAGCCATAGTTTCAGATTTCCTCCACAGAACTTTTGATAAAAGGGTATTGAGATATTATCATTTCTTTATTTCTCCTTAAAAATAAAATATTAATATTTTTGGTGAAGAAAAATGCCTTGCTAAGGCGCTTCTGATGAGTTCCCACAACATATGATTTTATGGAGAAATCAGAAAAATATCAATTCATTTTGATTGAAATAAAAAACACCATATCTTGAGTTATGGTAGTTATTACCGTAGTAGTTAAATTATTAAATTAATTTGGATATTACATTTACATGTAAATATTAGGACAGACATGTCATGCTTGAGGAAACAGTGTAGACCCCGATTGTATTGCTCTTAAAGATGACATTTGATTAATGTCTGTGCTGATGCTGTCCTGTAAGCTTTTGTTTTAGACAAATCACCAGGTAATCAAATGAACCTGTTACAGGTTTAGGTACGGGCCCCCATGGCCTAGTGGATAGGAGAGTTGACTCTTAATACATCAGGTTTCTCACCGCTGTGGTTCGAGCCTCGCTCAGGTCACATGTGGGAAAGCCAAGTTCTGCTTACGAATGGTCAGGTGGTTTTCCCCGGGTTCTCTGGTTTTCGCCCACCTTTGATGAACGTTTGGCTCAAAATAAGTGAAATATTCTTGAAAGGGCCGTAAAACCCAAATCAAAAAAAAAAAAAATTAAAATTTAGATTCTCCATAAAAACATATATTGCCCTCATTAGAAGTGCCATTAGGAACTGCAACTGAGTACTCACAACACGTTTTCATGGAGAAATTAGAAAAACAAATCTATACAGTCGACTCTCGTTATCTCGAACTTCACGGGACCTGATAAAAATGTTCGAGTTATCAGTAGTTCGAGACAACCAAATTGTGACGTCATAGGTATGACGACTGTTCGCCTCTGTTCGCCAAAACGTGTTGGAAGGCACATGTATATGGCAATTTAAATAATTTACGCGTACTTCAGTTTGCATTGTTACTGTTTGTTTTAGGAGATGCAATGGTTCTCTTGGAATAATATCATCAATAAATGTTAATAATAATAAATTTCAAACGTCTCTTGTTGTCTTTTAATACACCTGCAAATTTGGATTTCCATGTGAGCTACAAATAAATTACTGGTTTCCGGGTTGTGTTAGCTATACGTTATGAACTGGTTTGGATTAGCTCCCTTCGCATAGACGACTCGATAAAGAGTTGACTGGTTTCCGCTTTTGCATAAAAACGCTTATTATGTTAAGCGGCAGCTGTAAGCTAGTTTGGATTATCTCCCCTCGCATAAACGAACTCTCTCAGAGCGGCAAACTGTAGATCCTGCAGAGAAAGCTCGTTATGAGCCGTCTCATCTGGACCTACACTATTTGTGCAGGTATCCGTATCAGTCTACAGGGTCGGAAGGGTTAACATCGGTACCCACGTGTGATTCGTCTATTTGAGGCCCTGCACGACAACTCCTATTAGAAGACTGTGCGATTGTCAATGACTCGGATCAGCCTGCACGCCCACGAATTTTCCATTATATGCATGAGCCTTATCTGGGCTTACCAAAGAGCACCGCCTGACCAAAGAGTAACAAGCAAAGATTCAGACTTAGCTAGCATGTTCAATACAGGCTGATTTGAGTCGGAACCTGTCGCGCACTGACTTTTCTTGAAGACGCTATATCATTCAGACGGACAGTACTCAATAGTGAAGAGCATATCTAAACAATAAATTAAAGAAACTTCGTTGATTAATCTTCCATAACACTATTCTGAGCTGCTTTTTATCTTACAAATAAATGACACGAGACGGTGTTGAGCGCCGCGTGTCAAACCCGACTCGACACGCACGTGATTTCATAATTACGGATTTTAGACATTGTTTGTGTTGTTTGTAATTACCTGGACAAAGGGGAAAATTAAAATATTGATTTATTTATCAATGGCCTATTATGATTTTCATTAACTGAGAGACCGGCGGCGCCTCATCTTACATTTTGTTTTCCTTCGTCATGGTCCGAGTTCGAGATACGCGGTAGTAAAAACTGTGAAAAATTTATTCAGGGACTGAAAATGAGGGACGAGATAGCCGAAGTGTCGACATAAAAGTAGTTCGACATACGCGAAGCTGAAATACAATAAATATATAAGGAAAATAATCGGGACTTGGAAATCAGTTCGACATAAGTGATAGGATCGAGATAAGAGGGGTCGAGATAACGAGAGTCAACTGTATTTGGTTTGAAAAAAAAAAAGTGCCTTATTCAGAGCTATGAGTGCAGTAAAGAGTTAGGGTGTCTGACTATTTAGGGTAAGTCAGGGTTGTGAAATTTTCAAATTTTATCATGTCCGCAGACAAGTAAATGGTCAATATTCAGTAGTTCAACCAAGATATTCCTGGCACTGGCGCCTCTAATGAGTACCCATAACATATATTTTCTTTGAGAAATAAGAAAAATATGTATCTCATAATCAGGATACTCTTCTTAGCTAGCTCTGTGATGTCCTTGTCCCAGGACAAGTAAATTGAAATTTCTTACTTGTCCTCAGGGAAATGGGACAATTTGGACAAGTCGGGCATTGTATTTCCACAGTCCAGGGTAATTATGTTATTTGTAAACCATTCAATATTGCATCATCCTAGATGTCTCTGTGCTTTTGACAATTTTCTTTTAATAGACCTAAGTCATTCTGAATACAGCATTTGATGATCTACGCTGTTTGCATCTCAGGTAGCGATTTTAGACACATCTAGAAGTGGTAAATGGACTTGATGAAATTTAAGACAGGTATGATAAGCAGTCAAGGTGTCTGGGCCCAGTTGTTCAAAGCATCGTTAGCTTAACGAGCTCATTAAGGGTCATTTCGTTAACTGTTTTAGAGTATTCAATATACAATATTCTGATATTTTTTGCTGAAAAAATGTGAGTAGCTTTTGCACTGCAAAAGCTACTCACATTTTTTCAGCAAAAAATTTCAGCATATTTGCGTATCACTAGATGTAAATTTTAACAAATCGTTAATTAACGATGTCGTTAGCTTTGAACAACTGGGCCCAGATTTTTATCTACACTGTATGCTAAAGCATGGCATCTTATCATAGTGAACACCATTTGCTCAGGTGCAGCATCTGAGCTAGGTCTACACTATACACTCAAGACCTGTCTGTCTGAATACATGTACTTAGGGTAAATAAATATGGAATGCTTGAAGAAACCTTTTCACTTGATGTAGTCCATTTAGTTGCAATCTAAATGCAAGACCCATCCATGTTGTACGCACATTTGACTGGTGAGCAGGAAGTCGTGGCTTCGATCCCCGCTGGGTCTGGCAACATTCTTTTGTGGAGATTGATCATGAAATATTTTCTATGGTCATTCTCTCCTTTCCGCTGATTCAAGAAGGGCAGTTGTCAGTTTCTGTCAAAAGAATTTTTACAAGTACATGTATTTATTAACTGCTTGAAGGACCAAGCCTGCCCAGGAAAAGTGTGGTAAGGTGAGCTGACCTGCTCAACATGACGTTAATAGACTTAATAGACTAAATAACTGGGCCGTTAAACTCCAAAACAACCAACTCATTCATGTGGGGTTTCTTTGACAGATGCAAACAAGTCGACGGAAACCTAGTGATGAGTTTGCTCCCTTGCCTGATGGCCAAGAAGCTCACTGGGAAGTGTGTGAAAGAATACTGTTTGTGTATACCAAATTAAATCCTGGCTTAGGATATATACAGGTAAGAAAACATTTTCCTTTCTTTTTAGAAGTATTTTTTTGCTACTTGCTACTCTAACCAAGATGTTCCGTTCAGAAGTCCAGGTAAACAGAATATTCAGAAGAGATTTTTTGTTGTTTTTACACCAAGATATGTCTTGTAGGTACTCATTGGAATTGCCTCACTGAAGCAATTCCAATGAGTACCAACAAGATATGTTTTTGTGGTAAAATTATCCTAAATTGTTACTATTATTATCTTGAGCTATGTCTACTGTTTACCTTTGCAATGTTGGGACCTCATAGAATGTATACACTAAATAGCAAAGATTCTGACCAGACCACATTGATTTGCAGACTCGGTTGACTCTTAATGTTCTCATTTGGATATATGGTGGTTACAGTGGTTTTCTTGAGCTTGCTTCATTTATTGTAAAATACAGTACATTGTCTGGGTTTTGACTTATGAAGTTGACTGTACCGTGAAAAAGGTGTTGGGTGGTGTGGGAGTGGGTGGGGGGAGCATATGCAGAGAGTGAAAGCCTGATTTGCTTGTGATCCATGCTGCAATCTGCTCAGGGCTTTTGCTCCCTACATACAGACTTATTTGAGATTGTAGAATGTAATCAGAGGATAGATAGGACCTGATTGGATCATAACCTGTACAGTTTTCATGCGCTGAAAGCCTCCTTTTAGCTTGATGAAGCCCAAGTAGGGTCTCTATGACATATCCTAACACTACAATCTGATCAGTACTTCATTTATGAAATCTCTGTGTACTGTAGAATCTACTGACAACACAGCTGTTAAGGGGAATGGATACACTTCAGGGGGGAGGTAACTCTTTCAAAATGGTTTTGTCTCCCTTCTGAAAAGGAGTCTACTCTAAAAGGAAAGAAATTGCTTCCCAAGGGAGCAAATTCTTAGCTTTTAGAGTAGACCCCTTTTCAAGAGGGGCTTGGTGTGCAGAAAAAAACAAAGAAGGAGTCACTAAAGTTGTCTCCCTTGTAAAAAAACATAGTGGGATATTTACCAAGTATATCCATTCTCCTTAACCCTTGCCATGCTGAATAAATTAAGATGCCATGCCCACTTCTAATTTTCAGCCAATCAGATTGCTTGATTCGGATTGTTGCTATAAATTCACATATTCAATGGCAAACAGTGCAGATCCATATCAGTTGGCTTCTACAGAAGCCAACTTATCTGGATCTACACTGTTTGCAAAGGCAGAGTATATTTGGGTTCAGCAGGACTAAGGATAACTTCAAAAAGTCATGCTCTCGAGTAGAGGTGAAATTGAACAGCTGTAGACAACAAAAAATAGCAGTAGGATAATGGTTGTAAATGTTGCAGTGGGATTGTATAGTCATATCCTTTGACATTCAAACTCCAGATAAGTGGGAATATCCACATACTATTTTTTTAGCTCACCTGGCCACAATGTGCTTAGGGTGAGCTTTTTTGAATACCTTATGTCTGTTGTGCATCGTCTGTTGTGTGTCGTCCATGATAACATACTTTTGACCTTTTTAAATGACCATGTAGCTTTCATTTCTTGCTAGAATGTAAAATGTGTACAGTATCTGCCTATCTTTTACCATTGAAGGAATTCATGGTAATCTAAGGGTGAAATACTTAAGTTTGTCCTGGTACATTAATTTGCTACCATGTTTCCTTTCTGTTTCAGGGCATGAATGAGATACTAGGACCTATATATTATACGTTTGCTTCAGATCCTGATCAAGAGTGTCGTGGTAAGTTCTATGAACTTTTTAAATAAGTGCAAAAATTCTTAGAGCTTGTTGGCATGGTCAGTTTTGATAATTTGTTTTTATGTTGATGTTTGTTACCTTTGCTAGAAATCATATACATGACATATTAGATCATAGCTCTAGTATAAGGCCCATTTTTTCAAGCCAAAAATACATGTTTAATGATATTTATATCCCCAGCATACGAAATATGCCGAAGGAGTACATAGTTTTCGTCCGTTTGCTGTCAGTCCATCCTTCTGTCCGTCCTTCCATCTGTCCAGATGTGATTCCGTCCGTTAACCCTTTCTATAACCAAGTTTTACTTCAGAGTTTTTTGATTACTTATAACTCTGCAGCCACTGTTCAAAAACTTTTCATATTTGGTATGGGGGTACCTGGGAGGGTTCTCTTTCATTCTACATCTATGAATCCCTGGGTCATGCCCCAGGGCAGGGCTAGAGGTCAAAATCTAGGACACCCCAATACAGTAGTATATTGCAGTTTGTTTATACAAACAACCTCTTATTAAAGAAGGATGGGCATCAGACATGTTTATCCCATCAACATTCCGTGTAATAAGGTCAAGGACATTGTGACCTTATTTTCATGCTTCAGTGATTTTGACTTACTGGTATATTTTGAAGCCTATTTCATAGATTAATGCCTCAATAATGTAGTATGTTGCAGTTTGTTTATACAAACAACTTCTTAAAGAAGGATGGGCATCAGACATGTTTATCTAATCAAAATTCAGTGTAATAAGGTCAATGTCATTGTGATTATATTTTCATGCTCCAGTGATTTTGCCGTATATCTTGAAGACTATTTCATGGAGTGGAATATTGGTTCTGTGTGACACCGATGTTGACAGAATAACAAACGTAGGTCACCGTGACCTATATGCCAGTAATTTTGCCTCATATCTTGAAGTCATAAAGAGGTTCTGCACAGGGGAGACAACTTTGTTGACTTCCTGTTTGCTTTCTAGCAAGCAAAAACCTTTTATAAAAGGAGAAAATTTGCTCACAGAGGCAGCAAAGTCTTTCCTTTTAGAATAGACCCCTACAAAAGGGAAGCAAATCATTTTTGACAGTTACCGGCCAACCTTCTGAAATGGACTGTTGCACCTTTGAGTTAAACAGAGCCATTATTGCAAACAGGGTTGTTCATCATCAAAAATCAAAAACTGAATTGCAAACATTGTAGGTCCTGATGAGATGGCATGTTAAGAGTTCTCATCTGGATCTACACTGTTTGCAAAGGTTTTATCTGCTGGGCTGAAAGCGTTAAATTGTAAACTGAGTTCATGTTGATTTTTTTTTTTTTTTCAGTAAGATTAGAGTGAACCTTCGTTGTATTAAGATTTAAGTGTGTTTTGACTAGTTTCTGTAATCTGTACCCTTTCCTCACGTTTTCTTTTTTTTTCCAGAGTTTGCAGAAGCTGATAGCTTTTTCTGCTTCACAAATCTGATGTCTGAAATCAGGGACAACTTCATCAAAACTTTAGATGATTCCCAATGTGGTATAGGTATAATATTTTGTTTCTTCTAATTATTAGCACACCTGAGCCAGGGCTCGAAAATGCCGGTGCTTCGTTCTGAGGCCACTTGTTGAAGAGCTGGACTGATTTTCACTTCAGAAAGATATTAGATTTGGTCCATAATAATTAATGTTTAATTATATATACACGTATTTGACTTTAAAATTTACACCTTATCTGGAGTTATGATAACAAACAAACCTTTTGTCAACACATAACACTAACTGTGTACCAGAAATTGCCTTGAGTGATCTGCTCATTATCCCGCTGCGGCTTGATCTTCGTGTCAAAAATAAGTAAATGCCCATTTGATTGATGTGTGAAAATTCAATACCGACTGTTACCATATTTTACCTAAGTATTGGGACACATAAATGCCTTACCATACTATTCTTAAAATTTGAATAAGTCTATTTTACTACATCTTTTATATTGCTGGATGAGTGGTAGACATGCAAAGGAGGATTAGAAGCCACACATTTGGCAGCATCTGATCTGGGTCTACACTGTTAGCCCAGGCCTGTCCCTCCCAAGATTTGGGAATATAAAAGGGGACAGCACCTGTTTGGTCGTGCATAACAACAATAAAAGATGTTTTTCTCACTGTTGTTAATTTGTTTATTTACTTTTAAAAGATCTGTTTAATGTGTTTCATTGTAAATTCAACATACCCAGCCTGCCTAAGTGGGATGTGCTGGGCCTTGGTGTGACACTAGGGTAAAACACTTATTTTTTTACTGGTCCATAGAAAGAAAAATGAAGTGGCTAGCTGCAGCACAACAGGAACTCGCCAGGACTCTGTTTGTTTCCTTTTGGGCTGTTCACCCACTGAGTACTCGGTTGTTGTACATTAAATTGTGCATGTCTAATAATAATATGCTCTATTGCTGTTTATAAGCGTGATGCTTATGTGTATGTAAGTTCAGCAAGTGTAAGCAGTGTTGGTTTGTCATTCGTCATGTTAATAATAAAGCAGGCATCTGCATTTGGAAATTGCAAATGGGAATTCTTTAACAATGGTTAAGGAAAATACAGAGCTCTCTACTCGGCAAACTCCTTTAATGTGGCAGAAAATGACTTGTCAAACTCTGTAAATGTGGCCAAAAATGACTGGACCAATTGGCAATTTCAGTTTCTCAAGCCCTGGCCCGAAGACAACATGTTGAAGGTGTGCTATTTTGATAGGCCAGTTGTCTGTTGTCCATCCAATAAGTACCCGTCGTCTGTTAACATTTGACATCTCCTCCTAAACCACCGACCCATTTTAACCAAATTTCACAGGACTTGGGTGATACTGACTTAACATTGTTATAAGACTTGGAATCCTTGGAGGATTCTGTTTGGAATGGCAACCAAAAGAAAAAAAACTTTAAAAATCTTCTTGTCAGAAACTGCTGGACTGATTTCAATATAATTTGGCAGAAATGTTCAATTATTGACCCTCTACCAAGTGTATTCATCATGATTTGAAAAAAAGCATGGCAGCTTGCTGGTAGGGCTTATTTTTCCCTATATATCTGGCGGGGCTTATTTTCTCTCATATATCTATAAAGAAAATTTAAAAAAATCATCTTGTCAGAAACCACTGGACCAATTCAACATAATTTAGCAGAAATGTTTTTTTGGTAACCCTGTACCAAGATTGTTCAAGCCGTCATGATTCGTCAAAAATCATGGCCATAAGGGGAGGGTCTTATTTCCCCCCATGTATCTAAATAGAAAACTTTAAAAATCTTCTTGTCAGAAACCACTTGACTGATTTCAATATAATTTGGCAGAAATGTTTCTTTGGTAACCCTGTACCAAGATTGTTCAAGCCATTATGATTCATCAAAAACATGGCTGCCAGGGGCTTATTTTCTTATAAATTTAAATTTTTCTTTGAAAATGTACTTGTCAGAAACCGCTTGACCAATTTCAATATTATTTGGCAGAAATGTTCCTTTGGTGACCCTGTATCAAGATTGTTCAAGCCATGATGATTCATCAAAAAAACAAACATGGCTGCCAGGAGGTGGGGCTTATTTTCCCTGTATATCTTAATTTTTCTTTAACAATCTTCTTGTCAGAAACCACTCGACTGATTTCAGTTAAAATTGGCAGAAATGTTCCTTTGGTGAGCCTGTATCAAGATTGTTCAAGCCATCATGATTCATAAAACATCATGGCCCCCAGAGGGCAGGGCTTATTTTCTCCTATATATCTCTGTAGAAAACTTTAAAACTATTCCTGTCAGAAGCCACTGGACTGATTTCGGTATAATGTGACAGAAATTTTCTTTGGTAACCCTGTACCAACATTGTTCAAGCCATGATAATTTGTCAGGAAACATGGCTGCAGGGAGTGGGACTTATTCTGGGACAAGCTCTGGAGCTGCTTAGGTTTTTTGTGCCTTTTATTTTCAAAGTCAAACCAGGCAAATAGTGTCAAATATTTGTGGAGGGTGACATCATTTATATCTTTAAAAGAAAATCATTTCTTGTTTATAATGCATATTTCTTGTCTGCAGGTAACCTGATGTTACAAGTTATGACCTTGCTCAAGAAGAAAGATATCACTCTTTGGTTAAAGCTTGAAGAGCAAGACCTTAAACCACAGTTTTATGCTTTTAGATGGTTAACACTGCTGTTATCACAAGAATTTCCATTGCCAGGTAATTACATCTCATTTTGGAAGGTCCCATATTTGCTCTAAATATTCAGATAGCATTTAAATGGAAAGGCAAGGTTTTGTAAAAATGTATCTGAAATCTTGACAAATCATGTATTTTGGTGCAAATTTGACCAAAATCAGAAGTTAACAGTGTTAGAAGATTTTAGAATCGCTTGCATGGGGCCACCATTTTGAATATTTAATGCTTAGCACTCTGGATAAGATTCTCAGCAGACGGCATGTTGAAATATTTTTATTTTACCCAGAAAACAGGTTTTGATATTTCATGCAAATTGTCTCCAATGGAGGCAATTTGCATAACATGTCAATTTCTATTTTCTGGGAAGAATAAAAAACATATGTTTTCAGGGAGAAATAAGGTCATTGTCAGAACCGTTTTGATAAAAAAAATGCCTTACCTGTAGCTGTGTATTGGAAAACACAAGGAAGAGTTGATTATGTTTATGTGGAATAATAAGAAAAATATCAGTAGTTTCTGGTAGATACTATATTGAATTGCCTAACTGAGGCGGTTCCATTTAATACTGACAGGTATATTTTAGGAGCTGTAAAAAGCAGTTTTATCTGAGCCTACACTGTTTGCTTATGCATGTGTGTCGGACTATTTTGGTTAATGATGGTACTGTGGAATACATGTATAATATCAGAGAACTTGCTAAGGAGGAGTATTAAATGATAATTCTGGAATTGTTTGATCCAGTTCCCCATAAAAAACACACCAGGGCCCAGTTGTTTAAAGCGTCGTTAGCTTAACGAGCTTGTTAAGGGTCATTTAGTTAACTGTTTTAGCGGATTCAGTGTACAATATTCTGATATTTTTTGCTGAAAAAATGTGAGTAGCTTTTGCACTGCAAAAGCTACTCACATTTTTTCAGCAAAAAATTTCAGCATATTTGTGTATCACTCGATTTAAATTTTAACGAATCGTTAACTAACGACATCGTTAGCTTTGTACGTTGTGAATACTCATTAGAAGCAGCTTGGTAAGGCACTTCTAAATGGGTACCTTCATATGTTTTTATGGAGAATTAGTATAAATATTCCAGAATTATTGTCAAATAATCCTCCTTAACATGTCCTCTGTATATTTTACCAACAAATAGAGAAGGTCCTGATCAGACTTTGTGGATGTGCAAGCTGATCTTGGCCTTTGTTGGTTGTGTATGTCATGAGGGTCAGGCCCCTCATGTTTTCCCCAGCATGCACCATGTTTGTGTTAAACATTTTCAGATGTGTTGAGAATCTGGGATTCCTTATTTGCTGATGAGAAGAGATTTAGATTTCTCATTTGTGTGGCTTGTGCAATGTTAATGTAAGTATAGGATAGAAGTTCTATAGCCAATATGGTGGGGATGCCAATGTTCCATAGCTCATGTCCACAAAATCAGATTTCGCAATGGCCCTTAGTAAATTGTGATGTCCCATATCTCAGAATCCCTAGGTATCTAGCATCTCTAAATAAAACATTTAAAATATAGCCAACTCTTGTTATCTTGAAGTCCAAAGGACTGTCTGAAAAACTTCGAGATATCCTTACCTCGACATATTAAATTTGCTGAATTCAGGAAAAAATAAATCGAACCACCACATTTCACATATAACTGTGTAATTTGACTCCAGAAGATCAAGATATATTGAAAAAAACTGTGGAAAAAAGAAGAAATTGCTATTTCTCCTCTTTTCCACAATATTTTATTTCTTGAACACTACCAGCAGTCGCGACATAGCCATTTGGTGAATTTCTTGTTTATTGTGCAGCTCACTTAAATATATGCATACACCTTGCTCAGTCTGTGCATCTGCAGTCTAATTAGGATCTTCACATTTGCTGGACTTTCTAATTACTGTATAGCATCAGTATGTCAGCCCCATTCTAACAGTACAAATGCATATTCTGGAGTTTGTATTGTGTTCAGTTGAACCATTTCAAACCTTGCTTATTGATATGTCTTAATGTAATGCTTGAGATGCCAAGAAGCAGGTGACATTCTAATGTTTTGTTGCTGCTTTTTGTTCTGTGAAAAAAAGGTTTTACATTTTATGTTAATTAATTTACATGAACCGTAAAACCTGATTTTCTTTGAAAAATAAAATACAGTTGACTCTCATTATCTCAAACTCACTTATCTCAAATAACCGCTTATCTCGAAGCAATAATCTGGTCCCTGCTTAAACATGAAAATTTAACAACGGGTAACAAAATATTGTGGAAAAGAGGAGAAATTGCTCGTAAGGAGCAATTTCTCCTCTTTTCCACAATATTTTCAATATATCTAACTTTAGGAGTCAAATTACATTTACATTTGTTAAATGTTGCTGTTTGATTCATTTTTACCTAAATTCTGCAAATCTGATATGTCGATGTACGGATATCTCGAAGTATTTCAGAGAGGCCCTTGGAATTCGAGATAACGAGAGTCGACTGTAGGTGATCTTTTTCATTTTTGTCTGGTTTAATGGTTTAAGGGCTATGTATACATGAGCAGCAGTGTCAGAAAACATATCTGTGGACACGTGCACCCTGTGAAGATTCAGATCAGCCTGCACATTTGTGCAGTCTGATCAGAATCTTCAACAGAGGCATTATTGATAGCCAAGGATGCAGTGTTTTTTTGGTGCGGTCAATGAACTCAGATTGTGTTGATGTGCCTTTGTTGGGAACATGTCAAACTGTAAGTTTTCTCATTTTTTATGTGCTCATTTGAAAAACGGTCATATTATGTTATGCCCTTCGGCGCCTCTCCGTCCGTGTGTAAACTTTTGTTTCCATATAACTCCTCCTACAGTTTACATCCAATCAAGCTGAAACTTGATATATAGTTAGACCATGATGTGGAGGAGTGCGTATTGTCTCGAGGTTGCAGTCCACCAAATATTAACAGAGTTATGCCTCTTTGAAAATTTTTGTAATAATTTGGTTTCCGACTAACTCCTCCTAAGGATTACATCCAACCAAGCTGAAACTTGATATATAGATAGACCTTGATGTGGAGCAGCACATAATTTCGAGGTTACAGTCCACCAAATATTCCGTTTGAAATTTTTTTTAAACATTTCGTTTCTGGCTAACTCCTCCCATAGATTACATCCAATCAAGCTGAAACTTCATATATAGTTGAAACATGATGTGGAGCAGTGCATATTATTTCGAGGTTACAGTTCACCAAATATTAACAGAGTAATGCTCCTTTGAAAATCCGTCTGTAAACTTTTTGTTTTCGGATAACTTCTCCTACAGTTCATCTAATCCAGCTGAAACTTGATATATAGTTAGACTTACTATGATGTGGAGCAATGCATATTGTTTCGAGGTTACAGTACACCAATTATTAATAGAGTTATGCCCCTTTGAAAATTTTTGTAAACATTTTATTTCTTGTAAACTTCTCCTACAGTTTTCATCCGATCAAGCAAAAACTTGATATATAGTTAGACCTTGATTCGGAGCAACGCATGTTGTTTAAACGTTATAGTCTACCAAATATTAACAGAATTATGGCCCTTTGAAATTTTTTTGTAAACATGTTTCTGGCTAGCCCCTCCTTTTAACAGTGCTATTAATGATTCCCATTAAAACTTGTGATTAAATGGTGAACGGGCTATATTGCCCTGCTTGCGGTGCTCTTGTTAGCTCATATTATTTTAATTCCAGTTTGTTGAGAGAAGATTTGTTGACGGGTGATTTTCCTCACAATATGAAGCTTGTTCAGGTAGGTGATGTTACATAATTTCCTAGTGAAAAGAAAATGTATATGTTCACCTTCCATGGCTTTAGCATTTGATGGTATGGTTTTAAGAACAAATAAATACTCTTTCATTTTGTCATATTTTCCCTTTTCTTGATGATCCTGTATGATTTTCAGAAAAAAAAAAAAAAAATCAAAGGACAGACATTTCACAGCTGATAAAAACTTTTCAGGTTGATATAACCAATCAGCATGCAGACTAGTCTATACCTGCTTGTTATTGTGAATGTGGCCATCAATTCTCAGCTACAATTGGCAGAGGCTTGTTTGTACAACAGCAGATAGTTTTAAATTGCTGAACAGCTCTTCAGGCAGTCACTGTATACCGTCACCATCTTGTTTGTTTACATTCTGATTGGTTAAAAACCTGTTACTTTCAATATGGCTACAAGAGAGCTGCCATTCAGATTGCAAATGCTTATTCACTCCGAGAACACATCAGTAAACAAAATGGCATCGCTTGGTTAGGTATTTCTGTCCAAATACTTAGGATCAACATGATAGAGTTGCTAAAATGTTACTTTCTGTCTCCTTGCAGAACTTCCCCTACACTACTATTGATGTTCAGGTTGTGCTAAAGAAGGCATTGGAGATTTCTCGGTAGCAACAACTAAACTGGAAGACGCTTCCAGAACTGATACTATGGTAAGATACAGTGAAAATATTTTAAATGAATACACAGTTCCAGCTAAGATGCTTTTTTTTCCCCAAAACAAACTGTTGATATTTTTCTCATTTCTCCACAAAAACATATGTTGTGGTACTCTTCTTTGGCACTTCTTTTGAGTACCCACAAAACATGTTTTTATGGAGAAATAAGGAAAATAATTATCTGGATACCCCTCTAATACATGGATGTATTTTATTACAAAAAACAATTGAACATTGTTTCTTTGCTATGTTAATTTTGGCAGTTGTTTTAAATTTAAGAAATTCACTTTTAGTGAAAAGTGAGGTTCCTGACTTCTAAAGACAATAACACACAGAAACAAGAATCTTGACAATAGCACAAAGCTAAATTTTTTGCAGTCATAGGCTACCCTGATACATTCCTCAGAATGTGAACATTTGTGCTTACATTAGATTGGAAGAAAGTTTGTTAGCATTGTTAGTTCCATTTTGAAGACCGCAAAGCACATTTGTATGCATATGTCAATAAGGCTTAAGCATTTCAAATATGTCCCACACCTCAGGGTAGAGGGATGTGGTTTTTTTTTTTATTTTTTGGTGCAGATCCTTTGGTGTTGGTGTCGGTGTCGGGGCGACACTATCTGGTCTGCACAATATCTTGTGAACCCAGTGTTTGTATTTCTAACAAATTTTCATGGATATATAATGGGATATAGCAAGGAAATAATCAGATTTTGGAGACCTTGACCTAATTTTCAATGTCAGAGCAGTAGAAAAAACTGGAAATTGTGTGATGGTAAGTTCTAAGACAGGCAAACTTGGTGGGAAGACATCTGTTGTCTTGGGGGGACATGTTTTCTTTTGGGAACATCTGCTTTGTTGTGGGGACATCTGTTTTCTTTGAAAACACTGTTCTTGTTAATCTTTATTACTCTCAGGGCAGATTCAACAGATAACAAATTGATATTTTTTTTTATTATTCCCAGAAAACAGGATTTGACATTTTGTGCAAATTATCTCCATTTCATGAAATGTCAAAGCCTATTTTTTCTGGGGGAAAAAACAATTATTTTCTGGGAAAAAATAAGAAAAAATATTTCAGTATATGGTCTGCTGAAAATTTCTCCAGCATGCTAAGCATTAAAATAATGTAGATTATTGTTGAGCAATTTAATGCCATATTTACACTTAATATTCAGAAAGATCTGCATGTGTGGACAGTCTAGTCCCAGCTCAGACATGAGGTTTTTCTAGAGGAGCAGTTTCATCAGGGTCTACATGGTTTGCTGTTAAGCCAGTAGTTTTTAAACACATCTCTAAGTACAGTCGACTCTCGTTATCTTGACCGCTTATCTCATATAACGGTTTATGCCGAAGTGAAAATCTGGTCCTTGTTTTAACATGGAAATCTAACAAAATGTGGCAAATTATTGTGGAAAAGAGGAAAAATTGCTCCTAAGGAGCAATTTCTCCTCTTTTCCCCAATATTTTTAACATATAACTTCAAGAGTCAAATTACATAGTCATTTGTTAAATGTGGTTGTTTGATTTACGCGGTATTTTTTCCTCAATTCTGCTAATCTGATATGTTGATATACGGATATCTCGAAGTATTTCAGAGAGTCCCTTGGACTTCAAGATAATGAGAGTCGACTGTAGTTAAACAGACATTCAGATTTTAGGATAAATACTATAAAGAGTTGTATATATCCAAATATTCTGGGTAAATATGATTGAGACCCTCTACTGGAAAAACATATGGTAAATGTCCTAAAATTTCAAACACTTTTTTCCATCCTTTTTTGGCCTAATTTTTGCTGTTTGTGCAGTTGATATATTAAGCGGAATGGCAAACAGTGTAGACCTTGATCAGAGTGCTTCTTCAGGAGCAGTCTGATCTGGGTTTACACTGTTTGCTTATGCAATTTTGTCAGACAGTGTATGAAATTTTAGGACATTTACCTTATTTGCCATATGTGAAACAAACCCCAGACCGGCCTGCACCTCAGACAGTATGATCCTGGTTGTCATATTTGGACACATATTAACTCCTTACAGTCAGTACCTGTCCTAAACTTGAATGTCTATTTCACTGCCCATTGATGTGTCTAAAAACTGATGGATAAGTGAGTGTAAATCTTGATCAGATGCCATATTCTTTGGCATCTGATTTTAGTCTACATTATTTACTCAGGCTTGAGTGCATAAAGGTTAAATATTGTAATAAAACAAATGGCAAGATGTGCAGTTTGTTGTGACTCTACATTGTTATTTGTGCTAATTTTCTTAAAAAAACAACAACTTCAAGACCTCCAAACTGCATGTCAGTTATCCCACACACCTTCGTTTATTTAATTACTTTAGACAGACATGTCTGAGCAAACACTGTAATTACTTTAGACAGACATGTCTGAGCAAACACTGTAATAACTTTAGACAGACATGTCTGAGCAAACACTGTAGACTCAGATCAAATTAAAGCTCTGCATGATGGGTAAGAATTTCAGCAGACATTTTGAAATATTTTTCTTCTTTTTTTTTTCTTCTTCTTCTTCAGAAAATAGGTTTTGACATTCATGCAAATTGTCTCCCAAAATTGTCTCCCAAGGAGACAATTTGCATGAACTGTCAAAGCCTATTTTCTGGGCAAATCAGAAAAAATATTGTCAATTTATTGTCTCTAAACTAGGCCAGTGAGGAGTGATGGTTACAGAAATGTCATAAGGTAGGTCTATCTAAAAAGTGTTATTATACCCCACGCAAACAGTGTTTGTGGGGGATATACTGTATTCACATTCTCTGTCTGTATGTCTTTTCGTCTGTTATATTTTGGTTTCTGAATGGGGCTGTCTAATAATCAGTGCTTATTGACATTTCTTGTCTTGTTCTGTTCCAGAAAGCTGCCAAAGAAAACAGCGACATTTAAAGTGCCAGAATAGGAGCTTCGGATAAACCTAGCATTAGGATGTTTTTATTTTGGTTGTCTTCTTGTTCTTCCACTCAAACATACACTGTATAGCACAAGAAAAGGGCCCTGATGCCATATGCAAGCAGTAAATGCCCAAGCTTGCATGTCAGTAAGGTGTTATCAAAGCTTTTTCTGTTCAGTGCTCTATTCTACATGTATCATTGAATATGTATTGACAATGAAGGCCCTGATTATACTGTACAAATACACTTATTACATTTTCAGCAGTGATTTACTGAGATTTATAAGTGAATTATAATCTATAATTCTTGGTGAATTATTTCATTTCGAATGTTTTGACATCATCATTGCTAGGCAACTTGGCAGACGTAGTTGGTAACAACAATACCAATAGCTGACGTTTGGAAAATTTGATAAAATCATGGAAATCAGACTGCAATTTTAAAATCCAGTGGGTGTTTTTCAGGTAAGACCTGCAACACAAATATAAAGTATGATTTTCTGGATAATCAACTTTCGTGACATTTTTTGTGTCTGTATTTCAAACACAGGGTGATTTTTGCATTAAAGTGAAAACAAGATGGTGACTGATTTTCAAACTAAATCACACCTCTTGAAATTCATGCACTGACTGGAACTATTTTGGTTGGAAATTATAATGGCTGAATGTAAAAATTCAAAGGTAAAACATGGATGAAAATGTAATAAACAGTTTATGTGGTTGTTTTGATCGATTACAGAGAAATAATTCACTTGTGTTCTAAGGTTTGCTTGTAAAAAACTTGTTCACTTCACTCACTCGTTTTTTACGCGCAAGCCTTAGAACACGAGTGAATTATTTCTCTGTAATTGATCAAAACAACCAAATAAACTCTATATAACAGGCTGATAGGAATCTTTATTGCATAAGGGTCTGCATACATCATATAGTCTGGAAATCACTTATCTGTGAACACAGCTTTGGATAAAAGTGATATCCATATATATCAATAAACTTATTTCTTCATGCAGACATTTGTTTTGGGGTACTCATTAGAGTTGCCTTCCTGAAGCAGTTCTTATGAGCCCATACTAAATTGTTATAAAGGAATACAAATAAATATCAATAGATTTTGGTTGAAATAAGCATGTAATCTTAAGCAATGACTACTCTATTGAGATAACAGCAGAATGTATGTTTCTGTGGAGGAATAAGAATAACACCAGGGCCCAGTTGTTCAAAGCTAACGACATCGTTAGTTAACGATTCGTTAAATTTTACATCGAGTGATACGCAAATATGCTGAAATTTTTTGCTGAAAAAATGTGAGTAGCTTTTGTAGTGCAAAAGCTACTCACATTTTTTTAGCAAAAAATATCAGAATATTGTGTATTGAATCCCCTAAAACAGTTAACGAATGACCCTTAACGAGCTCGTTAAGCTAACGACGCTTTGAACAACTGGGCCCAGTATTTTAAGTTCTCCTGGAGCCCTGTGGAATTTATGCTCAGACTTACTATGTTGCCATGTGATATATTGTAATATAAGCTATAATTAGGTAAATATAGTTAGGTAGATTTAGGGCATACTATAATGTATGCATATATTCCAATGCACTATCAGTTAAATGAGCTGTCTCATGAGAAAACCTATTTGCCATATTTTCCTGTGCATCAGCAAACAGTGTTGACCCAGATCGATCTGCTTTTAAAGGTACAGTTTGATCAGGGTCTGCACTAGAGCAAGTAGTGTAGACCCAGATCAAATTGCTCCTAAAATAATAGTTTTAAGCGGTCTGCACTAGAGCAAGCAGTGTAGACCCAGATCAGATTGCTCCTAAAAGAAGTTTGATTAGGGTCTGCACTAGAGCAAGCAGTGTAGACCCAGATCAGCTTGCTCCTAAAAGAACAGTTTGATCAGGGCCTGCACTAGAGCAAGCAGTGTGGACCCAGATCAGCTTGCTCCTAAAAGAACAGTTTGATCAGGGCCTGCATTAGAGCAAGCAGTGTAGACCCAGACCAGATTCTTCCTAAAAGAAGTTTGATCAGGGCCTGCACTAGAGCAAGCAGTGTAGACCCAGATCAGATTCTTCCTAAAAGAAGTTTGATCAGGGCCTGCACTAGAGCAAGCAGTGTAGACCCAGATCAGATTGCTCCTAAAAGAAGTTTGATCAGGGCCTGCACTAGAGCAAGCAGTGTAGACCCAGATCAGATTCTTCCTAAAAGAAGTTTGATCAGGGCCTGCACTAGAGCAAGCAGTGTAGACCCAGATCAGATTCTTCCTAAAAGAAGTTTGATCAGGGCCTGCACTAGAGCAAGCAGTGTAGACCCAGACCAGATTCTTCCTAAAAGAAGTTTGATCAGGGCCTGCACTAGAGCAAGCAGTGTAGACCCAGATCAGATTGCTCCTAAAAGAACAGTTTGATCAAGTTAGATCAGGGCCTACATTAGAGCAAGCAGTGTAGACCCAGATCAGATTCCTTCTAAAAGAAGTTTGATCAGGGTCTGCACTAGAGAAACTAGTGTAGACCCAGATCAGATTGCTCCTAAAAGAATATTTTAATCAGTCTGGACTAGAGCAAGCAGTGTAGACCCAGAAAAAAATTGCTCCTAAAAGAACAGATTAATCAATCTGCACTAAAGCAAGCAGTGTAGACCGAGATCAAACTGTACTTGAAGTAACATTTTGAATAGGTTCTGCACTAGAGCACAGTGTAGACCCAGCTCAAACTCTACCTACAGTAACATTTTGAGCAGGATCTGCAGTAGAGCACAGTGTAGACCCAGATCAAACTGCTCCTGAGTGAGCATGCTCCTCAGGGAGCAGTTTGATCAGGGTCTACTTTTAAGATGCCTGTATGAACTTGTTAAAATTTTAAAATTAATATGGTAAAGAGTGACTGTGTCCATATATTTAGAGAATTATGGTGTGTGCATTCCAGTGCACTATGTTCACATAAAGCTATATCATGAGAAAACCTGTTTTATGCAAATAGCAAAGGCCATACCCATAGCTCTATGTGAGATTTTTTCACCAAAAATGTTTACTTTGTCTTATTTCTCTATGAAAATGCATTCATTTGAATAACTTCAGTAGTGTAATTCCAATGAGTAACCACAATGTTTGTTTTCATGGAGAAATAAAATACCATATTCGACCTAATTACTGCACATATCCCTAAGCGCACAGTCAAGCAGTTTCGTAGTCTTCAGATCAAAGCCAGTGTACTTTTTGTCATATGTTATGGGCATATGTTATGGGTACTCAATTGAATTGCATCGACCCATACCCATAACATATGCTTTTATATCAAAAGAAAACAAACACACAAAAACATAGCAAAAGCATCATTACATAAGTCCTTTGCTGATTTTTATGTGTATCCTTAGTATAGGTGGGTACATATTTTACCACAACCTTTCCCAGTAATTTTGAAAAACCTAAGCGCATGGTGCAGTAATTAGGTCAAATATGGTATACTCCTCTGGATTCACCTCTTCTTTAGAACTGTGCAATGTGAACATTCTGTTGTTCTCAGCCATATTATCATAATCTTCACATATGTAATCAAGTTGTGAAAAGTGCAGAGAATTGCATCTGTGAGCAGGAAAGACGGTGTTCAAATTGCTGACTGTACAGGCTTAACTGTTTGCACATGGGCTGGGTCAAGTGAAAAAAAATGCCTTAAAACATGCACAAAATTTACTGATACAGATCCTCTTGCAGATGTGCAAAGTATCATCTGGCCCTTTGTACTCCATTCATACAATCTGTAGTATCCAGTGATTCTTGTAACAAACAGGGAAGGCTCTGATCAGACTGTGCAGATGTGCAGGCGGGTATGGGCCTTTATTGTCCTCTTATGCTCGAAGATACATTTTTGCATGGCACTGCCTATGTAGCATTCAGGGCCCAGTTGTTCAAAACTAACGATGTCGTTAGTTAACGATTCGTTAAAATTTTAATCAAGTGATATGCAAATATGCTGAAATTTTTTGCTGAAAAAAATGTGAGTAGCTTTTGCACTGCAAAAGCTACTCACATTTTTTCAGCAAAAAATATCAGAATATTGTGTATTGAATCCGCTAAAACAGTTAACGAAATGACCCTTAACGAGCTAGTTAAGCTAATGACACTTTGAACAACTGGGCCCAGCAGGTTTAGTCATGAAGGGGCACAAATATATTCAGTGATTAATCAATATTAATATTCACATCAAGCTGTGATTGAGTTGTTTGGATACGGTAACTGACCTAATTTCGAACTTTATTTCATGTTTTTTGGCCTAAATTTTGAGTTTTATGCATTTGTTTCTTAAAATACTTATTGGAATGGCAAACAGTGTAGACCCTGTTCAGATTGCTCCTGCATGTGCCATTTTGTTAGACACGTTGATGTACCAAAATTTTAGGACATTTACCATACCCTTAATGTGATAGCAAGGCTAGCAGACGGTTAATGAGCAGTATTTTCTCATTTCCAAAGGAAAATTCTATAGAGACAATTTGCATTTCAGGGAAGTTACTTCATTATGTGGCCTACTTAAAGGGAATGAATACACCTCCAAGGGAAATAAGTCTGAAATGAAAATACATGTGTTTGCTTCCCTTACAATTGGGGCTGTTTTTAAACTAAAAAAAATTGGATTAAAGAGTAGGCCTCATTTTTTCAAAGGTTTCAAATACCAGGAAGGGAGGCCACTTCCTGTCTGCAAAAATTATTTCTTTGCAAAATGGTTCAGGCATATTCACTTACCTTAATGTAGATGACATTATGTGCAATTATTTTATTCACACTCATAGATACAGATGGGACAATACTTCAGGATAATGTTTGTTGTGTTTTTACACCAAAACATACCTTGCAGGTACTTAGTGCTTAACATATTTTAGTGCAAAAAACATTATCCTGACTACTTAACACTTTGCATGCTGAGTAAAAACTTCAGCAGACATTTTGAATTTAGTTCCTATTTGATATCATGATAGATACTGGTCAAATGTTTTTATCAGCACCATCATCACTCATTACCGTGACCTTGATCAAGGTTGAGGTCACAGACTTAGAATTTAAATATTAAAGTTTTGTTAAAGTTTTTAAGACCTCATTATTTCCTTACCTTATCACCGATTTGAATAATCTTTGGAATGATGATACATATTGGTCCAAAATTTTGCCCAGCTCCATCATTATTACCCTAGTTCATGTTAAGGTCAAGGTCACAGTCATGCAAATATTTTCCTGTTAAAATTTTATGTCAAAGTTTTTAGGACCCCATTACTTCTAAACCAAATGATGGATTTAATGTATATTTGGTATCATGATATAAATTGGTCCAAAGTTTTTATCAGCACTCATGACAGTGACCTTGGGGGTCGAGGTCACACACTTAGAATTTTAAAAATGTTAAAGTTTTCGTTTACGTTTTTAAGATCTTATTATTTCCTAATAGTATCACCGAATTGATTCATCTTTGTTTGATGAATATTTTGCACATTGCAATCCAACCACCCCTCCCCACCCCCCACTTCCCCACCCCCCACCACCTCCCCAGGTCATGTCCAAATCAAGGTCACGGACTTAGAATTTTCCAGTAACAAAATGTGCAATATCAGGCGAGCTATCCTGTCTGGCGACAGGTCTTGTTGAACTTGTTGAATAACCCCTTATCTAGAGCTGTAGCATAAATTATGTGCGAAGGAACCATCTTAGAATGTTATTGTTGATTAGATTTTTTTTTTAACACTTAGCGTGCTGTGTAAAAATTTCAGCAGACATTTTTTAATATTTTCCCCAGAAAACAGGATTTGACATTTGAAATGTTGAAGCCTATTTTCCGGGGAAAAAGTATCAGTTTGTCGTCTGCTGAATTTGCACATAGCACAATTAGCATTGAACATCGGAACATCATCATGAAAGCTACATTCTGGAAGTCAGTCAGTTCTAATGAGTACCACTGCACGTTTTAGAGTAGAAATAACACAAAATCTTCTTTTAAATACCCACTTTGCATGGAGCTATATATATGTCATGAACAAAAATCAGTGACTGCCAGATATCTAGATAAGAGAAGAACTCGTTAGAAAAGCACCTTGCCAATGTGAACAAACCTATTTTACTACCTTTAATGTGCCTAAAAACTGCTATTCAAGTGACAAACAGTGTAGATCCTGATCAAATGCTTCAGAATGTGGCATCTGATCTGGATCTACACCATTTGCTCATACCCCTCTGTCCAAATGCTTAAGGTTAGTAAAGAAATATAAATAATGTAAAGTCTTCCAGATTGTGATGTTAAATTTTTATGTTGTCCTATAGCAGTATATACATTGTGTGTATATGTATGTCTTACCTATTTACCCTGCTGTCCTTTTGACGTCACTCAGAAAGACAGTTTTTGTTTGGTGATTTATTTTAAATTAAATTATTTTATAGCTACAGATAAGAGGGGGTATCCACATAATATTTCTCTTATTTCTCGACGAATACATATGTTGTGGGTACTCATTTGAAGCGCCTCACTGAGGCGCTTCTAATGAGTACCCACAACATATGCTTTTATTGAGAAATAAGAAAGATATCGGCATTTTTCGGATGATTTGTTTGTGTTGAGGTTTTACGGCCCAGTCAACCCAATGGGGTCATGTCGAGCGCGGTCAGTTTACCTAACCACACGTTTACTGGGCAGGCTTAGTCCTCTAAGCGGTTAACCAGTATTGTGCACATTTTTTCGCCAGAAACTGACAACTGCCCTTCTTGAATCAGCGGAAGGGAGAGAATGACCGTAGAAAATATTTCATGATCAATCTCCACGAAAGAATGTTACCGACCTCGGCGGGGGTTGAACCCGCGACCTCCTGGTTTCCAGTCGTACAGCGCATCCAACTGAGCCACCGAGGCCGGCATTTTTCGGATGAAAAAAGCACCTTATCTGTTGCTATGTATTTTGTTCTGAATGACTAAATCTTATCAGAAACTATTTGTCTTTTGTGGTTCTGTGTTTTCTCAAATATTTACCCTAAAATTAAATTTACGGCTAAAAATTAGTCTGAACAATGCATTTTCTACAGTAAAGCAATTTTTTGGAATTTTTGTCTTTTCTTTGCTAAATTTGAATAATTGCTGTTTCACAATATTGTGAAAATTTCCGAAAAATTGGACAAGCAGCACTTGTTGAAAATCTGCCTCTAAGATACCTACCTTGCAGATTTTTGCATAATTTGCATTCATTTTTACTATGGGGAAAAGAAAATATTTGAAAACCAATGACTAAAACTTTTTGTGCATACGTAATTACACCAAATGGTTTTTATCGCACCTGCTTGTAGCAGGGTGCGATATAGGCGTCCGATTTTCTGTCCGTCCGTCAGTCCGTCGTCTGTCAACATTTATGTCAAAGTTAGTATTCTAATCAACTTCAAGACTAAACAACCATCAAACCTTGCATGAAACATCTCCCTGACCTCCTGACTTTGCAACATAGGTGTCCGCTTTTCTGTATGTCTGTCCATTCGTCTGTCAACATTTATGTCGAAGTTCGACATTTTTTTGTCAAAGTTAGTATTTTAATCAACTACAAGACTAAACAACCATCAAACCTTGCATGAAACATCTCCCTGACCTTCCGACTTTGCGACATAGGTGCCCACTTTTCCATTCGTCTGTCTGTTTGTCTGTCTGTCTGTCCGTCTCTTAACAGTTCTGTTATGTCGAAGTTCGACATTTATGTCAAAGTTAGTATTCTAATCAACTACAAGACTAAACAACCATCAAACCTTGTATGAAATATCTCCCTGACCTCCTGACTTTGCAACATAGGTGCCCGCTTTTCCATTCGTCTGTCCGTTCGTCCATCCGTCTGTCTCTTAACAGTTCTGTTATGTCGAAGTTCGACATTTACGTCAAAGTTAGTATTCTAATCAACTACAATTCTACAACAACCATCATTCCTTGCATGACATATCTCCCTGACCTCCTGACTTGGCAGATATGTTGACTCAGTGACCTTGACCTATATTTTGCGCTCCATTGACTTTGACACAATTTATGTAGACGTTCCAGATCTTCTCAACTATAAGGCGTACAACTACCAAACCTTGCATAGTGCTTCTTCTAGATGTACAGAGTTGGCAGGTACCTTGACCCGGTGACCTTGACCTATATTTTGCGCTCCATTGACTTTGACATATTTTGCGTCGACGTTCGATATCTCCTCAACTATAAGGCCTACAACCATCAAACCTTGCAAAGTGCTTCTCCTCAATGTACTGACTTAGCAGATACCTTGACCTGGTGACCTTGACCTATATTTTGGCTGCAGTGACTTTGACATAATTTACATCAACGTTCCAGATCTCCTCAAGTGTAAGACCTCTAGCCACCAAACCTTGCATAGTGCTTCTCCTATATGTACTGACTTGGCAGGTATCTTGACCCGGTGACCTTGACCTATATTTTGCGCTCCAGTGCCTTTTACACATTTTACGTCAACGTTCAATATCTCCTCATCTATAAGGCCTACAACCATCAAACCTTGCATAGTGCTTCTCCTCAATGTACGGACTCTGCAGGTACCTTGACTGGGTGACCTTGACCTATATTTCACGCTCCATTGACTTTTACACCTTTTACATCACCCTTCCATGTCCTCAGCTGTAAGGCCTTCAACCACCAAACCTTATATAGCACTTCTTCTCGATGTACTGACTCGACAGGTACCTTGACCTGGTGACCTCGACCTATATTGTGCACTCCAGTGACTTTGACACATTTTATATTGATGTTTGGTATCTCCTCAAATATAAGACCTACAACCACTAAACCTTGCATAGTGCTTCACCTCATTGCCCTGGCTTGGCAGGTACCTTGACCCAGTGACCTTGACCTATATTTGACACATTTTACGTTGATGTTTGATAACTCCTCAACTATAAGGCCTACAACCACCATACCTTGCATTGTGCTTCTCCTTGATTTACTGAATTAGCAGGTACCTTGACCCGTGACCTTGACCTATATTTCATGCTCCAGTGACTTTTAAACATTTTACGTCAACGTTCCATTATCATTGGGCTGTATAATACGAAAAGTCAGTGCTGAAAATATAGCCATTAGAGGGAATGGCACTGGCCAAGAATATATGTGCCCCATTAGGCACTTTGTCTACACTTTTTTCAACCCAGTTTTCCAAGTAAGCACTGCTAAGAATGAAATAAACTTATTTAATAACCACATTCTGATTGTGGCTCCTGTGACTTCTGCGCCAGCAGGTGCGATGACGCCTTCCGCGGAATTCTTGTGATTTAAATCATGACAAAAGTTTACAAGTTTACTTCTTCTGCGTAAAGCACTAAGCAAAAAACACTTTTCTCAAAGATGTCAAAAGCACAGTAAGTATTGGGGCATCTTAACTCCTTGCCATACTCCCAAAATGTCAGTAAGTCCATTTTACTATCTGTCCATGTATATGAAAATAGCTGGATGAGTGGCAAACAGTGTAGACCCTCATCAGATGCTACATCTGATCTGAGTCTACAATTTGCGCAGGCCTATCTATCCCATTACTTAGGGTTTTTGTAGTATGTCAGGTAGCTATACCAAAGTATTTTAAAGGGAATGGATGTTCCTACAAGAAAAGTACCAATAATTCGAGGATGAGGAGATTTGTCCAGCAATGATCAGGATTTTAATGCATTCTTTTTTAAACATAAATGTTTCATGTACTTGGATTGTAATCGTTTTTATTATCATTGATAATGAGGCAAGGAGTGAAAAAAAAGTACAAGTTAGCGTAGTATGAACAGTGAAGACCCAGACCACAAGGTCTGGTAATGTGTTTCATTCCATATTATGTCTTGTTATGACTGGAACAAATGAAGTGCGAGTCAAATTATTTAATGTAAACATTCTGTATATACATGTATTCTTGTATTATCATTTGTTAAAATGAAAATTTGTTGACCATGGATCAGCCTTTTTTGTTTTCTTTTAACTACATATTTGGGAAAGACATGTCTAGTAACCCCTTAATAATTGGAAAACATTCCTCACCATTCATGTCCTAAAATTTGAATGTCAGTTTTACTACCCGTTGATGTGTTGTTGCCAACAGTATAGACTCTGATCAGACCCTGCATTCCATGGTATCTGATTTAGGTCTACAGTTTTACTGAGGCATGCTTCTTTGAAAATTTAGTGTTACTAAAGTACTCCTGCTTCTACCATTCAGAACCATTGCTGAACATACACTAATCATCATATTTACCACACTTAGGTTTTTCAAAATCACTGAAAAATTTGTAGTAAAATACTTACCTGATAAGGACACACTTTAAAGAAATATCAGCAGAGGACTGCATAAAGGGCATATTTAATAATGCCTAAGCGACTTATTTGCTTTATAAAAGCATATATTGTTGGTTATCATTTGAATTGCCACGACAAGGTTGAGGCAATGCAAATGATTATTGACAACATACATTTTTATAAAGAAGTAGACAGGCTGTAATCTGAAGACTTAAGAAATATATTGTCTGTATGTGCAGTAATAAGGTTAAATATGATAGCATTTATTACACGGTCACCATGTTGTTCTCACTAGAGTAACTGGCAAATTCTCTAATTGTATTTTGAAGTTTTTTTGCGTCTGTTGTGAAATGACGGGGCAATGATCAGACAGATCTTCAATGTCAGGTCCAATGAGCTACTTGTGCGGCTTGGCATTGAGGATCTTGACCTCATTCTGAAGGAGAGAAGACTCAGATGGTATGGACATGTGGAACGCTCCAATGGTGTAGTCAAGACAGGTTGATGGAAAGTCTGGGCCTGGGAGGCCCAAGATGACATAGAAATAGCTGACAGAGAGGGATTGCAGAGAGTGGAAGCTCTCGGCTATCAACCCTCATGATAGACATACCTGGAGATCTGGTGTAAGATCTGCCATGCGTGCAGCAAGCCAGTTATCTGGAAGGGGGCCCACTGATGTGGATGTTGCCCCTGTACCTGCATGTTAATCAAAAATCCGATTATGATATATGTATGTCACATCACATTTACTTCATTTTGCATTTGTCATCAGCCTTCAATGCCAAATGAATAAGCACTGTTTATTAGATCTTATTATTTTTAGAGTCTTTATAATGTAGTGACCTTGAAAATGAGGTCAAGGTTACAAAGATCTAATCACTTCTTTCCCATGTCCTGATGATGTACCTGTGCTAATTTCTTAAAATTCCAGCCATTGGTTCAAGATACAGTGTGCACACAAGCTTTTTTCTATCAAAATCTGAGTTTCAAAGTGCTGGTGTGACCTTGAAAACCAGGTAAAGGTCACCAAAATCTTATCTTTCCCCAATCCCAATGATGTATCTGTGCTAGTTTGGTCAAATTCCATCTACTGATTCATGAAACAAAGTGCTCACCAGGCTCACTTTTTGAGTATTTATAATGTAGTGACCTTGAAAATAAGGTCAAGGTCACCAAAATCTAATCACTTCTTTCCCCATCCTGATGATGTATCTGCTAGTTTGGTCAAATTCCAGTCACTGGTTAAAGAGATAGTGTGCACACAAACTTTTGACTGCATCAAGAAATTTTACAAAGGGCAATAACTCCAAGAGAATTGGCCCCTAGTCCTTACTTTCTCTTTTACAGATATACCTCATTGATATCAATGTGTCTGCAGAAATTGACGAATATCCATCGCTGTGTTTTCAAGATATTTGGACATAACCAAAGTGTCACAGATGAACACACGGATGGACGGAAACGTGAAAACTGTTTTCCCCACCACAAACACAGTTTGCTGGGGGTATAATAAAAGCACCCTAAACACAGCATAATCCCCCGTCACATGTTTGTGATGGTTGAAATGAAAGTAAGCAATGATTATAGGATACCCTGCGAAAAATAAATTTCATGTAATTTTTAACGTTTTTTAGGTCATAGTTCATGTCATGTCATTGCAAGGAGACCAATTTTTAATGGTCCACAACTCGTGCCAGAATTAAAGGAAGATACACAACAAATAATATCATAAAGCATATATTTGAAAATAATGAGCCTGTTAAGCTAAACTTTGATGTAAAAAAAGAAAATACAGTTGAACCTCAACAGCTTAAACACCAATGGCTCATTTGTCATGGATAATTTGAGTTCCTACAAAATTCTACCAATAGCTCAAGAAAACAAATATTAGGAAAATTTTTCTTATTTTATCATGACATTGTATGTTTTGTGTACTCATAAGAATCTCCTCATCAAGGCAATTCTAATGAGTACACTCAACATACCATTATTGTGCACAAGATTGAAAAGATTTCTCTTTATTATCGCCATTTGCTTCCTGACCTGGCATCATGATTAACCCTTAAACTGCAATTCACAACAATTGTCGTCTGCTTTGTCATCTGCTTGTGATTTTTTTTTTAAAGTCATTTTTGCAAACAGTGTGGGCAAAAATAGGTTTAAAAAGTTTGCAAGAATATTCAGCAGACGACATAAACAGACATTTTCAGATTCAGGTTTTCTTGGCGTTTTAAGGGTTAACCCTCAGTGGCTCAAACTATCCATATCTTGAACAAATTTCCATGGTCCCAAAGAGGTTCGCATTATTGAGGTTTGACTGTAGGTTGAAAAATAAAGTCATCTGGCTTTGAAGTGCTAGAATATGCTGTCATGGAAGCCACCATTTTTGCGAGTTACTGATGTCATAACCACCTAATTTACCCATTGTATACTGAATAGACTCTCCCACACTACATATTGGAAGAGTCCAATTTCAATTTTAGGTACGTCCGTGTATGAGATTTACATATTCCTAGAGAAAAATGGCTAAACTATTTGCAAACGGTGACCCAGATCAGACGCTGCATTCTGCAGCATCTGATCTGGGTCTGTACTGTTTGCCAATTACTTTTTTAAGGGTCTCCCGACTACAATGGGTTAAATGTGCAAAAATTTCAACAAATCACAAATGAAACAATATTTTGTTGTTATATACCAGTAAATGTGTTAATTTGCATTGATTGATTGTGTTGGGGTTTAACGACACGTCAACCCTTGTGGGTCATTTTGTGTCGTCTCCCAGAGAAAGGGAAAAAAGAGACAGAAGAGATAGCAGAAGAGATGAAAGAGAGGGACAGGGAAGAAAGAGGAACAGGAATGAAAGTGAAGAAACAGAAGAAATAAAAACATCGCCTCCCTACCCTTACCTGCTACAAGGATAGCAGGCCTTGCCCAACTGTAAGCCAATATCAGCTGGACGCCCCGGTGACAGAAGATACATGACACCTTCATGCATGTAAATTATCATCTAGCTTACATAAGCAGCATATTTTTGTCAGCAGATGACTTGTTGCCTAAAAAAATAAGTTTTTAATAATAAACAAGAGATCTTCCTAATACTAATGAACATATGAATTTTCAATGAAGGCTATGAAACAGTCACTGCATGGAAACAATAGCAGGAAGATGGATGGATGAATCATAAACAGGACACATATTCGACGTGAAAAGTCTATACACATCCGCTATCATGTGGCGGGGTATGAAAATAATTTTTTTTTTGTTAAACAGTAAGATATTTCCCCCTGTTAAACACTGGTTTCTTGTCAGAAAATTAGACACACTGTTGAAATTAAGGCACGAGCTAGCAATTAACCCTTGTCCTGCTGAACCCGGATATACCCTGTCTCTGCAAACAGTGTAGATCCACATCAGTTGGCTTCTGAAGAAGCCAACTGATCTGGATCTGCACTGTTTGCCATTAAGTATGTGAACTTATAGCAAAAATCCAGATCAAGTAATCTGATTGGCTGAGAATTACAAGTGGGCGTGGCATCTTAATTTATTCAGCAGGACAAGGGTTAAGCTTTGCATTGTTCTGGGACTAAATGACAGGCCATAACGAATACTTATCAAGAATTGTTTATTTCAATGGAATATGACAAAAAAAAACAACAACAAAAAATGTCATGAACATTATATTTCACATACATCTAGCTGTTCCATGTGCATACACTGTCTGATCAGCCCTCCCTGTCTGCTTACAAAATCATTTGGGCTGCGTCAAGCAAACAAGAGCCTACGAACATGCACGAGGCGCACAGATTTAGATCATCCTGCACATATGCAAAGTATCATCAGGACCTTTGCTCTCTATTCATACATTCTGTATAGACAATGATTCTGTTAGGGGACAGCAAAGGCCCTGATCAGATTGCGCGGATGCACAGTCTGATCTGGGCCTTTAGCTGTCCCCATATGTCCAAAGACATTTTTCCATGGCGCGGCCCATTTGATAACGCCAAAGAAAGTGATTAGACAAGGCCAATGTGCAGGCTGATCTGGGACTTTGAATTTTGTATGCACTTTTTCACATGTCACGCCTCATTTATATACTAGAAAATCAATAAGCTCTAATTTTTTAGCTATCAGGGATTACATATAAATGTTATACAAGAGAGATGTAATGGAAGAAAACTCAGACTGCGCATCTCCACACTCTGATTAGTCTTCATTGTCTGCATGAAAAAAGTTTGCACCCTGGGTATCCATTATGTGCCCTATGCAGATTCTGATCAGACTGCACAAATGTGTAGACTGATCTGAATCTTTGCTGTGCTGAAGGTAAGTTTTCTGACCTTGTGGCTGAAGAGATAATGACTGGATGGCAAAGAACAAGAAAAATAATGTGTTGTACATAGCTCCAGCTTTGAGGAGCATCCACTTAACCCTTGGCATGCTGAACAAATTAAGATGCCACACCCACTTCTAATTGTCAGCCAATCAGATTACTTTATCCAGGTTGTTGATACAAATTCACATACTGAATGACAAACAGTGCAGATCCAGATCAGTTGGCTTCTGAAGAAGCCAACTGATCTTGTTCTACACTGTTTGTAAATAATGATGATTCAGGTTTAACGATGTGTCAGCCCATGAGGATCATTTGCATCAAACTGGTATATTAGCTTGGTTTGTAATGAAACGGCTATTATGCACAATATTGTAAAACTAGAACGAACAGTCAATAAAAGCAAGTCACATCTGGGATCAGCAAGACTAGGGTTAAATGAGCTCTGCTGTGAGAAAAAGAGTCTTTGAAGTATATGTAAACACATCTGGCTCAGATACACCCTGGACATCCATCTTGTCCAATCAGGTTCTTCATTATCAAATAAGCCACATCAGAAAATGTGCATCCAGTGAAGATTCAGATCAGCCTGTGCATTTTGTGCAGTCTGATCAGAATCTTCATTGGACATATTTTGGAATAGACAAAGATGCAAAATTTCTTCATACCGATAACAAAAATGATCAGACTGCACGGATGTGCAGGCTGATTTTAGTATTTGTAAGGCGCACATCAGAAGATATGTTCCCTCTTGTATCTGCTCAAATGATTTTGTAAACTGACTGCAAAGGCCATGATCAGTGTGTGCAGATGTGCTGGCTGATCTGTTCCTCCGCTGTCTGAATAAGCTCTGAAGGCACACGTTCATGTAGTTTGGTACAAATATATTTATTATTTCTCAAAATTATGTTATGGGTACTAATTAGAATTCGCTCAGCAATACTATCTGAAAAGTACTGACATCTGAAAGGTACTGACATTTCCTTATGAAAACATGTTAGTGGTACTCGTTAGATGCCCCTTGCCGAGGCACTTCTGAGCTCACAACTTACCGTAATCACCCTGAATATTAGGACAGATAGGCCTTTGCAAACAGTGTAGACCCAGATCAGATGCCACAGAATGTGGCATCTGATCAGGATCTACACTGTCATACATACAGCAATATTTTAGACATCAGCAGGTAGTAGAACGAACGATTTCAAATTTTAGGATTAGTATGGTAAGTAGATAAAATGTCCCAATACTAAGGGTAAATTGGGTAATATATTTTTAAGGAGAAACCCCTCTTATCTGAAGCTTTGACTAGGCAAAATATATTCCTACTTATTAGTCCAAACATGTCTTAACTGGAGCTATGTACTTGTGAAAATATTTCATCAGCTGGTACATGTCAAATGAATGAGACGTTTTTTTTTTTTTTCTCTTCTTGTTCTTTTTTTATCAGGCTTCTCCAAAGGATGAGGTGATGTGTTAGAAAGAAGATGATTGAATGAATTGATGATGTCACATTATAATTTACTGTATTCTTTTTCATGATGCATTTTAAGAAATAGTATGCACATTAAATACAACCTTTGAAATAATCATATTCTGAATTATTGCTAAATTTGTCATTTCAATTTATTACTTTATTGTTATCAACCTCATGTCAAAAGGAAAATGTTGTTGTCAAAAAAGCCTTTTTGCCATTTTACCTTCAATAGGGACGGGAAATCAATAATGGTCATGAAAAATAACAACCACTGTGGGTTTGCCATCTCTACTGCCAATGAATTTGATGTTGAAATCTGAAAGAGTCTCTGAATGAGACTTTAATATCGTACAAGACAACAAAGGCCCAAATCAGCCTGCACAATTTGATCTACTCTAGGCCTACTCAGGTCAAATATGCAAGCTGATCTTGAGTTTCATTGTTTGGACAATAAGTCCCTGTTTTGCCTGACAAAGCCCAACTGATAGAATGGATATTATATGATGTGCATCACAAGAAAAAGTGCTTATGCCACACACCAGCAATAGGCCTGGGCCCAATTGTTCAAAGCCTCATTAGCTTAACAAACTCGTTAAAGGTCAAAATGTTAAAAGTTTTAGTAAGTACAATAACTAATTCACAGGTATTTTTGCTGAAAAAATGTGAGTAGCAAAAGCTACTCACATTTTTCAGCAAAAATTTTAGCATATATGCTATATTTAATGATCAGTTTTAACAATACATTAACTAACGACATCAATAGATTTGAACAACTGGGCCCTGCCTGATGAGCCTGTAAATCTATGCATTTCAATGCAGACTTATCTGTTTGTCAATATATTCTACAGTTAATCTGTCAGCCAGTAACCTTAGTCATGATCAGACTGTGTAAATGTGCAAAACTGATCTGGGCCGTCAATGCCCGCTTATGGCATAAAGGCCTTTTTCTTGCATTGTTCAGCATTTTTTGAACCTTTACAAAGCTAATCACATCGACAGCAGATATTTTGATTTTGATTTTTTTTTTTGTATCTTATTTTTAAGAAAATAAGGCTTGACATTTCATGTGATAAATCTGCCTAGCTGAAAAATAATAATCATAAAAAAAATAGAATATTGTCTGCTACAATTTTAATTAGGGCTTTAAGGGTTAAAGGCTCCATATTCCTCAAAAATAGACATTTTTTTATCCAAAAAAGGCTTAATAAATTGATACATGGTAGGTATAAATGTGCCAACATTAATTCAGAGATTCCATATTAATCATTTTATTTTTGATCCAGTTCAAAAACGCCAGACTAACTGAAATTTTACAGACTGTCAGATGCCACATTTTATGATCGTATTAATACCATATATAAATTTATCAAACCTTTCTTGGATAAGATATCGTCTATTTGATAAAGCCTTTAATAAAGAATTAAATTCAGTGCTCCATATAAAGGAGTACTCAGAAGATAATTTCTGTTATATTTTTAACCTTTAAAGCTCTAAACAGATTTGAAGCAGGCTACATTCAGAAATTGATTTTATTATTTTTTAAGAGAAACTAAGACTTGACAGTTCATGTGAATCATCTGCCAAGCAAATAATTTGCATGAAATTTTAAGCCTACTTTAAAATAAGATGACATTTCATGTGAATCATCTGCTCAGCAGACAATTCAAAAGAAATGTCAAGCCTAATTTTCTCTAGAAACAACAATATTTCAAAGTGTTGCCTGCTGTAGTTGTGATTAGCTCTTTGACCTTTACCACTCTCCGGGCTATTTCAGCAGATGCCAAATTGGTGATATTTTTCTTATTTCTCCCAGAAAACAGGATTTGACATTTCATGCAAATTGTCTCCATTGGAGACAATTTGCATGAAATGTCAAATCCTATTTTCTGGAAAAAATAAGTAATATATATTTCAAAATGTCATCTGCTGCAAATTTTACCCAGAGTGCTAAGCGTTAAAGAGTTAACAAAGCACAGCTTGTATGTATTATCGGAGCAAGGCAATTCCAATGAACACCTACATGATACATTTTTACCCTTAAACTGCCAATCACAACAACTGTCATCTGCTTGTGATTTTAAAAGTCATTTTTTGCAAACAGTCTGGACCCAGATCAGATGGCTCCTCTAGGAGCAGTCTGATCAGGGTCCACACTGTGTGCGTGTATGCAAAAATAGGTTTGAAAAGTTTGCAAGAATATTCAGCAGACAACATAGACAAAATTTCAGATGCAGGTTTTCTTGGCATTTTAAGGGTTAATAGTGAAAAAATGAAAATGATTAGAAATTACATCCTTGTCTAGATTCTGGTCGTCTTACAAAAGTTAATATTCACTATGCTATGCTAGTATCAGTACAGATTTCACTGTAAACAAAACATACACACACACAAAAATTGGAAAGTGTTTATGTACAGCTGAAATGTTAATATACACCATGAAAAATTAACTAACTCTTGATCAATTCACAATATAAACAATTGTTGACGTAACATCACTAATGTCTTAACCCTTAAAGTGCAAAGCAAAATTTGTAGCAGATGACATTTTATTTCATTTTTCAGATAAAATAAGTCTTGACATTTCATGTGAATTGTCTGCCAAGCAGACAATTCACATGAAATGTTAAGACTTAATTTCTTTGAAATAAAAAATGTCGTCTGCTGCAGTTTTTATTGATGTTTTTAATCGTTAACACTTAGCAATCTGAGTCAGCAGATGAAATTTTGAAATACTGTTAATATTTTTTTTCCCAGGAAACAGGATTAGACATTCCATGCAAAGTCTCTCCAATGGAGACAATTTACATGTAATGTCAAATCCTGATTTCTGGGAAAAATAAGAAAAAATATCAATTTGTCATCTGCTGAATCTGCTCAGAGAGTAACGGTTAAATGTAGCAAATTCTTGTGGCTCGTAAAGGCGATTATGCAAAACTGGTTGATGAAAATACGCGGGCTCCAGGAGTGCCCTGCATGTATTTTGGAAAAGCAACACCATTTTCTTTATTCTGATCAGTTAAATGCTTAACACACTGGGCTAATTCTGCAGACAACAAACTGGTAATGCTTGTTTTTCTGAAAAAAAAACAAAAAAAAAACAAAAAAAAAAAAAAACAGAATTTGACATCTCATGCAAATTGTCTCCAATTGGAGACAATTTGCATGCAATGTCAATTCCTGTTTTCTTGGAAAGAAAAACAAAAATATTTCAAAATGTCGTCTGCTGAAACTTTTACCCAGAGTGCTAAGTGTTAGAATCTTCATCTTCTTTTTTGGAATAGTACTGCTTTGAAAGTAGTACTGTCCAATTCATTTTCAAGCCAATCCCGAAATCTGTCCTCATTACATGCCTACTGACAAATTGATGATGTAGTGTTTTACATCCCTTTCAACACTTTTAAGCCATGTCCAGATGATGGAAGAGTTATCATGAAAGGCTCTTTGCAATAAAGTGCTGAACAATCATGAGCTGAATTCGGCCTCCAGTGGGATTCAAATATAGAATTTCAAGATTCAAAGTCGAGACCGCTACGTCATCTTGACACCTCCAACAACAAAATGAGGCACAATATATGAAAAAATACCTTTTGGAAAAATATCGTAAACAACCTAAATATTCAAACAATATTTTAGTCCAAGTTGAAAGCTTTTGTCCTTAACCTACAGAAACACTTTACCCTATTTACCATATGTATTTGGACAGATAGGCCTGAGCAAACAGTGTAGACCCAGGTAAGATGCCACAGAACATCACATCACAGTCTACATTGTTTGCCACTCATTCAGCATTTTTTAGACACAACATTGGGTATTAAATTGTACTTGTTCAAATTTTAGAACAAGTATGTATGGTAAGGTGTTGAGGTGTCCCAATACTTATGGTAAATACAGTAGAATCTACAAGCAAAAAGCAACAGCCCTGATCATACTGCCTGAATGCAGAGGCTAATCTGGGCTTTCATTATTCATACACCACAACCTCTTTATAACACAACCTCTTTATTGGGGACCATAGCATAAACAGTGTTAGTTAAACAACTGTGTTATATCCAAACAAAAATGTATAAATTGTATTGAAAAATGACCATTTATGGTCATTTTTCAATATAATCTATACATTTTTGGGATCCATCTTTGAACCGTGTTATATACAAACCGTGTTTTAATGAATCGTGTTATAAAGAGGTTGTAGTGTATATGCAAAAAGCATCCTTTTTGTAGGACAAGCTCATTTGTAAAAGCAGGTGCCCAATTATTTGCAAAACTGAAACAGCTTCCAAGCAATACTACTGTTACTAATTTCTCCATGAAAGTATAGGTTGAAGGCACTCATTCAAATTGCCTCAGCCTCCATGATATATGTTTTTGCATAGAAATAAGAAACTATAAATGGGTTATGCACCCTACCATGTAAATGACACTATTTTTTATCCTGTGCTGATCTTGAAAATGATCTCAAAATCATAAAAATATTATCAGCTCTAAAGCTTTTGTTTGTTTGTGTTGAGGTTTTACAGCCCAAGTCAACCCACTGGGGTCATGTTGAGCGCAGTCAGTTTACCTTATCACACTTTTTTCTAGGCAGGCTTAGTCCTTTTAGTGTTTAACCAGTACTTGTGCATATTCTTTCACCAGAAACTGACAACTGTCCTTCTTGAATCAGTGGAAGGAAGAGAATGATCATAGAAAATATTTCATGATCGATCTCCGCAACAGAATGTTGCCGGACCTGGTGGGGATCGAACCCGCTTCTTTCTGATCTCCAGTCGGACACGCATCAAACTGAGCCACCTAGACTGGCTCTCTAAAGCTTTTCCCTATGATGTTTCCCTGCATGTTTGATAAAAATCTACCAATCAGTTCAAGAGATATCATGGGCACAATTGTCATATGATGCCCAATGCACAAAAAGGGCCCTTATGCATTTGCCAGACAATGCAGGACTAATCAGCCTGCGCGTAAATGCAGTAGATACTGTAGTATAATTAAGTCAGCTAACAGAAAATGCCCAAACTAGACTGCACAGATGCACAAGCTGATCTGGACCTACATTGTGCTGACTAAGACTTGGAAAATCAGGCCGACTTCACCAAAAGATAATCAGTTGTAAAAAGCTTGTCCCAATGATGTACCCCTGCAAACTTAACTTAAATCTAGCCAAACTATAGAGAAGATATCCTGCACAGAAGGAAATGACACTAATGCTATCACTAACATCAATCCTAATTGGATCCTGACTGAAAACAATATGTCTCTTTTGTCTGGCTAGTTTTTATTGTTACTGTTTTATAGAAATTCCTGTATGTAATGCAAACAGTGTAGACCCTGATCAGACTGTGTTCTGCAACATCTCATCTGCACTGTTTGCCAATTCCCTTTGGGGTCTCCAGACTAAAATGGGTTAATATCTAGCACTATTATCTAAGACTACAAAGCTGCTTTCCCAAAGACGGTTTTACATCAGTACAGTATTTACCCTAAATATTCCAACAGACAAGCCTGAACAGTGTAGACCCGCAAAATGTGGCACCTGATCAGGGTCTACACTGTACCACTATTCCAGCTGCTTTTAGATCCATAAACAAGTAGTAAAATGGACATGTTCTAAGTTTGGGACTAGTAAGGTAAGGAGTTAAGGTGTACGAATATTTAGGGTAATTACAATATTTTGTATGCATTAAAACCAATGAACAACATCTGCTGCACTTCTTAATAATGTGTGATATTACTTTTACTTACAAGCAGAATATTACTTTAACCCTTGTCATGCTGAATAAATTAAGATTCAACAGGACTAGGGTTAAATCCTAAAAATGTACATTGCCCTAAATACCTAGATACCACAACTCCTTACCTCACTTAAACTAATCCTTTAAGCACCCATTACAACTGCAGCAGACATTTTGAAACATCTTTTATTTAAAAATTTTTTAGAGAAAATAAGGCTTGACATTTCATGTAAATCCAGCAGAGGATCACATGAAATGTTAAGCCTTACTTTCTCTGAAAAATGATTTAAAACTAGTAAGTGTTTTCAGAAAAAAAAAAACAGATTTTCCCCACAGTGAATTTTCAGTTTTTCTCCTGCTGTGACCTTGAAAACTAAGTGAAGGTCACTAAAATCAATCTCGTCAATTCTTTGTTAGGTTCAAATTATATATCCATGAAAGTTTGGTAAGAATCCAACCACTGGCTCACAAGATATTGTGCAGACAAGAGTGGGATGCCGACACAAAACGCTAATGCAGAAGCCAATGGGATCCACCCCAAAAACAATAAGTTCCCATCCCCTAAGATAGGGGGACATAAAAAAAAATTAGACAGTTGTCAGCTACTATCTTAAAATCTAAAGACCTGGGCTCAGTTGTTCAAAACTAATGATGTCATTAGTTAACATTTCATTAAAACTTTGATCATTTAATATGGCATACATGCTAATATTTTTGCTGTAAAAATGTGAGTAGCTTTTGCATTTGCAAAAGCTACTCACATTTTTTCAGCACAAATACTTGTAAATAAGATACTGTACTAACTAGAACAGTTAACATTTTGACCACTAATGAGCTGGTTAAGCTAACAATGCTTTAAAAAACTGGGCCCTGGTGGATGTTTCTAAAAAGTTCTGGCTGAATGGCAGACAGTGACCCTGATCAAACTAGAATCAGACTGGTATCTGGGTCTACACTGTTTGTCATGCTTGTCTATTTTAATACTTAGGGTAAACATGGTAATTCAGTTAACCATTTTTTAACAAACCAGGGGCCAGTTGTTCAAAGCATTGTTAACTTAACAAGCTTGTTAATGACAAACTCATTAACTGTTGTAGCAAAGGTATTTTCAAATACATTGATGTTTTAGCTACTCACATTTTTTCAGCAAAAATATTTGTATATTTGCCATATTTTAACGTCACATAAGCCAACAACTTTGTTAAGTTTAGAACAACTGGGCCCAGAAAACACTAACACTCCAGAAAAGCTGAGTGTATGAACAACTTTTTCAAGAAGTGGGGGATTTTTCTTCAAATTTTTCATGTTTTACCATTTAATTTCCTGTCAAAAACTATCTTAATTCCCCTTCTTCGACGTCTACATTTAGCCCTCTGACATTTAAATGAAGCCTTAAAGCTCCATTCAAATTTTTTTGTAGACAACATTCTTTATTTTTCTTTTCACAGAAAAATAAGGCTTAATGTTTCATATATAGTCCACCTAGCAGACTGTTCACATGATCACATGGAATACCAAGTCTTATTTAATAGGTCCAGATAAGGGTAGGTATCAGGTAAATAGTTTTCTTATTTCTCGACGAAAACATATGTTGTGGGTACTCATTAGAAGTGGCTCGCCAAAGCGCTTCTAATGAGTACCCACAACATATGTTTTTGTTAAGAAAGAAGAAAAATATAAATAATTTTTGGTTGAAAAAAGCACCTTATCAAGAGCTATGTTATTTTCTCTGAAAATGAAAAAAAAAAAAAAAAAAAAAAAAAAAATAGACTAGGAATATCGTCTGCCATCTGCTGCTGCTGTGTAACCAGCACTTTAAGGGTCAAATATAGAAAAAGAAAATATGAAACGATAATACCCGCCGTTATCATGTCATGGGCAGATAACTCTGTCAAAAACTGAAGAAATTTGCTGATGAGCAATCTCAAAGCAGATCTCCACAATATCAATGCACACATCAAATTTGGAAAAAATCCACTGAGACTTACTCAAGTTATTGTCCTGAAAACTAAATAAGGAGATGTTGCGGGCAGATAACTCTTTCAAAAATGGACGAAATTCTACCATTCGCAATCCCAAAGCAGATGTCCACAATATCAATGCACACACCATGTTTGGTGAAAATCCATTGCTAATTAGTAGTTATCATCCAGTATGAAAATATGGACTTGTTACGGGCAGACAACTCTGTCAAAAAATTGACAAAATTTGCCTATCAGCATTCCCAAATATCAATGCACACACCAAGTTTGATGAAAATCCATTGACATTTACTAAAGTTATCATCTGGAAATGAAAATATGGAACTATTGTAGGCAGATAACAATCCCAAACCAGATCTCCACAATATCAATGCACACAGCGAGTTTGGTGAAAATCATTTGACATTTACTCAAGTTATCGTCCAGAAACAAAAATACAGATGAAAGGACGAGAGGTGGATGGACAGACAGCCAACGTGTGCCACTATCATGTGGCAGGATAGTGGCGGGGTATAAAAGTCAGAAGAAAGCTCTTTTCTTCCACAAAATCACACATAACTTTACAAGCTACTTCAAGCAAAATGCTGGCATATGCTGCTGCAAAGGCACAGATCAGCTTGCATATGCATGCAGTCTGATCTGAGTCTTCAATGGCCACTTACAGAATCCCTGGATACTGCAAGATGAACTGTTAAGGCCCTGATAAGACTGCAAATGAGAAAGATGATCAGAATATGTGCATTTTGATTATTCTGAGACACCTTTTCATTTGAAATGTCCCATACCAACATGGTAGCAAATTCCATAGCTCTAGATAAGGTATATTTTTTAGCGGAAAAAAACAAAACAAAAAAACCCACTATTTTTCTTATTTCTCTATGAAAAAGTATGTAGTGGGTACCCATTAGAAGTGTCTCTGTGTGGCACTTCTAATGAATTCCCACAACATTTGTTTTCATGAATAGAACCAGAAGAACAATGGTCCTATAGCTCACCTGAGACTATTAATTTTGTTCTGGGCAAGCTTATGGTAACATTTTTTAAAGAGCGAAATATATGGGTATGGTAGCCTATACAATTAGAAAAACCTTTAGTCTCTGTATCCTAACAGTAATTTGGTATAGAAATTAGCTTCAGTTAATTCGGTGAAACAGAAACTACTCAAAAAATATAGCTGTGATAAAATGACAAACCAAATATCAAAGGCCTGTGCCTTCTAGTTTCACAAGGAAGATTTTTAAATTTTTTCCCTATTTGAGTCTATGTAAAACAAGTGACCCCTGGGTTGGGCCATTTTTGACCGCATTGCTATAATGTGAACAATCTTGGCTAATGTCCACTAGATTAAACTAAGTACTGTCAAAGTTTATAGTGTCACAAGAAAATTTTCCCCCATGTAAGTCAAGTAACCCCTGGAACCAAGCCATTTTGACCCCAGGACCATAATTTGAACAATCTTGGTAAACCCTTTCTAGCTGAAGCTACATACCAAATATCAAAGGTCTGGGCCTTCTAGTTTTCAGACAAGAAGATTTTTCAAGTTTTTCTCTATATGGGTCAAGTCATTTTTTACCTCTAAGCTTTTTAATTTGAACAAACTTGGCAGAGGTCGATTAGATAAAGCTAAATACCAAATATCAAAGCCCTGAGACTTCTAGTTTCAGAGAAGACGACTTTTTTTAAGTTTTTCCCTATACGAGTCTATGTAAAATAAGTGACCCCTGGGGTGGGGCCAATTTTGATCCCAGGGCAATAATTTGAATAATCTTAGTAGAGACCCCCTAGATGAAGCTACATACATCAAAGGCCTCGACCTTCTAGTTTCAGACAAGATGATTTTTAATGTATTGCCTAAAGGAGTCTATGTAAAAAAAATTGACCTTTCTGTTAAAAAAGGTCAACCCAAGGTTATCATTTTTTTCAAACTTAATTAAGCCCATGTACCAAATGCCCAAGTTCCAGGGCCATTGGCTCTTTTGTTGCGGAGAAGAGAATTTTTAAAGGGTTTTTACCATATAGGGGCCTGGAAGCCATCTTGGCCATGTGACCCACATGCGGGGAACAAACTTCCATACCCACTGTCTGAAACTAGAAGACCGAGGCCTTTGATATTTTGCACGTAGCGTCATCTAGTGGATCCAATTTTCAAACTTAATTGGGCCCATGTCCCAAATGCCCAAGCTCCTTGGCCATTGGTCCTTTGGTTCTGGAGAAGACATGTTTAAAGGATTTTTACCATATATGGGACTGAAAGCCATCTTGACCATGTGACCCAGATGCGGGGAACAAACTTCCATACCCCTCTACCCACTGAGGTTCCCGATAAAATTTGGCTTTGATTGGCCTCGTGGTTTCTGAGGAGAAGACATCTGAAGAGTATTCCTTATATAAAACAAGTGACCCTGGGGTGGGGCCATTTTTGACCCCAGGGCTATAATTTGAATGATCGTGGTAGAAGTCCACAAGATACAGCTATATACCAAATATCAAAGGCATGGGCCTCTTTCTTTCAGAGAACAAGATTTTTCAAGTTTTGCCTATAGAATTCTATAAAAATGTCAAGGTCAACCCAAGGTCATCATTTATTCAAACTTTATTGGGCCCATGTCCTCAATGCTGCATACTTAGTCCCAGGACCATGAGCCCTTTGGTGCTAGAGAAGATTTTCAACAGGTTTTTACCACATCTGGGCATGGCGGCCATCTTGGTCATTTGACCCATATGTAGGGAACAAACTTCCATTCCCCCTAACCATTGAAGCTCCATATGAAATTTGGCTTTGACTTGCCTAGTGGTTTCTGAGAAGACTTTTGAAGAGTTTTCCCCAAACGAGTCTATGTAAAACAAAAGAGCCCTGGGGCAAGTCATTTTTGAGCCCAGGGCTATAATTTGAACAATCTTGGTAGAGGTCTACCAGATAAAGCTATATACCAAATATCAAAGGCCTGTGCCTTCTACTTTCAGACAAAAAGAATTTTAAAGTTTAGCTTATAAGAATCTGTGTAAAAAAAATTAACCTTACCATAAAAAAGGTACCTTTCCATAAAAATGTCAAGATCAACCCAAGGTCATTATTTTTTCAAACTTTATTTGGCCCATGTCAATAATGCTGCATACCAAGCCCAAAAGCCATTGGACAGTTGGTTCCAGAAAGGAAGATTTTAAAGAGATTTTATAATATATGGACATGGTGGCCATCTTGGTCATGTGACCCAATGAGGAACAAACTTTCCTTCCCTCTACCCATTGAGGCTCCATAATTTATCCGATACCCCCTTTTATCTGGAGTTATGAAAATGCCTTTATGACCTCTTCATGCTCAGGCAAGATGTTCACGTAAACAGTCTTGTCTGAGAATGCACAAATATCTAGAAATTACTTGGGACAACAAAGATTTTAAAAAGTAAACCTGCATGATCTGACCAGAGTGACTGTATCAGCCAGTAAAGTAGTACAATCTGATAAGGAGAAATATAGTCTACAGTTTCCAACTATTCTGTAAGCAGACACCTAGCCTTGGATCAACTATTCTGTCAGCAGAAAGCCAAGACCCTGATTAGACTGTGAGGATATTACATGGCATGGTTCATATATATTTATTCATTTTGCCTTCAACTCAGCTTCTCTGGAGCCCTGAATTTACGAACTGTTCATGAACTTCACTTTTTGAAAGAAACACTCAGGATTCTGCCCTTATAATAAGTTCCATCTAAGCAGTGAATAGCATTACTGGCATCGTGGTAATTTACCATGGTAACAAAACCAAAACCTTTGCACACTTTCTTATCATCGTACACTAATGCTACCTTCTGAACTTTACCAAATGGAGTAAATAATGCCCACAATTCCCTCTCTTCTGCATCATTGCCAATATTATATACAAACAGTGCAAATGGCCCCGTTCCTGCTAGGCCAGCTGACTTCTGATCTATACTGCCCATACCCATTTGTCCAGTATTAGCTGGTGCTTGCCCTGCGAGGCCAGATGCTAAACTGTTCAAGCCTGAAAAAGTATTTGGCCCTGGATAGCTACCAGGGCCACTGGGGCCACCACCAAAGCCCCCAGCACTTGGATAACTGCCTGGACCAGGACCACTGCCAACAGCATTAGAATTAAAATTGCCTAGTCCAGCAGTCGCTGTACCATTTGTACTGCTCAGTGGATTGAAACGAAATTTACTTCCGACTGCATTTCTCATTGGTCCACCAGTACCAGGATTTGGGAAGCGATTTGCTGGTGTTGGCCCAGCACTCCAATTCTGAACCTGGGGTGGAGACTGGACAGATGCTTTCTGTTTCTTCTTCTCTGGATCATCAGCAAACTTTAGGTACAATGGGAACTGGCTACCAGCTGGATTTTTTCCATTTAAAGCCGCTATTGCACACTCTGCCTGTTCCCTTGTTTCATAAGCAACAAAACCAACGGTCCTTGATTCACCTGTATTAAGGTCCATCAGGATTTTAGACTGTGTAATTGTTCCATACGGTTTGAATATTTCATCCAATTCTTTCTCTCTGTACTCTTTTGGAATGTTCTTGATGTATATATTTGTTCCTTTATCTTCTCCATCTTCATTCTTATTTGCATGAGCCACTTTTATCCTCTTATTCTGCATGTGAAGTCCATCCAATGAACTGACAGCTCTTGAAGCATCGGTTTCACTGGCAAACTCGACAAAGCCAAAGCCATAACTCATTCCTGTTGACTTGTCCCGCACGACCTTGGAGGATACCAATGGTCCAATACTGAGAAACATGGACTTGAACTCATCATCTGTCAGATTCTGAGGCAAGTAATTGATTATTAGGTTTGTCTTAGAGATCCCAGACGCTGCCATTTTTACAAACTCCCACACTCCCTGTAAGAAAGAAAAGGCATTAACCCACTCTCTGGGATAATACAGCAGACAACAATTTGATATTTTTCTTATTTTCCACTGAGAACAGGATTTGAAATTTTATACAAATTGTCTCCATTGCATACAATTTGCATAGAATGTCAAATCCTGTTTTCTGAGAAAAATAAAATAAAAAAAATATTTCAGTAGGTCTTCTGCTGACAATTTTACCCTGCATGTTAAGCATCAATTTTTTACTGTTAAAGTTATACAGATTCAAGCCTTTAACTAAACGGTAATTTCAAAATCAGATACTTTTTAGTAATCAACCTTATCTTCTAATCTGAAAATATTTATAATACTGAACTAGTTTCAGTAGGGAAAAAAGTTATTTACAAAAAAAATTGTCAAAATGCAGCACTTTGGAATACAGGAAAAAGGCAGTTCCCCTTTTCATAAATATAAAAAAATTAAATAAAAAATTAAAAAGAAATATTTTAGTAAAAGTGAACTCACCTGAAATATAGAACAGGCCATAATATAAATGGCTAATATCTCCTTGTCATAATTTCTAAATATATTAAAGTTATTGATGGCCTGGAAAATATTTAACCTTTACCACTCTTTAGGCTAATTCAGCAGATGACAAATTGATGTGAATTTTTCTTATTTTTGACAGAAAACATTTGACATTTCATGCAACTTGTCTTCATGATGACATTTCATGCAAATTGACTCCACTGGAGACAATTTGCATGAAATGTCAAATCAGGTTTTCTGGGAAAAATATTTCAAAATGTCTAGAAAATTTTACCAAGAGTGTGAAGCATTATTGTTTCATGGTGAGCAGCAGCTGCTCCATAAGGTAAGACATTGAACCCGATTTAGGTCCATTATTCACCCAAAACCACCAACAATAAAGGAATAAATATCCTCTGTAAGATCAACTATCCTACTGATAGAAGGCTAACTGCTTAACATATACTGAACAGAATGTGCATCTGCAATTTCAATTCTATAAAAATAATTCAGAATGTCATATTCAATTTTGTCTGCAATATATTATTACAAAGCTGCTGACAAACATTTTTTATGCAACATCTTGAGACAAACTATTAAAGTGTTAAGATCAATATTTGCTTTTATTTCATTTACATAGTTACCTCCTAACTTTTACTGCTCAATAACTAAAACACTGTCAAAATAGTTTAATAAACTAAGAAACATAACTATACATTTAGTTTTCACTCCTCAATTTCCAATGACAACCATTAACCCATTGTTTACTGAATAGAAGCTCCCACACTATATATTGGATGAGTCTAATTTCAATTTTAGGTACATCTGGCTATGAGATTAACATATTCCTATAGAAAAAAGGCTAAATTATTTGCAAACAGTGGGGACCCTGATCAGACGCCGCATTCTGCAGCGTCTGATCTGGGTCTGCACTGTTTGCCAATTACCCATTTAGGCGTCTCCCGACTACTATGGGTTAATTCATTCTTTTCAAGAATGTATTATTTTTTTTCACCATCACTAAATTGTGATTTGTGATTAAAACATTATATTTGTTAAGATATTGGTCAGCCAGGGGCAATATCTCAGTGTTGATGCCCTCCAAAGCATGGCCACCTGAAGCTTATTTGAACTTACACAGCCCTGTCTGCATTTTAAGCAAACCATTTCAGATAGTCAGGGCCTGCATATACCTTACCTTAGTCCAAGACTACAGTAAATGTCTAAAAATTTTGAGCATTTTACTCTACACTTTTTTGGTCTAGTTTGCTTTTTATGCAGTTATTTCTTTAAATACTTAGTGAAATGGCAGTGTAGACCCTGATCCGACTGCTCCTAGAGTGGAGCAGTCTCATCTGGGTCTGCACTGTTTGAATATGCTATTTGTCAGAAACTCTGGTGTTTGAAATTTTAGGACATTTACTATACAGATGAATTCTACAATCTAATTAAATACATCTTTTTCAGTTGATGACTGCTTTGTTGGGCAACATGAATTTTAGCAGTCTTGAACCGATATGCCAGCCCAAATATAATCTGTGTTATAGTGTTTTTTTGTGTGTGTATCTATTATTTTCCATAGAAATGTATTTAAGTTTTTTTGGAATTGCTGGAAAAACTTGTAAAATATCTACCTAATAAGGACAGACTTTAAAGAAAGATCAACAGAAAACTTTGTGAGGGGGGTGTTTAATGATACTTGTGCAATATTTTTTTTTCTAATTTTCTTTATAAAAGCATGTTCTTGGTACTCATTTGAAAGCCTCCACTTGTTGAGATAAAACTCAAATGGGAGCGATAAAGTAGATAAAAGTACACAGGTGGTAATCTGAAGACTACAAAATTACTTGACTGCGCACTCATATGGGTATGTGCGTAATTAGGTCAAATACAATATGTTACAGGTAGTCATTAGAATCATCTGGCAAGGTGATGTGAATGAGCACCACCTCTTTCACAGAGCAATAAGAAAGCTCGCTATCTGGATATCTGGGTACCCCTTAACCCTTGTCATGCTGAATAAATTGAAATGCCAAGCCCACTTCTATTCAAACCAATATGGCTGCCAGGTTTGTAACTGAGAGGATGAAAATATTTAACGTTCAGTTATATTAGAATCAACCATGCTCTTCAGATGGTGCTGTTTTCCTCAATTATAGACGCTGACACATGCCATGTGAAGTTCTCAACAATGAATGAGGGAATATGGATGGATGGATGGACGAACAGATGGATGGATGGATGGATAGATAGTGAAATCATATTTGCCTAGAGTACATGCCCTAAAATTTTGAACTCTTCCTACCTTTCTGGCCTTTTCTTAATTTTTTTTTTTTATTTGAGGTTTTACAGCCCAGTCAACCCATTAAGTTCATGTCAAGCCAGTCAGTTTAACCATTTTTCCAGTGCAGGGCCATTCTGGCCTAAATTTTACTTTTTATGCTGTTGTTTCTTAACCCTTGTCCTGCTGAATAAATTAAGATGGCACGCCCACTTCAAATTTCCAGCCAATCAGATTACTTAATCCGGGTTTTTGATAGAAATTCACATATTTAATGACAGTGTAGATCCAGATCAGTTGATCTGGATCTACACTGTTTGCATAGTGTTCATCAAGAGAAGGGTTAAAATACTAACTGGAATGATCCGATCTAAGTCTGCACTGTTTGTATATGCCATTTTGTCAAACTTTGGTGTATGAAATTTTAGGATATTTACAGTATTCAAAACTAGCAGATGACATTCTTAACCCTAGTCCTGCTGAACCCGGTTATACCCTGCCTTTGCAAACAGTGCAGATCAAGATCAGTTGGCTTCTGAAGAAGCCAACTGATCAGGCTGTGCACTGTTTGCTTTTATGCGAATTTATATCAACAATCTGAATCAAGTAATCTGACTGGCTGAAAATTTGAAGTGGGTGTGGCATCTTAATTTATTCAGCATGACAAGAGTTTAATTCTTTTCCCCAGGGAAAATATGGTTACGTAAGCAGATCAAATGATCCGTCAAACCTTATTTTCTCAGAAATATATTTTAGGTCATCTGCTGCTTCTGAACTGGGCCCAGTTGTTCAAAACTAACGATGTCGTTAGTTAACGATTCGTTAAAATTTTAATTGAGTGATACGCAAATATGCTGAAATTTTTTGCTGAAAAAATGTGAGTAGCTTTTGCAATGCAAAAGCTACTCACATTTTTTCAGCAAAAAATATCAAAATAATGTATATTGAATCCGCTAAAACAGTTAACGAACTGACCCTTAACGAGCTCGTTAAGCTAACGACGCTTTGAACAACTGGGCCCTGGTGTTTTAAGGAGGTAAATATCCAGTCACTATAATTAAAATTTTAAGTGTTCTTTATGTGTTTAACTCTTTGCATGCTGAGTAATTTTGCATGCTTTTTTTTGTTTGTGGATTTTTTAAAATTAACTTTTTCAAAAAAGTCTTTCAGGAATACCATCAGTGTCAAACAGTTTGTACCCAGAGCAGGCCATACATTTTGTCGGGCTTGATCTGGATACAAAATGTTGGCAAAGGTTATCGGCAGACAACAAAAGGCGCCACTAGCAGGGAAAGACTTATAAATGCTCCAAATAGCAAACAGTGCAGACCTAAATTCTAACAGATAAACTGCTCCTCTGATCAGATTCTACAATGTTTGCTCAGGCATGTCCAAGTATTTATGGGTGTTGTGAACTCTCATAAGAACCATGTTTCTGTGGAGGATTCAATAGGGAAAACATAAGAAAAAAAAAAAAGATAGCAGAAAAACTCTAGAGTACTTGTGATTAAGACCCTATTTACACTAAACATTCAGAGATAAGCTTGAGCAGTGTAGACCAAAATCAGATGCCAAAGAAAACAGGATCTTCACTGTTTGCTACTAATCGAGCCCTGTTTAGACATCAACAGATAGATGAATTTGTTCAAATTTCAGAATAAGTATGGAAAGGAGATAAGCATCAGAATACTCAGGATAAACAGGGTAAAAATCCAGTGACCCACTTTTTGCATTTATGGAAAATGCCATGCAAAAAGTGGGTCACTGGAGCATATGCAGATAGTGAAGACCCAGATTAACCTGTAGTCTCTGATCTGGGTCTCTTTGTCAGCTTATAGAATCTGTAGATAATGCAAAACATTCATAGTAACATTAAAGGGCCCGATCCTACTGCAAAATACTCTGCCTTCCAGGTTCAAACATGTTCCCTGACCGCTTTACTTTTCAATTTGCAGTTCAATAAAGGGAAAAGGATACATTTGGTAGATTTTTTAAATTTTTACAAGGGAGCCAACTACATTTACCATGTTTACTTAGGCTCAGTTGTTAAAAACATCATTAGCTTAATGAGCTTGTTAATGACGTTAACTGTTGTAGCTAAGGTATTTCCAAATACGTTGATATTTTTGTACTCACATTTTTTCAGCAAAAAATATCAATGTCTGTGCCATATTTCAAAACAGAAATTTTAATTTGACTTTAGCTAATGATTTTTAAGTTTTGAACCACTGGGCCCTGATTGCTTTCTTGCACAAGCTCCTTCTGGAAAGGACAGAAAATTCTCCCATTTAGAGTAGAACCTCTTTTCAGAAGGGTGCCAAAACCAACTTTGACATAGCTGTCTCCCCTGAAAGTGTACCCATTTCCCTTAACACCAAGAATTCTGGTATCAGGCCTCTGCCCCTTAAACTGAACTGTCTGAATTGAAATAAGTTGAAGCACTTATTTTCAAGATTTTTTTTTACTGACTGTAGGGAAGGAGGAAGAGGCCAAGGTGGTCTCTAAGTTTTGGGAAGGTGTTTTACACAATCCTCACAGCATACAGTAGATAAATCCCTAGAACACATAGAAAATACAGATTGAAAAGTTTCCAACATTTTATTACAATGTGAAACTACTATATCCAAGTAGGATGTATGATGACTGGGATGAAGCACATGGCAATGAAATGAATGAACAACAATTATAAACAACAAACAGTTCTGATACAATATTCACTGCTCCAGATAAGGCACATTTTTCAATTACAAATTATTGATATTTTTCTTATTTCTTCACAAAAACATGTTGTGGGTACTCATTAGAAGTGCCTCAGTGAGGCACTTCTAATGAGTACCCACAACATATGTTTTCATGAGTACATCTTCCTGATATCTCTCTTATCTGGAGCTATGATATTATTTTAGTACATCTGTGCCTTATACACCGAAACCTCTTTGTAAGCCGGTTCATCGTAAAATAGTTTCCAATACAAGACAGTTTAAAGAGGATCCCAACTGTTGTATCCAACCAACAATGTATAGATAATATAGAAATAATTTTTCTTTCTTTACATTTTTGTTTGGATACAACACGGCAGTTTTGCCAACACTTTTGTGTGTGTGTGTGTGTGTTTTTGTTTTGGATCATAGCAATAGTGTCTTTAACTATCAAGAAGTTTTATCAGCAAAACTTTTTTTTTTTTTTTTTTTTTTTTCCTCTGAAAAAAAATATATAATGTACATGGCAATCAGAGCTCCAGATAGGAAGAGGTTTAAGGAAAATCCTTTTCTTATTTCTCAACAAAAATGTGTGTGTATACTCATTGGGAGTGCCTCGGCGATGTGCTTCAAATGAATACCCACGTTTTTTGGAGAAATAAGAAAAATACCAATAAATTTTGGCAGGAAAAGTGGCTTATCTGGAGATATGATGCCAATTATAATAGACTGTCCATTAACCCATTGTAGACTGAATGAACTCCCTATACTATATATTGGAAGATTCTTATTTCGATTTAAGGTATGTCAGGCTTGTTAATTAAATATTCCTGGAGAAAATTGGTTGAACTATTTGCAAACAGTGAAGACCTTGATCACGCTGCATTCTGCACGGCGTCTGATCTGGGTCTGCACTGTTTGCCAATTACCCCGACTACAATGGGTTAACAGATCTACTGGACACTGTAGAATACCGTATTTACCCTAGTCAAATTCGTAAATTTTGTGTACATACATTTCCGGTTCTTGATCAAAAAGAAAATGCAGTTCTCAATAACAGATGTCCCATTTATGAACCAAAGGAAAAAAAATGAATATATCTTAAATCATTTCTTTGTACTTTCCTGACAAAAATCAAAGAATCTCCTAGCTATTTTGAAATGGCATTTTAACATTGTAGCCTTTTCAGGATGCCATTTTGCAATTTTCAAATATCATGTAACACTTGCTCTGATTATGTCATATGTTGACAGTGACATCTTCAATTACTTGAAAAATAATTGATTAGTAAAGTAGTTGCGGTCATGGTACCAAAGCTGTAATTCAAAATCATAAATCCATAAACGAATGACGAATCAGAATGTTCAGACCAACAGACATGGACCCCAGAACAAAGGGTGTAATCAGGCGTCCGCGGATAGTAAGCATTACTTGGTAAGCAAGCTTCGCCCACCATGCCCATGGGCCTGAACGAAGGAAATATCGGTAGAAGCGTATGTCCGGGATTTGGGAAGTCTACTTATGGCGCGTCACTGGCAAAAACATCAGAAACAATTCTGGAAACTGCCACATTGTAGGGATTGACTAGATCATGATGTCTCCCATAGAACTTCTTAAGTGTTGCTACCAGTTTGGTTTTTTGATACCCCTGGCTCAACAACTTTTGAGTGAGCACTTTAAAACAATAAATGTATATATTTATTAAAAAATCTTTAAGTGCAGATACCGCAACTACTTTCTGTAAATTATTATTCTGAATTCATGACAACGATGACCGAGTGAATTAATATTCACAGCTGCCCCATACCACCATGAGTTTATCTCGATAATACACAGCAGAGAAAAATCATTTCAATTCTAACAAGATATAGAAAGGAAAATCAACATTGTTGCAATGTTTTCCAACGAACTCTTTTGCAGTGGACGTCTAGAGAACTGTTTACATGCAATATCATCAAAGGCGCTCTTTTGCATGCACAGCAGTGACTGAATTATTGTAGTTTGATTAAAGTGACATTTCCATTAGGCTAAATGGGAAAACATTAACATCATAGAATTGCTTGTGATACTTACCTTAATGCCTGATAATGACTTAAAATTTTGTGATGGCATGGCATACAGTATAAACCCTGAAGGATGTTTGCTTCCTTTGTCCAAACATTTAGGATAAATATAATATATGGATTCAGAATGTGCACAGCAAATAGCTTTACAAGATTATGGTCTACACAGGCTGGTCTGGATTTGTTGCTTACACATCCACTTGTAATTTCCAGTCATAATATTTTTTACTAAGTCCATTTGACTATCTGTTGATGCAGATTAGACGCTGCAGAATGCAGCATCTGATCAGAGTCTGCATTGTTTGCCACCTGTCCAGCATTTATTTAAATACAAGAACAGGTAAATAATACTTTTTCAAGTATCAGGACAACTTTGGTAAGATGATATGTCCGAATACATGTACTTAGGGTAAATACGGTATATTAGTCTCATCAGGCCAAAATACTCTACTGTACAGTATCCTATAATGCAGCAAGCAGAGAGCAAAGGCCTGATCAGACTGCCAAAAAAGATGTAAGCCTTTGCTATTGTGTATGATTGTAGACACTTTTTCCTAAAGGCTGCCCACACAATGCCATAAACATGATTTTATGTCCCGCTAAATTAAAACTGACTGGTAACATGTTACCAGTGTAGATCCAATCAGCATGCAGGTTGTTCACCACAACCTTCAAGGGTAACCCATACACTTTCAAGAGTTTCAACTCCGTCAAAACTGTTTTTGCTCCCTTCTAAAACAGTGTAGCTGCACTCTAAAAGGAAAGAATTTTCTCCCCACTGGCATAAATTCTTTCCTTTCAGCAAAAGGGACTTGGGATGTAGGAGAGCAAACCAGAAGTCACAAAAGTTGTCTCTCTTTCAAAAAGAAACAAATCCTACGCATAACCTGCTAATACTAATGAAATGAAAATTAATGTCTGGAACTTAAGATTGTACCAACTAGGACAGATGCATGTTTTCTGAAGAAACTAATGAAATCAAAATGAATGATTGTTATTAACCGGGAAAATGAATCAATATCCCACAAAACTGATACAATATTATGATAGAGAAGTGGAAAAATGGGTCTGAAATTTTGGCAAGAAGTACGAAATGGGACTGCTTTCATGAATCCTGAAACTGCAGTTTTAATAAAATTAGTGATATGAGACATGCAGGCTTTCAAGTGCCCTCCAGTGAAAAGGTAGGGATAAAGTAGGGCTCAAAATTTTGAAAAAGTAGGGCAAAAGTAGGAATTTAAATCATGAAAAGTAGGGATAGTAGGGATGTTCTGAGTGTTTTCAGACTTAGAAAAAGATAAAATAAGAAAACAGTTTTCTCTGAAATATAACAATATATCACCATAGTAAGGAAATACCAAAATAAATGTTCCAAAAATGGAGTTACAGCTGAAGTAAAAATATTTCATAAACTTTTGCATCGTGACTGTTCAGATTAAGTTGATCCAATTTTTACAAACTTCGAGCGAGCGAGGAAAAAAGTTACAATTTTTGGTCACTTCAAACATTTTTGGACTAAAAAGTAGAGATAGTAGGGCAATTTCAGAAAAAAGTAGGAACACAAAAAAAAGCAGGGAAAAGTAGGAATAGTAGGAAAAGTAGTGCCCACTTGAAAGCCTGGACATGCCATGTAGAAACACATCTTTCAGCATAAGTGATTATACATGCCGAGACCTCGCTGCACACACACAGGTTTTGCCATGGCATACATATTAACCTACACAGTCCAGATGTTGTCTAGTCAAACTATATGCCCTGAGTAGTGATTACTGGTAGTCCTTAAATTTCATACACGCAACTGTCATATCATATGCCATTTTGACAGAAAAGTAAGAGTACAAAATTCAAGGCCATATGATAGGCAAACAGTACAGATCCAGGTCAGACTGAGCAGCCTGATCAAGATCCACACTATTTATCAATTACCAAGTATTCTGTGAAACAAATTCATAAAGAACAAAATTTTAGGCATTTACCACACAGGTGTGCAGTCTTATCTTCCCACTGGGCCAAAAGCAGTTTTTGAGTATGTCTAAAGATGTGTTTTTTTGTTTGTTTGTTGTTGTTTTTTAACATGACAATACTCTTAAACTCAAGATTGCAAACAGATGTTTACTCAGTATTTAATTATCAGTTAATGCAGATTCTATATAAACAGTATCAAAATATTCAAATTCTCAAACATTCTTATTTTAATTGCCCAAGATATGTGGGCCTTTTTAATTCTTCAGTGTTTAAATTTACCATATTTTCTCCATTTAGCAGTTACATTTTTTTTATCTATTTAGCATTCACCTAATGCAATTTAGTAAGATTAACAAGCAGTAAGTTGAAATTTAATACATGCAGACCATTTAATGGGGACTTGATACACTTGGTAGCTTTTCTCCCATTTTAGACAAGGAAGATAACTTTTTTTACTTCCTGTTCGCTTTCCAGGATGCATAGTCTCCTTTTGAAAAGGGATCTACTCTAAAAGGAAAGAATTTGCTCCCCCTATTTCTTTCCTTTTTGAGTAGATCCTTTTACTGAAAGCAGGTAAGAATTTTGAGTTACCTCCCTGGAAGGTGTATCATCTCCCCATAAGACAGGTACAAACTGAAAAACATTAATTGCACAATATTAAACTTTTGGGCGATGGGGATGATTTGCTCTTTTATACAAATGTATCTCCTTTAACAGTATTTACCGGTAAGTCAAATCAAGATGACGGAAGGATGATATTAAAAGGCTCTGTGCAGTGAAGCATCATACATAAACTTGAGCTAAATTCCACCTCACAATCCATAGTCAGAAGGGCACACCGTTCTGTCATGCAGACGCTTCATTTAACTCTTGGAATAGTGCCAGCAAAATTGTCAGATAATAACCCAGATAATAGAGCTAGATGTCCTATGATTTCCACGATGTCAAGCCCTGGTTTTTTTAGGGAAAAAATACCACATCTGCCAATTTTGTTCTTAGTGTTTTAAGGTTTGAATCAATATTACCATATTTACCCCTAAATATTTGGACAGGCTGTAAATCCAGATCAGACACTGAAGAATGTGCCATCTGATTATGGTCTACAATGTTTGATATTCAACCAGCACTTTTTTTTATTAGATATAACACCTGGTAGCCAGAGAATTTTGTTCAAAGTTTAGAAGTATGGTAAAGAGTTAAGGTGTAAGAATATTTAGGGTAAAAACAGTATAAAGAACTACATGTACTTTCAGTTCGAAATGAGCACACTCCCTCTTTCAGAAAATAAAAAAAAACAAACTTTTATTTATTTATTTTTTTTTTTTTACAGGGATCAACAGTATACAGCTTCTTGTGTACACAGGTACATCTGAACTATTTAGCATACATATTAAAATTTGAACAATGCTATTTGGTCACTTGGTGATGCATCTAAAATGTGATATATGGCAAAAAAGACAGATCAAACTGCACTAGCAGTCTAAAATGTTGTGACAAAGTGGCACACAATATTACATGCCATAAGCTGTGGACTAAAATCTGTGAGATAAGGCAAAATTTTAAGGGAGATTTGACAAAATTCTGTGAGATTTTCTTAAACATCACTTTGGAGCTCCCCCAATATAGTCTAGTCTTTTAATTCATGTAAGGAGCTTGTGAACACCACAGCAGTGTGTGATTTATGTTTATTTCTTCATGAAATCTGTTGTATAATGGTCTGAAAATTCTGTGAGATTAGAATTTTTTATGGGAATTGCCCTCCAAATGGGCCAAATTCTGTGAGATTTTATCTCAAAGTGTGAGATATGTCATGTATGCACAATGTAGACTCTAATCAAACTGCTCCAGGGACCCACATGACATGGGTCTATGCCATTTGCTCAGGCCTGAATATTTAGGGGTACAAACACCAAGTATGTCCACACAGCCTGAACTAGAAAAACAACCAGTTATGTGTATTTACAATGAAAAAAAAACAACTCCAAATGAGCAAGAACTAATGTGGCCATTGTCTTATTTTTCCATGGAAATATTTCTCGGAAAAAAATTCTAAGATCTGAGAGCAGATTTTCATGGCCCAGTTGTTCAAAGCTAACGACATTGTTAGTTAAAGATTTGTTAAAAATTAAATTGAGTGATACGCAAATATGCTGAAATTTTTTGCTGAAAAAAAAAGCTACTCACATTTTTTCAGCAAAAAATATCAGAATATTGTGTATTGAATCCGCTAAAACAGTTAACGAAATGACCCTTAACAAACTCGTTAAGCTAAGGATGCTTTGAACAACCGGGCCCAGAACTTTTGTCCCCAGAATAATCTTAATCGCTCAAGGTGCATTTTTTCAACAAAAAAGAACCAATATTTTTCATACTTCTCCATAAGCCTATTCTAACAAGTACCTGCACTATTTTTGTGGAGAAATAAGAAAAATGTTTACCATATTTACCCTAAACATTGGGACAGATAGGCCAGAGCAAACTGTGTAGACCCAGATCAGACACTGCAGAACATAGTATCTAATACTAGTAGTCTACACAGTTTGCCATTCAACCACCCATTTTTAGATTATATACATATATTCAAGTAGTGAAATATGATATTCAAGTTTTATGGAAAGGACGCAAGGTGAATGGGTAACACCTGAAAATTTTTCTGTCATTTTTCACAAATTTTGTGACTGTGTTTACTTTCCTGCACACCAATCCCCTTCTGAAAGGGGTCTACCCTAAAAGGAAAGACTTTGCTCCCACAAAAAGCAAATCTTTCCTTGTTTTGAGTATTGACCCTTTTCAAAGAGGGACAAAAACAATTTTGACATAGTTTCCTCCCCTGATAGGGTGTCCATTCCATTGAGATTTTGGAATATTAAGGTCAATATGGTTCTCATCTGGAGCTATTATTGTTCTGGGGTGATGAATGATTCAAGGTGATCTTATCATGAAGTATTACTTTTAAATGTCACTTCTTTTTTGATGTTCAGTTGTTTTTTTTTGTGTGTTTTTTTTTCTTTCTTTTCTCTTTTTTTTTTTTTCACCAAGTACTCAGTCCTTAGTTCTTTTTGTAAGACACTTGCAAGGTATTACCATTATAGTACATCCCATTAAGACATTGGATAGCATAATCAGCCTCTTCTTGTGTTGCCATAGTGACAAACCCATAGCCCTTACACTGATTTTTAGCGGAATCCCAAATAACATTGATTCTTAAGATTGTACCATAAGGACAGAAGAGATCCCACAATTCCCGTTCAGTGGCTGCAGGGCCTATGTTGTAAATGAACAGAATAAACCCTCCGATATCACCACCCCCTGGACTATCCTGTTGGAACTGATTATAGTTTGGGCCCCTGATAGGATTTCCCATGCCTCTCCCTTTTGGACCTCCATAGCCACCGCCATATCCCCCACCATAACCTGCATTGCCTCCACTCATGGGATTGTATCGCATTCTTGCTGCAGGACCCCTCATAGGTCCCGCTGCCATGCCCCCACGACCTCCATAGCCTCTTCCATACCCATAGCCCATTTCTTGTGGAGGTGGTCGAACTTTCTTAGCATTATCATCAGCAAATTTGACAGCTAAGGCCTGAGTGCCCCCTGGGGGTGTTGTGCCATTCATCTCTGCCAAAGCATTATCAGCATCTGCCTTCCTTTCGAACAGAACAAAACCCACCCCTTTTGACTGCCCAGTTATCTGATCATACAAAACTCTCGTTTGCACAAGAGTCCCAAATGACTCAAACTGCTGCCTCAGTTCTGTTTCTGTATAATGCATTGGCAGATTTCTTACATACAAATTTGAACCCTTTGTATTTTCTCCTGGTGGCCTAGCAAGAGCCACTTTAATTGTTTTGTTTTCTACTTTTGTTCCATTTAAGGTGCTGATAGCAAGCTGCGCTTCCTCTGGTGATGAGTAGTTCACAAATCCAAAGCCGTAACTGTAGCCTGTATTCTTGTCAACAACAACCTTGGCAGATTTCACTTGGCCGGCTTGTGAAAACATTTCAAATAGATCAGCATCAGACCATAGCTGTGGCAGGTAGTTGATGATCAAGTTGGTTTTATTATCGTTTTGGTAATCCATCATTCCAAAGCCTTGCCACTGGTAACTTGTTTGAGAAGAAAAACACATAAAAAATACATAAAAAATAATAATCATACAAATGTCTTAATGTTTCCAAGATCTACTGTTATAAAATAAATATGCTAAGGTAAGAATCAAGCTGCACTTCATGAAAGCTAATATGCTGGACTTTAATTTAAAATTATACATAGATGGTAGTTCAAGGCTTAGCACTCTGGATAAAATTTTCAACAGACAACATACTGAAACATTTTTTCTTATTTTTACCAGAAAACAGGTTTTGGCATTTCATGCAAACTGTCTCCAGCGAAGACAATTTGCCTGAATTGTTAATCTTGTTTTCTCGGAAAAAGAAGAAAAATATCATAAATTGTTGGCTGCTAAATTAGCCTGTGAATAGTAGTTCTAGTATTTTTGTGTTTTCTTGAAAATAGTGTTTAACCACAGGCACCTGAAATCTGCAGTACTCACCAATCATATTGATGTTGCTTCTTAATTTATTTTCTTTGTAAAAATATTTTTCTAAAGTGCTGACTGGCAAAATTCTAGTGCCAGTGATTTGACACCCTATTTTTGCAAACCATTTAACCCTTTAAGTGCAGCAGACAACATTTTGATTTTTATTATACCAAGACTTATTTTTCTCTGAAAAACTAGAATTCCGAGAATCCTATGTGTCGCCTGCTTAAAGCGCCAACCATTTGATATGAAAAAGGAAAAAAAAAAACACTGGTCCTTATAATCGCTCCTATCCCTAAAGGCCACTTAGTCGAAAAAGCGCCATAACTTGACCAAAATTTTGCGGATGATTACCAATATCGAACATGACCTGTATTTTACAATAATTTATCCTTCTGCAAACTTTCAATAACATCAATGCATATCTGCAAAAGTTATTGATTGGAAACCAGTATCAACACACCAACAAAAACAAAGTTGAAAAAGGGCCACAACTCAGCCAAAATTTGGCGGACGATTACCAATATCGAACTTCACCTGTATTGTACAGTGATATAAAGTTCTGCAAAGTCTGAATGAAATCAATGCATCCCTTCAAAAGTTATTGAGCGGAAAGGTGAGTCGAAAAAGGGCCATAACTCAGCCAAAATTTGGCGGATGATTACCAATATCGAACTTGACCTGTATTTTATAGTGATATAAAGTTCTGCAAAATTTTAATGAAATCAATACATCCCTTCAAAAGTTATTGTTTGTTTGTTTGTGTTGAGGTTTTACGGCCCAGTCAACCCAATGGGGTCATTTCGAGCGCGGTCAGTTTTCCTAACCACACGTTTACTGAGCAGGCTTAGTCCTCTAAGCGGTTTACCAGTATCATGCACATTCTTTCGCCAGAAACTGACAACTGCCCTTCTTGAATCAGCGGAAGGGAGAGAATGACCGTAGAAAATATTTCATGATCATCTCCACGAAAGAATGTTGCCGAACTCGGCGGGGGCTGAACCCGCGACCTCCTGGTCTCCAGTTGGATGGCGCATCCAACTGAGCTACCAAGGTCGGCTCAAAAGTTATTGAACGGAAAGAAAAGTGTGACATCGATGATGACGCCGGACGACATGATCCTTATGTGTCTGCAATGCTACGCAGGCGACACAATAAAAAAAAAATAACAAATATGTCCTCTGCTACAAATTTTGCTTGGCACTTTAAGGGTTAGTCCAGCAGATAAAGCCCAGATTAGTGACACGGTTTCTATGCACAATATGTGAACCTGACAAATCAGAAAATGCAGATAAAAAAGCCCCGATCAGACTCCTCTGATTAATGCTCATACCAAGTTTGGTGAAAATCCATTGATGTTTACTCAAGTTTTCATCCGGAAACAAAAAACGGACGGATGGACGTCCAACGTGAAACCTTAATAACCCACCACACGATGGGGTATAAAAAGCTAATCAAAAGATCTTCACCTGCGTGCCATCATCATCATCATTTGAAAGTAAATAGCTATGTCGCAACACAAATAGACACACATAATATATATACAATAACAAAGTTGTAAAAATTCAGCATGTATATATTGAACCAATTATGAAAAACAAATAATTCCATATATTATACAATAAAAATAATTTATACATCTTTAACAAATTTGTAACATGAAACACATAATAATAATTGTATAACATAAAACAACACTCAAGATAAGAACAGAGCGTAATTATTCTAAATATTTGGAGATATTAAGTCCTTATATTACTTATTCTATTTGAATATTTAACAAGTTTATTTTACAACCTAGTATCATGTCCAAATCAGGCTAGCTCAATGGACCAGTTAGATCTGGGTCTGTATCATTTGCTGTCCTGCCTGTCTGAATGTTTAAACTAAATAAAAGTACTGGCACCTTACAACATATCCACAAATCAGGATTCTGCAAAAAAGCAAGGTTGCCATGTAATTTTACTGCACAGTCATACCAGATCTTTACTCATTTTTTTTTTTTTTTTTTTTTTTTTTATTCTATCTGCGACTTTTATTGACCAGACAAAGCAATTTCCATCTGTTTTTGTTAATTTGTGCATTAATTTTCTTAAAAAGAAATCTTGTTGGAATTGGCAGTCATCTTGGAATTCCAACTAGAATGATTTTAGCTATTTTTTATCTACAAGTTGCCGCAATATTTCCTACCAAGTTTCAAGTCTACTGGCTATCGTGTTCAGGAGGTGAAGTTCAAAAGTAGATTTTCAAGATGGCAACCATGGTGGCCAACCTGGATTTCCGATCAGAACAATTTTAGCTTTTTTTGATCTGTAAGTCACCCACATACTTCTTACCAAGTTACAATTTTAGCTTTTTTTTTGATCCGCAACTCACCCTGATACTTCCTACAGAGTTTTTAGTCAATTACCATTTCTGTTCAGGAGAAATTCAATCTTGAATTTCTGATCACTATTTTAGCTTTTTTTGATCTGCAAGTCACTCTGATACTTCCTACCAAGTTTTGAGTCAACTGGTCTTGGATTTCCGATCAGAACAACTTTATTTATTTTTGATCTACAAGACACCCCATCCTTCCTACCAAGTTTTGAATCAACTGGCATTTCCATTCACGGGAAGAAGTTCAAAACAGATTTTCAAGATGGTGGCCATCTTGGATTTCCAATCAGAATGATTTTAGCCATTTTTTATCTATAAGTGACCCCAATACTTCCTATCAAGTTTATAGTCAACTGGCCTTTCCGCTCAGGAGGTTCAAAATAGATTTTCAAGATAGCAGCCGATTTTAGCTATTTCTGACCTACAAGTTGCCCCTATACTTCCTACCAAGTTTCGAATCAGTTGGCCTTTACATTCATGAGAAGTTCAAAATAGATTTTCAAAATGGCCACCATGAAAACCTTCTTGGATTTGATCAGAACCATTTTAGCTATTTTTCATCTGCATGTCACCCTGATACTTCCTACCAAGTTTCAGGTCGATTGGCCTTTTGGTTCAGGAGCAGCTAAAAACAGATTTTAAAAATGGCTGCCATGGCTGCCATCTTGGATTTTTGATCAGAACAATTTTAGCTATTGTTGAGATCTGCAAGTCTTCCTGATACTGCCTATCAAGTTTCAAGTCAATTAGCTTCGGTTCAGAAGAAGACCAAAACAGATTTCTTGGATTTCCAATCAGAATGGATTTTAACTATTTTTGATCTACAAGTAGCCCTAATACTTCCTACCAAGTTTCAAATCAATTGGCCTTTCGGTTGCGGAGAAGCAGCTCAAAATGGATTTTTCTGTTTTTAGTTCTAGTGGCCATCTTGTTCATCAGAGTGGAACCATTTTAGCTATTTTGGTAGAGTGTCACCTAAGCAACATTCCTGTGAAGTTCAATTGAAATTGGCCCAGGGGTGTAGGAGGAGTAGTCATTTAAAGCAAATTGTTGACGCCGCACGACACATAATGGACATTGACCGATTACAATAGCTCAACTTGAGCACTTAGTGCTCAGGTGAGCTGATAATTACGTAGAAGAGGGCAAATGAGTATGAAAACTCCATTACAAAGCCAAAGAAACCCTGGAAGGTCCTGATGACATTCTAGAGTGTTAGTGAACACTACAAGTGTTCCATCAAATATGTCACTTTTGTTGAGAGTTTGGTCGCATTGACCTGAAGCAAAAGGGGATCATGCCTTCATCAAGCACCATCTAATTATGATGGTCAATCTTATACAAGTTATTGGGTGAAAACAAAGCATGATGCCACTTGTGTATATCAAATCACTGGTGACCACGTCCCTTAAGGAGAAAAATAGGGATACACTTTCATAGCTCGAGGCACCCACAATAAGTTTTCATTATCTGGAGCTATGCACTTTGTAGACAACTTTTGTGACTTCCTGTTTGCTTTCTTGTACACCAGGTCTCTTCTGAAATTGCGCCTTCCATCAATTAATTCAGGGGATGGACTGCACACAAGCTTCATAGCCACTAAAATCAGCTCTTAAGCACGTCCCAATGATATGATGAAAATTCGCAAAACGGTTCAAGGTATAGTGCACACATGAATGGTAATAGGACCTGGTCTGAAAACAATATTTCACACCACCTCTGAAAACTATACAAAGTGCCCAGTGGGGCACGTATACCCCCGACCAGCGCTACCGCCAGTTTTTAAAGAGCACAAAGTATGTAGCTTTGACTCTGGAGATGGCAGTTATATGCTTTATGTTATAACATTGAAAAACTTCAATCACACATAATATGAAGCCCTTTGACCTCAAAGATCAGGCACAGGTGCAGGGATTGAGCTTAATAAAACTTTAGCCCTATAACTATCACCATATACTAGTGAAATCAATCAGTCTTTATAATATAAGCAAAAATGACATTTGTATGAAAAGTCTGTGACCTTGACTTAAAAGTCATGCCCCAGCTTGGGGATGGTGCCGAGAAAAACTTTAGACCTATATATACCATCATGCTTAATATTAATGAAACTAACAAAAGGGTCTTCATAATATAGCTATATAAATTTTAATGAAAATTTTAAGGTCACCTGCCTACTCAATGCCCTCTACATATCGGTAAAGTATCACAAAAATATCTTAAAGAATTTTTTGAGTTATTGCCCGCACACGATTTAAATAACCAAGGGAGAAAACTGCAGAATGGAGTCAGATTGTCATTCTTGAATGTGATATGCCTACTCAATGTCCTACACATACTGGTGAAGTATCATGAAAATATCTTAACATGTTTTAAAGTTATGGTTCGCACAAAATTTTTACAATTCTGGAGACAAGGGGAGTAAACTCATGGACCAAGTCAGAGTTGTCTTTCTTGTACCTGACACCCTACCAAATACCCTCTACAACCTGACAGTTTCCTGAAAATAGCTCAAAGGGTAGTTAGGAGTTATGGGGTGCACAATAATGCATTTATGGACAGACAGATGGATGGATGGATGAATGGATGAATTCCATGCTGAAAGCTATATCCCCTAAACCTCTCGGTAGGAGGATAATGAAATTCAACAAAAGGTCTTGATGGTATAGCTATATAAACTTAGATGCAATTTTTTTTACTTTTATATGAAATATCTATGTGACCTTGACCTCAAGGTCATACCCCGGGATGGGGATGATGCTGAGTAAAACTCTAGACCTATATCTACCAACATGTCAAATATAGATGAAAGTCCTCAAAGGGTCTTGATGGTATAGCTATATAAACTTAAACACAAAAAACTTTGACTTTTTTATAAAAATTCTAAATCTGTGACCTTGACCCCAAGGTCACCCCCGGGGTGGGGATGGTGCTGATAAAAACTTTAGACCTATATCTACCATCATGCCAAATATGAATGAAATCCATCAAAGGGTCTTCAAAATGAGGTCTTATAAACTTTAACGCAAAAACTTTGACCCAAAGACAAAAATAAAATATAACAAATAATGCTTCAAAGGACAGACAAACAGATTTCTTGCTGATAGCTATATCTGCTCAACCGTTCAGTTAGAGGATAATGAAATTTAATAAAAGGTCTTGATGATATGGCTAGCTAAACTTAAACGCAAAATTTTTTACTTTTATATGAAAATTCTAAGTTCGTGACCTTGACCTCGGTCACACCCGTGTGGGGATCATGCGGAGTAAGACGCTAGGGGGATATCTACCAACATGTCAAATATAAATGAAATTCCTCAAGGGTCGATGATATGGCTATATAAACTTAAACACAAAAAACTTTGACTTTTTTATGAAAATTCTAAGTCTGTAACCTTGACCCCAAGGTCACCCCTGGGGTGGGGATGGTGCTGATAAAAACTTAAGACCTATATCTACCATCATACCAAATATGAATGAAATCCATCAAAGGGTCTTTAAAATATGAGGTCTTATAAACTTTAACGCAAAAACTTTGACCCTAAGACAAAAATAAAGTATAAACGAATCATACTTCAAAGGACTGACAGACCGACAAACAGATTCCTTGCTGATAGCTATATCAGCTCAACCTATCAGTTAGGGGATAATGAAATTTAATAAAAGGTCTTGATGATATGGCTATATAAACTTAAACGCAAAAATTTTTACTTTTATATGAAAATTCTAAGTTCGTGACCTTGACCTCAGTCACATCCAGGGTGGGGATCATGCCGAGTAAGAAGCTAGGCCGATATCTACCAACTTGTCAAATATAAATGAAATTCCTCAGGGGTCTTGATGATATAGCTATATAAACTTAAACACAAAAAACTTTGACTTTTTTCACGAAAATTCTGTCCGTGACCTTGACCCCAAGGTCACCCCTGGGGTGGGGATGGTGTCGATAAAAACTTTAGACCTATATCTACCATCATGCCATATATGAACGAAATCCATCAAAGGGTCTTCAAAATATGAGGTCTTATAAACTTTAACACAAAAACTTTGACCCTTTGACTTTTTTTATGAAAATTCTAAGTCCATGACCGATAAAACTAGACCTATATCTACCATCATGCCAAATATGAACGAAATCCATCAAAGGGTCTTCAAAATATGAGGTCTTATAAACTTTAACGCAAAAACTTTGACCCTGTGACGGAAAGACGAATGAACGAACGAAAGAACGAACGTACGTACGTACGAACGAACAGACGAATGGAAGAGCGAATGGAAGAGCGAAAACTATATACCCCCACATACTTCGTATGTCGGGGGTATAGCAATATTTCACACCACCTGAGTCGGGCCACCTCTCATCAGGGGATATAATTTGGTTACTCTTATGAAATTAAAAAGTTTGACACCATCTACATGTACGAGGTTGGCGACATTGATCTTTGAGCTAATGGGTTTAAAATGAAAAGGTTATATTTTATATATAAGTTTTTTAAGTTATTGAGAAGAACAGAAAGGCATGAGGCTGTCACTGCCATCACAGATGGGCAGTGATCCGAAACTGTCTGCCATGCTTTGCTGACAACATAAAAATCTGTGTCCAGGGGTTTCCAAGATTTCTGGGGAGGTTTTGATCAGTTTCAGTAAGTTACAACACTTATGTGTGAAATAACCTGCAGTTTGACCTATTCCAAAAAATAAAACAAACCCAGTCTTTGCAGTTTCAACTTAGGGTCAAGTCGGCCAAAATTTTGAATAATTCATCAGAACATCTGATATAAAGGCCCACGTCAAATACAAAACAAAAGCAGTTCTGACACCCTTAAAACAACAGTTTACATAACTCTGTTATACATAAGTATAAAACACATAAACAATACAGTATAAAATTTGAAGAACTGGCTAATCTAAACTTTCCCTTGCAAGTTCTGGTGACTTAATAAAGTTTCCTTAAAATCTAGTATGACCACAAACAAAGCCACAGCAAAACTATTTGTCATCAATCAGGAGTTGAACATGTGTGTTATTTTGGAACATAAAAGCATCGCAGACACTGCATGATACCCCACCACTGCAGTGTAACAAAACATGTAAAGAAGATGGCTGTGTTTGATGTGTAATTAACTCTACAAAAAAAAATGGTGCACTGAAACCCCAAAACGATGTGCTGTATCAGGTCATAGTCTTAACTGGTACTGATGAAAACTGTTGGAAGAATAAGCCTGAAAGCAAGTGAGGATACTTTAATAAGTAATAACTATGAAAATTTGGTGTACTGTAACCTTGAAAGACTATGAAAATTTAGTATACTGTAACCTGGCTGCAATTCTCCACATCTTCTTTCTATCCAATAACAACATACAAATAACAGCTTAATCAGATGAACACTAGAAGGAGTGAGCTGGAAATGAAATCCTGCTTAAACATCTTTAAAGAGCTATAACTCTAAGAAATTTGGTGTACAGTAACCTCAAAACAATATGCCCTGCATCACCCCGTAGTCTAACTGTCCACCATGTTTCAACCTGATCAGACGAAAACTGTAAGAGTTATCTAGAAACAAAGTAAGGTCCTAAAAAAACTGGTGTACTGTAACCTTGAAAGAATATGAAAATTTGGTATACTGTAACCTGGCTGCGATTCTCCACATCTCCTTTCTATCCAACAACATACAATTAGCTTCATCAGATGAAAATTATAGGCGTGAGCTGGAAATGAAATACTGCTTGGACAATCTTAAAGAGCTATAACTCTTCAAAATTTGGTTACTGTAACCTCAAACCAATATGCACTGTACTACCTCATAATCTAACTGACCACCAAGTTTCAATGCGATTCGATGAAAACTGTAGGAGTTATCCGGAAACAAAATGTGGATGGACAGACACCAATGGGTATACTATAATACCCCGACACTAGTATGTGGCAGCGCATATTAACTTAAAGGTTTATTTTATGTTCAGCAAAGTCAGTTCTACTGAAAATGCATGTGCGAATTATGATACATTATGATGTGGCTATAACGTTTAAAAGAGCATCCAGTGATGCCTTCAAGACGACTAACATTCTAATGCTTATATCCAGAAATGTTTGCCAACTTCTTGCAGTAATACATTTCTAATAAGATAAAATATGTTACTTTTAATGACAGGATTTTATTTTATTTTTTCTCTCCATTTTTTGTGCATTTCCATAGCACAAATGGGCAGTTCTACCTAAATTTATGGTCAGATAACATTGCAGTTGGTGAAATTGTTTCCATGATGGGTCATTGGAGGTCCACTGCAATAAAAACATATTTTACTGGAACTTTATTTTCAGTCATTTTGAAAGCAAACTTCCAATGTCAGGGGTCCTAACTGAAGCAATCTTCTTAATCAGCGTTAATAAACTTTAAATAGTCTTCAGCATTTTGAAAAACCGTTAACTTGATACCCCAATATCAGCCAATTTAACAGCTGCTACTTTGTAGCAGATTAAGTAATAAGTAGCGTTATTCAAACTTAACAGACAATCTATCAGCTTTGATAATAACGCTGGAAACAGAAAAAAGTCATTACAGTCATAAGCAAACATGGATGGCCCAGATCAGCCTGCACCACCCGCGTTTGATCAGGGCTCTCTCTTTGGCAGGCTTGTTCTACATTATCCAAAGATTCTGTAAGCATATACAATGAAGGCCCAATCAGGATGTGCCAAGGAAAATGTGAGTAGCTTTTGCAATTTTTCAGCAAAAATATAAGTGTATAAGCCATATTTGATGATTAAATTAGTGATATGTTAACTATCAACATCGTTAGTTTTGAACAAGTGGGCCCAAACCTATCTTCAGAAGGGAGGCAAAACAACTATGACAGAGTTGTCTCCCCTGGAAGTGTATCCATTACCCTTAATTAATATCAGCAAAAATTAAAGAAAAGTTTTTGTTTCTTTTGTGTTGGGGTTTAACGACACGTCAAGCCTTGCAGGTCATTTTGTGTTGTCTCCCAAAGAAAGGGAGAAAAGAGACAGAAGAGATAGTAGAAGAGATGAAAGAGAGGGACAGGGGAGAAAGAGGAACAGGAATAAAAGTGAAGAAACAGAAGAAATAGAGACATTCCCCCTCAACCCTTACCTGCTGATAGGATAGCAAGCCTTGCCAAACTGTAATATCAGCTGGATGCCCCAATGACGTGAACAGAAGTTTGATTAGCCATTTCTTTCACAATAAATAAATATTCTAAGTGTACATTAATAATGTTTCATACAAGATAAATAAAAAAAAGTTTTATAGTGAATAAATATGTAAGTGATCCTTTCACAGTAAATAATGATTCTTGCCAGTAAATAATAATTCTTTCATAGTAATAAATAAGGTTTCTTTCACAGAATAATAAATGATTCACTATAAATACATAACTATTCTTTCACAATAAGTAATGATTTTATCACAGTAAATAAATTTCTTCACTGGAAATAAAATAATGGTTATTCACAGTATGTTTCATAATAAATACAGAATGATTCTTGCAAAAGTAAATAATAATTCTTGTAAAGTAATCAAGTAATGAATAAGTGATAAACTAAATAATAAAAATCAAAACAGCTTGGACAGATAATTTATAGTAATCTTACATAGCTCCAGATAAGGTGGGTATCCGCAAAACATTTTTCTTATTTCTCAATGAAAGCACAGCATGTTAGGGTACTCATTAGAAGCACCTTGACATGGTGCTTCTAATGAGTACCCACAGCACACATTTTTATGAAGAAGTAAGAAAGCTATCTACTTTGTAGATGGAAGGAGTGCCTTATATGGGGCTATGATCTTTGACCTTATCTTAACACTTTGCATGCTGGAAAATTATTTCAGCTGACAACATTTTGAAATATTTTTCTTATGTTTGCAGGAAAATAAGATTAGACACTTCAAGCAAATGGTCTCCTATGGAGACCATTTGCATGAAGTTTCAGATCCTATTTCCTAGTAAAATAAGAAAAATATCATCAGTTTGTCATCTGCTGAATCTGCCCATAGCATGGTAAGTGTTAACCCTTGTCCTGCTGAATAAATTAAGATGCCACACCCATTTCTAATTTTCAGCCAATCAGATTACTTGATCCAGCTGGTTGATTTAAATTCACATACTTAAGGGCGAACAGTGTAGATCCAGATCAGTTGGCTTCTTCAGAAGCCAAACTGATCTGGATCTACACTGTTTGCAAAGGCAGGGTATATCCGGGTTCAGCAGGACAAGGGTTATTAAAACCCTGCAAGAAAATAACAGAACTCATCAGTCCTTGTAATTCATGAACTACAAGGTGAGAAAATATAAGTTCCTACATGTGCACCCAGCAAGGAATCAGATCTGTTTGCATTCACACATTCTGATCAGTCTTTCTTTGCTGCCCACATGTATATTCAGCCGTTAACCCATTGTATACTGAATAGACTCTCCCACACTATATATTTAAAAAAGAGTCCAATTTCAATTTAAGGTACGTCCGGCTATGAGATTTACATATATTTCTGGAGAAAAATGGCTAAACTTTTTGCAAACAGTGGAGACCCTGATCAGATGCCGCATTCTGCGGCGTCTGATCTGGGTCTGCACTGTTTGTCAATTACCCTTTTACGGGTATCCGGACTACAATGGGTTAATAGATTCTCGACTATCCATTGAACAACTCTCAAAAACTGAATTTGTGTGGATAGTAGGAACTGAGTATTCGCTAGTAGCAGATCTGAAGGCATATTTTCTCATATAATGGTTCATCGTACCTTGACAATGAATATTACATAACATAAGAACCATCTCAATGAGCCCATTTACCGTAAATATCTGGACAGAACTGACTAGTGTAGAACAAGATCAGAATGCTTAAGGACAAGTCTGGTCAGGATCTACACTGTCTAGCATTCCTTTTGTGACATCAGCTGTCAGCAAAATCAGTTTGTTCAAATAAATGATTTAATAACACTCTGTGTAAATTTTCAACAGAAGTCGCACTGATCATATTTTTCTTAATTTTTCCCAGAAAATGGGTTTGACATTTCATGCAAAATGTCCCCACCATTGGCGCATAAAATGTCAAAATCTGTTTTTTGTGAAAAAATAAGAACTAGAACAGTGTTTTCGGAGGAAAACGTATGTCCCCCCCACCAGTTTGAACAGACATATTGTTAAAATAGATTGCATCTATAATAAACTCAAGGTCACAATATACCTATATGTAACTTTAGTCAAAATTCATCCATTCCTCAATGAGAGAGGGTGCTGACAAGCCATTTTCTAAAATCATAACCCTTGTGTAACCTTGAAAATGGGATCAAGGTCACAAAAAATCTAATCAGTTCTTGTCTCTGTCTCAACAATATAGCTGTGCAAGTTTGGTCAAAATCCATCCATTCATTCAGAAGATAGCGTGCACACAGGCCATTATCCAACAATCTGAGCCCTTCTGCAACCTTGAAAATGGGGTCAAGGTCACCAAAATAAAATTATTTTCCATACCACAACAATTTGGCTGTGCAAGTTTAGTTAAAATCAATCCATTCCTTCAAGAGATACAGTGCAGACAAGCCATTTTCCAACAATCTAAGCCCTAGTGTGACCTGAAAATGGGGTCAAGGTCACCAAAATCTAATCAGTCCTTTTCCATGTCCCAAAAATATAGCTGTGCAAGTCTGGTCGAAATCTTCTCATTCCTTTAGGAGACAAGGTGCAGACAAGCCATTTCCACCAATCTAAGCCTTAGTGTGACCTTGAAAATGGGGTCAAGGTCGTCAAACTCTAACCAGTTCTTTTCCATGTCTCAACAATTAAGATGTAGAAGTTTGGTCAAAATCCATTCATTCATTTAGGAGATAGGGTGCAGACAGGCAATTTTCCAACAATTTAAGCCTTACTGTGACCTTGAAAATGGGGTCAAGGTCACCAAAATCTAATCAGTTCTTTTTCATGTCTCAACAATATAGCTGTACAAGTTTGGTCAAATCCATTTATTCATTCAGGTGATAGGGTGCAAACAAACCATTTTCCAACAAATCTAAGCGCTCCCGTGACCTTGAAAATGGGGTCAAGGTCACCAAAATCTAATCAGTTCTTTTACATGTCCCAGCATTGTAGATGTGCAAGTTTGGTCAAAATCTATTTATTCCTACAAGAGATAGGGTGCGGACAAGCCATTTTCCAAGCCCTCCTGTGACCTTGAAAATAAGGTTAAGGTCACCAAAATCTAATCAGTTCTTTTACACGTCCCAGCATTATAGATGTGCAAGTTTGGTTAAAATCTATCCATTCCTTCAAGAGATAGGATGCGGACAAGCCATTTTCCAACAATCTAAGCCCTCCTGTGACCTTGAAAATAAGGTTAAGGTCACCAAAATCTAATCAGTTCTTTTACACGTCCCAGCAATATAGATGTGCAAGTTTGGTTAAAATCTATTCATTCCTTCAAGAGATAGGATGCGGACAAGCCATTTTCCAACAATCTAAGCCCTCCTGTGACTTTGAAAATGGGGTCAAGGTCACCAAAATCTAATCAGCATTTTTCCCCCTCCCAATGATATATTTGTGTAAGTTTGGCTAAAATATGTCCATTCAATAAGGAGACAGAGTGCGGATAAGAGGCTTCGCAGACGCCGCCACCGACGGGATCTGCACTAAAAACAATACGTCCTCCCCCAATGGTGGGGGGACATAATTATCCCAGAGAGTGGTTAAGGTTAAAGAAAGTGAGTTTATGTCCAAATATTTAGGATAATTACAATGTTCAAATTCTAACTGAAGTGCACTCAAAGAAAAAAAATCTGATCCTATCATGATCAATAAGGTAAGGACCCAAACTAAACTGTCATAGCTCTCGGTAACTGGGGTGTCTAGATGTTTTCTTATTTCTGCACTAAAACATTTTGTGTGTACTTCATGGAATCACAAGGACATTCCGATGAGTATCCACAATATGTTCTCATGGAGAAGTACAATAAATACAAATACTTTTTGGTTAAAAAAAGCCCCTCACTTGGAGCTAAGGCCTGTGCATCTGTACGTGGGTCAGGATTCAGGCTCTTTGCTATACAAGCTTCATCAAGCAAAAAGGGACCTTATCAATTATGCCAATACAGGTCCAGATCAGCTGTCCCACTGGCAAAGCCAATTCAGTCTCACTTTCGGCCAACAGATTCTGCAGTACCCAAGCTTCCCCCCATCAATCCATGTAGCTCTGATCAGAATGTGCTATTGCTTCAGGTCCACCTATGTCATAGCTGTTTAGATGTGTGCTAAGGTCCTTTTTGCGTGACAGCACACACAGTCTACAATAGTTAGATATTGCTGACACAGTCTGTTCATATAGATCAGGGCCCAGTTGTTCAAAGCTAACGATGTCGTTAGTTAACGATTCATTAAAATTAACATCGAGTGATGCGCAAATATGTTGAAATTTTTTGCTGAAAAAATGTGAGTAGCTTTTGCAGTGCAAAAGCTACTCACATTTTTACAGCAAAAAATATCAGAATATTGTGTATTGAATCCGCTAAAACAGTTAACGAAATGACCCTTAATGAGCTCGTTAAGCTAACGACGCTTTGAACAACCGGGCCCAGATTTGTTCTCAAAGTACACTTCAATTTTGTCATTATGAGTGACAGACAAATGACTTGAATGGGTCAAAACCGGCATAACTCCCATCAATGAGGACAATTATTCTCCTGGCCAATCAGTGATAATGAAACTAAATGAAACTAGGTCTTTAATCACAATTTCCTACCTTTGATTCTGTGAATCTGCTGAATAATCTGTTGCATACATTCTAAAACAAAAGGATTATCAATGCAGACTCATTAACGTATGAATTAAACATCCTAAAAGCATGTCATTTCAGCAGCAATGCAAATGAAATGTTTAGCAGGACTTTCAGTGCAGCCAGTCATACTCACAGCAAGTACAGGTATTATAACAAATGCAAAAATACCACCAGGTAGAAATCATTCAACCAAAGCTTATTCAACTTGACGGGCATTGCTCTCCAAATGCTTGAGATAAAGTGGACAAAGTTCCAAGGCAAAGTTAGAGACTACATTATCTAAATCCCATTCAAGCATTCATCTCTACTAAACCCAACAGTTCTTTTTTCTACCATAAAAAATGTTTTAAAAAATTACCTTATGTCTTCTCCAAGCTCAGAAAAAGATGGTCAAAGAAAAAAGGCTGGTCTGTTAAAAATCTATGAAAAAAATCAAAAAGAAAAAAATACATATAAAAAAAATACAAATATTGACAAACATTAAGAGAAACCCAACAAAGTTCTGCACCTGGAGCAGTACATTGTGTTAAAAAAATAAATTTCAAAATTAGATAAATAGTGGAACCCGTCTATTTCAGCACCTGTTTTAGTCTTTACAGATCCTGTCAGTCTTTTACAGATCCTGTCTATTTCAAACCTTATTTTAGTCTTTCTTTGTAGTCCCCTTAACTCCCTATTGACCCTTGTCATGCTGAATAAATTGAGATGCCACACCCACTTCTAATTGTCAGCCAATTAAATTCCTTGATCCAGAATGTCTACAGTAATTCACAATCTGAATGGCAAACTGATCTAGATCTACACCGTTTGCAAAGGCAGGGTATATCCAGGTTCAGCAGGACAAAGGGTTTTTTTTATTTATTATTTTTTTGTTTTTTTTTTTTTTGTTTTTTTTTTTTGTTATTGGGGTTTTACGGCCCTGTAAAGAATATTTCACATATCAAGCCTATCATTCATCAAAGGTGGACAAAAACCGGAGAACCGGGGAAAAAAACACCTGACCATCCTAAGCAGAACTTGGCTTTCCCACATGACCCGAGCGAGGCTCAAACCACAGCAGTGAGAAACCTGATGGATTAAGTCAACTCTCCTATCCACTAGGCTACGGGGGCCCGCGGGACAAAGGTTAAGTTCAATTATAAAATCACAGCGTAATTTGCGATATTATCTGTACTCTGGTTCGCTTGAGAAATGCAGATAGGTCTTTCAATAATTGTGACCGTCAATTCAGCCATTAATTATTAGCTCAACCATCACAACCATGATTTACACACCTTGTATACATAAAGTGTTTTATCATTATAATAGCATAATTTTTTTTTTTTTTTTGTTGTTTTTTGTTGCATCTGATCAATTAAGAACCTATTTCCCCTGTGAAATGTAATCGGTATTCTGGCTATTACAATCATGTTTTCTATTCTAAACAATCTGCAGAATAGACCAGTTCCACTATGGTAGTAATTTGCTTTGTTAGCCCATGTTGATATACAATCAGCCAGTCAGGTAACACAGTACCTTCACTTCCATATTATTTTACAACAGACAGTTAAATGAGTCAACTTTTGTCCAAGCATTTATATCAGTGCATATTTGGTCAAACTGTTGCTACAATAACATTTGCGTATCATTAATTACAAAAAATTTTAATTGGTGCTCCTAAATCCGAGTCAGAAACCTAATTTTGGTCAAGTAAACCAGACCACTGAAATTCACCCTAAATATTTGAACACCGCACCTCCTTATCATACTTGTAGTAAAATTTTAACTCATTGAAGACTGGAGACCCCTAAATGGGAAACTGGCAAACCCAGATCAGATGCCGCAGAATGTGGTGTCTGATCAGGGTCTCTACTGTTTGCAAATAGTTCAACCATTTTTCTTTAGGAATATCTACAGCATGTAGCCCGACATACCTAAAATCAACAAGAGCTGTCGTAGGACAGCGAGCTCGCCTGCTGGGTACATTTTACATTGTAACATTTTTATCATGGAGCCATATAATATAGGTCACACTGACCTAGATGTATTTGTATGTAAATCATTTTGTCACATAGATATAATAATCCAGGTATGACAATTCTCCATGAAATAGTAATAAAAATAAAAGGCAAAATCACTGAAGCATGAAATATAGGTCACAATGACCTAGATATAGTAAGTGGTCATTCATTGGGTCACATGGAACTAATATCCCAGGTGTGATATTTATCCAACAAATAGTATTAAAGATATAAGGCAAAATCACTGAACCATGAAATATAGGTCACACCAACAGAGATATATTTTGACGTCAATAATCGGGGTCACAAGGAACTAATATCCCAGGTGTGACATTTATCCAACAAATAGTATTCAAGATATAAGGCAAAATCACTGAACCATGAAATATAGGTCACAATGACCTAGATATAGTATGTGGTCATTCATTGGGTCACATGGAACTAATATCCAAGGTGTGACATTTATCCAACAAATAGTATTCAAGATATAAGGCAAAATCACTGAACCATGAAATATAGGTCACACCAACAGAGATATATTTTGACGTCAATAATTGGGTCACAAGGAACTAATATCCCAGGTGTGACATTTATCCAACAAATAGTATTCAAGATATAAGGCAAAATCACTGAACCATGAAATATAGGTCACACCAACAGAGATATATTTTGACGTCAATAATCGGGTCACAAGGAACTAATATCCCAGGTGTGACATTTATCCAACAAATAGTATTCAAGATATAAGGCAAAATCACTGAACCATGAAATATAGGTCACAATGACCTAGATATAGTAAGTGGTCATTCATTGGGTCACATGGAAGTAATATCCCAGGTGTGACATTTATCCAACAAATAGTATTCAAGATATAAGGCAAAATCACTGAACCATGAAATATAGGTCACACCAACAGAGATATATTTTGACGTCAGTAATCGGGTCACAAGGAACTAATATCCCAGGTGTGACATTTATCCAACAAATAGTATTCAAGATATAAGGCAAAATCACTGAACCATGAAATATAGGTCACAATGACCTAGATATAGTAAGTGGTCATTCATTGGGTCACATGGAAGTAATATCCCAGGTGTGACATTTATCCAACAAATAGTATTCAAGATATAAGGCAAAATCACTGAACCATGAAATATAGGTCAAAATGACCTAGATATAGTAAGTGGTCATTCATTGGGTCACATGGAAGTAATATCCCAGGTGTGACATTTATCCAACAAATAGTATTCAAGATATAAGGCAAAATCACTGAACCATGAAATATAGGTCACACCAACAGAGATATATTTTGACATCAATAATCGGGTCACAAGGAACTAATATCCCAGGTGTGACATTTATCCAACAAATAGTATTCAAGATATAAGGCAAAATCACTGAACCATGAAATATAGGTCACAATGACCTAGATATAGTAAGTGGTCATTCATTGGGTCACATGGAAGTAATATCCCAGGTGTGACATTTATCCAACAAATAGTATTCAAGATATAAGGCAAAATCACTGGACCGTGAAATCTAGGTGACCTGGACCGTAAAATGTAGGTCACCATGACCTTCACTCTCTTACACTTAAACCGATGTCACATAGTTAGCTGATGTATAACCAGTTGTGTCTATAACCTGTAGGCATATAAGATTTTACAAATGTGTCCTAGATTTTGACCCCTAGCCCCACTCCAAGGCCCACCCTGAGGTATGAACCCAGGGGTATGTTCTTTTGGAATCTCAGAAGACTCCACCAGGTACCCAAATTCTAAATATGAATGCTCTATGAGGAGTGAAAGTCAAGATATAAGAATTTGAAAAACTTTAACACAGTATTACAAAGGTGTCCTAGATTCTGACCCCTAGCCCCACCCAGGGGCATGAACCCAGGGGTTTATTCTCTTGGAATCTCAGAAGACCCTCCAAGGTACCTAAGTTCCAAATTTGATGCCTCTGTGAGGAGTGACTGTTGAGATATAAGCGTTTGAAAAACTTTAACGCAGTGTGACGGGAACGGGAACGCAAACGCAAACGACCGGGGTGACTACAATAGCTCTCCTTGTACTTCGTACAGGCGAGCTAAAAATGGACTCTTCCAATACATAGTGTGGGAGAGTTTATTCAGTCTTTAATGGGATAACTCAGTCCATTTTACTAGCTGCGGATACATCTAGAAACTGCCAATGTCTCTACAAAGAGCTAGATGAATGGCAATCAGTGTAGTCTCTGATCTGACCCCACACTCTGCAGCATCTGATCTGGGTCTTCACTGCTTGCTGAAGTAAATATAGTACTGTATATATTAAAACAAACAAAATTTTAACCCTTGTCCTGCTGGACCCGGATATATCCTGCTTTTGCAAACAGTGTAGATCCAGATCAGTTGGCTTCTGAAAAAGCCAACTGATCTGGATCTACACTATTTGCCATTCAGTATGTGAATTTATATCAAAAATCTGGATCAAGTAGTCTGATTAGCTGAAAATTTGAAAAGGTCATGGCATCTTAATTTATTCAGCATGACAAGGGTTAACCATCATAACAGCTCCTGATACGAGGAGGGATGGGGTATCCATATATTTTTCTTATTTATCCTAGAAAATATTTGTTAGTACTCTTTTATCATTTATAATGAATACCCACAAAATATATATTTGTGGAAAAAATATCAGTACTTTTCGGCTGAAAAAAAAAAGGGCCTTATCTGGAGTTATGAATTTATCTTTGTTATTGTAGCATGGAAGTTTGATGATACAATAGCAGCTACAAGTATAAAACATTGTAAGAGCATGTCAAGCAAAATGGCGTCTTCAAGATTAACCCACTGTAGTCATGAGACCCTAAAAGGGTATTTGGCAAACGGTGGAGAACACGGCGTCTGATCAGAGTCTCCACTGTTTGCAAACAGTCCAACCATTTTTCTCTCCCATACCTAAAATCATAATTAGAATCTTCAAATATACAGTGTAGGGGAGTTTGTTCAGTCTACAATGGGTTAATGTGACTAGTACAGAATATCAGATCATCTTTTGCCATGTTAATGCAGTCTACAGTTTCCAATCAATCTGTAAGCAGACAGCGAAGGCCCTCATCACACAGAATGCACCTTAAGAACTGAGATATCATTCTCTGCACATGATCTGAAGTCACTTTTTTTGCTTGATACAGCATATACAGTGTTTAGACAGCAGGCCTGATAAAACAGTGTAGACCCAGATTCTGAGGCATCTGATCAGGGTCTAACACTGTTTGCCACTTATTCAGTTGCTTTCAGACATTAATGGGCAACCTCGTAGTAGCCCTTGTGCATTTTTATTTTACTTCACTGCAGCTGGCATTAAGTGCCCTGTGGTGGCCGTAAAAGGTCTCCCTGTACTTTATCCTAGTGCAGATTATATTTTTATTTCCTTTGGTATCACTGAGCCCATTCTGGCTAGTTTGAAAATTGAATACCACTCTAGTCAGTGCTAGTGGGCATAAAAAGCCATGCAAACTACATTTTTTTATATGTAGAGACTTAATAAAACCAAATTACTGATTTTCGTTCTTTTGTGTGTTCTTGTTTCCAAAAGCAACCTTTCATATTTTTATTGTTCTAGGCCCAGTTGTTCAAAGCTAACAACGTCGTTAGTTAACAATTTGTTAAATTTACATCGTATGATAAGCAAATATGCTGAAATTTTTTGCTGAAAAAAATATCAGAATATTGTGTATTGAATCCGCTAAAACAGTTAAAGAAATGACCCTTAACAAGCTCATTAAGCTAACGACGCTTTGAACAACTGGGCCCAGAGTTTTAGGTAAGTATGGTAAGGAGCTAAGGCGTCCAAATATTCAGGATCAATTCACTATCACAAGATTCCATGCGGATGAAAGGCAGTTTACTGTAATTACTCTTAAATATTTGCACCTTGTAACTCCTTATCCTAAAACCTGAACAATTTTATTTGAACACAGCATTCCCATTTACCCTCTGCAGAGGGTTTTTTACCCCCAAAATTTGTCTTGTACCCCTAAAATTGAAGTGAGCCCCTACATGCTGCTATACATTGGGGGTACAAAAATACGAAAAAAGAGCAGATTTACCCCTAGTTTCAAAATGCAATGGCAACCCTGTGAATAAATGTACTTGGTGTAAAGGAGGGTTGTCTATAACATGCCAGCTGAATGGCAAACAGTGTGGACTAAAGAACCTGCTCCTCCGGTCTAGACTCAAGTATGTCTGTCAAACTATTTAACCCTAGTCCTGCTGAATCTGGATATGCCCTGCATATGCAAACAGTGTAGATCCAGATCAGTTGGCTTCTTCAGAAGCCAAATGATCTGGATCTAGTCATTATGTGAATTTATACCAACAACCAGGATCAAGTAATCTGATTGGCAGAAAATTAGAAGTAGGTGGGGCATCATAATTTATTCAGCATGGCAAGGGTTGAGACATACAGTACAATATCAAATTTATTACATACATATGTCAGTTCTGGATTTACCTGGTACATCTTAGAAAAAGCAGACTCTATGGTATGTGAAAAATTTGCATATCAACAAAACTTCAACTTCAGTGTCAGTAGAGTATCTTAAGACACTAGAATTATTCCATCTCAATACTAATTTCTTTTATTTCTACATCACTTGGGTCATACGGCTATGCCAAATGGAAAGGTAACTTTCAGCACATGTGGCACAAAGGCTCTGTCAGCTTTCTAGTGGGTGTTCAAAAATATATTAACAGTGGCAACAATTCAGTTTTTTTTTTTTGTTTTGTTTTGTTTTTTCTTTTTTTTTTTTTCAGGAAATTGTATGATGTGTGATTAACCGTGAAAATGGCTCTATTCAAAGAAACACTGCTATGGTTACTGTAAAGCCATCAAAATTCAACTATGAGCATGATTTGAGGTGAACAGATAATATCTGGAAGAGTTTGCCATCATCCATTTTACCAAGGGAGACAATTTTTGCAGACAGGAAGTTGCCTCCCTAGTATATGAAACCTTTCATACCCTTGTCCTGCTGAATAAATTCAGATGCCACACCCAGATCTTATTTTCAGCCAATCAGGTTGCTTGATCTGGATTGTTGCTATAAATTAACATTCTTAATGGCAAACAGTGCAGATTCAGATCAGTTGGCTTCTGAAGCCAACTGATCTGGATCTACACTGTTTGCAAAGGCAGGATATATCTGGGTTCAGCATGACAAGGGTTAAAATGGAGGCCAGTCAGAGGGAGCAAATTATTTCCTTTAAAAGTAGACCCCAACAAGAGGCCCACGGGTCGCTCACCTGAGTGTCATAGCCACTGCAGATATGCAGATGTTATGCAACATTTTTCCAATCCTGTCAACGCAACTAATCAAAAGATTATCTTTTAAGCAGTTCTTAATTTTGAAGAAGAATATTATATATGGCATGACAGTCAATGGAGCGTGATCATTTGAACAAACTGACGATCACATTTCAACAGTAGGATCAATAAGAAATTTGGTTGCAATTGCCTAAGTGGTTTCTGAAGAACCATGATTTTATACATGTAAACAGCACAGTGGCAGGGAAATATTATAAACATATACAAGATGGTAGCCATGATGATCATCTTGGATTTCCGATCCAAACAGCTATTTTAAATCTGCAAGTCACTCGAATGCTTCCTACCAAGTTTCGAGTCAAATGGCCTTTCAGTTCAGGAGGTGAAGCGAAAAATATATTTTAAAGATGGCTGTCATGGCGGCCATCTTAGATTTCTGATAGGGATGATTTTAGCTATTTTTGATGATTTTAGCTATTTTTGATCTACAGGTCACCCTGATGCTTCCTACCTAGTTTAAAGTCAATAAGCCTTTCGGTTCAGGAGAAGAAGTGAAAAATAGATTTTCAAGATGGCTTCCATGGCAGCAAACCTGGATTTCCAATCGGAACGATTCTAGCCATTTTTAATCTATAAGTCACCCCGATGCTTCCTACCAAGTTTCAAGTCAATTAGCTCATGGGTTTAGGGGAAGAAGCGAAAATAAGATTTTCAAGATGGCCACAATGGCGGCCATCTTGGATTTCCAATCAGCATGATTTTAGCTATTTTTGATCTCCAAGTCACCCTGATGCTTCTTACCAAGTTTGGAGTCAATTGGCCTTTCGGCTCAGGACAAGAAGCAAAAAATAGATTTTCAAGATGGCAGCCATCTTGGATTTCCAGTTGGAACGATTTTAGCTATTTTTGATCTATAAGTAACCCCTATGCTTCCTACCAAGTTTCGAGTCAATTGGCATTAGGGGTTAGGAGAAGCGAAAAATAGATTTTCAAGATGGCCCCCATGGCGGCCATCTTAAATTTCTGATCGGCACAATTTTAGCTACTTTAGATCTACAAGTCACCCCGATGATGCTTCCAACCAAGTTTGGAGTCATTTGGCCTTTCGGTTCAGGAGAAGAAGCAAAAAATAGAAGATGGCTGCCATGCAGGCCATCTTGGATTTCCTATCAGAACGATTTTTGCTATTTTTGATCTATAAGTCACCCCAATACTTTCTACCATGTTTGGAGTCAATTTTCCTTTTGGGTTTAGGAGAAGTAGCGAAAAAATAGATTTTCTAGATGGCCACCATGGCGGCCATCTTGGATTTCCGATCCGCACGATTTTAGCTATTTTTGATCTACAAGTCACCCCGATGCTTCCTACCAAGTTTAGAGTCAATTGGCCTTTAGGTTCAGAAGCTAAAAATAGATTTTCAAGATGGCAGCCATCTTGGATTTCCGATCGGCACAATTTTAGCTATTTTTGATCTACAAGTCACCCCAATGCTTCCTAGCAAGTTTGGAGTCAATTGGCCTTTCAGTTCAGAAGAAGTGAAAAATAGAGTTTCAAGATGGCGGCCATCTTGGATTTCCGATTGGCACGATTTTAGCTATTTTTGATCTACAAGTCACCCCGATGCTTCCTTGCAAGTTTGGAGTCAATTGGCTTTTCAGTTCAGGAGAAGAAGCAAAAAATAGATTTTCAAGATGGCGGCCATGGTGGCCATCTTGGATTTCCGATCGGAACGATTTTAGCTATTTTTGATCTACAAGTCACATGATGCTTCCTAGCAAGTATCAAGTCAATTGGCCCTGGGGTGTAGGAGGAGTAGGCTTTTAAAGCAATTGTTGACTCCGCACGACGGACATTGACTGACCACAATAGCTCACCATGAGCACTTCGTGCTCATGGTGAGCTAATAAGGCAACTACTTCAATGTCAGTTATTTCTCAAGAAAAGTGTAGACATTACTCGTAAACGAAACACTGGACTCAGTCAGAAGAAAATGGTGTCCACTGCATTCATTTCAATGGTTTTTTTTCATTTTTCATCACAGTGCTGTATCAAGATAGCTGCATATTTAAACTCCTTTATAAATGTTCAAGACATTTGTTTGTTTGTTTGTTTGTTTGTGTTTACGGCCCAGTCAACCCAATGGAGTCATGTCGAGCACAGTCAGTTTACCTAACCACACGTTTACTGGGCAGGCTTAGTCCTCTAAGCGGTTAACCAGTATTGTGCACATTCTTTTGCCAGAAACTGACAACTGCCCTTCTTGAATCAGCAGAAGGGAGAGAATGCCCGTAGAAAATATTTCATGATCAATCTCCACAAAAGAATGTTGCCGACCTCGGCGGGGGTTGAACCCGCAACCTCCTGGTCTCCAGCCGGACGGCGTATCCAACTGAGCCACCGAGGCCGGCCTAAAAAAATGTTCAAGACATCACCTGAAAGAGTAGAATGAAAACCTTACTGTCACCTGCATATATTAATAGCAGGGCTGGAAAATTCCACTACGGTAAATGTCCTCACATTTCATATGCCATTTTCTGACAATATGGCATATGCAGCACAGACTAAGATCAGACCTGATCAAGGTCTACACTGTTTGCCATTCCATGACATATTTTAAGAAACAACTGCATAATTATTTTGAAAACTGCACTAAAATTTTGGCCATATAAGTATGGAATGTTCGAAATTTTAGGAAATATACGTTCGTCTACATGCCAAGGAAATGGCAGACCTGGTGCTGGTTAAATAAGCATGTAGTATAATACATGTAGCTACAGATAAGGCACATGTTCAACTCAAAATTGTTGATATTTTTCTTTTCTCCGCAAAAACTTTTCTTTTCTCCACGAAAACAAGTTGTGGTTACTCATTTGAAGCGCCTTGACAAGGTCCCATATGTTTTCGTGGAGATAAAAATATTTTCTTGATAGCCCCTTATCTGAAGCTGTATAGTATGACGAAAAAAAAAACACCAAAAAAAAAAACACTTCCCGATACTTGGAGGATAAATCAGCATTTTAAGAACTGTCAAGTCATTTGTTCTCTTTATACATCTTTCATTTTTGACATTCAGTAATGTCAAATTTACCATATGTTCAATGGCAAGACAGATTTTCAATGAACAAAAAATGACAAAAAAATTACCTTGAAAACTCTCCAAAGTTGAGAAAAAAAGGCTTGTCTGTAAAAATCTAAGAAAAAAAAGAGGAGAAAAAATGTTATGAAAAAAATACAGAAAAAAACATGTAAGCATAAAAATAACAAATGCTATAATAAGCAAAGACCTTGTTCAATATATATATATATACATATATAGTATAGGTATTCCTTACAATTTGATCTGCGGTTAGCACATAATGAAGGGCTATTCATATTTTCCCAGCATATGTGGTAATCACAAGTTACAGAATAAACAAGGACTGTGCTACAGGTATTCAAAACAACCGCTAAATAAAGAATGCATGCCCTTGAAAGCAGAGAAGCAGGGGAGCTCTTGCTAAGCTGTTGTTTTGGAGAAAAAACACTATTTCTGCTAAAATTCTTACTGTTTTACCCCAACTGTTTGGATGGACAGACAGGCCTTAGGCAGTGTAAAAACCCTGAGCCCAGTTGTTCAAAACCAACGATGTCGTTAGTTAACGAATCGTTAAAATTTACATCAAGTGATACGCAAATAAGCTGAAATTTTTTGCTGAAAAAACGCGAGTAGCTTTTGCAGTGCAAAAGCTACTCACATTTTTTCAGCAAAAAATATCAGAATATTGTATATTGAATCCGCTAAAACAGTTAACGAAATGACCCTTAATGAGCTTGTTAAGCTAACGACACTTTGAACAACTGGGCCCAGACCAGGGTCCACACTATTTGCAACTCATCCAACAGTTTTCAGGCACATCAACAGGTAGATAACAGGGCCACAGCTAATGCAAAGTTTCTAAGACTATAAGCCATCATCTCATCTGTATCCATCATGTAGTAACACTAACCACACAAATATCAGTTGTACCTAACAGGTTTTCCAAACAAGCAACATAGTTGTTTTTTTTTGCTTCATATCACCACCTTTACAGTTTGACAATCAATGCATGTTCATGAATCCTTAACATGCAGACTAATTACTGGTATAGACAAGCAAGAAAAAGCATATAGGCTTCTCCATTTGCCCATCCTTACATGTGGACATCAATACAAGTACGCTTCAGCATTTACTCTCAGAGATTCCTGGATTTCATCACTTTCCAATAGAAATTGTGTTTGGACATAAATTCAATCTTTGGCATGCTGCACTCCAATTTGTCATGATTGTGTAGTATTTTCCCCCACATTACTTTTTATCCAAACGATCTCCATGGGACATAATTTTAACAATATACAAAGTCCTACTTTCCTGACAATTTCAAAATGGGGTCAGTTATTTTGAAAAGTATACTTCATATGAATTTAAAGTAATATACAAGAAATTCTGTAAAATCAAAAACAGGCCATACCATTACAAAAAACAAGTGTAATCTAAACACAGCTCCAGATAACAGAGATATCTATATTAATAATTTTCTTATTTCTCTAGGAATGTGTTGTTGGTACTCTTTCAAAGCACCTTGGTAAGACCCTTCTGAGGACTCGCAAAATGTTTTCATGGGAGAAATAAAGAAAAATATCTACACATTTTGGCTGAAAAAACAAAAAATCTTATCTGGAGCTATGTCTTAAGCAAGTTTCTGAAATTACCAAAGATAATTTTTGTTTTGTTTTTATCAGATAACAGTGGTTGACATTGGAGATGAAGAGGAATATGAATAAGAAGGCTTATTTTCCTGGAAAATAATGTTTACCAATAGTGCCAGTCAGAGCAGCAGGAGACATTCAAAAACAGGCTTGACATTTCATGTTAGTCTGCTAGTCAAGTAAATGGAACCTCAAGCCTTATCTTCTTAGAAAAAAAAATGTCCTGCTGAATAAATTAAGATGACACGCCTACTTCTAATTCTCAGCCAGTCAGAGTACTTGATCCAAGTTGTTGATACAAATTCAAATACTGAATGGCAAACAGTGCAGATCCAGATCAGTTGGCTTCTGAAGAAGCCAACTGATCTGGATCTATACTGTCTGCAAAAACAGGGCATATCTGGGTTCAGCAGGACTAGGGTTAATAGTAATTGTAATTTTAGAATGTCATCTGTAACAATTTTGAGTTTCTCCTTTAAGACTTAAGATATCATTTTATGAAATCAAAACACAACATGTTAAAATATCCCCATATCATAAAATCATAGTCACAATAGCACTTAAACTGAAGTCGCGAGATATAAATGGACTGTAACAGATGGCCTTGCCATGACCAATAAAACTATGCATACCGTCAAGCTTCAGCTAAATAATGAAAAAATGTCATATGCAGTAAAGGCCCTGACCAGCATATCAGAGGACTTGCTAAGGAGTATTTGGAAATGATACTGGGATAGTTTCTTATTTCTCCTTAAAAACGTATGTTGGGAGTACTCAACAGCAGAGAAAATTATCCCAGAATTATCATCAAAAACTACTCCTTAATAAGCCTTAACCCTAGTCCTGCTGAACCCGAATGTGTCCTACCTTTGCCAACAATGCAGATCCACATCAGTTGGCCAACTGATCTGGTTCTGCACTGTTTGTCATTAAGTATGTGAATTTGTATCAACAACCTAAATCAAGTAATCTGATTGGCTGAAAATTAGAAGTGGGCATGGCATCTTAATTTATTCAGCAGGACAAAGGTTAATAAGTCCTCTGGAAACTACAATGCAGTCTTATCTTAAGACCTTTGCTTTTGCTAATGTACACTCAAGACTCCAAGGACGCTGTTAGCATTTTTTTTTTTTTACCCCAGGCAGGATACAATTCATAATGTCATCCAAGTTCTTGTAGAGAAAAAAAGGAGCTTGTTTTGACGATTTTGTGTTTTATGTCTCTTGCAACAGTACATACCGTATTCGATCTAATTACCGCACATACCCCTATAAGCGCACAGTCAAGCAATTCCGTACTCTTCGGATTACAGCTAGTGTACTGTTTGGCTACTTCTTTATAAAGGCATATGCTGTGGGTACTCATTTGAATTGCATCGACTTGTCGATGCAATTCAAATGAGTACCCACAACATATGCTTTTATAAAGAAATTCAGAAAAAAATGGCATAAACATCATCTAATAAGTTCTTTGCTGATCTTTTTTAAGTGTACCTTTTAGTAGGCAGATACATATTTTACCACAAGTGTTTTCCAGTAATTTTGAAAAACCTAAGCGCACAGTGCAGTAATTAGGTCTAATACGGTAGATTTATTTACATCAAGATGGAAGGGTGATAACGAAAGGCTCTACACAATGAGTGCTATATAGTCATAATTTAATTTCCATCTCAGGCAGGGTTTGAATCTGTGACATGCGGGGAGAGTGCCAACCACTTGACTAAGTTTTTTTGGTTTACTGAAGCTATTTTTCAACAGCTATAAATTTTCCTTTGCATCAAAAAAGTTGGGTAACCTGCTGTATACCAAACAATGAAAAAGACGTGTGTTGAAATGAATATACCTTTGAAATCAATAGATCATTTTGCTTTTCATTGTTCTAATGTGAAATAGTCAAGTTCAGAACAGTCATACATAATTATATTTGATGGGTGGATACTTTATTTGATGAGAATGTATCAACAATGACAATTTGGCAAGTACAAAAACCTCGGTCTTTGCTACCTTTGAAAAACTTATCCCATTTCTCACCAGAATAGAAACCCACCTCAACTCAAGCGCTTGTGTTATAGCACACGTACGCAAGTGAAGATTAGCAGGAGTCTTCTCTTTGTGAGAAACTTTACCTCTATTCACGCTTAAAATATTGGGTAAAAATTTCACATCGCTCCAATTGATGTTTTCTTTTAACCACAAAGTGTCAGTATTCTCAATGAAAACGCATGTTGTGGGTACTTATTAGAAGCATATCATCATAGCACTTCTAATCAGTACTAACAAAATAAGACTTTATCGAGAAATAAGAAAAAAGTTTGTCTAGATATTCCTGTTATATGGAGCTCTTTTTCAGCAGACTTTTTGGAATAGTTCAGTTTTCTTACCTTTTCCAGAAAATATGGTTTGACATTTCATGCAAACCATCTCCTCAAACCCTACTTTCTAGGAAAAACAAGACAAATTATGATCAATTTTCCATCTGCTGATATCGCACACAATGCCAAAGGTTATATTGTTGTGTTGGGCTTTAACAACACGTCAACCCTTGTGGGTCATTTTGTGTCATCTCCCAGAGAAAAGGAGAGAAGAGACAGAAGAGATGAAAGAGAAGGACAGGGAAGAAACAGGAACAGGAATGAAAGTGAAAAAACAGAAGGAATAGAAACATTCCCCTGTTCCCTTACCTGCTACAAGGAGAGCAGGCCTTGCCCAACTGTAAGCCAATATCATTTGAACTCCCCAGTGATGCAAGATACAGGACACCTTTGCCACACCTGACCACCCCCGTCAAAGGTTATAGTTCACCTGTCATTACCTACAATGACCAACCTCAATCAAATGCGTGAAGTGCTACTGTTTGTGTGTTAAATAGTACATAAATAAAACAAAAATGTCGCTAAAAAAAAGGAAAGAATTACCTTCTCTTGGTCTTGAAATTTTCAAGTCTATAAAAACTGGATCTTGAAAAAAATACCTCTCAAGTTTCTGATTCTGAGAAAAAAAGGAAAAAAACACAAAGTTTATTAAAAATGTTTCATATGTTTAAACCCATTCTAAAGGTTGTCACAGTAACTATTTACACCATAATAGGACTCCAGATCAGCAGCACTTGCAGATAAAAATATTTGACTTAGAGCCATATGAAAACATCCATACATACCATATTTGGACAGCCAAGGTCCAGATCAGCCCATGCAGTCTGATCAGGGCCTTCACTGCCCACTTAACCCATGTCATGCTGAATAAATTCAGATGCCATACCCACTTCTAATTTCTAGCCAATCAGATTACTTGATCCAGATTGTTGATATAAATTCACATACTTAATGGCAAATAGTGCAGACCCAGATCAGTTGGCTTCTTCAGAAGCCAACTGATCTGGATCTACACTGTTTGCAAAGGAAGGGTATATCCGGGTTCAGCAGGACTAGGGTTACAAATCACTGTAAAACATACCACTGTATGGGAAAGACTCTAATCAAAATGTGGCTTCACTGGTTGATCTAAATCTTTACTGTTTGTATGTACCCCAGACACCTTTTCTCATCGCCCGTTCATTTTTGTCTTCTAACAGGCAAACATAACTCAGTAAGATCCTTCCTGAAACACTTGTAAGCATGGCCAAGCACTATCTGAGATTTTTGCTTGTGAAACTTGGGACTTTTACTTGAGAACGAGGAAAGAATCCAGCCCTTGGAAATGAGATGCTGCAGCAAATTACTGAATATATCAAGACCACAACACCAATGAGTATGCCAGCAAATCAGACATGCCACTAACTTCCATAATAGCCTCCAAACCACGGTCAAGAAACAAAAAACTCAGGTGGTACGGTCACATCTCACATTCCTCTGGCGTGGAAGGACTTCTATAAAACAACAGCTAGGACTGGACCAGTCTTCGAAAACAAAAATCGTGTTAAGCTAAACAACTATGTTGTATTCAAACAAAAATGACCATATAATCTGTATTTTTGTTTGGATACAACTTTTGGGGTCCAACTTTAAACCATCTTTTATCTGAAACCCTCATATAAAGAGATTCTAGTATGTCTCACAACACCCTCATATCTGGACTGCTGTTTGGAAGTGTTTAACCCGAAAGCAACTGTCACAAGAGCCGCAGACAACAATTCTAAAACAACTATATTCCGGTATATATACTTTTCAGAGAAAATAAGGTTTGATATCTGTTTTCACATAAAGCATCAAGTCTTATTATTTCTGAAAAAAAGAAGAAGAAAAAAAAAATGAAAGAAGAAACAAGACAAGGTCATCTGCTGCAATTTTGAATGCTGCTTTAAGGGTTCAAAGATACTAAAACTCAACGTCTTGTGTGAACACTGTGAAGAAAATTTATTTCTCAAATGATCAATAAACAGATATAAATGTGCATGCCTTTATCAAAAGAAATGGCATTATTAATGAATCAATGACTCTTGAAGAGCGTTTCAGTGTATGAATTTTTATGAATTTAACCAACTATGTTTCACTGTCTCATGACCTCAGGCCTCCAGATAAGTATAGTATTCAGATGAATATTTTATTTAATTTTCCAATTCCATTAAATTATACCATTATAGCTCCAAATAAGGTGCTTTCCTCCCAACCATGTGTTAACCCTTGTCTTGTTAAAATAAATATGCCACGCCCATTTCTAATTGTCAGCCAATCAGATTCCTTGATCCAGATTTTTTATATAAATTCACATACCGAATGGCAAACAGTGTAGATCCAGATCAGCTGGCTTCTTCAGAAGCCAACTGATCGTGATCTACACTGTTTGCAAAGACGGGGTACATTCAGGTTCAGCAGGACAAGGGTTAATATTTTCCTTATTTTTCCACAAAAACGTATGCTAACTCCTGAGTCTGATCAGTGTCTACACTGTTTGCCATTCCACTAAGTATTTCAGGCAACAGGTGCATAAAAAGCAAAATTTAGGCCAAAATATTATGGAATAAAGGGTTTGAAATTTTAGGACATTTACCGTACCCTTACTCAGTGCTCCAGCTAGGATTTGAGGGCAGAAGGGCACCAGATAGGGCACTTTTGTTTGTTTGTGTTGAGGTTTTACGGCCCAGTCAACCCAATGGGGTCATGTCGAGCGTGGTCAATTTACCTAGCCACACGTTTACTGGGCAGGTTTAGTCCTCTAAGCGGTTAACCAGTATTGTGCACATTCTTTCGCCAGAAACTGACAACTGCCCTTCTTGAATCAGCAGAAGGGAGAGAATGACCGTAGAAAATATTTCATGATCAATCTCCACGAAAGAATGTTGCCGACCTCGGTGGGGGTTGAACCCGCGTCCTGGTCTCCAGTCGGACGGCGCATCCAACCGAGCCACCGAGGCCGGGGGGCACTTTGTGCGCCGTCATACAAGAATGAGGGCACCATGTGTCATGTGATGTGCTTTGTATCAAGACCTGTTACAAAATATCGTCCAGTACCTCGAAAATAGAGTATACATAACACTGACCTTTAAACATTAATAACATTTTTAATTTTGGTCCAATTTTCATGAAATTTTCACCAAAATGTAGGGGTTTTGGTCTGAAAATGAAATAAGACAGAAGGCAGCTTAAAAAGGTCAGAGGGTTGGCAGGAAAGGGCAAGAGGGGTGGCCCGCCCCTCCATATAGGGCTAGCTGGAGCACTGCTTACTATACTTGTCCTAAAATTTCAACATCCCTTCCACTACCTGTTGATGTGTCTAAAATCTGCTAGACAAGTGGAAAACATTCTAGACTCTGTTCAGATGTCACACATCTAACCTGGGTATGCACTGTTTCCTCAGGCATGTCTGTACCGATAATTACGGTAGACAGGATGATTACAGGCTCAGTAGACAACTCTGTCTAAATCAGACTCAGAGACGCTTTATCGCGGTGAAAGAAAACAGCAGTATATTCTAATCTACTGGATCCATGATGTGTAACTTATCTGCAGCTCTCAGGTGGCATTTTTCACTATAAAGATAACTTAATTGGTATAAAACTTGCAAATCATCACCATATTTACCCATAAGATTTGGACACTTTAAGACATGCCTGAGTAAACGGTGTAAACCCAAGATCAAACAGTTCCTTAAGGAGCAGTCTGATCAGGATCTAAACTGTTCGTTCACCTATAGAAGCAGTCTGATGAGGGTCTACAATTATTCATCCAATATATCTTTCGCCAAGATGCCATCAAGATACTAAGATGCCCAAATCTTAAGGGTACATATGCTGTAAATACCCTAAACATTTGGATAGCAAGAAGTGCAAGTTGATTTGTTTGTGTTGAGGTTTTACGGCCCAGTCAACCCAATGGGGTCATGTCGAGCGCGGTCAGTTTACCTAACCACACGTTTACTGGGCAGGCTTAGTCCTCTAAGCGGTTAACCAGTACTGTGCACATTCTTTCGCCAGAAACTGACAAGTTGAATTTAACAGCACTAGATGAGGTACTTTTTACACCCGAAAAGTATTGACTTTTCTTATTTCTCTTTGATAATGTGGTTATTCATTAGAAGCACCTCTCTGAGGCTCTTCTAATGAGTATCCATGTTTTGTGGAGAACTCCCAAAAATATTGTGTTGATATCCCTCTTATCCAGAGCTATGGTTAACCCTTGACCTGCTGCTGAATAAATTAAAATGCGACCCCATTTCTAATTTTCAGCCAATCAGACTACTTGATCCAGATTGTTGATATAAATTCATACTTAATGGCAAACAGGACATAATCAGGGTTCTGCAGAACTAGGGTTAATGACCTATTTTACCTAAGCAGAAGGGAAGCAATCAGTTCTGCAACCTGCATGGTGCTTTTTTTTTCCAACCATAAAGTGTTGGTATTTTTCCTAATTTCTCCACAAAACTTTAGTTCAGGAAACTCATCAGAAGCACCTTACCAAGACAGTCTTCTAATGTGAACCCCACAATTTTTCTTTTAATGAAGACATATAAAAAATATCCAGATGCAGTGCTTATGCTTATTAAGAGCTACGAGGTAGACAAAGTACCTACTGTATTTACCATATGTATTTGAACAGACAGCCCTGAGCAAACAGTGTAGACCCAGATGGGTCACCACAACAGGTGCCACCTCATCAGGGTCTACAGTGTGCCACTTATCGAGCAATGTTTAGAAACAACAGCGGAAAGTAAATTGTACTTGTTCAAATTTTAGAATAATAGTAAGGAGTTGAGTCAGAATACTTAGGGTAAATATGGTACCACCTAGTTTCACTCTTCAGCTCGAGATTCATTCACCTCATTTCAGATATACCAAATCTGCCATAAGCAGAGAACTTGTTTAGAAGGATTTTGTGATAATTCTGGGATATTTTTTCTTATTTCTCCATAAAAAATATATATGCTGTGGGGGCTCATTAGAAGCACCTCAGCAATGCGCTTCTAATGAGTACCCAGAATTTGGGGATAACTGCATTCAAATTTGTCATTTTGGGAGGTAATTCAGCGGTTTTACGGTCGGAAATTCGTTTTACGGCCGTAAAACGTAATTTGCGACCGTAAAACCGCCGATTTACCTCCCCAAATGCCAAATTTGATGCAGTTATCCCCATTCTAATGCATTTATTCATTTTTCTATTGAAAAAAAAATTGTACTATTTGCACAAAGTGACAAGTGCTGTGCGCTGCGTAAAACCAGAAGCCAGCCAATGAGAAGCGACGTTACATGATGACGTCGGATTTACGACAGTATATCGCAGAATATACCGCTGCAAATTTTTGACGTTATCCAATCAGACGTCGCGTTACATACGCGAGTGCATTAGAATGTATGTTTTATGGAAAAACTGAGAAAATTATCCCAAAATTATCATTAAATACTTGTCCTTAACAAGTCCTCTGCATAAGCCTACATGTATGTCTAGACTGACAGTTTATGGCTCAGACAGAGAGCATTCCACGCTGAAAGCTTTTTGCCTCCCTTTCAAAGCGGGACTACTCCAGCAGAAACGAAATAGATTCCATGGTTTATGGCGCTACCCCTAATTTCGTACCCTTTCAGCCCGGCAGATCAAAACAGACACCTGTGCAAACAATGTAGATCCATATGAGCGGCTTGTAACAAGTAGTCTCATCAGGATCTGCACTGTTTGCAATTCTGGTTTGGTTTGGAACTAGCCTTGTCACCACTATGAAGGTCATGTCGAGCCAGCACCATTTTGGTTTTGGTTTTAAACTGAAATCCCTACTTGTATCTGCAGACATGTCCAAAGTCAAGGATGGATAAGTCCATTTTATAAACTCAGGGATGAAACAGTTAAAGGAAAGATTTTGCTCCCCCTTAAGATGGCAAGTACTTTCAGATCATCATGATCTCCCTTAAGTATCCATCCGACCACATCACAGCTCCAGATAAGGCACTTTTTCCAACCAAAAAGTAATAATATTTTTCTTATTTCTCCACGAAAACATGTTGTGGTACTAATTAGAAGTGCCTTGGTGAGGCGCTTTTAGAAGTATCCAAAACATATGTTTCCATGGAGAAATAAGAACAATATTATGTGGATACCCCCTCTTATATGCCATGTTAGTACTTCCACATTTCCTCTATTTCCTTTCTCTACTTTGGTAAGTTTATTACTGTATTCACCCTGAAGGACTAACTCCTGATTAGACACAATATCCCCATCTTATAGGGTATCTGGTTTACAACATTTGCTCAGGTTTTGCCTGTCCCAATACTTAAGGCTAATACAGTAGCTCATCTTTTTTTTTATCAAATTTAGGGTACATGCTGCATTACACGTGCAAGTCAAGTGCAGTAAACCTACAGATTTGTTTGTGTTGGGGTTTAACAACGTCAACCCTTGTGTTTCATTTTATGTTGTCTCCAACAGAAAAACAGAAGAGAGATAGAAGAGATAGTACAGAAGATGAAAGAAAGGGACAGGGGAGAGAGGAAAATGAATGAAAGGGAAGAAACAGAAGAAATTATTACATTCCTCGTCTACCCTTACCTGCTTCAAGGATAGCAGGCATTGTCCAACTGTAAGCCAATCTCAGTTGGATGTCCTGGTGTCATATGATACACAACACCTTTGCCTCACCCAATGAACTTGCAGATGCCAGATCAGCCTGCATGTCTAAACACTCAGATAATGATCCTCTATGTGTCTAAGTTTTAGTTTCCTAGGTTAGGAGCAAATGTGCCACACGCCCAGAGAGAGGAAAGATGGGATAAAGGAAATGATAAAATTGGGAAACTGCCTCCCATTCACAACAGGCAATGAAATCAGCCACCTTATTAATACAAAAAAAAAAAAAAATAATAATTACTGATGTACATGCCAAGAATGAATGCTCGGAATAGCCCTACATCTTTCCTCTAAACATTTTTTCTTATTTCTCTATGAAAACATGTTGTGGTACTCTGCAAGGCACTTCTAATGAGTAAGTTTTCATGAAGAAGTAGGAAAAATATCAACACTTTGTGGCTGAAAAAAAAGCACCTTATCTGGAGCTATGGGAAGCTACTTGCAATGACAACTTGCATTTATAAAAGGAGAGAAAAGACATGATCAGACAGTGGTTGTGCAAGATGATAGGAGTTAAGAACCCCTTTGCCTTGTTTCTGTAAGCAATGCAGATCAGATCAAATGGTTATTTGGTTTCAGTGTTATACAGTTTTACTAAGGAAAAAAAAAAAAAAAAAAACACAACAAAAACAAAAGAAAACACACACACAAGAAAAAGAAAAAAAAATACATCAATGTTAAAAAAATAACAATAATTACTTTACTACTTTTACCCTAAATACTGGGACACCTGGGCCCAGCTGTTCAAAGCATTGTTAGCTTAACGAGCTTGTTAATGACAAACTTGTTAACTTGTAGCTAAGGTATTTTCAAATACATTGATATTTTTGCGGCAAAATATGAGTAATTTTTGCAATACTCACATTTTTTCAGCAAAAACTATCAATGTATTTGCCATATTTCAAGATAGGAATTTTAACATCACGTTAGCTAACAACTTGGTTACACAAAGTTTTGAACAACTGAGCCCTAACTCTTCGCCATGCATCCTAACATTTTAACACTTCCACTTTAATTTTCTAAACCACTGGATAATTGACCATGTCAACCCTGAGATACCACATTCTACTGGTTCTGATCAGGCCCAGAGGTTATAAAACTTTTTTCATGCTCAACTCAGCCAAGCATGAAATTTTTCATGCTAATAAATCTCAAATTACTAACTGCAAATTTATTTTTTTTTTTTGCTAAACACAGCTGAGCATGAAAAAAGTTTTATAACCTTGGGACCAGGATCTACACGGTTTACTCAGGCTCATCTGTCCCAATACTTAAAGTAAATAAGGGAATATTCACCTTGCAAACAAAATATAAACACCATTTCACGCTTTAATTTTCCAATCCTAAGTCAGATACTCCACCAAGCCACTCAGACTGGTTGGATTATCATGTATTTGCAGGTATGGAAACTGGAGCATATATATATTGTATATACAATTTAAATGGAAATGGTGCTTAAATATTAAGTAGGTGTATATTAGAAAAAAACATGCAAGAATAATATTTAACCATATTTTTGGCTGTTATGTTCACCACTGTTTTCACTTCAAATTTGTCCCCATGACATTCATCTGTAAAATGGATCCTCAAAGCTCAGATGACCTCAATGTAAACCTAGCACATTCAACTTTTTTCTTTTTTTTTTTTAAACCTGACACAATAATTATTTAGTGTCACAAAATTTAGAGCACAAACCAAGCTGACCTGTGTGTACTTTTTATACACTAAACTCTATGTACATATTACAGAAGTAAATGCTTCAAGGCTCCAGATAAACATGGTGCTCTTTGTTTCTCTCAAGAAAACATAATATTGTGAGAACATTTTGACAGTTGTCACTTGTGGTATCTCATTAAACATTATCTCAATAACAGCAACACTACCTCAGTCAGATAATTTTTTGACCAATGCCTTAACAACTTGAGTATGTGAACAAGCAGAAAGGGGTGCTATCAGATATCATTTGAGAAGTATCTGAGCAGAATTATCTGAACTAGCCTACAGTAGGTTTTTTTTTGTTTTTTTTTTCTTTTTTCTATTTTTAGTAGCAATAGCCTCTTGAATAACGCATCATAACAATTTATCCCTGTACACAGCAGGCTCCACAAGAAGTTCAGTGAAAATCAGCCTAGTCGCTAAGGAGATGTGACGGATGGACAAGTTATCACAACAGCTCATCCTGAACCTTCAGCTCAGGTGAGCAACAAAAGTGCTGCAAGCACTGCACCATGCCCTACAACTGCATCAAGCAAGTGCCATAACCCTATCAGAAATAAAATCAAAGCATAGCACTAGTTAAGGCGCTTTTTTCAATCCAAAAGTACTGATATTTTTCATTTCTGCATGAAAACATATGTTGTGGGTACTCATCAGAAGCACCTCATCACTTCTAATGAGTACCACAACATATGTTTTAGTGGAGAAATAAGAAAAATATTTACCAGATAGCCTCCCTTATCTAGACCTATGTGAAAGGAAAGGTACATTAGTCTTTCCCTAAATATTATCAACATGTACATGTGAAAATATCTCCGGCGGTATCAAGAGTTATGGAGTGGACACAAATGATGGAAGTGCTGCCATACAGACACTCAAAACTTTGGAGGCTTTAACATTATACGCCCGCCACTTTTTTAGGTATGCATAAAAATATTTTTTTCTTTCACGATTCAAACTACTCCCACATTTCGTAAACTTTACATCCTTTCTACATTTTACAGTATCTAAGCACTACATTCTGAAATAATCATCTATTTATCTTGGGGTCTGTAGACTTCCTGGTACTGTTCTTTCAGTGCATTTCATTTTATCTTTTTTTCAAAAATTCTATATAGTCACATGAATGAGATGCCACAATATGGTATAAGATGAGCCTGGCAAAGCAAAAAGGTGCATGTGGGCCCAGATCAGCCTTGCCATCTGTTAGTCTGAGCAAGATCTTTTTGTTTTGCAGTACACCTGCAGTATCACTAGGCACAGTAAAACATCATAGCTCTATCCCTTGTCCTGCTGACTAAATCAAGATGCCACACCCACTTCTAATTTTCAGACAATCAGATTACTTGTTCTGGATTGTTGCTATAAATTCACATACTTAATGGCAAACAGTGCAGATCCAGATCAGTTGGCTGATCTGAATCAACACTGATTGCAAAGGCAGGGTGTATCCCGGTTCAGCAGGACAAGGGTTAAGAAAGGTATCAGGTAAATATTTTTTTCTTATTTTTCTCAGATACTTAGTGGTGCTTCTAATGAGTATCCATGTTCTTGTGTAGAAGCAAAATATCAATCCTTTTTTTTTTTTTGCCAAAAAAAGCAAAGCACCTTATCAAGAGCTATGGAACATAACAACATATATTAAAGTGTACAAAAAAGGACTGGCTTTGCAGACTCTCAGAAGATACCACTTGCTCTGCCTGGATCAAGTTATCTCAATCTAACTGAATACACTTGGAAGATTTTCTACCATATTTTACAAGATAGACAAATTTTGTGATTCACTTTGCTTTCCTGCACACCAAGAACCTACTAAAATCAGATGTACTCTGGAAGAATTTGCTCTCTAGGAGAGCAGATCTTTCTTTTTAAGAGTAGAACCCTTTTCTGAAGGGGTAGGTGTACAGGAAAGCGAACCAGAATTTACAAAAGTTGTCTCCATTTTTGGTCTCCCTTATTAAAAATGGACAAATCAATCAAGTTTTCCAGACAACTTAAACACCTTAATCAGCACTCTACATCAGGGCTCGGGAAATACTGAAAAATGAATCGGTCCAGCCGATGACGTCATCACCTAACTAATTTCCATAGGAAACAAAATTGATACTTGTCACGAAAACTAATGACAATAAGTGAAGTCCTATGAATTAATCCTGATTTCCGAACAATGGTCGTACATTGTTGTGTTTGGTGGAGTTCTTGGTTTCAAACATTTGAAGACGTTTAGATACGCATGTAAAAGCAAATACAAGACTAGAACTTGTTCGTAGGCAAAGCGGACATGATAGAAGACATCATACTTGATTGACATGTGGACAGAAGAGACAACCTGATATGGCTGAGTATAATTACCGGGACCACATACAAGACAAGACAAGACTCCGGGACAAGAATTGCTGTTTGCGCTACCCATCATGTAAAATGGGAAAGAAAAAAAACGAAAAAAAAAACGAAATGTACCATGTTATTGTGTTGGGGTTTAACGACACGTCAACCCTTGAGGGTCATTTTGTGTCGTCTCCCAGAGAAAGGGAGAAAAGAGGTAGAAGAGAGTAGAGGAGATGAAAGAGAGGGACAGGGAAGAAAGAGGAACAGGAATGAAAGTGAAGAAACAGAAGAAATAAAAACATTCCCCCTCTACCCTTACCCACTACAAGGATAGCAGGCCTTGCCCAACTGTAAGCCAATATCAGTTGGACGCCCCAGTGATGTAAGATACACAGCACCTTCGCACCACCCGACCACCCCACCATGTTATTGTACTTCTTTGGTTTCCTGAGATTATTTTCTTTTCACTATGTGTTCTCTAATGTGTTGTTTTATGTCAACTGGTGACCGATCATATTTGATACCCGCCTATCCTGGGTAACGACCTAGTTTTTTCGGTTGTGCTGCAGCTAGCCATTACAACTTTATTCCATTTCTCCTCGAGCGTTTATTTAGCCCGAAGCTAATTACTTTCACACGACCACTGTAATCTCGCGAGATTCGAGATAACGCGATGAACTACGAGATCTCAGGTAATTTGTTTACATAACTTGACTCGAGGCGATTATTGGATTAGTCATGTGTAATTAAGGGCTTGACATCTGAGCTAGGTAAGTTTAGAATTTGAGAATACATATACTAAATATCTGACAGAATCAGAGAAAATTTCCTTAGTATTAGGCCAGTTTGGGACTGATTCTTTGGGGCTTTTGGCTGTTTCCAATCGGTCCCAATTTCTGAATTTTGTTCTGGGACCTAAAGAAATCGGTTTTCCCGAGCCCTGCTCTACAAATAAATCTTCTCATCCAGATCATACTAAGACAGTAGTTAGAAGGAATCTTAAGGAGGATGTTTATTTTTGGTTTGTTTTACTACTGCTGAACAATGTCTGTGGAAATTAAATTTATGAAAACCAGACTTCATAATACTAAGACTTATCTGTAGCAACCTCCAGTCTAAATTTTTATTTCCCCTTTTCTTTTTTCTAGTGAGACAGTGGCAGGGCTTCAATAATAGGGGTATCCAGATGTATATTTTTCTTCTTTAAAACACATGGTGGGTACTCATTAGAAGCATATCAACAAGGCACTTCTAATGAGTACCTACATATTTACATGGAGAAACATGAAAAAAATACTTATTGGTTGAAAAAAAAAAAGATAATCTGGAGCTCTGGGTAGAGGTGTTGGGGTGCTGAATAAAAATTGTCTTGTCTGAAGCTATTTATCTAGAGTACCGAATGACAGACTGACAACTTGCTATTAGTGTTATCAATCACTGAGAGCTGCTCCTGATTTATGAAAGTACTGTCCAACAGTTGATGCATGACCAGTCAAAACGTTTAAAGTACAATCAGAATCCGATATTTACTTTTTGAAAGAAACTTGAAGTTGCCGTCCATTAAACCACGAGCCATTTAACATTTGTATAGCATTAGCTGCCTCGTAAGCGTTAGCAAAAGTAACAAATGCGTATCCTTTACACTGCTGTTGCTCTTTGTCCCATACAATGTCCACCTTTAACAAAGCCCCATGTGGTGCAAATAATCTGTAAAGGTCTCTTTGCTGAACATCATAGCCTACATTGTGTACAAACAAACAATATCCTCCTGTTGATGACTGTTTGTGTGGCTCTGGATTCACATCATTCGAATACGTGTCCATATAAAAATTGGGATTGTTGTAACGGGAATTTGGATTCTGACTCATTGGATTGTATCGAAACCGGTTCAGTGTATTAGAATATGAATTCCTCATTGGACCAGTCAACTCGTCCATATCAGCACTATCATTATAATTGTAAGGTGGCATCATTCTAGCATTTGGGCCACCTCCGTAGAACATCGGACGTGGTCCATTGGCCATATTTGGATAAAAATTTGGCTGACCTAATCGCCGTTCATCTGATGAGAATTTAACTAAGAGTGGAGCATCTCCTCCTGGAGGAATTTTACCATTCAATTTATCTATTGCCTTTTCTGCTTCGTATTTTTTATCATAGAGAATAAATCCCACAGTTTTTGATTCCCCTGTCCTTGAATCTCGAAGAACTCTGGTTTGAATTATTGATCCATATTCCGCAAACATATCCCGCACCTGTTCATCTGAATAATGCTTTGGTAAGTTCTTTACATATATATTTGATCCTTTCGTATTTGAACCTCCTGGTCGTGCCAGAGCTACTTTAATCTTTTTGTTCATAACTTGTTTGCCATTGAGTTCATTTATTGCTTTCTCGGCATGCTCAGCATTTTGATAGTCAACAAAGCCAAAGCCGTAACTGTAATTGGTTGCTTTATCTCTGCATATTTTGATTGACTTAACAGGACCCATGGGAAGAAAGATTTTGGCAAATTCTTCATCTGTGAGTGCCTGTGGCAAGTAGTTGATAATGAGGTTAGTTTTATTTTCTTCGTCCGACGCCATTATTCCTCACCTAACGTCTCCCAAGTCTGTAAATAAGGGGACAAAAATTTTATTTCTATTTATGTATGAATCACATGCATTTGCACAGTATGTATTGGTTTTTTCTTCTCATATTATCAGCAATTTTAACTACTTTCAAAACAAAAATCTGCTGAAACTACTGTTTTGTAATATCATGCAGCAGCCAACATTAACAATTTCAAACCTAGCCAGAACTCTTATTTTTCCAACAAAGCCTATCATATATGACTATGTGCACATGTACTTTTACTCTGGACACTTTATAACATTCCTTTTTTTCCCTAAATTTTAATTGTCTATGTGATTTCAAGTGTTCTGCCAAAATTTTTTAAATAAGAGTGGACAAGAGTTGCGTGTCCTTGGATATCTAACTTTAAAACAACCAGTGATATAAGGAAAAGCCAAGGATCTTCATTTAGATTTTGTAAAAAGTAGCTTGTAGAAATACCAAAGTGGCAGGGGAAATCCATGATGCTCGGCTACTAGCCTACTAATGACAACCCTGCAAGTCCTCAAACAACTGTGGGACAGTGCCATAAGGGACAAATGATAAAAAAAAAAAGAGGACCAATGGTTCTGTGGCTCACCTGAGACTACATGTATTTGTTCTGAGCAAGTTTACCTAAAACTCATCAAGAGAAACATTTTGAGCAAGATTCATGATGGTTGCTTGAAAAATGTGACCGATAGAGTGATTACAAGATTTTACGTTGATTTGGCCAGGTGACCTAGTTTTTGACCCCAAGTGTTCCAGTTTCGAACTTACCTAGAAATCCAGACAAACATTTTGAGCAAGATTCATGATGATTGCTTCAGAAATGTGACCGCTAGAGTGTTAACAAGGTTTTCTGCTGATTTGGCCCGGTGACCTAGTTATTGATCCCACCTGACCCAGTTTCAAACATATCCTAGAACTCATCAAGACAAACATTTTGAGCAAGATTCATGATTATTGCTTCAAAAATGTGTTCGCTAGAAGTGTTAACAAGGTTTTCTGCTGGTTTGGCCTGGTGACCTAGTTTTTGACACCACATGACCCAGTTTCAAACTTGACCTAGAAATCATCAAGACAAACATTTTGTGCAAGATTCATGATGATTGCTTCAAAAATGTGACCGCTAGAGTGTTAACAAGGTTTTCTGCTGATTTGGCCCAGTGACCTAGTTTTTGACTCCAAGTGACCCAGTTTCGAACTTGACCTAGAAATCATCAAGACAAACATTTTGAGCAAGATTCATGATGATTGTTTGAAAAACCGCTAGTGTTAACAAGGTCTTCTGCTGATTTGGCCCGGTGACCTAGTTTTTGACTCCAAGTGACCCAGTTTCGAACTTGACCTAGAAATCATCAAGAGAAACATTTTGAGCAAGATTCATGATGATTGCTTCAAAAATGTGACCGTTAAGAGTATTAACAAGGTTTTCTGCTGATTTGGCCCGGTGACCTAGTTTTTGACCTCAAATGATCCAGTTTCAAACTTGACCTAGAAATCATCAAGACAAAGATATTGAGCAAGATTCATGATGATTGCTTCAAAAATGTGACCATTAGAGTGTTAACAAGGTTTTCTGCTGATCTGGCCCGGAGACCTGGTTTTTGAACCCAAGTGACCCAGCATTCCCATTTACCCTCTGCAGAGGGTTTTTTACCCCCAAAATTTGTCTTGTACCCCTAAAATTGAAGTGAGCCCCTATATGCTGCTATACATTGGGGGTACAAAAATACGAAAAAAGAGCAGATTTACCCCCAGTTTCAAAATGCAATGGGAACCCTGTGACCCAGTTTCAAACTTGATCTAGATTTAATAGAGGCAAACATTTTGAGCAAGTTTCATCAAGATTGGGTCAAAACTATGACCTCTAGAGTGTTAAGTTTTTCTTTTGATTTGACCTGGTGACCTAGTTTTTGACCCCAAGTAACCCAGTATCGAAATTGACCTACATTTCATTGAGGCAAACATTCTGACCAAGTTTCATCAAGATTGGGTCAAAACTGTGACCTCTAGAGTGTTAACAAACTAATTGTTGTTGACAATAGGTCACCCTGAGGTTTTGCTCAGGTGAGCTAACAAAAGCTAAGTTGAAAAAGGGACCATAACTCAACCAAAATTTTGCGGATGATTACCAATATTGAACTTGACCTGTATTTTATATGATATATCCTTCTGCAAACTTCCAATGTAATCAATGCATCCCTGCAAAGGTTATAGAGCGGAAACCAATATTATCAACACAACAACAAGGGCTATAACTTGGGCAAAATTTTGCAGATGATTGCCAATATCAAACTTTACCTGTATTTTACAAATATCCTTCAGCAAACTTTCAATAAAATCAATGCATCCTTGCAAGAGTTATTGAGTGGAAACCAATATCAACACATCAACAAAAACTAAATCGAAAAAGGGCCATAACTCGGCCAAAATTTTGCAGACATCAATTTCAAACTTGACCTGTATTTTACAATGATATATCCTTCTGCAAACTTTCAATAAAATTAATGCATACCTGCTAAAGTTATTAATCCGAAACCAATATCCACACACCAACAAAAACTATGTCGGAAAAGGGTCATAACTCAGCCTTGGCGGATAATTTCCAATATTAATCTTGACCTATAGTTTACAATGATATAAAGTTCTGCAAAGTTTAAATGAAACCAATGCATCTCTTCAAAAGTTATGGAGCAGAAATGAACAACAAAAACTAAGTCGAAAAAGGGCACTTAGTTGAAAAAAGGGCCATAACTTGGCCAAAATTTGGAAGATGATTACCAATATTGAACTTGACCTGTATTTTACAGTGATATACAGTTCTGCTGAGTTTGAATGAAATCAATGCCTCCCTTCAGAAGTTACTGAGCGGAAAAGTAAAGTGTGACGACGACACCGCGGACAAACAACATAATCCCTATATGTCTGTCATGCTATGCAGGCGACCCCTGAGGTGATGCCATTTTTTTACCCCAGGGCTATAATTTCAACAAGCAAGGTAAAGGCCTACTAAATGAAGCTACATAACAAATATCAAAGGCCTGGGCATTCTAATTTCAGGTAAGAATGTTACTTAAGTTTTATTTCCTTCGAACCCCGGGGCCATTTTTCCCCCCAGGGCCATAATTTGAACAATCTTGATAGAGGTCCACTAGATGGAGCTACAAACCTAATATTAAAGGCCTGCTCCATCTGATTTCAGACAAGAAGATTTTTTATGTTTTTACATATATAGGAGTCTATGTAAAATTGTGTTTGTGTGGAGGTTTTACGGCCCAGTCAACCTAATGAGGTCCTGCCTGTCGAGCGCAGTTAGTTCACCAAACTACACTTTACTGGGCAGACTTAGTCCTCTAAGCTATTAACCAGTATTGTGCACATTCTTTTGCCTGAAACTGACAATTGCCCTTCTTGAATCAAGAGAGAGAATGACCGTAGAAAAATATTTCATGATCAATCTCCACGAAAGAATGTTGCTGCCCTGCGGGGTTGAACCCACAACCTGATCACCAGTCAAACGCTCATCCAATTAAGCCACGAAGGCCGGCGAGTCTATGTAAAACAAGTGAGCCCCGGGGTGGGGCCATTTTTGCTCAAGGGCTATAATTTGAACAATCTTAGTAGAGGCCCATTAGATGAAGTTACATACCAAATATCAAAGGCCTAGGCCTTCTACTTTCAGACTAAGATTTTAAATTGTTTCCTTATATGAGTATATGTAAAATAAGGGACCCCTAGGGCAGGAGCATTTATGGCCCCAGGGCCATAATTTGAATAATCTTGATATAGGTGCACAAGATGAAGATTTAAACCAAATATCAAAGGCTGGGTCTCTAGTTTTAGACAAGAAGGTTAAGTTTTGCCTATAGAGTCTATGGAAAAAAAATTGACCTTTCCGTAAAAAAAAAAGGTCAAGGTCACAGGGATAATTCTGGCTCAGAATATCATGGGAGAAAATATCTCATCCAGCAAAATTTGGTGAAATGGATTTTCAGTGACAGTGGTAAGAAATTTTAGGAAGATCCTTAGCTAAATTACATTTTCAAGGATATTTTTCCTCTCATTTTGCAAATTTCAATGAGATTTTTTGCAAAATAGAAGTGCTGCAAGCACTGTACCATGCCCTGTCACTGCAATTACATCAAGCAAGTTCCACAACACTGTCAAAAGTAAAATCAAAGGGAAGGTGCATTAGAAATTCCCAAAATATTATCAACAATCACTGATGCATGAACATGTGTTAATTTTGATTAGACTGTTCAAGGTGAAATGGATATTTTCAGTATGTATACTTTGTTCAGAGGGCCACAACTCCAAAAGTAGGTTAACTAGTTATGGTTTTTGTGTTCTACTGTTGTCACATGGTGCTTTACGTTTGTGAGAAATTTCATAATAATAATTATGTCTGTTTTATGTCAATCCTGTTCTTTATTTTATTATTATCATTTTTTTTTTTTTTTTTTTTTTTTTTTTTTGCATACATACATATAGGTATCCAGACTTTCAGAGCATGATTTTCATATCAAAAAGTATCTTCTGGCTACCCAGAAGGTACATGTTTGGTGCAAAAATTATTTTATCATAAATTACCAATTAAGGTGATGAGTGTAGTACTGTTGATTTTGTTTAGTTACATAGCTCTATCTAGATAACGGTTATCCTAATTTTTTCCCATGCAAAAACATGTTGAGGGTACACATTAAAGTACCCTAGCACAACATGTGTTTGTGGGGAATTTTTTCATACTTTTTGGCAGAATAAAGTTCCTTATCTAGAGCTAAGAAGTTATAAAATAAGATACCATACATATCCGTAATTATAAATAAATTCAACAATGAGGTAGGAGTACCCACATGAGGTATGATTAGACAAAAATACTAAAACAATTATAACTTTGTATTTTCACAATAATAGTTTTTATATGATAAATCATACTAAAACAATTATAACTTTATATTTTTACAATAATAGTTTTTATATGATAAATCATAAGTTGTACATGTAAACAAATTGACGTAATTAGTGATAACTAAATTAGAAGCTTCTGCGTAACATATTTTTTAGATAAATACTGTATTCAACCTAATTACCGCACATACCCCTATAAGCGCAGAGTCAAGCAATTCCATAGTCTTCAGATTACAGTCAGTGTACTTATTGTCTGCTTCCTTATAAAGACATATGTTGTGGGTACCCATTTGAATTGCATGGACTTGTCGATGCAATTCAAATGAGTACCCACAATATCTGCTTTTATACAGAAAATCAGGAAAAAAATTCATAAGCATCATTAGATAAGTCTTTCGCCGACTTTTTTTTTTTTTTTCTTTCGTGTACCCTTTAGTATAGGTGGATACATATTTTACCACAACTTTTCCCAGTAGTTTTGAAAAACCTAAGCACACGGTGCAGTAATTACGGCGAATACGATCCAACGGTAGAACTATGATCATGATGTGTGAAAAATGACAACCATTTTACTGCCCCAGGTTGTTATGTGCCCAGATTACATAGAAAACCTTAATTATAATATGATAATAGTTGTCAGAAAATATACTATGACATCACTATACTTTATAAATTATATAAGAACCCATTAATTTGATAATAATTTGTAGTAGAAAAGTACTTGAAATACAGAGGAAGTGATTCTGAAATCAAAGTTTGCAATAAACATGATAGGCCTACGAATGTGTTTCAGGCTACACACAGAAAAAAATTAGGTTTGTCAGGTAGGATTTTTTTTTTTATCATCATCATTTTTTTTTTTTTTTTTTTTTGTACGGAGCATATATTATATATTGGGGAAAACGCTAAGTTATAATATGGGGAATCCCCTATAAATCCATGTAAAAACAACTACAGGTCAGGGGCAAAAAGTTAAGGAGAGTCAGGTAACCTGAAAAGTAATTTTCTTTTAGCCTGAAGCAGATCTCACATTACAAAACATTTCTGCAACCCATTTTATAAATGTCAACCATTCCTTGTCTATCCTATAGCTGGATAAGCATCCTTAAATATTGCTTTACTCTTGACAGCAATCACATTTCATCAGCCTAATGCATCCAGTGTACCACAGAAGCTTCCAACTAGTACTAAACAGCATAATGTCATTTGTTTTTCTCCAATTAAGACTGCAGATTCAAGAATATTAAAGGAAAAAACAATGTTCCCAAATGATGCATCTGAAATGAAAAATTGTGACAAACTATGCGTTGTGATGCAAATTGGATTAAAATCGATAAAAAATACCAAAGTTAATGACATTTAAAAGTTTCACAGTTTTAGTGGTGTGTCACGATGCTTTTTTCAGGAGGTTCTGAATGTCAAAACATTAAAAAAAACATTTTTTTTTTTCAACAAAAAACTGGGCCATTTTTAATCAGGGGAAAAAGCTATATACACAAATACAAAGGTAGAATATTGTTGCATATATTATTTTTACGTTTTGCTTCATGACATCATGAAGCCCCATCTACAGCACATATGAGCAATTCAGAAACCTTCCAATTTTCTTATTTTTCATCTGATTGTCAAATTTGAATCAAAATGCATGGTTTGTCAAGATCTTTCTTTTCAGATACATTCTATGCCAAATTTACATTTCCCTCTAACATAGCAACAGATAAGGTGCTTTTTTTCATCAGAAAAATGCTGATATCGTTCTTATTTCTCAATGAATACATATGTTGTGGGTACTCATTAGAAGCGCCTCGGCGAGGGGCTTCTAATGAGTACCCACAACATATGTTTTTGTGGAGAAATAAGAAAAATATTATGTGGATACCCCCTCTTACCTGTAGCTATGCCTCTAAAGTATTCAAATGACGAAGCTAAGCAGAACATCATTTAAGAGGGGAAAAAAAATAATAATAAAACATCTTAAGATATGCATATCATGTACATATGTAATAACTGTAATAAAGTTTTAATGATCTTTACTGTTATTAATCATATACTTTAATTTTTATTGCAAAGCTATTTTTCTCATAAAGTAGGAGTCGTAGTACTGTACTTTTGCTACATATAGAGTTAATAAAAAAAACGATAGAGTTGAGGTGTTCCAACATTTATTAGGGTAAATATGGTACTTTGTCTTATGTAAGCCAAACTGTGATGGCAGACAATGTCATGACTGGACTAATGGGACTACACAACTTACCAAAATACCAGAACACTACCATACCAGAATACCCTTATTTTGTAACTGCAATTACTTGCAAATGACCTTTGGAACAAAAGTAACAAAGGTACATAAATTCATTACCTTTTAATATTCAGGTCTTAAAATCATGAATTATTACTGATTTTGCAAAGAAATGTATACAGTCTGAAAAAGCCTCAACACTTCCAGAAGTTACCGCAAGAAATTCTATAAATACATAACATTAGCTGAATGCAAATTGAAATCTATTCTATCTCATAAACTTTTTGTTCATCTTTCCTTTAATGCTATGACCAACAAGGCACAAAGGCAATTTTTTTAAATGAAAAGAAAACAGAAATACAGTTTATTTCAACATCATAATTTTCGGAAAACCTTTTCCTAAATATGTAGCCTTCTTCCGGTAAAGACGCAAGGAAAGTGGAAATTAAACTGATTTGCTATGGTTCTGCGGGCTTTTCTCTGTGAATGGCATAGGTCTAGATAAGGATGGGTATCTTATCTAGGATGGGTATCAGGTAAATAGTTTTCTTGGTATCAGGTAAATAGTTATTTCTCAATGAAAACGTGGGTACTCATTAGAAGCACCTCGCCGAGGCACTTCTTATGAGTACCCACAAGATATGTTTTTATCCAGAAATAAGAAAACTACAGATACCTTTTGGTTGAAAAAAGTGCCTTATCAAGAGCTATGGAATGAACGTATTGTTTTTCATATTTCAGAGAGATCTGCCTTTTATTTGTTTGCTGATGCAGTAGTCAGCACCACTCTTGTTGATCTATTGAGAACTTGATACGCTTCAATCCAAACAAATATTTCATTATACATGCTTGCAAAGCAATTTCAGCAGGTTTTTAAAAAAAAAAAAAAAAAAGAAAATATGTTTTTGGTCTTTTCACCCTTGTACTTTTTTTTTTTTTTTTTTTTTGACTAGATATAAACACATCAATAGTAATGAAGTCAATGGTATTCCTGAACGTGTATTCCAGTATTTCTTAAGTTGTGTGATCGGACTAAACGCATTGATGCACTCAGGACAGGTTATGCGCAGTACAACTGACACAGTAACATGGGGGGGGGGGGGGGGGGGGGGGGGGAGGGGGTAGGTTCTGGCAAAACAAGTGTTTTTCTTACCTTGCCATAAAAACATGATGTGGATACTCATTAGATGCATTTTCATGGAAAAATAGGGAAGCATTTGCATGGCTACCTAGCTTATCTAGAACTATGAGTAAGATATATAAGAAATAAATTTATTAACCCAAAAGTCATTTTAATTAGTCTCAATCACTAGACTCCTAAAGTACTGGACTCCTTGTTATTGGTAGACTTTACAGAGTACACAGGAGTTTCAACGGAGAAAAACAAATGATCTTTATAAATGAACTATATAACAAAATCAAAAGAAAATATATAAGTTACCTTTTGTTTTGATATCGGATTCAAGGCAGAATATTTTTCAGCAGATAAAAAATGGTCAGCGAAAAAATGGTCTCCTTTGAAAGAAATAATTACAATAACAATGTTATACAGTATAAATATATATACAGAACATGTCTTGAAAAATATATATGTAAATATATATGTATATATTTATAATATAACATAAAGAGAATTAACATATAAATGGACATGAATTTCAAAAATATACAGGTACATAAATATATATACTCTTATATAACAGATACAATTAACAAAAACACCATAAATAGTTCAGTGCTTCCCATTTCCTCAAATACAATTATTGCATTACTTTATTAAAACAAGTTGAGTTTAAGAAACATGATTTCCAAATTAGCCACATTTCTCACCTGAGCACTTATAGTCAAGTGCTAATTCACTGTCCACAAGGACGTGTTTTACTTATTTTTGGGCAAAACCACCCCCACTTCACAACATGTGTGACACTTTATTCACAATACAATATGTAACAAGACTCTCTATTGTAAGTCATACTTCTAATCAGAGTCTACGGATCAATTAGAAGATAAACATGTAATCTCGTACTTGTTTAGTCATATATTTTGATGAACAAGAATTCCAGAAGGCTCTGTCATAACTGTTGGGACCTTCAGTGTTGTGCCTAGAGGCGGGACCATCTGCCAACTAAGATCCAAATGACTCTTGAAAGGTACGGAGTCTTGCTGTCCTACAGGAATTCTGTTTCAAGGATAAGGACAAGGCATTTTTGTTCAGAAGCCAAGCCGCATTAAGGTTTAAGTGATTGGAGAATTTTGTCTCAGGCTATTTTTCCCACCTATTTTTTCTCACTGAACTGGGTATCAGCATTTTTTCTTTTGGATGATGCAACAATTATAGGCGAGTCCAGTAACATTGCGCAGCCCTTTGTTTTTGCACAGCAGACATTCATAGCCTCTTTAACTGTATCTCTCATTATCATTTTCACTATTCTCAATACTTTGGCATTTTGTTTTTAAATCCTTAGAAAAGATGAGCTGGCACATCCAGATGTGTCAAATTCTCGGAATTTTCGAATTCAACATTATACGGAAAAGTCTGACAATTTCTGAAAACATGCAGTTTAATACTAGCCAAAGAAGTGTTTTGTGCCAAAACTTACAGCACCTGACAACATTTCAGTGGGTCAAACCAATAACTTAGCTGTAAACTCTTATGATGTGCAATGTTGGGTGACAAAACTGGCAATTCATTTCAAGGGGGTATCCCTATTCAAATTAAACTTGCCCTATAAACCTGTTTAATGTTACTGTTTTCATCCTGGCTACTGACGACGTGATTACAATATTATGCCATGTGACCAATAACTGGCTGGCACAAACATTGCTGGTTCCAGCTTTAAGAAGCAATTTGACTGCTTTTCCTAAGATAAATACAACTGTTTCAACGATATTTTTACGGTATCAGCAGGCATGTGTGCAACCATAATGTTGCCTTGTTTTAGCTAGTAAACAGTTAAAATATGTGTTAATATTTGTGGTTATGACATTTAAATGATCAGTTGATGAGAATCTCTTCTGAAAAGCAACGTTTGACAAATGAAAGCTGCTTTGTTTTTCAGGAAATCACCAACCATTTCACTGTCTGATAAACAGAAATAACTTTCTGCCAACTACTACCAGAACAAGGTTAGAACATACTCTCTGTTAACGCCGAGAGGTTCCGAATGACATGTGTGACATATTTAAAATGGTTTATAACATAATCAGAGGCCTTTCATCATTGGAAGAACTTTAAAAGGAAGTGTTGCAACAATTTTTATTGTGGCTTTTAAATGATGCACTGGACGAAGTCATACACATCCATGAAAACTTTATGTGCGCAATGTTACTGGGCTGCACTATACTAATATTTTGGTAATTACACCCAAAAATTAATTTAAATTGCTCTTGCAGAAAATTTAATTGGGTAAATACCTAAAAAAAGCAGCTTAATCTAAGTCACAGGGCCGGGTATAAAAGCCAAGCCTAGCCCGATGATCATTTCTCGGCCAATAGTAAATTTAATTTTTGTCATTATATCTAAACTATGATTCAAGTGTCTTATACTTCAGTTTCATATGACCGTATAATATAACTGTAATTTACAGCAATGATATTGTTGAAATCATTGCGCCAGTTTTTTTTTTTATTGACAATGACTTTTTTCTCGTATCAGCCCTGGTATAAAAGCCAAGCTCTAAAGAAAACTAGCCGAGAGAGCATTTCTTGTATTTTGGTCTATCATGTCCATTTAAAGGACAACTTTAACTTGAAATGCTGAAATTTGTGTTCATATGCATTATGATCATCCAGTATATGCATACGTTTCAATAGAATCAGGTTTTTTCCCCATTTGTTTACCGAATTAGATGCATCTATAAATAGATCTGCAAACAATGCGCTACTTACAACGTAGAAGAAAAGATGCAGTGAAATTTTCTGACAGCGGAAAGCTGTGTGTTTGAGAATATTTAAATATATATATAACATATATTATTATGAGTGTTAATATTTCCTCCCCTTCCCACTCCCCCCCCCCCTTTTTTGGTAACAGTAGCCTCCCCCACCCCACCCTTTTTTTTTGTGTAACAGTAGCAAATTATGAAATATTTTCGTCCGCTTGTCATTTACCTTAGTGCCTATTTTTAAAACAGTATACATGCAAAACTGAGACAGTAAAAGGGTAAAATGGCTTGTTCTTATATAAGAAACCAGTTCCAGGCCCGGATCCAGGGGTGGGCAAAAGGGGCACATGCCCCCCGAAGCGACCGCTAGTCATACCTTGCCCCCGGTATTTTTCGATATTACACTCTTATGCATAAGCTACCCAGATACCTGTGATCTCCAGGAAACGGAGTTCATAAATGATAATGAAAGAGCCATTAGTAAATGGCATGCTGTGATTTGTCAATAACTTGTTAATATTGCCCTGCTGATAGGTAGCATATGGTCATTTACACAGGTTTCTGTCTTATAAATACAGGATTTCACATTTTACATCTTCTTTTTATCTAGATAATGTACATGTATGAGTAGAAACGGTTCCAGCGTTCTTTTAAAAAATTTTTCAAGGAGATTTTAATCCTAACCACCCTCTCTGCTAATTCAGCAGTCGACAAATTAGTGACATTTGTCTTAATTTGCCCTTTAAACAGGATTTGACATTTCATGCAAATTGTCTCCTGTTTTCTGAGAAATGTAATAAAAATATTTCAAAATGTTTATCATATAAAAGATACTCACGGACATTTGAATCCTACTAAGATATAACGGATAAACAATTGAGCTGCAGTGGAAATCCTTATGCCTAAGAATGTGTCAGGGGAAACACTTACTGGATCTTATATGGAGGCTAAGACCATGAGATAATATGCCTTTGCCAGACTATTTGTGTCTACAGCTCAGGTCTACAGACGCAGAACGAATAACACCAATCACGTGGTTGTCATCAGAGAATAAAGATTTTCCCAAATTCAAATGAACGAGCATTTGTCTTGCTTGTGAAATACATTGATAATCTGTTAAAACAAAACACACAATAACAATCAATGTCTTTATTTTTCATGTTTTTTTTTTACAAAATTATCCATCACCGTCAATTCCCCACCCGCCAAAAAAAGCGTTACAACGCACGAGGTGGACAATGCCGGTCGCACCATGTCATTTTTTTGTAGCAGTAGATGCATATTCTGTCAAAGAATGCATGGATACTTATTTAAATAAATGAAATAAAATGATACTAAAAACAATTACAGGTTCAGGATTAATTCAGTGTTGCAGAAAGCAGTGTAATATTATCAAAATATTTAACACCGCACCTCACCAAAAATGGCGGACCTCAAGCAGAATGGAAATGACGTCATCAGTTGAAGGGACATAATTATCATAAATTGTGGCTCACCTTGGCGGACAAAGTGAAATTAGAATGGGGCGAACAGAGTTGTGCCTACCAAGACAGAATTTCCATTTTTATCGTAGACTAACCTGTTTTAATAACTAACCTGTTTCGGTGACTTTTTTTATTTTCCACATGATAGCTTCTTGCAGATGGGTTTATTTCTTATTTTCCCTTTAAGGGAAATTAAGACAGCCATTAAAAAATAGCATGATTTATATGTGAATTACTTGGTAGGTGGCGTAAAGGCAAATTCCAGATACTTCTAAAGACCAGTTTAAACACTACGTCATTCGGAACCTCTTGGTCTTTAATGGAGAGCCTCGTTCTGGTTTGGATAGCAGAATGTTGTTGTTTACGTTTATCGGACATTGAAATGGCCAATGTTTCTCAGAAAAGTAACGCAGCTTTCTTTCGTCAAAAGTTTAATTTCATAAGAGGTTCTCCTCGACTGATCATTTAAATGCCATAACCAGAAATATTAACACATATTTTGTCCATCAACTAGCTAAAACTAGGCGTTAAAATGGTCACCGTAAAGCTAGTATTACGGCTGCGGGCATGCCTATTGATATCGGAAAATATCATTGAAACAGTTGTATTTATTTCAGGAAAAGCAGTCAAATTGCTTCTTAAAGCTGTATTTTAAAACTCTAGATAAAATCTACGATTGAATATTAACCAAAAAGAATTTATTACCCAAGTAAAAGTTGGCTTGAATCAACTGGTATCAATGGAACCGGAAATGTTTTCGCCATCCACAATTTTTGGTCACGTGGCATAACATTGCAATCACGTGGTCAGTAGCTCGGATGAAAACAATAACATTAAAAAGGCCTATAGGCACATCAATATATTGTCAGAATTCAAGGCAGGCAAGGTATTCCACCCCTTAAAAGAGGGTTGGCAGTGATGTTGCGGAATCAGATCCTGAAAGGACAGAAGAACTGATTAGTCAATTCAATGATGCGTTCAATAAAACTGAGTACAATGAGGTTCCATTAACTGAGTGAGAGATTGGTACCTTTCATGGACAATATTGTAGTTTCATCACAGGGAGTTATAAAGTTACTTAAGGGCTTAAATCCTTCTAAAGCTTTAGGGCCTGATGAGCTTCATCCTAGAGTCCTTAAGGAGTTAGCAAACGAACTAGGTCCAGTATTTTCACAACTGTTTCAGCAATCTCTTGATACTGGTAAAAACCCAAAAGAATGGCTTCTTGCAAACATTTGTCCCCTCTTTAAGAAAGGAGATAGAGCTCTTGCTCGCAACTATCGCCCTGTGTCACTGACATGCGTACCATGTAAGTTGCTTGAACATATTGTCTGCTCAAATATTATGGCTCACTTGGATAAACACCAACGTTTGTCAGACAGGCAACATGCATTTAGGAAAAGGCACAGTTGTGAAACTCAGCTAACTACGGTAATAATTGATTGGGTAAAAATCTTGGACAAAGGAGGACAGGTGGATACATTTATTCTAGAATTCGAAAAGGCTTTTGACACACACCTTCATGAACTACTTAAAAGCAAATTATTTTGTTATGGCATTGGCGGGAAGACTCTCAAATGGATAGATTCCTTTCTTTGCTACAGAAAACAACGAGTTGTTAACGGTGAAACTTCAGGGTGGGCTCCAATTTTGTCTGGTGTCCCACAAGGGACCGTTCTTGGTCCATTGTTGTTCTCTTTGTACATTGATTATATTCCCACTGATATTGACTCCGAAATAAGACAGTTCGCAAATGACTGTGTTTGCTATCGTGAAATTAGAGAGGCAGATTACTCATTGAAACTTCAGAGGGATATAGATAGATTAGGGTGTTGGGCAACAAACTGGGGTATGAGATTTCAGCCTGTTAAATGCAATATTATGCAGATAACTAGGAAAAGAACAAACAAAACCGGGGTTTATTACACTTTAGAGGGAACGGTCCTCGAAAATGTGGATTCCATTAAATACCTTGGCGTGACCATCACACATGACTTGAGATGGAATACTCATATTAACAACAAGTAAGTAAGTAAATTTTATTATAGTGACATTGTGTTATGTACACATATATAAATGCATATTTTCAAGACATATAACAACAGCCGGCCACGTTGGGCCTATAAGTCACTACTATTGACTACTTCAGACAGTTATGTATATTCAGTCAAAAATACTTGGTAGCATTACTATACTAGCATGCGTGATTGAATTTAGTTGAATCTTTCCATAGAAAATTAATGGTATATACTTTATCATTACAGACCATATAGCTACATAGCAAGAATAATATAGTCACCACAGTTCTTGATAAGGTGTGGATTTTTTTTTTTCAAGATAATTTCTTATTCCCCCACGAAGACACATGCCGCGGGCACCCATATGAAGCGCCTCGCCGAGGCGCTTCAAATGAGCACCTACAACACATGCCTTCGCGGAGACATAAGAAAAGTATCTACCTGATGCCTACTCTTATCCAGACCTATGGTTGCATAGCCTTAAAATATGACATTGGTTATAAAAACATGATTCCCGTCTGTTCATTGCATTTACAATGAATTTAGCAACATAAACATAGTGTTTTTCTATCATATATACAAACTTCCGTATGTCACTCAAATGGAGAAAGGTATCGTTTGTCTTGACAACCTTGGCTCTAACTGTTTGTCTCAGGTCGTCATATAAGGAGCATTTAAGCAGAAGATGCAGTTCGTCTTCTATTTCATCAGAAGTACAGAGAGTACAGATTCTTTCATTTGCATTTAACTCTAGTTTCTGCCCGTTTCCACCCTGAGTGGTAGAATACCGCACCTAAACTGAGCAAAATATGATGTTTCACCTTTAGATAAAGTGGACAAAAAATAGTTTTCGGTACCAAAAACAGTTTTAATCTGTCTGTAAGCCCTTAGCTTTGAAACGGATTGAATTTTGTTCGCCCACTCAAGTTTGTATTTACTAAAATGTCTGTCCTCGATATCTTTCAGATTCACAGGGGATTCAGTATTAAAGCTGAATATAAGGTCAACATGTTCTAATATTTTCTTAATATCCGAAGACCAGTTTCTACCAGTGATCATACTAATAGAACACTTGGCTTCTTGAGACGAAATCTTTATCAGTGCCCCAAGGATGTAAAAGAAGCAGTATATAAAGGACTTGTTCGCCCGATCTTGGAATATGGTGTGTCTGGGATCCCCAGGGAGTGGTCTTTCAGGACGAAATTGAAAAAAAAAAAACGTTCAGAACAGGGCAGCTAGATTTGTAACGAGCAATTACTGCTTTGAAACTGGAAGTGTGACTGGAATACTGAAAAACTTAATATGGGAGTCTCTCAAGAAAAGGAGGAGAGACAGTAGGCTTATACTCTTGAACAAAGGTCTAAAGGGTGCTGCCAGCATTCCAACAGATGACCTTATTCCCCCAATTAGGAGCTGCAGAAATCATCACTATTTGGCATTTCAGATCCCCACGGCAAGAATTGATATTTAAAAGGGTAAATCCATCAGACCATTAGAGATTGGAATGTCCTTCCAGATTCAGTAATTTCATCCGCTGAAGTTGCAAAGGATAAAGTAGCTGAGTTTACTTCTTTGGCGAGAGCTAGGGATTAACTTCCCGTTTCACAGGTCCTGGTGAATGAATGTCAATTGACGTGTAACCAGTAACAATTTTGATTCTGATATGACATCACTATATCCATCTGTAAGGTGATTCACTTTTAGTTGAATAGTTTCGTTACGAAACTCACTTTTCTTACTCGAAATAAACGTCAAAAAGATTGCCTTTGGAAACAAAGACCACACTACAGATAAGAAAATGGGAGTCTCGGTTTTATTGAGACTCTTCATAAGCAGTAATGAAGTTTGCAACACTACTTAAGCCCTCTAGCGTATACATGAGCGGAACTCCATTTTCAAAGATTCCACAATGGGTCCAATAATCCCAAAGGAAATGAAATATAATCTGCACTATGGTAAAGTACGGGGAGACATTCTACCGCCGCCACACGGCACTAATATCAGCTGCAGTGTAGTAAAATAAACGTCAAAAAGATTGCCTTTGGAAACAAAGAACACACTACAGACAAGAAAATGGGAGTCTCGGTTTTATTGAGACTCTTCATAAGCAGTAATGAAGTTTGCAACACTACTTACGCCCTCTAGCGTATACATGAGCAGAACTCCATTTTCAAAGATTGCACAATGGGCCCAATGATCCCAAAGGAAATGAAATATAATCTGCACTATGGTAAAGTATGGGGAGACGTTCTACCGCCGCCACACGGCACTAATACCAGCTGCAGTGTAGTCGAAACTCACTTTTTCTTTTAACTCGAAACTCGCTTTTCTTACTCGAAACTCGCTATTCTTACTCGAAACTCGCTTTTTTAACTCGAAACTCACTTTTCTTACTCGAAACTCACTACTCGAAAAATAGAAACCCTCTCTGTAAGAAGCTATCTTTTTCTGTGCTTTCAAGAGTAAACAAAGTTCTATCACTTGGGTCACGAATATTGAAAATTTTACTTCACAGAAATTAATAGTTGTTATTTTTTTCACGTTTTAAGAGATTTTAGCTGATTTTCTTAATGCCTTTTTCTGCTCACAGTGTGCCACAAAATAGCCGTAATGTGTTTTTGTCTAAGCCCAAATGACACTGTTGAAGACCGTCTTCCAGTTGTTTCGAGATAAGCTTGATATTTATTCACTCACAGTATATTAAGACAACGAACATGACAGAAATATAAGTGAAGATACCCAGGAAATGCCGCAAGCACGGCCTTCCCGAGGCACCAAAAGACAACCACGAAGCACAGCCTTTCCCATCACGAAAACATGCCTATATAATTTTGACCCCCCTCAAACCCTACTTTTATATAGTAAAAATCGGATTTACAGGGGTATTGTAGTGTCCGAGTGTTAGGCTAACACTAGAGTCCCTGGATTTAACCACAATAAAAGTAACTCATTTAAGATTATATACTTTAATATACTGTATATGGAACTAGTACAAGAACAATGCATTCGGTAAGTGACCAGCTTTACTGCTACTTTAATACTGATGCTATCAAAGAGGCAAATATAATTATAAATAGCCAGGTATGTATTTTATGCTAGAGGCTCTGTAAAGGGTTTACTATAGTCTATACTGGCAATATACTACATCCCTTTCCTTCTTCTTTTTTTTTTTTTTTCTTTTCTTTTTTTTTTTTTTTTTCAAAAGAACCGATGCAAAATATTCCCAGTATACGGTAATCAAACAAGAAATACATCAGTTTACCAAGTACACAGTTGGTTTATAGTTATATGGCTCTAATTAGCAAGCAGCTCCAATTTCTGATTATAACCGTAAAACATAGTGATACTGACATAACACTATCATGAAAACATTATTTCGAATACGCCTTTCTAAGATTTCGGACAGTTAATGGCTTAATAATTATTCCTGATAATCTGTGTCTTGTGTTCACATGATAACAATAAAATAATGTCTTGCACTATCTCAGAGCCTCTGATAAAGTCAATTAACGTACTTCAGCATGTCCAGTTTATGAATGAATTAATGAATGAAATATCTCCATCAGTCTAGTTCACACAGTGATTGGAATTTAGATAACTAGTACATTCACCTTCTATTGTAAGAGTTTGTCCTTGAATAGCAGTTTGAATTTAGGTGAACAAATATTACTCCCTTTTCTGTCTTTTTTTCAATAATCAAAATGTAGCAAACTCATATTAAATGAATGTAAGAATAAATGATTATTATGATGCATGCACATGGGTAACATAATACAATGATTACACATAAAATATCCTCTATTCAACATTTGAATCTCTGACGTTTCTGGCCCCTCAACAGTCTTTATTTCATTTTGAAATCCTTGAATTTTTCTGGTACCTTCCTTTCTCTCTCTGACCTCAAATTGTATCGCTTTACAGGTGTTGAACTCGTAGAAGACTTTGTAATAGGCTCATTTATTACTGTTTCTGGCACATTAACACTATTTTGATCATTCAAAGCTGGTGTAGTCAAAGACGAATACGGTTCCGTATCAGGCTCAGTTGATATATCAACAGAAAGTTCGGGTTCTGCACACGATGCCTGCCTATCTGAGGTTCGCTTGTGGAACTTTTTAACGTGCGTAACATTTCGCCTATATTTCACCCCCTCGTCTGACTCTACAAGTACACTGTTTTCCGTTTTAGTCAACACCTTGTACAATTTAGGCTTGAACTGGCTTTGAAATTTGTTCTGCATGTCTTGTTTCATGAGAACATCATCCCCCGATTTTATTTCGCTCTCGCGCGCATTTTTACGATTATCGCTGTATACCTTGCCCTTTTCTTTCTGCTCGGCATCTCGGTCTCGCATTTCCTGATCATATTCTGTATAACTGGACAAATTGGGTAACTTTGTACGAATGTTTCTTCGATAAAGCCCCTCGACAGGGCTAACCCCTGTTACTGAGTGAGGCGAACTGCGATACATGAGTGAGTAATGATCTAATTCTGATTTCCAGTCGAGTTTTTCTGTTTGTGCAATTTTGATACGCTTCAGAATTGACCTATTTTCGCGTTCGACTTGCCCTTGAGCTGGACTCCAATACGGACTTACTCTTCTGTGATATATTCCGGTTTTTTTCATGAAATTACGGAAATGTTGACTTTGGAAAATACTAGCATTGTCTGTCTGAATTAAAAGTGGCAATCCATGCGTAACAAACATTTTCCACATTGCTTTCGTAATATTCTCTGCAGCTATGTTTTTCATGATTGCAATTTCGAAAAATCTACTATACAAATCTACCAAAACAAAAACATAATTTCCGTCAGGTAAAGGTCCTATTAAATCTCCTGATAAATGTTCCCACGGACCCGAAGGAAGTTCTGTTCGCGTCATGGGTTCAGGTTCAGATGGCTGACTAACCATTTGACAACCAAAACATGTCTTGCAAATATTTTCGATTTCTTTGTCCATTCCTGGCCAATATACCACGGTTCTTAACCTTCTTTTCATGCTAACAATTCCAGGATGCCCATCATGACCTAATATCAAACATCGTTCCCGTAATGCTTTGGGAATTACAATTCGAGTACCCCTCAAAACTAGCTTACCTATCGCGGACAATTCGCTACGTACGGGTAAGTATTCCTTATATGTTAATTTATCCCATTTCCCGTTTAACAAGCATTCACGCACGGCTATCAGCTCCGGATCATGATCTGATACTCTTTCGATTTCACGCGTAGTCATAGCTACCGGTGTCGATTCACGTGCTACAAATTTTACATACTCGTCTGACTCGACAATTTTTGACATGTCATGTTTCGGCAAGGCCTCTGTCTTGCTTAATAATCTACTTAGGGTATCTGCTATATTCTTTCGGCCACTTATGTACCGGACTTTGAATTTATACGACTGTAAACGTAAAACCCAACGCTCAATCCGTGCACAGGATTTCGACCTTGATCTTGGAGAGAATATCGTCTCCAGCGGTTTATGATCTGTCAAAAGTTCGAATTCTGACCCATAAATCCAAGCATGAAATCTCTCGCAAGCCCAGACCAGACTTAGCGCTTCCTTTTCGGTCTGCGAATACCGTTTTTCTGTATCAGTTAAGCCACGGCTTGCATAACAAATGACTCTATAATCTTCCCCTTGCTTCTGAGTTAATACTGCACCCAGTCCTACTGGACTAGCATCTGCTATGACCTGTGTTTTAGCATTTTTATCATAGTAACCTAGTGTTTTCGCATTTGCTAAACACTTTTTGAGCTGATCAAACGAATCTTGCTCAGCCTGACCCCATTTGAAAATTGCATTCTTATATGTAAGTTTTCGTAACGGTTCCGAAATGGTCGCAAGATCAGGTATGAATCTGGCGTTATACTGAACTAACCCTAACCAGCTACGTACCTCAGATATGCTTGTAGGTTCTCGCGCATTCATTACTGCAGAAACCTTAGCCTCGGACGGTCCGACTCCGCATTCTGACAACACCATGCCCATAAATTCCAATTTTGGCATATTGAACTGACATTTTTCACGATTTAACGTAATTCCCTTTTCTTGCAACACATTTAGCACTTTTTCTAGCCTTTTATCATGCTCTTGATGATTCGGCGCATGCACAATTATATCATCCAATATATTTTGGACTCCTTCACATCCCTGTAGAATCTGTTGAATGACTTTCTGGAACATTTCTACCGACAGCTAATCCCAAAATTTAAACGCTTGTATCGGTAAAGTCCCTTGTGTGTTATGAACGTAGTAATCTCCCTTGCCTCAGGTTTTAGTTCGATCTGGTGATATGCCCACTTGATATCAATTTTACTCATAACCCTTGATTCGTTCATGTCCTGGAATAATTCGTCAATCGTAGGAATAAAATGACGTACCCGTTTAACCGATTGGTTCGCTTGGCGCATATCTACACATAAACGTATGTCCCCTCCAGGCTTTGGCACAACAACAACTGGCGAAACAAATCGACTTGGTTCATTTACTCTTTCAATAATATCCAATTTTTCAAGTTCATCCAGCTTATTACTAAGCTTTTCTCTCAGATTGAAAGGAACCCGTCTTACGTTTTGGATAACTGGTTCAACATTTGGGTCGATCGGAATGTCAAGCTGAAAATCCTTTAACTTTCCAAATCCCTCGAAACATTTTGGGTATTTATTAATGATTTGGTCTTTTGTCATTGACTGAGTATCCAACGAATTTACAACAGATGGTCCGATTTTCAACAGTCCAAGTTTAATTGAAGTGTCTCGACCCAGTAATGGTTTTCCGTGTCCTTCTATTACTAAGAACTCAGTATCCTCTAATATTTTGTCCACATGGCTCACTTTAGACCAAAATGTCCCAGCCACCTTAAGCGGTTGTGTACTTCCATATGCATATATTTTCTTTGTCTGTGTGCTTGATTTACATTTAATTTTCATGCTTTTCAATCTTTCCCATGTTTCCCTGTCTATGATGTTACAACTCGCACCTGAATCTATCAGCATATCCAAATTTACACCTCTTACTTCCACCAAGATTTTCGAATTATCACTGTCATGATCATTCGACACTACAAATGTATAGTCTCCACTTTCTTGATCACTATTTTCGTCAACTTGTCTAACTTTCATACGCATTGTTTTATTCTTTTTCTCTCCTTTCTTTTCCCTAAAAGTTTGTGTTCTACACATTTCCTGAAAATGGTTAAACTGCTTACATTTTCTGCATTGTTTTCCTTTTGCAGGACATTTGGGGTCTTTTCTCATATGTCCTTCAAGCCCACAGCTATAACAAATTACTTTCATGGGTTTCTTGGGACCAGTTCTGAATTTCGATTTCATTCCTCCAGTTTTAGATTTCACGGACAGTTTGTTTATTTCCTGTACTGCCCCCTCTATAGTCGATGCCTGTTGTTCCGAGTCTTCAAACGCTCTGGAAATATCTCGAACGTTGCAGCGTTAAGGCTCTCCCTTTTTCAAGCAGCTTTCGTCGTAGCTCATGTTTCCTACATTTTTCGATAATCTGGCCTCTTATCTGGATATTCACAGCATTTGCGTCTCCAAATTCACACGTTTCAGCTTTCTGTCTCAAACGTACAATATATTGTTCTACCGTCTCCCCTTCATTCTGTGAAGTAGTTCTGAATTTATGACGTTCGAACGGAACATTCGACAGTGGATTGAAATGTTTATTCAAAGCGTCCTTCGCTTTAGCGTAATCGTCGACTCCATCTCCTGCTGGTAGAGTATAGAATACGTCTTGTACATCCATTCCAGCACAATACAGTAATAAACTTTTCTTCTGACCAACTTCCGTCACTCCTTTTCCTTCTACGTACAGTTCAAATGCTCTGATCCATCTTTTCCATCTTGGACCTATTCCACTAGAGCTTGAACTATCAAATGGCTGAAGTTGTTGAAGATCATGTAGAGCTACTGCCATCTTGAGCTAATTTAATCCAGATTATTCCGTATTTAAACGACTTGTCCGAATTTAACTGCAAAGTCCTTGTTTCTGTCTGTATTTAAACAAATTAGTTCCAGTATTTTGACCTCGTCGCCAAAATATGTAGTGTCCGAGTGTTAGGCTAACACTAGAGTCCCTGGATTTAACCACAATAAAAGTAACTCATTTAAGATTATATACTTTTAATATACTGTATATGGAACTAGTACAAGAACAATGCATTCGGTAAGTGACCAGCTTTACTGCTACTTTAATACTGATGCTATCAAAGAGGCAAATATAATTATAAATAGCCAGGTATGTATTTTATGCTAGAGGCTCTGTAAAGGGTTTACTATAGTCTATACTGGCAATATACTACAGGTATACATTATTTTTTCTTATTTCTGCTCAAAAACATAGAGCGAGGCGGTTCTAACTATAGTACCCACAATCTATGTTTTGAGCAGAAATATGAAAATATCAGAATTTTTATCTGAAAACTTTCAGTTTTTGGTGGTGAAATTTTAACTATATTTGAATAGGCGTGTTTTCATAATGGAAGCACCAAAAGAAGGGGAAATGAGGAACAAATAATGACAAAACAAATGTCACATATGAAACCACCGATGCACAAATCTTATTTGTATGTTGTAAATGTATATTATTGCAAAAAAAGCAGTGACGCACGTTATTAACAGCTATGCATTAACCGCGAAAAGCCGTGTAATTAACAAGGCAATTCACGCGCTGTTAATGCACGGCTACGCAACTTTCAATATGATCGTACCGGGGCCACAGAATTGCTGGCGAAACGAGATGCATACTGCCCTGTCCCAGAACGAGCATAATCCGTGGAAATAGCGTTCGCGCGATATCGATGAAAAGGCGAAACAAAATAGTGCAAGAAATAACGCGAAAAGTAGCAAATGTTTTCAGTTTTTATGCAATAATAGCCTCCGGCCTCGGTTTTTTACACCTCACGAATGTTAATGCATGAAAAACCATGTTTGATCCCTATATTAGCTTGAAATAAAATATTGTTTAAATCAAAGAAGAAAGGCGCGCCTTGGAACGGTCAGTAGAAAAACTACTGGTTTTATTCGCGCGAAATCTCACCCTTAATTCTGATCAGCTCTAAATTACAAACATAAGTTCATATTGCGATTACCTCGCTTGGGGAAGAGAGAGCTTATCTTAGTGCTTTTCGTACGTTTGTTCGATTTGTGCTTGTTTGGATTTGTTGGTTTCCTCTTCCTCTTGGTGTCTGGGAAGGGCTGCGGTTTGTGATTGCGGCACTCCCTGGACTTTTCTCTTACTTTTTCTGCACTGTGATGAAACAAAGCAAAGAGCTCAATGACGATCTGAAGCCAGAATACAAGAAAATCACAATTAGAACCACGAAACTAATACCTCTGATACCGAAGCACGTTTCTATTTAAATTCACCAGTATCCTTATTGCTAATCTCTACTAAAATTTGTGACAAACGGGACAACTTTGATTTTGATATTGTAAATTCCGGTTTTGGGTGGCAATGTCCCTCGTGCTGCATCCTATAGTATATATGCTTTTCTCAGTTGATTCGTATGGCTAGAGCATCTAGTCAAGTCAGTGAATTAATAGTCGAAATAAAAGTTTAACTGCTAAACTTCTTACGCACGAATATCAGTATCATAAACTTCTTAAAATATTCTCTTAGTTTTATCGCCGGCATTCCGAATTAATATCCAAATATAACATTGGGTTGAAAACATCACTGCAAGATGATCCGTCAGAACTTGAATTTTATGGTGACTATAAATTCAGAGATATTGTTCACAAAAACTGGTTTTTCGGAATCTTTCAGAAAGATGTCACTCGCTACAAAAATATAGGTTACAACATTGATATTTTGCATGCAAGGTTGTTAATCCGTTTGTGATTAATAACTTTGCTTTCCTCTTTAGCTGCACAACAGTGGGTCGGTGATCAGACTAAATGACGGCTCCCTCCTCAGTCTATTTCAGAAAGTTGGCACCCCAATATCAGTGTCTGTGGCCAGGCTCTGACTGATTTAATTTGATATACACTTTTTTTTTTTTTTTTTTTTTTTTTTTTTTGTTTGTTTCTATGATGTTTTTCTGAGTTTTTGTTTTGTTTCTATGATGTCTTACTGTGTTAGAGATACAGTAGTTTACAATATTTTAACCTAGGGTAAAGATTCGGTGCCAGTAAAATCGATTTACAAACTCTCTACCCCTACCACCTCCTCCCACCAACATCGCTACCACCACTTTTGCTAGTGAGCGTTCTAAGACGGCGGTTCTTGCGTTGGACGTTTCTTGTAAGGCTTTGTAATCCCTAGCTGCTTGATAAGTCTTGTTTTTATTCTAACGTTGTAGTCACTCGCTGTATGACTGCCCACTTTTGCTTTATGTTTTGTTTTCGTACATGTTTTCTTGTCCTGATGCTAGCATTGTCATTTCACTTCTATAACTGTCAACTTTGCTTTCTGTTTCTTTCTCTATGTACTTTGTTTATGATTTGGTTGCCTCTGTGTGAGCCGAGCGTGTATTTATTTATTTATCTATTTATAACATCAGGCATGTTAAGCTCTGAAAATAAACACAAATGTGAGATTCTGGAATAAATAGTGGGGTCTCTATGTAAGTAAATTTCTGAAAAACAAATATGGTGAGACAGAAAATAAAACTGGAATTGGGAGTCACAAAATCGTGTCGTACTAACAGTAGTGCAACATTTTAATCCAGTGTGAAGATTTGGTGCCAGCAAGGGATCTCTTCGCTATTGTTGATTTTGATGGATCCTTTCTAGCACCGTGATCACCTCGTTTGAGAAAAGGGGGTTGGTAACTTTGCTTTTCTTTGGTTTGTTACAACTGTACTGTCTGTCATTGTCTGATTGGTAGGCTTTATGCGAACTATTTTTTAGCTCACCTGGAGCTTTGCTCCAGGTCAGCTTATGCAATAGCCTGTTGTCCGTCGTCCGTCCCTCCGTCTGTTGTTAGCTTTTCACATTTTCGACGTCTCCTCCAGAACCATGAGCTGAAACTTAGTAGGAGGCATTGTGACAACATGGAGATTCAGAATTGCTAAAATCGTTCCGTTCCGATATCCAAGTGCGGCCATCTTGAAATTCTTCAAACGACATCTCCTCCCAAACCCTGTTCAATTGAGCTGAAACTTGATGGGAGGCATCACAGTGACACACAGATTATAAATTGCTAAAATCGTTCCGTTCGGATATCCAAGATGTCCTCCTAAACCCTAAGTCCGATTGAGCTGAAACTTGATAGGAGGCATGGCAGTGACACAGAGATTCAAAATTGTTAAAATCGTTCCGTTCCGATATCCAAGATGGCCACCAGGGCGGCCATCTTGAAATTATTCAAACGACATCTCCTCCTAAACCGTAAGTCCGATTAAGCTGAAACTCGATGGGAGGCATCACAGTGATACAGAGACTCAAAATTGCTAAAATAGTTCCGTTCCGATATCCGAAATGGCCGTCTTGAAATTCTTCAAACGACATCTTCTCCTAAACCCTAAGTCCGATTGAGCTGAAACTTGATGGGCGGCATCACGGTGACACAGAGATTCAAAATTGCTAAAATAGTTCCGTTCCGATATCCAAGATGGCCACCACGGCCATCTTGAAATTCTTCAAACGACCTCTCCTCCCAAACCGTAAGTCAGATTGAGTCAAAACTTGATGGGAGGCATCACAGATTCAGAGATTCAGAATTGCTAAAATTGTTCCGTTCTGATATCCAAGATGGCCGCCATGGGGGCCATCTTGAAATTCTTCAAATGATATCTCCTCCAAAACCATAAATAAGATTGAGTCGGAATTTTATGAGAGGCATCGGAGCGACATAGAGATTCAGAATTGCTAAGATTGTTCCGTTCCGATATACATGGCGGCCAACTTGAAATTCTTAAAACGACATCTCCTCCCAAACAGTACGTTGGATTGAGCCAAAACATGATTGGAAGCATCACAATGAAACAGAGATTCGGAATTGCTAAAATTGTTCTGTTCCGATATCCAAGATAGCCGCCACGGTGGCCATCTTGAAATTCTTCGAACAATATCTCATCCAAAACCATAAGTCAGATTGAGCCGAAACATTATTGGATGCATCGGAGCTACATAGAGATTCAGAATTGCTAAGATTGTTCCGTTCCGATATCCAAGATGGCGGCCATCTTGAAATTCTTCAAACGACATCTCGTCCCAAACCGAAAGTTGAATTGAGTCAAAACTTGATGGGAGCATCACAGTGACGCAGAGATTCAGAATTGCTAAAATCGTTCCGTTCAGATATCAAAGATGGCCGCCATCGCCATCTACTCCCAAACCATAGGTCTGATTGAGTCAAAACTTGATTGGAGGCATCAAATCGACAATGAGATTCAGAATTGCTCAACTTGTCAGCCTTCTTGAAAATCTTCGAACAACATCTCCTCCGGCTATCTTGTAAGTCTTCATTTGTTATCTGCTCCCGACAATAAGTTGGATGGAGGGAAAACATGATGGAAGGCATCGGGGCAGCATGGGGATTTAGAATTGCTAAAATGATTCCGTTCTGATATCCAAGATGGCCACCATGGCAGCCATCTTGAAAATCTTGAAATCACATCTGCTACCGAAGGGTAAGTGATTGAGCTTAAACATGATGGGAGGCATTGGGGTTATATGGAAATTCAGAATTGCTAAATCCTTCTGTTCCAATGTCCAAGATGGCCGCCATCTTGAAATTCTTCAAATCATATCTCCTCCCAAACAGTAAGTCAGGTTGAGCCGAAAATTGATGGGAGGCATCGGGCTGAAATGGAAATTCAGAATTGCTGATTCATTCAGTTCCAGTATCCAAGATGACGGCCATGGTGGCAAACTTGAAACTCTTCAAACAACATCAGATTCTGAACTGCTAAAGGCAATCTGATCTGATAGCCAAGATGGCCACCATGGCACAATGTAACATATCATAATCAGCCTAATCCAGGAGAGCGATTTCTGGCCCACTTGGGCCTCTAGTTATGATTTCTGCATTAAGAGTAGCATCATGATCCAGGGTGAAGTGGCTAGCTAAAAGTGTTTGTGTGTTCTAAGATGGCTGATGAGACCAATCTTAGCTCTAAACTGCCTGTTGCAGATAGAACAAGAGAGGTCTGAGGAAGAAAGCTCTGTTGGTGATGCCTTAGCTCTGGCTTTCCGCTGTGCACGTTTCTGTTCGGCTTCGCTGATTCTTTTTGCTTCGTATTCACCAGCTCCCCTTCTTATGAGTAACTTTCCTACCGACTGTTCCAAGGCGGTTTCTCTGTTACAGTTCGTGCGTCGGTGGTTCCATGATGCTGTATTTGTTTTGTCATTGTATGCTCATCTTTTCTTCTATAGGTGCCTCGGGAAGGCTGTGCTCCGTAATTGTTGTATTTCCTGGATATCTTCACTTACATTTTAGCATTAAATAAGAGCCAATGTCCCTGTCAAATCCAGCGTAACTAGACATCGTGAGTAGCATCCACTGACTGTCCATTATCAACGATGACGTTTTACCAACTACGTACACATTCGTAGTAAAATATTGGATCTCTTTAAGATCAAGAATACGTGAATGGACTCTTCCATAGAATTTTTTTTCACTTTTGCATACGTGTAGACCATAACACCATAACATATTACATAAAAAAAAAAAAAAAAAAAAAAAAAAAAAAAAAAAAAAGAAGAGAGAGAGTGAGAGATAGGTCACCGAGATCGTTTAGGCGCAAGGACCTCTTAGAAATCTAAAGCTTTATAGAGGACAATGGGAATCAGAAAAAAAAATGCCGAATTTTCCAACTTAATTGCATACAGAAAATTATAACTGGACCATAGATGTCTTTTAAAAAACTAATATTTCATAGCACTTTATTGTTGATTATAAGAAATGAAAAAAGTCCTTGACTACCGAGTTAGTTTTTGCAGTACAGTCAGATAAACAAATATGGGGTCAACGTTTTTCGACGTTATTTATAATTCTAACACTCCTCGCCTATATCGCCAATGGTTAAATTCAGTGATTTATTTTGCAACAATTCACTGGGCGGAAGCTTGCGACACTATCTGGCGCCATTCCGACGTCATTTTGACACTTTGCTGACGTCAGTCTTCGTTTCCACGACGTTAGGCGGTGTATCGTCGTTTTTCTCGCATCAGCAACGTAAGAAATGCATGTAAACGTCAGTTTTACAGTCAAAACTGTTGGTGGGATTTCTTTATTTAATGGTTTAAGTTGGAAGAATCTGAAGGATACAATTACTTTTTCGTCGTTTTCTATATGTTAGAATCGAAATAGATCAGCTCTTGTGCGTGATTTGTTGAGTAATAAATCGGTCGGTCAGTTGTAAGAAGATAAATCACTCGCGCTCCACGCTCGTGATTTGATCTACTTTACAACTGACCTCTAAAACAGTGATTTATTACTCAACAAATCACTGCTAGGGCTGTTCTATTTCTTAAGCGACGTTACAGTCGCTTACCGGTGACGTCATTGGACGCGCCAAAAAGTTATTTCTAACGGGATTTTTCTTAAAAAGGACGAACACGAAAATATTTATCTCTACCGGGTTTTAGTGTGATTATCGTATGATTTTACACGGCTGATTGTGAAATATTAATTCAAAGTAGAAAATGATGTAAGCAGGATGAGAAGGTGTCCTGGTGTAAAATGATGTGTGCAATCAGTACAGCTTTATGGTGGCATATTTCTGCCACGAGATAGCTAGGTAGCTATCACGATACTTTCAATAATTATCTTGATATTTCGAAGTTTCCTGAAAAGATTATCTTAATCTAAAGTTTCCTGGAAATATTATCGCGAAAGTTTACAGTATTATCGCGATACTTTTTGTGTTAGTGCCCAGAGCTGCCATTTATTTTCTGTTATCAATAAATAGAACCGATATCGGAATACCTTCAATTATACTGTTGAAAATTCACCGAGGGTATTCACTAGCGACTTTTAAGGTAAGGGTCACAGGAAACCAATTGTGGCAGGACTGCTGATTGGGGCAAAAAAGCCCGGGGGTAGTTTTTTTTTTTGTGTAAGGCGACCTGTGATTGCTTAATAATAAAGATGAATTAGACTATATAAATATAACATGAGACGTGAAAAGCAAAATATGTGTGTTCGGACATGAGCGCTCAGCAAAGACTCAGCTAACTTTGATCATTCACACAATTAGATCAGCCTCCTCGTTGTGCGCTATCTGGATGCCCGTTAACTCGAAGCTTCTTCATGCAGCTTGTCGCGCCTCATATATACATTTGCACAGTTCAAATAAATAAATAAATAAAGGTTTAGTTAAAGGACTTGAGCTCGAAACGTCTAATGCGGATTTCATGTGTTCTTTTGAATGCTGGTTTTCTTGCAAAACATAAAATAGCATAAACTAAGCAGGATTTTATTTTTATTTAAACACAATACTTCGTGTGACAATTAGACTCAGTCGTTATATTTTATATCTAGTCTATTATTTAAATCTATTATTTAAATCACTGACATCATTGGTGGTTCGATCGTCTCTAAGTGGGTCCTGAACTTGGACTCAGACTGTTTCGTTTAACCCTTAAATTCCTATACTTTTAGCAAACAGTTTAGACCCTGAACAGACGCCACAGAAACATACACCTCATTCTGTGGCGTCTGATCTGCGTTTATACTGTTTGCCAAACGGTCCTTTTTTTTTTTTTTTGGGGGGGGGGGGGGGGGGAAGGGGATGAAACGTGGTTGCTCTGTTGGATTCCCGTCTGGTTGGTGACCGGGAGGTCGCGGATTCGATACCTGCCGGGTCGGCAACATTCATTCGTGAAGATTGATCATGAACTCTTTTCTGCGCTCATGCTCTCCCTTCCACTGATTCAAGAGGGACATTTGTCAGTTTTGGGCGAAAGAGTGTGTACTGTACTAAGTAACCGCTGCTAAGAAAACGTGTGCTGGTTAGATAAACTGACCAGCTCGATATGACCTATATAGTGTTGATTGGGCCGTTAAACTCCAAAAAACGAACAAAACCACTATCCGGCACTTGAGGGTCCTGTATTTTCATTGCGCTATGTTTTTAAAACAGTAACCAAAAACCTTTATTTTGCACCGCAATAGAGCTTTAACTTAATTCGTCCAACCATCCATCCATCCATCCGTCCGTACATACGTGAAATATTCATCTAACAATATGCAGTATGAGTGTAGATGACACACACGTTTGCGCGCAAGCACACAAACACACACACACACGCGCTCGCGCGCGCGCGCTCGCTAAGTTATGTGCTCGGGTTTTTTCCATACCACCCGATAAAACGCCCTTTTATTTTATTGTCAGCGGTGAAATCAGTGTATATCTGATGAAAATAAAAGTGGTATCAATCACTAGTGAATTGATATCGTATCATTTCACTATAGTGACTGATACGATTTATATTTTCATTCCTCGCTTTGGACGACGTCGGTTTTCTTCACTGTTTCAGAAGTGGATATTACCTCCACTTCAGATTTTTGAACACCTCTAACTTCTTTGTTTCTGAACTAAACTATCAAGTGTTGGTATGCATTTTCTTAGTTAGAATGTAAGGAACATTTTGGTATCAAAATTATTTTGATTCGCCGAAACTTTTTATTTTTGTCTCTCCAGCGTTTCACGTTAAGCACTGAGCGTCGACGCCATGACTTTCATGTTTTGTTTGGTGACGTTACTTATGACGTCAGAAACGCACATTGACGTGTAAACAATAAAATAAAAAGAAAATTTACTCTTTTTCAGTGAATACCATAGAAATTTTCATCTCCTGTAATGAAAACATTCTAATTTTCACTCGTGCTTCGCACTCGTGAAAATACTGATGTTTTCATTTCACTCGATGACAATATTTATGGTATTCACAGCAAAAGAATAAATATCCTCTATTTTTTCTTTCTTGAGTTTATCCTTAACCGACGAACGTTGATGGACGTCACCATATTGAAAGTGACATTGTAGGGGAATTACGTCATGATGTAACGTCCTTCGCAACGCACGTAATTTATTGCGCCATGTATTCTCGACTTTGAAGAGCACGTCACGTCTGGATTTTGACTGTTTGCAACTGTTAATGTAACAGGCTAGTACTTGCTTATCGCGATCAAATATTTAAATTAAAAAGAAATTGGTTTTGAAGATTCAGTAACCAGCCAATTTTGTTTTACTTTATATTTTGATCCTTTCTTTATTAAAACAAAATTGTTTACGGATTTGATTGAGAACATTCTAAAAACAATTTTCATGTGTGTGTGTGTGTGTGTGTGTGTGTGTGTGTGTGAAACAATGTGCAGATTATATATATATTGACTATATATATAGTGTGTGTGTGAAACAATGTTCAGATTATATTTATATAGAGAAAAGAAAATGTGAGAATCGTTACTTTTGGCTGTCAGTATATAATTGCGCTTGAAACATTTCTCTAAAAGATATCAAGCTAGTCACATGTCAAACGGTACCTGTCTTACAGTGATGCCCTGAAGTAATTATTTTATAAGACTATACATGTATACGGACGAACGGGCGACGTCACAGCCGCCATTGTTTTCTCTTCACGGAGTACCTTCCTCGGTTTTTATTGTTGTAGATTAATCATTTATCAGTTGACAAAACTTGAATAATTGTCGAGATATTTAAAAAGAAATTACTTTTGGTAAGAGGGAATACGCTGTTTTTATGCTTTTTATTAGGATTTAATGAAGCTAAATATATTCTTTTAAATTAAATATTCCAGCTAAAATTTGGTTACTGTAGGCGAAGAAAACCAAGGTTATCACCCTCTATCGAATGAGACAAGATCTCAAGATTTCAAGATTTTATTATCGACTATCACTTCCACTGGAGCATAAGTCAAAATTTTCAGCGAATGAAACACACTACAAACATCTGAGGAAAGTTGCAAACTTTGGCCTTATTATCGACTATCACTCCTACTGGGGCATAAGTAAAAAATTTCAGCAAATGAAACACATTACAAACATCTGAGGAAAGTTGCAAACTCTGACCAGTTTACCATAGTCACCCTCCTGGGCACATCACTATGAAGTGGACAGAAGCATGACCATTGCAAACACCACCAGAGAAAACAACCCTGAGATCCATTATGAATATAGTAGTGACTTTGACTAGAAAAATAGTTAATGGATTCGACCACAGACAATACATGTGATTTGCCACAATAAAGCAATTGAGTATCATAGGTATCATATGTATTCATAAGATTTGCAAATTTCGCTGTATTGGGGCTTGCGATGAAATATCTTGACTAATAAAACTTCTCAAATCTTCAAAGTAAGTACATTCTAGCACATAGTGGTATTCATCATCAAGTCTATGAAGAGAACATAACTCACAAATTCTATCGTCCCTAGCAACATCTATAAATCTATCCTATTCAATAGGCATTTTGTGATCTAAAATGAAAAAGAAAGATAATGCTAGATCCTCTGGTATGACAGAAAAATAATTTTCTAATTGAAAAACTTGCTTGAATATCCTGTAATTTATACATTTAGGAGATTCAAATACAGACTCCTTCCAAGATCGCTTGTAACTTTCTATAAGTTCAGTCTTAGCGATCTTTGCAATATTAGGCGAGGCACCTGGCTAAGCCAAACTTCATTTTCTCCATATTCATGTAAAATATTCTTGATACTGATGGATTTCATAACTCTTTATGGTTTCTTTTGCCTGAAGAGTCCCATGCCGATCGTCGCTATCACAATGGAATAGTCTACATTCTGCTGTACTCGCCAGCTGAGACTAGACAAGAATTTAATGCTCTCTTTTGAACCCTTAAATCAGAGTGGAGCTTTTGTGGCCCGTTAAATTTCTTTATTTGTTTTTGCGAATTTCAAAATCTAGCCCCCCCCCCCCCCCCCACACACACACACACACTTCTCTACGTACTGCCACACGCCCTCGCGGACATTTTAGGCAGGTGCGCTTATCAAGAGTTTATTTAAGACTGTTAAGATAAAAGATAAAAGCAAAGCATGATAGTGAGAATGACAAAGTATGATAGTGCAAGGGGGTGAGAGATGATAGGTTAAAATAGTTGAGATGAGTTTAAAAGCAGGTTAAAAGCAGATTACTCAGGGATCTAAGGACGTGAGTGCTGTAATCTGCCAACTTCTGCCTTGAAGGCTTCAAGGCTGGGCTGACATACAGCAGACACAGGCAGGGCATTCCACTGGACTATAGCCAATCAATCAATCAGGTTTTTAACGTAGCCAGGCAACTGAGTCACATAGGCGCTACGCCGGACTATAGCCAGAGGAAAGAAGGAGCATTTATAGTAATCCCGATGCATACGCCTGTCTAAAAGTCATAGAGATAAATCTAGAAGTCCTAGTGCTCATCTGGATATAATCAGGGAGGGGTATAGCTACTAAACCATACACAATCTTATAAAAGAGACAAAGACGTCTGCACGTCTTTGTTCCAAACTACGCCAACCCAAGTTGTTTAACATCTCAGTTACACTGGCATTCCGATCAAAGCTTGAACATGTCCATCTTGCATCCCTGCGCTGCACCATTTCAGTTTGGTTTACTTTATCCTTTGTATGGGGACCCCATACAGCTGAAGCGTATTCCAGCTGTGGTCTCACGAGGATGTTGTAAGCTGTTTCCCTGATCCTTGGCATCTTTGTTTTGATATTGCGTTTCAGAAAGCCCAAAGTTTTATTGGCGTTACCAGTAATCCTGTCTATGTGGGACTTCCAGATGAGATCGTTAGAAACGTCAACCCCCATGTATTTGCACAGGTGACTGTCCCGAGAACATGACCATGGAGTCTGTAATTGAACTGGATTGGCTTCTTCGATCCAGTCACCAGCACCACCTGACATTTGGAAGGATTGAATTCCATCTCAAGGAGGGGGGGGGGGGGGGGAGGGGGAGCGCCGTGGAGGGTAAGGGGGGGGGGGGGGGCGCCGGGGAGGGTAACTTCCTATATATGGCATAGTGTGGATGTGCGTGCCGAATGGCCCCCTTTTTCAGCACTGCCAAGTATATGATTGGCCCCCTTTTTTCAGCAAAAAGTATATGATTGGCCCCATTTTTCTGGATTAGTATATGAAAGGCCCCACTTTTCTGATGTATACCGGTACATGCACGTGTTTTTCATGCAGAGATTTTTCGAGGCTACTAGTTTGTTCTCTTGGTATTAAATGAATTGACTGCTATATTTGTCTAACTACCAGCAATAAATGGGTACAAAATATCAAAAGGCAATATATGAATGGGTCAACATTTCAGATGTTCTAGTATGTGAATGGGTCTGTTTTTTTTTTTTTCAAAGGACATGTATATGATTGGGGTAGATTTCGAAATACTGGCTCGAACACCCGTCCCACAATTACCCCCAAGTTACCCCCCCCCACCCCTCGAGAGAATTCCATATCCCACCTTGCCTCCCACACGGCCAATTTGTCAAGGACTTTTGTAGGGCTTGACCGTCATTCGCGCCCTCTATGGTGAGGTAAATAACTGTATCATCAGCAAAAAGACAGACGTGATGAAATGTCATCAGACAGGTCGTTGATGTAGATGAGGAAGAGGATCGGTCCAAGGACCGATCCCTGTGGGACGTCTGATGTTAGAGGGACCGACCCAGATTCCTCACCCTCAACAACAGCCCTTTGAGAACGATCACCAAGGAAGGCGGGAATCCAGACAAGCACATTGCCTCATATTCCGTAGTTATGCAATTTCCAAATCAATTTTGAGTGATTGACTTTATCGAATGCTTTCAAAAAGTCTAACAAAATCAGGTCAGTTTGCTTATCCTTACAGCCATGTAGGCTAATTCTGCGCATCGGCTAATCCTGCTCATTCAAATAGTTTTGAACAAACATCAAAATCATTTCCTTTTGGTACATCATTTTAATACACTGATGGAATGGAAGTATAAAAAAAAACATTTTTAAATGGCAAATTCAAAATTTTATTTCATTTGTAAAATGATTACGAAAACACGTGTTTATGTGAAAAATAACACAGAACTGTGTGAAAATCGCAATTTTCAACACGACTGTCGTAAGAAAATATGAACTTACATCAACATTATTCACATTTCATCAACTGCCCTGGCCTACTCAAATGTGTTTTCGAAGAAACAGATCATAGTACTTACGAGCGTAGCATTATAAAATAAGGAAGCGATTTACTCCCGGTGCGCAGAATTAGCAGAAAATTTTAATGTCTCAAAAACACAAAGGTAGCGACGTTTGATGGCCTACTCTGACAACAAATTAAAACTAGAGATGAAAAAATGACGTCCAATTGGCTCTACATTGGCAAGGCTCTGAAGTGTCGCTAAAATGCATTTTATTTTTTCTCTGTATTGAAATTATGACCTGCACAGTAGCTTATGTGCGCAGGATTGGCCGACAGCACTGTACTTGGCATCCTGGTCCTCCACAAGCATGACAAGCTGGGCCTCATATGAACACTCACCTCAGATAATGACCAGAAATCGATAGACCCAGTATCGAGAGATATAGAGATAGATAATTTGAAAAATCAATACTTGTTTCCATTTCGTCCTATCCTTGTGCCCTTCAGCTATGTCTGCTATCTACCAAATGACTCGCCGTGTTAACTCTTTACTGTGGAAGATAGCAAAACTCTATGTTACAGCAGCAACCAATCAGAATAAAGGATTTTTTTGTGGCCCGCAAGAACCATCTGTCATGTAACAAAAACAAAACGAATATTTTGGCCCCTTTAACTGTGTTTCTCTGATGTTCTAGCTTGGAATCATCTATTGATTGAAAAGTTATTTGATAGGCTGCAAATCTAAGGTTTGTAACCGTATTTCTTTGGTATGCATGAAGTGATATTCTTTGGTATGCATGAAGTGATAGATCGTTGATTTGACTTAAAGATTTTTGAACAAGTCTGAACCGATTTTCATTTTTCCGGTCTACACTGTCACTGATGTTTTCTGCAAAGCTTTCAGAGTGCGGAACTCCAGAAAATGTATTTGCACTTTAGTGATATTGTTATATATATATTTTCATACAATCGCGAATGAAGGAGAAAACGCACTGTGAAAACCCTGTTTCAAACTTGTTCCAACATGCACAGATTTACCGCCCCTGAAAAAAAACAACAACAAAAAACAACCGTGGGTCATAACTGACATCAGGCTTTTCCTTCCTGGCTTAGGTTTGGCATACCTATTCCAGAATTAAAGTAAATATTTTCAGACTAACCTTATACCAGAATGTAAAAACCAAAATACCGATCCTGGTGAATGAATCGGTGATTACAGTAAATCCAACATGTCCATGAATGAATAGTTCCTATTTCCCATACTTGCAAACATTATAAATAAATACATAAAATCAAATTGAAAGCTATTTTGTTGCAGGAATACAACTTGGTATAGTGCATACATAGCTACAGATAAGTGGGGTATCCACATAATATTTTTCTTATTTCTCGACAAAAACATTTTGTGGGTACTCATTAGAAGTGCCTCGGCGAGGCGCTTCTAATGAGTACCACAACATACGTTTTCATGGAGATATAAGAAAGATATCAGCATTTTTCTGATGAAAAAAGCGCCTTATCTGTTGCTATGTGTATATTGATAAGAAATACTTGACCCAGCACCCGCTTCGAGAAAAACTTGGGCATCTCGGACTCATGAGTCACAATATTGTAAATACCTTGCATCATTTATTTTTTCCTGAACTATTCCACATTGAAATAGTCTCCCTTCTTCTGTTGTTGGTGCTCCAACAGCAGAGAAGTTTAAGGCTTTTTATTTAGAGTATTTATACAGAGGCATTGCTTAGTATGCCTCAGTCTGTCTTGCTTCTTGTACATAGTTTTAATGGCCCATCTAGTTAATGATTTTTTTTATTTTTTTATTGGGGGGGGGGGGGGGGGGTGGGGGGGGGGAGCCTAAATTCTTAAAGTAGCCTTGCACAGACCTAGGGCTGTCTAATGAAAACCAAGCCAAAATTCCAATTGATTATCATAACATAACATAACATAAATTTTATTTTGACTTGAGCATGGTACACTCGTCACCATACAAACACATTTACAATCTGCATGAAATAATACATACAAGAGAGTGTCTTATAAACATACAAGTATGACAACCTATAAGTTAAAGCCCTGAAGCTTTATCGGTCCTGTCACATTGATGTATAATCAATTAGTTAAGTCGCTCTGAATTGAAAGAAGATCCATTAATGTTTTGCGTATACGTGTATGTGCATATGTCCTGTTCGTAACCAGGTTCAAGTTTACCTGCAAGTTTAGGTGCAATTTTACGTCTGCCTTTCTCTTGCAGCTTATAACTTTCATACCTTTTGGGCTAGAAAGTTGAAACTTGGTATGATACTTACCTAGAGCAAGGCCTTTCAGTGCATGGTACCATTGCCCCAGGGTCATGCTCCTGGGTGGGGCTAGGGGTCAAAATACAGTGATTTATTTACAATTTTATACCTATGCGTCCCAGGACTCGCTTGGGCTATATAAAGTGAGTCCTACTAGAAAATCATTGTGTCCATTACAGAATTTTCCATTATAACTGTGAGTCCTGGGACTCGCTGAGATTTAAAATGTGAGTCCCAAAGCAAAAAATGTGAGTACGGGACTCGGGATGCGCAGGTAAAAAAATCACTGAAAATATATAACAGGTCACCAAGAAAACATACAAAAATGTGACTAAAAATATCACTATGGTATCATTGGTGAGGTTGAAGAGTTAAAATTTAGCACAATAATTACACAGAGAAAAGCTGTTTAGTTGTTGATGAAAAGGCAAGTTTTAGGCCACTGATTCTGGAACGGGGTGGTGCTACTGGGTGGGGCCAAAGACAGGTTCAAGTTTACCTGCAAGTTTAGATGCAATTGAGTCCTCTGTGAAATCACCTGACCAGTAAATGACACCAAAACCTGGCCTACCAAAACAGCTTACCAGTTAACGGTTAATGTTATTGCTTAGACAAAATATATTACCTATGTACTTTTTCATTGATAAATACAGGTACACATGCAGTTTTCATTGACAAATATAGGTATCACGATATTGTTTGTCTAAGGATTTACACATGGGCGTGGTTATAGCCTTCTGATGGAGGAGTCAATTTTACGTCTGCGTTTCTCTTGCAGCTTATAACTTTCATATCCTTTGGGCTAGAAAGTTGAAACTTGGTATGATACTGACCTAGAGCAAGATCTTTCAATGCATGGTACCATTGCCCCAGGTTCATGCGCCTGGGCAGGGCTAGGGGTCAAAATATATAAACATACAAAAATGTGACTAAAAATATCCCTATATGGTATCATTGGTGAGGCTGAAGAGTTAAAATTTAGCACAATAATTACACAGAGGAAAGCTGTTTAGTTGTTGATGAAAAGGCAAGTTGTAGGCCACTGATTCTGGATCAGGTTGGGGCTGCTGGGTGGGGCCAAGAAAATGTAAAAGTATTAAATATGTAATATCTCGGAAACTGTTCAGATCCCAACCCCTAAACCTATGTATTGTTGTTCCTTATGCTGAGATGCATTCAGTGTCATATACCTTGCGACCCCTGGGATCATGCCCCACCCTGCCCCTTTCATTTCAACAAAAGCCAAATATCTCAGAAACTATTCAGATCACCACCCCTAACCTATATATATTATTTTTCATTATGATAATATGTATTCAATGACACATACCTTGTGTCCCTCAGGGGTCACATTGTTTCAACTTAAGTTTTTGCAAAATGCCTGTAGTGGATGAGGATGGCCCTGGGTGGGGGCATCCGTGTCATCTTGATACATTTCTAGTTCTTTACTTCTTATATAACGGCATATATTGTGGGTACTCATTTGAATTGCATCTACTTGTCAATGCAATTCAAATGAATACTCACAACATATGCCTTTATAAAGAAAATCAGAAAAAATCAAATTATCATCATCAAATAAATCCTATTCTGATTTTTTATAGTGTACCCTTAGTAGGTAGATTCATATTTTACCACAGCTGAGTGTTCCCAGTAATTTTGAAAAACCTAAGCGCAATGTGCGGTAATGAGGTCAAATGCGGTATGAATTTTAATAGGGTTTAATTTGAATACTGCTCTGGAGATTGGACTCAATAATTCTACATCAGGACTCACTGGTCTAGGACTCTATAAGTCCCTGGGACTCATAGGTACAAAACTGTAAAATATAAATCACAATCTTTACTTTAAAGTGTTAAATGAGTTGCGCTCACAAGAGGTACCAACTGTTTTTATATATAAACAGTTGGTACCTCTTGTGAGCGCAACTCCTCTTACAGTTTTGTGCCGATTATTATGAAACTTTGCATGTGTTTTCTTCATGGTATGAGAATGTGCATGTGGTTTGGATGTAATTGTTAAATTATTTTGTTTTACTTTTTTTACTTTTTTACTCATTGTGAACTTAGTCATTTTTCACCCTCAATATATAGACAGTGGCTACATCGTGAGCACAACTCATACAATTTTATACTAATCTTTTTGCAACTTTGCACATGTTTTCTCCATAGTCTGAAGGTGTGCATGTGCTTTTCATGTAATCCTTGCCTTACTTTTTGTCACTTTTTTGTACTTTTTGAACTTTGTCATTTTCTGACCTCAAATGTATAGACAGTGGGTACCTTGCGATTGCAGCTTTTCATACAATTTTAAACCGGTCTTTTTGAAACTTTGCACATGTTTTCTCCCGTGTCTACAGAAGTGCACATGGTTTGGATATGATTTTTAAATTTATTATTGTCACTTTTTCCACTTTAACTTTGTCATTTTCTGAACCTCTGATTGTATGATAGTGTACAGACTTTGGGTACTTTTTGAGCCCAATTTCTCATGCATCATATGAGAAAATACATATGCTTTCGATGAAATTCCTATATTCATATAATCCTTGTCTCTAATTTTTGTCATTTTTCCAACTAAGGACAGCTAAGAATGAAATAAATTTATTTAATAACCACGTCCTGTGACTTTTGCCCCAGCAGGTGCGAGGCCGCCTTCCGCAGGATTCTGGTTAGGAGTAGTGTACATCCTGATCAAATGTTGCATTCTTTGGCATTAGATTAGGGCTTACCATACACTGTTTGCTCAGGTCTTCCTGTTGCAAAACTTGGCACTCATTAGAAATGATTTGCTGTTCAAATCAAGCGCTTTTGGTGGAGTACCTACAACAATATTTTTTGTGTGGAGAAAAATATCTGGGTCCAGTTGTTCAAGGCGTCGTTAGCTTAACGAGCTCATTAAGGATCATTTCGTTAACTGTTTTAGAGTATTCAATATACAATATTCTGATATTTTTTGCTGATAAAAATGTGAGTACTTTTTGCACTGCAAAAGCTACTCACATTTTTTCAGCAAAAAATTTCAGCATATTTGCGTATCACTTGATGTAAATTTTAACGAATCGTTAACTAATGACATTGTTAGCTTTGAACAACTGGGCCATGGATACTCCCCTTATCCACAGCTATGTGTGACCTCTATTTGAGTATTTCATGATGAAATAGGTTAACCCTTAAAGCGCTAGCAAACTCGTAGCAGCCAGCATTCTATTTTTTTTTATTAAGTAATTATCAGAGAAAATACGACTTTGCATTTGATAAGAATTGTCTGTTGGCAGACAGTTCAAATGAAATGTCAAAGCTTGTTTTGTCAGAAAATTACAAAACTCGAAATGTCATCTGCTGCATTGTGATAAGCGCTTTATGGATTAAATCTCCGCCTCATTTTGTGTTGAAAAAAATCTTGTCATGAACTCTTTTGAGTTTCTTGGACTCTTTTGAGTTCAGTTATTCTAGAAAATATTTTTATGTATGTATTTTATACAGATGACGAGAGAGAAGGGTCTACGTCCAACCTCTCCTGTGCATGTACATGTGGAAGATGATGTACCTGTACATGTTCATGTAAAACAGCCAAAGAAGAAAGGAAAATCCTCATCAGTAAGTTTCTTATGAAACCATAGCTCTAGATAAGGTGCTTTGTTTTCAACAAAACAAGTATTGCAGTTTTCTTGTTTTATTTTCACAAAAATACCATATTGCTGGGAAAACCTGTAGTAATATATGAATCTAGTAACGTAGGGTACACTTTAAAAAAAAATGATCAGCAAAGGAAATATTTGATGATGATAATGCATTTTTTCTGATTTTCTTTATAAAAGCAACTGTTGTGGGTACTCATTTGAATTGCATCGACAAGTCGATGCAATTCAAATGGCTACCCACAACATATGCATTTATAAAGTAGACAAAAGAGTACACTGGCTGTAATCAGAAGACTATGGAATTGCTTGAATGTGTGCTTATAGGGATATGTGCAGTAATTAGGTTGAATACGGTATGTTGTGGGAAAATAAGAAAAAATATTTACCTGATTCCCTTCTTATCTTGAGCTATGAATTGAAACTGGACTTGGAAAAACATGTAACATAGCATGAAGTATAGCATGAGATAAAGTGATACACCTATTCCATATTTATATTATTTTAATAACACAATGAAATGAACAGTCATTTGAAGTAAATAATCTAAAAAAAGAAAAGGCTTGTCCCCAGTGCATTTGAATGTCTATCAAATATTATTATTGCAATAAATTAAGGAAAATTGTAGTCAGGGCCCAGTTGTTCGAAGCATCATTAGCTTAACAAGATTGTTAGGTGTCAAAATGTTAATTGTTCTAGTAAGCACAATATTTAGGTATGTTTGCTGAAAAAATGTGAGTAGCTTTTGCACATTTTTTCAGCAAAAAATATTAGCATATATGCCGTATTTAATGATCAAAGTTTTAATATGTAAAGTAATGACATTGTTAGTTTTGAACAACTGGGCCCAGGTATTCTCTTGTGCATCAGTGTAGTTCATAGCTTCAGATAAGGCCTTTTCTTCAGCCAAAATGGATGAATATTTTTCTTCACTGAGGCACTTCTAATGAGTACCTGCAACATGTTGTCATGGAGAAATAAGAAAAATATAATCTGATTACCCTCTCTTATTCAGAGCTATAGTAATCTGATCAGGTCCTTCATTATTGCTTACAGAATCATTGTATACTGTAGAGTAAGTCTAGAAACAGATCAGGCGTAGCATGTGGCATGTGACAGGTTGATAAACCATATTTACCATTAGAAGTATTAACCCTTGCCCTGTGGAATAAATTAAGATGCCACACCTCTTTCTAATTTTCAGCCAATCAGATTACTTAATCCAGATTGTTGATATAAATTCAAGTACTGAATGGCAAACAGTGCAGATACAGATCAGTTGGCTTCTTCAGAAGCCAACTGACCTGGATCTGCACTGTTTGCACTGACCTGGATCTGCACTGTTTGCAAAGACAGGGTATATCCGTATTCAGCAGGACAAGGGTGAAAACATCATAACTCCATACCACCTGATTAGAGGAGTATGCAATTGTTTTTTCGTGTTTTCTCCATGGAAACATTATGGGGTACTCATTAGAAGTGCCTCACTGAGACATTCTAATGAGTACCCACAACATATGTTTTCATGTAGAAATAAGAAAAAATTTCAAACTTTGTGGTTGAAAAAAAGGCCTTACATGTACCTGACTACAGTAACTCTTAACAATGCTTATCCTAAAATATTCATATGAATAAATAAATTTGATTACCAGTTTATATGTCTAAAAATGTTTGGTGAGTTGCAAACAGTGCAGACTTGGATAAGATGCCACATTTGCATCATCTGAACATGATCTTCACTGTTTACCCAGGCCTGTCTGTCTGTATACATAAGGTGCTGTATTCACATCCGTGTTTTGGTTTGATTGTATGTATTCAGTTGGCATTATTGTTTGCAGGCTAATTTGAGAACCAGTAGGTCGAAGGCACAGAGAAGCACAGTTGCCTCACGAGCCCGCAGCAAGACTCCAGAATCTGGACCCTGGGTACCACCCCCAGGGAAAGCCACAAAGGGAAGCAAGGTCTCTTGGCAGGTATGTGAAATAGGAAGTTATCTTCTTTTGTCATGCACATGGTGAGAGGTAGTGAATTAGACAGCATTTTCATAGTTGAATCAGAGTGCTAAATAAGGTGACAGTCTTGGTCATAATGTATGATCAGAGGACTTAAGGAGGAGTATTTGGTGATAATTCTGGGATAATTTTTCTCATTTCTCCTTAAAAACATATGTTGTGGGTACTCATTAGAAGTGCCTCAGCGAGGCACTTCTAATGGGTATTCACAACATATATTTTTACGGAGAAGTTGAGAAAATTATCCCAGAATTTATCATCGAATACTCCTTCTAAGGTCCTCTGAGGATAATTATTGTTAAAAGGGACTGGATACACTTGGTAGATTTTCCACCATTTTTTTTTTAAGGGAGATAACTTTTATAACTTACTGGTTGCTTTCCTGCAAGCAAACCCTTTCTGAAAAGGGGTCTACTCTAACTCTTAAGGAAAGAATTTGCTTACTCATAGGAGCAAATTCTTTTCTTTTTAGAGTAGAGCCCTTTTCAGAAAGGAAGCAAAACAATTTGATAAAGTTACCTCCCTTCAAAGGTGTATCACATCACCTTAACCCTTGTCCTGCTGAACCCGGATATACCCTGCCTTAGCAAACAGTGTAGATCCAGATCAGTTGGCTTCTGATCTGGATCTGCACTGTTTGCCATTAATTTTGTGAATTTATAGCAACAATCCTGATCAAACAATTTGATTGGCTGAAAATTAGAAGTGGGTATGGCATTTTAATTTATTCAGCAGGACAAGGGTTAAAAACAAGTTTTGGTACCATAAAGAGCTGGTGTAAAATAACATGACAAAAAAAAAGCAACAACAAATCTTTCAAGAGCACATTTTTTAGCAAGAAAATATTCTATTTTAGTGCTTTTTATAAGCAGTGTATTGACTTCCAACTAGCATTGTGGGTCTTTGAGTAACTTTGGGTAAACTGTTCAACCGTGGTTTTCATATACATGTGGAGCAAGCCTAAAAGGATTGATGCTTATATTGAATCGTAGGAGTTTCTTGAAAAATATCAACTGAAAACATACAATTTTCAGTCTAGGCTTGTTGTCTCAAATTCCACCCCCACTTCCCCTTTCCACCCAAAATTTGACTATATTTCATTTAGATAATCTCTTGAGACAAACTGATTGAAGTATCTGGGAAAATGGTTAACCCATTAATACCCAATGAATGAACTCTTCTACCTCACATTTGCACAGGTCCATTTTCAATTTAAGGGGTGTCTGGTATATTTTATTTCTGTTAGTTCTTTTGTAGAAACTCTTATGTCAAATTCAAACCATGTAGACCCAGATCAGATGCAGAACTATATGGAATTTGATCAGGGTCTACACTATTTTCCTAGGTCTCTTTGTTGGTGTTCCCACAACCAGCAAATGCAGTTACTGACCAAAAGTATTGTCATCTTACACTAGCTAGGCTAAACTGTTTTAAATTTTTGTAAATATTTGTAGGCAGGTTTATATACATACATTTTTGAATATTTCATCACTTTAGCGCAAAACGTCAAAAAACTCCTTATATATTTTATAAGGGTTATTGACTTTTGTGCTAAGGTAAAAATTTATCAAGCCACATCATTGGGAGGGGTTCCCCACGATAGATGTACTATATTTATCCTTAATATGTCCGAGCAAAGAATGTAGATCAAGTCAAACAGCTCAAACTGCAAACACACACACACACTCACACACACACCCACACACACACACACACACACACACACATTGGTTTGCTGATAGAGTCTAGAATTCCTATTGCTCCTGTAGCCAAATTATAACAGTTTTGATTACTTGGAGTTTAAACAGAAATTCTGGCTCATATAGGCATTCACAGTTCCCATATACCTGAATGACTATCATTCATACAGCCAGAAAATGCACTTATTATTAGAAATGATATAATTTTCTAATTTCTCCACAAAAGCATTATTCTGGGTATTTATGAGAAGAATATTTTTTTTTATATGTTTTCTTTACAAAAACATATGTTGTGGGTACTCTGTAGTAGAAGCACCTTGGAGAAAACATATAGTGTGTTCACTCTTAGAGGTGTTTCAGTTCAATCTATTGAATACCCACAAACATGTTGTGAAGAAATAAGAGAAATTAACTCTTTCCACATAGAGTAACTCTTCATTATAGGAACCTGTCTTTGTAGCACGTTTTCTATACTTTATATAGTAACCCCTAGGAATGATGCCTACTGTATAGGTATAAAATAACAAGTATTATTTATATGGAAGATGTATACTTCATAGCTCCAGATAAGAGTGGGTATCCAGTACTATCCACAAATTATATTTTTTTTTACTTCTCCAAAAAAACATATATTGTTGGTACTCATTAGAAGCATCTCAGCATTTTTCTGATTTTTCCATGAAGTTAGAAGTGCCATGGCAAGATGTTTCTAATGAGTACCCACAACATAAGTTTTTCTTGGAGAAATAAGAAAAATATCAGTACTTTTCAGGGCCCAGTTGTTCAAAGCTAACGACATCGTTAGTTAACGATACGTTAAAATTTATATTGAGTGATACGCAAATATGCTAAAATTTTTTGCTGAAAAAATGTGAGTAGCTTTTGCAGTGCAAAAGCTACTCACAATTTTTCAGCAAAAAATATCAGAATATTGTATATTGAATCTGCTAAAACACTTAACGAAATGACCCTTAACGAGCTTGTTAAGCTAACGACGCTTTGAACAACTGGGCCCAGATGATTAAAAAAACAAACCCACATTATCTTGCTCTATGATACTTTGTGATCAGGAATTCAGATTTATTTCTCACATGTACTAGGGGTCTAAATGATTTTGGGCCTGTTTTACATGAGCTGCGCCATGCAAAAATGTGGGCATATGTAGATAGGGAAGGCCCAGTTCAGCAGGAGCATCCACACAGTCTGATCAGAGCCGTCACTGTCCGATTACAGACTCATTGGATTCTACAGAATGTATGAATGGAGAGTGGATGCTCAGATGATACTTTGCACATGTGTAGGAGATGTGAATCTGCGCATTTTGAGCATGTTCAAAGGCAGCTCAGTATGATTAATAGACAAATATATTCACAAAGTTGTCAGTAGTCAGAAGTAGTTCCTATGACCTATGCCAGGTAGAAGGAACCCATCTTATGATGTGGCTTGGAAACACACATAAACATATATATTTGCTTCATTGAAGGTGAAACACAGCACTAAACGCAACACGGTATGAATTTAACCCCACTTAACAGAATTTTCATAATTTTCTTCTTGTCTAATTAAATAGAAGTGCTTTATCAAATGAAGAAAGGGGCATATGTCATGTGATCAGCTAATTAAGACCCACATTAATCTGTGCATTCTATCTACATGCAATGTATCTGTAGTCAAGAGGAGTATTAATAATCAAGATAATTCTTTTATTCTTAATTCTTCATGGAAACATATTGTGGGTATCCTTGAAAAGTACCTCATTGAGGCACTTCTTTTAAACATTTTTTCAAGGAAAATTTGGAAAACTATCAATACTTTTGGATTGGAAAAAAGACGAACCTTACGTAGGGCAGTCTATTTGATCTCCTATAAATATGGAGTCAGTTGACTTCTATTCAGGCCTCCTAGCAAAACCTATAAAACCTATAATAACCTATAATTTTGTGTCAAACCTATAAAACCTTTATTTTGTTCATAAAACCTATAAAAAGCCTGTATTTTCATGAAAAAACCTGTATTTTTCACTTTTTGACCCTTCTCGCGACTCAACCCTAACTTTTCTTCAAAATGCCCTACCATTTTTTATTTTTTAGTCCCAAAAAAGTGATGAAAACTGTCAAGAAATTGTAAATTTTTTCCTCGCTTACTTTGCTCGCTTGGACTTTGTAAAATTCAGATCAATTTTATCGTAGCAATTGTGATGCAAAAATTCATCAAATGTTTTTTCTTCAGTTTTAAATCTTTATGTGAGTTTGGAGGAACCTTTTTTAACCTATATTTTTTATTGAAAAACCTATAAATAACCTGTATTTTGAGTAAGAAGAACCTATATGAAAACCTATATTTTCAAAGTGGGCCACTAGGAGGCCTGTTCTATTATTACCACATTTAACTCTGAAAGTTTCAATCACAACTACAGCAGACATTTTGATTTTCTTTTTCAAAGCAGACCATTCACATGAAATCTCAAGACTTATTTTCTCAGAAAAAAATTTCTTTTTAGACTGTTGTCTGTTACAAATTTTGCTTGGTGCTTTAAGGGTTAACCCTTGTCCTGCTGAACCCGGATACACCCTGCCTTTGCAAATAGTGTAGATCCAGATCAGTTGGCTTCTGAAGAAGCCAACTGATCTGGATCTGCACTGTTTGTCATTACGTATGTGAATTTGTATCAACAACCTGGATCAAGTAATCTGATTGGCTTAACATTAGAAGTGGGCGTGGTAACTTAATTTATTCAGCATGGCAAGGGTTAAGTTTGAGCAGAAAAAGTACAAAATTAATGCAGTCTGTTTGTAAACATAGTAATAGCCCCAGATAAGAAGGTCTGTTGAGTTTATGGTTTCCTTATTTCTCCACGTCAGCCTACATTATGTGTGCTCATTAGTCATTGTGCTTCTAATGAGTACTTATAACAAGTTTTCATGAAGAAAAATATCAATCTTTTTTTGTTAATTAACTTAGCTCCAGATAAATGTAATAAATATGTGCTCCTAACTTTTTCAGAATGCATATAGCAAAGTCTTCTCACTGTAGATACAAATATAAAACTGGATGAATAATGGCTACATGACATGACACAAGCCCTTTTTAATTTGACCAAGCTCTTCTGTTGTTGACTCATTTCAGTCTCTGCCTTTCTTTATGTTCTGATTTAGGTGCCAAGTAGAAATTAATGTCAGTTCTTGCATGACTTAGAAAACAGGCTTACAGTGAACCCTTCCAGTTAAAAAATACCTTATGACTTATTGAGGGAATTGGATTCACCATTATTCACAAGGGAGACAAGTTTTGTGACTTTCTGTTTTTGTTTTTTTTTCTGTACTGCAAGCCCCTTCTGAGAAGGGGTCTACTCTAAAACAGATGAATTTCTTCCCCATGGGAGCAAATTCTTTCCTTTTAGAGTAGACCCCAAGCTGTGCAAATTCTTCCCTTTTTACAGCTGACCCTTTTTCAGGAGGGGGCAAAACAATTTTAATAGAGTTGTTTCCCCTGACAGTATATCAGTTCTGCTAAATTAACATTATCTAATGAGATAATATAAGGAACAATTGAATCTAAGCACTGGATATAATGAGTATTTACATTTAGATGAATACTTTCTTGTTTCATAATGAAATCTCTTTTAACATATTATATGGATGCAGATACTCCCAAATTAAAGTTTAATATTTCAACACCTTAACTCATTAGCATACTTGTTCCAAAATTTAAACAAGTGCATTTATTTGCCTTATGAGATGTCTTAAAATGTTGTGACGGAATGGCAAACAGTTTAACCCTTGTCCTGCTGAATAAATTAAGATGCCGCGCCCGCTTCTAATTTTCAGCCAATCAGATTGCTTACTCCAGATTGTTGATATAAATTCACATACTGAATGACAAACAGTGCAGATCCAGATCAGTTGGCTTCTACAGAAGCCAACTGATCTGGATCTACACTGTTTGCAAAGGCAGGATATATCCGGGTTTAGCAGGACAAGGGTTAATTAACAATGATCCAGCTGCTCTATAGCACCAATGAGAAAAGTTGAGCTGGTCAGTCACTGTACAACTGAGAGAAATAAAAGATCCTGTTTGCATGTGATAAAGTATATTTTAATTGGATAGGACTCAAGTTTTCTTCCAATGATGATCATGCTAGGTAGTTAGCTTTGCTAGAAAATAGCTAATTTGTAGATAATTGTTACTGGCTGTTTGTTTTTTTAACTTTTTTAATTTTGTTTACAATTTACTGATAAATTAATTTTCCATGGTTTGGTCTTTCTTCTTTGAGACACTGAGCTGCAAGAAACTAATTCAGTTATTACATATAATGACGATCAAATAATGCATGTTGATTTTGAGATTTTATCATTTTTGTATTGTATATACATTGACGCTTGTCAACTTACATGTACATTGTACAGAGCTCCATATAAGGCACTTTTTAAACTGAAAAAGTACAGGGCCCGGTTGTTCAAAGCTAACGATGTCGTTAGTTAACGATTCGTTAAAATTTACATCGAGTGATACGCAAATATGCTGAAATTTTTTGCTGAAAAAATGTGAGTAGCTTTTGCAGTGCAAAAGCTACTCACATTTTTTCAGCAAAAAATATCAGAATATTGTATATTGAATCCGCTAAAACAGTTAACGAAATGACCCTTAACGAGCTCGTTAAGCTAACAACGCTTTGAACAACTGGGCCCTGATTTTTTTCCTTATTTCTCCACAAAAACATTTGTTGTGGTTCTCATTAGAACTGCCTGACTGAGACACTTCTAATGAGTACCAACAGCATATACTGTTTTCGACCTAATTACTGCACATGCTCCTATAAGTGCACAGTCAAGCAATTTAGTAATCTAAAAGATTACAACCAGTGTACTTTTATCTACTTCTTTATAAAAAAACATATGTTGTGGGTACTCTTTGAATTGCCTTGACAAGTCGAGGCAATTCAAATGAGTAGCCACAACATATGCTTCTATAAAGAAAACAGGAAATAATATCTCATAAGCATCATTAAATGCACTCCTCATGAAACCCTCTGTTGAACTTTCTTTAAAGTGTGCCCTTATTAGTTGGATATTTTACTACAGGTTTTCCCAGTGCTTTTGAAAAACCTAAGCGCACAGTGCAAAAATTAGGTCAAATACGGTATTTTCATGTAGAAATGTGAAAAAATTTTGTGGATACACCCTCTTACCCAGAGCTATACATGTACCAGTATATTCATGGAGACTGATGTGGACGAAGACAGAAAACATCTTACCTTGTATAGGCTGCCTACAGTGAAGACCAATAGAAAACTGCACATTCAAGAACGCCAGACAAAAAGTTTAGCCTGTGCCCTTGTGACCTGAAATCCAGATTTAAATCCTTGCTCCAGCCAGAAAATTTACAGACCATTAGTACAACAAAAGCATACTTGATGTGCTCTGGGTTGAATATAAAGTGGACAAGATGGTTGGGATTTGGAGATGAACAGCAACTCTATAAAACAATGTGCTAGGAAGGTCCATGAAAACAAGGCTGTACATTGCATATATAAATATAAACAACACCAATCTGATATGACTGAAACACTGTTGAAAGGGCCATAAAATCAAAACTGCTGCCACCAGGAAAGACGAAATTATGAAATTTCCAACATCAGAAGTGCAAAATCATGGTTTGACATAGAAGTGTTTCACTCTAAGTCTTTGGGGCTAGTCATGAAATAATCCACCCCCATCCCCCTGTGAGTAAACTCTTTTCTTAAGAGAAGTCCACCAGGAAAGACAAACTTCTTTAATTTCCAACATCAGTGCAAAATCATGGTTTGACATAGAAGTAAAAAATCTTTCCTTTAAGAGAAGTTTAATTTTTTTCAAAGTTTTAGATACAGTAAAACACTTATATTTGGTGTGCTTGACAATCTAGGCAAAAACTGCCTTATATCCCACCAATATTCAATTTTTAATACCTGTATGTAGTGTGGCATACATCTGAAAGTATGAATTCATCAAAATTGATATATGCAAACAAGTTCTTCCGCCCTCAAACTGCCAAATTTTTATGCCACAGATAATAATTGTTTTACAGCACTAGGACTAAAACTGTTTTACAGTACAAGGACAAAAACTTCCTATCTTCAAAAGTTGCTACCCTTTGCGAAGTGCAGAAGTGGAGTGGGTTAGGGTAGGGGTTGTTGTGGAGTGAAGATCGTTCTAGTGTATCCATTAAGTTTCTTATCAACAGTGCTTTTAGTCAGTAATTTGGGTTTCGAGGATATTAACAATACCAGGACATTTATCCATTACTTCAAAGTCCAAGAGACAGAAGGCAATGAGATACATTAACCTTGGTCCTGCTGAACCCAGATATGCCGTGCATTTGCAAATAGTCTAGATCCAGATCAGTTAGCTTCTGAAGAAGCCAACTGATCTGGATCTACCCAGTTTGTCATTAAGTATTTGAATTTGTATCAACAACCTTGATCAAGTAATCTGATTTGCTGAAATTTAGAAGTGGGCATGGCTGAAAATTAGAAGTGGGTGTGGCATCTTAATTTATTCAGTGTGGCAAGGGTTAAATAGACATGGAACACTTTAAAGAGGAACAGAAGCATATTATTGGAACACTCAACAGTGAAAATATGTTAATGGAACAACAGCCATTTGAAGAATTTCTCAATGTGTGTATTTTCCTATCTGTAACTGATAAAAAGATGCTTTATCTTACATAATTGTAATTACTGGATATTTGGTGATTTCAACCTGATGTTAATGTACACTTTTGTTTGTATTTGAGTGGTTGGGCCATAAAGGGAAAAAAGCAAAATGTGAGCGGAGGAGTCAGCGTCAGAAAGTGTTCTGGAAAGTAAGTGATGATTGAACTGAGTTAAATGGCAAAATAATGATGCAGCAGTTGGGTTTTAGATGACTCAGGAAATGGCATACATTAGTCATTATTATATGAAATAATGAAAACCTTGGCTGCACCATGCCTTTGCAGGTGATGAGGATATCCACAAAAGACTTTCAGTTTTTATAAAATAGATACTTTCTTGTCTTACTATGCTCATCCTCTTCTGCCCCCTTCTCTTACAGCCCCACAGATATTTAACATAAAATTTATATCTGTCAGTCTCCAGTTGGTATTTATGGACTTTCCATTTTTAGCTCGCCTGTACGAAGTACAAGGAGAGCTATTGTAGTCACCCCGGTCGTCCGCATTTGCGTTTGCGTTTGCTTTTGCGTTTGCGTTTGCATTTGCGTTTGCGTTCCAGTTCCCGTCACACTGCGTTAAAGTTTTTCAAATGCTTATATCTCAACAGTCACTCCTCACAGAGGCATCAAATTTGGAACTTAGGTACCTTGGAGGTTCATGCCCCTGGGTGGGGCTAGGGGTCAGAATCTAGGACACCTTTGTAATACTGTGTTAAAGTTTTTCAAATTCTTATATCTTGACTTTCACTCCTCATAGAGCATTCATATTTAGAATTTGGGTACCTGGAGGAGTCTTCTGAGATTCCAAAAGAACATACCCCTGGGTTCATACCTCAGGGTGGGCCTTGGAGTGGGGCTAGGGGTCAAAATCTAGGACACATTTGTAAAATCTTATATGCCTACAGGTTATAGACACAACTGGTTATACATCAGCTAACTATGTGACTTCGGTTTAAGTGTAAGAGAGTGAAGGTCATGGTGACCTACATTTTACGGTCCAGGTCACCTAGATTTCACGGTCCAGTGATTTTGCCTTATATCTTGAATACTATTTGTTGGATAAATGTCACACCTGGGATATTACTTCCATGTGACCCAATGAATGACCACTTACTATATCTAGGTCATTGTGACCTATATTTCATGGTTCAGTGATTTTGCCTTATATCTTGAATACTATTTGTTGGATAAATGTCACTTCTGGGATATTAGTTCCTTGTGACCCGATTATTGACGTCAAAATATATCTCTGTTGGTGTGACCTATATTTCATGGTTCAGTGATTTTGCCTTATATCTTGAATACTATTTGTTGGATAAATGTCACACCTTGGATATTAGTTCCATGTGACCCAATGAATGACCACTTACTATATCTAGGTCATTGTGACCTATATTTCATGCTTCAGTGATTTTGCCTTTTATTTTTATTACTATTTCATGGAGAATTGTCATACCTGGATTATTATATCTATGTGACAAAATGATTTACATACAAATACATCTAGGTCAGTGTGACCTATATTATATGGCTTAATGATAAAAATGTTACAATATAAAATGTACCCAGCAGGCGAGCTACGCTGTCCTATGACAGCTCTTGTTCATGTTAACCCTAGTCCTGCTGAACCTGGATATACCCTGCCTTTGCAAACAGTGTAGATCCAGATCAGTTGGCTTCTGAAGAAGCCAACTGATCTGGATCTGCACTGTTTGCCATTAAGTACGTATTTGAATTTATATCAGCAACCTGGATCAAGTAATCTGATTGGCTGAAAATTAGAAGTGGGCATGGCATCTTAATTTATTCAGCATGACAAGGGCTAACTTTACAGTTGTCATGATATCTCAACCTGGGCCCAATTGTTCCAAACATTTTTAACCTAGCAGAATCAATTTCTACAGTTTATATTTTATTAAAAATAAAAATACAGTGGCAATCTTTTGTTTAAAGGAAAAGTTTTGAGGAACCCGAATGTTTTCTTTTTCATCCAAAACAAAATCAGGGTGTTTAAAGTTTTTCTACTTGTATACTCAATATTACGCATTGTTAAGGTATTTATCCTACTGGTTTATATTGTATCAGGTAAACTTAACAGACAGATTGCTTATTTTGCCATGATTTAACTCAGTTCAAACATATTATGGACACTGTACAAGGGAAATTGTTGCTGTAAATTTTAACTTTCTTTGAAAATAGCAACTGTTTTCCTGATTCAGTATGCATGGTTCCATTTATAATTTGTAAATCAGAAGCAATTATGCCACTTTTTTTTAAATGCATATTATATGCTTTGCATGACTATTAGTGGGCATTGTATATTTCATAATATTTTCTTGAGAACTGCTTTAAAATGTTTATATCACAGGAATGTTCCTTTTGCATTTGCACAAGTCAGTTTTTTTTGTGTGTGTGTTCTTTGATAAGAAGACACATAATCACATTAGAAGTGACATTAGATAGACTATTGATCTGCATGTTTGTTCAGATGATGAAAGAAAAGGTGAATTAGAAAAGTGTAGCTGTCTGTTCAGATAGAAATTTCAATGTTATATTATGCATTGGATTAGAGCTGTTTTAACAAATAAAGGAATGTTGAGAAACCACTGTATTTACTCTAAATAATAGGACATCATATTTCCCTAACATACTAATCCATGAATGTGAACGAGTCTGTTTTACTATGGTAAATGTCCTAAAATTTCGAACACTTTATTCCTTACATTTTTTTGCCTAAATTTTGCTTTTTATGCAGTTATTATTTAAAATACTTAGTGAAAAGGCAAACAGTGTAGACCCTGATCAAACTGCTAATTCAGGAGCAGTCTGATCTGGGTCTGCACCGTTTGCATATTCCATTTTATTGGCAACTTTGGTGTACAAAATTTTAGGACATTTACTGTACCTTTTGATGTACCTAAAAGCTGCTGAATGAGCGGCAAACAGTATACCGTATTCGACCTAATTACCACACTGTGCGCTTAGGTTTTTCAAAATTACTGGGAACACTCAGATGTGATAAAAAAGTACCTATACCTATTAAGGATACACTATAAAAAGATCAGAAAAGGACTTGTTTGATGATGATTATGCCATTTTTTTTTTCTGATTTTCTTTTTAAAGGTATATGTTGTGGGTACTCATTTGAATTGCATCGACAAGTCGATGCAATTCAAATGAGAACCCACAACATATGCCTATATAAAAAAGTAAATAAAAAGTACACTGGCTGTAATAAGACTACAGAATTTCATGAGTGTGCCCTTATAGGGGTATGTGCAGTAATTAGATCGAATACGGTAGGCCCTGTTTCACATTTCTGTGGCATCTGATCTTGCTCAGGCCTGTCTGTTCCAATACTTAAGGTAATAAGCGGTTTTATTTATTGAGGTACAACTGACAATGCTTGAAATGAACTATCTGTTTGAGTCCTGGCATTACAGTTGGTGGATGAGACCAATATTGACTGATGATATATACATCAATATAAGCTTCAAGGAAAACATTCATCAAATGGTTAATATACGTGAAAACTATAAAGCCTTTCAACCTGAGCACTTTGGTGAAATTTTTTATCCAAGTTGGTTGAGAAATAAAGCTTTTGGGATTTGAAGATTTGGAAAATGCTGTCATAGAAGCTGCCCTTTCTCGATTTTGTGACATACCAACAACCTAATTAACCTAATTTACAGCAACATTTTCCTGCTGTCTACGTGTATGTGTTCCTGTGCATATACACTATCCATTAGTTCATGTAAGCATTAAACATGTATTCCTGTAAATAGGAAGATTTTTGTTTCTTCAACAATGAATACTCAAAATGCAGACACCCATGCTCCAAGTTACAGAATTTTTTACACTTTCAGTAGCTTTCTTATTATTTAGTTGCATAGGAGAATGCAATTATTGAAAGATATTTTTATACATGTGTACTAAGTAACTGAGTTAACAAAGGACTTGTAAAGGAGAAGTACATGTATTTGATGATAATTCTGAGATAATTATCTTCAATTCTCCATAAAAACATATATCATGGTTACTTATTAGAAGTGCCTTGCTAAGGCACTACCATTGAGTACCCACATATATTTTTATAGAGCAATAGAAAAATTATCCCAGAATTACCGCCAAGTATTCCTCTGAAACAATTTTTACGCCCCGCCACCAAAAAGTGGTGGGGTATTGTGTTATACCCTCTGAAATTTTGAGTGTCTGTCCGTCCGTACGTCCATCAGCGCCCCCACCATTCTTCTGCCCCCAACTCCTCCTACAGTTTTAGGCCAATCCTTTTCAAACTTTACAGGCGCTTTTAGGATGGTCTGAAGATATGCATATTGTTTTTTCAGAATCCTGAATTTATTTTTTATTGCATTTTTTTCATTTTTAACTTAGACTTTTTTCGAGCCCTAATACCACAGAAATGTATAGGGAGTATGTACCTTCTGCCCGCAACTCCTCCTACTTTTTTAGGCCAATCCTTTTCAAACTTTACAGGTGCTTTAAGGATGGTCTGAAGATATGCATATTGTTTTTTCAGAATCCTGAAATTATTTTTTATTACATTTTTTGCATTTTTAACTTAGACTTTTTTCGAGCCCTAATATTACAGAAATGTATAGGGAGTATGTACCTTGTATGCGCAACTCCTCCTACATTTTCAGGCCGATCCTTTTGAAACTTTACACACGCTTTTAGGATGGTCTGAAGATATGCATATTGTTTTTTCAGAATCCTGAAATTATTTTTTATCACTTTTTATTGCATTTTTAACTTAGACCTTTTGGTCTTTTTTTTGTTTTTTTTTTTGAGTTATGAAATAACTGTGTATTGCTTCTCTTCATGTTTAACTTAGATTGTTTTCAGCCCTTATACTACAGAAGTGCATAGGGAATATGTCCCTGTGTGCATGGCTTGCAGTTTTATTTGGTTATGAAGTCCTGCTTGCACAAGTGCACTTACATACAGTTAACCCTCTTTATACCAACACTCGATACAACGACAGAATTTGTTATAATTTTTTTTGACTGTCACAAAACCTTCACTTACGAGCTAACAATTAGTCACAAATTATGCAAGAATATTGTATTTAATACTTTAAAGAAACATATGTTTTTGCTATTTAATAGAATTGCCTCAGTGAGGCAATTCTAACAAATATCCAAAACATATGTTCTATGAGGAAATAAGAACAAAACAAGACCTTTCTTACATATCAATCTGCTCATTAAATATTCTGTACAACAGCAAATTCATTTTAATGGCAATGTCTTTGGGAACAAATGCTGTTGTTGTAACGAGGGTTCATTGTATTAGAAGAATCATGTGGAATGTAAAAATGCGAAAGTACCATACCATATTTACCTGAAGTATTCAGACACCTCAACTCCTTAACATACTTGTCCTAAAATTTGAACAAGTACAATTTACTACCTGATGTTGTGTCTAAAAATTGCTGGATGAGTGGCAAACAGTGTAGACCCTGATGAGATGCCGCATGATGCGGCATCTCATCTGGGTCTACATTGTTTGCTGAGGCGTGTCTGTCCATTTATTCATACAGTAAATACAGTAACTTATGGATAGCACTTTTCAGCATGATATTTTCGTAGCTGTTTAATTCTTACACATATCACTACTATATTTACCCCAAAGTTTCAGACACAGCAAGTTCTTACCATACTTCTCCTAAAATTTTATCACTTTTTGACACATCCGTTTTACTATTTATTGATTTGTCTGAACATTGTTGGGTGAGTAGCAAACAGTGTAGACTCTGGTCAGATATCATACGTTGTGACATCTGATCTGGGTCTACACAGTTTGCTCAGGCCCATTTATCTGAATAATTGGGGTAAATACAGTGAATTGCCCTTTTAGGGACAAGAGACCTTGGAAGATGCTATAGCATATTGGATGGTGAGATACACAAGAACTTAAAAGTTACGGTTGTTAAGAATGTTTCCAGTTTCTTTGTTGCACATATTACTTTATTGCTCTGCATGCTGGGTACAAATTTCTGCAGACGACATTTAGAAATGTTTTTTTTTTTTTTTTTTTTCCTGCTTTTCCCCAGTAATTTAATAGGCTTTGAAATGTCTTACAAATTGTCTCCTGAGAAATCAATTTGCATCATCACGAAAACATACCTATATAAATTTGACCCCCTGAAGCCCCACTTTTATATAGTAGATCTGGGGTTTGCAGGGGTATACATTATTTTTCTTATTTCTGCTCAAATCATAGATTGTGGGTACTCATTAGAACCGCCTCACTGAGGCAGTTCTAACGAGTACCCATGATCTATGTTTTGAGCAGAAATTTGAAAATATCAGAGGTTTTTGTCTGAAATTTTTCAGATTTTTTGGAGGTGAAATTTTCTACATATTTGCATAGGCGTGTTTTCGTAATGTGAAATACCAAAGCCTATTTTCTTGGGAAAATGGGAAAAAAATAGGCTGTGATAATTCATGCAAATTGTCTCTTAAGGGCAGTTTGCATGAAATATCAAAGTCTATTTCCTGTGAAAAATATTTCAAAATGTTGTCTACTGAATTTAACCAGGGAGTGGTAAAGGTTAATTCATGTATTTAAACTGTTGATGTATTTGCTGACTTAATATACAAGCGGACCAAGTTGACTTACAGATCGCTTTGATCTTTTCATTTACTATTCATTGGGCTGTCCTTTGCCATATTTAAGCAGGACAGTTACAAATTCTGCATTCCACATGAGACAGCTATTCCCTCACTTCTACTTGTAACACCCAGTTACACAGTAAACATATACATGTACCTATAAATGTTATAACCAAAAGTTCAAAGTGACAGATCAGTTTGGTTGAACTATACTGTTGGATTTTGTTGAGCTTGTTAGAGTTAGTTGATATTTTTTATCTATTGTTTCTTTCTTCACCTCTTTTTAGCTCACCTGAGCTCTGCTCAGGATGAGCTATTGTGATCACTTTTCGCCCTCCGTGCGTCCGTCCGTGCGTCCGTCCGTTAACATTTTCAAACGACTTCTCCTCTGAAACCGCTGAGCCAATTTTGCTCAAATTTCATATTGAGCCTCCTTAGGATGGGGGAACGAAAAGTTGCTAAAATGGTCGCGGTCCGTTGACCAAGATGGCCGCCACGCCCATATATGGTAAAAACCTTTAAAAATCTTCTCCTCCAGAACCGAGAATGCCTTGGGGCTGAACTTTTGCAGGAATCATCGGGGACGGGAGGTCAACCAAAATTGCTAAAAGAATTGTCGTACGTTGATGTTTGACCTTTCTACGGCAAGGTCAAGTTTGCTTCCCTATGCATTTGTATGGGAAAAACCTTTAAAGATCTTCTTTTCCAAAACCCAGCATGCCTTATGGCTGAATCTTTGCATATATCTGTGGGAACAGGAGAGCTACCAAATTTGCTAAAATAATGGTGGTACATTGACATTTGACCTTTTTACGGTAAGGTCAATTTTGCTTCCTTATGCATTTGTATGGGAAAAATGTTCAGAATTTCAAACAACTTCTCCTCTGGAGCCTCTGGGCCAATTTTGCTCAAATTTCATATGGAGCCTCCTTAGGGTGGGGGAACAGAAAATTGCTAAAATGGACGCGGTCCGTTGACCAAGATGGCCGCCACGCCCATATATGGTAAAAACCTTTAAAAATCTTCTTCTTCAGAACCGAGAATGCCTTGGGGCTGAACCTTTGCAGGAATCATCGGGGACGGGAGGTCTACCAACATTGCTAAAAGAATTGTCGTATGTTGACATTTGACCTTTTTACGGCAAGGTCAAGTTTGCTTCCCTGTGCATTTGTATGGGAAAAACCTTTAAAAATCTTATTCTCCAAAACCGAGCATGCCTTATGGCTGAATCTTTGCATATATCTTCGGGAACAGGAGGGCTACCAAAATTGCTTAAATAATGGTCGTACATTGACATTTGACCTTTTTACGTTAAGGTCAATTTTGCTTCCTTATGCATTTGTATGGGAAAAATGTTCAGAATTTCAAACAACTTCTCCTCTGGAGCCTCTGGGCCAATTTTGCTCAAATTTCATATGGAGCCTCCTTAGGTAGGGGGAACAAAAGATAGCTAAAATGGTCACGGTTAGTTGACCAAGATGGGCGCCATGCCCATATATGGTAAAAACCTTTATAAATCTTCTTCTCTAGAACCGAGGATGCTTTGGGGCTGAATGTTTGCATAAATCATCGGGGACAGGGGGTCTACCAAAGTTGCTAAAATAATGGTCATACATTGACATTTAACCTTTTTATGGCAAGGTCAAGTTGCTTCCTTATGCATTTGCATGGGAAAAAACATTTAAAAACCTTAATCTCCAAAACCGAGGATGGCTTGTGGCTGAATCTTTGCATATATCATCTGGAACAGGCAATCTACTGAAGTTGCTAAAATAATTGTCATACATTGACATTTAACCTTTTTACGGCGAGGTCAAGTTTGCTTCTGTATGCATTTGTATGGGCCCCATACATTTGTATGGAAAAAATGTTGATAATTTCAAATGGCTTTTCCTCAGACGCCTCCGGGCCAGTGTTGCTCAAATTTCATGCGGAGCCTCCGTGGGCAGGAGAATGAAAGATTGCTAAAATGGGTATGGTCCATTGATCAAAATGGCTGCCATACCCATATATGGTAAAAACCTTTAAAAATCCTCTTCTCCATAACCAAATATGCCGTGGGTCCTAATCTTTGCACAAATTACGGGGGACAGGAGATCTACCAAAATTGCTCAAATGATGGTTCTATGTTGACATTTTACCTTTTTGCCTCCAAGGTCAAATTTGCTTCCCTATTTGTGTGGGCCCTATACATTTATATTGAAAGTATCGAAGTGACTTGTAGATCAGCAGTAGTTAAAATTGTTCTGATTGGAAATCTAAGATGGCCATCATCTGGTTTACATTTATAATATTTCCCTGCCACTGTGCTGTTTACATGTTCTTCAGAAACCACTTAGCCAATTTCCACCAAATTTCACATTGATCCTTCTGTTGAAATTCAGAAACCACTTAGCCGATTTCCACCAAATTTCACATTGATCCTTCTGTTGAAATGTGTTTGATAGTTTATTCAAATGATCATGCTCCATTGACTGTCAGGCTCATATATTCTTCTTCAAAACTAAGAACTGTTCAAATGATGATATTTTCATTAGTTGCGATGATAGGACTGGCAAAATGTTGCATAACATCTGCATGTCTGCAGTGGCTATGTCACTCGGGTGAGCGAATCGTGGCCCGTGGGCCTCTTGTTTCTTTTGCTGTTATTTTCATTTTTCCACAGTTAAAATAATCATTATTTTAATCGTGTGATATTGCATTAAGGGGACTTAATACATTTGGCAAATTTCTCACGATTTTTTACAAGGTAGACAACTTTTGTAACAACTTGTTTGCTTATTTGTTGTTTTTTTTTGCACACAAAGCTCCTTCTGAAAAGTGGTCCACTTTAAAAGGAAAGAATTCTTTCATTTTTAAGTAAACCTCTTTTCAGAAGAGAGGCAAAAAAATTTTTGATAGAGTTATCTCCCTTGAAAATATATCATACATGGTCATAACTGGAACTCTGACTGATTAGAAATTGCCTTGTGGTTCAGAAGTAGATGGTTAAAAAAGCCATCTAAACAATCATAAATGGTGTTCAGGAGGCTTTATTTTTTTCCAGACTAGCTAAAAGTTTAGTGCTTTATTGATTCAGCTTTCTAATTTAGTCTTCTTTGAAATGTTCGGAATACAGAATATGTAAATGTGGTACTTGTCTTTATTACATTAATTGCATTTGTTGTGTGTAAAACTACCGTTTTTTCACCCCATTTATCTCCAGACTTACTTGAATATATATTGGCATTCTTCTGACAGTAGTTGCCGAGTTGTGGTCAAAGGTCATCTTTCTGCTTTTCTTCAGTGAAAGTATATACTTGTACCAGTAAAATTTGTGACATAATGTTTTTGATTTTACATTGTTTATTTCTGGGTCATAAGAAGTTTAAAATTACAATGAACAATGTACTATTATTAGCCATCATGTGAGGTTTTATTATGTCCAGCAACTTAACCCTTGTCCTGCTGAATAAATTAAGATGCCATGCCCACTTCTAGTTTTCAGCCAATCAGATTACTTGATTCGAATTGTTAATATAAATTCACATACTTAATAGCAAACAGTGCAGATCCAGATCAGTTGGCTTCTTCAGAAGCCAACTGATCTGGGTCTCCACTGTTTGCAAAGGCAGGGTATATCTGGGTTCAGCAGGACAAGGGTTAAGGGGAGAAGGACATATTGTTTTTGGCGTGGATCCCATCAGAGTTGGCGCGGTACACTCTTTTCTGCACAATATTGCATGAACCAGTAAGCAGATTCTTACCACTTTTGCGTTGATATATCATTGGGACTAGATGATGAACTGATTAGGTATTTTTTGGCCACCTTGGCCGAATTTTCAAGGTCACTACTGGACTGAAACTATCAAATTTAAGTAGTAGTACACTTGAACTACAAAAAATTGATGGATGGACATTTGTCATCTGAAAACACTTATTGTTTCATTTCACTAAAAGATTAAAATTATATATTATCTCTATTGTAATATTTCAATGACAAGTGACAGTGATTATATGTTATGGTATGGAAATAATGATACAGAACTGGTACACTGTACCTAAATAATATATTTCCTCTAGGGCCCTACCCACAGATTAGAAATTCACACGCCTCGAGATGGTCTTAGAATGAGTGATTTGTCAACAGATGAAGAAGATCAAGTCCTTGGACAAATGAAGGGATATGAGCATAAAATAGACAATCTAATGAATGAAGTTGGCACACTTAAAAATGAGGTATTGAATGATCAATGTATTCCAATCCACAGTCTTGTTATATTCTGTAGATGGTGATATATGTATTTTGTAGTATTACATGCAGATGGGTTTAAACTTTGTATTGTTTTTTTAAACCCTTAAAGCACTAATCACATCTTCTGCTGATGACATTTTGATTTTTTTTTTTTTTCAGAGAAAATAAGGTATGCCATTCCATGTTGATCATCTGCTAGGCAGATGATTCCAGTGAAATGCCAACCAGTCTTATTTTCTCTGAAAAATAATAAAAAAAATGTAGAATGTTGTCTGCTTCAATTTTGCTTAGCACTTTAAGGGTTAATGCTATTTGTGGGATTTTAACTAGATAAATAATTTGGAAATTGAATTTGTCCTAATTAAATAGGTACAAATGGTAAGGTTAACTTTTCTTAGAGTTTTCCTTCAAATTGCATGCTTAATCAGCAACCTTAGTGGTTGACAGGTTTGAACAAGTCAGGCAGTAGTGGTCTCTCAAAGAGATAGCTTTGGTTGAGCATTATAACAGTAGTATTATAAATGGTTGCTTTAAACAGCAAATATATTACAGGTATTAGTGCAGGCAACCCATTTTATACTGACACTTGAAACTTCAACAAATTCCTTATAATGACAGTTTGATTGGCACCAAACCTCCGCTCAAGAGATCACAGATAATCAGAAATTATTAAAAAATATTGTATTTAATTCTTCACGAAAAAATATCTTTTGAATGTGTTTTAGAATCACCTGGCCACGGCAAGTCTAAGTTAAATATCCAAAATATATATTCTATAAGGAATAAGAAAACAAACAAACAAACAAACTTCTGCTGTGTGTAATGATGCTCTATAATGGCAAATTCATTTTAATGGCAAAAGCTTTGGGAACAAATGCTGTCATTGTAATGAGTCGACTGTACTGTTGAACATCTATACATGTATTGCCGCCTCAAATAAAATATGTTTAACAATGTGTACAGAGCTGCAGATAAGGTGCTTTTTTTAAAGTAATCACATTTTTCTAATTTTTCCATGAAAACATATGTTGTGGTACTCATTAGAAGCACCCTCGATGAGGCACTTCTAATGAGTACCCACAACATATGTTTTTATGGAGAAATAAGAAATATTTTCCTGGTATTTCCTCTTATCCGTAGCTGTGATCTATTATATTTATACTCTGTGCTTTGAAATGTGAAAAAGAAACATGCTAATCGGAAAAGAATACATTTAATCCGTGAAATTGGGACTGGGAATGTTAGTTTGTAAAAGTGCAGTAGTTTAATTAGTTCAGTTTGCTTATGGCTTTCTTGTAGAATCCTCTTCATCTCTGTCTTTTTCTGACACCTTTTGATTTTTGGTTTGTTTTTCGTGAATAACTCATATTCACTCTCTGATTTTGTTTGATTTCTAACATTCACCATCACTTCCTTAAAAAGTTAATGTACTGTCATACTGCCGCAATGCCAGTAATGTTTATTGGATGATAATGTTTCCAAATGTATTATTCCATATGACAGAGGATTTGTTATATTATGACTTCTGACAAATTTTTGGATAATTTTCTCCAATTCTCCATAAAACATATATTGTGGGGACTCAGTAGAAGCACCTTTAGTGAGATGCTTCTAATGAGCCCTCACAACATATGTTTACATGGAGAAATCAGAAGCTTATCCCAGAATTGTCACCAAATACTCATTCATAACAAGTCTTCTGATGTGAACATATAAATTACAATACCTGTACTAGGTATATCATGCATCATAAAAATGTAGTATTCAGATTTTTGTTATTTTTGAAATAAAATATCTTGTGGGTACTCATTTAATTGCCTCAGTTAATTTTTTGTTAGTTTTGCACTAGAATATATCTAGTGAATAGTCACAAGAATTAATTGCTTCACCAACACTGAGACAGTCCAGTGAGTACCCATGATGTATATTTTGGTGCAAAATTGACAAAAGTATCCTGAATTTTCACCAGTAATCATCATATCGGAATCTATAAAATATCAGCTAGGTCAGTGTGTGCAATCTTCAGAATTTTACAGGTTTGATTGCAAATCATACACAAACTTTTCAGTGTGATGTATCCATAACAGTAACTTTTAAATTTCAAAAAAAATGATGGCTTAATTGTTACATGTTTATAATATAAAGCGCAAAGGTAATTTTTTTATGGCAGTGGATTTAGTATTTTGAAGATAAAGAATTTGTGATATTCATAATGATTTTCATTCTTAATTACTCTTGTCTCGCTGAACCCAGATACCAAAGCCTTTGCAAACAGTCTAGATCCAGATCAGTTGGCTTCTGAAGAAGCCAACTGATATGGATCTGCACTGTTTGTCATTCAGTCTGTGTAGTTACATCAACAACCTGGATCAAGTAATCTGGGTGGCTGAAAATTGGAAGTGGGTGTGGCATCTTTATTTATTCAGCATGACAAGGAAGTGAGTGTGGCATCTTTATTTATTCGGCATGACAAGGAAGTGGGTGTGGCATCTTTATTTATTCAGCATGACAAGGGTTAAAGTTCCAATCACAGCAGTGGCAGATGATATCTTGATGCAGCATATACTAGAACTTTATTTTAGAACAAATTTGTCTTTGTTTTAGGTGGAACTTCAGAAAACTTTGCGAGACTCTCAGAGAAAAGAAGAGGAATTGAATGCTTCTCGACAGGTGTTAGAAGAACAGGAACAAGAAATACTTGAATACAGAGATGAACTATCTCAGACCGAGAGAGAAAACCGGCTGCTTAGGAAGAGTATGGATATGCTGAAAGATGAGGCAGAAGCTACTAGGTCAGTACCATATGAGCCACATTGCTAGAAAATGGCTCTTCGGGTTCTCCATTGAATCAGTCTTTCAGTGGGCATGCCCGGCTGCTGAATCCTTTGGTCCCTGAGTTTCTGAAGTGAATTTTCATTCTTGAATTAGGACGTCCACTGACACAAACAGGGGTTTCAGTCTAAAACAAGAAGCAGAATTGCACAAAGCAGATCCTGATGAGATGGCTCATTACCAGCTGTCTCATATGGATCTACATTGTTTGCATGGGTATTGGATTTGGTCTACTAGACAGAGGATTAAATGAATTGACTGCATGAAGCCATTTTCTGATGTAGTTTAGGTCTCTTACACTCAGATTGAAACTCTGGAAGACCCAGTTGTTCAAAGCATTGTTAGCTTAACGAGCTCCTTAGTGGTCAGAATGTTACCTGTTCTGGTAAGTACAATGTGTAATTCACAGGAATTTTTGCTAAAAAAATGTGAGAAGCTGTTGCAAATGGAAAGCTACTCACATTTTTTCAGCCAGAATATTAACATAGGTTTTAACGATACGTTAACTAATGACATCTTTAGTATTGAACAACTGGGCCCTGATGTTTTCAAGAAAACAGTACTACTGTATTTAACCTAAGTATTGGGAAACTTTAACTCTTTACAATACTTGTCCTAAAATTTGAACAAGTCCACTACCCATTGATGTCTAAAATATTGCTGGAGGGGGTGCAAACAGTGTAGATCCTGATCAGACATTGCATTCTGCGGTGTACCAGCATATGATCTGGATCTGCACTGTTTGCTCTGGCCTGTCTGTACCAAAACTTGGGGTTATTACGATATTACACTACCAGAAAAGTATACAATAAATCAAATATTGAAAGGGTTTACTTGCTATGATAAATCTGTCATGCAGAAGTATGGATAATTAGGTAAAAAAAAAAAAAGAACTTGTTCATTTGGAACTCTTTTTTTTTACCCAATTACCACTTCCCTTCATGACAGATTTTTCATATCAGTCAAACACTGTTGATTATTCTCTGTTTATAAATTAAGGAGATATACTCTTGATTTTAAGGGGAACTTTGGTCAGAATACAAAGTGGATAAATGAAATGTAAATGACATTTTGAATTTTACAGGATTGAGGCAGACATTTTAAATCGAGAGCGTGAGAAACTAATGAAGAAGTTAATAGAAGTGGAGATGGATGGGCAGGCTGCTGGTAAACAAGCTTCTGAACTCCGGGATCTTATCCGAAAATTCAGAAATGTGAGTTCCATTAACAACAGTAATAAATGGTATCAGGGTTCAAATTTAACTTTTTTGACAGCTTGCTAAAATTAGCAAGTGGAATTATTTTTTACTTGCTAAACCTTTCAGCCAACTTGCTTTTTCACACTTATAAACACTGATAAGTGTGGCTTTAAACCTTAGCACTCTGGCTAAAAATTTCGGCAGACATTTTAAAATATTTTTCTTATTTTTCCCAGAAAACAGGTTTTGACATTACATGCAAATTGTCTCCTATGGAGACAATTTGCATGTAATGTCAAAACCTGTTTTCTCGGAAAAATAAGAAAAATATCATTATTGCTTTTGGAAAAGAAATTGCAAAACTTCAGCAACAATGCATCAGGTTCTGCCAATTAAAGAGAATCTTTCCAACTTGCTAGAATTAGCAAGTGATGGAAATTGCAGCTTGCTTTTTGAGGAAATTAACCAGCATTTAGCAAGTTAGCAAGTGCTAAAATTGATCCATGGGTATACACATAAACCCATAACTAGAGACAGTTTGAAAATAAAGTATGAGAGACATTAATAAAGAACCAGGCAAATATAATGTCTTTACACTTAGCAATGCAGGGTAAAAATTTCAACAGATGACATTTTAAAACGTTCTTATTGTTTTTTTCCCAGAAAATAGGTTTTGCCATTTCATACAAATTGTCTCCTAAGGAGACAATTTGCATGAAGTGTCAAAGCCTATTTTCAGGGAAAAATAAGACGAATATCTTGAGTTTATCGTCTGCTGAATTAGCCAAGAGAGTGGTAAAGGTTAATCCTAGACTGAATGGAACAAGATTTTGGTAAAATAAAGGAACAATATATTATAATCATGAAAGCATGATTAAAAAATGTAGCAGATGTCATTATTGATTAGTTTTATAATTTTTTCCAAAGAAATGAGGCTAGATATTCCATGTAAAAGCTGGATAATTCCACAAATTTTGACCATTTCCTTTGTAAATTACTGAAATCATAATACCTCCAGTCATATAGGATGAGTGAAAATTTTAAGAATTTTCAGGCTCTGGTTAGGCAGATGATTCACATGAAATATCAAGCCTTATTTTCTTGGGGAAAAAAGTCATCAACTGCTGCCTTGACTGGCACTTTAAGGGTTAAACAAGTACGAAAAATGATTTCTGGAAATCCAGAAGAACTACTGAATAACAGTTATTTTAGCATCATCACTTGGATAAGCAGGGTAAATTTTGCTTAGTAGTATGTCACATGCAACAGTCTGATTTGAATCTATGCAGATTGTATATGCCATAAGCCACATGTTTGTGCTCTTAAAAAAAATCAGATGTTTTTGTTTAGAAGATGATCTACTTATTAAATGTACAGCCAAACCTGTCTTAGGGCCACCTGTATTAAGCAGTAACCTATTAAAAGCCAGTATTCCAGGCCCCATAAACAGAAATTATGTGTAAATTTACCTATATTAAGCAAGCACCTGTTGTAAGCAACCACTTTTTATGCCCTGCCACAAAAAGTGGCAAGGGTGTTATGTTATACTGTCCGAAATTTTGTATGTCCATCCATCTGTCTGATCCCACGAATGGGGGGTACTTGCCATTTATTCGGTGAGTGTCCAAAGTAACTATTGAAAATAGCCATTTCTCTTATGTACTGTTGTCTGCTCTGTAAGTTGAAAACCGTTCCAGATATTTTGATGAAACTTCACACAAATATAAAGCATCATAACACAAAGTGCAGAACACAAAAAGGTTACTCTGGTTAACCTACTTTTGGAGTTGTGGCCCTTTGAACTTTGAAAATAGTGATTTCTGTAAATTTGAGTCCACTCTGTAACTTTTCTTGAAAAACTTCATGCAAATGTATATCACCATGATACAATTTGCAAAACACAAGAACCATAACTCTGACTTACCTGCTTTGAGTTTTGGACCTTTGAACATAGTCAATAGTGATCCAAATCATAAGTCATGTGCTCTTTCTATAATTTGAAAACAGTTTCAGAGATTTTTTTGAAGCCTTGCAAAAATATAAAGGGACAAAACATGTGGAACACATATTATTTTTGACAGAGTTATGGCACTTGCTTGATGTAAATGCAGTGGCGGGGCATAGTGCAGTGCTTGCAGCGCTTTTATTGGCTTTCTTTTAGGTGCTTACTTAACACGTGTTTGACTGTAATTTTAAATTTTAGGACTCAAGAGTATCAGCTGGTGATAGTGCCAGGCTGGCCAAACACAAAGACATGCTACTAGAAAAGCTTGCCGACTTTGAAGCAACAAATCGTACTCTACGAAGATTGCTTCGAGAGCAACACAAACAAGAAGCTGCATCAATTAGATTAAGTGAGCAGAGAGATGTGCTCATTAAGAAGCTTGCTGATACAGATATTTCTAATGAGGTCAGTATCCCAGAAGATTGTTAATACCATGTTACCCTAAATATTATCTAGAGAACATGCCTTAGTAAATAGTGTAGACCCAGATCAAACTTCTAAGGAGCAGGGGAAACAAAAAGTGCAGTCACTAATCCAAATGCTCCAAAAGCCAGAAATTTTAGGCACAACATCACCATGTCCTGAGTTTATAAAACTTTTATCATGCTCAACTAAGCTAAGCATGAAATTTCCTCTGCAAATAAATATGAAAATGCCTACACTAGTTGGCATTTTCATATTTATTAGCAGAGAAATTTTCATGCTCAGCTATGTTTAGCAAGAAAGAATTTGCAATTATCAGTAATTTGAGATCTATTAGCAGGATAATGAAAAAAGTTTTATAACCTCGGAGCCAGATTCAGATATTCCAAATTTGGGACAGTTATAGTAAGGAGTTTAGATGTCCTATATTTAGGGTAATGATGGTAATGTAACTTGTGAAAAAGGGCTAATTAAAATATCCCAGCCAGGATTGAACCCAGACTACTTGGTGTGACAGGATAAAACTCTGTGGCATCACTAAAAGCTGGCTTGTACTGCAAAGATAGTTCGTGACAGTACAAGTGTGTCATATACCTAACATTACTACAGTTATAGCCATTTGCTGGTTCCTCATGGTTAAAGAAGAAAAATAGTAATTTGACCAATCTCTTATCTAAATGTTACAAGTTGTCTTCTGTTTCGATGTCTTAACAATTTAAATGGTGAAAGCGTACATATTTCGTAGAATGTTTTGTGTCATCAAATTTTATTGCTTTGTTATTAGCTCACCTGAAGCTTTGCTCCAGGTCAGCTTATGCCATGGCCTGTCGTCCGTCCATCCGTTGTTAAATTTTCACATTTTCGACATCTCCTTCAGAATCATAAGTTAGATTGAGCTGAAACTTGGTAGGAGGCATTGGGCTATCCAAGATGGCTGCCATGATGGCCATCTTGTAGGTCTTCAAACAACATTTCCTCCCAAACCGTAAGTTGAATTGAGCCGAAACTTGATGGGAGGTATCAGAGCGACATAGAGATTCTGAATTGCTAAAATCGTTCTGATTCGATATCCAAGATGGCCATGTTGAAAATCTTCAAACCACATCTGCTTCCAAATGGTAAGTCGGATTGAGCAAAAACTTGATGGGAGGCATTGGGGAGACTTGGAGATTAAAAATTGCTAAAATCATTTTGTTGGTGTATCAGAGATGGCCCCTCACAAATGGTAAGTTGGATTGAGCCAAAACTTGGTGGAAGGCATCGGGGCAACATGGAGATTTTGAATTGCTAAAGTTGTTTCATTCAGATATCCAAGATGGTTACCCTGGTATGGCAATGGCGGCCATTTTGAAGCCGTTTAAACATCAGATTCAGAATTGTTAAATGCAATCTGATGTGATCAGCCTAATCCAAAGAGGGATTTCTGGCCCACTTGGGCCTCTAGTCATTATTATTAGCTCACCTGAGACTTTAGGCTCATTGGTAAGCTTATAGTGTAGCCAGGCTCTGATGTCAATCTGTCTGTTGTCATTGTCCATCAGCCATCTCTTTGAACCTCTTCTTTTCAGAAACCACTGGGCCAATCAAGGCCAGATTTCATATGAAGCCTCAGTGGGTAGGGGGCATGAAAGTTTGTTCATCGCTTATGGGTCACACGACCAAGATAGCCACCACAAACATAATTGGTAAAAATCCTTCAAAATCTTCTCCGGAACCAATTGGCCAATGAATCTGAGGCATGGTATGCAGCATTGGGACATGGACCCAAAGAAGTTTGAAAAAATGATAACCGTGGAATGACAGCCTTTTTTTACGGAAAGGTCAAATTCTTTTATATAAACTCCTATAGGCAAAACTTAAAAAATCTTCTTGTCTGAAACTAGAGGCAAAACTTTAAAAATCTTCTTGTCTAAAACTAGAAGGCCCAGGCCTTTGATATTTGGTATGAGGCTTTATCTTGAGGACCTCTACAAAGATTGTTCAAATTATAGCCCTTGGGTCAATAATGGCCCTGCCCCAGGGGTCACTTGTTTTACATAGACCCATATAGGGAAAACTCTTCAAACGTCTTTTCAGAAACCACTTGGTCAGTCAAAGCCAAATTTGATATGGAGCCTCAATGGATAGGGGGAACAAAAGTTTGTTCCCCGCATATGGGTCAAATGACCAAGATGGTTGCCATTCCCATACATGGTAAAAACCCTTTGAAAATCTTCTACTCCCAAACCAAAGGGCAAATGGCTTTGGGCTTGGTATGCAGCATTTGGGACATGGGCCCAGAGAAGTTGGAAAAAATGATAACCTTGGGTTGACCTTGACCTTTTTTTATGGAAAGGTCAAGTTCTTTTACGTAGACTTATAAAGGGCAAAACTTTAAAAATCTCTTTGTCTGAAACTAGAAGGCCCAGGCCCTCCACCCATGGGGTCACTTGTTTTACATAGATAGGCAAAAACAAAAATCTTCTTGTGTGAAAGTAGAAGGCACAGGCCTTTGATATTTTGAATGTCGCTTCATCTAGTAGACCTCTATTGAGATTGTCAAGTTATAGCCCAGAGGTAAGAATGGTCCTGTCCTTGGGTCCCTCATTTTACATAGACAAATATAGAGCAAAACTTGAAAAGTCTTTCTGTCTGAAAATAGAAGGCCCGGGCCTTTGATATTTGGTATGTAGCTTCATCTAGTGAACCTCTACCAAGAATGTTCAAATTATAGCCCTGGGATCAAAAATGGCTTGCCCTAGGGGTCACTTGTTTTACATAGTCTCATTTAAGGAAAAACTTTAAAAATCTTCTTGTCTGAAAACTAGATGGTCTGGATCTTTGATATTTGGTAGATAGCTTCAGCTAGAGGGCCTTTACCAAGATAATTCAAATTATGGCCCTGTGATTGAAATGGCTCAGCCCCAGAGGTCACTTGTCTCACATAGCCCCTATGGGGAAAAACTTTTAACATCTTGTTGAAACTAAAAGGCCTAGGCCTCTGACATTTGGTACTTAGTTTTAGCTTGTGGACCTTTACCAAGATTGTTCACACTATAGCCCTAGGGTCAAAAATGGTACACCGTAGGGGTCACTTGTTTAACGTAGACTCATAAGGGGAAAACTTTATAAATCTTCTTGTGTGAAACTAGAAGGCACAGGCCTTTGATATCTGGTATGTCACTTTATCAAAGCCATATTTTATGTGAAGCTTCTGTTTTGCCAAATTAAAGCTAAATTCCAGACCAATTTTCTGTAGGATACAGAGACCAAAGGTTTTTCAAACTGTACTGGCTACCATGCCCTTATATTTCATTCTTAAAAAAATGTTACCATAAGCTCGCTTAGAACAAATAGTCTCAGTTGAGTTACAGGACCACTGATCCTCTGGTTTTAAAAACATTGTAGGAAGTTGTCTTCTATATTAACAAAACTTAAGAAGATTTTAGAAGTGCATACAAGTGAAATTCTTCCAGCTTTGTATATTTTAATCTTAGTTTTCTACTTTTGTTTTATAATGATTTAATGTTTTGACCATAATATTTTTTAGAGAATAAAGGTAAAGTTTTTAGTACTGCACAATACTGAGCATTTAGTCGTGGTTGTGTGGTGTGGAGAAAGTTGCACTGGGATTGATCAGTTTCTGTTTAAATGATTGCACTGGATTAATTAACAAGGAGTTAGTGCACATTGTCACAGGGATTTCTTAACCCTTGTCCTGCTGAATAAATTAAGATGCCATGCCCACGTCTGATTTTCAGCCAATCAGATTACTTGATCCAGATTATTGCTATGAATTCACATACTTAATGGCAAACAGTGCAGATCCAGATCAGTTGGCTTCTTCAGAAGCCAACTGATCTGGATCTTCTCTGTTTGCAGAGGCAGGGTATATCAGGGTTCAGCAGGACAAGGGTGAATATCATTGTCTGCAATTACTAGAGCTGACTTCTGTATGAGATTGTCTATAGTTAGATGTATATTTCTTCAAATAATTGTGTACAGATTTATAGATCCTCAAAACAAGAAAATAGTATGATTATATTTGTGCATTTAAACTCTGTCAGATGAGATATTGCTTTTTAATGGAATATGCCAGCAGTATTAAGTACCTTAGAGTCTCAATCGAGTGACCTAAGATGGAATATGCATATCAGGGGTAGGTTCTTTGATGGCACGTTTTCTTACCCCACCACCCATAAGATTAAATTTACGTTTAGCCCCACTACCCACAAGATCAAATTATCAGCAAACCCCACCAACCACATAATTCAGTTTCCTCAAGGATCTCCCACCCATAGGATTGGAATAGTTTTCATAGGACCCCTGAAACAGGAATAAATAACTGAAGAGGATCCCCACTCACAGGAATAAATCAGTCTCTAACTAATGATGCAAGAAAAAGCTGGAGATGTGCAGTCTTGTTCCCATTTGTGTTTGATGAGTAGTTAGAGAAGTCTGATTCATCGGAATTTCTATTGTTCAGCCACTCAGGCTGGTCATTTGTCTTATCTTCCATTATTTTTCAGTGTCGGATTAAAACCACTTAAAAGCAGTGCAAGTGAATTTGATTTTTTCCAGAAGTGAAAGTAGAATTTCCAATTCCATTCGTAACTAGTATTTTCTTGGGCTGAAAACATATGGAGGTAGAAATTTGCATATTCATAAACCAATGAAATTAGACAACGGCACCTGGGATAATTAAAAACGTGCCACATTAGCGAGGCTCAGGGGCTCAGGGAGTTAATAAAGAATGTGTGCTTTGCAGTAACCGCCATTTTCTGCTGTTCCTGGGGATGCTTAACCGCAGAAATCGCAGGCAACTTCAATTCTCTGTAAGATGCAGATTTCAATATTGGTACCCAGCTTGCTTTTCACTTTCCGTTAATTGAGCACATCTCATTTAGACACTTCTTTCCATTTCAGTATTGTTTATCTACTAAGAGATGACCAGAACACAATTTTTTCATTCTACTGGGTTATGCCAAAAGGACAACAACCCACTGAACTGAACTTCTGAAAATAACAACCACCTAGCTACAGGATTAAATTTTTATTTAACCCAACCACCCACAGGATTCAAATAAAACCAACCCTCACTAATCCTACAAAAACAGTGCTTGCTGTCAAATACCCCTTAAATAATTTTGCTGGAACAGCCCTAATCAGCTGCTTGCAACTATGGTTAGAGAATAGACTGCACTCCCAGCTTCCATAGTTTCATCCACTGACACTTCTGACTCTTTTTGAAAGAGTCAGTGAATCTATCACCTTGATCATATTCATAAAAAAATCACTTTAAGAAATGAACTTAACCCTTGTCCTGCTGAACCCAGATATACCCTGCCTTTGCAAACAGTGTAGAAGAAGCCAACTGATCTGGATCTGCACTGTTTGCCATTAAGTACGTGAATTTATAGCAATAATCCTGATCAAGTAATCTGATTGGGCTGAAAATTGGAAGTGGGCATGGCATTTTAATTTATTCAGCAGGACAACGATTAATACATCTGTTACTTTGAGATCATCAACATCTGGGTGTTTTGTGCCACCCCAGCCTAGAAAGGTATGTTTTCAGCGTAGCATGAGGTATTCAGGCTGTTTAATATGGAATAGTTTACCCAATGAAGTTAAGTGTGCATAGACACTTAAAACTTTCCACAGCAGATGTATGAAGCTTTTCCCAAGATAACATATACTGCAGCTACACTTGAAAAAGGTTATTCATTCCCCTTTGATGTGCTCATTAGAACTGCCTCAGTGAGGCAGTTCTAGTAAATGCCTGCAGCATATGTTTATATACAGAAATAAGAGCTGTCTCGATAACCATGTTATTTAGAGTTTTGATGTAGTATATTGTTGTATCTGCTTGTAATTTGTACATTTGTATAGTATACTCTGAGGGTCTCATGGAAGATTAGCTTTACCATATGCTAAATATTGTCACCCTCGTTAAATAAAGTCTTTACTTGCTTACTTACTTACTTAACAGTTCAGCTTCAGAATGGATTTTAATAGCAAACATACTGATAGTTGAATAAGTGATAGTCTGTAACCGTTCCATTCTTGTTTTAAAATGTGTTTTATACTCTCATCTCAATCTTTTAAATTCTTATTATTTTTAAATCAGACTTGGTTCAGGGTGAGTTTCACTGTTTGTTTGTGCTTGGATTTTTTGACAGAAAATTGCATGTACATGTATGACAATATAAACCAGAGAAGTTTGAATTTCAGTGGGAAAAACAACACTGTTCTCATAATTACCATATGTACCCAAAGTATTTGGACACTTCAACTCCTTACCATACTTATCCTAAAAATTCAACAAGTCCATTTTACTACCCATTCTTAGGTTTAAAAAATGCAGATGAATGGCAAACAGTGTAGACCCTGATCAGATGACACATTCTGTGTCATCTGATTTGGGTCTACTCTGTTTGCTCAGGCCTGTCTGTCTGAATACTTATTACTGAATTACATGAACAGATGCTGATCTGGGTCTGCTACCTGTGGAAGAGATTATGTTAATTTCATTGCCTTAGATAAGCTGCTTTTTAGGTATTTATCGAAGTAAAGTTACTGAAAACAGCAATTCAAATTAAATGTATGAGGTAAATACCCAAATGTCAGTAATTCTCGCCCCCATTAAAAAAAAAAAAAAAGCGGGAAATGATTCCCAATTTAATACCCAAAGGAAAACTCCTGATACTCAATTAAAAGCTCCATATTCCTCAAAAAATAGACATTTTATTATCCAAGAAAGGTTTAATAAATTGATATGTGGTATTAATACAGTCATAAAATATGGCACCTGACAGCCTGTACAATTTCAGTTAGTCTGTCAGTCTTGAAATGGATCAAAAATGAAATGATTTTTTATTCTATCTCTGAATTAATGTTGGCAACATTTATTCAGAGATACGATAAAAAATCATTTCATTTCAAGAAAAAGAGACTAACTATAGTTTTAGAGGCTGTCAGGTGCTACATGATTGTATGAAGACCATATATCAATTTATTAAACCTTTCTTGGATAATAAATGTCTATTTTTAAGGTATATGAAGCCTTTGATTTGAGAAATGGATTGTTAAAAATAGCACTAAATATACCCAACTGCCTAAAACCTTAACTGAGGTACTGAGTTTTCCTGGACTGCTTTTGAAGATATAACAACACATTTGCTTACCTACAAGTAGCTCCTGAACAAACTTGCACATCCACACAGCATGATCATTGTCTGTGCTTTTCTTTATATACTTTGGTGAAATAATTGTACCTTACATTTGATATGTACATGATGCTAACTCTTGTCATGCTGAATAAATTAAGATGCCATGCCCTCTTGTAATTTTCAGCCAATCAGATTACTTGATTCCAGTTGTTGATGCAAAATTCACATTCTAAATGACAAAAAGTGCAGATCCAGACCAGTTGGCTTTTTCAGAAGCCAACTGATCTGGATCTACACTGTTTGCAAAGGCAGGGTATATCCGGGATCAGCAGGACCAGGGTTAATATTGTACTTGTGCACTCATGTCAATATGACTTTCACAGCTATAGGCTATAGGTAAGAGTTACACAGAGTTAGAGAACTTGTTAAGGATGAGTATTTGGTGATAGTTCTGGGATAAATTTTCTTTTTTCTCTATAAAAACATTCGAAGTAGGTGACAAAGCCTTATACATTGAACTCTCGTTACAACAACAGCATTTGTTTCCAAAGAAGTAGCCATTAAAATGAATTTGCTGTTGTACAGAATATTTAATGAGCAGATTGATTTGAAAGAAAGTTCTTGTTTTGTTCTTATTTCCTCATAGAACATATATTTTGGATATTTGTTAGAATCACCACCTCAGAGAGGTGATTCTAACAAATATCCAAAACATATGTTTCTTTAGAGTATTAAATACAATATTCTTGCATAATTTGCAGTGCTCCAGGTAGGATTTTAGGGCAGAGGGGTGCCAGGTAGGGCACTTTCTGCGCGGTCATACAAGAATGAGGGCATCATGTGTCATGTGATATGCTAAGTATCATGATACAAAATATAATCCCATTCCACAGTAAATGCCTCAGACTCACTAGAATACACATAAAACTGACATTTACATATTGATAACTTTTTAAATTTTTGTCCAATTTTCATGAAATTTTCAGCAAATTGTAGGGTTTTATGTCTGGAGTTGAAATAAAGCAGAGGGCAGCTTCAGAAGAGCAGAGGGGTGTCAGGAGAGGGCAAGAGGGGCAGCCCAACCCTCTACATAGGGCTAGCTGGAGCACTGATTTGTGACCAATTGTTACTTCTTGAGGGAAAGTTTCGTGACATTCAAATTGTCATTATAGCGAATTTTGTCGTATTGAGTATTGGTATAAAGAGGGTTGTCTGTATAAAGAGTTATGTGAGCAGTCAGAGAGCATGGATACACAGGCTTATCTGGGCCCTTGTTTATTGCATATTGGATAAGGGCCCTTTTTTGTATTAAACATCTTGTATCTTGCTTCCCCATTATCTGAAGCAACAAGAATATGCATCTTTAGTTCACTAAAATTGCCTGCTAGAATAGGAGCTTTTGTGTGTGTGTATGTGTTACTGCTTTGTATTTTTCTTCACAATGAACATAAAAATAGGGTAGAAATGTTGTTGATAATTTAACCCTAAAAGTGCTGGTCACAACTGCAGGAGTGCAGGAGACAATATTTTGACCTTTTTTGTATTTTTTAGAGAAAATAAAGCTTGGCATTTCATGTGCATTGTCTGCTAGGCAAATGATTCACATAAAATGCCAAGTCTTGTTTTCTCTGAAAAATAAATAAAAAAGAAATAGAATATCGTCTGCTACAGTTTTGCTTTTCACTTTAATATCAATTCCCTGAGAGCACCAAAAAAATCCCATAGAGCCATTCCAGGCACTTTCTCAGAAATGGATGAAACTTTTGCAGAATGATCATTACCACTCAAATAATAATAATAATAATAATAAAAAACAATGTTCAAAGTTTGATCTCAACTTTCATTGCTATAGTAACCATTGGCGTCATGTTTGGCCAGATTTGGACAGAATTTATTATTAAATGCCTTAATTGAATTTTGCAGCTTTTTAAGGTGAAATATTTGATATTGTATATATTATAAGAGAAGAACAAAACTGTTTTCTTTTTTAAATTATTCATTGTTTACCCAATAAAAGTCTGGAGTTGAAAGAGAAATAAACAAGTGCATCTTAAAGTGCTATCACCATGAAGTATAGCTACTAAGGCACCTTTTTAGAAACTACCAGTATATCTAATTCAGGCCTTCTTTAAAAACATAAAATGGCACCGGGCTTTGAATATGCTTAGTAGGTATGTTTGAAGCTACTTACTATTAAAAGTGTATATTGCAACTGTGTAAAAATGGAGTGGGGTTACACCATCTTGTTTGGAAAACAATCACATAAAATTGGCACTATTTCATAATTTTGAAAAAAAGGGTTTTAAGGGGAGACCACTATTTGGGATGGAACACTGGAGTAACATTATTTATTAGTTATGTTTTGATAATTTTCTATGAATTCAGGCGGATTCAAATACAGACGGAGAAAATGTGGCTTTGCAGCTTGGAAAAAATGCATTTTTTACCCTGCCACACGATAAAGGCGGGATATTATGGTATCACATTGGCTGTCCTTATATCCGTCCATCCATCTGTCGACGGTCCGTCTGTATGTCCATCAACATTTCCGTTTCTGGATAATAACTTGCGTAAATGTCAATGGATTTTCCCAAAACTTGGTGTGTGCATTGATATTGTGGAGTTCTGGTTTGGGATTGTTAATGGGCAAATTTCGTCAATTTTTGACAGAGTTATTTGTCTGTGATATGTCCGAATTTTCATTTCTGGATGATAACTTTAGTAAATACCAATGGATTTTCACCAAACTCGGCGTATGCATTGATTTGTCTGTTTGTTCTTCCGTCTGTCAACAATTCACAATAAGAAGTGTTTCTCTGCAGCTATGATAGCTGTGAGTGTCAAACTTGCATAGTAATTGACTCCTCCGTCAGAAGGCTATAACCACACCCATGCGTAAATCCTTAGACTACCTGTATTAGTCAATGAAATCTGCATTCGTACCTGTATTTATCAATGAAAAAGTACATAGGTAATATTGTTTGTCTAAGCAATAACATTAACCGTTAACTGGTAAGCTAGTTTGGTTGGTCAGATTTTGGTGTCATTTACTGGTCAGGTGATTTCACGGAGGACTGAATTGTTCATAAATTAATTTTTAAGTATGCAATGCATTAAGACCTGCTGCCCTTGACCTAGATTTCATGCTACAGTTGCCTTGTCAAAATTTTACATTGACCTTATCGTTGAAGTGAGCTTCTCTGCAGCTATGAGTGTCAAACATTGCATTGCTCATATACTCTTCAAGAATGCACTGTGATCTGGTGTCCTTGACCTACCTCATGCTCCACTGGCTTTTTTTTTTTTTTGTAATTTTACGTTGACTTTAGCATGGGAGTGCTTTTCTCTCCAGCTGCGATAGCTGTTAGTATCAAACCATGCTTTGTAATTGTTCATAACATACATTTAAGCACACTCTACACCTTGAACTACATTTCACGCTCCACTGATTTGCTCTAAATTTTACATTAACCCTAACATCAAAGTCTATTTCATGAGTTGAATTTTGCAAGGTAACTGTTCATAACATAATCAATCTTCAAGCATGCACTATGACCTGTTACCCTTGATCTGCATTTCAAATACCACTGACTTTGTCATAATTTTACTTTAACTCTAGTGTTAACCCTTAAACTGCCGATCACAACAATTTTCGTCTGCTTTGTCATCTACTTGTGATTTCAAAAGTCATTTTTGCAAACAGTGTGGACCCCGATCAGACTGCTCCTCTAGGAGCAGTCTGATCAGGGCCCACACTGTTTGCCTGTATGCAAAAATAGGTTTGAAAAATTTGCAAGAATATTCAGCAGACGACATAAACAGACGACATTTTCAGATGCAGGTTTTCTTGGTGTTTTAAGGGTTAAAGTTTGTTTCTTTGCAGCTGTGGTAGCTGTGTGTGTTGAACCTTGCATAGTATTTATTCATAAGATACCCTTCAGGCATGCTCAATGACCTGGTGCCCTTGACCTACATTTCAGTCTCCAATGACATTTTTTCATACTTTTTGTCAGTTCTAACCTTTAAGTCTATTGCTCTTCCATCAAACCCATTTTGTCATCATTGTTCTTTTGCAAAACTGACTTTGCCTGATGAAAGTGTGACATTGACGTCTGCAGTATTCTTGTGTTAAAACGCAGTGACCTGTCATGCATTTTTATATAGACAGGTTAAGTGTATGTGATGCTGTTAAGACGTTTAGGCTGAAATAGTGCACAGAATACTGTCTTTCAACTTTTCCAGTTTCATTTCTGCCTTTGCTGCAATAAAATGTTTTGGCGATTTAAATTTTTTATCCTTTACAGCCAGACAGGAAACGAATGATGCTATCTGCTATCCTGTGAAATACTCATTGAGTTTAAACATAAACTTGTCATCAGATTTCCGTTTTCCCATTTTCTCTGCTGCCTTATATCAGAGTTAAAGCTAGACTTGAAATTTGCAGAGAAATTTCTTCTCTTTCTAGAAAAAAAAATAGAAAGGAGAATTTGGCTAAATTTATGATTTTCCTACACATTCTAAATATTTTGACTTCTCTTTCAGCTGAAAATATGGAGGTTTGACAACAGAGGGAGACTGTTTCTCCCTAGTAGCCCATTAGCTTATACCATTATATTGATCTTCTTTGCACCCTATTTTTCCCCCACGTCAAAAATATCTTTCTTGAATCTATTTTGCACTTCAGAAAACACAGTCCTCCCTTTCTTTTGTTTTAAGGCCCAGTCTTTGAAAAATTCTGATTTTTTTTTATCAGTTTCTGTAGTACATGTGTTTTGTATAATATCTTTCACACCATTTATCAAAGACTCCACTTTCTCCTGATACATTTTCTTTGCCTTGTCCCCACAGAGGTAGCTTTTCTAGTTGATAGTTACAGTTGCCCAACATTAGATGTTGTTCCAAGGAGGTTGCAGTCCTAAACATATGTTTAGGACTGCAACCTCCTTGGAACAACATCTAATGTTGGGACAATCATACACTGCCTTTATCATCTTCTGCTTTTTCTTCTGCTGGTTACTTCTTGTTTGGCTTCTTGATCATCTTCATTTTTTTCTGCCATGTCGTCCACTGGTTCAACGACTATAGGGAAAAATAGATGAGTATAAAATAGTAGTGGTCTTTGGGACACAGGCAAACCATGTAGACTTAGAACAGATGCCATAGAATACAGTGTCTGATTAGGGTCTGCACTGTCTTTCAGAAATTTCTAAAAAAAATACAATAAAGATAAAACATTCACCAGACACCTCTAAATTTAGATATAGACTTGTCCAAATGATAAGGATGGACGTCCACTAATCGGTTTAACAAATACAAATTACTTATCTGTTCTATGTGAAACAAGAACAGTAGCATTGGGCCACAACAGCCAGACATTAGGTAATGAAATTAGGTAACCTTTTTTAGATTGCTTGTTTAACATAATTGTTGTTAGTTTTGCATGCAGTCACATGTTGTGGATACTAAGTCTTATAAACAGGTCCAGTTCTCAGACTTGCGCAAGACAATGCTAATAAGTATCAAACACTTGGGACAACAGGGTTAGAGAAATAGATCATAGGATGGGCTGCCACAACAAGACCATGTTTGGCATACAATAGCCAGCTCCCTACCTTGAAGATCTAGTTCTAATCTTGTTGTACTCATGTATGGCTCATGACAGTGCCGTGTGTGAATTGATTTTAGAACAGTTTGACTCAAAACATTAGATCTAGTGTTTTAATAATCACAAAAAGCAACAATTTGGGGCATTTGTCACTTCCAGTGACAATTGTTTTTTGTTGTTGTTTTTATCTTCAGAAAATAGGATTTTACGTTCCATGTTAAACTGACACCTTAGGCAGGAGACAGTTCACATAAAATGTCAAGCCTTGCTTTCTGGGAAAAAACAGAAAAAAAAAAAAAAAATCAGAAGATCGTGTGATTTTTTTTCAAAGCATTCTGAGCATAAATACATACACATACATGTGATATTTTCTTGGACCTAGATAGCGAGATCTGGGATTCCTCAGAGGGAGAATGGGGTCTCAGACAGGGAGAGTCTGTCAACTTGCTAATTTTAAACAATATATTATCTGAATTAACTTAAAACTCAAATAAATGCAAATCACTTATCATCAAAACTGTAATTGCTGACCCCCTTCATCCCGGACAAACCGCAAAAAATATCGGATGTTCATCTTTCTATGCTCATATCTGATTTATATTGTGTGAAAATGAAAGATGTTGGGAATACCTTTGCCTGATTTTTGAAATTCTAACCGCAAAAGTGATAAACAATTAAAAAAATTATGAACAGTTACCTGTTTGTTGACATATTTACTTCCCATGGCTGGTAGTTCCAGTAAGGATTCTCTTTTCATAACTTCTGATTATGTCTTACACGACTACTAGCTGTGATACTTAATTCTGTGTGGAGCATTCCTATCCAAGGTACATTATTGTATGCTACTGTTTCCTTTACGTGAGTTACCTAACTTGTTATATTGTGACGTCTTGATGTCATAGCAACGACGTTACTTGATGTTACTTTGATGTTTGTGACATTGCTATTTATAAATATACTGCAATTAGTATTTAGTGTTAAGTTGGAATTAACAATTTTGCCATTTCATGCAATATATGTCCTTTGGCCAGAATTTTTTATCTTCAGCTTTACAAGAGTTTTCTTAAAAGTCGCTGTCAGGAGGAAGGAAGAAAAGTAAAAGTATGAAAAAGCTTGAATTGATCAAATAAAATAATTTTCAAACAAAAATACATGTAAAAATGCAATATTTCAGCACCAAATTTGAAGAGCTAGGGCTTTAAATAAAAGTAAAATGCAAATACAAGTTTTATTTTTCTGGAAGGGCTAAAATCTTTAGGTAGGCTCTCCGGTAATCCTAGATATAAAAAACTGTGGCCTTATGAGACAGTTTGTGTAAAAAGTCAATGCCTATTTTCAAGGAAATATAAGAAATAAAATAGTCCAGCAGTCATCATGTGATTTTTTTTTTTCCCAGTGTGCTAAGCGCTATTATAGAAACTTAACAGGAGTCCTGCTAGAATAGTGCAAGGGGAATCAATACAATTTAAAGGGAGGCAACTGCAGAAGTGTGCAGAAAATGAAGACTGAGTTCAGACAGTTCAGATTTGCAGACTATTATAGTTTACTGTTTCCACATTGTGCAAACATTGCTCAAGACCCGACAAGATCAACTAAAAATATTTCATATTTAACTTATTTCTTCACGAAAATACATGTGTGCTAATATTTATCATACCAAATCCAGGGTGGACCATTCTTACCCAAGGGACATTATTGCATTTTAATGTTTCCTTTATAAAAGTTATTTAACTTGGTATATTGTGATGTCATGCTGTCATAGCAATGACGTTACTTGATGTTGATGAAGCTGTTAAAAAACAATCTGCAATAAGTATTTAGTGTTAAGTTGGAATTGGCAATATGTACACTCTTGGGAACGGCTTCAGCAAGGTAATTTACCATGCTATGGGCAGATTCAGCAGACAAATTGATGAGATTTTCTTTATTTTTTCTCAGAAAATAGGATTTGACATTTCATGCAAATTGTCTTCTAAGACAATTTGCATGAAATGTTAAATCCTGTTTTCTGGGAAAAATATGAAGAATATTTCAAAATGTTGTTTGCTGAAATTTTTTTCTAACATGCTAAGTGTTAAATGAGAGCACACATTACATGTACAATAAAAATTTTAATCATCACTTTGGTGTTTGTTAGAATCATGATCTTTCATAAAGAGAGAGGTGGGCATTTGTTAGAGCTTCAGTGTTTAAAACTGTAGGAAAAACTTTGATTTCCATAATGATATAGAAAACTGAAGTATACACGGGACTTGTTAAGTAAAGATTTGCACTACAAAAGACATGTAAGCCTCTCTAGGAGAATCGTAGTACCTGGTGGAGGACTAGCAATCGCATATTCATAGCTTTTATTTGGACCAAGAAGGGATAAGGGACACATGTTTGATTATTAAACAGTATATTTTTATAGCTTCAGAAACTAAATGCACAAGGTAGTAGCAATATTTGTTTTCTAAATTGACTGTTGGGCATTTATTTGAGGCTGGTTTTCCTTAGAAAAATGTAAAAAAAAATCACCTATTTTCAGGCCCGGATTCTGGGGATAGGGGTTTATTAGAACATGGGTGTTTATTAGAATTTTTACGATATATGTTTTTGTGGAGAAATAAGAAAAGTATTTATTGATATTCCTCTTATGTAGGGCTGTGGTAAAGAAGAGTTTCCTTTACATGTGCAAGACTGCATATACAGAGTCTTACAACAGAATATGACCCTAGTTTTAAGTATTCGTCCACTGCCTCTTTCTATTACAGAGACTTAGAGCTGAGCTACTTGACAGAGAGCGAATTATTGCAGAATTGAGGGCCCAGATTGGAGCTCAGAGGGTATGTATTTAATTTATTTTCATTGATGATGGATTCTTTTATGTTTTGTTGCTGTGGACTGGTGTGGGTAGAGTGGAGAAGGACACATAAAGCTGTGGAGATCCTTCAGTTGACTTTAGGGTCTCAAGAAGCATAACCCATATTAAAAGTGGGTTGGTCTAAAAACAACTGTAAAGACGTTAAGGGGACTTGGTAGATTTTATGCCATTGTTTACAAGAGAGACATTTTTTGTGATGTCACATTTACTTATTAGCTTACCAGGCCTCTTCTGAAAAGGAATTTGATCCCAGTGGGAGCAAATTCTTTCCTTTTAGAGTAGACCATGTTTCAGAAAGGAGACGAACAATGGTGAGTTTCCTCCCCTGAAATGTATCAGTTCCTAATAACAAGTGTACCAGCTTTCCTCAACAAAATTACTGATAAAGTACAGTAATTAGAAAGGAAATATCTGCCATTTTAGAGGGTTTTCTTTTTTTTCTTCTGTCCATAGCAACAGATAAGGCGCTTTTTTTTCATCCGAAAAATGCTGATATCTTTCTTATTTCTCCACAAAAACATATGTTGTGGGTACTCATTAGAAGCACCTCGTTGAGGCACTTATAATGAGTACCCACAAAATATGTTTTCATGGAGAAATAAGAAAAATATTATGTGGATACCCATTCTTATCTGTAGCTATGTATAATCTGTTTTTTTTTTTTTTTTTTTTTTTTTTTTCAAATGATAATTCATGGAGACAGAAAGGGTCTGTTTTTTTTTTTTTTTTTTTTTTTTGTTTTTTTTATAGATGAGATTATAGTTCTTACAAGCTAGGTCAAGGATTAACCAGATTTACTGTAGCATCTGAAACCCAGATTACTCTTTTTCTACAGGAGCAGTTTACGTAATTAGTGTTGGCAGTCTATTTTCATTCAGTCTGGTTTTCAGACAAACCACCAGGTAGTCGTGGATATGTTCAAATTTAACTATTGTAAGGGATTATGCTATCTGAATTTTAATTATACTGTTAGTGAAGGAAGAAACATTGAAAAGAAAGAAAAAAATATTATTTTTTTTTATCTAAAAGCTTCATGTACAATAAATTTGAGTTGCGAACCTAGCTGAAGTAAATCATTTTTAGATTCTTCATAAAATTATATATTATTATATACAGAGGCTTTATTTTCATGAATCCCGTTTATACTTTAGAACTTTTTTTCTGTTTTTTTTTTTTTTTTTTTTTTTTTTTTCCTAGAGTGAACTCTTCCTTTTTTTCTGTTTTTTTTTTTTTTTTTTTTTTTTTTTCTAGAATGAACTCTTCCTTAGTATAGGGCCAGTTTAAAGCCCTGTTCTGTCTGTCATAATATTATTGGTCATAAGATTTAATTAATAACTTTTTTTTTTTTTTTTTTTTTTTAATAAAACTTACATATACTTGCAAACTTGTCCATATTTATTAGTTCATTGGTATTTTTCTCCAAAGTTGCCAAGGTCAAAGAGGAAATTAATTGTAACTATTTAATGTATCCTTAGGTCTAGAACCTCATATGTTACTAACTCCATTCATTAATATGTAAGCTTTTTCATACAAAAAAGGCCTTTTTGCATTTGCAGGAAGTGGATACCCAGGTCTGCCTGGATGCAACATTTACACATACCCACCCAAATCAGCATTGGAGGCCTAGGAGACCCAGTATATCATTATAACTAAATCTTACAGTAGAGAATATATTCTTTCCTTTCAGCCTATACTAGACACTTGTTCAGAATGGGGTTATATGCAGGAAAGTAAACTGGAAGTTACAAAAATTAGACAAAAATGGCAGATAATTGACTCAGTGTATTCAGTTCTCTTAACCCATTGTAGACTGAATAGACTCCCCAACACTATATATTGGAAGAGTCCAGTTTCAGTTTTAGGTACATCCGGCTATGAGATTTAGATATTCATAGAGAAAAATGGCTAAACTTATTGCAAACAGTGTAGACCTTGATCAGATGCTGCATTTTGCATTGTGCTGTAGGGGTGGTGGTGGGTGGAGTATTTACCTCTTTACAGGTGTGCTTTATAAATAAATAAATAAATAAATAAATAAATAAATAAATAAGTAAGTAACTTAGAGCAAAAATATTATGAGCAAATGAGCAAGAAAATTTAGATATGGCATTGATGAATGGAGTTTAGATTTGATTCCATTTTGTTGTAAGCCACAAAGTGAATGACCATCACTCCATACTTTTTATACTATAAAAAAGTAACTTCTTTTATATTTTAACTGTTTTTATTTCATGTTCACCAGTGGTCCTACAGAAACATTGTAGCTCTGTTTGTTTATAAGCACATATCGTGTTTATAAACTGCTAATGTGTTTGCCTTTATGTTTCACTTCTGCACCTGGATATGTATTGCTTTATATGTTGTTTATGTTGAGTGTGTGTGGAGAGGAGGGGGAGTATTGCTATGATTGGGTTTAAAAAAAAATCATGTCTTCAGTCCTGGATTGTGTGCTTCTCTTATATGTTACTGCAGTATTTATTTAAATATGTTGATAAATTCATACATAGCTCTAGATAAGACACACTTTTCAACATAAAAAAAATATTTTTTCTAGTTCTCTACAAAAAACATAAGTTGTGGGTACTAAAAAGTGCCTCACAACCACACTTCTAATGAGTACCCACAATGTATGCTTTTGTGGAGAAATAAGAAAAACATTCACCTGATACCCCTCTTAAATAGCGTAGGTTCCATAACACAGTTTATAGCAGGTCTGACCGCAGAACCAGGGGTTATGAATTCAAACCCCATCTCGGCCACATAACTTCCGTGGATATTGACCATGAAGAAATTTCAATGGCCATTCTATCCCTTCTGCTGATTCAATAAGTGCAGTTTTCAGTTACTGACAAAAGTATGTGCACAAGTATTAGTTATCAAGTATGGTTATCTGATTAGAGGACTAAGCCTGCCCAGGAGTTGTGTGAGTTGGTTAACTGACTGCACTCCAACATGACCCTAATGGGTTGAATGGGCTGTAAACCTCAACTTAAACACTCTTTTATCTAGAGCTATGAAAGTTTCTTTTATATACTAATTATAGGGGCCAGCTAAAATATATGATCAGTCAAATGCTTTACATTTTTTTCTGATGTTTTCTGGCTGGATTATTTTTAGTTATCATTAGTTAATATAAGTTTATCCATCATATATACATGTACATCCATCTGCAAATCATTGACTGTTTGATGGATTTCATGGAAACTTTTTCTGTGTATAAGTACTGGGTAAAGCTCATGGGATTGTAGGTGGGCTAATTTTAACACATGTTTACAGACCTATAGCCTGATGATAACTAAAAATAAATTTCTAAGCAGTTAGTTGATGTTCTGTTTTAGGGCTGTTTTAAGCATCATGAAATGCTATTATTCATTTATTTTGTTTTTAATAATAATGAAATATAAGAGAGACAAACTGGTGGAAATCAGCATTTTCATGTTTTGGAGCGATACAGACCCAAACCAGCCTGCATAGCAGAGCTTACACAGCCATTTGGGCAGAGTCTTGGGTGTTTACCTGGACAATGAAAACCTTTTTATTGGCTCTGTCAAGAGCAAAACAGGTGTCTTTTAAACATATATAAAATCCTGACATTCTTATCAGGGCAGTTGGTACAGTATACATTCTGCAAGTGGACAGCAAAAGCCCAGATCAGACTGCACAGATGTGCAGTCTGATCTGGGCCTTTGCTGTCCTCATATGTCACAAAGACACCATTTTTCTTGGCACAGTACATGAATGAAATGGAGCTCATGACTTGACTGCATAGATGCTGAAATTTTCTGTTCACATTTGGGATGATGCTGATTTCCTCACACATTCAAGGTGGTCTATAAATAGACATGTTCAGCATCTGACTAGAAGTTAGCTTGTACCACACTGCACTGTAGTGGCTTTTGAAGCTGTCACACTGCTTTTGATTGGCTAGTATTTTTACATTTTAACACTGCACTGTGATTGGTTGCTATATTAATGATGTCACTCTCTAGGAGGAGGTCCTAGCTCTCACAGGCTTACAGAGTTCCTTGGAAAACACACGTGGTCATCTACAGAAGGAGTTGCGAACAAAAGAAGCAGACTGCAACAGAATGGCAGTGCAAATAAGGGTGCGTATAAATGGTACTTCTTCTATTAGTACAACTGAACTTTGATGATTCAGCCGTTTCATTAACAAGCGGCACGAGGCTGGCTAAATTGCCTTCTATTCTTCCACTATGACCTTATACTTAAAGCCTTTTCACTTTTACCACTCTCTGGGCAAATTCAGCAGATGACAAATTGATATTTTTCTTATTTTCCCCAGAAAATAGACTTCGACATTTCAAACAAATTGTCTCCTCAGGTGAAAATTTTGCATGAAATGTCAAAGCCTATTTTCTGGAACAGTAAGGAGAAAATCTGTCAGAATTTCATCTGCTAAAAATTTTACTCAGCATGCTAAGAATTGAATGGATCATTTGTAAATCTCTTTTGTAGCTGTCCTCTACTTATGGATTTTAGCCTCCTACTTCCAAACTTAATGAAAAGGCTGTGATTGATGATACAGACAAGTTTGGCTGACAGGAACTAATACACCACAACCTCTTTATAACATTATTGGTGGGATCCGTAACATAAACCGTGTTAGTTAAACAACCGTGTTATATCCAAACAAAAATGTATAGATTATATTGAAAAATGACCATAAATGGTCATTTTTCAATATAATCTATACATTTTTGGGATCCATCTTTGAACCATGTTATATCCAAAACAGTGTTATAATGAACCGTGTTATAAAGAGGTTGTAGTGTACTAAGTTCCCAGTAGAGCTTTTCCACTGTTCTTGATATTATTTATATCCCGCCACAAGATGGTGGCAAAGTATTATGGTTTCACGTTGGGTGTCTGTGTGTCCATCCGTCTGTCACTATTTTCATTTTCGGATGATAACTTGAATAAATATAAATGGGTTTCCACCTAACTTGGTATGTTCATTGATATTGTAGAGATCTAGTTTAGGATTGCTAATGGGAAAATTTTGTCAGTTTTGACAGTTATCTGCCCGTGAAACATCAGTATTTTCTTTCTGGATGATAACTACAGTAAATATCAATGGATTTTCATGAAAGTTGGTATGTGCATTGATATTGTGGAGATCTGCTTTGGGATTGCTAATGGGCAAATTTCGTCAATTTTCATCAGTAACTTTTGACAGTTATCTACCTGCAACACATCTGTATTTTTGTTTCAGGACAATAACTTGAGTCAGTCACAATGGATTTTCACCAAACTGAGTTATTTGCCCACGGCTTGATAATGGTGGGGTATTATTGTTATGTTAAGCCATTTTATGGATATTCAGACATACATGTATGAACTCAATACTGTACAGAGGTCAGTTTTCCTGCTGGCAGGCAACTGTAAAGGTGTTCCAATATGGAGCTTATTTTTATACTAGAGCAATAAAAAACCATGTAAATCATCTTAGTGTTAACCCTTGTCCTGCTGAACCCGGATATACCCTGCCTTTGCAAAGAGTGTAGATCCAGATCAGTTCGCTTCTGATGAAGCCAACTGATCTGGATCTGCACTGTTTGCCACTAAGTATGTGAATTTATATCAACAACCTTGATCAAATAATCTGATTGGCTGAAAATTAGAAGTGGGTGTGGCTTCTTAATTTATTCAGCAGGACAAGGGTTAAATTAATGTAATTCTAGCAACTCTTATTTTCATACAAAATATTTTCCCACAGACTATGGAAAGTGATAATGCACAGATGAAGATAGAAATTGATCATCTACGAGACTTGGTTGCTAATGCCAGAGACAAGGGAGAAAGAGACAAAGAAGCCTTAAAGAAGGCAACAAGGTATTGTTTCTATTTTCACTTTATGTTACTACACCAGTAAATGGTTTTGTCATGTTACAAAAAAGACCTTATGGTATATGTGACCAGCTTTATCTAAAAACAATAAAAACAAAAAAAAAAAACAACAAAAAAACAATAACAAAAACACATGTATTTCCAAAAGCATGCATTCCTGAGAGAATTCTGAGTACCTGCAACATATGAATGTCATAATGAGCAAAGGTGCCTATGGGACATATGTGGACAAGGAAGGAGCAGATTAGCTTGCACATTTGCTGTCTGCTTATAGAATCATTGGATAATGTATGCAATACACCACAACCTCTTTATAACACTATTGTTGGGGTCCAAAACATAAACCTTTTAGTTATACAACTGTGTTATATCCAAACAAAAATGTATAGATTATATAGAAAAATGACCATTTATGGTCATTTTTCTATATAATCTATACATTTTTGGGATTCATCTTTGCACTGTGTTGTATCCAAAACTGTGTTATAACGAGGTGTGTTATAAAGAGGTTACTGTGTATAACAAAGATCCTTATTGGATTGTGCAAGCACAGGTTTATTTGAATCTTTATTGTTTTTGTAGGCCCTGGAGACACCTTATCTCATGACATGGTTCATATAGTTTTGTGGATACCAGAACTGTTAAGGGCAGAAACCATACTGCTTGGATGTGTCTTTGCTGGTTGTACGACACAACAGCATTATCTTGATCCCTGTTCATTACATTATGATACCAGACTTCAAGCTTTTCAGCCTTGCAGACCAAAACCAGTACCTGTGCAAACAGTATAGATCCAGATTAGACGGCTCATAACAAGCCGTCTCATCTGGATCTATACTGTTTGCCATTCTGTTTTTGATTTTAGACTGAAACTCTTATTTACATCAATAGACAAGTCCGAATTCAAGTATGGAAGAGTCCACTTCAGAAACTCAGGGATGAAAGGATTATGCTGCAAGTGTTACCACTTACCAGAAAACCTATGAGTGATATTCTTTTTGTTCCTGAAAATAGGGCTTGGGCATTTTGATAGCTCTAGATGAGATATTTGGACCCATTTACGTCTCTTCTACACAACTCTTTGGACCGGTCAATTTCCAATAGCAGGATGTCTGGTTAGTTTTTATTACTACTATGTGTTATAAAAAATCCTATATTTTAATGCAAATAATGTAGACCCTAATCAGACACTGCCTGTGGCATCTGATCTGGGTCTGCACTGTTTGCCAATGACCTTTTGGGGTTTCCTGATGTAAATGGGTTAAATGAAGAAGTCAAAAGCAGATATTTTGAATACTTATTAAAATTGCAATAGTGCGGCAGTTTTAATGAGTACCCACAACATGATTTTGTGGAGAAATGAGAAACCAGTTAATCTAGATACTCCTCTTATCATGAGCTAAGCTTTTATTCTAATCATCACATTTACAAGACAATTTGGATAAAATAGCAAGACCTTTTCTTTCTTTTTCTTTTTCTTTTTTTTTTTTTTTTTTTTTTATCTTTTTCTGTTTTAATGCCTATAGCAGGAACGCAATAAATGTTCATAGCAAAACTGTAACAACATAAATTACAGTCCAGGGCCACTTGTTCAAAACTAACGATGTTGTTAGTTAACGTATCGTTAAAACTTTGATTACTAAGTATGGCATATACGCTAATATTTTTGCTGAAAAAATGTGAGTAGCTTTTGCATTTGCAAAAGCTACTCACATTTTTTCAGCAAAAATACATGTGAATTAGCTATTGTACTTACTAGAACAGTTAACATTTTGACCACTAATGAGCTTGTTAAGCTAACAATGTTTTGAACAACTGGGCCCAGAAAGGCATACTGATATGTTACAAACTGAAAATGAATACATTACAAAGAAAGAATTCTTAAATATGTTTAACCGTGAAAGTTTATCTTGACGACAGTGGCAGTAATTTTTTTTATTTATTGACAATATTTATGCATGCATAGTCTTAGCCAAGTTTATGTAGGCCAAGATCTTAACTGTAGACATCTCTATAGATCATAATATATACATATTAATTAGTTTCTTTTTATACCATAGGCATGTATTTATCTACTAGATTTTTTGGAACATTATTTCCTTTTTTTGAAACCAGTAGCTGGCAAAAGAAAAAATATGGATATGGGTATATGTTTGTTACATTATAATCAGTGCATATGTATGGAGAGAAATGAGGCGGGCTGTTGGAAAAAAAAAAAAAAAAAAAAAAAAAGTAGCCATGACGATTTCCATGAGGAGATAGTATTATCCCCAGGTCAGCCTGCATATCTGGCTTGTCAAGCCAGGATCTTTACTATCTTATTTTGTATATCGAATATTTGCAGTCAGTGATTGCTTTGCATGCCAGGTAAATATTTCAGCTGACAACATTTTGAAATTTTTTCTTATTTTTCCTTGAAAATAGAATCTGACACGTCATGCAAATTGTTTTCTTAGGAGACAATTTGCATGAGGTGTCAGATCCTATTTCTAGGAAAAATAAGAAAAACTATCATAGTTTGCCATCTGCTGAATTTGCCCATAGCATGGTAAGTGTTATATGCAGTCATTTCCAGTGTCTTTATGGTTTGCCTACATATTGTCAGAACCTTATAGAATGCATATGGCATTGTTACTTGAAAAGGAGTCTCCAAACTTCAGACAAATACTATTTTATCATATGACGTTGCTAGTTATTCAGTGGATAACATCATGTCAAAAATAGTATTACCATACGTTACATACCATTTTGGTGCGTATATGTAACGTCATAACAATGTCCGTGACTTGTTGCATTTTCTTTTGAAATAATGTCCACTTTAAAAGTGGTTAAAGTCCCATTTAAAAGGGTCACATGATTAACAGAATCTTACACTCATGATCATTTCATATGAAATTTCATGAAACTCGCTGAAGGCTCTTTCATAAATTTCATATGAAATGGCCACTCGTGTAAGATCCTCTATTTCTTGCATACGAGATAAGGATTTCCGCAAATTACACCGGTGCTAGCAAATCATCTCATATACCCTTATCCCTCCAGTGGGTATCTGTTCTCTAAACAGATTCCGTAGGCGCCAGAGATTATGTGTGCAAAATTCACACACTGATCAGTCTTTGAATTACCATATTCACCATAATCACTGCTCTGCGTGCTTAAGGTTTTTTTTTGTTTTTTTAAATCACTAGAAAAAACTTGTGTAAATATCCTAATACAGGTACTTTTTAAAGAAAAATCAGCGGAGAACTTCATGAGGGGCGTATTTAATGATACTTACACAATATTTTTTTTACTTTCTTAATAAAAACATGTTGTTGGTACTCATTTGAATTGCCTCAACATATGTTTTTATAAAGATGTGGATAAAAGTACAGCCAAGTACCAACAACATATGTTTTTATAAAGAAGTGGATAAAAGTACACAGACTGTAATCTCTAAAGACTACTAAATTGCTTGAATGTGTACTTATAGGAGGATGTGTGGTAATTAGGTTGAATATGGTAATCTCTGCATAGATACACTAACTGATCTGACTTTAATCAAATATTCATTTCTGCAACTATATAATTTAATAGTAAAGGTCCAGATGTTCTGATTGGCCTTGGTTGTTACAGTGTTTTTGTTTGTTTTCCTGCAGTAATCCTCATTTGCTCTTATTTTCTTAATTTCAGTAGATAGGTTCTTTCAGAGATTTTTCTTCTTTTTTTTTTTTTTTCAAATGCTTTATTTTCGGGGCTGATTGGGGTGGAAAGTGGAGGTGTGGGTTGGGAGCATGTCGCTTTTTGAAAGCGTGTCAGCATCTGAGCTGATGTAAAGTCTTTTAAATGGCTTTAATAACAGGTGTAGGAAGTTCTATTGCAGGCCTGCTTTTGGTGCATGTAGTTTGCTGTGGCTGCTTTCTTTGCTTATGGAGAAAATAATCTGAGCTGGCTAAGTGAAGAAAAAAAATCACAGTGGTGCCAAATGCATTGTTATTTGGTCCATTGATGTTTTTCTAATATTTCTCCTTTGACTCGTGCTATTGTTAGGAATTGATGTGCTCTACCTTGAGGTCTCTGAGCACAATTATTGTTTTTCTGTTGAAAATGCTTAGTGCAGATGTACAGTTTAGAGTATTATCTGAAGAGAGGCTGATTATTTTATCTAGATGCTGTCCATTATATATTTGCTTGTCATATTGCAGGTCATGTTAGCCATATGTACTCAGTGTTATACTTGTGTTTTAGCAGAAAAATGGTTTTAAAGACACTGTGACTGAACTTCTTTAAAGTAAATTCATATCAACTCATATATGGTCATGGGTTGTATGATGTTGGTTTCTCCTATAGGTTTGTCTGTTTTGATACATATTATGCAGATCTTTGTCTGTGAAAGGTCAAGGTCCTGTGAAAAGTCAAGGTCTTTGATATTCAGTATTTTCTCTGACCTGTTAAAGATTTTAAAGCAAGAAAGAGCTGCATACCTTTTCTCAGGAATGAAGCACTAGACCAGCTTACATATTCTCAGTATGGTGAGGTTAGTTTCAGCCAAACAGAAAATGGCTGGTATTTTCTTATTTTCTGTGGAAATAGGGCTTAACATTTCATATGAACTGTCTCTGAAATAAAAAGACAATTTCAATAAAGTATTCGAGGGAAAAAATAAAAAAGGGCCTTCAATCGTGCCTTTGGGAAGCTAAATGTTAGGCAGGCCCCCGTAGCCTAGTGGATAGGAGAGTTGACTTTTAATCCATTAGGTTTCTCACCACTATGGTTCGAGCCTCGCTGGGGTCATGTGGGAAAGCCAAGTTCTGCTTACGGATGGTTAGGTGTTTTTTTTTCCCGGGTTCTCCAGTTTTTTCGCACCTTTGATGAACGAGCAGCTTGATATAAGCGAAATACTCTTGAAAGGGCCATAAATCCCAAGTCAAAAAAAAAAAATTAAAGCTAAATGTTAATCCTTCATTTGCATGACATCACAAAATTCCTGCTGCTGTTGATGCTTCTAGGATTTGCATAGAGCAGAGATGCTATGGTTTACTTTTTCTGACTATCTCTCTATTTAAAATGTTTAGACTTGGTTTTTGGAATTATTATGGTGACTAGTTGGAAATTTCCTACATTTTACTTAGAGTACAAAAGCAGCGGGCTGCTCAGAGTGAGGACAGGGCGGAACAGTTAAGTGCCGAGTTGTTAGAAAAAGATGCCAAAATAGAAGATATACGAACACAACTTGAAGAGGTCTCATTACGATTAGAGAAGTCAGTAAAAGAGCGTTCACAGTCATCAGCAGAAAATACTGCCCTTAAAACGTAAGTCTGTGTCAGGAGTTATTAGTGTACAGTCAATGTTAGTGGTCACATTTAGTATTTATTTACACATTTTTGAGCACAGTAACTCAAGTATAATTATCAGTACTAACATTTGTTTCATGTCATTCATTCATTTATTCATAGTATGAGTACATGTAGTCACAGCTTCAGATAAGATGATAATTGAGAATTCAATTTAAGTAATTTTTGTTACTTTTGCACCAGCTCATTTAGATATTCATTAACCCTTCATTAAGAAGCCACACCCATTTTTAATTTTCAGCCAATCAGATTACTTGATCCAGATTGTTGCTATAAATTCACATACTTGATGGCAAACAGTGCAGATCCAGATCAGTTGGCTTCTTTAGAAGCCAACTGATCTGGATCTGCACTGTTTGCAAAGGCAGGGTATATTCGGGTTCAGCAGGCCAAGGGTTAAAATTGCCTTGGCTTGAGTACTAACAATGTATGTTTTAGTGAAAAAAAAAAAGGCCTTCTGGATACCACATTATCAGATGCTGTGGCTACTATTTTTATACCTACTAATAAAGGCAGTGAGCTTGTGCAAGTCTAATGCCATTCTAATTTATAGTTTGATTTAATTTTTAATGCGAATACACTGCGTCAAAATAATGCTGGGGATGAATATTATTTTTGCAACAAAAATACATGGATGTGCTAGATCATCTTGTCTGTGTGATTCTAATCAGTTCTTAAAAAAAAAAAAAAAAAGAAAAAAAAAAAAAGAAAAAGACTACCTTTGAATACCCCTGAATATTTTTTTTCTTGAACCCTGATACAAATAATTACCTAATCACGCCTTAACCCTTAAAGCGCCAAGAAAAACTGCATCTGAAAATTTCGTCTGTTTATGTCGTCTGCTGAATATTCTTGCAAACTTTTAAAACCTATTTTTTGCATACTGGCAAACAGTGTGGACCCAGATCAGACTGCTCCTAGAGGAGCAATCTGATCTGGGTCCACACTGTTTGCAAAAATGACTTTTAAAATCTCTAGCAGATGACAAAGCAGACAACAATTGTTGTGACTGGCGCTTTAAGGGTTAAAAATAGGTTAAAAAGGTGTTTGTGTATGTGTTTTGTTTGGCATTATTTTTTTTCTCTTTTATTAAGTCTATTTTTTTATAAATAAGAAATTACATTGTAGCAATATACTTAATCAGTCAAGTTCAATTTTGGGTCTACCAAACAAAAAGTGCATTGCACTAGAAAACATTTTGACACTGTGCACAATACTGGTTAACTGCTTAGAGGACGAAGCCTGCCCAGTAAAAGTGTGGTTAGGTAAATTGACCACGCTGGACACAACCCCAATGGGTTGACTGGGCCGTAAAACAACACAAACAAAACTAGAAAGCATATTCTACAGGATTTTTTAACCCTTGCCATTCTGAATAAATTAAGATGCCATGCCCACTTCAAATTTTCTAATCTGTTTGCAAAGGCAGGACATATCCAGGTTCAGCAGGACTAGGGTTGACTTCTTGTATGTAGCTGAAATACTTCAGTACAAATTGATTAGAAGTACTTTGTGTATAGGGTGGGGGTGAGGGGGGGGGGTGGAGGGTGGGGGGTGAGGGAGGGGCATGCATAGAAAAACTGTTACATTTGGGAGTAGAAGACTGTTAAAAGTAGGACAAAATGTTTTATTCTTTATCAGCATAATTACTATGTAGAAAAGAACACAATATGCCATTCCCTTTAAATACCTGTCATTTTATATTCACAATCTTGATTAAATACTTGCTCATAGCTCCAGATAAGATGGGGGTGTCTTATTTCTCAATAGTTTTCTTATTTCTCCAAAAAAACATGTGGGTACTCATTAGAAAGGCCTCAGTGAGATGCTACTAATGAGTACCACAACATGTTTTCATGGAGAAATTATAAAAATATCATTACTTTTATGTGAAAAAAGAGCACCTTTTCTGGAGCTATCATAGCTACAGATAAGAGGGGGTATCCACATAATATTTTTCTTATTTCTCATTGAAAACATATGTTGTGGGTACTCATTAGAAGTGCCTTGCCGAGGCGCTTCTAATGAGTACCCACAACATATGTTTTTGTCAAGAAATAAGAAAGATATCAGCATTTTTCGGATGAAGAAAGCACCTTGTCTGTTGCTATGGCTATGAATTTCTATATTTCCCAGAGCACCTGTATTGTTAGAATGATGCAGTGTATTTATATGATTTTGGGTGTATTTTAAGTGTCTACTAACTTCATAATCTGTTTTTGTTTATTGGCATGTAAATGCATGTTTCTTTTCAATATGCTAGTGTTGTGCATAGTACATTACTTCAAGTAAAAGGAGCTTTTTTGACATGAACTATAATTCCTTAATGAGACAAGCTTGTATCTGTATTCCAAATTGTTATCTGGTTTCAAACATAATAGATCTAGATGAGAAGGCTTGTAATGATGCATATCTTCAAGGTCTATACTGTTTGCCGTATTTTCTGATTTTGTTAAATCCCATTTTGATATAATAAATATATTCAAATCAAGGATGGAATAGTTCATTTTGGATAGTAAGGGTTGAAAAGGGTACTGCCTATTCGCAAGCAGATACTTCAGGGTTCTTAAATAAATTGTTTGTGCAAGATGACACCCAAATCAGTCAGTCAGTCACTCTAAATGAGCTTCAAGATAAGGAAACATACCTTGGGACGTATGCGCCCAGTGAAGATTCAAATACCTGCACAGTCTGGCCAGTCTTTGTTGAGTGCATTGCGAATAGACAAAGACAATTTTGTGCAAGTGCCCAACAAGGACTGAGCTGAGTGTTCACTGGATGCACATGTCATAAGATACACTTTTTAGTGTCCCAAATAACACATGTATACCTCATAAAATTCTCTTATGCACTTGCATGCAGAAGCTCAGCCTTAACTTGAAGTAAAATAAGTATATATGTACATATGCATGTTACTGTCTCTAGGGCCTGGTCTCAATGACCTGTTATTTTCCAGACTAACTCTAATAAATAGACCTTAGTCTGTTGTTTTTTTTTTTTGTTTTTTTTTGCATGTTGAAACAGAGGGTTGCATGTTGAAATGGTTTGCTTTTGCATGTTAACAGAAATTATAAATGGAGAAGTTTATTTTGTGTAGACTGATATGTACAGTGTTCCTGAATTGACTCAAAGGTTTAAACTAACTTGAGCATTTATGATGTGGTTCTGTAATTGGACAGCGAAGGTTCTGGTCAGACTGGAGGTTCAGGATGATCTGGGCCTTTATTGTTTGCACATGGCATGAAGGGTCTTTTTCTACATTGCTCATCAGTAGAGATGTAGAATAAGGATGCCAACAGGATACCGTTTGAGACATTCCATTATGAAAACCCGCCTATTCAAATATATTGAGAATTTTACCACCAAAAAATGAAAACTTTCAGATGAAAAATTCTGGAAGTTTTAATATTTCTGCTCAAGAGATAGATTGTGAGTACTTGTTAGAATTGCCTCGATGAGGTGGTTCTAACAAGTACCCACAATCTGTGTTTTTGAGCAGAAATAAAAGATTAATGTATACCCCTGTAAACCCCAGTTTTACTATATAAAAGTATGGTTTAAGGAGGTCAAAACTATAAAGGCGTGTTTTCGTGAAGGAGTATGGAAAAATGTGTCCTTGGAGCTTATGGACAAGAGGTTGTTTACCATATTTATCCTAAGTATAAAGGAAACAGTGTGGACTTAGATCAGATGCCACAGAATGCAGGTTTACACTGTTTGCCATGCACCCATCTATATTTAGATGCATCAGTAGGTAGTAAAAATGGACTTTTTCAAATTTTAGGACAAGCTTTATAAGGAGTTGAGCTGTCTAAATATATGGAGAAGTAAGAATAAAAAAAAAAACCCCAAAAAAACCCCAACAAAACCCTCTCTTATCTGTAGTGCATTACTTTACTTGTCATAAAGGTTAACAAGTCCGTTTGATTACCTTGTCATCATGTGTCTAAAATGTGCTGGCACAGTGGCACAGTGTAGACCCTGATCTAATTGTTCCTTAGGAGCAGTTTGATTTGAGTCTGCTCTGTTTGCTAAAACATGTCTTTCCAAATAGTTCTGGTATATATGGTAATGGTGGCTTGGCTGCAATGGATTATTAGAAGTATAAAGTAATTTTTAATGCAAACTTCTGAGGATGGGTGGGATGAGAGTTGATGAAAGTACAAAGAGTAGAAAAAAAAAATGCAACAACAACAACAAACAAAAAACTTTTCATTTGGTTGTTTGTTCTTCTATCATATTGGCGATTTTTAACAGAAGGGAAAAATGTCCAGACAGACAGTAGTCCTTGACTATCCTCGTCACTGTAGCAAAAGAAAAAAAGGGGAAAAAACTTAAAAGTTAAAGAAGTATAATAAACTAGAAAAAAGGTAGAAAAACTGGTGTGTGTGCAAGGGGAGTGGGGTGGGGGGGGGGGGGGCAGAGAGAGAGAGAGAGAGAGTCCGAGAGAGAGAAGGTAAGTTAAAATATTCTGTATGCCAGCAGTGAAAGCCATTGCCCGACTGTGCAGATCTACAGGCTGTCCTGGACCTGGCTGTTTGCAAACAGCTTTTGTTATGCTGGAGTCCATTTTATCTTTCAGACGTCTGGAAGAGTTAGAATCACTGTTAGAAAGAGTTGACCACAACTCAAGGTCACAGCTAGAAGAGATGACAGCACAACTACATGGAAAATCCTCAGAAGTCTCAGGTCTGCAGTTAGAAAATGAAAGATTAAAGGTGAGTACATTAAGACAAAGAAAGATTAAAGGTGAGTACAGTTGGAAAATGAAATATTAAAGATGACTAATGTTAGATAAATAAAGATTAAAGGTTACTACAATTAAATATTGAATAATAAACAGTGAGTACAGGAGGTGATAAAATATTAAATATGAGTACAGTTAGAAATTGAAAGATTAAAGGTTAGTACAATAGAATAATGAATAATAATGGGTTAGTACAGGCAGGTGATGCAAGATAGATAGGAATGCAGTTAGAAAATGAAAGATTAAAGGTAAGTACAGTTAGAAAATGAAAGATTAATGGTTAGTACAAGTAGATTATGAAGAATTAAAGGTTAATACAAATAGATTAAAGGTTAGTACAAGTAGATTATGAAGGATTAAAGGTTAGTACAAGTAGATTATGAAGTATTAAAGGTTAGTACAATTATATTATGAAAGATTAAAGGTTAGTACAAATAGATTACGAAGGATTAAAGGTTAGTACAAGTAGATTATGAAGGATTGAAGGTTAGTACAAGTAGATTATGAAGGATTAAAGGTTAGTACAAGTAGATTATGAAGGATTAAAGGTTAGTACAAGTAGATTATGAAAGATTAAAGGTTAGTACAAATAGATTATGAAGGATTAAAGGCCAGTACAGTTAGATAGATAATGAATGATTAAAGGTGAATGCAGTTAGAAAATAAATGACTAAAGGTGAGTACAGTTAGAAATGAAAGATTTTAAAGGTCAGTTTTATTAGATAATGAAAGAGTAAAGGCAAGCATACTTAGAAAATGATAGATTCAAGGTTGGTGCAGTTATACAATGAAAGATTAAAGCTTTTAAACTTAGACAATGAAAGATTAAAGATGGGTATGTTGTAAGGAAAATTAAAGATTAGTACAGTTAGATAATGAAATATTAAAGGTTAGTATAGTTAGACAGTGAAAGATAAAAGATTAATATAGTTAGACAATGAAGGGTTAAGGTTAGTAAAGTTAGACAATGAAAGATTAAAGGTTAATATAGTTAGACTATGAAGGTTAAATGTTAGTATAGTTAGACAATGAAAGATTAAAGGTTAGTATAATTAGACAATGAAAGATTAAAGGATAGTATAGTTAAACAATGAAAGATTAAAGGTTAGTATAATTAGGCAATGAAAGATTAAAGGATAGTATAGTTAAACAATGAAAGATTAAAGGTTAGTATAGTTAGACAATGAAAGATTAAAGGATAGTATAGTTAAACAATGAAAGATTAAAGGTTAGTATAATTAGACAATGAAAGATTAAAGGATAGTATAGTTAAACAATGAAAGATTAAAGGTTAGTATAATTAGACAATGAAAGATTAAAGGATAGTATAGTTAAACAATGAAAGATTAAAGGTTAGTATAATTAGACAATGAAAGATTAAAGGATAGTATAGCTAAAAAATGAAAGATTAAATGTTAATTCACCATATATGGATAGTATGAACATTTCCATGTTCAGAAAGAAATGCAGAAATATACTGATATTTATGAAATATGAAAGAACCGTAATATATTATACCCTATTCTGGAATAGAAGCATGGACAAGCAAAAGTAAGCCACATTATGAGAAAACATACCATTTGAGCCAGCGCACAATAAAATCTACAAAATGCATGTGTGCCCAGCGAACACTCAGATCAGCCAGGCATCCACCCAGTCATTTTTGTTGGTTTTGTCATGCGCTGGCTCATTTGACATTTTTTCAGGTGGACAATGAAGACTGATCAGACTATATATGAATGTTCAGGCAGGTGTGTCCTTGCTTGGCATATATGTTGCTGAATTATATGATAAGGGATAGACATATCCTATGTCCATTTTTCATCATAGATTGCTAATGTTTTGAAAAAGTCCTTTTAAAACTCTTAGTGAAACCTTTGCAGTATAACAAATTCATTATTTGGATTCTTGACCGACATGGGCTCATGTTCACACAGACCGAACAGCTCGGGTGAATATAATTCTCAGGAAGGGAATATGACCTATGTCAGCTATCAAGAATCAAAATACAAATTAAATAATAAAGTTGTGGCTCAAACTTCAGTGACTGCATGCCAGGATCAGACTGCATGCACACACAGGCTAGTCATGGCAGGTAAAGTTTTACATGTAAACTTTACATGGTCTTGTCATGCTGTAACTAATGTATTGATGATCCTTTCTGTTTGAATATCTGTTATTTCTTTTACAACTTTGAATGTGAAAGTTATCTCATATAGCTCTAGATAAGACACGTTCTCCAGTAAAAAAAATACTGAGTTTTTTTTTTATTTCTTCATGAAGACATATGATTGGGAACTCATCGGAATTAACAGCATATGTTCTTTAAAGAGAAATAGGGAAAGTATATTTATCTGGACATCCACTCTTATCTAGGGCTATGAAAAATTCATCAAGAAAACATGCCTATTCAAATATATTGAAAATTTTACCACCAAAAAATGAAAATTTTCAGATAAAAAAATTCTGATATTTTTCATATTTCAGCTCAAAACATAGATTGTGGGTGCTCGTTAGAACCGCCTATCCCACAATGCAATAACTCATTTGTTTTCATGTTTAATGTGTTTCCCCCGTTTAATCCAAGCATTTATGTGCCTTCGAATTGATATTTGGACTACTTCAGATCGAGCTAGAGTTTGTCCAATTTACAAGCTTGGCTTTTCAAAAAGTTTCGACCCAAAGTCAGGATTTTTGTTTTTTTTTTGAGATTCTTTTAAAATTTCGTAAAACCCTCCGGCAGTTTTCGGGAGACTTGACATGTCTGCCCCACAATCTGTGCTTTTGAGCAGATTTAAGAAAAATAATGTATATCCTTGTAAAACCCCAGTTTTACTATATAAAAGTGAGGTTTAAGGGGTTCAGAATTATATAGGTATGTTTTCATGATGGTCTGTGACATTTCTGAAATTCTTAATATTATAATGGTTTATTATACAAGTGATTTGATAATAACTGATGACATTGATATATTATGGGCAAATAAACAGAGTAAGGAAATAGTGAAGAAAGAAATTCTACAGGTAACTTATGTTGTATCTTAGTCAGTGCTCCAGATAAGAGCAGATATAGGTAAACATTTTGGATATTTTTTATATTATGTTGAGGTGGCTGTAATGTGTACCCACAAAATATATTCTTATGGAGAGAATAATTTAATAATGTATTGTTGTTTTTTTTTTTTTTGCAGAAATAAAACTTAACATCTTATCTGGAGCCCTGTTACTGCATGCTGCATGGTCAGCAGACATTTGACCTTTAATATAATCTTGGCACAGTTAACAGACAACAAATTATAAGGTTTTTCTTCATTTTCCATGAAAATAGTTATTGAGATTTCATACAGTTCATACCACTTAACTCTCAAGTGCAAATCACAACTGCGGCAGACGACAGCTTGATTTGTTTTTACTTTTTTTTTTATGCCCCCAACTTCAAAGAAGTTGGAGGGGCATATTGCTTCTGGGTTGTTCGTCCGTCCGTCTGTCTTTCCGTCTGTCCGTCCGTTCGTCACACTTTTTGATGCATAGCATAACTCTAGAACCGTGAATGCTACTGTTTTGAAATTTCTTATATGGATTCCTCATGAAAAAATAGCTGACACGTATTTTTTTTCTTGACAGGATTATGCCCCTTTTCTGAGTTATTGCCCTTTGAAAAAATATGGATGCAATCTTGTCAGCAAAATATCTCAAAAACTATTGACGCTAGAGCCCTGAAACCTGATGAATAGATTGGTAGTGATAAGTAGACAACTTGATTAACTTTTGAAGGAATTTTGAAAAATACTTCTTGAGTTATGGCCCTTTGTAATTTTGGGCATTTTTACCTTGTCAGCAAAATATCTCAAAAACTGTTAGAGCTAGAGCCTTGAAACTTAGTAAATGGATTTGTAGTGATGAGTAGATGACCTGATTAACTTTTGAAGAAATTCTGAAAAATACTTCATGAGTTATGGCCCTTTGTAATTTTGGGCATTTTTACTTTCTCAGCAAAATATCTCAAAAACTGTTAGAGCTAGAGCCTTGAAATTTAGTAAATGGATTTATAGTGATGAGTAGATGACCTATTTAACTTTTGAAGAAATTCTGAAAAATACTTCATGAGTTATGGCCCTTTGTTATTTTGGGCATTTCTACCTTGTCAGCAAAATATCTCAAAAACCGTTGGAGCTAGAGCCTTGAAACTTGATGAATAGCCTGGTAGTGATGAGTAGACAACCTGATTAACTTTTGAAGAAATTTTGAAATATACTTCTTGAGTTATGGCCCTTTGTGATTTTGGGCATTTTTACCTTGTCAGCAAATATCTCAAAAACTGTTAGAGCTAGAGCCTTGAAACTTAGTAAATGGATTTGTAGTGATGAGTAGATGACCTGATTAACTCTTGAAGAAATTCTGAAAAATACTTCATGAGTTATGGCCCTTTGTTATTTTGGCATTTTTACCTTGTCAACAAAATATCTCAAAAACTGTTGGAGCTAGAGCCTTGAAACTTGATGAATAGACTGGTAGTAATGAGTAGACAACCTGATTGACTTTTGAAGAAATTTTGAAATATACTTCTTGTGTTATGGCCCTATGTAATTTTGGGCATTTTTACTTTGTCAGCAAAATATCTCAAAAACTGTTAGAGCTAGAGCATTGAAACTTAGTAAATGGATTTGTAGTGATGAGTAAATGACCTGATACTTTTGAAGAAATTCTGAAAAATACTTCTTGAATTAACGCTCTTTGTAATTGGGCATTTTTACCTTGTCAACAAAATATCTCAAAAACCGTTGGAGCTAGAACCTTGAAACTTGATGAATAGACTGGTAGTGATGAGTAGACAACCTGATTTACTTTTGAAGAAAATTTTGAAATATACTTCTTGAGTTATGGGCCTTTGTGATTTTGGGCGCTTTTACCTTGTCAGCAAAATATCTCAAAAATTGTTAGAGCTAGAGCCATGAAATTTGGTTATTGAATTTGTAATGATGAATAGACAACATGATTAACTTTTGAATAAATTTTGAAAAATATATTTCATGAGTTATGGCCCTTTGTAATTTTGGACATTTTTATCTTGTCAGCAAAATATGTGAAAAACTGTTAGAGCTAGAGACTTGGAACTTGGTGAATTGATCGGTAATGATGAGTAGATGACCTGATTAACTTTTGTATAAATTCTGAAAAATATTTCATAAGTAATGGCCCTTTGTAAATTTGGGCATGTTTCCCTTGTCAGCAAAATATCACAAAAACTATTGAAGCTGGAGCCTTGAAACTTGATGAATAGATTGGTAGCGATGAGTAGATGACCTGATTATGCCCCCAATTTCGAATGAAATTGATGGGGCATATTATTTTGCCTTCGTTTGTCCATCCGTCCGTTTGTCCATTCGTCAAGCTTTTTTGTGCATGCCATGTCTTAAGAACCCTGCATGCTAGGGTTTTGAAATTTTATATTTGGGTTCCCAATGAAAAAAATAGCTGACCCGTATTTTTTTTCTTGTCTGGCATGTTTGTTTAGAGTTATGCCCCTTTGAAAAAAATCAGAATTAAATCTTGTGAGCAAGATATCTCGAAAAGTATTTAAGCTGGGTTCTTGAAATTCAGTATAGTGAGTGGGAATGATGTGTAGATTACCTGATTCAGGGTTCGCACAGGCTTGAAAAGTACTTGAAAATGAAGGGCAGTCTTGAAAAGTCCTTGAAAACAAAATTTGTCTTGAAAAGCCCTTGAAAACTGGCCATAGACCTTGAAAAGTACTTGAATTTCACATTTATTGTTCTAAATTTTAAATCTCTGTGAGAATCAAAAGTAAAGTTCCTAAAAAAATCGGCAAGTTTCGAGTAAAGACAGATGAGCAGGAGTTCCATAACTAAAGAGTTCAAATGTGCTGGGCGCGAAAACAAAGTTCGAAGACACATAGGTTCGAATGATTCGTACTTGATGTTTGGATTGTCTCCCTTGCAGACTGTTACTTGGCGATTTTGATAACTTTTATTACTGAAAAAGGTCAATTCAAATAACCAGACTAAACAAAAAACAAAAATGGCGTCTGCTGTTCTTTAGTGTGTGTTCTTTTTGGACCCTGAATTTATTTCTGCGTAATGGAAATGTGTGTTTATAGCAGAGAGTGGCAAAAACGATATTCTTGGGTAAAGGAAACGAACAGTAAACATAAGGCGCACTGTCAACCTTGTAATAAGGACATCGACACAAATAGGTGAAAGTTCATTATGGTCACAGGTGCAGGGAGAGGGGCATAAGAAACAAGAAAAAGTGATGTTACGGACATTCGTAAATTTCTCACAGGTTAAAACAGAAACTGCAACCACAGCTTAATACTTTTGGTTTTAAGAGAGTTCATTTTAACAGAAATTATCAATTTTTTTTAACCCAAATGTTTTCGCTGGATGTAGAAGCAATGAATGACAGTGCCAGATTTTACGAATTTGTGTAAGTATTATAGTCCTTGAAAACTTAAAGTTGGTCCTGGAAAAGTCCTTGAAAAGTCCTTGAATTTGACTTGGCCTTGCCTGTATGAACCCTGTGATTATATTTTGAGGGAATTCCCTGAAAAAATTGATAAAGTTACAGCCCTTTGCGATTCTGCACATTTTGACTTTGTCAGCAAGATGTCTCGAAAAGTACTTAAGCTAGGGTCTTGAAATATTATGTGCTGATTGGGGATGATGTGGAGATTACCTGATTTGTTTTTTAGGGAATTCCATGAAAAATTGACAGTTATGGCCATTTGTAGTTCTAGGCATTTTGACCTTGTCAGCAAGATATTTCAAGAAGTATTTAAGCCAGAGCCTTGATATTTGGTATACTGATTGGGATTGAGGAGGAGATCACCTGATTAAATTTTGAACCAATTAAATGAAATGTTGGAGTTATGGCCCTTCGCAGTTTCTGTTTTAGAGTTATTACCCTTTTGATAAAATAACATTGAAATCTCGTATATTTGTACTGCTGTTACCATCATGGGCAAGCAGTGTTGGAGTCAAGCAGTGTTAGAGTTAGGCAGTTGGGGGCATAGTGTTTTACAAACACCAGCTCTAGTTTTTTTTTTTTTTTTTTTTTTTTTCAGAAAAAAATAAGGCTTGACATTTCATGTGAATCATCTGAAATGCCAAGTCTTATTTTCTCTAAAAAATAATTTAAAATAAAAAAGGACGAAGTTGCACATCAGACAGTGAAGAAACTCAGATGAATTGCCGCACTGAGTTTGTTCTGTTGTGCTATGATGTTATTTTCATGAAGAAATAAGAAAAAAAAAATGTTTTTCAGTATAAATTTCCTTTTAATTTGAACTCTTGCTTGAAACTTCACATTATCATATTTTTCACAGTATGCGAAGGAATGTTTTGAATGATCTTTTTGTTTATTTTTATTTTATTCACATTTTAGATGATTTTTTTAAGTCCCATCAATTTCTTGAATTGAGAGAAAATTCAATTGACAAATATTATATTAAAAATATTTCAAAACTAGTTTCCCAAAGATCATGAAACTGGTGGGACTGGATTTAGATTTTAACATGCTTTAAGCTGCCTTAGAAGTGACAAATAAGTGTTTTCCTAAAAAGCATACCTTGACATTTCATTCAGATGGTTGCTTTGAGACAATCTGAAGGAAATGATAAGCTCTGTTTTGGGGAAGAAATATAAGAAAAATGCATTTTACTTCAAACATTTTACTTTTACTAGTGTTGAAATGCAGCATGTTAAAGTTAAAAGTCTATTATTTTATTTTTATTCACCACTTTTATTTTATCACCAGTCTTCAATAGCAACAATAGAAACCAAGTTTCGACAAGCAGATGAGGAATTGCTACAGTTACGGTCCAACTTAAAACATTATGAAGGTCTGGTTGATGAGTACAAGTCACAGGTAGGCACAGGAAACAGGAAGTAGTGTAGGGTATTATAGGAGAATTGCATTCTGGGAATCAGACTCTCTCTGCCAGCTGCTTTGCAAAATACCTTGAAATGTCAGAAGGCATTAATCTGTTAGTTATGTATGTGTAGTGACTGTTTTGGTTGAAGCATTTGAAAGGGTGTTATTTTTTAAATATTTTGGTTATCCTTTTATTTATTATGATGTTATTCATTGCATGAACTGACTCGCTCTGCTTTCTTTGACACCTTGTCATGCTGAATATATTAAGATGCCATGCCCATTTCTAATTTTCAGCCATTCAAATTACTTGATCCAGATTGTTGATATAAATTCACATACTTAATGGCAAACAGTGCAGATCCAGATCAGTTGGCTTCTTCAGAAGCCAACTGATCTGGATCTACACAGTTTGCAAATGCAGGATATATCCAGGTTCAGCAGGACAAGGGTTAAGATTTCTTTAGTGTCATTATTTTGGTGGCAAACCCTTTCAGACATACTGTGTTGTCTTGTCACAAATCTTGTTGTTAGCAAGTTAGAATTTGCCTTGAATAGGACCCCAAATGTATTTGCCTAGGGAATTCCTATCACAGACTCTTTATCCAATTAGCTCAGAAACTGCTGAAAAGACATTGAATTGTATGAAACCAGGATTGAGGATAAAAACACAATTCTAAATTAGAGGGTGTCCAGAAAAATTTGATGGCTCTAGAATGAAACGCCCATGGTGTTTTACCCCTTGTATTGCTGAATCTGGATATGCCCTGACTTTGCTAACAGTGTAGATATGGATCTGCACTCTGTGTATTTAAGTATGTGAATTTGTATCAACAGTCTGGATCAATTTATCTGATTGGCTGAAAATTAGAAGTGAGTGGGACATCTTTATTCAGCATGGCAAGGGTAATGAAGCAGAAAAAAAAAAAATCTTATAATTAATGTGTTACATTGTGGGGAAACCAAACTGAAAAGCAAAACTGAGACCATCCTGTGCATAAGAAGTGTAGCAAGTGTGATTGTCTTACACTGGGAGCCTATTACCATATTTACTCTTAAGTATTTGAACAGACAGGTCTGAGCAAACAGTGTAGAACTAGATCAGATGCTGTAGAAAGCCACATCTGATCAGGGTCTGCACTGTTTACCACTCATCTGACAGTTTTAGACAATCAGCAGATAGTGAATTGGACATTCCACCTTAAGGAGTAATATGGTGCAGAGTAAATGTGTTTGAATACTTAGCCTAAATATGGTAGAATGTTTAACCTATTTATGCTCATTTGAGACTTCCATCTTGAAAGTGGAGCTACACCATTTTGTATATAAAGGGGTGCTTTACTATAGTCGTTTTTTCTTTCATATAATACAGACCTTGATCAGAGCACTGCATTCTATGACATCTGATCCACATGAAGACTTGTTTACCCAAGTCCATTGTGTAGGACAGTATTCATGCAGGCTGTACTTGGGGACTACTGTTTACCCAAGTCCATTGTGTAGGACAGTATTCATGCAGGCTGAACTTGGGGACTACTGTTTACCCAAGTCCATTGTGTAGGACAGTATTCATGCAGGCAGTACTTGGGGACTACTGTTTGCATCGGGCAGGGTTCAAATTTAACTTTCTTGACAGCTTGCTAAAATTTGCAAGTAGCATTATTTTTTACTTGCTAAACCTATCAGCCACTTGCTTTTTCATACTTATAAACACTGTTAAATGTGGCTTTAAACCTTTGCTCTCCGGGTAAAAATTTCAGCAGACATTTTAAAATATTTTTCTTATTTTTCCCAGAAAACAGGTTTTGACATTACATGCAAATTGTCTCCTATGGAGACAATTTGCATGTAATGTCAAAACCTGTTTTCTGGGAAAAATAAGAAAAAAAGTATAGTCATTGCTTTCTGAAAAGAAATTGCAAAACTTTAGCAACAGTGCCTCAGGTTCCACAATTAAAGAGAATCTTTCCAACTTGCTAGAATTAGCAAGTGATGAAATTGCAGCTTGCTTTTTGAGGAAATTATCTAGCATTTAGCAAGTTAGCAAGTGCTAAAATTGAGTTTCTTGTAACATGTCTCTGATGTTCTTTAGAATATGATGCAAATCAGCTGCTGGAGGTTATCTGATACTTGTAGTTTTATATTCTTCCCTTAAAATGTGAAGAATAAAAACACCTTATGTCATGTTTTAGCAATGAAAGTCCATATTGGCTTAAACATCAGGGCCCAGTTGTTCAAAGCGTCGTTAGCTTAACGAGCTTGTTAAGGGTCATTTCGTTAACTGTTTTAGCTTTGAACAACTGGGCCCAGGGCAATTTGATCAAAGTAGTCATGGTATGCTAATAAATTCTGTCAGTGAACCAAAAAGTAGTGACCAGATTGCCTGAACAGTGAAGCTGATCTGGGTGTGTGTTGTTAGCATATGTCATAGGGTACCCGATTCTGCAATGTAAGTAGCTCTTTTATGAGCCAGCGCACGACAAAACCTACAGTAAGACCGGTGTAACCAGCAAAGATTCAGATCAGCCTGTACATCCACTCAATATAGCAGTGGTTCTCATTTATCCCTCTTTGGATAGCCTGCAGGCTGTAGAAGGCACATGCAGTCAGCAAAGACTCTGATCAGACTGCACGGATGTGCAGGCTGATCTGAGTCTTTGCTGGTTGCTCATGTCTTATTGTTGGTTTTGTCATACGCTGGCTCATATAAGATGGATATACTGGTAAATATTTTATAATTTCTTCATGAAAACATGTTGTACCCATTAGAAGTGCCTCAGTGAGGAGCTTCTAATGAGTACACTCAACATTAATTGTCTTGGAGAAATAAGAAAAAACATTTACATGTATCCTGTTTGGTTGAAAACACCATATCTAGAATTAGCGTATGTTCTGTCTTAGGCTAAAGGGTTCTGCACCAAACAAAAAGGCAAAAAAAAAACACACACAAAAAAACGAACTTAGTATTTACCTTGGTTAAGTCATGAGACACTTTGCATCTTCCTGAATGGTGTTTTGAAATTTTACCTTTTTACATCACTGCTTACAGTCAAAATCTCAAAATTACAGGATGCAAAGCATAATTCGAAAGATAGTCAAGTGGTGATTGTAAAAAAAAAAAAAAATGAAAATAGATAGATAAACAGTTATTGAGAAGCAGTGTTTCATTTTGTATATTGTAAATGCTAGTCTTCAGTGACACTTTTGAAATATGTCTGGCCTCGGTGGCTCAGTTGGATGCGCCGTCCGACTGGAGACCAGGAGGTCGCGGGTTCAACCCCCGCCGAGGTCGGCAACATTCTTTCGTGGAGATTGATCATGAAATATTTTCTACGGTCATTCTCTCCCTTCCGCTGATTCAAGAAGGGCAGTTGTCAGTTTCTGGCGAAAGAATGTGCACAATACTGGTTAACCGCTTAGAGGACTAAGCCTGCCCAGTAAATGTGTGGTTAGGTAAACTGACCGCGTTCGACATGACCCCATTGGGTTGACTGGGCCGTAAAACCTCAACACAAACAAAACTTGTAACATTTTAAGAAAATATGATAGTACTGTGTAAGAAAAGGAGCTGAAGTTGCATAAAATCTGTAGCCTTAGATAGAATATGACGGTTAAAGATGGATAGACTGGATTTATACACATACACTTCAACCTCTTTATAACATAGTTCGTTATAACATGGTTTTGGATATAACACGGTTCAAAGATGGATCCCAAAAATGTATAGATTATATTGAAAAATGACCATAAATGGTCATTTTTCAATATAATCTATGCATTTTTGTTTGGATATAACACGGTTGTTTAACTAACACGGTTTATGCTATGGACCATAACAATAGTGTTATAAAGAGGTTGTGATGTATTTGTTTTCCTTTATCTGCACATAATTCAGGTCACTAAATCTTAGAAAAGAGCACAGCGTCTTAGTACAGTGTGTTGTGTCTTACCACAGAGCACTACATCTTAGTAAGATCACTGTCTTACTATAGAATTATGTCTTGGTACAAAGTACTATGTTTTAGAGCACTATGTCTTAGTATGGAATACTGTGCCTTACTATAGAGCACTGTCTAAATACAGAGCACTGTGTCTCTTTTGTAATATCACTGGTGAGGTTTCAGTTCATATAACCTCTTAATATCATTCATTTTTCATAATTATAAGTTTTACAGTTAGGAAAAAGTAAACAAGGGCTGCTGATAATTTTTCATTTCTAGCACTCTCTGGGCAGACTCAGCAGATGACAAATTGGTGATATTTTCTTAGTTTATTCCCAATAATTAGGGGGTGACATTTCATTCAAATTATTTCCTACAGAAGACAATTTGCATGAAATGTCAAACCTTATTTTCTGGGAAAAATAAGAAATATATTTCTAAATGTTGTCTACTAAAATGTTTACCAAGCATGCTAAAGTTTAAAAATGTCACTGCATTAGAATAATCTCATTGAGGTGATTCTAATGGATATCATTGCATCAAAATAATCTCATCGAGGTGATTCTAATGGGTGTAAACCTCCATTTGTTTTAAGAAATATTTATCCAAATATATTTTTTATCAGCACCCCTGAGGAAGTTGTTTTCTTTTTTAAATTACTGACAGTGTGTAGATGAAAGGTAGAGCTGTCAATTCAGGTTATAAAGCAAAAAAGAAAAGGAAGTAAAAAAATGAAAAAAAGGAAAGAAAACTAGATAGAGAGAAAAAAAAATAAAATAACTAAAATACATAAATAAGTTAACTTAAAATAAATTACTATGACAAATAAGTAAACACTAGTTTGGGTAATTCAGGGTCATAACACTGATTTCAAACTTTGCCGGAAAATTAGTTAAAATTATGCATGGTTTTTGAAGATTAACCAAGGCTGTCCTTTACTTGTTAACTGCCAATTTCCCAATCACCATTTGGCATGCATATTTAACAGTGTGGTTATTTTTCCTGTTGGTTAACCCTTGTCCTGCTGAACCCGGATATACCCTGCCTTTGCAAACAGTGTAGATCCAGATCAGTTGGCTTCTGAAGAAGCCAACTGATCTGGATCTGCACTGTTTGCCATTAAATATGTGAATTTATAGCACAAATCCGGATCAAGTAATCTGATTGGCTGAAAATTAGAAGTGGGTGTGGCATCTTAATTTATTCAGCAGGACAAGGGTTAAACTATTGCCTTACAAATAGAAATAAAAGTATGATAAGAGAAAGGAAGATAGAATGAGAGCAAAGGAAAGAAGGAAGGCAGTGCAGAAATAGAATAGGCTTCAAATAATAATTACATGATTTAACCAGGACATGATAGATAGAAATTAGAACAGTTACTATAGCTTTCTGTAGACACTCATTGCATGGCTTGTAGAACATTATCTTTTTTTTTTCTTCAGATCATTCTTTATGCTTTTAAGGCCAAACAACTTGTAGTTTTCTGTCCGTAGTAAAGGGTTACTCTACCTGAATAATTGGCAATGCAAACTTTTTTCAGTTTTTAAAGCCTAACCTCTTTACCTTATTTTAATACCAACTAACAAATTTAACCGCCTTGCATGCTGAAGACCAGATTAGCTTTGAAGAAAAAAAGTTTTGTTGTTGTTGTTGTATTTTTCCTCTGAAGATAGGGCTTGGTTGGCATTTCATAAATATCATTGCCAGACTGCTTTATTTTGACATGATTTGAAAAAATTCTTATTTTTGGAAAAAATATATATATATCATTTGACTGTGTAGTATAAGTTAAAGTTTAATCTGCATGCTGATCCAGCAGATGACTGCATGTTTGACATGTTTTTTTTTTTAAAAACTGAATTGAATAGGCAATAAAAGTTAGGTGAATTAGAGAACTTGTTAAGGCGGTGTATTTGATGATAATTTTGGGATAATTTTCTCCAGTTCTCCTTAAAAACATATGTTGTTAGTACTCATTAGAAGGGCCTCTGAGGCATGACTATGAGTACCCACAACATATGTTTTTATGAAGAAATGAGAATAAAATGACCTGGAATTATCACCAAATACAGATTTCACTTCTGGGTATGACGTAAAACTGCATCCAGCTGTGACAATCAATATGAGTGGGAATGTAAGGCTGCCCTCTACCACAGTTGTCTCCCCACCTTCAGGGTATGAGGCTGCCACAACCTTGGTGGCAGAGCTAGGTGGCACTTATCTACAGACCGATGGCTTGCTGTTCTAGCTATTGTGGTTTGGCAGACAATCCTTTATAAGGACAACGGCAAAGCACACTGTCCAAATGTGGGAATGGCATGCTCATATGCCATTAAAGAACTGAGTTGGGACGTCAGCTAGGACAGGCGATCCTGTAAAAACAGCTTTTCCAAATTCTTTATGGCTATCACACTCCTCCTTAACAAGTTCTCTCGTATACTGAATAGGCAATAAAAGTTACATGCAGTTTAGAAATTATATTTGTGTTTTTAGTCCTTTTCTGCTCTGAGAACAGAGCAAAACCAAATTCATTTTCAAGACAATAAATGTTTGACTGCCCTTGTCAGCTGAATGGTGAATTCTTCAGTCATTTTATTTAGTATGTTTTGGCTTCTATTTCTTAAAAGTATTTTGCACATAAAATTCAAACATTTTGATAAAAAAAAAATGCAAATTAAGTAGTAAACTGAGAAGTTACTTTATAATATTTACTTACCCAGGATTGGGTGGGGTAATACAGAAGTGGAATAACCCTATTTAGAAATAGTGCATAGTAGTGACTCTCCTGAATTTTCACAGATGAACCAATCTAGGAAAGATTTTGATGAGACAGTCATCCAGCTGGAAGAAACCAGACGATATAATGGAGAAATTCAGAGGAATGGTGAAGAAGAGTTAGAAAAGGCAAGCAACTATACATGACTCTGCAAGAGTCATTGTCCTTTGTGGCAATTAATTAATTTCGGAAGTGGCATGTACCGGTATAAATTATATGTACATTTGTATGCTTGTAGTATGCTAGGTTTTAACTTCTTGGAATTGCATGATGTTAGTTGCATGAATGCATGTATGTTTCTCTTTCCAAAAGTTTTTCTGAGATAATGCAGGATATTGATTTCATTAACATAAGTAAACATTATCACGATTCACGCTACGCAATCCTTGCAAATCTACAGTCAAGTAAAACACAGAAAAGTAGGGTTAACCTATTGGTAAAGCTAACTTTTTATTCTTTATTCATTCACATTTGCAAATTACTTAGATATTTCATCTTTGAAATTTTTATCATCCATACTTTATCATAACAATAAAACATCTACCTGTTTGTCATATTAACATTACTGACAGAACTAACACACTGGAATTGAGACTTTATCTGGGTAGTGGAGACAATGAGAATTCATGGCCGAATTCTATTTCCAGTTGTATATTTCTGCCATACTGGCCAGTGTTTAAACAGATTGTACTGTGTCAAGTTTGTCTTGCAGGGTAAATTTAATTTGAATATTATCCTTATAAGACTTATTTTGGAGATAAAAAATATGACTGAACTCTTTCTTAACCCTGGTCCTGCTGAGCCTGGATATGCCCTGATTTGCAAACAGTATAGACCCAGATCAGTTGGCATCTGAAGAAGCCAACTGATCTGGATCTGCTTTGTTTGTCATTACTTTTGTAAATTTATATCAACAACTTGGATCAAGCAATCTGATTGACTGACAATTTGAAGTGGGTGTGGCATCTTAGTTTATTCAGTGTGGCAAGGGATTAATTTTAGATACATAGTGGCTCATTTGGAACATTGGTATCACCTTACTCAGTGTGATCACGTACACATTTCATTGCCAATTCAAGGCCCACAGTGAAAAATCGAACTTTCTACAGATCATAACTCTAGATAAACAAAGTGGTTCAATTGGATGCGCCGCCAGCTGGAGACCAGGAGGTCGTGGGTTCAACCCCCGCCGAGGTCGGCAACGTTCTTTTGTGGAGATTGATCATGAAATATTTTCTATGGTCATTCTCTCTCTTCCGCTGATTCAAGAAGGGCAGTTGTCAGTTTCTGGCGAAAGAATGTGCACAATACTGGTTAACCGCTTAGAGGACTAAGCCTGCCCAGTAAACGTGTGGTTAGGTAAACTGACCGCGCTCGACATGACCCCACTGGGTTGGCTGGGCCGTAAAACCTCAACACAAACAAACAAAATAAATATTTTCTTATATCTCCACAAAAACTGTAAAGTACCATAAAAACACTAAGTGTTGGGACACACAAATCTGAGCAAACAGTGTAGACCCAGATCAGATGTCGCATTTTGCGGCATCTGATCAGGGTCTACACTGTTTGCCAATCATCCAGCAATATTTTAAATACATCAGCCAGTAGTGGAACAGACGTTTTTCAGTTTTTAGGACAGGTATGGTAAGGAGGTTTTCCAATACTTAAGGTAAATATGGTAGAGTGGATACTCATTACCTTGCTCCATATATTTTATTTGAGAAAACAAAAATATACAGCTGTCTCTTTTTAACCCTTGTCATGCTGAATAAATTAAGATGACACGCCCACTTCTAATTTCTAGCCAATCAGATTACTTGATCTTGGTATTTTATAGAAATTCACAAAGTTAATGACAAACAGTGCAGATTAACAGTTTGTCACATACAGTGGAACCTCGGTAATTCGAACGCCAATTTTTCGAAACTACCGGATTTTTCGAAGACGACTGATGGTCCGGAATTTTTTCACTAATATTTATTGCAAAAATATCACCGATTTTTCGAATTTCAATTTTTCGAAAAAATCATTTTTTCAAACAGATTCGTCGGTCCCAAGTAAAGAAATTCATATTAAAATCCCCTGCTAAATTCGAAATTCCAAACTGCCAATCAAGGTCACGCATGATGATCATGATTTCTTTGTGCGGCGAGTTCGATTGTTACACTCCCGAGTGATTTCACGGGTTTATTCGCTACAGGTAATTGACACCGGATTAACGGTGAATATTCCGAACAGATTCGTCGGACCCAATCAAAGAAATTCCTTTTGAAATCCCCTGCCAAATTCGAAATTCCAAACTGCCAATCAAGGTCACGCATGATGATCATGATTTCTTTGTGCGGCGAGTTCAATTTTTACACACCCGAGTGACTTCACAGGTTTATTCGCTACAGGTAATTGACACCGGATTAACGGTCACACTACTGAGTGATGATCCTTGATTGAGTAAAGGGTGTCTTTATTTGAGATCGTTAGCAATGATGTCTTATTTGATGTTTTTTTAAGTATGGGTCATTAATGAACTTTAATGATTTTAAAGATCAGTGATACATGTAACGTGTAAATACGAATGATCTGTAATAGTACGGTTACAGCAAAAATAACAATTCTGAGACGAATTTCCTGAATATTTATGGACGTTTTTTAAAATGAAAGTAGGGGCAAAAAGGCGAAACAAAATTGGCTAGAAACGTGGAGTTTGCCCTTTCAGATCAGTATCAGCCAGTTTTTTTTTGCATACTGATACAAAACTACGCTATCTGTCAACGTTTGTCTTTTTTGCACCAGTTTTGCAAAGTTAAATATTTCGTCAGTAAATTGGTTCGTTACTTTACATTTAACCTTCATTTTCGTTATTGTAAATAGCTGTAAATAAAACTGTAAGTTCATGTTTTCTTTTTTTATTTTCTGGTTCCGTACGTAGGCCTGTCAAGCGATTAGCTCAACCTTCAAGCAACTCATTATTTTTAATTCTTAGGCAGATGTTCCCATTACTTCAACGATATTGAATGAAAAAAATCCGAACATATCCGAAAACTACCAATTTCGGAAATTCGAACTACCGATAATTCGAAGAAATTCCTGCAGTCCCTTGCACTTCGAATTATTGAGGTTTGACTGTAGTTAATGACAAACAGTGCAGATCCAGATCAGTTAGCTTCTTCAGAAGCCAACTGATCTGGATCTGCACTGCAGTTTGTCACATAGTTAATGACAGTGCAGATGCAGATCAGTTGGCTTCTGAAGAAGCCAACTGATCTGGATCTGCACTGTTTGCTAAGACAGGGCATGTCATGTTTAGCAAGAGAAGGGTTAATAATGTCTCTTTGGGAAAGTAAAATTACTGTATTTACCCTAGAAGTATTGGGACACCTTAACTTCTTACTGCATGTCCTAAAAGTTGAAAAAAAATCTATTTTACTTCCTGTTGATATGTCTAAAATAGTGCTGGATGAGTGGCAAACAGTCTAGACCCTGATCAGATGCTGCATTCTGCAGGATCTGATCTGGGTCTACACTGTTTGCTCAGGCCTGTCTGTCTCAGTACTTAGGTTAATATGGTAGTTCTTATTAAGCAGAGTTCTTGTTAAAAAGAGTTGGATGAAATGTATAAAAGAAATAAAAACAGTCCTCTTGAGAGAAGCTAACAAAAAAAGAAAAACGGGCCCTTGTAGCCTAGTAGATAGGAGAATTGACTCTTAATCCATTAGGTTTCTCACCGCTGTGGTTCGAGCCTCATTCGGGTCACATTTGGGAAAGCCAAGCTCTGCTTATGGGTGGTCAGGTGGTTTTTCCCTGGGTTCTCCGGTTTTTGACCACCTTTGATGATTGATTGGCTCGATATAAGTGATTTATTCTTGTAAGGGCCGTAAAACCCAAATCAAAAATCAAAAAAAAAAATAATAAATAAAAAAAAAAAAAGTTTTATCTAGTGCTATATAAAAAGTAAAGATAGAAACTAAGAGGTCATCTGGGATATTTGGTCTTCACTTTTTACTTTCCTTTTGACATCACTCAGAAGGACGCTTTTTAATTGATGTTTTATTTTAAGTGAAACTATTTGTTCTGACTGAGCATATCTTATCAGAAAGCATTTGTATTTTCTGTTTCTGTGCTTTGTTTTCAAATACTTACCCTAAAATTAAATTTATGGCTGAAAACTGGTCTGACCAATGCAATTCCTATAGCATTGTTGGAATTTTCGTCTAAGAAAATATTTTTTTGCTTGTTTTTGCTCGTTTTTAATTATTGTTTCATACTTTATTATGAATTTTTTAGAAAATTTGAACAAGCGGAATTTGTTGAAAACCTGCCTCAAATTTACCTACCTTTACCAAAATCTGCCTAATTTATAGCCATTTTTACTATTAGAAGAAATGGAAATATTTCTTTTTTTTTTTTTTTTTTTTTTCTTCAAGTTAATGATCAAATAAAACTTTTTGTGTGTACGTAATTACCACAAAAGGTTTATGCATTAAGTCATGACAAAAGTTACCAAATTAACTTCTATGTAAAGTACCAGGTAAAAAGAGTTTCTGAAAGATGTCGAAAGCAGAGTAGCTTCTTCACAAGAAATTCAGCAGATAACATATTGATGATATTTTACTTGCATTCTTGTAGAAAATAGGATTTGTTATTTCATGCCATTTGTCTCCGAAACCATCAGAGACAGTTTTAGTGAATATGTCAAGCACTGCTTTATGGGGAAAAATATTTCAGGGTGTTGTCTACTGAACTTTTTAAGCATCAAAATACACATCTTCATCTATTGCACAATACTTACGTCTTATAACTGCACTGTACAATATTTACCCTAAAAGTATTTGCACACCATGACTAAACCTAAAATCTGAATAAATTCAAGTCCACCTGGCTGTCTGGTTATGCAACTAAAATATGCTTGAAGAATGGCAAACAGTGTAGACTCAGATTAAACTGCTCCTTTAGAAGATTAATTTGGATCAACTTTGTTTGCTTAGGCATGACTTGTCAGACATTAACCCTTGTCCTGCTGAATAAATTAAAATGCCATGCTCATTTCTAATTTTCAGCCAGTCAGATTACTTGATCCAGATTGCTGATATAAATTCACATACTGAATGGCAAACAGTGCAGATCCAGATCATGGCTTCTGAAGAAGCCAACTAATCTGGATCTACACTGTTTGCAAAGGCAGGACATATCCCAGTTCAGTAGGACTAGGGTTAAGGGTAAATATGGTACTTTACAAGCAATCATAAACACATCTGCACCTTAAGTGGTCTTCCACAAAATTATTGTATTCACTGCACAGCGCATATATACAGATTTTGTTGTTTCAATTTTATATTCCATTTCAGAGATATATATTGTCAGGATGGTTTAGTTCAAATAAAAAATCAAACAGCCATTTCACCCTAAACCATACTATAGATTAGAGGGGGTTATTATATAATATTTTCTTACTTTTTAGCTCACCTGAGCAAAGCTCAGGGTGAGCTATTGTGATCACCTTCTGTCCGTCGTCGTCCGTCATCCATCGTCCATCGTCAACAATTAGTTTAACACTCTAGAGGTCACAGTTTTTACCCAATCTTGATGAAACTTGCCCAGAATGTTTGCCCCTATGAAATCTAGGTCAAGTTTGAAACTGGATCACTTGGGATAAAAACTAGATCACCAGGTCAAATCAAAGGAAAATATTGTTAACACTCTACAGGTCCCATTTTTCAAGCAATCATCATGAATATTTGCTCAAATTGTTTGTCTTGATGATTTCTAGGTCAAGGTTGAAACTGGGTCACTTGGGGTCAAAAACTAGGTCACCAAGCCAAATCAAAGGAAAACCTTGTTAATGCTCTAGCAGTCACATTTTTGAAGCAATCATCATGAATCTTGCTCAAAATATTTTTCTTGATGAGTTCTAGGTCAAATTCGAAACTGGGTCACTTCGGATCAAAAACTAGGTCGTCGGACCAAATCAGCAGAAAACCTTGTTAACACTCTAGTGGTCACATTTTTGAAGCAATCATCATGAATCTTGCTCAAAATGTTTGTCTTGATGATTTCTATGTCAGTTTTGAAACTGGGTCACGTGGGGTCAAAAACTAGGTCACCTGGCCAAATCAGCGGAAAACCTTGTTAACACTCTAGCGGTCACATCTTTCAAGCAATCATCATGAATCTTGCTCAAATTGCTTGTCTTGATGATTTCTAGATAAATTTTGAAACTGGGTCACTTGGGATCAAAAACTGGGTCACAAGGCCAAATCAGCAGAAAACCTTGTTAACAATGTAGTGGTCACATTTATGAAACAATCATCATGAATCTTGCTCAAAATGTTTGTCTTGATGATTTCTAGGTCAGGTTCAAAACTGGGTCATGTGGGGTCAAAAACTAGGTCCCATGCCAAATCAAAGGAAGACTCAAAATGTTCGTCTTGATGCTTTCTAGGTCTAGTTTAAAACTGAGTCACTTGATGTCAGAAACTAGGTCACCAGGCCAAATCAAAGGAAAACCTTATTGACACTCTAGAGGTCACATTTTTGAAGTGATCATCATGAATCTTACTCAAAATGTTTGTCTTGATGAGTTCTAGGTGACATATATTTCACTGTCCAGTGACTTTCTTAAGTTTTTCCATTTAGATCAGTTTCTCAGTAATTATTGGTCCTACAGAGTGTAATTTGGCACTTGTGAAGTGTTTGTGTTTAGGTCAGTTTCTCAGTAACTATTGCTCCAACAGCCAGTGATACTTAGTACATGCATACATCTTAGCAGTCATCCATATTTGACCTTGACCTCTATTTCACAGTGCATTAGACATGCTACATTGTCTTACTTGTTAATATAATCATTTTGAATTTTGATCAGAATGTTTGCCTTGATCAGTTCTAGGTCAGGTCCTCAAAGTGATATGATACTCAGCCAAGCATTACAGGGCCATCATGGCCCTCTTGTTCATGAAAAAATATGTTGCCGGTACTCATTAGAAGCGCCTTGGTGAGGCGCATCTAATGAATTCCCACAACATTTGTTTTGTGAAGAAATAAGAAAAATACCAGTATTTTTTGGGGTGAAAAAAATGCCTTTTCTGGTGCTATGCTAATCTATCTAAATAACACAATGGGGGTCAGTACTGAATGGTAAACAGTTGTTTTATATACACTCCAGGTATTGCGAATGAGAACTCCCAAGAAAAAGACAGGTGCCTACTCTGAGGTATCAGAGCACTGGGTTAGGAATGCACGAGTGTCTTACTGTTTATGTTTTTGTTGTCCTAGTCCTAGGTTTGGGATGTCCCTGCTCTTTGTTTGTTTGCAGGTTTATAATTTCAGGCTGTAAATTGTATAACAGTTAAAATAAATGCAACTAGACACAAGATGGAGCAAATTAACCCTTGTCATGCTAGATAAATTAAGAGGCCACACCCACTTTCAATTTTCAGCCAATCAGATCACTTAATCCAAGTTGTTGATACAAATTCACATACTTAATGACAAACAGTGCAGATCCAGATCAGTTGGCTTAACTGATCTGGATCTACACTGTTTGCAAAGGCAGGGTATATCCTGGTTCAGCATGACAAGGGTTAAGTCATCTGAGTTTCCTCATTATACTTAAGATCAAGAGGTCCCAGGTTCAAATCCTGCAGGAGGCAGAATTCAGTCTTAGACTGTATGGCACTTCATTGCACAGAGCCTTTCATTATCACCCTTCCATCATCTCGATATGATTCAAATTATGTTGAAAGTGGCGTAAAACACCAAACCATCATCAACATACCTCTGGATATGAGGTGGTTTCAAGTGAATATTTTTTTTTATCCACAAAAACAAATGGTGTGAGTACTCATTAGAAGTGCATTTAAAACCCAGAACATATGTTTTTATGGAGAAATAAGAAAAATATCAATATTTTTTGTTTGAAAAAAAAAAAAAAAAATGCTTTATCTGGAGCTATGCTGATTAATAGGTTTTTATTTTACTAGGTAATTTCTATTAGATTATTTGATAAATATATTTACCAAATTAACTCTAAATATTTGGATAGGCAGGCCTGTGCAACCTTTGTAGTTCCAGTTTGATCGGAGTCTACACTATTTGCCAGTCTGTTGCAACATTTTAGACACCTCATCAGGTAGTCATATAAATAACTTGTTCGTATTAAAGGTTAAATATTGCAAGGGGTTCAGGGCCCAGTTGTTCAAAGTATCGTTAGCCTAACCCTAATCCTGCTGAATAAATTAATTTAGCCACACCCATTTCTGACTATCCACTAATCAGATTACTTGATATGATGTATTCATTCAATTCACAAACTACATGACAAACAGTGTCAATCCTGATCAGATGGCTTCTTCAGAAGCCATCTGATCTGGATCTATACTGTTTGTAAAGGTAGGGGTTTTCGTGTTCAGCTGGATAAGGGTTAACAAGCTTGTTAATAACTTATTAACTGTTGTAGCTAAAGTATTTTCAAATACATTGATATTTTTGCTGCAGAAATGTGAGTAGCATATTTTTTCAGCAAAAAATATCAATGTATTTGCACTATTTCAAGAAAAAAATTTTAACGTCACATTAGCTGACAATTTTGTTAAGTTTTGAACAACTGGGCCCAGGTGTTTGAATTATTAGAGTATATATGATTATGCTGAATAGTTTTGGTTATGAATTGTGTAATTTTTTTTTTCTGTAATAAAATACATGATTAACCCTTGTCCTGCTGAATAAATTAAGATGCCACTCCCATTTCTAATTTTCAGCCAGTCAAATTACTTGATCTAGATTGTTGATATAAATTCACATACTTAATGGCAAACAATGCAGATCCAGATCAGTTGGCTTCTTCAGAAGCCAACTGATCTGGATCTACACTGTTTGCAAAGGCAGTACATATCCGGGTTAGCAGGACAAGGGTTAACAGAAATAAAATAAATTAAAAATGTAAATTATTAATGGAAAAGTGGAGCATCAAGCTCAAACGAGGGCAGTTGTTCAGTGAATAGTGACTGTTCAGCTCAGTCCACACATGCAGGCAGTCAGGACAGAACCTTCTCTGTCACCTAAAGGAACTTTGCATGGATGTACAGGCTCTTCTGTATTTTTTCTGTTTAAATATATGATAATTATAAATGTATGTATAAGGCGCCACCCTTCTTTTTGTTTTGCATTTAGGATCTGGCATTCATTTGAACAGTTTTAACCCTTTTACCCCTCAGTTTCTGAAGTGAACTGATTCTGTTGGGCCCTATGGGGCCAGATCATGGCAAATGGCCTTTAGAATGTATGCAAACAGGAAATGCCTAGATCATCCTCCAGATACAAGTCATTTGTTTCATTATTCATTGGTCCTGGAATCCTTATAGTAGTACAGAATCTCCATTGCATTGTCATCAGCATATGCCAGTGAATTTGTGCAATAATAGTCACTCAAAGCCATCACATTTTCCGTACTGTAAGTCTGATTTTATATCAAATAAATTGACCGTTTGCTATATACTGGAAATCTCTCAGTTATGTATCAGTTAAATTGATCTGGCTGTAGTTTCACTGACATTAGTTAACCCATCACCGCTGAGTTTCTGAAGTACACCTTTCTGTCTTTGATTTTGGACACATCCATTCTTGCCGATAGGGATGTCAGTCAAAAATCAAAAAGAGAATGGCAAACAGTGTAGAACCGGATGATGTGGCTCGTCACAAGCCATCTCATCTGGATCTGCACTATTTGCATAAGTATCCAGTTTGGTCTACCATGAAAGGGTTAATGGAATGTTAACTGTATTTCCAGGGAAAAATAAAAAAAAAAAAAAAAAAAAATTGTCTGCTAACTTTTGCCTGAAAATTATATAAAGGTTGATAAAGTAAAAATAATTTTTGTGACAAAAAGCATATTTTTTACATTATTTTTCTCCTTGCAGCTGCAAGGCCAGGCAAAACCCCAGGTATTTTTAATGTTGTAAATTATATTAAGGTGTACAATCACTGCAGTAAATTGAGGTATGTTAGATTAAAAGGGACCTCTTGGTCTTGGTGCTCTCAGATCGTCTTACTTATTCCCTTTGACTCACAGTGTTATAAAGACTGCGGTTGATCTGGGTTTAAATTTGATACCAAGATTGAAAATAGACACCCTGAGATCTGACATAGCTCTAATATTATTGGGCACAAATTTTGTTTCCCTGCTTTTCTTTTTTCAGTATATTTATTTTATAAAGAAAACCTTTTTAAGTTTCCATTAGTCCCCCAACTTCAATCCAACTTCAAAGAAGTTGAGGGAGCATATTGCTTTGGTCATGTCTGTTCATTTGTCCATCTGTTCATCCATACAAGTTATGGGTATGGTTCTTAACACTTTGCATGCCATGTGAAAATTTCAGCTGACATTTTTTTAAAATATTTTTATTATTTTCATCTCACTTGAGCAAATGCTCAGGATGAGCTATTGTGATCACCCTCTGTCTGTGTCGTCCGTTGCGCGCCATCCGTCATCAACAGTTAGATTTTCAGTACTCTTCACGTCTCCTTTTGTTTTGAAGTAATTATCATGAATCTTGCTCAAAATGTTTGCCTTTGTGATTTCTATGTCAAGTTTGAAACTAGGTCACTTATGGCCTATATTTGCTTGGCAGATGGGTCACATGAAATATTAAGTCTTATTTTCTCTGTACCTAACACACTTCCAAGTATTGTCTATTGGAATTATGATTAGTGTGTTAAAAGGATAGCCTCTTTTAAACAACAAACCCAAAATCTTTTTAAAAATACCCCTTAAATCCACATAAGGGAGTCCCTGGGACCCTCATTTATTTTATTAACTCACCTGAGCACGAAGTGCTCATGGTGAGCTATTGTGATCGTCAACAATTACTTTAAAAGTCTACTCCTCCTACACCCCTGGGCCAATGGACTCAAAACTTGGTAGGAGGCATTGGGGTGACTTGTAGATCAAAAATAGATAAAATCAGTCCGATTGGAAATCCAAGATGGCCGCCATGGCGGCCATCTTGAAAGTCTTTTTTTCGCTTCTTCTCCAGAACCGAAAGGCCAACTGACTAGAAACTTGGTAGGAAGCATCGGGGTGACTTGTAGATCAAAAATAGCTAAAGTCTTTCCTATCGGAAATCCAAGATGGCCGCAATGGTGGCCATCTTGAAAATCTGTTTTTCGCTTCTTCTCCTGAACCAAAGGCTAATTGACTTGAAGCTTGGTAGGAAGCATCGGGGTGACTTGTAGATAAAAGATAGCTCAAATTGTTCCAGTCGGAAATCCAAGATGGCCGCCATCTTGAAAATCTATTTTTCGCTTCTTCTCCTGAACCGAAAGGCCATTTGACTTGAAATGTGGTAAGAATCATCGAGGTGACCTGTAGATCAAAACAAGCTAAAATTGTTCTGATCAGAAATACAAGATGGCTACAGTTGCCATCTTGAAAAGCTATTTTGAACTTCTCCTGAATAGAAAGGCCAATTGAGTGGAAACTTGATAAGAAGTATTGGGGAGACTTGTAGATCAGAAATAGCTAAAATCATTCTTTAGGAAGTCCAAGATGGTCACCCTATCAGCCACGTTGAAAACCTATTTTTTATATAATCATCATGAATCTTGGTCAGAATGTTTGCCTTGATCATTTATGGGTTAGGTAAGTGCTATGATACTCAGGTGAGCGTTACAGGGCCATCATGGCCCTCTTGTTTTAAAACTGAAGGAAAACCCTGATCAACAAAGACACCATATGACAAATGATGTCCTTACCAGATGGTTTGATGAGCTGTTCACCATATTGATACAGTGGAACCTACATGAATGGTCACCCCAACAACAATCACCTTTCTATAGCAATTTCTCATCACCCAAAGTGCTGTTTTATTATAGACTATATTTACCTGAAGTATTGGGACACCTTATCTACTTACCATACTTGTCCTAATATTTAAAATAGTCCATTCTACTGCCTGTTGATGTGTCTAAAATATTGCTGTATGTACAGTAAACAGTGCAGACCCTGATCAGATGCCACATTCTGGGGCATCTGATTTGGGTCTACACTGTTTGCAAAGGCCTAGGTGTCCCAATACTTAGGGTTATTATGGTATTTAACCTCTTTTCAACAACCACTTCTCTTTAATAGCCAGTTTTGTGCATTCCCAAGGGTGCTTGTTGTATGGAGGTTACACTAGACTCTGTATACTCTCCAGTCCAAAGTGGTTCTGTTTGCAGCATAGAAGTTCATGATTACACTACACATATACTCATACAGCTCTAAGGTTTTACTGCCTGAAACAGTTCTAGGCCTTGACTGTCTGAATATATCTCAAATACCATTATGAAATAGTGTTAGAAATTTTAGGACATGTTACGGAAAGCGTCCTGGTGATGAAGAAGTGGTTTATAATCACAATTAAAATCATCCCGATCCAAATTCCAAGATTCTGAGATATTTGTTTTGTTTGCAGGTGAAAACACAGCTACACCATCGACTACAAGAATTACAGCCTTTGCCAGAGATGTTGAAATCCACCGAACTGAAGCTTCATGACACTGAAGATAGGCTCATGGCAGCTGAAAGGAAGAATGGAGATAGCACAAAACTTATAGCAGAGCTTTCAGCCAAGGTCTGTGAATATAAGTATAATCAGAGGACTAGTTAAGGAGGAGTATTTGTTGATAATTCTTGGATAATTTTCTTGATTTCTCCATAAAAATGTATGTTGTAGGTATTCATTAGAAGTGCCTCTCTCAGGCACTTCTAAGGAGTACAACAAGAAATGTTTTTATGAAGAAATAAGAAAACTTATCCAAGAATTATCACCATATACTCCATAACAAATCCTCTGGTATAATGTAATATGTGAGCAATCTGTTTAGCTTATTGCTTTACATACTGGCAGGGTTTTCATTAAGAGGCGGCTGGAGGCCAAAATGACTGTCTCAAATACTTTTCTGGCCTCCTAAAATTCTTTTTTGTTGCATTACAGTACAGTATTTACCCAAAGTATTCAAACACCTCAACTCCTTTCTATACTTGTTATAAAATTTCAACAAGTTCAATATACTACCCATTATTGTGTCTAAAAATTGCTGGATGATTGGCAAACAGTGTAGACCCAGATGAGACACCACGTCTGTCTGAATACCATTATGTAGGCAGTAGCCATTTTGGCCACCTCAAATTCTGCTCTTGCCTACTATAAAAAATTTTACTGAAAACTCTGACTGGGTAAAAACTCAGCAGACAACATTTTGAATCATGTTTCATATTTTCCCTAGAAAGTAGACAGTTTACATGAAATGTCAACCCATATGTTTTCTTAGGAGACAGTTTGCATCAAATGTCAAACTCAATATTCTGAGAAAAAATAAGGAACAGGCATGTCCCCAATATTTAGGGTAAATAATATCATTTTTTATGTATCTATGTCACCCCCCCCCCCCCCCCCCCCCCCCCCCCGCGCACACACACACACACACCCTCCACCTAAGGTGATGGGGACATATTGATTTTGGTGTGGATCCCATGGCGTCCACATTAGTGTTGGCGTTGATGTTACACTCCCTTGTCTGCACAATATCTTGTGAACCAGCAGTTAGATTCTTACCAAAATTTCACTGATATATATAATTGGGACATAATAAAAAGAATAGATTAGATTTTGGTGATCTTAATTTTGAAGGTCACAGCAGTAGAAAAACTGAAAACGTGGTTACTAGTTTCTAATAGTTTTTCTGTGTGTTTAGGTGGAGACTTTGAGTGAATCTCTAGAGAATATGAAAGAGAAGTACCAGTCAGCACAAGCTGAGGACAGAACCATGGCAGAGAAAATGATGACAGTTGAAAGGTAAACATTCAAGAGGCTTTCCTAGCTTTTCAGAAAATTAGTCAGATTTTTATTAACTGTTCAGTTCAAAAGTGTCAGAATTTATGATGTGTCATTTAGTCAAAAATGATCCCTAAACTGATGGACAGTATAGAGTGGATAGAAAATCAAATAATGAAAAACATTATGAAGTATGCATAGTTCTGTGATTTCAAGACTTTTTCTGGTCATTTGAAAATTTAATACCACTTAAGCTAGTGCTAGGGGCCATATGTAGCTTTGCAAACTACACTGCTGTATATGAATGAAGAGACTTAATAAACCGAGTCTCCGTAAATTTTCATTTATGTTCAAATGTGCATGTGTGGGGCTCTATAGTGCACTAGGTAGCACATCTGACTGCAGATCCATAGGTGGCAAGTTTGAATCCCAGTTCAGCATAGAGATGAAATTATTTCTGTGGTCATTCTCCCCCTTCCACCTATTCAATTAGGGCAATTGTCAGTTACAGGCAAAAGTATATGCATAAGTACTAGTTAACCGCTTAGTGGACTAAGTCTGCTCAGGAAAAGTGTGAGTAGGTTAACTGACTGGCTCGACATGACCTTAACAGTGTTGACTGGGCTGTAAAACTCAAACTCAAACAAACATATGATAAATGTCTGAAAATTACGAACACTTTATTCCATACTGCTTTGGACTAAATTTTGCTTTTTTTTGGTTTCCTTAAAGACTTGTGGAATGGCAAACAGTGCAGACCCTGATCAGACTGCTCCTTGAAGGAGCAGTCTGATCTGGTTGTGCACTGTTTGCATATGTCATTTTATCAGACTCTTTTGTGCTCCAAATTTTAGGACATTTACCATATATACATGTACATGTATTACCAGTCCAGTAAAAATACTTTTGAAAGGGCTTAAACCCAAGAATGTTGCCACATCAGCTTTCCTCAGTTTAACACTTTACCATTCTGTGGGCAAGTTCAGCAGATGACAAAGGAGACATTTTGCATGAAATGTCAAAGCCTATATTCTGGGGGAAAAAAGGAAAATGTTTTAAAATGCTGTCTGCTGAAATTTTGACCCAGCATGTTAAGCATTAAATATGAATGTCACATCTTGCAGTTTGTTGCTAATCTCATCATAATATTTGGACTGTAAGCATCATATCCAGATTCTCCCCACTGTTACAGAGGAAAAAAATCTGCCGTGACTAGTAATGGTACAGGACCAGTTTTTCTTAAGTGAACAGTCACACAGTATTTCAGTGAAATATATCACTCAGATAAGATTTTCTTCTCCTGTACTTATCTTAACCTTTATCTCTCTGTGGGCAAGTTCATCAAACGACAAACTGATGACATAATTCTAATTTTTTTCCCAGAAAATAGGATTTGACATTTTCAAAAAGAAAAGAAAAGAAAAAAATATGGCTTGAAGTGTTTTTTAATGAAGTGTGAGACACATTTTTCAAGGAAAATAAGGACATAATTAGTCATGTATTGCCTGCTAATTTTCATTGGAGAATACAGTAGGTTAAATGGGTTGTTGTTTTGTTACAGGCGGTTACAAGAAGCAGAGGACAAGAACAGGGACTTGTTAACAACTGTTGCTAGGAGAGAAGAAGCTCTTCATCAGAATAATGTAAGAATTTTAACCATAGCTCCAGATCAGGCACTTTTTTTTTTTTCAATCAAATATTGTGATATCTTTTTCTTATTTCTCCATGAAAACATGTTTTGACTATTCATGAGAAATGCCTCACTGAGCATTTCAGCAGTCTTGTCAAGGTTTTAGCTTTTTATGCTCACAATATTTCAACCTGTCGTTGTTATCGAAAGTTCATCCCTTGGGTCCTGTTTGGCTGCCCCTGTCTCAGGCCCCTTGGCAGTATACATAATGTATATACAGAGTCACTAAAAAGTCTGCAGTAAGATTAGTAAGTGATGACAATAACTGATCAGAAGTAAGAAAACTTCCTATTACTGTCATTACTAGCAAAGTTTGTCCTATAGGTGTTATCTGCACCTCATTACGAAAACAAGCCTATTCAGATATACTGAAAAATTTTACCACCAAAAAATTAAAAAAAATAATCAGATAAAAACTCTGATATTTTTCTTATTTCTGCTCAAAACATAGATTGTGGGTACTCGTTAGAACCGCCTCGGTGAGGCGGTTCTAACGAGTACCCACAATCTATGTTTTGAGCAGAAATAAGAAAAATAATGTATACCCCTGTAAACCCCAGTTTTACTATATAAAAGTGGGGTTTAAGGGGGTCAAAATTATATAGGCATGTTTTCGTGATGTAACACTTAACCCAGGGCTGTATACATGTAAAATATTTAAAAAACGGAAAATAAGGATTTGAAGATATTTTCTTGAAACTGTGCTTGGATGTTCAGGTAGGGGTAAGGGCTTCTCTTGCACATCAGAATCTGTCACCCTGGGACACTTGTTACCCTCCCCTGAGTCATATACATGTCAAAAAATTGTAAACTTGGTACATGAAATTAAGGCTTTGTATTTGAACCTTGAAACACTGGGCAAATAAAAAAAAAATGTGAAGGAAAGAAAAAAATCACTTAACATCAGCCTTCAAAACCATTTTGTTAAAACGTCACGCGAATGCTTAGAGGGACAAGGGCTTTGCCTTGGAATCAAAATTTGTTTCTCTAATTTTAAAGATCAGCCACTGTTTTGATTACCAGTAGTTATGGCATTATTGGAAAATTGACACATGACATCTGCAGATTTACAAGGGCTGTTTTACTCAGACGAGCAGGTAGTCACATATGGGCCTCTTGTTTACATTTAATATAATCTTGTTACGATTTTCAGCTTCGCCTCGAGGAGCGAGAACGTGAGAATTCCAGTTTAACTAGACAGTTGGAGAATGCTCTCACAGATATAAGAAGGCAGCAAGAACAGACACGGGACAAACAGGCAGCAAAGGTATGGAGAAGATTGTCTTATGAACTTTTAAACTGTCAGTACTTAGCATGCTGGGTAAAAAATTCAGCAGACATTTTAAAATATATTTTTCTGTTTTTCCCAGAAATTAAGTTTGACATTTGTCATCTGATTGTAAAATTTCTCTCCCTTTGCGCACAGTTGTCTCCCTGTGCAAAATCTTACAAATGTATCCCAGTGGCTTAGCCAGAATGACCTTACCTTCATGCAAACCAAGGAAAAGTCTTGAAAAATTCCCCACAAAAGCACTACCAAAATAGGGGCTTCTATTAAAGGAAAGAATTTTCTTTCCTTTAATAGTAGCCCGTATGCTAAAGAAGCTAAATATTTTATGTTAATGCTACTTTATTATAAGTATTTTTCTAACGCATGTTATGCACATGCAAAATGTGCAAAATGAGCACTACGCCTTTAGATGTATCCATTCATCGAAAGGCAGACATTGAGATCCCAGTCTGAGCAGGATCTTTGCTTTCTTTTCATTGCATTCTAGAGCATCCTGTGGTTCTGTTAGCAGATAGCAGTATCCCTAATTAGTTTGCACGTATGAACATCTGGGTCCTTGCTGTTCATATATACAGTATAAGTCGTTATTTGTCTTCACAGTGTATGCTCAGTTTCAAAAAGTCATTTTTAGCACGCCTGTACGAAAGTACAGAGAGCTGTAGCAGTCACCACGCTGTGTGTGTCAGTCAAGGCGTTGGTTGAAGTTTTAGGTTAAAGTTTTTAAAAAGGCTTTATCTCCTGAACCTCTGGATGGAAGTTCATACTTACCCTGATGTTAGATACTGGTCTGAAGTTCTATGCTGTATTATTCCAACCCACATGACCTTGAGGTCAAGGTCACAGATATAGAAAAAATTATGTTCAAGTGTTTGGTTAAAGTTTCCTGAGGATATACAAAAAAATTATGTTCAAGTTTTGAGTTAAAGTTTTCAGAGGATATAGAAAAAAATTATGTTCGTTATTAGTTAAAGTTTTCAGAGGATATAGAAAGAAATTATGTTCAAGTTTTTAGTTAAAGTTTTAGAAGCAAAACACGATTCAGGGGAGCTATGCTGTCTTTCTACAGCTCTTATTATAATCCTGGTTTGATAATGCTGGATTGTTGGGTGATTACAGGATTTGCCTTGTCCATTATTCCGCTATCACTGTATGGAAACTTTGCAGCATGGGTATAATCAGATTCTTTGACAGTCCAAGCCAAGTCTACTGGTAAAAGTTGCATATAGTTTTAACTTTTCAAAGTTTAACATAAAACATATTATTTTTAACCCTTGTCCTGCTGAACCCGGATATACCCTACCTATTCAAACAGTGTAGATCCAGATCAGTTGGCTTCTGAAGAAGCCAACTGATCTGGATCTGCACTGTTTGCCATTAAGTATGTGAATTTATATAAAAAATCTAGATCAAGTAATCTGATTGGTTGAAAATTAGAAATGGGAGTGGCATCTTAATATATTCAGCATGGCAAGGGTTAAAACTGATCACTGATCAAGAAATTATGTGTCAATATTCTGCTTATCTTCAGGCTTATTTAGAGGGATGATTGTAATAATTACTTCAAGTATTAAGACAGACAGATCTGAGCAAATAGTGTAGACCCAGATGAGATGCCACTGAATGCAGTATCTGATCAGGGTCTACACTGTCACTCATCTCACAGTTTTTAGACACATCAACAGGTAGTAAAATGGAGTTGTTCAAACTGCATGGTAAGGTGTTAAGATATCCCAATATTATGGGTAAATATACTTCAAGTTCATAAATAGAGCCCCAGGGTTTCCCTCAGGGTTTAAAAATGAGGGTCCCACGGACTCCCGTATGCAGAGTTGAGGCTTCCTCTTATAAGATTTTCTAAAGTGGTTAACCATTAAAGCGCTAATTACAACTACAGCAGACAACACTGAAGTACTTTTTGTTATTTTTTCAGATAGAATAAGGCTTGACATTTCATGTGAATTGTCTGCTAGCAGACAATTCATGAAATTTCAAGCCTTATTTTCTCTGAAAATAATAAAAATCAATTTTAGAATGTCGTCTGCTACAAACTGCTTAGTACTTTATTTTAAAGGTAAACTATTGCCAAAATATTGATAATTCTTGCCCTTTCAACTATAAATGGATATAAATACAAATCCATAGATCAATAAAATTAGTTTAGGATTGATCATATATGCATCACTCAGGACCTTTGCCCCTAACTTTTAGAGGGCCCAGAACATGATTTTGAAGGGGTAAAAACTGCCGAAATGCGAGTCAGGGAAAACCCTGGAGCCCCATCAAGCAAATGGGAGGTGGAATAGGGCTGTCCATGTGAAAATGGTCTTCATGTGAAAACTGAATGCCCTGTTCAGCCTACACATCAGGCCCCGAGGTTATACAACTTTTTTCATGCTCAACTCAGCGGAGCATGAAATTTGTCCTGCTAATAAATCTCAAATTACTATCAACGGGAAATTCTTTCTGGCAAAACAAAGCTGAACATGAAAATTTCTCTGCTAATAAATATGAAAATGCCAACTGTTGTTGGCATTTTCATATTTATTAGCAGAAAAAATTTCATGCTCAGCTGAGTTGAGCATGAAAAAAAGTTTTATAACCTCGGGGCCAGTACAGCCTCTATGATAGTGTGCTGAGGAGTCATTAAGGAGTAGTAGTGGATGATAACTCTGGGAAAACTTTCTCTAGTTCTACATAAAAAAAAAAACATATATTGTGAGTACTCATTAGAAGTGTTTTTATGGAGAAATAGGAAAAAATATATCAGAATTATTATTAGATACTCCTCCTCAACAACTTCTAATTATGATAAATGTTTTGTTTCAGGAGAGAACACTACAAACAAGAATAGTTGATCTTGAATCTCAGCTCAGCCAGACACGAGCAGAAATAGCTAGAGTAAAGAGAGAAAAAGAAGAGGTAAGTACCAATTCCCTCACATAACAGTACTCTTTGTCTGAAAAGATTATCTGCCCTTGTTTGACTAGTCCAGATTCTGATAAAGAATTTTAGTTGATTTGAAATCTACTGGCATCATGTCTGCCATCTGTTTATCACATGCTGTTGTTGAAAATTTTATATGGTACAAGAAAGAGGCTCAATGATGAACACTGTATGTACAGTGCACCTTTTTCTAAAACAGCCACCCACGGGATGGTGCAAAAACTTCGTTTGTATTAAGGCTGGCACGATTAATCGGATAATCGATCAGTTTTAATCGATTAATTGATCAATAAATTCCACAAAAATGACTATCATTACAGATTTGCTAATAATCAATCATTTAATTTATGTGTTTGTTACTTTACCATATTTACCCTTAGTATTCAGACACCTCAACTCCTTACCATACTTCATCTAAAATTTGAACAAAATTGTGTATAAAACAGCTGGGTGAGTGGCAAACAGGGTAGGCCCTGATGAGATGCCGCGTTTGCGGCATCTCATCTGGGTCTACACTGTTTGCTCAGGCCTGTCTGACAAAATACATACAATAAAGTATAACATATGATAGGGTCATGCTCAAAAAGATAAAAATATGATCAAATCTTCAACGATTACTAATTGATTATCAATCACAATGGCAGGACTGATAATTGATTATCTTTTCAGCTCTGATTAGCCAGCCTTAGTTTGTATATGCTGGGTCGGATTGTCCCAGTTAGTACATGGTATTCTGTAGGTATTTGTCTGTGCTGCTGTATTTTTTGAAAATAACTATCTTTTAGATATTCAGATTGCTTGATGATAAGTTGGGCTTTTTGGGTTATAGGGGAAATTATCTTGTGGGATATTTGTTGGAGTGCCTTGGGAAATTATCTTGTGGGATATTTGTTGGAGTGCCTTAAGGATACAGTCGAGATGAGCACCAACATGTTATGAGGCATAATGAGTAGTTGAAAATATGTTTTTAAGCAAGACATGAAAATAATTATCTTCTGAATATGCTTTTATCTAAGTCACTGTTGGTTTGTAAACTTTTGTTTGTTTCAGTCCATATAATTGTACACTATTTGTACTCTTTCAGAATGAGAGGAAATTCAATTCAAGGTTATATGATCTAAAAGACAGACTTGAGCAGTCTCACAGCACAAACAGAAGCATGCAGAATTATGTACAGTTCCTCAAGAATTCCTATGCCAATGTGTTTGGTGACAGTACTGTTAATATGATGCCGACCACACCAATTAGGTCCGGATTTCCCTGACAAACTTAGTGATTCAGACTTTTAGAACTTTTTCATTTATTTATTTTTTTGAAAACCAGATGTTCTTCAGGCTATCTTACAGTGCCTTTTAGTCATTTACAAGACAGGAACCATCACTCTAGATAAGAAGGGTTATCCCCATAATATTTTCCTTATTTCTTCATGAAAACATATGTTGTGAGTACTCATAAGAAGTGCCTTGGCGTGTGTTTTCATGGAGAAATAAGAAGAAATTAATACTTTTTGGTTGTAAAAGTGCCATATCATGGAGCTATGATAAACTTAGATAAAGAATAATCTAAGAGTTGGCCTGTTTTAATCTTTTAGAAGAAAGGCTAATACACTGTGTATGAAACTACTACCAGTACATATATTTTGTAATTGTTGACTAAAATACTACACTTCAACCTCTTTATAACACATTCGTTATAGCACGGTCTTAGATATAACACAGTTCAAAGATGGATCCCAAAAATGTATAGATTATATTGAAAAATGACCATAAATGGTCATTTTTCAATATAATTCCAAAAATGTATAGATTATATTGAAAAATGACCATAAATGGTCATTTTTCAATATAAGCTATACATTTTTGTTTGGATATAACACGGTTGTTTAACTAACATGGTTTATGCTATGGACCCCAACAATAGTGCTATAAAGAGGTTGTGATGTATTGTGAATTAGATCTTAGGCAGTCTGATCATAGGCGTCTATTTCAAATATAGCTCCAGTTAAGGTGCTTTTTTTTTCAACCAAAAAGTATTAATATTTTTCCTATTTCTCCACAAAAACATAATGTTATGGGTACTAATTAGAAGTGACTTAGTGAGGCACTTCTAATGAGTACCCACAACATGTTTTAATGGAGACATTAAGAAAACAAGCCTATTCAAATATACTGAACATTTTACCACCAAAAACTGAAAATTTTCAGATAAAAATTCGGATATTTTTCATATGTCTGCTCAAAACATAGATTGTGGGTACTCCTTAGAACTGCCTCGCTGAGGCAGTTCTAACGAGTACCCACAATCTATGTTTTTGAATAGAAATAAGAAAAATAATGTATACCCCTGTAAACCCCAGTTTTACTATATAAAGTGAGGTTTAAGGGGGTCAACATTATATAGGCGTGTTTTTGTGATGAATAGGAAAAATATTTTCTTAATACTCCCTTATCTAGAGCTACATATATGTATTTGTCACAATAGTGATTGATTTTTGTAAGTGAACATTGTAGACACTGATCAGACTGTGACAGCTAGGCCCTACATTGCCAGCATTTGCAATAAGGACCTTTTCTCCAAACTGCATCACCTGTAGATTCTGTAATGTGTAATCACTGTGGGTTATCTACACAGGTTTTTTTTATTTCATAGCTTCAGCCGGTGTTGAAGTAAAAATCTTCATAATCACAGATAGAGAAACCAAAGCACATTGTTTCTGATTGGTTTTACTCCTATAATGGGTATTTTTATGCTCCCCGAAGAATTTCGGGGGAGCATATAGTCGCCGCTTCGTCCGTGCGTCCGTGTGTCCGTGCGTCCGTGCGTCCGTACGTCCGTGTGTCCGTGCGTCCGTCCCGCTCTTGTCCACGCAAATTCTCGGAAACTGCTTGTCGGATTTCAATGAAACTTCATGGGAATATTAAGTATCAAAGGTGGATGCGCATATCACCTGCGTGTTCTGGTTCGATGATTTTTCCAAGAGTTATTGCCCTTTGATGAGTTCTGCATGAATATATAGGGTACTGTTCGTGTCCACGCGAATTCTCGGAAACTACTAGTCGGATTTCATTGAAACTTCATGGGAATATTAAGTATGGAAGGTGGATGTGCATATCACCTGCGTGTTCTGGTTCGATGATTTTTCCAAGAGTTATTGCCCTTTGATGAGTTCTGCATGAATATATAGGGTACTGTTCGTGTCCACGCAAATTCTTAGCAAATACTGGCAGAAATTCAACGAAATTTTAATGGAATCTTAAGCAGCAATAGGGGATGCGCATATTGTTCAATCTTTCTGGTTAGATGATTTGTCACAGAGTCATGCTACTTTGTTTAAAGCTGCAGTGTAAGGTCACTGGCTATTTTTAGAAAAGAATTTGTCAACACTCTAGTGCCTACATTTATTGATGGATTTTGATATAACTTCAAACAAATGTTGGGTATGATAATATCTTGAGCATGTTTGACATTCAGGGTCCTGGGCTCAAGGTCAAGGTCACTGTGGCTATTTTTAGAAAAACTTTGTTTTTGCTCTAGTGCCTAGATTTATTGATGGATTTTAATATAATTTCACAAAAATGTTGAGTATGATAACATCTCAAGCAATTTCAATTTCCAGTGTCCTGGGCTCAATGTCAAGGTCACTGCAGCTTTTAAATATCTTGAGCATGTTCGACATTCAGGGTCCTGGGCTCAAGGTCAAGGTCACTGTGGCTATTTTTAGAAAAACTTTGTTTTTGCTCTAGTGCCTTGATTTATTGATGGATTTTAATATAATTTCACAAAAATGTTAAGTATGATAACATCTCAAGCATATTCAATTTCCAGTGTCCTGGGCTCAATGTCAAGGTCACTGCAGCTATTTTTAGAAAAAATCTTTGTCATCGCTCTAGCATCGTCATTTGCTGATGGATTTTAATATAACTTCACACAAATATTGGGTGTAATAATATCTCGAGCAAGTTTAACTTTCAGGATCCTGGGGTTAAGGTCAAGGTCACTGGTTATTTTTAGAAATATAAATTGTCATCCCTCTAGTGCCTACATGTATTGATGGATTTTAATATAATTTCATACAAATGTTGGGAAGATAATATCTCTAGCAAGTTTAAATATAACTTCACACAAATGTTGGAGCATGTTTGACTTTCAGGGTCCTGGGCTCAAGGTCAAGGTCACTGTGGCTGTTTTTAGAAAAAAATATTGTTTTTGCTCTAGTGCCTACATTTATTTTAATATAACTTCACACAAATGTTGGAGCATGTTTGACTTTCAGGGTCCTGGGCTCAAGGTCAAGGTCACTGTGGCTATTTTTAGAAAAAAATATTGTTTTCACTCTAGTGCCTACATTTATTTATGGATTTTACTATAATTTCACACAAATGTTGTGTATGATAATATCTCTAAGAAGACCCAACTTTCAGGGTCCTGGGCTCAAGGTCAAGGTCACTGTAGCTATTTTTAGAAAAAATTGTCATCGCTATAGCGTCATCATTTGCTGTACCGTCTACCTTTGCTGATGGATTTTAATATGATTTCAAACAACAGCTAGCAGCAGTCTTCAAGCATTTGCTGATGGATTGACTTTCAGGGTCCTTGGCTCAAGGTCAAGGTCACTACGGCAATTTTTAGAAATTTTTAGAAAAATTTCACACATACATTTTGTTTGAAAATGTGGAGATGACTAAATAACAGCCAGCAGCAGTCTTCAAACAAGTTTCCAACAAATAAAAAACAATGTGAGTATCACTTTTATTTTTTTAATTAAAATACTAGATTTGTGTACTTTAGTCTTTACCATATATTACTTTGTAGATGGCACCTGTATGAAGCTATGATTAACAGTTCTATGATAAATGCACAGTAAGACTTAAGAATGTAATTGTAAAGCATACAAAATTGTTCAATGTAAAAAATTTTTTGGCATAATTGCATGTTCGGGGAGCATCCATCGGTTTCACCGATATTCTTGTTATTGTCAAGTTTTCAGATGCTATCCTACTAGCATTATCAACAGCAAGAAACTGCTAATTTGGGTTTGGTCATGGATCATTCTTGCTTTGTGATGAAACAGGAAAGATAAATGTTCGATAATTAGCTGATAAAATAAAAAAAATATATAACTTAGTATAAAATTTTCTAACAACTTATAATAATACAAAAATAAACGAGATTAAGACAGAAGAAAACACCTAGTCACTTGCAAGTTTCCAAGAATCCAGAACTCCATTTATTCACCATAACATTGGTTTCGGCGATGAAACTGAAATTGTCTGTGTAGATAAATCACAGTGATAATGATTGTATGACCCACAGTGGCAGAAACTGTTCCTTGGAGAATGTTGTCTGTTACAGTTTTGGATGTTGCTTTAACCATTATCACACTCTGGCCTAATTCAGCAGATGGCAAATTGATGACATTTTTCCCAGAAAACAGATTTTGAAATTTCATGCAAATTGTCTCCAATGGAGACAATTTGCATGAAATGTCAACATCTGTTTTCTCGGAAAAATAAGAAAAATGTTTCAAAATGTCGTCTGCTGAGATTTTTACTCAGAGTGCTAAGCATTAAGTGTTAAATGTGGTGTATTGTCCTGGCCAGCTAGGAACTGCTAGATATCGCATTTATTTGCTGTAAAAGGTTTCTTTTGTCTGAAAGATTATGGTATGGGTTTCAGAATTATACAGAGAATAATTATTTTTATATTTAATAGTAGTTTGTGCAGGGTCACACTGTAGAAAAAAAAAAGAAAAAAAAAGAAAAAGATACCCTTCTGATATTATATACACACATTTGTGATTTGTCTTGGCCATGTAGAAATAGATTTGTCAGTATTCTTTTCATTCACACAGTTAATTTATGAATACTTAGCAAGCTGCATTAAAAATCAGAAAATGCCATTTTAAAGTCATTCTATTATCTTTTCCGAGTAAATGGCTGGACAGTTCATGCAAATTGTCTCAGAAGAAGTCAGTATGCAGGAAATGTCAGACCCTTTTTACTCGGTAAAGTGAGAAAACTCGCCTGTATTTGCTGATTTTGCTCAGATACTGCTGATAGCTGAAAAAAAGCAATATGCTGTCTGCTACCTAGTGAGGTCTGTGCCCAGTTCAAAGATTGTAATGGATGGCTGCTGTCCAGTCATACAGTACTTGATAAGCTTACAAACTCATTGTTCAAGGTAAGAGTGCGTATCAGGAAACTATTCTTATTTCTCCACAAAAACATATGTAGTGGGTACTTGTTAGAAGTGCCTCTCTGAGGCACTTCTAATGAGTACACAACATATGTTTTTGTGGGGAAATAAGAAAAATGTCAACAGGTTTTGTTTGAAAAAAATAGCAGCTTATTTTTAGCTATGAATCTCGCATTTTTGCATCACACTCAATAGCAGTAAAAACTTAGTATTTTTGACCGTATGGTAAATGTCCTAAAATTTCATACACCAAAGTGCCAAACAAAATGGCATGTGCAAACAGTGCAGACCCAGATCAGACTGCTTAAGGAGCAGTCTGATCAGGGTCTACACTGTTTTCCATTCCACTATGTATTCTAAGAAATAACTGTATTATAAACAAAATTTAGGCAAAAAAAATATGGAATAAAGTGTTTGAAATTTCAAGACATTTACTGTATATAATTTTCAACTAAAGCATCATGGTATATTTCACTGAAGCATTCAAGAACATACATATAGTGCATTTAGATTCAGTAAATTTGCTGTTATTCATAAATTTTTATTCTTTTCAGTCAGTTTTGCACAATATAGTAAAGTCATAATCTGCTTATTTGTCTATTATTTTTTGCAACATGAGAGAATTTACCTTCACTTAGCATATGGATCTGAAGGTGCATTTGCTTACATTGTCTCATATGAATTCCTGGCTATATCGCATGAATATTATAATGACCTTGCCTTTTAAGATTTCTCACTTTATAGACAGTATATTGTTTGAATCTTTCATTAACCAAACGGCTGATGAATTTATATGTATTAAACATATTATGATGTCTTCATTGTATCCTCTGAAAGCAGGATATGATCTTCAGTCACTTGATTTGCATGAAATGTAAAACTGCTTTGTTTACAATAACTTTTTACATGGCACTTTACTCATAATATATTAATTTGCAAAATCTTTTGTCATAACTACCTAAGCATCAGCAATTGTATACCATGCATTTGTTTAGAAAGCTCAAATATTTCAGGCTTTCCCTTGTGAAAATGGCTGCAAATTTTGTAAAAAAATTGATGTGGTAGATAGTTTGAAGGTATGTTTTCAAAAATTTCCACCTGTTCTAAATTTCTCAAAATTTCACATCGTTATTATGAAACATCAATAATTAACAAACAGTAGAAAAAAGCAAATGATATTTTCATATAAAAAAGTTTCCAAAAAATTAGGTGACTGTAGAAATTGTATAGGTCATACATTCAATTTTAGGGTAAAAATGTAAGAACCAGGCACAGAAATAGAAAAGACATTAGTTATGGCAATCACACATTTTAGGCATTTAGAATAAAATGCCTAACAAAAATGTCTTTCCAAGTGATTTCTGAAGCACAGCAGATGTTTTCAGAGAGGAATATTATTGATACTTCATTTGCCTGAGAATATTAATCCTTTCAACCCAGCAGACCAAAACAGATACTGGTACCTGTGCAAACGAGCCGTCTCAACAGGATCTACACTGTTTGCCATCCTAGTTTTGATTTTAGACTGAAAGCCCTATTTGCAACAATGGATGTTACTAAATAGATGAGCCCCTTTCAGAAACTCGGGGCTGAAAGGGTTAAAAAGTATTGCATTCATAAATGTTATATGATTAGTATATATAAAACATCCACTGCCAGTGTTGAAATATTGGTTCAGTGTACCCATTAGGGTGAAAGTGCAGCTATGGTGAATGTTCTAAAAATTTGAACAAAAAAAAAAAAAAAAAAAAAAAATAATGAACCCTAAATTTGTTAGCTTCCTTCACCATTTATAAGAGGCCCTTTAGGGAAATAACAATGGCAAAGGGAGGCAATTTAATTTCCTCTTTTTTGCAAAATTAAAGTACTTAGAGAGTTCATGTTTTTGTTTTTGAAACAGATTTGACTGAGTGAATTTTTAGAGCATTTACTGTACCTATAATGTTGAAAATAAACTTACAAATGTGATTTTTTTTGTTCAAATTTTCTTTTTGTGTTGGGCATTTATTAGTTTTGAGTTCATTTGAGGCTTAGTATGAGGAGACAAAAAAATTCTCACCAATGCCAAAACAGCAAAGAACCAGACCAACATACTGATATGAGACTAACTGTTCTCTGTTACAATAGTTGGCACCTTCTAAAATTGAAAGCTACAGATAAGTTGATTATTGAGGCATAATTCAGAATATTTTATTTGTGCACCAAACATATAAGAGATACCAGGTGGGACATATATGAAGTTTTATCAGGGCCTTCTCTGTCCATTTACAGAATCAAGTTGGATACAGTATAAACTGTATGTATTTGGACAGACAGGGCTGAGCAAACAGTGTAGACCTAGATGAGATGCCACAGAATGTGGCATCTCATCAGGGTCTACACTGTTTGCCACTCATCCAGCAATGTTTAGACACAACTTTTGGTAGTTAATTGTACTTGTTCAAATTTTAGAACACGTATGGTAAGGAGATGAGATGTCAGAATACTTAGGGTAAATAAGGTACTATGGAATGTATTGATGTATGGCAAAGGTTCTTACCTGATAGCATTGGCTGATCTGGATGTTTGCTGTTCTGAAGACTTCTCTTTCTCGTCATATGCATATTGGATTTGTTTTACAGAGGCAGTTTGAGTAAATACCGTATTTACCCTATTGGGACACCTTATCTACTGACCATACTTGTCCTAAAATTTGAAACATCTTTCTACTGCCTGATGTCTAAAATATTGCTGAATGTATGGAAACAGTGTGGGCCCTGATCAGACGCCACATTCAGTGGCATCTGATCTGTGTCTACACTGTTTGAAAAGGCCTATCTGTCCAATACTTAGGGTTATTTTGGTACCACAATATTTGTTTTGGTACAAAACTATGAAAAAATAAGCATCTGGCTATCCCATTTTTTCTGGCAGAAATTGTTTCACTGTAAAGCTGGCCCAAGTCTTTGGTGTTTTTGCATATTAGAAAAGTTTAGTATTCCCATAGTGGTCTACATGTTTGTATACATTTTGTTAGTGACAGGGGTTTATGGGTATACTTGTGTGGTATTGAGTTGAAGATAAAGAGCATAGCTTCAGATTAGAGGGCTATCAGGGCCCAGTTGTTCAAAGCTAACGATGTCGTTAGTTAACGATTCGTTAAAATTTAAATCGAGTGATACGCAAATATGCTGAAATTTTTTGCTGAAAAAATGTGAGTAGCTTTTGCAGTGCAAAAGCTACTCACATTTTTTCAGCAAAAAATATCAGAATATTGTGTATTGAATCCGCTAAAACAGTTAAGGAAATGACCCTTAACGAGCTTGTTAAGCTAACGACGCTTTGAACAACTGGGCCCTGGCAAATATTTTTCTTATACAGTCAACCCTCTTTATACCGACACTCGATAAAACAACAAAATTCATTATAATGACAATTTGAAAGTCACAAAACCTTCGCTCAAGAGGTGAAAGTTAATGATAAATTATGCAAGAATATTGTATTAAAACTTCAAACAATGTATGTTACCTCACTGAGGCAATTCTAACAAATATTCAAAACATATGTTCTATGAGGAAATAAGAATAAAACAAGGTCTTCCTTTCTGTCCATTAAGGATTCTTTATAACAGCAAATTCATTTTAATGGCAATATCCTTGGGAACAAAAACTCGTGGAAACGAGGGTTCACTATATCTACACAAACACATATGTTGTGGGTACTCATTAGAAGTGCCTCACTGAGTTGCTTCTAATGAGAACCACAATGTGTATTTTCATGCAAAAATATGAAAAATAATACAAAAATTTTGTTTGTAAAATGCATATTATCTGGAGCTATGTGAAGCGTTATATTCTCTGGTCAAACAGACATGATCATGAACAGTAACTGCCCTAAGTATTTGGACATTCCACTCCTTTATATCCTTATTCTAGCTTTCACACATGCAGATTTGACTACCTTGGCCCAATTGTTCAAAGCATTGTTAGCTTAACGAGCTTATTAAAGACAAACTCATTAACTGTTGTAGCTAAGGTATTTCCAAATACATTCGACTCTCGTTATCTCGAATTCCAAGGGACTCACTGACACACTTCGAGAGATCCGTACCTCAACATATCAGAGTTGAGAGAGTGAGGAAGTCAATAAATTGAACAACCACATTTAACAAATGAATGTGTAATTTGACTCCTGAAGTTAGAAAAATATATATAAAATAATGTGGAAATGAGGAGAAATTGCTCCTTAGGAGCAATTTCTCATCTTTTCCACATTATTTTGTTACCTGTTGTCATAGTTTCATGTTAAAACAGGGACCAGATTTTCACTTCTAGATAAGCGGTAATTCGAAATAAGTGAGTTCGAGATAACGAGGTTCGACCGTGCATTGATATATTTGCTGCAAAAACGTTAGTAATCCAAGAGCTACTCAAATTTTTTCAGCGAAAAATTTCAATGTATTTGCCATATTTCAAGATAGAAATTTTAACATCAGGTTAGCTAGCAAGTTTGTTAAATTTTGAACAACTGGGCCCAGGTATGTGAAGTAAACTAAAATCTTGTAATGTAAACAATACTGTGCCTTTAGAAGCCATTTGCTCCAGGCTTGCAGCTTGTTTACACGTTTGTCAGAATATTTAGGGTAAATACAGTATTCAGTAGCAAATACCAGGAACAGACTTCACATCTATGGCATTTGGTAAGTGTCATTACTGTTCACTGCATGCCTGTTTTTCCATAGGCATAGCTCTAAAGAATTTCTTTTTTCAGTCAATAAAGTTTGTTTTCCTCCATATAAGCGTAGATATTTGTTGGAATCACCTCATTTAGGTAATTCCAACAAATATCCATGCTTTTGTATGCACTTCCAGATATTATGCACAACATTTGTTTTGGAGAAATAAGAAAAAAATATTCTTCCATGTGTAAAATTCTTGAATTGAAAGTGAATTTTAAAGCTTGTAACCAGATCATGTGTCTCAGTTGATCTGGATCTTCACAATAAACATTTGATTGTGTTAGTTTTTCCTGCTTGCTTTACATCTGTTTGCTGCTTTGGTTGGAGTCGTTATCTAACTGAAGTTAACATTTTTCTGTATCTGTCATCAGGAAATGTGCATCCTTATAGCACCAGTTCAGTCTCATTGAGACAGTGCTAATGACATGCTATTATAAGTTGCAAAAATATAGAATCTCATTTTAATTATCTAGCTAATGTGATTCAAATTTAAGGCAGCAACATATAATGTGCAACATCAAAAAAAGAGCCCTTACAGGTCCTAGGCAGACAGCAAAGGCCTCAAATACCCTGTACATCCATGCAGTCCCACCAGGGCCTGCTGTCAGTATATTCTGAAGTATCCATTGATTCCGTAAACGGGTAACTTTTGCTCTGATCAGTGTGAATGCACAGGCTGATCAATGTCTGTATACGGCATATAAGGGATCTTTTCTCGCACTGTGGACCATGTGCTTTCATGCAGAGTTAGGCAAGTATTCCTCTGAATATTGCTTACGGTAAATGTCATAAAATTTCAAACACCAAAGTGTCTGACAAAATGACATATGCAAACAGTGTAGACCCTGATCAGACTGCTCCTAAAGGAGCAGTCTGATCAGGGTCTGCATTGTTTGCCATTCCACTAAGTATTTTAAGAAACTGCTGCATAAAAAGCAAAATTTAGACCAAAATAGTATGGAATAGTGTTGGAAATTTTAGGACATTTATTTTATGTTGAGCATAGCTGGAGGTAAGAGGAGTATCCTGAAAATAAGTTTTGATGGAGTGGGGTTGGGGAGTGGGGGGAGGTGGTTGTGGAAGAGAGAAATAGAAAAATATTCAGTCCTTTTGGTTGAAAAAAGCTTTTTATGTTTAGCTAGGGTAGAACTTAGGTTTTAATATTAAGCAATCTGTGATAAGACTATTAGTGCAGAAAATGAAATGGTAATAGAATCTCTGATTCTTCTTCTTGCAGCTCATTATTGCAACCGTTACTTAAAATATTTCCCCGTCTAAACTCCTTACCATACTTGTCCTAAAATTATAATAATTCCATTTTACTACCTGTTAATGTGTTCTGAATTACTGCTGGATGAGTGGCAAACAGTGTTGGCCCTGAGTCATGGCTGCCTCATTTTGCAGCATCTGATCTGGGTCTACACTGTCTGTTCAGGCCTGTCTACCAGAATACTTGGAATACGGCTATTCTTCCTGATATTGTTGAACGAGATTTTGACAGACGGGCTTAAGCACTTGCACACAGGAAAGGCCCCGATTATTTTCTAGATACAATTCATTTGTTTTTATTATTCTTTGGTCCTAGAATCAATACACCACAACCTCTCTATAACACTATTGTTGGGGCCCATAGCATAAACCATGTTAGTTAAACAACTGTGTTATATCCAAACAAAAATGTACAGATTATATAGAAAAATGACCATTTTGGGATCTATCTTTGAATCGTGTTATATTCAAAACTGTGTTATAATGAACCGTGTTATAAAGACGTAGTGTATATACATATTTTAACACAGAATCTGCATTACACTGCAATCAATTACATGTGCCAACTAATTGTGCAGTAATAGGTACTCAAAGCCATTACATTTTCTGTTCTGAAAGTCTGATTTTATATCAAATAAATTAGTCATTTTCTATACTGGAAATCTCTTATTAATGTATCGGTTAAATCTGGCTGTAGTTTCACTGACATTTAACCCTTTCACCCCTGAGTTTCTGAAGTAAATCTTTCTGTCTTTGATTTTTGATACAACCATTATTGCAGATAGGGATGTCAGTCAAAAATCAAAATCAGAATGGCAAACTGTGTAGATCCTGATGAGATGGCTTGTTACAAGGTTGAAAGAGTATATATTGACTTGGGTGTTCATGGAATGAAAGCTGGATATATACATTGTGTTTTGTCAGAACCCCCTCACTGAGGCTGTTATTACTTCACATAAGATAAGTTTTTTTGGGGGGTGGGGAGTGGGGGAAAATATCAACTTGGGTGGAAACCATTACTTCACAAAATCAGGAGTAATGCTTTCTATCAGAAGTTGCTTCACAAATGTTTGTACAGGTCTTTTAGTATTTATTTTGACGGTAGATAGTGATTTATATGCAGTTAGTCAAGCTTAATAGGGTTTTGTATACACTGACCTTACTTATTTAAATAGTTGTAGATTACAAGCACAAGTCACAGATTTTAATGCACATGACCATAGTTACTCAAAGTACTCAGACAGACAGGCCTTAGCAAACAGTGCAGACCATGAGCAGATGCTGCAAAATGCAGCAACTGATCATGGTCTGTACTGTTTGCCACTCATCCAGCAGTTTTTGAATAAATTTGTAGGTAGTAAAGTGGACTTGTTCAAATTTTAGGACCAAATATGATAACAAGTTTAGGTTTAAGTTTTGCCTCACAACATCCATAATATAGAAAGTAAAATTACTGACAGTTCAAGTCCTGATAACCCTTTGTTATACCTTTAGCTGCCACACCTTGAAAAAAAGATCAGTTACTGGTGAAAGTGTGTGCACATGTACTGGTTAACCACTTAGAGGACTAAGCCTGCCCAGGAAAAAGTTTGAGTAGGTTAACTGACCTGCTCAACATAACCTTAATTGGTTGACAGTGTCGTAAAACTCCAACTCAAACAAACCTTGAAAAAAGGGATCTTCAGTGTGGAACAGTAATGACTCAGATCAGTCTACACAAATGTTTAGTTGAGAAACTGTACGGTTTACTCAGTAAACAATTAGAACGTAATTGCAGAAAGTACTGGCCCTTTTTTTTTGTGTGAATGAATGAATTTCTCTGGCATCACGTCCTGTTTAGATACAATTCTTGTACCCTAGCAACCCTTGTCCTGCTGAACCCAGATATGCACTGCTTTTGCAAACAGTGTAGATCCAGATCAGTTGATCAACTGAACTGCATCTACACTGTTTGCCATTCAGTATTTAAATTCAGTATTTAAATTTGTGTCAACGACCTAGATCAAGTAATCTGATTGGCTGAAAATTACAAGTGGTCCTGGCATCTTAATTTATTCAGCATGACAAGGGTTAATTTCTGTAGATTTTACTGCTTGATAGATGATAAATTATTTATTATTAGTGTGTAGAATCACAGATGCAAGCTATACTCTTTAGCTTTAAGTAGGACTTGAAGAAAAAAAAAATATTTTGCCAGGTCACAGATAAACCATCACTTGTAACTTGCAAACAGGAATGAGTATGGTCCGTCTTTGAATCTGCACAGCCTAATCAGGAAATTCACAGGCAGATCTACGAAAGACCGGTAGTGACATTTCAACTACATTAATTCAAGGTTTCAGCTTCACGCATTCACGATTTCAACTTCACGAATTCACGATTTCAAGTTCACGATTTCAAGTTCACAAATTCAACTTCACGAATTCACGAATTCAACTTCATGAATTCACGAATTCAACTTCATGAATTCACGAATTCCACTTCACAAATTCACGAATTCAGCTTCAAGAATTCACGAATTCAACTTAACGAATTCAACTGTTGAATTCGTGAAGTTGAATTCGTGACGTGGAATTCGTGAATTCGTGTTGAATTCGTGAATTCGTGAAGTTGAATTCGTGAAGTGGAATTCATGAAGTTGAATTCGTGAATTCATGAAGTTGAATTCGTGAATTCGTGAAGTTGAATTCGTGAATTTGTGAAGTTGAATTCGTGAAGTTGAATTCGTGAATTCGTGAAGTTGAATTCGTGAAGTTGAATTTGTGAATTTGTGAAGTTGAAATCGTGAATTCGTGAAGCTGAAATCGTGAATTCGTGAAGTTGAAACCTTGAATTAATGTAGTTGAAATGACACTACCGGTCTTTCGTACAGATCTGTCTTGGCTGTCTGCATGTGTCTCATTGTTGGTTTTCTGTGTCCTGGTCCTGAACAAGTTATATGCTATATTGACTGCGAAGCTAGATCTGTACTATAAACAAAACATTTTTATGTTTAACTTAAAATGGAATAAAATACATAATTGAATTCTGTTTTATTGTATTTTTCTCCCTGTGTGTCTGAATATCTTAATTAACGATTCAACGATTAGCTGACATTTTAAGTTTTTTTTTTTTTTTTTTTTTTTTTTCAGGAAACTGCTTGTCTCCTCTGGCAAGCTTTGTTTTCTAAGAAATAAAGGTATCACCTTTCTTGTCAGCAAAATTTTGATAACCATACTGATGCCCTTTTATAGTGATGCCTAACACAATATCATGCCCCAGAGACATTGACATGATACCACCAATCATTTTATACTGATGCAAGTGAAACCACTCCTATCACTTTCTCTTAATGCTCAAGAGTTGACACATCATCATCATCATGTACATGTATTTCAAAGTTCTTTATTATACCTCCAACTTCTTCAAATGCCTATTGCTTTGGGTCATTTGTCAGTCCATCCATCCAAAAATTGAAAGTTTTCCGATAAAAATTCTGATAATTTTCATATTTCTGCTTACAACATAGATTGTGGGTACGTTAGAACCGCCTCGTCGAGGCGGTTCTAACGAGTACCCACAATCTATGGTTTTAAGCAAAAATAAGAAAAATACCCCTGTGAACCCCAGTTTTACTATATAAGTGGGGTTTAATGGGGTCAAAATTATATAGGTATATTTTCATAATGAACAACTACCTGAGCTAGGGCCTTGACATTTGGTGAGCTATTTGGCACTGAGTAGATCACCTGATCAACTTTTGACAAAAAATCAGATCAATTTTGTCAGAGTGATTGCCCCTTTCCGTTTTTGGCATTTTGTATGGACAAGCATATAATTGGTTTGTGTTTGTGTTTTACAAACTCATTTCTAGCTGCTTATGGAAGAGATATTTAACCTTTTTCTCGCTTTAAGTCTGTGGGACATTTTGGTTGCCTGTCTGGCACAATACACATACACACACACACACACACACACACACACACATAGTGTGAGTTCCCCTAACACAGGCAATGAACATCAAATTTTGTCCCAAACACTTGTGTGGTATTAGAATTGTTTAAAGTGTTTACATGTATGGATGGAAAGTGACTGCTACATTTCTTCCCAAGAGTTTTGGTAAGCTAAAAATACCAGCTAGGGCTAGATGCTGCAATTTGATCTTTATTTTATTTTCAATTTATAACATTTTCATTCTTTTCAATGTTTGAAATACAAATGAACACTACATGACATAATGATTGATTTTCACTAATTATGACAATTATAATCATTCAATTTTAGATACACTGATACTGTTTGACAGCAAAATGAATAAGGCAATAAGCAGAATTTATCTTTTCTTTGCTTAGTAAGAATATTTAACACTGCATGATGGGTAAAAATTTCAGCAGAGGACCTTTCAACCCTTGTCATGCTGAACAAATTAAGATGCCACACCCACTTCTCCAGCCAATCAGATTACTTGATAGAAATTCACATATTTGATGACAAACAGTGCAGATCCAGATCAGTTGGCTTCTTCAGAAGCCAATTGATCTGGATCTACACTGTTTGCTAAGACAGGGCATGTCGTGTTTAGCAAGAGAAGGGTTAAAATGTTTTTTTCTTCTTTTTCCTAGATAATAGGATACGACATTTCATGCATACTTTGCATGAAGTGTCAGATCCAATTTTCTTGGAAAAATAAGGAACCTATCAGCAGTTTGATTTCTGCTGAGTTTGCCCATAGCATGGTTAGTGTTAAACAAAACATAATATTTTCAAAGAAGCACTGTCACACTGATGACAGTGATGACATTGTGAAAAATATGACATTATAAATGATATGCATCATATCTGTTGATTAATTGTTCAGTTTTCAACAATATAATTTCTCTATGATTAGTAGGACAAACAAAAAGCAATGTTTTCTCGCATTAAAATGCACTGGTCTATAGGAAATTCTATTTTGGTTCATAAATAATGGTACATGTAAATGTCTGATATGGGGTTTACCCTTTCAGCCCTTCAGACTAAAACAGACACCTGTGCAAATAGTGTAGATCAAGATGAGATGGCTCACAATGAGCCATCTCATCAGGATCTACACTGTTTGCCATTCTGTTTTTGACTTGATACCAAAATCACTATTTTCATTGATGGACTTGTCCAAATTGAGAGATAGAAGAGTCCATTTCAGAAACTAAGGTGTGAAAGGGTGTGTCCAAATATCTAACTCTTGCCTTGCCAAATAAATTAAGATGCCACACCCACTTTTAATTTCCAGCCAATCAGATTACTTGATCTGATATAAATTCACATATTTAATGACAAACAGTGCAGATCCAGATCAGTTGGCTTCTTCAGAAGAAGCCAACTGATCTGGAGCTACACTGTTTGCTAAGACAGGGCATGATGTGTTCAGCAAGAGAAGGGTTAAGATAAATACAGTATGCAGCTTATCAGACCCAAACACAAGTTTTACATGTGAGGCACAACACAAAAAAAAATACACATGCAAAAACTGATACCTTAATAACCATAAGTATTGGGACAGACAGGCCTCAGCAAAGTATATAGACCCTGATCAGATATTGCAGAATGCAGCATCTGATCAGGGTCTGCACTGTTTGCTACTTATGCAGCAATATTTTAAATCTATTTGTAGGTCATAAAATCGACTTTTTAGCTCACCTGAGCCGAAGGCTCAAGGTGAGGTATTGTGATCACTCACCGTCCGTCGTCGTCGTCGTCCGTCTGTCCGTCCGTCCGTCTGTTCACAATCTTTAAACAACATTTCCTCCTCAACCACTGATTGGATTTTGACCAAATTTCACAGGAATGATCCTTGGTTGATCCTCCTTCAAAGTTGTTCAAATGGTTCCGGTCCATTGCATATCTAGGTTACAGGAGCTAAAAATAGATTTTTTACCTAAAAACTAAAAAAATCTTCTCGTCAGAAACCACTGGACCGATTTCAATAAAATTTTGCAGAAATGCTCCTTTGGTGATCCTCTACCAAGATTGTTCAAGCCATTTGGATTCGTCAAAAAACATGGCCACCAGGGGGCGGGGCGTATTTTCCCTATATATCTGTATAGAAAACTTTAAAAATCTTCTTGTCAGAAACCACTGGACCGATTTCAATATAATTTTGCAGAAATGTTTCTTTGGTGATCCTCTACCAAGATTGTTCGAGACATTTGGATTCGTCAAAAAACATGGCCGCCAGGGGGCGGGGCTTATTTTCCCTATTTATCTATATAGAAAACTTTAAAAATCTTCTTGTCAGAAACCACTGCACCAATTTCAATATAATTTTGCAGAAACGTTCCTTTGGTGATCCTCTACCAAGATTGTTCAAGCCTTTTGGATTCGTCAAAAAACATGGCCGCCAGGGGGCGGGGCGTATTTTCCCTATATATCTGTATAGAAAACTTTAAAAATCTTCTTGTCAGAAACCACTGGACCGATTTCAATATAATTTTGCAGAAATGTTTCTTTGGTGATCCTCTACCAAGATTGTTCGAGACATTTGGATTCGTCAAAAAACATGGCCGCCAGGGGGCGGGGCTTATTTTCCCTATATATCTATATAGAAAACTTTAAAAATCTTCTCGTCAGAAACCACTGGACCAGTTTCAATATAATTTTGCAGAAATGTTCCTTTGGTGATCCTCTACCAAGATTGTTCAAGCCTTTTGGATTGGTCAAAAAACATGGCCGCCAGGGGGCCGGGCTTATTTTCCCTATATATCTGTATAGAAAACTTTAAAAATCTTCTTGTCAGAAACCACTGTACCGATTTCCATATGATTTTGCAGAAATGTTCCTTTGGTGATCCTCTACCAAGATTGTTCAAGCCATTTGGATTCGTCAAAAAACATGGCCGTCAGGGGGCGGGGCTTATTTTCCCTTTACATCTATATAGAAAACTTTAAAAAATCTTCTTGTCAGAAACCACTGGACCGATTTCAATATAATTTTGCAGAAATGTTCCTTTGGTTATCCTCTACCAAGATTGTTCAAGCCATTTGGATTCGTCAAAAAACATGGCCACCAGGGGGCGGGGCTTATTTTCCTATATATCTATATAGAAAAGTTTAAAAATCTTCTTGTCCGAAACCACTAGACCGATTTCAATATAATTTTGCAGAAATGTTCCCTTGGTGATCCTGTACCAAGATTGTTCAAGCCATTTGGATTTGTCAAAAAACATGGCCGCCAGGGGGCGAGGCTTATTTTCCTTATATATCTATATAGAAATCTTTAAAAATCTTCTTGTCAGATACCAGTAGACCGATTTCAATATAATTTTGCAGAAATGTTCCTTTGGTGATCCTCTACCCAGATTGTTCAAGACATTTGGATTCGTCAAAAAACATGGCCGTCAGGGGGCGGGGCTTATTTTCCCTTTACATCTATATAGAAAACTTTAAAAAATCTTCTTGTCAGAAACCACTGGACCGATTTCAATATAATTTTGCAGAAATGTTCCTTTGGTTATCCTCTACCAAGATTGTTCAAGCCATTTGGATTCGTCAAAAAACATGGCCACCAGGGGGCGGGGCTTATTTTCCCTATATATCTATATAGAAAACTTTAAAAATCTTCTTGTCTGAAACCACTGGACCAATTTCAATATAATTTTGCAGAAATGTTCCTTTGGTGATCCTGTTGCAAGATTGTTCAAGCCATTTGGATTCGTCAAAAAATATGGCCGCCAGGGGGTGGGGCTTATTTTCCCTATATATCTATATAGAAAACTTTAAAATTCTTCTTGTCCGAAACCACTAGACAGATTTCCATATAATTTTGCAAAAATGTTCCTTTGGTGATCCTGTTGCAAGATTGTTCAAGCCATTTGGATTTGTCAAAAAACATGGCCGCCAGGGGGCGGGGCTTATTTTCCCTATATATCTATATAGAAAACTTTAAAAATCTTCTTGTCCGAAACCACTAGACCGATTTCAATATAATTTTGCAGAAATGTTCCCTTGGTGATCCTGTACCAAGATTGTTCAAGCCATTTGGATTTGTCAAAAAACATGGCCGCCAGGGGGCGGGGCTTATTTTCACTATATATCTGTATAGAAAACTTTAAAAATCTTCTTGTCTGAAACCACTGGACCGATTTCCATATGATTTTGCAGAAATGTTCCTTTGGTTATCCTGTTGCAAGATTGTTCAAGCCATTTGGATTTGTCAAAAAACATGGCCGCCAGGGGGGCGGAGCTTATTTTCCTTATATATCTATATAGAAAATTTTAAAAATCTTCTTGTCATAAAGCACTGGACGGATTTCAATATAATTTTACAGTAATGTTTCTTCGATGATCCTCTACCAAGATTGTTCAAGCCGCCATGATTCGTTAAAAAACATGGCCGCTAGGGGGCGGGGTTAATTTTTCATATATATCTGTATAGAAAACTTTAAAAATCTTCATGTCATAAACGACTGGACCGATTTCAATATAACTTGGCAGAAATGTTTCCTTAGTGACCCTCTATCAAGATTGTTCAAGCCTTCATGATTTGTCAAAAAACATGGCCTCTAGAGGGTGTGGGGCTTATTCTCCATATATATCTATATAGAAAACTTGAAAAAATCTTGTCATCAGAAACCACAGGACTGATTTCAATATAACTTCACAGAAATGTTTCCTTGGTGACCCTTTACCAAGATTGTTCAAACCGTTATGATTTGTCAAAAAACATGGCCGCTAGGGGGCGGGGCTTATTTTCCTATATATCTATACAGAAAATTTTAATAGTCTTTTCAGAAACCACTTGACCGATTTCAATGTAACATTGCAGGAATGTTTCTTATGTAACCCTCTATCAAGATTGTTCAAGCCGTCATGATTCGTCAAAAAACATGGCCGCCAGGAGTCGGGGCTTATTTTCCTTATATATCTATAGAAAACTTTAAAACTCTTCTTGTCAGAAACCACTGAACTGATTTCATTATAACTTTGCAGAAATGTTTCCTTGGTGACCCTCTACTAAGATTGTTCAAGTAATCATGATTCGTCAAAAAACATGGCTGCCGGGGACAGGGCTTATTTTCCCTATATATCTATATATAAAACTTTAAAAATCTTCTTTTCAGAAACCAAGGGACCGATTTCAATACAACTTGGCAGGAATGTTTCTTTGGTGACCCTCTACAAAGATTGTTCAAGCCGTCATGATTCATCAAAAAACATAGCCGCTAGGGGTCGGGGCTTATTTTCCCTATATATCTATAGAGAAAACTTTAAAAATCTTCTCGTAAGAAACAGTTGGACCGAGTTCAATGTAACTTGGCAGGAATGTTACTTTGGTGACCTTCTACCAAGATTGTTCAAGCCTTCATGATATGTCAAAAACCATGGCCCCCAGGGGGGCGGGGCTTATTTTTCGTCTATATCTGCACAGAAAATTTTAAAATTCTTATTGTCACATACCCCATGACCAATTTCAATATTACTTGGCTGGAATGTTTCTTTGGTGAACCTCTATCAAGATTGTCAAGCAGTCATGATTCGTCAAAAAACATGGCTGCCATGGGGTGGGGCTTATTTTCCCTATATATCTAAATAGAAAACTTTAAAAATCTTCTTGTCAGAAACCACTGAACAGATTTCAATATAACTTGGCAGGAATGTTCCTTTGGTGACCCTCTACCAAGTTTGTTCAAGCTTTCATGATTCGTCAAAAAACATGGCCGTTAGGGCGTAGGGCTTTATAGCTATATAAAACTTTTTAAACCACTGGACCAATTTCAATATAACTTGGCAGAAATGTTCCTTTGGTGACCCTCTTTTAACATTCAGTTCAAGTCGTCAAGATTTGTAAAAAAACATGGCCGGGGGTGTGGTGGAGGGGGGTGGGGGTGGTTAGTGCTATAAAGTTTATACAAAAATCCTAGAGCAGTGAACTTGGCTGAAACTTCAACAGTAAATATGCAAATCTGTTTGGTCAGGTGAGCGATATAGGACCATCATGGTCCTCTTGTTTCAAATGTCAGGACAGGTAGGAAGTTTATGTCCCAATATTTATGGTAAATACAGTAATAATAATTTTATATTCTGTGTGCCCTGGGACATCACAAATATAACATGGAGCACTTGGTGATGTAAATATACAGGAGCTGTACAATAGCAAACAAACCACACCCCAACAGAATGGAAGTGAAATGCTGTTGTGGGGGCTGTAATACCAAAACACTATACATTAACCCTTGTCCTGCTGAATACCTTAAGATGCCACACCCACTTCTAATTTTCAGCCAACCAAATTACTTGGTCTAGACTATTGATACAAAGTCACATACTTAATAACAAACAGTGCAAATCCAGATCAGCTGGCTTCTTCAGAAGCTATGAAGAAGCCAACTGATCTGGATCTACACTGTTTGCAAATGCAGGGTACAACCAGGTTTTGCAGGAAAAGGGTTAATGGCAGATAATTTGACAGTCGCTGTTCCTTTCTCTTGAAGAACAGTCAAATTTCAATCTTTGGGACCACAGAAATTTGTTTGAGATATGCATTGTCTGAACCACTGAGGGTTAATCATGGTGCCAGGTCAGAGCATAAATAACAATACTTGAGGCGATTCTAATCAGTACACACAACATACAATTTCATGATAAAATAAGAAAATTTCCCTAAATAAAGCTATCAAAAGAATTTCATAGGGATTCAAAAACAAGTTCAAATAAGTCATGGTAAACAAGCCATCAGTGTTTAAGCTTTTGAGGTTCTATTGTATACATCATCTAAAAAAAAAAGTAATGTTGTGGGTCAATTGAACACTACATGACTGGTTTGTGTTAACGTAGGAATATGTAGGTTATGAGAGAAAATTGATAGTTTTTATAGCAAATCACCATGTCATCTACACATCTATAGCAATAAAACACTCTTCCAAATGAGATTTATTTAGTTTTTGCATTTTAATTACCGGTAGGTGCTTATGTTACTTACTAGCAAAAATGGCAGCTTCCATGGCACAAATCTCTAGTTTTAAGCATAACAGCTTAATTATTTCTCAACTGATTTTCATAATTTTTTCTACCAAGCTGCTTAGCTTAACGGCTTTCTGTTTTTGTTTTCTAATGTATACGTTATTTGATGTGTATTCCTTTAACCTTTCAGATGGTCACCTCAATTTTGTATCATCCTATTTGTTTGGTAATTTTATACATTTGGTATGTGTTTGTGTTATGATAAATGTATGACCCAATAAGATACACCCTAAGATGATGGCTAATTAAGATGATCAAACACTTTTAATTTGGATTTATTAGATTTGTGAAGTTATGGCCATATAAAGTGGCTAAAACCACCCTGTAGTCTTTGTACTGATCATTCCAAAGCAGTTCTTCTTTTTCAGTTCCTCTGTCCATGTATTTATCAGTAGCTACCATAATAGCCCTAGATACTAGAACAGACATGCCATTCCACTAAGTATTTTATAAAATAATGGCAAAGCAAAACTAAAGCAAAAAAAAAAAATAAATAAAAAAATAAATAATAATAATAAAAAAAAAGTACAGCATAAAATGTTCAGAATTTTAGGATATTTACCCTATCTGTTGCACTTGGGAAGTTCAGCAGCACAGAAATATACATCTCCATGACTGGAGCTATGTCATGACAAACTCTTCAGGGAAAACATAAACAATTGACACTGCCCAAACCAGACTGCACAGATGCTGTCAGATCAGGATCTGACAAAGCTTAATCCATATGTCAAATGGGCTCCTACCACAACTCATTGGACCAGTCTGTTTCCAATAGCTGGATGTTTGACAGATGGATGGATAGACACACAACTAATGACTATGTGTAACCATTATATATGGTGGGGTATAAAAAGGATGTTCTAAGTTTACTATCTCTCTTCATCAAAGAAGCAAGGGAACATGTGATCAGGTTTTGTAAATGGAGCAATTTAATTGCCTCCCTTTTGGAAATTTAGTTTTAAGATATATAGAAAATTTACTTCTGACATGGAAAATATAAAATAAAAAAACAAAAACAAAAAAACAAACAAACAATCAAACAAACATTTGATCTGGTCTGCTTTCATGTGCAGCAAGGTCCAATTTAACCCTTAAACTGCCAATCACAACAATTGTCATCTGCTTGTGATTTTAAAAGTCATTTTTGCAAACAGTGTGGACTCAGATCAGACTAGGAGCAGTCTGATCAGGGTCCACACTATTTGCCTGTATGCAAAAATAGGTTTGAAAAGTTTGCAAGAATATTCAGCAGACAACATAAACAGACAATATTTTCAGATGCAGATTTTCTTGGCATTTTAAAGGTTAAAGAATATACAATAATTATAGTATGTCAAATAATTTGAACTTAATCCTTAAAGTGCCAAGCAAAATTTATAGCAGAGGACATTCAAAAATATTTTTTTTATTTTTCAGAGGAAACAAGTCTTGACATTTCATGTGAATCACCTGCCAAGCAGACAATTCACATGAAATGTCAAGACTTGTTTCTCTGAAAAACAAAAAAAAAATATATATATATAATAATAACTGTCGTCTGCTGCAGTTATGATTGGCGCTTTAAGAGTTAAATTACCGTACCATATTTACACTAAATACTAGATTTACACTGAATATTCATCTTAACTGCTTACCATACTTATCCTAAAATTTGAAAAAGTCCATTTCACTACCTGTTGAAGTGTCTATAATCTGCTGGATGGGTGGCCATTACGAAAACACGCCTATTCAAATACACTGAAAATTTCACCACCCAAAACTGAAAATTTTCAGATATAAAAACTCTTGATATTTTTCATATTTCTGCTCAAAACATAGATTGTTGGTACTCGTTAGAAACGCCTCGGCGAGGCGGTTCTAACGAGTACCAACAATCTATGTTTTTGAGCAGAAATAAGAAAATAATGTATACCCCTGTAAACCCCAGTTTTACTATATAAAAGTGGGGTTTAAGGGGGTCAAAATTATATAGACATGTTTTCGTGATGAAACAGTGCAGAGTGCATACCCCCGATTGGATGCCATGCTCTACAGTGTGTGATCTACAGTTTGCTTTAGCCTGTCTATCTGAATACTTATGGTAAATACAGCAGGGTCTACACTGTTTCAGGCATATCTGTCCTACTATTTATTAAACATAGTTTATATTGCTATATAAACATAGTTCAACATAAGGGGGTATCGGCATTATATTTTTTCTTAATTCTCCACGAAAACATAATTATGTTGTGGCTACTCATTTGAAATGCCTTGTTGAGGCACTTCTTATGAGTATCACAACGTATGTATTCCCGGAGAAATAAGAAAAATATCATTGCTTTTTGGTTGAAAAAAAAAAGTGCCTTATCTGAAGCTATATACAGTCGACTCTTGTTATCTCAAAGTCCAAGGGACTCTCTGAAATACTTTGAGATATCCGTACTTCGACATATCAGATTTGCAACCTTGAGGAAAAAATAAACTAAATAACCACATTTCACAAATGAATATGTAATTTGACTCCTGAAGTTAGGGATATATTAAAATATTGTGGAAAAGAGGAGAAAATGCTCCTTAGGAGTAATTTCTCCTCTTTTCCACAATATTTCATTACCTGTTGTTAGATTTACATCTTTATACACGGACCAGACTTTTACTTCGAGATAAAAAGTTATTCGAGATAAGCGAAGTCAAGATAACGAGAGTTGACTATATAAAGCACTACACCTCATTTGCAAGATGATAATGTCTCATCTTCTTCAGGTGACAAAACTACAATATTATTAGCTATTCTACTGCACAAGGCTGGCATTTCATCCACTCCAAGTTCATCACCCCATAATTTTGTCAAAGCATTTTCAACAACTTTGTCATCGAGATTGTTTCTTTCAAGTTCTGTGTGAAGAACTAAAAATAGTACAACATCTTTGTAAGGTGCATTGTCTCCATCACAGTATCCATGAAGAAGTAGAGCAGCTTTAGCCGGTAACATTTCCACATGATCAATAATAGCCCCTTTACTTTCAGCAAATACAGTTTTTAAATTTTCATCTAAATTAAGCTTAGCTTTTGCTGCAGAAGTTTGGTCAAGTGACACACTGTTAATGTAACTATCACCAGTCATTTTTACTGCATTGTTTATAGCATTAATGACTTTTTTAGTAACACAAGTTCCAAGTGATGCATGTCCCTCTGGGATACCTAGCAGAATCACTGCAGGATACATGGAATCATTGGACAAAACTCGTTTTACCTGAGACCCAATTATTTTCCAAAATCTTGCATCCTGAGCTGGGTAGGAATTCTTAATCTGTTTGAAGTTTTCCAGAAAGATATCAGCTGTAGTGATTTGTTTATCTGGGACTACTGAAGGAGGAGCTGTGAATAACCCCAAAAACCACATTACACCAACTGCAAACACCAGTATCACTATACCCATGACAAGAACATTAACATCGAAAAGAGACCTTCCATCTTCTGCATCATTCTGTACAGGCTCTGGGTGATATACAGGCTCTGGGTGTTTATTAATTCTTCTCACCTGACCTGAAGCCATACCTTTCCTTTGTTTAATATTTGACCTCGGTGGAGATGGACCACTTTTAGCTGACTGGTTGGTGTCATTTAGTGATTCATCATCTGATATGTCCTGCCTTGCGTCATCTGTATCAGAAGTATCAAATGATATGTTTAACTTTGGATATATTTTCTTTTTTGACCCTGGACTTCTTCCTGGTGAAAGTTTAGGATAGAGGAGGGGTGAGCTCTCTTTTGAAGTATTATGCATATCACTGTTTGAATTGAAGCTTGCTGATAGCTCCTCATCAATGGGGCGAGATGCCATGTCTCTCAAAGGATGCCTTTTCAAATCAGATAAGCGTGTGTGTTTATATGGGGCATCATCATCATCAGACATTCTGAAACAAGATATTTATATAACAGGATAAAAGCATTGCTAAACAAACTTAGTAAGGTAAAGTATGATAATTATTAAATGGATCAAATTAGTTTATTTCTTCCTTATGTAATTATACAGTCAGTGATTAAATGATTATGAACTAATATACTTTTAACCCTAAGTATTGGGACAGACCGTCCTGAGCAAACAGTGTACAGAGCAAACAGTGTAGACCTAGATCAGATGCTGCAGAAAGCAGGCCTCTAGAGCTAGAGGCACCGGGATTGATTTTCAGGATGACATGAAAACAATCTGCCATCCTTCTGACTGGGAAGTTGACTGGAGAAATTCACCCATGTACTAGGCTGACCACTTTCGCTATAGCCTATATTCTATGCTTTTGGAACACCATTAGAATCTGTCTGCACTAAATGTTACCCTAATATTAAGGTTTGCAAAATGCATGCAAATATGAGTATTTTCCATGTCTGTGGTATTTACCAGTAAATACCGGCAAATATTGGTCGAAAGAAATGGCCACCCTGGAATTTATACAAAAACCTACACTCAACATTCATAGGGGTAATTTCAATTATACTGGTCAATTGACTTAATATTTATACTAAAGTTTAATACTAGTATCAACTTATTTATTTGATTGTTTATCTAATCAATGAAATTTAGAACTTTGTTATAGGAAAAAAAATACGCTGTTTCATACCTGCCAAAGTACTCATCAAGTGGCTTGCCTTACCACTACAGGCTTTTATTTTATTTATTTTTTTTTTTCATTATTTTTTTCTAACTTTTTCTCTCTTCTTTTATTATTTTTTTTTTCAATAATGTAACAAAGTTTTTTGGTCATTCTTTTTGACTTTTCTAATGAGTATATTATTGTCTCAAAGGGAATTAGCTTGAATAACGGAAAACTGGTATCTACAAATCAATAATGGTGAAGTCCCAAATAACATTTCCATTTTTTTTATCTTTATTATACCCCCGACATACAAAGTATACCGAAGGGGTATATAGTCTTCGTCCATTCTGTTTGTCCGTTCGTCTATCCATCCGTCCTTCCGTCTTTCTGGGCAAACGATAGGACACTAGTTGGGTATGCCTATGTACTTGCCATTTATTCCATTAGTGTCCAAAAAGAAGTAGCCATGTACTATGTACTTGCCATTTATTCTGTTAATGTCCAAAAAAAGTAGCCAACAAATTTGAGAGTTTGTTGGGTATTTTAGGGGTACTTTTGTCGCTTGTTGGGTAATTTTTCACCAAGTACCCAACTAGAGTGCATTCCTGCAAACGTCCGTGATTCCCTCCGTTAACCATTTCTATAGCCAAGTTTTACTTCGAAGGTTTTTGATTACTTATCTACAGCCACTGATCAAAAACTTTTCATATTTGGTATGGGGGTACCTGGGAGGGTTATTTTCCATTCCACATCTAAGAACCCCTGGGTCATGTCCCAGGGCGGGTCTAGAGGTCAAAATACAGGACACCCCAATAAAGTAGTATACTGCAGTTTTTTTTGTTTTTTTTTAATATATACAAACAACCTCTTAATAAAGAAGGATGGACATTAGACATGTTAATTACATCAACATTCAGTGTATTAAGGTCAAGGTCATTGTGACCTTATTTTCATGCTCTAGTGACTTTGCCTTATATTTTGAAGCCTATTTCATAGATTAATGCCTCAATGAAGTAGTATGTTGCAGTTTGTTTATACAAACAACTTCTTAAAGAAGGATGGACATCAGACATGTTTATCACATCAACAGTCAGTGTAATAAGTTCAAGGTCATTGTGATCATATTTTCATGCTCTAGTGATTTTGTCTTTTATCTTGAAGACTATTTCATAGATTAATGTGATACTTGGAATATTGGTTCTCTGTGACACCACGATTGACAGTATAACAAATGTAGGTCACCTTGACCTATATTTCATGGTCCATTAATTTTGCCTCATACCTTGAATGTTATTTGAAGTATAAACATCATTATCTGGAATTATGAATTAGTATGATCCAACAGCTGACTTAAAAGTAAATGTAGTTCACTGTGACCTATATGTCATAGTTCAGTGATTTAATGTCACATCTTGAAGACAATTTGATGTATTTCTATCATATTTTTGATTATGTTACCTGTGACCTATATTTCATAGCCCTGTGATTTTTCTTATATCTCCCACTATTTGATACCTAATTGTCACATTTACATGTTCTGACATAGTGTGACCAAAACTTTCACCTCAAAGTAAATACAAGAGCACTGCATGCGAGTGCCAGCGCTCGGCTGCAGTTTCTTTTAGAAATATATAGGGCATGTTTGATTATAAGCAACAGAACTACTTAAATACATTAAATTGGAAGTGCCATAATTATGTGGGTTAAAATACTTATCCACAGTTGTGTGTCAGAAAGGCAGAATAAGTAAGATAGACAATCTTAGGTTTAGGCAGAATAAGTAATTATGCTAAATACCAAACATGACCAGAATCCAGCCATTGGTTCTTGAGATATCGCAGTGAAACCCATTTTCTGAACAATCAAAGTTCTGTGGTGACCTTAAAAATTAGGTCAAGGTCATCAAATTCCTTTCTGCAATAGAGACCCTCCTAATTATGCTAAATACCAAACAGGACCAGAATCTATCCAGTGGTTCTGGAGATATAGCAGTGAAACCCATTTTCTGAATGATCAAAGTTCCGTGGTGACCTTGAAAATTAGGTCAAGGTCACAGAATTTCTTTCTGCAATGGAGACCCTCCCAATTATGCTAAATACCAAACATGATCAGAATTCATCCATCAGTTCTTGAGAAATCGCAGTGAAACCATTTTTCAACAAAAATTCTAAGTTGAAAAAGGGGTATAACTGTGCCAAAAATATTTTGAGGGTTACCTCCCCTATTGGTATGAGTTCCTCTTTTCATAATGAACAACTAGTCTGAGTTTCAAGTAAATATCTTCAGTAATGACAGAGATATTACAAAATATTACAAAAGTTTTTGCACCACGACGACGACGCAGACGACGCCAGAGCTATGACAATACCTCGTCGTTTTCTTCGAAAACAGCTGAGCTAATAAATCAGTATGACCCATACTTTCATGATTTTGCTTTATATCTTTTTGATTATTTAATGGATTAACATCATAGTTGATATAATGGATCAGTGTGACCATTAGATTAACTTTTCAAGTAACTGTAGGTCAGTGACCTATATTTTATGGCCCCGCAAATTTGCTTCATGTCTTGAAGACTATTTATTCCGAGAAAGTTGTTCTTGGGATGATAGATCAGTGTCACTCAGATACTGACATTGTAAACTATATCTTGCCTCATATCATTGTCATTAAATTTAAAATATTTTACAATTAAGAAATGGCACCGGCCCTGGGTATTCGTGACCCTCTGGGCACTTGTTCTATAGTCATATTTTTTCTTCGTTAGTTTTCCACAAATATACAATACAATCTTTTACAGTATACTTCCTACAAGTGGAAATTGTTCTTGGCAATGGCCAACAGGCCACTGCCTATTTCCAAAACTTGTAAAGCTACATTATTTTAGTGTTCACAAGAACTCAAGAAAATGAACTACTGGACTTGTCAATCCAAGTGCAAGATTTTGACCTCAATCTGGATGCATGCTTAAGACTGCCTGGCAAGGCCCTCTATTAATTTTCTTTTGGCCAGTCAAACCGGTTGTCTCTTAGCAACCAATCTTAAGTAACAACCTAAGTTTGTATTTTTCTTTGAACAATCACTCAAAACTTACTTAGCAGAATTCGACATTTGATTATTTGACCATACTGTCCTCATAAAAGATTGACTCACTAGAATTCACACACAATATTCACGCATACCGTACCAGTGAATGATTTATTTAGTTTGTACCTTTTGTAATGAAATGACCTAATAATGCACACATTTAGCACAGTCACTTATTATACATATTAGATGATATGAAGACTTGATCTTTTCCCAACAAAGAGGACAAAACAATAGTTGTCTTTATTTTTGGTTAGTTCAAATCAAATAACTGTGCATCTGTTTACTGAATGTACAAAGCTCTTTGTGATAGTTTAGCTTGCTGTTAAGGTATGAGATGTTTTGTCTTAATGAAAAAAAAATAAATAAAATAAAAAATAAAATAAATATTTTAGTAAATTTAAAATGAAATCCAACACTTAATTAAAATGACATGCAAATTTTCCTTGTTACAATAATGTTTTCTTTTTTTTTTTAAATAAATAAAGAATATACACAACTTTTGTATAGAACAGGAAATCATTAAGACATTTTTTGTTTTCATCCTTGCCCCTTGCTATCCTGTGCCCCCGTCCACCCCCACATCCCCCCTCCCACACACACACACATACACCCTTGAATTAATATTTTCTTGGCACTCGTTGTTTTTTAATAATTCAGATCATATGGTCTTGCTAATTAGGTGTGAATGGCCAGGTGATAACTTCCCATTTTGTCTATTCCCATTTTGTCTATTGTCTTTATTCCCATTTTGTTTACTCCGTTTTGGTAGGTAATTCCCATTTTGTCTATTTTTTATTTTTCTATAAAATACCAAGATCTGGACCCAAAATGTACAGATACAATTTGTATGGTTATTACTGATCATTCTGAGACTACACTGGTTGATTTGCCTGACTGCCATTTTTTTTTTCATACAAAAATGAATTGGAGGATGGATACTAACAGAAACAAATACACCAAAAAGGAAGGAACCAGACCAAATTCTTTAATCTGGATCTACACTGGTTGCTTTGCCTGATGCCTGATTGTCATGTTTTTGGTTAACAGATAATACCAATGTAATCTCTTGAGTAGGTTGCATACTCAAGGGGGGAGGGGGATTTGGGGGGGAGGGGGGTGGATAACATGGGGGTAACTGTGGTATGCGGGTACAAGCTAGTATTTCGAAACCTACCCCATTCATGTACTTGGCCTTTGAAAAAACATCCCATTCATATACTTGATCGTCCAAAATGTTAACCCAATTATTGCTGATAGTTAGACAAATATAGCCTTCAATTCACTGAATAGCTGTAAATAATATTAAGTTCAAATAATAAAAATGAATTTTTAAAATTAAAGATTCTAAATGTATTTTTTTTTAAATAATTTCAAGATTTTAGCCATTATCACTTTTTGGCTGTTTCAACATGCTTAAAATGTGAAATATCTTATTCTTTATGGTGTTATGGTAATAACCTTATATAAATAACTAGACAAAGTGCCCAGTGGGGCACGTATACCCCCGACCAGAGCACAAAGTATGTAGCTTTGACTCTGGAGATGGCAGTTGTATGCTATATGTTATAACATTGAAAGAATTCAATCACACATATTGTGAAGCCCTTGACCTCAAAGGTCAGGAACAGGCGCAGGGATTGAGCTAATTAAAATTTTAGCCCTATAACTATCACCATAGACCAGTGAAATCAATCAGTCTTTATAATATAAGCAAAAATGACATTTGTATGAAAAGTCTGTTACCTTGACTTATAAGCCATACCGCAGCTTGGGGATGGTGCCGAGAAAAACTTAAGACCTATATATACCATCATGCTTAATATTAATGAAACCAACGAAAGGGTCTTCATAATATAGCTATATAAATTTTAATGAAAATTTTAACATGACCTGCCTACTCAATGTCCTCTACATATCCGTAAAGTATCACAAAAATATCTTAAAGAGTTTTTAGAGTTTACTGTTACTGCCCACACAAGATTTAAATAACCAAGGGCAAAAACTGCAGAATGGAGTCGGTTAGAATGTCATTCTTGAATGTGATATGCCTACTCAATGTCCTCTACATACCGCTGAAGTATCATGAAAATATCTTAATGTTTTTTAAAGTTAATTTTTACAATTTCGGAGACAAGGGGATATAACTCATAGAACCAAGTCAGTTAAGAGTTGTCTTTCTTGTACCCGACTCCCATACAAATGCCCTCTACAGCCTGACAGAGTTTCATGAAAATAGCTCAAAGGATACTTAGGAGTTATGGGGTGCACAATAATGCGTTTATGGACAGACAGATGGATAGATGGATGAATCCATGGATGGATGGATGAATGGATTCCATGCTGATAGCCATATCCCCTAAACCTATCAGTAGGAGGATAACAAAATTCAACAAAAGGTCTTGATGGTATAGCTATATAAACTTAGATGCAATTTTTTTTTTACTTTTATATGAAAATTTCTAAGTCTGTGACCTTGACCTCAAGGTCATACCCCAGGACGGGGATCATGCTGAGTAAAACTCTAGACCTATATCTACCAACATGTAAAATATAAATGAAATTCGTCGAAGGGTCTTGATGGTATAGCTATATAAACAAAAACACAAAAATTTTGACTTTTTTATGAAAATTCTAAGTCCACGACCTTGACCCCAAGGTCACCCCTGGGGTGGGTGTGGTGATGATAAAAACTTTAGACCTATATCTACCATCATGCCAAATATGAATGAAATCCATCAAAGCGTCTTCAAAATATGAGGTCTTATAAACTTTAACGCAAAAACTTGACCCTGTGACGGAAAGAGGAACGAACGTACGTACGAACGAACGGAAAAGCGAAAACTATATACCCCAACTTCATATGTTGGGGGTATGAAAACATCAAACCATAATACCCCGCCATTATCATGTCGCTGGCAGATAACTCTGTCAAACATTGACGAAATTTGCCAATTAGCAATCCAAACCCAGATCTCCTTAATATCAATGCATGTACCAAGTTTGGTTAAAATCCCACGACATTTACTTGTTATCTTTTGGAAACAAAAATATGGACGTGTCTAGGGCAGGTAAATCCATCAGAATTTGATGAAATTTGCCCATTAGTAATCCCAAACCAGATCTCCATAATATCAATGCAGATACCAAGTTTGGTGAAAATCCACTGACATTTACTCAAGTTATCATCCGGAAACCAAAATATGGGCATGTCTTAGGTAGATAACACTGTCAAAATTTGATGAACTTTGCCCATTAGCAACCCCAAACCAGATCTCCACATTATCAAGGCACATACCAAATTGGTGCAAATCCATCGATGTTTACTCAAGTTATCAGCCAGAAACCAAATATGGATGGACGGACGTCTGAGGGATGAAACCATAATACCCTGCCACTATCCTGTGGTGGTGTATAAAAATAATTAAAACATCTTTATTTCATTTATTCTGATTACAGTGCTATCGGCCAACCCTGTGCACTTAAGATACTGTGCGGGTCAAAGTTTATAAATACAGACAAATAAATAAAATGTATTGTAGCGACACTTAAAAGCCTTGCCAATGTTGAGCCAAATGGACTTCATTTTGTTTTTTTTTTCATATTCAGTTTAAGTTCTTTTAAGTGTCGGCCATCATCCATTGCCACTGTTGTGAATTTGAGACATTAAAATTTTTGGCTAATTCTACGCACCTGGAGAAAATCCCTTCCTAATTTTATAGTAATACTATGACCTGGTTCTTCAGGTACATTTGAGTGGATCAGGGCAGTTGAAATGTGAAGGATAAAGTTTTTTTTTTTTTTTGTTTTTTTTTGATTTGGGTTTTACTGCCCTTTCAAGAATATTTCACTTATATCGAGCCAATCGTTCATCAAAGGTGGGCAAAAACCGGAGAACCCAGGGAAAAACCACCTGACCATCCGTAAGCAGAACTTGGCTTTTCCACATGTGACCCGAGCTAGGCTCGAACCACAGTGGTGAGAAACCTAATGGATTGAGAGTCAAATCTCCTATCCACTAGGCTACAGGAGCCCGCAAATGATAAAGTTTATAATTTCTTGTGACAATCTTGTTAATTGCAATTTTTGTGCAGCCCTGTATTATTTTTCACCCAAACATGTCTTAAATATCATTTTACACATATTTTGATTTTGCCATTTTATACTTCCATTCAATCAGTTTATCAAAGTGGTGTACCAAAATGAAATGATTTTGAAGTTTGTTCAAAACTATTTGAATGAGCAGGATTAGCCAATGCGCAGAATAAACCTACACAGCTGTATATATTATTTTAGGTCAACTTGGTTAAGATTTCTACAGTATTTTAAGGTGAAAAAGCTCAACTGACCAGTATTTGCCAGTACATGTATTTACCTCATAAGGAGTATTTTCCAAGCTGGTAAATACCACCGGTAAATACAGGCATGGAATTTACAGCCCAATCTTGCCTAACACTGTAAAGATTATAGATAAAGGTACATGAATATGATCTCTCAACTACCCTAACCTAACCCTAACCATCACTGAACTAGGTCCGACATACATCCTATCTATAACTTTTTATGCAGCCAGTGGTTGTGCAGACTCACATGCTGAAGTCAGTAACTTGTGCCGACAGATTCTAAAGTCTAACCATGCTTTCTTTTGTAGGTCAAACTAATCTACAGCTGGCCTGGACCCTTGAAAGAACCTAGGGGCTTGGTTTAATTTGCAGACCAATGGACCATAGATCGGTCTACAGTGGACCAAAAGGGGACATTTTGCTGACCAAGTACCTTGCAGACCAGACTTTGTGCAGACTATTCATTATATTTTCACAAACAAAGGAATCAATTTTATGACAAGCATTTCATTATCAACAAATCGAGGGTTGAGCGCAAGACTATGGTAACTCAAACATATTTTTGAAACCCTTGTTTAGGGGCAACTTGGACCCCTTTGTAAACAATGCAAATTTAGGTGCCATTGCTCATACGAGCAATGGCACCTAAATTTTCATTGTTTACAGAAAGAAATGTTGTAATCTTCATAACACCTTCATGGTGAGGAGATTAGGTTTGGGGAAAAACAACCATCTGACTTACGCTAGTCTTGCGCTCAACCCTCGAAATACCGGTAATCAAAATTTTCCTGTTGATTAGTGGAATTAAGTCTATACTTCTTTGCTTTGTGAAGAGGTATTTTTATCTGCTTATGTCTCGTCCATTTGATTTAATAGTCCAAAACTGAGAAAAAAAATATATTTTGTTCACATATCAATTTAATTTAGGTGTATTTTAGGGGTGTGCAAAAATACCGGAACACCAGTATATAGCGGTATTTCATCAGCATGGTATGTACTGTGGTACACTTGCTTGTACTTCGGTATTCATATGATTCTATTTTTAGCAACGGTCTATTGTAGAAAACCATAAATTTTCAAGCCACTGAAACAGCTGAAGTTGAAATAGCATCAAATGGTGTGCCTCAGTTATAAACCATTGAATTTCATTATAACTGATATACCCTGCCTTTGCAAACAGTGTAGCTCCAGATCAGTTGGCTTCTGAAGAAGCCAACTGATCTGGATCTGCACTATTTGCCATTAAGTACATGAACTTATATCAACAATCTGGATCAAGTAATCTGATTGGCTGAAAATTAGAAACAATAAAATGTAGGTAAAATCCGCTATAATCTTCTTGTGATTCTTTGCAAATCTAAGTAATTGTACTACCAGTCCCTTTTTATGCTGTATATTATCATTTTGCGCTTAGGGTTTGCTTAGGGTTCACATAAAAACACCCTCACATACCCACAGTTACCCATGTTCTACTAGCTAACACTGTTGCAGGTAAAGAACTCTACTGTGATTCAAACTGCTTGTATGCGTTTATTGTACAACCAGAAGTGTACAATGTACACTGTCTGAGTCCTTAGGTTACCTGTTCCCCGGTTCCCCTGAAAAAAAATCGGCATTTTCCTTTGTTCCCCAAAATTTTAATCTTGATATTCTGTTCCCTGTTCCCCAAAATTCCCTTTGTTCTTGTTCTCTTCAGTTTTAGACTTTTGTTCCCGTTATTACCCTGAAATAAATGGCCTTATTCCCCAAAACCCCTGGGAGGGCCTCAGAATAATGGAAGAAAAATGTTTGCTGTAGCTAATGTGATAAACAGACTGGACAGAATGATGTAGGGCTAGCTAGATTTCTTTCGAAAATGATAATATACAGCATAAAAAGGGACTGGTAGTACAATTACTTAGATTTGCAAAGAATCACAAGAAGATTACAGCGGATTTTACCTACATTTTATTGTTTCAAGATAAAATGAAACGTTTCAGGAGTTTCGCTTTCGTTTTCACATTTGTCTGCGCCCTCGGTCTTTCTCGGAAAAGATCCGAACAGAGCTGACGGATGTGTTTCGCGCCAAGGCGTTTCGCATCTATACTTTTTTTTTTCTTTCTTTCTTCCGATACTGTGTTCGGTCAATTCTGACCATGATAACAGGGTTGGAGTGTGGCACATAAGTTTCAAAACAAAAAAAAAAGTAGAGTAAACCACAAAGCAAGAAAGAGTAAGACTTAACACCGGGTCCACCGCCTTAGAACGGTCAGTAGAGTAAACCACCGTGGGGTTTAAAGCACTTTTACAGCTAGCCAACTTCACCCTGGGTCCCGATGCTACTCTTAATACAGAAACACATATAAAAAATCGGTTCGCATAAGGGCTCCCAACTCAGTCAATGCATCAAAGCGAAAACATAAAAATCAAATTAATCACTATAATAAACAAAGACGAGTAATCATGGCCAATTCTACTGTATGCCAGAGTAGATTAAAACCAATAGTTGAACCACGGCGGGCCAAGCCAAAGACATATCGTCAAGCCCAAACCCACTGGTTAAAGTTTTATGAAGAGGCCGTCATTGAGTCTGAGGCCCGAACCGCCGTCGTGCAATTAAAGAAATAAGCATAACCATCAACAATGATTGGGTTGACAACTAGGCATGCAGTCTGCCCTAAGATATTATATTTTGGCCTGTCTCAGGAGAGACAGCTTCGATTGTAAGGCCATTCCAAGTTGCAATTGTCCTGGGGAAAAAAGAGCTCTTCAGCAGACCATCCGTGTATGCATTAGGACGGTGATACTGAAAGGGGTGGGACCTAGTTCTCCTGCTATCCCCACCGGCTACAGACAGGTACCTACTCTTATCTATAATAGCTAAGTTGCTGTGGATCTTATAGAATAGAGTCAGAGAAGCCTGCTGTCGTCTTTCCTGCAGAGTTGGCCATTGGAGCTCGTCTAACATTTCTCCAACGTGGCTTTGATTGCGCCAGCGTCTACACGTCCAACGAGCAGTAGTCCTCTGAACTTTTTCTATTCTGTCAATTTCTTTTTGATGATGGGGCATCCAAACAGGTGCTGCATATTCAAGTTTAGGCCGGATCAGAGTTTTGTATGCAGCAGCCTTGGTTTCCCTTGGTGCAAAAGCCATGCTTCTACGAAGGAAACCTAGTGTTTTAGAAGCCTTACTAGTGATTTCATTGATATGTTGACCCCAATCGAGGTCATCAGTGATTTGAACTCCTAAATATTTAGCAGAGGAAATGTTCTCTAAAACTCGGTTATGTAATAAATAACCACAGACAATCTGTTTATGAGGGTGGTGCTTTGTCACTCTCAAAGAGTGACATTTGGCGACACTGAATTTCATCAGCCATGCCTCCTCCCAGAGAGCCAATTTTTCCAAATCATCTTGAAGTAACTGTTGGTCTTCAGACCCTCTTATTTTCTATACAGAACACAGTCATCTGCAAAAAGGCGGACTGTTGAATTTATGTTGTCTGGAAGGTCATTTATAAAAATCAGGAATAGTATAGGCCCCAACACGTAGCCCTGTGGAACACCAGACAACACGAGGGCGGGGTCTGAGCAAACACCATCAAGCAAGACTTTTTGTGTTCGACCAGATAGCCAAGCAGAGGTCCACTGGAGGGTATCATTTCGGATACCATAGTATTCCAGTTTATAGAGCAGTCTTCTATGGGAACCTTATCGAAAGCCTTGGCGAAGTCCATAATAATTAGGTCTGTTTGCTTGTGACCCCTATTATGAGCCCCGTCTAGGTTTTCCTGGAGATCATGAATGAATTGGACAAGCTGGGTCTCACATGACCTACCGCTTCTGAATCCATGTTGAGACTCAACAAGGATCTTATCTTCTGAGAGATGTTGCATGATTTTGCTCACGATGATGTATTCCAGAGACTTACAACAGATACAGGTCAGTGACACCGGCCTATAATTGGCAGGGTCATACTTTTCCCCCTTCTTATAAATGGGAGCCACGTTGGCTTGCAGCCAATCTTCTGGAGCCAAGGACTGGAGCAATTTCAGCACTGCATTCCTTCACCACACGTGCACTTAGGTCACCAGGACCTGAAGATTTGTGGGGGTTAAGACGGTCAAACAGTTTTCTGACCCTATTTGGGTCAATGAATAAATCACCTATGTCTGGGTAGGGGCTTGGTCCTTTTGATGGAGGGTCACCTGCTTGTTCCCGGGTGTAAACAGACTCAAACTGTATATTGAATATGTCACCTTTGTCTTTGACACCAGCTTTCAAAATACCATTTTCTCTTAAACAAGCTACACCCGTGGAATCCTTTCTCAAGTTTTTTACGTTTCTTAAAGTAAAACTTAGACTTTTATGTTAGTTTTTCTTTTTCTGTCTTTCTCTGATGCCACAGATGTTGACTGTGATGCGATAACGCTTTTAGAATGCACTAAAGCTGCATCAGTAACAATTCTCTCTGGATAAATTCAGCAGACGACAAGCTAATCGGGTGTGCGTCTCGTGGGGGAGGGGGGCGGGGCGGTGGTGTAACTTAGGCGTAATTGTGGTACGGGTGCTCGAGCAAGTATTTCGAAACCTACCCCAATCATATACCTGGCCTTTGAAAAAACGGACCCATTCATATTCATACACTAGATCGTAAGAGTAAGAGAAAAGTCCAGGGAGTGCCACAATCACAAACCGCAGCCCTTCCCAGACCCCAAGAGGAAGAGGAAACCGACAAATCCAATCAAGCACAAATCGAACAAACGTACGAAAAGCACTAAGATTAGCTCTCTCTTCCCCAAGCGAGGTAATCGCAATACTGAAAGGACTGAAATAACTGTCAAAATGAAATGGCACAAGTTAGACAAAAATCTGTATGTCAGCTCCATTTAGAATTCCTTGAAAGATGTAGAAAACAATCTCAGTAGTGTGTGTGCAGTCGACACGGCAGCCAGAAAGATTAACGACATTCTAGAGGAGGCGGCAACGTTGGCAGCCCCTAAGGGGAAGAAGCTGAAACGACGTACCTCCAAACTGAGTCTGGACCCTGAAATCCAGGAAGCCGTTGAAGCCAAGAAAAAAGCTTTTCACACCTGGAAGCAAGCAGGCAGACTAGATAGTACTACTGATCACACTTCTAAACAAGAAATATACAACTAGTGCTTTGCGCCGAGCTATCAGGTTCGAGTATAGTAGGAAGCAGACACAAATTAGGCAGGAAATACTTGATTCTAGAACAAGAGACTCAAACCTTTTTCATAAACTTATAAACAGACAAAGAGGTAAACTGAACAATTGCATGTTGGAAAAGACATGTTCCGAACAGAAAATGAAATATTGAATGGATGGCACCAGCATTTCAAGCAATTAGCCACTCCCCAACATTGTACGACCTTTGACTCGGAATACCAGAAGCTAGTTCAGTTGGAATTTAACCAGATAGTAGACATATGTGAACATGAAAGGGACTTTACCCCGGTCACGTACGAAGAAGATACTAATTAAATCTCTCAACACTGGCAAGTCAGATGATATTTTCAACATTAAGGCTGAACATTTTGTGCATGCTAACGACGCGGTGGCGCCTGTATTGTCTACATTGTTTAACGCCATGAAGGAAATGGGTCGTGTTCCAGACTGTATGAAGCTCGGAGTCCTGACACCGGTCTTCAAGAGGAAGGGTTCCAAGCTGGACGCAAAAAAACTACAGAGGGAAAACAATTACACCGACAATAGCCAAAATCCTAGAATCAGTCTTAAGAGAGAGAATAAAAAAGGTAAGAGAAAAGTCCAGGGAGTGCCACAATCACAAACCGCAGCCCTTCCCAGACCCCAAGAGGAAGAGGAAACCGACAAATCCAAACAAGCACAAATCGAACAAACGTACGAAAAGCACTAAAATTAGCTCTCTCTTCCCCAAGCGAGGTAATCGCAATACTAAAAGGACTGAAAAACACAAGAACAAAATGACACACGGAAAGACATACAACAAACGCCTCGTAGAATAAACCACAAAGCAACAAAGAGTAAGACTAACACCGGGACCACCGCCTTAGAACGGTCGGTAGAGCAAACCACCGGGGGGTTTAAAGCCTGTAATTGCGGGAAATCAGAACAGACTGCAGCGGGGATTTGCTAAAGGCTTGTCCTCAATGAATTGCTCACTCATATTAGAAGAATATATCAGAAATAACAAGGACTCCAAGAAACCAACATATATAGCATTCCTCGATGCTAAATCCGCATTCGATGTGGTCAACCATACTAGCCTGTTACGGAAAGTCTACCATCTTGGGATTGAAGGTGCACACTGGAATCTGATTAACAGCCTCCACACAAATGCCCGAACGATTGTTAAGTGGGATGGATGTCTATTGGAGCAATTCGAAATACAGCAGGGTGTGAGGCAGGGAGGAGTATTAAGTACTGATCTCTATAAGGTCTACGAGAATCCGTTGCTCGATCGACAGGCTGGAGAAGATTGATTATGGAGCGAAAATCGAGGAGATTGGTTGTGCAGCACTGGCATGTGCAGACGATGTGGCTGTTGCCAGCTCCAAACCTGATCCACTGCAATCGCTTCTTAACACCTCGGCAGACTACGGCTCTATGGAGCACTTGAGTTCCAGCTAGTGAAAAGCGTCATTTTGAAGATAGATGCAGCTGAGGAAGATCAAGACTATGTGTGGACTCCAAATGGTAAGCCTATGCCAGTAGTTACAGAAAGTATGCATGTTGGTGTACTGCGGTCAGCATTGACTCAGATAACAGCTTTAGCAGAAAACGTCAAGAAGGCTCGACGAACCCTCTACAACCTGATGTCATCTGGATGTCATGGTCATAACGGGCTAGATCCAGAGACGTCAATACATCTGCTTCAGACGTATGTTCTCCCCACCCTGATATATGGCATGGAAGTGGTACCTCCTCAAAAAAACATCTAGATACACTCGAGAAGTTCTATAAAAAGTACCTGAAGTTGCTACTGTCCATCCCTGTTACTACGGCAGACCCAGCAGTTTATGTTCTTTCTGGAACTGTCCCAACTGAAGCAACTATACACAAGAGAGCCCTTACGTTGTTTGGTAGTATATGCCGACTATCGTCAACGGCTATTGAAAAGCAGATTGCATATAGACTGTTGGCCATCAGGGGTCACAAAAGTAATAGTTGGTTTGTGGCGCTTAAAGAGTTCTGCTTTAAGTATGATCTCCCACATCCGTTGGATATATTGGACAACCCTCCTGGCAAAGAAGCATGGAAACGAACAGTCAACAAGCATGTCAACGATCACTGGGTTAACAGAATACGCTACAATACGCACCGCTGTATTCGAATCTAAAGTACCTACATGCGGGAGACTACTATTATGGTCGACGACACCCTGTAGTGCGAACAGTTGGCAACGCTTGGGAAATTCCACGTATCTGTACGAAATTGAAGTAAGTGAATGGAACGTATATTCTCCAGAGTAACCGGGCCGTGTTTAACCAGAATAGAATAGATCCTACCTGTTTGTTGTGTAAGGAGGGTGACGAGACAGTCGAACACTTCCTGCTGAACTGCACGGCTTTGAGTAGTGCTAGACAACCTATTATTGACAATATCACTGATACCCGTGCTAGTTTGCCTACTAACGATCCTGATAGACTGCCTCAGCTAATACTAGACTCTAGTGACTTACACTTATTAGAGACAATAGAATTTCATAGCAGACGTTGCACTGCGAGAGATATAAGAGACTGTCGCTTGTCCCTCATAGAACCAGAATTAGAAACTAAAAAAAAAAAAAAAAAAAAAAAAAAAAAAATCTTAAATCTTCTGAGGTTATCCAAGCCACAAAATAGCGGGTATCCAGTTATTATCCAATTATAACCCAGAACGAAACTTTCAAGCTGATCTTATGGACATTATTTATATTTAACTGAACTTTTAATAAATGTGGACTTTAAAGTGTAAATAAAGACTTTATAAGTTGTAAATAGGGTGGTGGATTAGCAACCATTTTATTTGTGACAACGGAACTCCAGCGACCTGGAGGTGTGCCAGGATTTGCGGAATTTCTTCACAAGATACAAGAGATACAAGATATAGCAGTCAATTCATTGAATACCAAGAGAACAAGTAGCCTCGAAAAATCTTTGAATGAAAAATATGTGCATGTACCGGGATACATCAGAAAAGTGGGGCCTTGTTTGCCATGTTTGTGGAGCGCTGTGGTGCAGTGGTAAAGCGTCGGACTCGTGATCGATAGGTACCGGGTTCGATCCCCACTAACAGCAAGTGTTGTTTCCTTGAGCAAGAGACTTTATCCACATTGCTTAGTACTGGTTTCTACCCAGGAAAAAAGAGGGCCACATGGAAGATTAGTACTAGATTACTAAATGTGTTACCCTCTATAAATAAGGTCGATTATTATTATTATTATTATTATTATTTTTCATATATTAATGCTCGTCTAATAATAAAAGTCTGATCATTTTTGTTTATTATTTAAAGGTTATCAACATGCTAACAATGGCAAGTCTATTTAGTAGGGTCTCCAATACATTATCTTGGCCAAGTAATAAAATTGTGAAAGGAGAGTAGATTAACTACAAAACTATTATACTGTTCATTTTCATGCAAAAATATTATTTTGTATCCATATTATTCATTTTAACGCCCAGTAGCTAGGCTAATATGAACATTGTATGCTGTTTCGTTTACTTCCGTTGCGCAGATTTATAAATTGTTCCCGTCAATATGTGAAATAGGGATTTGCATTCGGAGTCTATTTGCCATTTAAGGGTTGTCTGGTGAACTTTCTAGTTTTATTTATTTGCGCGCGCGCGCGCGCGCGCGTGTGTGTGTGTGTGTGTGTGTGTACATCGGTCAGACGCCGCGTTCTTTGGCGTCTGATCTGGATCTGCACTGTTTGCATAGCGCGACGGAAGCCGTTTATGTCTGTGGAGTCTTCTGTTATGTTATTTTCAGTTTTTGGTGGTGAAATTTTCTATACATTTGAATAGGCGTGTTTTCGTAATGTGGATCAATTTACACACATCTGTTAAACAAGAAAATGAAAGAAAGAAAAAATACCATTACGATTTCTTATTTTATTCAGAGACATGTTTGTCGTCATCAACAAGACATAGCAGTATGTTCATGCACAATTTAAGATGTTCGGTTATCAAGTGTGCTTGTTAGATCTAACAAGCACACTTGACAACCGAACATCTTAAATTTGATAGCCGAACGTCTTAAATAAAACTGGCGGCGGAGCTTCTCCGGCTAGAACATGTATGCTCTTTTGTTGCCTGTTCAAAAGTTCATTCATGCACAAACCAGGACTGCGTTCAGCAGTGCAAAACACCAGCGAACGTTTTACCTCTGTATTCCTGTTCCAGTTGGCTAGGAACAGGAATCCAGGAAGAACTATTTACGATTGTTTTGCGTGCAAAAAAAAAAAAAAAAAAAAAAAAAAAAAAAAAAACGGCGTCCCGTCATACAAAGAGTTGAATATTTTCCTGAACATTTCGTCATACCGTCACACACGCGAAAAAAAACAAAAACAAACAAACAACAACAACAACAACAAAAAAAAAAAAAAAAAAGAAGAAAAAACAACATGTTCTTACACCACATGAGAACAGCGAATACACATGTGGGCCTGTGTATCCGCGCGGCATGATCTGGACTTCGCTGCTTGCTGATAAAAAAAATGTGCCGAAACGTGAGAGCTGTCTGTAAGCCACAGAGAGAAGAACAGCGAATATCCATATAAGCCTGCGTATCCGCGCAGCTTCATCTGGAATTCGCTATCTCGAAAAAATGCGCCGAAACGTGAGAGTTGTCCCTACGCCCGGTGACATGAGAGCTTCGAATATCCATATGAGCCTACGTATCTGCGATCAGAACTTCGCTGTCTGCTGAAAAAATATAGACCTTTTTTTTTAAACACTACGTCACACAATAAACATCATTCGAAACCTCTCAGTTTTTAACGCAGAGTACGTTCTAGCCGCGTTCCTGTTGGATGACAAGGGTACTGGACAACTCGGCCCCTAACAAATTCGGCCCCTGACCAACTCGGCCCCCACAAACTCGGCCACTAACAAACTCGGCCCCTTACCAACTTGGCCCCTAATATTTGTTAATGATTATTAATGATGTTTTAACATCATATTATCAGTCTGCATATTTTAAAATATAATACATGTATCTCTGTCTATTATCTTCAGTATTATAATGTTATTTTAAGTTAGATCTTATATTGAGTTTCATCGAAGAATCTTAATAGACTGCACTTAAGTACAGGCTGATCTGAATCTTTGCTTGGCGCATAATTATCTAATTTAATTATATTCTAATCTGAGTTTTCTTTTTTATTATATAGACATGCGCAGCCACTTAATTGTGTCTTTGCAGGCGCAGATGAATGTATGTATTTCCTTAAAACGTGCATTATTTGCTCTTTTCTTATTTGTGCAGCATTGTCATGAAACGTGTGCATTTTTTTTTCATTTGCTGCATTGTCATAAAAACGTGTGCATTATTTGTTCTTTCAAAGTCTTGCATTGCCATGAAACGTGCTTTATTTGAGCCAGCACATTGGGATAATGGTGCTCATCGGATATGCAAACAGCGAAGGCTCAGACGCGCCTGCGCATCCGCACAGTTTCACCAGAGCCTTTGCAATATGTAGTATAGAACTAGACGTAGGTTTAGACCAGGCGCTGCCTCTATGTGACGCAGTTGCCAGGTAGCGTTAAAAATCTGAACAGTCAATCAGTCAGGTTTAGACCAAGAATCAGACATTTATTTCTACTAGCTAGCTAAGCATGCGCATTTGAAGAATGACTTTATGGAGGACGAAAAGTACCATTATCTTGTGTCATAGCTCATTTGTTCTTTTCTTACATGTGCTGCATTGTTGGAATAAAGTCATGGTGCTTCCTTTTGTAATAAATCCACTACGTATTCAATACACGGTTTGTTTTCTCTTTATACCATTATGGCAAACACAAAGCAATCATAAAATAGATGTGTTTATCCGGAAATCTGAACGATCTCTCTGCTCAATGAATAATCTGTAATACTAACCCACAGCCTCCGCCAATCTACATATCATCTCTTTACAAGTCTATGATATGAACACCCCTGTAAATCGCACTTCATATTGGGAAAAGTGATGTTTACCGGGGTAAACGACTTTCTTATTTCTGCTCTAAAACATATATTGTGGGTACTTGTTAGAGAAACCTTCATCAAATCTTTCATCTGAAAATCACTATTTTTACAGCCTCAAAAGTAGCATTGCAGTTAACAAGCGTGTTATCGTCGTTATGTACATGTACATTAAAGGGCAAATATAAAGGTTTTAATTCTACTAAATATTTAAGGGCACTTCAGTAAGGAGGTGACTGCCGAAAACCGCATCAAATTATCTTAAACGGTTTCTGAAATATTGCGATTTAAAATTTGATATTTAACATCCAAGAGGATTGAATTCAGGCTGCCTCATTAATATTCATGAGCCTTTTTATGACATCATAAGGGAACAGTAAAATTTTAAACTTTTTTAAATTGCCAATATTTTTTGCTCTTTAATCTGCATCAATTCAGTTTTCATATTGTTTAATTTATTCAGCTCCTTTAAACTAATATACATAGGAATTTAGCTCTTATTTTCCGTTTAAAGTGTTACATTTCAAATTTAAAAAATTCATTTAAATAATTCAAAATCCAGTTACAATGCTTAATAATTAGCCAAAATTTACTTTTTTGGTATTCATTTATATGATATACACCCAAAATTCACTATTATTAAAAAAACTTACGAAAAATTTAATATCAGTCAAGTTTTAAACATTTTAAAATTTAGCTTTAAATTTAAATAACAGATTAAATTTTGAGTTAAATTCTCTATTCATGGGCTTATTTGTGGACAGAGACCAATTTCAATAATAGTTAAGGAGAAAAACTGTGTAGCATATAAGGAAATGCAGAATATTCCTGTTTAAAATTTCAATTTAAAATTTAAGTTCCACTATGACATCACAGAATATTGCATTGTGGGCCTTAATCAATACACAATCCAAGGGAGGTTACTCTAACAGGAAAAAAGGTAGGTATCGTAAATTAATCACCATAACTTTTGATTGGATCGGAATTTTTTGATGGGGTTTTCAACAAAATAATTCTCTTAAAGCATTCTATCAACACTCTGAAAACCAGGAATATTTTAAATTTCTTTATATTTGCCCTTTAAATTAAGCTTTTTTTTTCTTCATTTTTTTTTTTTTTTTTTTTTTTTTTTGCGAATGAAACATGGCAACAAATATATTCATTGTTGTTGTTAACGTACTTGGTTGACATAACTATTAAATTTCACCAATTACAGTAGATCACCGTATTAGAACTATGCGCAGACCTATCTGCTATTTAAATGAGCCATCCATTCCAGCTTCGCCCCACTATAGTCTCGGTCAATGAACGCATTGGAGGACAATATTCATCTATAGAAATAATATGCCTCTTACATAGATTGTTGATCTAAAAAATGAAGTTTCCTAATATAATTTACAGTTATTGCGGACATTGTGATCATGGCATGTTTTGGGGCCAGGGTCGAATGAAAAACAAAGAAAATATCGTGTTTAAATACAGTGCAACTGTCCACTAAATGAAACAATACTTTTAGGGGTCGAGTTTATCGGGGGCCGAGTTTGTAGGGGCCGAGTTTGTTAGGAGCCGAGCTGGTTAAGAGCCAAGTTTACTAGGCGCCGAGTTTGTTAGGGGCCGAGTTTGTTAGGGGCCGAGATGTCCCTGAATCGGATGGCAGTACAATTGCCGATGTTTATTCATAAAAGTAAAGCACTTTCATTCGTCAAAATTTTTGTTTTTCAGAAAAGAATCTCATGTCTTAACCAGAAAATACTGATATATATTTTGACTATATAGTAGCTAAAACTAGGCGTAAAAATGGTTACTATGTAGCAATATTACGGTTGCGCGCGTGCCTGTCGATATCGGAAAAAGTATCATTGAAATAGTGGCATTTGTCTCAAGAAAACAAGTCAGATTGCTTGTTAAAGCTGTATTTCAAAAACACTAGATAAAGTTTACGATTAAATATTAACCAAAAGTCATTTATTTTGCAAATTAAACTTGGCTTGAATCCATTGGTATCAATGGAATCGGAAATGTTTTTGCCATCCACAATTTTTGGTCACGTGGCATAAAATTGTAATCACGTGGTCATTAGCCCCGGATAAAAACAATAACATTAAAAAGGTCTATACCGCAACATGAGAGCTATCCCTACGCCACATGAGAACAACGAATATCCATATGAGCCTGTGCATCCGCGCAAGCTGATCTGGACTTCCCCTTTGTAGTTTTTAACTTCTTTAAAGATTAACAAATGCCATTTGATTGTCTCTTAGCGACTATCAACTACGTCATTAACAGTCCATTATTTTAGTACCTCGCAAACACCTTTCATGCGTGGTTAATAATTTGATTATTATGCGATAATTTAAAACTGCTTGACACATGTCCTTTTCACTGCTTTGTCTGTGGCAAGGTTTAATCATTGAAGATGCATTAATTATTATTTTTTTTGTTGTTTTTGTTTTATTCAATTAGGTTCCCTTTCTTTTTTTCTTTCACAATGCAGATTTCATTTCTCACTGAAGCTACTATAATATATTAAAATTGCAATTGTGTTTAATAAATGCGGGTCTGTTACAAGCGCATACATGATAATATCATAGTTTTTATGTTAGATGGAAGTTTGTAGGATACGAATGTACCGCTATTCTTTCAGGAATCGTCAACATTAAGAGTACATGGCCAGTGCACTGATCAATATGATGGAAGGCGAATGATTTCGGCTACATTATATATAATACTGACAGTTTTTTTTTCTTTTTTTTTTTCTTTTTTTTTGAATTCTTACCTAATTTTAACATCAAATTTACTACACTATTAGGTATAGTGTTCGATGAAAATCTAAATCTTAGACCAAGTTGCTTAATAGCAACCATGATATTGCAACTACCTAAACGCACCTGTTGGTCTGCCTGTCCACCCCTACCAACCCATTTATTGACAAGTGACATGTATTTCTAATTCATCAATACATACATATTTCATATTATACAGATATTTTGGTAAATATAACCATTTTACGCAGTTTGGCGCTCCTTTACGCCAATTTACCTCACTCCCTTCCCCCACCCCTTTGCGCATCTTTACTCTACTTTACGCTATATCGCTGTTCCAGTTATTTTATTTCATTTATTGATTCCAATCATTTGCGCATGCACTCCAAGTAATACTCTTTATGAGGTGTTTGGAGTGCCTGACAGATTTAGATTCAGATACATAATTTCTCCAGAAAATAGGCCTTATTTCATCAGAGGACTGGGCGGGAACTAGACTAGCTACTAGTGGGATATCAATATTATTTTCATCGATTAATTATAATTATTATTTTAATAAACTACCCAGTAAGCATTCTTTATAAATCTATAGCGGGTCGTTAATGCGGCCCGTCTGGGCAGCCGACGGGCCGATAACCAGCCCGCTATAGATTTATAAAGAATGCTAGCTGGGTAAGGGCCATCTACTACTTGCTGCTTGCCTAGCCTCTTTGATAGCAGCAACTAATCTTGGAGCTATCAGAGATGTCAGAGACCAACTATTGGAGACTGGATATACAAGCTGTCATACATAAATTTGAATCAGCTTATAGAAAGGAGTGAAAAAGCATGACATTAAGGTCTAGGAGCTAGGCTAGGCCGGAACTTATATATGGACCCCAGAATAAAGGGTGTAATCAGGCGTCCGCGGATGTTCGACAACCCAGGGATCTCCAAGTGTCTCAACACGTTGTTTCTGTTGAGTCCTCATCTTTGCTTCATTATAGGCTTTATATGTGATTAATGTTTTGCCCGTAATGATTCATGGATGAGTTAGAAGACCTCCACACGGACCGAACAAATATATGTTTTACCACTATGGAAGCTGACAGCGAGGGTTGGGATCCTGTAAAATTAACTTAAGCTCCCACTCCCCCTCCTTCACCCACTCCATCCCACCCCAGTAGTTACTGACCGTTCCAAGGAGGCATTTTCATTGTTGTGGTGCGCTTTGTTAATTGTTATGCAGTGTTTCTCTTTCTAATGTTTTTCATTTAACAGTTATGTAAGTTTAAGATATATTCAATTAAGGTTGGCTAACAGAGTTGCCACCGTTTTGGGAAAGAATTGCCAACTCTGCTTGCCATCTATTCATTTTGTGGCTGCTTAATTGTATTTGTCTGTCTTTACCGTTGGTGTTAGGAGCTTGATGTGGTTCTGACGTATCAATTCCTGAGTTCACTTATTTGGTTATTACAAAGCTAGTCTGTCTTCATACTCTGTCTTTTCTCATCTAGTGTAGAGAGACAAATAAGGCAACAGGAAGTGACAGAAAGATGACATAAGAAGACAAGTGCAGAAAGGGATGGAGCCAGTCTATGTCAAAGCCTATTTCTTAGGGAAATATGATGACAATATTTCAAAGTGTCGATTTTTTTTTTACTCAGTGTGCTACGTGTTACCAGAAGCTCAGAATCTACCTTTCACACAAAAGTGTACCTGTATGAGGTGCCGTTTTACTATAAACCTCCTATTGTTGATATCAGTAAATCGATTTTTTGATATCACAAAATCGATTTTGTGATATCACTGATTATTATGTGTTATCACTAATTATTTTGTGATATCACAAAATCGATTTTGTGATATCACAAAATAAGACTGAATTTGTGATATCACAAAATCGATTTAGTGATATCATATATATAATAGAATTTGTGATATCACAAAATCGATTTTGTGATATCGCAAAATGGTCATGATTTTGTGATATCGCTAATTCTATTTAGTGATATCACTAATTCTCTTTAGTGATATCATTAAATCGATTTTGTGATATCACTAATTCGATTTAGTGATATCACAAATTCATTCCTATTTAGTGACATCACAAAATCTATTTTATGAAATCACTAATTCGATTTTGTGATATCACTAAATAGGAGTGAATTTGTGATATCACTAAATTGATTTTTGTGATATCACAAATTCATATTTTCCATTTCAATTTTAGGAAGAGTGTGGGCTTCCGAAATGATCCCTGCGCATGTGGTACCATTGCGCATGCTCTTACGGAAGAAATATGTCTTTTTTTTCTTTTTGTTTTGTACAAAAAAGGGTTCTGATATTTCATGCACATAGACAATTTGCATGAAGGATCAAATCCTGTTTTCTGGGAAAAATAAGAAAAAAAGTCATAAATTTGTCGTCTGCTGATTTAGCCTTGGAAATGGAAGTGGTTAATTTCGTACTATTTTGTTCAGTCCTCAAAATAACTCTTATATTGCGTAAGCAACAGGACGTTTTCCACCATTAATACTGTCTAAATCGAAAACGAGTCTCGTGTCTTAACGCCTAATCATAACAGCAGCAGACGACAATTTTACATTGTTTAATTATTTTTTCGAGTAAATTAAACTTTACATTTCACATAACTCGTCTGGCTGACGTCCACATGAAATGCCAAGTTTTATTTTCTCGGAAAAAATAATAAGAAAACAAAAATGTCATATGCTACAATCTTGCATAGCCTATTTTCTCTGTGGGGAGGGGGTGGGGCGGTGGGGGCGGAAATATTGCAAAAATGACGTCTGCTGAAATTTTTACCCAGTATGCTAAGCAGCAACAAATTTATTAGGGAGTAAACATTGTATTGTTTGCGAATATAATATATTTAATGATATCACTAATTCGATTTAGTGATATCACTAATTTGTTCATATTTAGTGATATCACTAATTCGATTTTTGATATCACTAATTCGTTTTTGTGATATCACTTTATCATGTCTATTTAGTGATATCAATAAATCGAATTAGTGATATAACACACAAAATCGAATTAGTGCTATCAAAAAATCAATTTAATGATATCACTAATTCGATTTTGTAATATCACAAAATAGATTTGATTTAGTGATATCACTAATTCTATTTAGTGATATCACTAAATCGATTTTGTGATGTCACTAATTCGATTTAGTGATATCGCAAATTCACCTGTTTAGTGATATCACTAAATAGAATTAGTGATATCACTTATTCGATTTAGTGATATCACAAAATAGTGGATTTATGGTAAAAAGGCACCTCATATTCCTAGCTGAGGCTATGAGGATAATCTCGAAATCAGTCTTCGATGGGATAAGAGTAACTATTTTGTGGGTATTGACCATTTGCATTTTTTTTGTCACTTTCAAAACTTAAGTAGTTTGTGGTCTATCAAAATTCTGTGTATTTTGTGTGTGCGGGGGAGGTGCGGGGGGAGAGGGGGGTTGGGGAGGGTAGAACTTTCTGTTGAACTGATAGTATTTTTAATTTAGTTTTAATAGCTCTATTTCTGCTGTGCATCAGTTCAATGCTGTTTTAAAAAGTTACTTACAGAAGCGCCGGTTTTACTTTATCACTTATATTACTATATTACTAATACAATCATTATCTTGGACTTAATAATAACGATTACTATATCAGTCATTATCTTGGACTTACTAATAACGATTCTGCAGCATCCAGTGATTCTGTAAGCAGACGACAAAAATCTCTAATAAGACTACCTGTAATTGCTGAGCATGTACCAAATATTATTGAAGAAATGCAGGAAGTGCCATAACCGCAGCATACCGATGCCGATCGATGTCGAATGAGAGACCGAACAGGCAGAACCTTTTATAAAAAAAGCTAATACTTAACAAGTCTTAAAATAGAAAAATGCGTAAGCGAAATTACTGGTTTCCCGCGTCGTAAAGAAAATTTGCAACAAGTAAACAGTACTAAAACCTGGAAATTCCCATATCAACATATCAAAAGGAAGTAAAATAAATGAAATCGACATTTCTGTAAAGGTAAGAATATTTATATAACTAATGAATAATTCCTCGAATATATCTTTTATTGCTTTAAACAGTGACCTATAGGAGAATGTATGGTGTTATTTGAACTGCGCATATTTTAGTTATTATGGCAGCGCCGGGGTCATGTATCGCTACATTTTTTTTCGAAAACAGAAATATAAGAAATAGTACCTCCAGGGTAGTTGTATAATGTGCTTAAGAATAATTAGACCAAGGGAAATGCGTCGTTTTCAAAACTGTATCTGTTTCTAGTTTGTTAATTACAGCAGGCGCATGTTGACCCATGGGATGGGGGTGGAGGCACAGATACTTGGGGCCAGTAGAGCTTTCTTGCAGTTGGTAGAGCGGATGGTCCAAATTGAACCCATGGATTTTTTTCTCTTTATTTTTTTTTTATCTTATTTTTTGCATTTTATTTTACTTGAACAACACCTAAAGTCATACAAATGGTTGCGCAACGTCTAGAAATCGTTTGAAAATAATGATATTTTATGGATAGGATATAATTACCACTTATATCCTATCCATAAAAATATCATTATTTTCAAACGATTTCTAGACGTGACATAACCATTTGTGTGACTTAAGGTGTTGTTCAAGTATCATAAAATGCAAAAATAAAGAGAAAAAAAATAATAAGAAAAAAAATCCAAGAGATCAGTTTTGGACCATCCGCTCTACCAATTGCAAGCAAGCTCTACTGACCCCAAGTATCTGGGGTCTATGACGAAACATAGAACGACAAAACATAGAAAAGCAAAAACACGGAAAAGACAAAACATAGAAAGACTAAACATAGAAAAGAAACATCGAAAAAAGATCGAAAAAAGATCGAAATAACATCGAAAAAGTTCAGAAACATCGAAAATTTTATTTCCATCCATTTTACGACAACAATACTTTTTCGATATCGTAAACATATTTCAGGAATTTTGAGGTAGCGAACAATTGATTAGCGACCAATAAAGTTTAACGCACAGTAATACTGCTTTTTCGATCAGTTCCATATAGTATTTGATTCAGTCAATATGTTACATTGTGTGCCAACCCCTCCAGGTAGTCCATACATGTATGTCCGTTATTTGCGTGGTTATGGTCTTTTGTTTGGCTGGCATCAATAGGTTGTCCATCGTCTTTCTTGTTTGATATTGCTCGGCCTCGACATTCTGGATTTCTAACACATTTCCAGTAGATTTTTTCTATCATTTTTATCAATAATATAAAGGTAGCCATCTAACGCCAGTTGTGGCTTTCCTTTCTGCGTGGTCAGAATTTCCATTTTGAATGAAAATAACGGGTTTTATGAAAAAGGATGGTAAAAATAAATGTGAACACAATTTGTTTAACAAATTTCATTTTCCAAAGAAATACAAAAGAAATACAACAATGGTCGTGAACAGACATCAAAATTTTCTCTAATCGGGTGCTTAACTGTAATGATTGTTGATCGATAGCCATAATCGAGTGAGCGAATGTTCAATGACGCGTAGCAATTGCCGAGCGGTCAAGTCATTATCGTTTTTCACACTTATTGTTCTATTATTGGTCGTTCTATTATTCGTCGATCTATTAAATGTCGCGTCTATGTTTTGACTTATCTATTAAGTGTCGCTTCTCTCTTTTGTCTTTCTCTGTTTTGTCGTACAGGGAAGTATCTGTGGGTGGAGGGAGTTTTCTTACGATATGGTACAGACGTGTGGTTGGAATATTTGGAATTTGCATGAACCTACCCTTTCATATTGGGCAAGGCCTGCTATCCTTCTGTTTCTTCACTTTCATTCCTGTTCCTCTTTCTTCCCTGTCCATCTCTTTCATCTCCTCTACTCTCTCTTCTATCTCTATTCTCCCTTTCTCTGGGAGACGACACAAAATGACCCTCAAGGGTTGACGTGTCGTTAAACCCCAACACAGTCAAAATATACTCGACAAAATAATTAAAGGATCACCAGTTTCGGTTTCCCTTTGATTAAAGACACATATTCCATTGCGTAACAGCCTAATGACCCTATCAGTGAAATACATGTGTGCAGATAATAGATCATAAATCTGTGGTGGCCTATGGCTCTCAAACAGGTAGGGGCCACATTTTTTAGTAGCCAATAAATAGCAAGAATTATAAATTTTTTGTTATTCATTTATCCGTTTGAAACCGTTTTGATAAAGCAAAAAAAAAAAAAAAAAATAGAAGATAAAAATTAAAAAAGTTTCATAATCAGTGTAACTTAGTCTTTTTAAAATCACTAAAAATTCATCTATTCACTTTATAAATCAATAAGAATACATGAAACAACAACAACAACAACAAATGCATAATTGAATTTAGATATTTCCTATAAAAATCAACCAATAAAATTTATAATTGAATCATAGTTTAGGTGAAACAATGAACGGTTTATTAGATTATATTCATATTCCCCCTTTCTGGTCCCACCACAACAGACTTCAGACAGTGATAATCTCCTCATTATCGCTTAGATAAGACCAGCCTTTGATGTGATCCACCACTATCAGGGCTGTATATTATGTGCAGTCTTGATGGACCACCCCACCCTAGCAAAGAGGCAGAGAATATGATTAGGCGAGGCCTAATCCTTTCCTAAGGGGGAAAATGAATATAATCTAATAAAGTGTTCATTGTTTTACCTGAATTATCTGAATATTTTGATTTAATTATTAATTTCATTGATCAATTTTTATAAGAAATACCTAAAGTCAATTCTGCGTTTATGCATTTTTTTTTCTTTTTCTTTTCTTTTCCTTTTATAAATGTATTCTTATTGAATTATATGGTAAATAGACGAATTCTTAGTTTTCAGAGTTGTCAAAAAAAAAAAAAAAAAAAAAAAAAAAAAAATATATATATATATATATATATATAATAAGACAGATTTTTATCTATATTTTTTTTCCAGACAACATAACAAAATACAAATATTTCTTAAACATGTGAACACATTTGTAACAACGTGTATAAGAAAAAATGATATATGAAATAATACAAACCACCATTTCGTATATCAAAAAGATCTATAGCTACCACTGACACTGTTTCCCATCACATTAACACAGCTGTGCAACATGAAATATATCAATTTACATAGGTGTGCTAATGCACTGCGAGATCTTATTAATTTTTTTGCATACACATATGGAAAGCAAATTTTTATCTGTTTCTTAATTTACTTTTATTTATGTATTAGGTAAGCGATAAACACTTCAAAAGATCAAAATTGTTATCAGACTTGCCATAAAACTAAACAATTTGAGCTTAATTTGAAGCTATAAAATGTTTTGTTTTCTAAATCTATGTTCTCCATTAATGATTGAACAATGAAGAAATGCCAGGCATTGTTTTATTTACCCAATCTAAAGACCTATTTAAACACTACGTCACACAATAAACACCATTCGAAACCTCTCGGTCTTTAACGTAGATCTACGTTCTAGCCTTGTTCCTACTGGATGGCAGAAAGTTGTTTTTTTACGTTTATCGAACAGTATAATTGCCGATGTTTATTCAGAAAAATAAAGCAGCTTCATTCGTCAAAAGTTTCTTTTCAGAAAAGATTTACATCGAGTGATCATTTAAATGTCATAACCAGAAATATTAACATATATTTTGACTATATAGTAGCTAAAACTAGGCGTAAAATGGACACCATAAAGTAGTATTACGGTTGCGCGCGTGCCTGCTGATATCGGAAAAAATATCGTTGAAACAGTTGTACTTGTCTTTGGAAAAACAGTCAGATTGCTTCTTAAAGCTGTATTTTAAAACACTAGATAAAATTTACGGTAAAATATTAACCAAAAGTGATTTATTTTCCAAATACAGTTAGGCTTGAATCAATTGATATCAATGGAACCGGAAGTGTTTTTGCCATCCACTATTTTCGGTCACGTGGCATAACATTGTAATCACGTGGTCAGTAGCCAGGATGAAAACAGTAACATTAAAAAGGTCTATTATCACAAGTTTTAAATTCAGAACAAAGTGATATGTACATCTCAGATGCCTAATAAATTTTTATCACTTTTTAGTGCAATTTCATGTTTCACAATGGTTTTAAAAATTAAGTTTCACTGAATAATGAAAGCAAATTTATTCCTTAAAGGTCTTGCACAGTTATGATGGATTGTGTATAATAGTAGATTAAATGTTTAATTTCTGATTTAAAATAATAATAATAATAATAATAATAATAATAATAATAATAATAATAATAAATAAATAGAAAACAAAACATATCTAAGTGATTTTAAATAAACTAAGTTACACTTATTTATGAAACTATTTAATCTTCAAATTCTATACTTTATGAAAGTAGTTTCAAATGGATATGTGAATAGAAACTATTTTTCTTTCTTTTTTTATACTTCTAGCCATTTACCTTCTGCCCAAAACTGATTTCCCCATGTGTGGCCCTACCTGTTTGAGCGCCATAGGTCACCACATATGTATGATCTTTTATCTGCATATTTCACTAATGACTACGCAATGGAATATGTGTCTGTAACATTTAAGTTGTTTAAATTATTCTGTGGGCAAAACTGCTATTTGTAAGCCCATATCGGTTGATTTCGTTTGACGTAGTTCCCTCCAATAGAATGGAGCACCCAGGTCGATGACAGGTTGAATGTTGTAGGCAAACAATAGTCCAGGAATCCGTAGAATATTCCTATATACACTATTTACAAACGTGTTAGACGTGTGGTGGCGGCCACAATAAAGGGAAATTTCAGATATTTCTCAATTCAGCAATTGTCTGTGTAGTTGCAATTGTTATATAACAGGGTGTTCAATTGTTTTAAACAACATGTTTACTATGTTTCAATAAATAGCTTTATTTACTATGTTTCCAAAAATAACTTTCTGGAATGTTCAACATATTTACAATAACATGATGTTTACGTCCTTGATTCTGGACTGAGTTGTTTTTGGAATGTCATGGAAGATTTAGAAGTTTCTTTATTGGAACTGGAAAATAAGAGATGCTTGTAGTAAATTCTTTTTCTAGAACCTTCTTTGATATTATATAAGGAGAAAAGATTTTCATCTGGGCATCTTTGTATACTTTCACTGGAAATTATTCTATACTGGATTACTTACTATTTTATTCATTCTGGACTTAAATTCTGAATTCAGGAACTTTAAATTGTGGGATCAGAAACTGATATTCAAAGGATTTGTTTTATAAATTCTCCTGGATTATTTCAGAGGGACTTAGTGACATAAACTTGAAAGGTACTGTTTACTTACATTCTTTTGTTTTGAATCTTGTTTTATTTTTTGTGGAATAAATATTGTTAATAATTTAAAGCTTGTTGCGGGTTTCACTTTCATTTCTTTCTCGTTACGCCTGGCTCGTAACAGAAATTGGGGGCTCGTCCGCGATCGAACATTTTCTTGAGCTAAAACAAGTTTGAGCTTTTTAAAGAAAACAAATATTGATTTTTAAGGGAAAAAAAAAATATTTGTTTGCTATAAAACAAGTACTGACTTTTAAAAAATCTCAGTAAATATAAAAATATTTGTTTCATAAAAAACAAGTATTGACTTTCAAAAAATATAAGTAAATAATAAAAAAGCAAGTATTGACTTTTGAAAAATATCAATAAATAAACTCTGATTGATAAATCTACTTGATAAAACCAGCAAAAAGCAATCATGTTATTTGACCTTCAAGCTTTTATTGCCGCGCCTTCACAGGAGCTGTTAAATTTGGCCAAAAAGTCAGATTTGTTGGATATTGCTGCTCACTATGAACTGACTACCGTCAACAAGTCCATGTTAAAACAGGAAATAAAAAATATTTTGGTCCAATTTTTGGTTGATAAGGATTCTTCTGCTTTGTCTCTTGTTCTCGTTACACAGACAGGTTTGCAAATGCGAGAGCTTGAGATTCAGAAGCAAATTGAGTTAGAAAAATTAAGATTAGAGCAAGAAAAACTTAGAATGGAACAAGAAAGACAAATGCAGAAGGAAAGAATGGAAATGGAAGAAAGAGTGCAGAAAGAAAGAATGGAAATGGAAGAGAGGGAGAAAGAAAAGGAAAGACAAATGCAGAAAGAGAGAATGGAAATGGAAGAGAGAGAGAAAGAAAAAGAAAGACAAATTCAGATAGAAAGGGAAAAAATAAAATTTGATACAGAATTAAGAATGAAAGAATTAGAAATGCAAAATATGACGGTAAAACGGCAACCTTTAGAGTCTGGCGTTCATTTTGAAATTACCAAACACATCAGATTAGTTCCACCTTTTCAAGAAAAAGAGGTTGACAAATATTTTCTTCATTTTGAAAAAGTAGCAGAAAATTTAAAATGGCCAAAGGAGCATTGGACCTTTCTTTTGCAAAGTGTTATAATTGGGAAGGCTCGAGAAATTTATACTCAGCTGACTGTCAAGCAGAGCTCCAGTTATGATACTGTAAAGGAATTAATTCTTAAGGCTTATGAGTTGGTCCCTGAGGCTTACAGGCAAAAATTTAGGAACTGTAAGAAAGAAAATGAGCAGACCCATGTAGAATTTGCCAGCACTAAAGAACAGCTATTTGACAGGTGGTGCTCTTCACAGAAAATTGGCTCTGATCATGAAAAACTTAGGCAGCTCATGCTTGTAGAGGAGTTCAAAAGGTGCATAAATTCAGACATTAAGTCCTTTTTAGATGAGAAACAGGTTGAAACTTTGGAAGCTGCAGCTCGACTTGCAGACGATTATGCTTTAACACATAAAGTTTCCTTTATTAATAAGTCAAATTCCTCTAGAAGACCATTTTTCCCACATTCAGGATCCAAACATAGTCCTAGTAATCCACCTGGCAGTCATAGCCAAACATTTACTCCTAAACCCAAATCTTCTGGTGAAAATAAAGATCAAAATCCCTTATCTCAACCAATTTGCAATTATTGCAAAAGGACAGGTCATATTATATCTGAATGTTTACATCTGAAAAGAAAGAAAGAAAAACAAGAGGGGCTTAAACCTACTGGCCTTACCTCTTTACGGTCAAAACCACAGTCATGTGTTAAGGAGGAAGATCCTACCCGAAAGGCCTGAGACTGATTCTGTTATGGAGATTTATGAACCATTCTTATCAGATGGTTTTGTGTCACTAAATAGTGACTATGCCCAGTCTACCCCAATTAAAATCTTACGAGATACTGGAGCTTCTCAATCCCTTATTTTAGCAGATACTCTGCCTTTTTCTGAGAAGACTTCTTCTGGGACAAGTGTCCTTATTCAGGGTGTAGAGTGTGGATTTGTTAATGTTCCTCTTCATAACATTTATTTATCCTCAGACTTGGTAACTGGTTTAGTGGCTGTTGGTATTCGACCTTCTTTACCTTTTAAAGGTGTTCACTTACTGTTAGGCAATGACTTAGCAGGAGATAAGGTTGTGGTAAACCCACTTTTGACTAACATACCTTGTATTGATCAGCCACCTGATCCCATTGAACAGGAAATCTCTGATCTTTACCCATCTTGTGCCGTTACAAGGGCCATGGCAAAGAAAGCAAAACAGAATGATGGGGACATTGATTTAACTGATACCTTTTTGGGTCAGTCTTTTAAACATGAGATTACAAATTCTCTTTCATCCAGCCTGTCTGACAAACAGACGGAGTTACATAACAAGTCAGAGTCCAGTCATTACTCTGCAATATTAAATGACCAAGGTCAAGGTAATGACTTGGTGTCAAGGTCCCAGCTTTGTAAGGAACAGCATAATGATCCTGAAATTTTGCCTTTGCTTGAAAGGGCTTTAGATGAGAAAGAAATAGATCAAGTCCCAGTCTGTTTTTATGTCAAAAATGGCATTTTAATGAGAAAATGGCGTCCTCCTGATGTCTCAGCAGAAGACGCGTGGACTGTTAACCACCAAATAGTGGTTCCAAGGGTTTATCGCCCTGAAATTTTGAACTTGACCCATGACACTCCCATGTCAGGTCATTTAGGTATAAATAAGACCTATCACAAAATTCTTAACCATTTTTACTGGCCAGGGTTAAAATCTGATGTTTCTCAATTTTGTAAATCTTGCCATACTTGTCAGATGGTAGGAAACTCCAACCAGACAATACCAAAAGCTCATTTACAGCCCATACCTGCTTTTGATGAACCTTTTAGCAGAATAATTATTGACTGTGTTGGTCCCTTGCCCAAAACAAAGTCAGGTAATGAATATCTTCTCACTATAATGTGTGCTTCTACACGTTTCCCAGAAGCCATTCCACTTCGGAATATTAAAACAAAGAATATTGTTAAGGCTTTGGTAAAGTTTTTCACATTTGTAGGCCTTCCAAAGTCTGTTCAGTCGGATCAGGGCTCAAATTTCATGTCAGGAATTTTTCAGCAGGTCATGCATGAGTTGGGCATTACTCAATATAAGTCATCGCCTTACCATCCTGAAAGTCAAGGTGCCCTTGAAAGATTTCATCAGACACTGAAAAATATGATCAGGTCATACTGCTTTGACACTGAAAAAGATTGGGATGAAGGCATTCATTTGTTGTTGTTTGCCGTTAGAGAATCTGTTCAGGAATCTCTTGGTTTCAGCCCATTTGAGCTGGTATTTGGCCACACTGTGCGTGGACCTTTAAAACTTTTGAAAGAGAAATTTCTCTCAAATGATGACAGTTCTCTGAACTTACTTCAGTATGTATCAGATTTTAAAGACCGGCTGTCTAAAGCTTGTGAAGCTGCTCGGACCAATCTTAAGTCAGCACAAAGGAAAATGAAACGTTGGTATGATGAAAATGCAAAAGAAAGACAATTCATGCCTGGAGACAGGGTACTTGCTCTTTTGCCTATTCCTGGCAAACCACTGCAAGCCAGATATTACGGCCCTTATACTGTAGATAAACAGATTAGTGATGTTAATTACATTGTTAACACTCCTGGGAGACGCAAACAAAAACAGTTATGTCATGTTAACATGCTTAAACAATACATAGATAGGGATAGCTCTTCTGTTACACCAATTAGTGTTGTTAGTTCAGTCCCTCAGGAACAAAGTGAAATGAACTCTGAAGACATGAAATTCACCAAATCTGATCCTGCTTCATCAAAACTTCAGAATTCTGACATTCTAAAGGATCTCGACCAGAAACTTTCACACCTAGATCCAGTCCAAAGAAAAGAACTGAAACATTTAATTCATCAATATGAACACTTATTTCCGGATATTCCTACAAGGACTGACAAAATTTATCATGATGTGAATGTTGAGGACTCACAACCTGTCAAACAACATCCATATAGAATGAACCCAACAAAACAAAAATATCTTAAGGAGGAAATTCAGTATTTGCTGGACAATGATTTTATTGAACCAAGTCAAAGTGAATGGAGTTCACCTTGCATTCTTGTGCCAAAACCTGATGGAACATATCGGATGTGCACCGATTACAGGAAGGTCAATAATTTGAGTAAAACAGACACTTTTCCCATACCAAGAATGGATGACTGTATTGACAAAGTTGGAAATTCAAAATATATAACTAAATTTGATCTTCTGAAAGGATTTTGGCAAATTCCTCTCACAGAAAGAGCCAAAGAGGTCTCAGCATTTGTTACTCCTGATGGATTATATCACTATAAAGTAATGCCTTTCGGGATGAAAAACTCTCCAGCAACATTTCAACGCTTAATCAACACCATAATAGCTGGAATCGAGCATTGCGATGCTTACATCGATGATGCCATCATATACAGTGATGAATGGAATCACCATCTTGGAACTATCAAAGCATTCTTTGATAAACTAAGTGAAGCAGAATTGACAATAAACCTTGCTAAAAGTGAATTCTGTCATGCAACTGAAACATTTCTAGGACATGTTGTGGGTCATGGTCAGGTTAAACCTATAGAGGCTAAAGTTGAAGCTATTTCAAATTTTCCGGTGCCCACATGCAGAAGACAACTGATGAGGTTTCTTGGTATGGCCGGTTATTACAGAAAATTCTGTAATAATTTTTCTGTCATTGCTGAGCCACTGACTAATTTACTTAGTAAAAGAATGAGGTTTAAGTGGACCGGTGATTGTCAGAATGCCTTTGATAAACTGAAAGCCATACTGAGAAGTGAGCCGGTTCTCTTGGCACCGAATTTTAATAAAGAATTCAAGTTAGCAGTAGATGCGAGTGATGTTGGTGCAGGTGGTGTATTACTGCAAGAGGATGACAATGGTGTGGATCATCCAGTTTGTTACTTTTCCAAAAAGTTTAACAAACATCAAAAGAATTATTCTACAGTAGAGAAAGAATGTTTGTCTCTCATTCTTGCTCTTCAACATTTTGAAGTTTATCTGACTTCTTCGTCCTCACCTATTGTTGTTTTCAGTGATCACAATCCACTGACTTTCATCCATAAGATGAAAAACATGAATCAGAGGTTGCTCAGATGGAGCCTGTTGTTACAGGAATACAATCTTGACATCAGGCATATCAGGGGAAAAGATAATATTATTCCTGATGCCTTGTCCAGAGCATGATGTCTTGATCTGTGGTTTCTTGTAACTTGCTGTATATAAGATAATAATTGCCTTTATCAGTATTTTATTTTATGATAATTTTATGGCAAAAGAAAGCTTTATTACATAAATCTTTCTTTTCCCTGATGAGGGGAAGTGTTATATAACAGGGTGTTCAATTGTTTTAAACAACATGTTTACTATGTTTCCATAAATAGCTTTATTTACTATGTTTCCAAAAATAACTTTCTGGAATGTTCAACATGTATACAATAACATGATGTTTACGTCCTTGATTCTGGACTGAGTTGTTTTTGGAATGTCATGGAAGATTTAGAAGTTTCTTTATTGGAACTGGAAAATAAGAGATGCTTGTAGTAAATTCTTTTTCTAGAACCTTCTTTGATATTATATAAGGAGAAAAGATTTTCATCTGGGCATCTTTGTATACTTTCACTGGAAATTATTCTATACTGGATTACTTACTATTTTATTCATTCTGGACTTAAATTCTGAATTCAGGAACTTTAAATTGTGGGATCAGAAACTGATATTCAAAGGATTTGTTTTATAAATTCTCCTCGATTATTTCAGAGGGACTTAGTGACATAAACTTGAAAGGTACTGTTTACTTACATTCTTTTGTTTTGAATCTTGTTTTATTTTTTGTGGAATAAATATTGTTAATAATTTAAAGCTTGTTGCGGGTTTCACTTTCATTTCTTTCTCGTTACGCCTGGCTCGTAACACAATCTTTTGGAGTGCAACCGATAACAGTACCTACGACTCAGAGCCTCCAGCTGCAACAAGACATCCTTGTCACCCCCATCGGCACCAGGGCTTTCAGGTTATGACTATCAACCAGCACTGCAACCAGCGTAGATCTCGACCACGATGACCATATTTGACTACCACACTCTCTTGTACCTAGCCCACCCACGAATGTCAGACAGTGGCGCTTCCCTTGTATCAGCAAGTGCAGGACAACGCAGAAGCATATCTGTCATCATTCTCACTTTGGGAATGCTTCTTTTGACGTCATGTACGTTATTTGAGGCGGCCTCCCAGACAATATATGTGTTCCCGACAGCCATAGATGTCACTTCGCAGTTTTCTAGGGTTGAGTTGGTTTGAGCTTCTCTGATTAGTGACTGTGTCCAGTAGCTGTTCACTGCCTGTCGTGTCAACCTTTTCCACGCCAGCTTACTGAGATTCTGCAGCTCCATTGGACATGGAAGATCATACATTTCTAATGTCTTCTCAGCCATACCGAAGAAACTCTTTGGATACCGAAGAGTTAACTGACGCTCCGTCAAGCCCTTTATCCTCTGGTTCCCCGAGCAGACGACAGAATGAAGCAGACTTAGCTATCTCTTGTGAAGTTCTGCCTGTTTGGGAAAAGCTCCGAGCAGCAGTTGTACGACAGAAGAAGCTGTACGTTCTGGTAGTGACTGTAATTTTCTGAGAGTTGAAATAAGGAAACGTTGGAGTTGGGCGATATGAGTATCTGACAAGGACATGACATCCAGGCTATACAGCAATCTAGGAATCACGTAGACCTGGTAGATCCGGCAAGATATACGTGGATTCAACCATTTGGTACCATACACTCCAGTTTTGATGAGGGCATATAGGGTTCTACGAGCCACACTGATTCTTTCCACAATATTTAAGGTAGACTCAGCCTTTTCTGCACGGAGTAGACCTAGGTGAGTCAGTTTCGGTTCCACCTGTACTTTCTTTGACCCCAGCAGCCACGAGTCTAGGATTTCGCTCTTACGGACTATACTTTTGGCACAACGACGTTGAGCTGTACTCTTTTGTGGGTTAATGATGTATCTCTTCTCCTGGGAGTTGATATATGCTAGGCTAAACATCAACTGCAGTTCAGTATCACTAGAAGACAGGAAGAGGAGATCATCAGCAACTGTCGGACAACCCATGTAGAGGTTCCCAATGTACTTTCCCAGAGTCATGGAAATCCAACAGGAAATCGTTCAGATAAGTCTTGTAGAAATGTGTCGAAAGAATTCCCTCTTGGCGTACACCTTGTAAGACACTAAAAGACTGGCTAACTTCACCTTCCCACTTGACTTTGGCAGTGAGGACACTGTACATCGACCTAATCACTTGCCATAGGTGACTGTTGATACCCTGAAGATATAACATCTTCATCAGCACAGGATGACTAACGATGTCAAACGCCCTCTGGGTGTCGAGGGCTGCGATATACAGAGGTTCGCCAGTTTGAGCAGAGTCCAAAACAGCTTCAGACAGAATCAGTGATGCCGTAGTCGGCGAGAGTCCTTTAGTGAAGCCGAACTGTAGATCAGACTGATCATTATTCAACTCGTCCAGCCGGTTCAATAGAACAGTTTCAAACAGCTTCCCAAGAATGGAGGACATGGTGATTCCTCTGTAGTTGTCCATCTTGCATGGATCCTTTGCCTTTCTTGTGGACTAGGGTAATTATCCCGGATTTGAAAACATCAGGTATGACTTTAGTTCTAAGGATTTCATTGAAGACTGAAGACCATATCAATAAGCTCAACATATTAACAATATGTTCAGCTACCAAAGTGTCAATGGTGCGAACATTGTCAACCTAGAAGGTTCTGAGAAAAATGGGAATTTCTGAAAAATGAATTTTTACCCCAAAATGATTTTTTTTTCAGAATATCTGATTTGTTTTTCTATTTTAGTCAAAACAATGATTTACCTCAAACACAGTCTTGCAAATTCCACTTTCTTAGGGATAGAAGATACACAGATATGACCAGAAAAAGAGGTCAGCCTTTAAAGGGTGAAACTAGTTTACGCCCCTGTATTTTTCCGATTGACCGTTCCAAGCTGGTTCTTAAGTTGCAGTATATATATCCGCCAGTTATTAGAGTATGCTTCTGAAGTTTGGGATGGTTGTAATCTGTCAGATACTAACAGGTTAGAGCAAATGCAGCTGAATGCGGCTTGTATAGTTACCGGACTCCCGGTATTCTCTTCACTTAGGTCACTATATTTAGGAACCGGTTGGGAAACGCTAGCTGAAAGAAGGAAAACAAAAATGTTAATTCTTATGTACAAAAAATAAAAACTGAAACTCCTAGTTATTTGCATGACCTTTTTCCAAGCTTTGTAAATGATGTAAGTAATTAGAATCTTAGAAACAATACCAGTTACGATTAACCTTTCTGTAGGTTTTGTTCGTACGAAACGTCTTATTTTCCTTCCACCCTGAAACAATTGAATGACCGTAACACCGAAACTCGTAATACGAGGGCGTGTCAATAAATAACCAGCCTATCCCATTTCCAATGGACCGAGACGGTCACGATTTTCTTGCTTTGTTTCAATATATGTTTTATACATGGGTACAAAATTGCACACGTATCGAGTCATTTTTAATAAGATATTGAATGTCAAACATGGCTAGTGATGCAAAGACATGCTTTTCATCTAAAGTTGAGTACCGTGCTGTAATTCGGTACTTGTATTTAAAAGGGAAAACATGCAAGGAAATACACGGCGAGTTAGCCGATGTTTATGGGTCTTCTGCACCATCTTATGCTCAGGTTAAATTCTGGGTAGGGGAATTCAAACGCGGTAGAACGTCTTTAGAAGATGAAGCCAGGTCTGGACGCCCACTGGATGCCACCGACGAAGAAATGTGTAAGAAAGTTCGGGATCTGGTATACTCTGATAGGCTAATTCAGGTGGAAGAAATAGCGCAGGCATTAGGCATTTCACATGGTAACGTTTCAACAATCTTACATGATCGTTTAGGTATGCGCAAGCTAACAGCCCGTTGGGTCCCCAAATCCCTTAGCGATGAGCAAATGGCAACCAGAGCATCAGTATGCAGCGTCTTGTTGAAGCGTTTTAGGTCAAAAGATGATTTTCTGTTGCGTCTGGTGACTGTAGATGCGACTTGGGTTCATTATTTTGAGCCAGAGAATAAAGCTCAGAGTCGTCAGTGGGTAGGGCCTGGGTCCCCGAGGCCAAAGAAGTTCAAGACGCAACCATCTGCTGGCAAGGTGATGGCCACAGTATTTTGGGACGCAAAAGCCGTTATTATGTTGGACTTTTTACCCAAGAGAAGTACAATAACTGGAGTGTACTATGCAAACTTGTTAGACCAGCTGAGAACCGCCATCCGTGAAAAAACGCCGAGGTAAACTCTTTAAAGGTGTTTTGCTGCAACAGGACAACGCGAGAGTCCACACTTGCAAAGCTGCAATGGATGCTATAGAGCGAAACGGGTATGAATTAATACCACATCCTACCTATTCGCCTGACCTTGCTCCTAGCGACTTCTTCCTATTCCCAAACTTGAAAAAGGATATCCGTGGACTTCATTTCCGGTCTGATGAAGAAGTATTGACGGCAGTTGAGGAGTGGGTCAATGGAAAGGACCCGGACTTTTTCAGTTCTGGGCTGATGGCACTTGAACTCCGTTGGTCTAAGTGCATCACACTAGAGGGCAATTACATCGAAAAAGAAGAGGTGGATCTCAACCGGAAATAAGTTAGGCTGGTTACTTATTGACTCACCCTCGTATCATCACATTATTACAATTCAAATCATCTCTCCGACATCAGCCACCAAGAGTAGGTGAACACTTATCAGTCGACGAAAGGAAATAAATATTATTTTAACAAGGCTAAGGCATAGGTCTAGTAGTTTAAAGGCAGATCTTTTCCACTTCAACATAGTTCCTTATTCAAATTGTAGTTGTGGTGTATTGTTCGAAAACGATGAACATTATCTCTTTGAATGCACTCTTTACAACACCCAAAGACGAAGGTTATTGCAAACAATACACCAAATTCAAACTATTCCTACTGTAAGTTTTGATCTCTTAACTAACAACAGTACCTTACACGACTTTAAAACAAATAAACAAATTATACTAGCAGTTTTAAAATTCATAAAAGACACTAACAGATTTGACAAATTATCCAATCGTGTGTACTAGATTTGCAAACATTTCGTTTTTTTTTTGCACGTGCTTAAAGCTAACGTCAGCATATCGAAAAGACTGCATTATCAAAGACCACAATCTCTTTACTAAATATGTTCCTTTTCTAACTTGTTATGTAAAATGTTTGTTTTGCACCATTGTACCTTTAAATGAATGTATTTCATGCTGCAGGGAGAGGACCATCTAATGTTGTTATAACTTGTGTCCAACCCCTTTGTTTAAAATTCAATAAAATATGATTTATCTAATCTAATCATGTTGCAGTTTGTCTTTGTTTGTGCTTCTGTGTGACGTTTGTTTTGCTATTCATCACGAAAACATGCCTATGTAATTTTGACCCCGTCAAACCCCCACTTTTATATAGTAAAATTGGGGTTTTCAGGGGTATATATTATTTTTCTTATTTCTGCTCAAAAACAGAGATTTTGGGTACTCGTTAGAACCGCCTCGGTGAGGCGGTTCTAACGAGTACCCACAATCTATGTCTTGAGCAGAAATACGAATAGTATCAGTTTCTTATCTGAAAATTGTCATTTTTAGAGGTAAAAATTTCTATTTATTTGAATAGGCGTGTTTTCGTAATGTATCATTATCTCTCCTTCTTTTGGAACTGTGTGAAGGCTGTGCTTCGTGATTGTTGCATTTTCTGATTTTCGCTTTTATTATCTAAAATAATAATAATAATAAAAATAATACAGTTGACTCCCGTTTTCTCGACCTTGCTTATCTCGAATAACCGCTTATCTCGAAGTGAAAATATAATCCCTGCCTAGACATGAAAATCTAACAACAGGTAAAAAAAATATTGTGGAAAAGAGGAGAAATTGCTCCTAAGGAGCAATTTCTTCTCTATTCCACAATATTTTCAATATATCTCTAAATTCAAGAGTCCTATTACATATATATTTGTTAAATGTGGTTGTTCGAATTATTTTTCCTCAATTCTGCAAATTTGATATGTCGAGGTACGGATATCTCGAAGTGTCTCAGAGAGTCCATTGGAATTCGAGATAACGAGAGTCGACTGTAATAATAATAATAATAATAAACCAAAAACAAACTTGACGATACTGCTGAAAAGGCGAACATGCACACACCATTGCCTGCTGCAGGTGATTGGATCTTCAAGGGTTAAAAGAGGACTGTACATGCCAAGTACATATTATGCATTTCTGCATTTAAGCCTGTGCATACAAGATTAAATATTTATCTTATTTTTACACAAAAACATAAGTTGTTGGTACCCATTATGAGCGCCTCGCCGAGGCGCTTCTAATGGGTACATACAATAAATGCTTTGTCTGAAAGTAAAAAAAAAAATCAACTATTTTTGGTTGAAAAAGGGGCTTTGTCTGCAGCTAAGGCACAGTATGGCCCTGTTATACACACACGCCTTTTTTGTGTCTGGAGAGATTTTATGTTGCAATGCTCATAATTTATGGTGTTCTTTTATTTTTTTAGCTTTCGGGTTGGCCTATAGCTGAAAATGGCAATGGTGGTACCAGCTTCGGTAGTGGCACACAACACCACCTTATTGTCACAGCTGGAAGAAGGAGATCTCGTGGAATTTCCAAGAGGAGCCTATTCGCACTGGGCTATTTATATTGGTAATTTGACAAAGTTTATTTCGGTTGCATATTGATAAGCCAATGCAGGAGCGTATGTTTAGTGCTCGCCGGCTTATCTAGAAGTTTTGAGTTCAAATATAGTTAATTGTTATTGTAAGAATGCCCTTTATATTGGTCGTTTGTCATGTAATCACCTTATCTTCGTCCCGAAATGACTGAATTACTCTTAGTGGGCTGTTAAACTATAAACATCAAAATCATCAGCATGCGTCTCTTGCAAAAAATGACCAGCATAGTCCTGGATCAGTCAGCAGACCCGCTTATTCAAACTAACGTTTAAGAAGAATCTTAGGACCCAAAGAAATTACTGGCATGAAACTATTTGTCGTCATTTCATATCACAAGGAGACTATAATGAAAAGAAAGAATTTGCTCCCGTTGGAGCCTCATTTTCAGAAAGACGAGGGATCGGTGTACAGAAAATTAAAGTCCCAGTTTTTTTTCACCAGATGAAATTTTGAAATACAGTCGACTCTCGTTATCTCGAATTCCAAAGGACTCTCTGAAATACTTCGAGATATCCGTACCTCGACATATCAGATTTGCAGAAGTGAAGAAAAAATAATTCGAACAACCACATTTAACAAATTTATATGTAATTTAACTCTTGAAGTTAAAGATATATCGAAAATATTGTGGAAAAGAGGAGAAATTGTTCCTGAGGATCAAGATTTTCACTTCGAGATAAGCGATTTTTCGAGATAAGCGAGGTCGTGATAACGAGCTGTATTTACCCCTGGCATTTCCTCTGGAGACAATTTGTTTAAATGTTATAGTGTATTTTCTGGGACAAAAATAAGAAAATATGATCAGTGTCGTCTTCCAAATTAGCCCAGAGTGTGGTAAAGGTTACAAACTTGGTAAGATGCTGTAACTGTAGGGTGTGTTTGTCATGACTACAAATGAGACAAGTCTTTAATAAAAATTAGATTTCACCGCGAAAACGTACGTTGTATGGTTCTTTAGGACTGCTACAGCGGGAAGTATTTCAAGGAGAAAGTACATTTTGATGCACCGAAAATCAAGAAATGAGTGCGGCTGTTTTTCTTCGTACATGTTGCTTTTTCATGACGGCCACATTTCCAATAATAGTTCCTATCTGTAGCGAAAATAACAAATTCGTTTCCGATTTCGCAATAAACAAACTTTAATATATGTTTTTATCTCTGAAACTTTATTATTCTTGCATAATAAAACTCTAACTTTGACAAAACATCCGAACAATATTGCCTCATTCCGGACTATGAAAAATAATTATTGGCTTCCGGGGTAATTTTTACGGTCTAGCCCGGAAACTTCCGGACAGTAGATCACTCAAACTCCCTTAAAGCAAATTTGTAGCAATGACATTCTAAAATTGATATTGTTGTTTTTCAGAGAAACGGCACTTGACATTTTATGTGAATTGCCTGCTAGGCAGACGATTCACTTGAAACGTCAAGTCCTGTTTTCTCTGAAAAGTAAATAAAATATATTTCAAAGTATCATCTGCTATGATTAGCATTTAAGGATTAAAAAGGTTCAGGCTCTCAAAACGTTAATATAGGCTTTCTGGGATGAAACTTTTCTTAGTGTTTACCTGAAACATTCTTTTTACAAAATATGATTTGCAGAAATTACACTGCTGTTTATTCCAGGTGATGGTGAAGTAGTACACCTTGCTGGCAATGACAACGATGGCTTGAGAGATAATATCACATCAGGCAACTTTTTTACCATATGTGGTGTGCGTTTTAACAAAGCCCTGGTGAAGATTGACGATTTCCTACGCGTTGCTCACGCAAGTAAAGCAAAGAAGAACAATAACAAAGACAGAAAACTGAAGTAAGAACTTTTTGTTTCCGCTACCATTTCTTTTGCCATACCATTTCTGGATAGAGAGAGCTAACGATCAATGCTTTTACTTCGTAACGAATTTTACTTACATTTATTGAAATTAAAAGCTAAAGGTTCCCTTCTTATTCCATACAAACTCTGCAAAATGTCATATGCTAACAAACCAGCATACACAATCGCTGTTTGCTGACATGGCTCATGATATTCACTTAAAAAGAAAAGAAAAGACCATTTTTCTGATAAACACTTCGCGCCGAGAATTTCTTATAGTAGACAAGAGTGTTCAGACTTTCCTTTGGTTTGTAGCTTGTGTACTGTCTGTCTTGGTTGGTTTGCTATTCCTCTTGGTGCCATTTGTAGGCTATGTTCTGTGATCGTGGTTCTTCCTAAGAGTATTACTTCACTATTCACTATTTAGTTTTAAGTAGCATTATGTCAAAAGCGATTGAGTGGCGGTTTTCTTCAACTAATACAAAACGAATACAAAGGTTCGCTGAAATTCTCATTTTGCAGTTTTGGGCATGTATCGTGTGCATATCTCACTGTAATACTTTTTACGGCTTGATACCTAGGAATCTACCACGAAGAAGAAGAAAATGCATACATTACAAAAACACGCCTATTCAAATATACTGAAAATTTTACCACCAAAAAATGAAAATTTTCAGATAAAAAGTCTGACTTTTTCCATATTTCTGCTCAAAACATAGAATATGGGTACTCGTTAGAACCGCCTTGCCGAGGCGGTTCTAACGAGTACCCACAATCTATGTTTTTGAGCTGAAATAAGAAAAATAATGTATATCCCTGTAAAGCCCAGTTTTACTACATAAAAGTGAGGTTTAAGGGGGTCAAAATTATATAGGCGTGTTTTCGTGATGCATCTTTATATCGTTGTTCTTGGCAAGGTGTTTTTATTTGATCCGAAGACTTTTTTTTTCTAATTTCTGGGTACTGATTAGAGGCACATTGACATGCTTTCATTGACGTAAAAAAACGATCTTGATAAACATCATTGAAAGCTCCGCATACAATGAGTTAGCTTCACAGGAAAACAACCGACCATTTTGAGAAATTATCCTAATAATGCTGTTGAATATAGCCAATAGCAGACGAGTCATGACTGATTGTTTACTATTTCTGCCTGAATTTATTCATTTGAATGATCACCTAAAGAGATGATTCAATAATTATCACGTCCTGTTATCATGGAAGAATAAGAAAGTAATTTTTTCTTTAGCACACTGTGGACAAATTCATAGACAACAATCGTAATATTTTTTTCATTTTCCCCAGATAATAAGTTTTGACGTATCATGCAAATTGTTTTCTTGACATGTCAAACTCTCTTTTCAAGTACAAATAAGAAAAATAATACGAATTCGTCGTCCGCTGAAAACTGATATTTATTTATCAGTAAAATGACTCTGTTTCAGGCCCTCAGACAAAGAAACCATAAAGGAGAGAGCACTGTCAAAACTTGGTGAAATTGGCTACAATATTCTCTGGAAGAATTGTGAACATTTTGCCAGCTGGTGTCGATATGGGGAGGAGTGGAGTGAACAGGTTTGTTGTCTCTCATAATAGAAATGCGTTATCCTTGAATGTGGAGTAGATGAACGTTGCTGGCCCAAGGAATGATACATTTACAATCCAGTTAGTTTCCTTACATACTAGCAATACCAGTATGTTTATATAGTTGGTCTGTTGTTAAATACTGCTCCAAGTCCTGTTCGGGTCAAGCCCGAATCTCAGCGACCTTGAAGACATGATCATGAACTTAGAAAATTTTCTTTATGTTTTCCATGTTAATATTTTATATTGAAGTGCCTTAAAGAACCAAAGTGAGTTGAGGATAGATACCAAGGTTTTCTGGTAAATTTTGGACAAGGTGAAACAACCTAATGTAAATAATCAATTAAGCATGACATGATGCGATATAGTCATCTTCATAGAACAATGTCTAATGATGTGAAGTGCCATTCAAAATTGTAGCAGACGGCGTTCTAAAGTATTAATAGATTTGTATTTATCCGATACAATATAGCTTCACATTTCATGTGACTGGTATATAGAAACACATTTTATTGATAGTCATGAGAATAGTCTCAGCAAGACGAGGCGATATTAGTATCACATCATATAATTTTTAATGAATAAGAGCATCGTTTGGTCAATGTAAGCCTTTTATATGTTACTATATGTGTATATTCATGGCTTCTTAAGCTGAAGTACTGGATTATATTTTTTAGGATAACTTTTGTTATTTCTCTATAAGAATACATTGTGGGTACTCATTAGAATCGCCTCACTGAGGCGATTCTAACGAGTTCATACAATGTATACTTTTACAGAGAACTGGTGAAAATTATTAAAGAATTATCATCAATACTTCTCATTTTTAATACAAGTTTTCTTGAATATGTGTCTCATCTTGTGCTATTTGTACTTTGTCAGCATACCTTCTTATAATTTCAGGCCACCTCGTTTTTCACTTGGGCTTCGGTAGCGGCTTTCACAGTGGGTGCCATTGCACTTATCAGTGGATCCAGACCAAGGTCACAGAGACAGCAAAGCAGCTGATTTCCAGAAAGCTAGCAGACACCAAACAGTCATGCTTATGGGACTCCAAGATACAGACATCATTAACCCCTTGTAGACTCTCCCACACAATTCAATTTTAGGTACGCCCGGCTAGGAGATTCACATATTCCTAGAGAAAAATGGCTAAACTATTTGCAAATAGTGGAGACCTGATCAGACGCCGCATTCTGCGGCGTCTGATCTGGGTCTGCACTGTTTGCCATTTACCCTTTTACGGGTCTCCCGACTACAATGGTTTAATTTTGCCCACCTTGTTCCTACACATCTTTTAACGGGAATTCATACATTTTCAAGGGGGACAATTGTCAAAACTGACTTTTCCCCTTCTGTAAAGGGATCTACTTGAGAGCAAATTCTTTCGTTTAGCGTAGATCCCATTTTAGAAGGGTATTGATATACAAAAAAGCAAATAGAAAGTCACAAAGTTGTTTCCCATGGTGTAAACGATGGAAAATCTAACAATTTGCTTTATTCAGCATCAGTATTTGATCATTATATTACATAAATTTGCTTATTGTTTCTTAAAGGATTGATAAATATAAAACATTCAGACAAGACTCTGCATCGACAGTGTTTTGAATACTAGTTGAAGTACAACGGACAGTAAATAGTAAGAAGTCAGTTGAATGTATGTTGTCTGTAGCTTTCATAATTATGAGAAGTTCACGGTTCATGCATAGCTTTGCATAAAACAGGGTTTCAGAATTTTTTTTTTTTTTTTTTTTTGTGCACAAAAAGATGTAGCGGTATGCATTGGAATCATTGTTATGTGTATCCACAATATTGTTATTTGTTTATGTGTGAGTGTGTGAAAACACAAACTTTCATTAAATGAACCAGCCAGACTAGCACACCCCACCCTGTGATTTTACATTTAATGGTCTAAGCATGTGCTTGTTGTTTTGAATAATTCAATCCAAAAACATACGAGCTGCATAAAGGCGGACCCTGTGTTCGGGCATTTATGTCCACAGCTCACACGCAGAATTTGAGTGAGTTTTTCTCCAGACTCATTCCTTTTAGAATCTGTTTAATTTACTACAGTTAACGTTAGTGTCGTGTGACGTCCGTGAAATATCTCGCCTTACTTCACTATAGTGTAGTTTATGTATTGTGGTCCTTTGTGATCGTTGAGCCCATTCTGGGATTTTAGAAACTTTTTAAGTGTCACCGACTAGGCTTAACCCTTGTCATGCTGACTAAATTAAGATATCACGCCCACTTGTAATTTTTAGCCAGTCAGATTGCTTGATCAAGTCATTTAATACAAATTCTTATACTTAATATCAAACAGTGTAGATCCAGATCAGTTGGCTTGAAGCCAACTGAGCAGGATCTACACTGTGTGCAAAGACATGACATATCCAGTGTTAATTGGCCGAGGTTGTGTAGTCTGGTTAAGGAAAGCTTAACTCTTCAAATGTTCATTGCTGTCAATGTTCATCAATTTTAGAATCTGCCAATGCACTTCGCTGGGTTAGTGCCGTGTGCCGTCTGTAACACGTCTCTCCGTACTTCACTATAGTGTAGCTTGCATTTTCTGGTCCTTTGTTATCAATGATCCCTTTAAAGAATTTTAAGAAAAATTATAAGGGTCATTATGGATTCCCAATTGCCCGAGTGATCATTTAGCATGTTCTGGTCCAGAAAAACTGACGCTTCAGGTATTTTTGATCGGCAAGTGTGTTCATTATTCTCAAGGGCTATTTCTTTTATAATCTATTTTAATTCATTACAGCTGGTGTTTATGTCATGTGGTGGTCGTAAAACGCCTCCTTGTCTCCCTGTACTTCACTATAGTGTAGTTGAAATATTCTCGTCTTTTGTGATCATTTAGCCCATTGCAGGATTATAAAAAATTTATGAGGGCCATTGATAAGGTGAACTGGCCAAGGCTAGCTAGTCTGGCCTAGAAAGCTCGATAGGTCACGTTTTTTTTTTAATGCGGTTGTGTTCATTACTCTCAAAGGACATTGCTTTTGGAATCAACAGAACCGAGTCTGCTTTTTTCGTTTACTTACGTTTTGGTATGCTTGTAAAGGATCCTTACTTTCAGTATTTATTCTAGTACTGTGTGGTGGCCGTAAAACGTCTCCTTGTAATTCACTTTAGTGTACCGTAGTTTATTTCACCTGGACTGTGGCATCACTGAACTTATTGGATTTATTAGAAAATAGAATATCCGATCAACCATGACCTAGTGGGTGAATGCAGTGTTGCACGTTACAACTCTGTTCACGAACAGACTCAGTAAAACCAAATCTGCTATTTTCGTTCATTTAATCTTTTTGTTTTGCTTCCAAAGGATCTCTCCTTTCAGAATCTATAAAGCTGAGTCCGCTGTTTTCACTTTCTTCAATGAAAAAGGGGGTCCATTGTTAATTCAGAAAAAAAGATTGTGTCTTGATGTTGGATAGAAAATGTGACTGACCTCAAGTACCCTAGCTGTAGACTTTTCTATTTCAGATTTAATGTACGAGCTGAACATTCCGAAAAATTTGAACATGCAACAAACAGCTTTCTACATCCTGTACACAAGCACTTTATGACTACTGTAGTCTCAAAACCTGTCTTTAGGCATACACGAAATGCTCCTGCATTGCTGGAACTGCACATGCGCAGTTAAGTCTTTGAAGTTACGACATGGCTTGTACAACACAATATTTTTCAATACAGTGCAATACATTACAACATTTATGTCAGCATAGTTTACATTTTCTGATCTTCTGAGTCCATTTTGAGATTGTGATAATTTATTTGAGGGCCACTAATCACGCTTTATTCCCAGTCAGCATTCTACGTAAATCTATATCGGGCCGTCATCGGCCCGTCAGGGTAGCTGACGGGCCGATGACGGCCCGATGTAGATTTACATAGAATGCTAGCTGGGTTATTGGCCAAAACTAGCTAGACTGGAACAGAACATTCCGAAACTTCAACTGTTTTCTTTGTTGTGTGTGTTCATTTATCTAAAGGGTTGTTTACTTTGTGTTATATATATATATATATATATATATATATATATATATATATATATATATATATATATATATATATATATAGTACAGGATTTTATCATCATTTCCTGTTAATTGTTCATTTGTTCATATTATTTTTACACATTTCCTACTTTTTAGATTGCTGTGTTAATAAAACAAGACAGAATTGTTCCTGTTATTTGTTAATGTTCAATCATATGATAGTTTGCCCTTTCAAGTTGTACTGATTACAAATCAAACTTAAATGAGAGCGTCCTATACAGTAGAAGAGATTTTTACAAGGGAGACAACTTTTTTTGATTTTCTGTTTGCTTGTTTGCCCACCTGTTCTCTTTCGAGAAGGGATCTACTCTAAAAGGCAAGAGTTTCTGCTTTTGGGAGTAAATTCTTTACTCCTAGTGTAGACCCCTTTTCAGAAGGACCACAAAACAGTCTTGACTACATCCCGAAAACATGCCTATATAATTTTGACCCCTTTAAACCCAACTTTTAAATAGTAAAACTGAGGTTTACAAGGGTATACATTATTTTTCTTATTTCTGCACAAAACATAGATTGTGGGTACTCGTTAGAACCGCCTCGGCGCTCAAAACATAGATTGTGGGTACTCGTTGGAACCGCCTCGCTGATGCGGATCTAACGAGTACCCACAATCTATGTTTTGAGCAGAAATATGAAAAATATTAGAATTTTTTATCTGAAAACTTGCCAGTTTTTGGTTGTAAAATTTTCAATATATTTGAATAGGCGTGTTTTCGTAATGTGGTTGAGGCGCATTGTATCAACAGCCTTGAGGCGTTTGATTACCTGACTGAAATATTCGCTGCAGGTATACCTGGTACAGTTCTAGTTAGGAAAAGGAAAATTGAAGAGGATTGACTTTGAAAAAATGAAACAAGAGGCCCAAGTTGATCGGCTTCGCTCACCTGAATGCAATCTGTCTTTGACCCCTTATGTCAGACTTTGTTGGTTTAAACAATATTTCATTGTTTCAATCACATGAAAATTAGTTTCACAACATTAATGAGTCAGGATCAGACGGTAAGCTTAAAGCTTATACATGTCATTTTCTGAATCATACAACATGAACAAAACATATGTGAATGGTAGATATTGTTATATATATATATATATAGAGAGAGAGAGATATAGAGAGAGAGAACATTTGCAATTTCAACAATACTAGGTACAAAACACTTAGTAATATGTTTTTGATATGGTAAGATATTAAAATCAAATTTGTTATTACTGATTATAGACAGTCTCAGTGTGAAGACTTCAACTAAAGCAAGTTCTTACCACATATCTCTGAGCAACATATACATCGTGCGCATAACATTATGACATTTTACTTTGAAAAGAGACAGTTCTATGTAAAAAAAAAAAAAAGAGAAAAGGAAGAAAGGATGTTGACCGACCCCAGTTCGTGCTACTCAACGGGTGTTCTTATAATAGATAATTTTACTAGAAGCTGGGACTTATAATTGTAGCATGTGATATTATGAGCTATTGCATGAACCGTTTGGATTTGATAATAAAGTTTTGTACTTTAAGAAAAGGAGCTCGTTATCATTATCTGGTGCATTTTCTTTTCCAAATAATAAGTCATGAACATTGTGTGTTGGTAATAGATCAGACAGGTATCTGTTCCTGACTTCTGCATACTTAGGGCATGTGTAGAAAAAATGGAATGCACTTTCGAATCCACCACAAGAACACGACGGACTAGGCACGATGTTTTTACGGAAGAGATCCGAGTTGAGTGAGCTGCATTCCATGCGAAGTCTGCCCTGAAGTATCTGTCCTATTCTAAATCCAGCATTAAAATATTTGGGTGGCGCCCTTAGATCCCTATTTAGTCTGTATTTGAAGGAGGAAACTGTGCTGGCTTCTTTGACATTATCTGGAAGGTCGTTCCACGCTCTGATGGTAGAAGGAAGAAAAGAGTTGAAGAAAAGGTTTGTATTTGCATGAATAGACCGGATATCATTTGCGTTTCTGCGACTGTAAGTTGTACGTTCTTGTACAAGAGGCGGTAAGAGATTACTCAGGTAATCTGGGACCAGGCTATTAACAATTTTATAAAAAATAACTAATTTGTGTTTCTGTCGTCTGTCGTGAAGTGATTCCCACCCTAGGTCTGCTAGCATTTTTTCAATGCTGCAGAGTTTTGTTGCACCTGATACGATTCTGGCGGTTTCTTTATGAATGGTTTCTAACTGCCTTTTGCAGTCGTTTGAACAATTGTCCCATACAGAGTCGCTATATTTTAATAAGGGCCGAACGCATGCTGTGTATAACTTTTCAAGAGCTAGCCTACTAATTTCAAATTTAAGCGCTCGTATAATATTTAATCTCTTCTAAGCAGTATCAGTAATATTATTTATATGCTCGGTCCAAGTACATGAGCTAGAAAAAGTAATACCTAGATGTTTGTGGGTAGAGGCTTCTTTTAATGTAATACTATTCATTTCAAGAGGCGGATGAAGTTGAGGTTGCAGCTTTCTAGTTATAAGAAGGGAGGTTGTCTTTGCAGGATTAAAGTCAGCTAACCAGTCAGCTGCCCATTTACTTATAGTATCTAAATCAGTATTCAGAAGATGAGCGGCAGTTACTGGGTTATCGACAACAATATATAAGCTAGTGTCATCAGCAAATAAACGTATAGAAGAAGTAATACCATTAACAATGTCGTTTATATAAATGAGAAAAAGTAAGGGACCGAGGATAGATCCTTGCGGAACACCAGCTAGAACAGAAGCCCAGTCTGAGGTTACACCATTTAAAACAACTCGCTGTCTCCTGTCAGAGAGGTAACTTTTGAATTACTGTAGAAGATCTCCAGAAATCCCAATATGCGAGAGTTTTTGTAAAAGTTCTTTGTGCCAGACTCTGTCAAAGGCTTTGCTTTTATCACAAAAAAACTACTCTGACTTCTTTTCCACTGTCAACCGCTTCAATGAAAGTATGGTAAGTATGTAATAACTGGTAAATAGTAGAATCACCTGCAACAAAACCAGACTGGAAAGGAGTCAAAAGATTATATTCGACTATGTAGTTATAAAGGTGTTTGTGCACACAACGTTCCATAGTTTTTCCTATAGGGCTAAGGAGGGAGATGGGTCTGTAATTTTGGGGAAGAGACTTATCTTCCTTCTTGTGAATTGGTGTAACATTAGCTTCTTTCCAGGAAGATGGGAAATAACCTTGGCTCAGTGATCTGTTCAAAAAACAGTGGAGAGAGGGTTCGAAAGAACAGAAGCGCCTTCCTTAAGAAGGCGAGGACTCAAGAGGTGTGGACCACATGCTTTACTCACATCCAGTTTAGAAAGAACATCAAAAACGTCTTGATGTGTTATAACAAATGAGGATAGAATGGTATGTTGGGGTCGAGGTAGAGGTGGAACGTTTTTGTCATCGTCTGCAACTTTAGCTTGTGATGAAAAGTAATTATGTAGCTTATTGGCTTTTTCAATGTCACTTTCGGCGTGTTCGTTATTATATATCAAATTGGGAACGTTTGTTGAGTTACGACATGTTTTGAGAACTTGTTTAGATGTCTTCCAAAACAATTTCGAGTTTTAACTTGCGCCAGATAGCAGACCTTCAAGTTTATCAAAATACTCCTTTTTTGATTTTCTAATTTCATTTACTACTCTGTTTCGAAGTGTTTTGTATTTTTCCAAAAGAAACATATTAGAAGTTTTTTCTTATATTTTTTAAAGGTGCGTTTTCTTTTTCTGATAAGGCGTTTTATATGACCCGTTATCCATGGATTCTCATTTGGCCTGATAGTAACTATTTTGTTAGGTATAGATTCTTGACTTGCTTGCATAATGCAGTTTGCTATACATAAAACGTTGTCATCAATATTTGAGTTTGATTCAATCTTGTTTTGGAGATCATAATTAGTTAGCTGTTCTCGATATTTATTAAAATCAGCAAGTGGGTAATTCCATACCCGTCTTTTATACGATTTGACTGTTGGGCGTAAAAACTTTAAGAGCACAACTACAGGACAATGAAATCTTATCTGGTCAGGTATGAATGAATCTGCAACTCCATTAGTAACGATGCTGGTTGTGTTTCGCACCAATATTAAGTCGATCAATGAAGCCGAATGTTCGGTGAAATGCGTTGGTTCGCGTATCAGCTGTTTAGATTGTACTGTTGTATTAACTCTTTCATTTTGTTGTTTTCGTTTGAGAACATGTTAAAGTTGAAGTCTCCCGTGATTAAGATATCTACTATGTTAGTACTGTAGGCTCTGTCAATGCTTTCATTTATTTTGTTAAAGTAGTCTGTATTGCTGTGTGGTGGGCGATAAAATCCCCCAATCAGTATCTTTTTGGATTTAATGGTTATTTCTACCCAAACAGCTTCTAAATCTTGCATTTCCAAATCTGTTCTGCGTTTGCTTTGTATACTATCTCTTGTATATATCAGGACTCCTCCTCCGGGACGATCACACCTGTCTTTTCTGAAAGGTGACTTGAAATTATCAATAATAAGTTTTTCATTTGGTGTGTCCGGTTTCAGCCAGCTCTCGGTAAAGACAAGTATGTCGTATGCTATTGACTCGCACATTATGTCGAGTTTAGGAAGTATGCTCTGGACGTTAAGGTGCATGAGACTGAGATGGTTAGCCAAGTAGCTAAATGAACTGTCGGAGTTGGTGGTTGACGTGGAATCTGATGCACCGTTGACAGAGTCTGGACCAGGGTTTGGATGATTATCTACACTTAGTAAAATGAGTGAAATAACAAAGAGAACTGAGACGTTTGTTGCCAAGTAAAATATACAGAAGATAGTAAATTTGAAATTATCGTTTAAAGGTTGCTGTGTGCGCCGGCATTGATACCTAATATACATGTATACTTCGTTACTGCGCTGAAGTGCTATTGAAATGCTCAAGCATGATGTACTGATGTTATGATCGCCTCGTTTAAATGTCAGGAACATGAATAGAATAACTATACGGAATTTATTATGTGTAATTTTCTTGTCCGCGCCCAGCCGCAATGTCTGCGATACACCGAAGAAACCACCGGGACCTGCTGATTTAACAGTACTAGGCATTGTAGGTGCTGCATAATAGAAAGTGTAGATAAATCAAGACAAGTCCCATCGGCAAGTTCGGAACATCACAGATTCTCAACCATTGCACCAGTATCATGGACATTTCAGATAAGCGTATTGCACAAACGATGAAATTGGTCAACAAGAGCACAAAAGATTGAAGAAAGAAATCGAAAGTAAACAGAATGAATACAGCAAACATAACTGCGGTCACGTGACCTCGGTGAAACCAAAACTCTCAATTTTATGGTACAATAATCTTATTCCATATGAAAATAATTTCATAAGAAGGAAAACTGGACGGAATATTATGAAAGTGTAGGATTAAGTAGGTACAGTGGTAAACTGTAAAATATATTGAGGCAGATAAGGTAGTAGGATGGTAGGTTAGTTGTTTTTTTTATATATAATTAAGAAAATAAGTGGGTATGCAAATAATATGTTTATATATATGTAATTAGTTACGAGTATTTAGGCAGACTTTGTTGAGCCAAACGCTATGACCAATACTCATGGGATCTGAATTGTTGCTTTTTCGTCCTTTTTCTAAAATAAACTTTTTTTTTTTTCAGTGCCGCGTTTATGCTCGCAATTTTGTTGTTTAGAATAGGGTATGATCATTTCTAGGTACTACTGCCCAAATTCGAACACAAATCATCTGTTTTCTCTCCAATATGATGGTCAAAACTGGTCATAAAATACCAAATGGCAAAAAATGCCATCGAGTGGGCGGGGGCAAATACAGTTGACAGGGGGAATAATCAGACTCAGACAAGTCAACGAAGCCGTCAGATCAGCCAGTCTGAACACGCCATGAACAGGGGCCCAGGCGACCGGGAGGGGGTAGGGCATACCACCTGAGCAACAATCTACTTGCCTCTGTTTACCATTATGAACCATGGCAGTCTAGTGGTAAGGAGTCCAAGTCCACTGACATCACTAGGTCAAGGTCACAGTCTGCAATTTAGAATATTTAGATTGATGTGATAATCTACCCTGATGAACCTATTTAGTTACATACTGTACGTTATACACCAAATCATGATATTCAGTTGATCGAAAGTGAAGATTATTGACAAACCATTTCTAACATTACTAAGCGATATATGAAAACCAAGTCACTAAATTTCGTGCTCAAACTTCGCCCGTGAAATGTTAAAAAGCCGTAAGCCTCGATCATTCTCCACCACGCCATCACATCCTTCGGATCATTAATGGAGAATTTATAACCATCTGACTATTTACAGGCATGTATAAACGCTACAACATGCATCCGACAACTTTCACTAGTAAGTTCATTTTCATTTGCAATTTATATGTGAGTAATATGAGCAAATCTAAAACATGAACTATTTCACCGACGTTTAAAACAGAATTTACAAAATTTAGAATAAAGCACATTTGTTTGTAAGGAGCAAAATCACACAGATAAACCCGAAATCTCAATGTCAGAGGCCTGTTTCGGAGCTGAACAATGACAGACAGGGGGGAAAGGGTATGTATTTATCCCTTTTAGTTCGTATAGATCAGCTTTGCGGAACGAAAAAAAAAAACACAAAAAACAAAAAAAAACAAAAAAAAAAAAAAAAAAACACAGACTGTTTCTGGATAGAATGATGAAAACACGGATTGTATTGATTGCTGAGAAAATATATGAAAATAACGTTCATATTCACGAAAATGCACGGATTATCAGGGACGTTAATATCACATTGTAAAGTACATAAAAAGGCAATGATGAGGGTCAGTACAAGTGACTTCTACATCCTACACCAGAGGAACGCATAGGATTTAGATGTAATAAATAAAACTGGTCAAACGAAAATCCAGTGTGACGGTAGGTTCTGTCTCAGCAGCTGCCAAAGATCTTTACATCAGTTCAAACAGGTCTACGAAAATTTCGAAACCATCACGAAAACATGCCTATATAATTTTGACACCCTTAAACCCCACATTTATATAGTAAAACTTGGGTTTACAGGGGTTTATATTATTTTTCTTATTTCTGCTCAAAACATAGATTGTGGGTACTTGGCAGTTCTAACGAGTACCCACAACCTATCTTTTGAGCAAAAATAAAAAAAAAAAAAAAAAAAAAAAAAATCAGAATGTTTTATCTGAAAATTTTCATTGTTTTTTGGTGGTAAAATTTTCAGTATATTTGAATAGGCATGTTTTCGTAATGAACATACAATTTATGGCATGAGTTATAATCTGTCGTTTCATAGCTCAAGGACAGACTGAGCCTTTCCCATGCACTGTACACAAAATAACAGTTGATTAGGATTGGTCATTGTCAGTAATGACAGACGAACACAATATAAAAACGCGTTTTAGTACACCATGCATACTGATCACATCGAGGCAAATGAAGCCATTCTTTTGAATAGTGTTATTTCGAAAGTTAATGTTGAGCTGCAACACGACAAACAGTGTAGATCCAGTTAAGACTGTTCCTTTCATCAGGATATACACTGTTTGTCATTCTATTATTGATTTTTGAATAAACCCCTTCTTGCAACAATTGGTGTGCCCAAATTCAGATAAGGATGAACTCATTTCACAAACTCAGCGGTGAAAGAAATAAAATCCATAAATCGTTTTCATACCATTTTACTGGGGATTAAATATTAAGTGGAAACTTTGGACGTTACTAGCAGTTTCGATACCTGCAGTTTCGATTTAAGCTGCGATATGAGAAAAGGCGTCTTTTTGGAGCCTTTATGCGAGCCGAAGTTTTATGTATTTCTGTATTAAGAATAGCGTCGGGACCCAGGGTGAAGCTGGCTAGCTGTAAACTCCCGCGGTAGTTTACTCTACTGACCGTTCTTAGGCGATAGTCCCGGTGTTAGTCTTACTCTTTGTTGCTTTGTGGTTTATTCTACGAGGCGATTTGTTTTATGTCTAACCTTGTGATATTTTGTTCTTGTGTTTTTCAGTCCTTTTAGCATTGCGATTACCTCGCTTGGGGGAAGAGAGAGCTCATCTTAGTGCTTTTCATATGTTTGTTCGATTTGTGATTGTTTGGTTTTGTCTCTTTTCTCTTCCTCTTGGTGTCTGGGAAGGGCTGCGGTTCGTGATTGTGGCACTCCTTGGACTTTTCTCATACCTTTTTCGGGGTGAATACAAACAGTAAAAATCCAGATCAGCCGGCGGAGATATATTTCTGATCAGGAAGTTTGCTATATTTCGTTATGTTCTGCAGTACCCAATGATTCTATAAGCGGACAGTGAGTGCGCAGACTGATCTCCCAGCTAGCATTCTTTATAAATCTCCAGCGGGCCGATATCGGCCCGTCAGGCACCAAGACGAGCCGATAACGGCCGCTATAGATTTATGTAGAATGCTTACTGGGCTGGACCTTCACTGTCCGGATATGCACGAAGACACATTTTCGCATGGCGCGGCCCATTACATATGTGGCGTTTGTTTTGTCATTTTGTCATTACAGACAACCCTTTCTATACCGACACTCGATAGAACGACAACATTCGTTATAATGACAATTTGACTGTCACGAAACCTTCGCTTAAGAGGTAACGGTTGGTCACAAATTATACAAGAATATTGTGTTTTATACTCTACAGAAATATGTTTTGGATATTTGTTAGAATCGCCTCTCTGAGATGATTCTAACAAATATCCAAATATATTCTATGAGGAAGTAAGAACAAAACAAAAACTTTCTTTCAAATCAATCTGCTCATTAAATATTCTGAACAACAGCAAATTCATTTTAATGGCAACTTCTTTGGGAACAAATGCTGTTGTTGTAACGAGAGTTCACTGTTTTCATCTCCCCTTCTTTTGGTGCCTCTTGAAAGGCTGCTTCGTGATTGTGGTATTCCTGGGTATCTTCACTTATATTTGTATCCTATCCATGGATTGATATATGGATATCCAGTATATTCGACCTCTTAATTTGTCTATAAAATGGCCAAAGCAGGAAATATACTGAAGTCTATTGAAAAATGTAGGTTTGTGTAAATTCGTAGTTTGACACTTGACTGTATATTGGCAAAGGACCAGCCTTTGTAGCTCACCTGAACCGAAGGCTAAGAATGAGCTGTTGTGATCATTCTTCGTCCGTCGTCCGTCCGTCCGTCCACACATTTGAACAACTTCTCATCTGAAACCCCTGGGCCAATTTTCTTCAAATTTCTCCTGGAGCCTTCTATTAATAGGAGATTGAAAATTTATACAAATGGTCTCGGTCCGTTAATCAAGATGTCCGCCATGCCCATATATGGTAAAAACACTTAAAAATCTTCTTCTCTAGAACCAAGAAAGCTTCAAGGCTGAATATTGGTGTATAGCATCAGGGACTCAGGTCTACCAAGTTTGTTCAAATGATGACCCCAAGTTGACATTGACTTTTATACGGCAAGGTCAAATTTGCGTCCCAATGCATTTGTATGGGGAAAATACTGAAAATGCAGTTTCTTTAAATATATTAAAGATTAATGGCTGAAACTTACAATGTATGATCAAAGTAGCAAATCCTTTCAGTTGCAATCAAAATTTTGTTCTCAAGGATTGTCTGGCCCTGCCCCTCGGCTATATACATGTATAAATTCTCGTAATCTTTAAACGTCTTCTTCTCTGAAACAGCTTGACCAATTTTCGCCAGATATCATAATTGGGCCCTGTGTCGAAGGCGTATTATCAATTTGTTCAAATCGTTCTGCATCGTTAAACAAGATGGCCGCCATGCCCATATATGGTGAAGATTCTTAAAAATCTTTTTCTCCAGAACTAAGAAAGCTTCAAGACTGAATCTTACAGATCATTGGGGACTCAAGGTTATCAAAGTTTGTTCAAATGGTGACCCATAGGGTTATCTGCCCTTGCCCATGGGCTATATACATGTATAAAATCTCGTAATCTTTAAACGTCTTATATGAATTAACTTGACCAATTTTCACCACAGCTGGCCTTCTGTCGGAGGCGTATTATCAATTGTTCAAAGGTTCTGCATTATTAAGCCAAATGGCCGCCATATCCATATATAGTGAAAAGCACTTAAAAATCTTTTTCTCAAGAACCAAGAAAGCTTCAAGGCTGAATCTTGTTACAGAGCATTGGGGACTCAAAGTCATCCAAATTTGTTCAAATGATCCTAGGTTGACTTTTGACCTTTTTACCGCACGGTCAAATTTACGTCTCTATGCATTTGTATGAGGAAAATGTTGAAAATTCAGTTTCTCAAAATGTTTTAAAGACCAATGGCGGAAACTTACAAAGTATGATCAAAGTAGCAAACACTTTTAGTAACAACAAAAATTTTAACCCGGGGGTTATCTGCCCTTGCCGTTGGGCTATTTACATTATAAAATATCATAATCTTTAAAAAAGCTTCTTCTCTGAAACAGCTTGACCAATATTCACCAGATTTTACACTGGGCTTTCTGTCGAAGCGTTATTATCTATCTGTTCAAAAGGTTCTACATCTTTAGATGCCTACCTTGCCTATATATAGTAAAACACTTAAAATCTATTTCTCCAGAACCAAGAAAGCTTCATGTCTGAATCTCCGTGTACAGCATCGGGGACTTAAGATATACAAAGCTGATTCAAATGATGATGCTAGGTTTACCTATGACCTTTCTATGGCAAGGTCTAATTTGCATTCCCATACTCTTGTATGGGGAAAATGCTGTAAAAGCATTTTCTGAAAATGTATTAAAGACCGCTGGCTGAAACATACAATGTATGATCAAAGTAGCAAACACTTTAAATTACAATCAAAATTTTTTCCTCCTGGGTTATCTGCCCCTGCCCCTGTGCTATATACATGTATACAATCAAAATTCTGTCCTCCTGGGTTATCTGCCCTTGCCCCTGAGCTTTATACATGTTTAAAATCTCGTAGTCTTTTAATGTCTTCTTTTCTGAAACAGCTTGACCAATTTTCACCACTTTTGGCCTTCTGTCGAAGGCATATTTGTTCAAACCGTTCTGCCTCTTTAAACAAGATGGCTGTCATGCCCATATATGGTAAAAAACACCTAAAATCTTCTCATGAACCAAGAAAACCTCAAGGCTGAACCTTGGTATATAGCATCCGGAACTTAAGATCCACCAAGTTTAGTCAAATTATGGTCCTGAGATGACCACTGACCTTTCTATGGCAAGGTCAAATTTGCAACCCCCATATTCTTGTATGAGGAAAATGCGGCAATACTGGTAGAAAGTTGTATGGCAAATGCAGATATGCAATAACCGCTTCACTCAGGTGAACGAATCGTGGCCCATGGGCCTCTTTAGTCAAGGTTACTTCATTGTAAATGTTTCGACACAAAGAACAATACTTTCATGTTAAGTTAAGTAATTTTATACACGGGTGTTTGGCAAAAGGAAGACATTAAAAAGGATCATTTACTGAGCACAACAACTGATACACTACGTACTGAAAAGGTAAGATTCATATTTTTTAACATATTGAAAAAGAAACAAGCTTGGTCAGGCCGGGTTGATGGGATCTCCGCCACTCCAGGTTTGTCGCTGGTAATCTTTTAAAAGGTAAAATTAATATTTTTACCATATTGAAAAGAAGCTATCTTGGCCAGGCTGGGTTGATGGGATTTCGGCCACTCCAGGTTTATCCCTGGTAAAGTTTTAAAGATAAAATATACTTCTCTTTATTATTTTTTTTTACAAAATCGAAAAAGAAACTACATGTATCTTGATCAGGGATCTCCGCCACACCAGGTTTGTCGCTAGTAGACTTAAAAAAAGGTCCATCATTTAGAAAAACTTTAATGACTCCAACTTTAAACCTCCAACGTCTGCAGCGGAATGACAGGGCAATGGTCAGACAGTGTCAAGCCGCAAAACATTGTCACCATCAGGTCCAATAAGCTACTGGCTCAGCTTGACATTGAGGATCTGGACCTAATCCTGAAGGAGAGAAGGCTCCACTGGTACGGACGCTCCATCGGTGCAGTCAAGACAGCCTGTGACATACAGGATGATGGAAAGCATGGACCTGGGAGGCCCAAGATGACATGGAAGCAGCTGACAGAGAGGGATTGCAGAGAGTGGAAGCTCTCGGCTATTGACCCTCATGATAGACATATCTGAAAATCTGGTGTGAGATCTACTGTACGTGCAGCAAGCCAACTACCTGAAAGGGGGCCTACTGATGTGGATGTTGCCCCTGTACCTGCACGTAAAAATAAATCCGGTGATGATGATGATGATGATGATGATGATCATTGATGATGATGAACACCGATAGCTCGTTTACAGTGGTTGATTTGAATTCATTTTTGAGTACCTGGGAAATTCTTCCTATAGCTTAAGAAAACAAATATCTAGGGACATTTTAAGGATAGTGTCAATTTATCATGGAAATCGTCCTCATTGAGGTGATTCTAAGGATTTATAAAAGATCTAAAATATATTCCTAAATTTTCTAAAATTGCCTCCTGACCTGGTGCTATGATTAACCCTCACTGGCCCGAAATACCAATGTCTAGAACACATGGAACGAATGTTAGAATGCGTTTACTTCGCCATGCACTGTACACTGTATATTTAGGACACCACGAGAACTGATCAAATCGAGGCAAATAAAACCATTCATTTGAATGGTGTTTTAAAAAGTTAATGGTTAACTGCAACACGACAAACCCAACAGTTTGCCTTGTTTGCTTAGCGATGACTCTGATCATTCTGGACATCCGACCAGTCTGATAAGAGTCTTCGCTCATCGCATGAAGAAACCTTTGGTCATTAACTACCCAACGAGATCACAGCGAAGCCTCAGATCAGACTGAATAGATGCCCAGTTTGATCTGAGTCTTCAATGGGCACAAAGTCCGTTTACTCAGCAGGACTTCTCGGTAATTCGGTGTCTTTCATTACGCGGAATTTTTCCATCTAGCGGAAACACTGATGAGGCGAGACTACTCGAGGGCATGTAGCTCTCACTCGGTTAAATTTATACTTAGAATGTCCTGTTACAAGATTATTATCCTATCGACGGGTTTTGTTGGATTTTACATTGAGCAAGACTGAAATATGTAAACCTAGTCACATCGCTTATCATCAAGTCATTACGAAAACACTCCTATTCAAATATATTGAAAATTTTACAACCAAAACAGGAAATTTTTCAGATAAAAGAAATCTAATATTTTTCATATTTCTGCTCAAAACTTAGATTGAGGGTACTCGTTAGAACCGCCTCAGCGAGGCGGTTCTAACGAGTACCCACAATCTGTTTTGAGCAGAAATATGAAAAATAATGTATACCCCTGTAAACCCCAGTTTTACTATATAAAAGTGGGGTTTAAGGGGGTCAAAATTAAATAGGCATGTTTTCGTGATGTAAAGATGTAAAGAAACAAAAAGTATTTTGAACATAACACAACAAATGTATTAAAAGCTTTGTCTATAAACAGAACGATAAGGAGCTTCGTTGTCGACAATTTTGTTTACCAGTGCAATAGACGTGATTTTCGCTTTAAATATTTTGCCGTTCTCTGGCATCAGGAATAACATGAAAACGTCAGTCCTCCGACATCAATGCAACATACCTCCGATCATTTAACCAACCACAAAAATGACATCGCCTTAATTAATTTGCAAAATTAGAAGTCTTATGAATCTTTCATCTTTTACACGCCTGATGTAATCAAGAGAGAGATGTAAGATTGCAACAATGCTTTAACTCTATGAAAATGGTAAATATAAATACAAACAATAAGCAAATGAAATAGAAATCTTCGTTGAAAAAAAAAAAAAAAAAAAAAAAAAAAAAAAAATCCTTATTTCAGAAGTGGTTTGAATCCAACGGTCACACTTTAAATAAAATTAACGCATTCCGTGCTTATATCATTCCATATAGAAACTACCTGTTTGACATTTTCGTCCCACAAAGTTGGTATATTCTGGTAAGAAAACAGATAAACGCAGTCATGCATTGTCTGCTATTATTTACCTCCAAAATGTGATAGTCTTCGGCATTAAGTTTACCTTGGTGGAAATGGTCAGTATTAGTAGGCCTCTGGCCAGCTATGGTTTACCCCGCCCCCACCCTCAGGGGGAATTTTGTAGACCATGTTTTTCTTATCGCCTATTATCTTGCAAGTATTTTGCAGCATGTTAGCCATCTGGCGATGGGGTCGTTACCCAGTAACAGCCTGTTACATTCGTTACCCCTACAAAAATTATAATACAATAGGAAACAAGAATTGGAGCAAAAGTATTTATATGATCCAACTAAACATATGAAATTACAGAACAGTCCATAAGCTACAAAATGTGATGTTTGAAAATTATTTTTGGTCTTACATGGTGTTACACATGTTACATTTTCTACGGTACCCTTTAGAAATTAGTATTTTAACTTGTAAATTTCATTTTCCTAGATTGTACGATGACCCTTTGACCTTAATTTTGTAATTTATGACAAGGTATTTTAATTTCCTTTCCAAAGCAACAAAAATAATCTCTCTAGCTTTTTACTTAGTCAGTTATTGGATGTTAGGCAATGTCACACCACTGTAAACTGTACCATACGAAAAAAAAAAAAAAAAAAAAAAAAATCATTTTTACATATTATCACACCAAATGCAGCCTTGAAATTGTACAAATAAAGCGAATTCTTATTTGTAACATTATATTTTAGTAATATGAGATACATAGGTGCATTAAAACCTGTTTCTGCCATATTATTCTGCCCATAGTAACGTAGGTAACATCTAAAATATCTACATATTGTGGGTTTTGGTGGTTTTCTGTATGGTATTTTGATGTATGGCAAATGCTTATAATTTCCTTATGTCTAACTAAAATATCTACAGATGAATTATATGTCAGACCCTCGTATGACTTTGCTTAATAATCTATCAATGGTAACATATGTAACACCTATATGTCTTAATTTTAAGGGATTTTTTGGTCTCTGTAAAGATCTTTATCTATACCCTTATCATTTGAATTAATACGCAATTTTAGAATAATAAAGTTTAATAACTTCTTATTTTTAGAATACGAGAATAAAAATGCCATTTTCGCCTTATTTATTCTGTTACATTATCGGGTGTTTATGTAGGTAAAGCATTTATATGCAATCTAACTAACCTATGCAAATCAGAAATTTTATTGGTATATTAAGAAGATCCATATTATAGCTTGCTACACTGATTTTTTTTATGAATTTTGTTTATGACCTTCAAATATATATATTAAAACATTGCACATTATGCAGTTGACCACAAAGTCTTTCTATGACATGTTTAATGTATGTAACATAAATCATTATTTCTGATTAAACAATATAGGTACAAGCATAGTCGCATGCCAAGAGATGCAGGTACCTAATACCAGAGTAGCATTTTCATGTTGTCCTGATTAAAACAAAATGTTCACTATCATGAAAACAAAATGTTCACTTTCATTGTTCACTACCGCAGGACATATGAGGCCTGTGAACACAGTGATGACTGGTCAATGTCTTCCCTGTGTGCTCATGGTCAATGAATAGCAAAGGACCTCAGCTTTCTTCGAGCAGACTGCAAAGACTGATCACACTGAGCGTTCAACCAGGCTGATACATTAAGATTACATAAAGCAAATCATATAACACTTTGCCTTACCGTAATATGATTTTCCCCAAAACAAACGGTGTTACTTTATCATTTAAATATACAGAAAACAACTTTCCTAATAGATAAGTGTGTAACATTAGGCAAATTTAGAAACATACATAGCCCAATGAAATTAAGTATATACCAGAGCAATTCAGTGACTTTAGCATCTTTAGAGATTAGCTCCACTCTTATGTTGAAAACAAAAGTAGTATGCAACCTGATTTTCATCTGTTTCGTGCATATATTTGTTCATTTTTCTATTATAACATAAGCTACCGGTACTTAACTGAAACTCATGATTAAAAACCAGATCAATATTGTTGGGTATAATAAGCTATAGTCAGCATCACATACTTACATACGACTGTGGTTTTAATTCTATGAGAGGACCTAGAAAAGGTATTCTCAGTGTCAGAATATGCATTCTGAGCAGCAGAAGTTGTAGTATAAGCGCCAAAGAATGTCTCAAATATCAGTGTCTGGACAGAAGGAAAAGGTCTTAAAGAACATGGGCCTTTAATAATAGTAATGAAAATCCATTGTTTGTCTTATTTTGGTAGGGTCTGTCTTTAGAACCACAATAAAAGTTGTAACAGTCAAAGCAAAATATGCAAGGAGTCTGATTTAGAATAGCAGTCACAGTTGTGTAACATACGTTACCAGACATGTTAGGTAAATAAAACTATTTGGTAATAAACTATTCACCTTAACAGAATCATTGACAATCAGCAGGCACTAGGTCATTTTCATGTCTGAAATTTCAATGGAAATAAAGGTGAGAATTAAATATCTTATCTTATCTTGGCATTAAAATAATCTAGTAATAGATGGTATATCAGAGGTAGGGACCGAAGAAGTTTTTTGTTTTATATATACCTCATTATAGTTTCTTGGCAGCTAAATCGAATTCAGACTGCCGTAAGGCATATAAGGCCCCAAAGAAATAACCAGTCTTTTCAGTTATGTTATATTATCCCCATTTATATAAAGCTCAGAGACAAAAGCAATCTTATTAGTTATTTCGTACTATCACCATTTTGATTATCAAGTACACGGTTTTTGAGGTCCATTTTAAAGTAACAAAGAGAATGGAAATCGTTAAGATTAATGTTGTTGTGTGTTATTCTCATTACTAATATCACTAATAAAATAACAAAAAAAAAAACAAAAAAAAAAAAAAAAAAAAAAAAAACTCTTGTATAATTTTATATCTATAAATGTTTTTTTTATCACTTAATAGATGATAAATATGGCAATCTTAATATTATATAACGTATGACTGACCTATATGTGTTTGGTTTTTACAAGGTATTTCATAATAAAGCAGATTTTTTAAGCAAACTGTCTTCTAGTCAGCATAAAATGTTTTATTTTATACACTGTGACAACAGATAAGTACCAAAGTGCGTATACTATGTATTCGGCTGCATCTTAGAGATGACTTTAAAATGCAATATATTGTTGATATATGTGTGATATTATTATCATTGTGATTACCACTGCATTTTTATGTAAACTGAAATTATGAAATAGTTCTCCTTGAATAATTTGTGCCCTCAGAATGTTTGTATTCACTTAATTCATGATTTTGAGTTAGGATTAGGAACGTGTACAGTATTTTTACTAATGGAGATCTTTCTCCTGCAAATACTGTCTATAAGAAACAATGTTCTGATATCACAGCACTTAAACTGGCATATAACATATGTAACAGTATTAAGTGTGAAATATTTCTGGCAGTCTAGATGGCTTTAAGTTTTAGAATATCAGTTTTATGCATAGAAGATAAGTAATGAGGAGCTAATATAATGTGAGTATGTATGAAGAGGGGATATTTCTGCATTGGTTATAGGGTACATTTTATTATATACTTTAAAGATTCAATTATCAGTCAGCAGAGGATTGGCAAGAGTTTCTTTTCTTCTTTCACAAAAGTATAAAGATATCTGAGATATAATTGACTTTGTTTGTTATTAAAAGAATTTAGAGCTGATGTCCTTTCACCTTTATGTACAAAGTATCAACAGCCATTTATACAATATAGATAAAGTATCACACAAACAAGTAACATAAATAACATTAAGAAGTGTATAAAGCATTTATTCAAAGCTTATAATGCATTTGTCCAATCATGATAATTAAATATATCAAACCAATTGCAACCACAGCCAATTATAAATGTTAAGAAGTTTGAAATAACGATACTTTTCAGATAAGAAGTTTAGGCTGTTTTAAAGAAACTATCATTCCTTATGTCATTTGCTTAGTCAAACTGACTTGTTTTCATTTCTTGATGTACAAAGGAGGAGATATAGTGTTAATCTATTGTAAAACAGCATTAGATTAAATGTCTAGCCACTGACTGGTCCTAGTCAACCAAAACGGTGTATCAGGAAACTTACTCGTATATATGACTTTTTTTGATTTTTAGTAAGGTATGTAACAGTAATATCACAAGTAATTGAGAGTCAAACATACCGAGATACCTGTTTCTATAAAACCACATGTATTGGTAGCAAATAACATGCCAGTAAGTAAAAATATGAATAGTTTAGTATATACACCATAGTATGTCTATTGTTTTGAGGGTAACGTTGGTAGCATGGCTGTTACACGTTAACGCCTATCGCCAGAGGGCTAACATGTGTCATTTTGTTTCTTATATAATGTAGTTTCAGAAAATTATAGTGTACGAAATTCCCCCTGGGGGGTCTTTGGCCGGCCCAAGGTCTTCGATGAATTAAGTCCCTTCGAAAAAATAATTTTAAACTATTTAAAGTCTCCATGTTCCACAAAAATAGACATATGATTATCCAAGAAAGGTTTAATAAATTGATATATGGTATTAATACAATCAGAAAATGTGGCATCTGACAGCCTGTACAATTTCAAGTAGTCTCTCGTTCTTGAAATGATTTTTTTAATATCTCTGAATTAATGTTGCCAACATTAGAGAAACGAGAAAAAAATCAATTTTCGACCCAGTTCAAAAACGAGAGACTAACTGGAATTTTACAGGCTGTCAAATGCCATATTTTGTGATAGTATTAATACCATTTATCAATTTATTAAACCTTTCTTGGATAATAAAATGTCTATTTTTGAGGAATACGGAGCCTTTAAAACAATACGTTACAAAATCCAAGCTGATATCTTAGTTTTGATCAATAAAACCTAAAATGTCAGCCACTGCATAAACCTTTGGTCACATACTTGTAGATGATTTATTATTCTTGATTTTGTTTCTGTCGTCAATAAATTAAATTTATAAACGGCGATTAACTGGCTATGCAATGAATTACGTAACAAAATTTATTATCAAATTGTGCACAGCACGCACCTTTTTCATGAAATCGACATTGCCAAGTAACAGATGGAAATGAGGGGTCAGGTAGACAGGTCAATGTGCACCAGCTATACATAAGGTCCATTGCACATCTAGGTCACAGAAGAGAACAACAATTGACTTTTTAACTCAAATCTTAAAAAATCTTCTTGTCTGAAACCAGACGACCCATGTCTTTGATATTTGGTATGTATCTAGTGGACCTCTACCACAGTTGTTCAAATTATAGCCATGGGGTCAAAAATAGCCCTGCACCGGGGGCCACTTGTTTTCCACAGACCCATATAGGGAAAAAACTTTACTCGTCTTTGTTTATTATAGTGATTAATTTGATTTTTATGTTTTCGCTTTGATTCATTGACTGAGTTGGGAGCCTTTATGCGATTCAATTTTTTATGTGTTTCTGTATTAAGAGTAGCATCGGGACCCAGGGTGAAGTTAGCTAGCTGTAAAAGTGCTTTAACCCCCTTCCCCCCCCCACCCCAGTGGTTTACTCTAATGACCGTTCTAAGGCGGTGGTCCCGGTGTTAGTCTTACTCTTTGTTGCTTTGTGGTTTATTCTACATGGCGATTTGTTGTATGTCTTTCCGTGTGTCATTTTGTTCTTGTGAATTTCAGTCCTTTTAGTATTGCGATTACCTCACCTGGGGAAGAGAGAGCTAATCTTAGTGCTTTCCGTACGTTTGTTCGATTTGTGCTTGTTTGGATTTGTCGGTTTCCTCTTCCTCTTGGGGTCTGGGAAGAGCTGCGATTTGTAATTGTGGCACTTCCTGGACTTTTCTCTTACCTTTTTTTTCCCAAAAGGCTTCTTGTCTGAAAGCAGACGGCCTAGGCCTTTGATACTTGATACATAGCTTCATCTAGTGGACTTCTACCCATATTGTTCAAGTTGTTGCCTAGGGCCAAAAATGGCCCCGTCCTTGGACATGTTTTACATAGATTTATGTAGAGAAAACAGAGACAACCTTTAAAATCTTCTTATCTGAAACCAGAAGGCCCGGATCTTTGATATTTGGTACACCTAGCTTCACCTAGTGGACCTCCGCCAAGATTATTCAGGTTATAGCCCTGGGCCAAAAATGGCCCCGCCCCTTGGCAGACACTTATATAGGAAAAAACTTAAAAAATCTTCTTGTCTGAAAGTGCAATGCCTAGGCCTTTGATATTTGGTATGTAACATTGCCTAGAGGTCCTTTGACATGAGTGTTGAAAGTATGCCCCTCGGGTGAAAAGAGGCCCCACCCACGGGGGGAGGGGGGGGTGGCGGGGTGTTCACTTGTTTTACATAGAGCAAAAAACCATTGACAATGATTAGGCCTAGGACTATCAAACTAATAGGGAGAATGGACCTGAAGAGTAGGTGGCCTTTAAGTCAAAGGTCAAGGTCACTGTGACCTTTAGTACCAGAGAAGCTTATAATTCTGCAATGCTTATGGTTAGGACCCACAAACTTAGTAGAGATGTTGGTCCTCACCAGTAGATGATCCTGAGGGCATATGTCAATGTCACCAGGACCTTTAGTACTAAAAAGCTTGATAACTTGGCAATGCTTAGGGATAGGACCCTTAAACTTAGAGGGGATGTTGGTCCTCACTAGTAGATGACACCGAGGGCAAAGGTCATGGTCAAGGTCACCATGACCTTTAGTACTAAAAAGTTTATAATCCAGTAATGCTTGAGGCTAGAACACTTGAACTTAGATGGAATGTTGGTCTTGACCAGTAGCTGACCCTAATGACAAAGGTCAAGGTCACAGTGACCTCTAGTACAAAACAAGCTTATAACTCCGCAATGCCTGGGGCTAGGACCCTCAAACGTCGTAGGGGTGTTTTTTATGACCAGAAGATGACCCTGAGGGTAAAGGTCATGGTCAAGGTCACCATGACCTTTAAAACCGCACCTCTGTTGGCAATGCTATGTATAACATGATTCAGGTGAGCGATATAGGCCCATCATGGCCATTTTGTTTAAAAATGATGTTGAAAGAACTTGACGATACTGCTGAAAAGACGAACATTATTACACTATCGCTTGCTGCAGAAGTGAATGGATCTTCAAGAGTTAAACGAGGACTGTGCATGCCTAGGACATACTGTACTTTTCTGCATTTTAGTCGGTACATATACAAAAATACAATCTGTACTCATCCCAGATAAGCGGAGTATCCAGATATATATTATTCTTATTTCTACATAAAACATATGTTGTTGGTATCCTTTAGAAGCGCAACACCGAGGCGCTTCTAATGGGTACATACAACAAATGCTTTGTCTGAGAGTAAAAAAATATCAACTTTTTTTGGTTGAAAAAGGGGTTTTGTCTGCAGCTAAGGCACTGTATGGCCCTGTTATACACACACGCCTTTTTGTGTTGCAATGTTCATAATTTATGGTGTTCTTTTATTATTTTAGCTTTCGGGTTGGCCTATAGCTGAAAATGGCAATGGTGGTACCAGCTTCTGTAGTGACACACAATACCACCTTATTGTCACAGCTGGAAGAAGGAGATCTTGTGGAATTTCCCAGGGGAGCCTATTCGCACTGGGCTATTTATATTGGTAATTTGACAGAGTTTATTTCGGTTGCATATTGATAAGCCTATGCAGGAGCGTATGTTTAATGCTCGCCGGCTTATCTAGAAGTTTTGAGTTCAAATATAGTTAATTGTGATTGTAAGAATGCCCTTTATATTGGCCGTTTGTCATGTAATCACCTTATCTTCGTCCCGAAGTGACTGAAATATTCTTAGTGGGCTGTTAAATTATAAACATCAAAATCATCAGCATGCGTCTCTTGCAAAAAAATGACCAGCATAGTCCTGGATCAGTCGGCAGACCGGCTTAGTCAAACTAACGTTTAAGAAGAAACTTAGCACCCCAAAGAAATTACTGGCATGAAACTATTTGTCGTCATTTCATATCACTAGGAGACTATAATTAAAAGAAAGAATTTGCTCCCGTTGGAGCCTCATTTTCAGAAAGGCGAGGGATCGGTGTACAGAAAATCAAAATCCCATTTTTTTTCACCAGATGAGATTTTGAAATACAGTCGATATCTAGAATTCCATAGGACTCTCTGAAATACGAGATATCCGTACCTCGACATATAAGATTTGCAGAAGTGAAGAAAAAATAATTCGAACAATTACATTTAACAAATTTATATGTAATTTAACTCTTGAAGTTAAAGATATATCGAAAATATTGTGGAAAAGAGGAGAAATTGTTCCTGAGGATCAAGATTTTCACTTCGAGAAGCGATTTTTCGAGATAAGCGAGGTCGAGATAACGAGAGTCAGCTGTATTTACCCCTGACATTTCCTCTGGAGACAATTTGTTTTAAATGTTATAGTGTATTTTCTGGGACAAAAATAAGACAATATGATCAGTGTCGTTTTCCAAATTAGCCCAGAGTGTGGTAAAGGTTACAAACGAGGTGAGATGCTGTAACTGTAGGGTGTGTTTGTCATGACTACAAATGAGACAAGTCTTTAATAAAAATCTGATTTCACCACGAAAACGTACGTTGTAGGGTTCTTTAGGACTGCTACAGCGGGAAGTATTTCAAGGAGAATTTTGATGCACCGAAAATCAAGAAATTAGTGCGGCCGTTTTTCTTCGTACATGTTGCTTTATCATGACGGCCACATTTCCAATAATAGTTCCTATCTGTAGCGAAAATCACAAATTCGTTTCCAATTTCGCAATAAACAAACTTTAAGCAAATTTCCTAATATATGTTTTTATCTCTGAAACTTTGATTTTCTGAAACTCTTTAATTGCACGACGGCGGTTCGGGCCTCAGACCCAATGACGGCCTCTTCGTAAAACTTTAATCTGTGGGTTGGGGCTTGACTTTATGTCTTTAGCCTGGCCCGCCGTGGTTCAACTATTGGTTTTCATTTACTCTGGTATACAGTAGAATTAGCCATGAGTACTCGTCATTGTTTATTATAGTGATTAATTTGATTTTTGTGTTTTCGCTTAAATGCATTGACTGAGTTGGGAGCCTTTATGCGAACCGAATTTTTATGTGTTTCTGTATTAAGAGTAGCATCGGGACCCAGGGTGAAGTTAGCTAGCTGTAAAAGTGCTTTAAATCCCCTGGTGGTTTACTCTACTGACTGTTCTAAGGCGGTGGTCCCGGTGTTAGTCTTACTCTTTGTTGCTTTGTGGTTTATTCTACGAGGCGATTTGTTGTATGTCTTTCCATGTGTCATTTTGTTCTTGTGTTTTTTAGTCCTTTAAGTATTGCGATTACCCCGCCCCGGGAAGAGAGAGCTAATCTTAGTGCTTTTCGTACGTTTGTTCGGTTTGTGCTTGTTTAGATTTGTCGGTTTCCTCTTCCTCTTGGGGTCTGGGAAGAGCTGCGGTTTGTGATTGTGGCACTCCCTGGACTTTTCTCTTACCTTTCCTTTTTTTTTTTTTTTTATTTTATTATTCTTGCATAATAAAACTCTAACTTTGACAAAACATCCGAATAATATTGCCTCATTCCGGACTTTGAAAAATAATTACTGGCTTCCGGGGTAATTTTTACGGTCTAGCCCGGAAACTTCCGGGCAGTAGATCGCTCAAACTCCCTTAAAGCAAGTTTGTAGCAATGACATTCTAAAATTGATATTGTTGTTTTTCAGAGAAACGGCACTTGACATTTTATGTGAATTGCCTGCTAGGCAGATGATTCACTTGAAACGTCAAGTCCTGTTTTCTCTGAAAAGTAAATTAAATATATTTCAAAGTATCATCTGCTATAATTAGCATTTAAGGATTAAAAAGGTTCAGGCTCTCAAAACGTTAATATAGGCTTTCTGGGATGAAACTTTTCTTAGTGTTTGCCTGAAATATTCTTTTTACAAAATAAGATTGCAGAAATTACACTGCTGTTTATTCCAGGTGATGGTGAAGTAGTACACCTTGCTGGCAATGACAACGATGGCTTGAGAGATAATATCACATCAGGCAACTTTTTTACCATCTGTGGTGTGCGTTTTAACAAAGCCCTGGTGAAGATTGATGATTTCCTACGCGTTGCTCACACAAGTAAAGCAATGAAGAACAATAACAAAGACAGAAGACTGAAGTAAGAACTTTTTGTTTCCGCTACCATTTCTGTTACCATACCATTTCTGGATATAGAGAGCTAACGATCAATGCTTTTACTTCGTAACGAATTTTACTTACTTTTATTGAAATTAAAAACTAAAGGTTCCCTTCTTATTCCATACAAACTAGGCAAAATGTCATATGCTAACAAACCAGCATACACAATCGCTGTTTGCTGACATGGCTCATGATATTCACTTAAAAAGAAAAGAAAGCACCATTTTTCTGATAAACACTTCGCGCCGAGAATTTCTTGCGGTAGACAAGAGTGTTCAGGCTTTCCTTTGGTTTATAGCTTGTGTACTGTCTGTCTTGGTTGGTTTGCTATTCCTCTTGGTGCATTTGTAGGCTATGTTCTGTGATTGTGGTTCTTCCTGAGAGTATCTTCATTACTTCATTAATCACTACTTATTTTTAAGTAGCATTATGTCAAAAGCGTTTGAGTAGTGGTTTTCTTCAACTAATACAAAACGAATACAAAGGTTCGCTGAAATTCTCATTTTGCAGTTTTGGGCATGTATCGTTAGCATATCTCACTGTAATACGTTTTACGGCTTGATACCTAGGAATCTACCACGAAGAAGAAGAAGAAGCATACATTACGAAAACACGCCTATTCAAATATACTGAAAATTTTACCACCGAAAAATGAAAATTTTCAGATAAAAAATCTGATTTTTTTTCATATTTCTGTTAAAACATAGATTATGGGTACTCGTTAGAACCGCCTTGCCGAGGCGGTTCTAACGAGTACCCACAATCTCTGTTTTTGAGCAGAAATAAGAAAAATAAAGTATACCCCTGTATAGCCCAGTTTTATTACATAAAGTGAGGTTTAAGGGGGTCAAAATTATATAGGCGTGTTTTCGTGATGCATCTTCATATCGTTGTAATAGGCAAGGTATTTTTGTTTGATCCGAAGATTTTTTTTTCTAAATTCTAGGTACTGATTAGAGGCACATTGACATGCTTTCATTGACGTAAAAGAAGAAAATGATCTTGATAAACATCATATTGAAAGCTCCGCATACAATGAGTTAGCTTCACAGGAAAACAACCGACCATTTTGAGAAATTATCCTAATAATGCTGTTGAATATAGCCAATAGCAGACGAGTCATGACTGATTGTTTACTATTTCTGCCTGAATTTATTCATTTGAATGATCACCTAAAGAGGTGATTCAATAATTATCACGTCCTGTTATCATGGAAGAATAAGAAAGTTTTTTTTTTCTTTAGCACACTGTGGACAAATTCATAGACAATAATCGTAATATTTTTCTCATTTTCCCAAGATAATAAGTTTTGACGTATCATGCAAATTGTCTTCTTGACATGTCAAATTCTCTTTTCAACTACAAATAAGAAAAATAATACGAATTCGCCGTCTGCTGAAAAGACGTTAAAACTGATATTTATTTTCAGTAAAACGACTCTGTTTCAGGCCGTCAGACAAAGAAACCATAAAGGAGAGAGCACTGTCAAAACTTGGTGAAATTGGCTACAATATTCTCTGGAAGAATTGTGAACATTTTGCCAGCTGGCGTCGATATGGGGAGGAGTGGAGTGAACAGGTTTGTTGTCTCTCATCATATAAATGCTTTATCCTTGAATGTGGAGTAGATGAACGTTGCTGGCCCAAGGAATGATACACTTACAATCCAGTTAGTTTCCTTACATACTAGCAGTACTAGTATATTTATATAGTTGATCTGTTGTTAAATACTGCTCCACGTCCTATTCGGGTCAAGCCCGAATCTCAGCGACCTTGAAGACATGATCATGAACTTAGAAAATTTTCTTTATGTTTTCCATGTTAATATTTTACATTGAAGTGCCTTAAAGAACCATAGTGAGTTGAGGATAGATACCAAGGTTTTCTGGTAAATTTTGGACAAGGTGAAAAAACCTATGTAAATAATCAATAAAGCATGACATAATGCTATATAATCTTCATAGAACAACGTCTAATGATGTGAAGTGCCATTCAAAATTGTAGCAGACAACGTTCTAAAGTATTAATAGATTTGTATTTATCCGATACAATATAGCTTCACATTTCATGTGACTGGTATATAGAAACACATTTTATTGATAGTCATGAAAACAGTCTCAGCAAGACGAGGCGATATTAGTACCACATCATATAATTTTTAATGAATAAGAGCATCGTTAGGTCATTGTAAGCCTTTTCTCTGTAACTTTATATGTATATTCATGGCTTCTTAAGCTGAAGTACTGGATTATATTTTTTAGAATAACTTTTGTTATTTCTCTATAAGAATACATTGTGGGTACTCATTAGAATCGCCTCACTGAGGCGATTCTAACGAGCTCATACAATGTATACTTTTACAGAGAACTGGTGAAAATCATTATAGAATTATCATCAAATACTTATCATTTTTAATACAAGTTTTCTTGAATATATGTATCATCTTGTGCTGTTTGTACTTTGTCTGCATACTTTCATATAATTTCAGGCCCGCTCATTTTTCACTTGGGCTTCGGTAGCGGCTCTCACAGTGGGTGCCATTGCACTTATCAGTGGATCCAGACCAAGGTCACAGAGACAGCAAAGCAGCTGATTTCCAGAAAGCTAGCAGACACCAAACAGTAATGGTTATGGGACCCTAAGAAACAGACATCATTAACTCATTGTAGACTAAATAGACTCTCCCACACTATATATTGGAAGAGTCCAATTTCAATTTTAGGTACACCCGGATAGGAGATTCACATATTCCTAGAGAAAAATGGCTAAACTATTTGCAAATAGTGGAGACCCGGATCAGACGTCGCATCCTGCGGCGTCGAATGCGGCGTCTGATCTGGGTCTGCACTGTTTGCCAAATACCCTTTTACGGGTCTCCCGACTACAATGGGTTAATTTTGCCCACCTTGTTCCTACACATCTTTTAACGGGAATTCATACATTTTCAAGGGGACAACTCTGTCAAGACCGACTTTTCCCTTCTGTAAAGGGATCTACTTGAGAGCAAATTCTTTCGTTTAGCGTAGATCCCATTTTAGAAGGGTATTGGTGTACAAAAAAGCATATAGAAAATCACAAAGTTGTTTCCCTTATTGGAAATGATGGAAACTCTAACAATTTGCTTTATTCAGCATCAGTATTTGATCATTATATTACATAAATTTGCTTATTTTGTCTTAAAGGATTAAAATATAAAACATTCAGACAAGACTCTGCATTGACAGTGTTTTGAATACTAGTTGAAGTACAATGGCAAGTAAATAGTAAGAAAAAAAGGTAAGAGAAAAGTCCAGGGAGTGCCACAATCACAAACCGCAGCCCTTCCCAGACCCCAAGAGGAAGAGGAAACCGACAAATCTAAACAAGCACAAACAAGCACAGAAGTCAGTTGAATGTATGTTGTCTGTCGCTTTCTTAATTATGAGAAGTTCACAGTTCATGCATAGCTTTGCATAAAACAGGGTTTCAGAATTTTTTTTGTGTGTGTGCACAAAAGGATGTAGCGGTATGCACTGGAATCATTGTTATGTGTATCCATAATATTGTTATTTGTTTATGTGCGAGTGTGTGTAAACACAATTGAACTTTCATTAAATGAACCAGCCAGACTAGCACACCCCACCCTGTGATATTTTACATTTAATGGTTTAAGCATGCGCTTGTTGTTTTAAATAATTCAATCCAATTACATACGAGCTGCATAAAGTCAAACCCTGTCTTCGGGCATTTATGTCCACAACTCACACGCAGAATTTGAGTGAGTTTTTTTCTCCAGTGTCATCCCTTTTAGATTCTATTTAATTCACTACAGTTAATGTGAGTGTCGTGTGACGTCCGTGAAATATCTCCCCGTATTTCACTATACTGTAGTTTATGTATTGTGGTCCTTTGTGATTGTTGAGCCGATTCTGGGATTTTAGAAACTTTTTAAGTTTCACCGACGAGGCTTAACCCTTGTCATGCTGACTAAATTTAAGATATCACGCCCACTTGTAATTTTTAGCCAGTCAGATTGCTTGATCAAGTCATTTAATACAAATTCTTATACTTAATATCAAACAGTGTAGATCCAGATCAGTTTGAAGCCAACTGAGCTGGATCTACACTGTGTGCAAAAACATGACATATCCAGTGTTAATTGGCCGAGGTTGTGTAGTCTGGTTAAGGAAAGCTTAACTCTTCAAATGTTCATTGCTGTCAATGTTCATTCATTTTAGAATCTATCAATGCACTTCACTGGGTTAGTGCCGTGTGCCATCTGTAACACGCCTCCCCGTACTTCACTATAGTGTAGCTTGCATTTTCTGGTCCTTTGTTATCATTGAGCCCTTTAAAGAATTTTTAGAAAAATTATAAGGGTCATTATGGATTCCCAATTGCCCGAGTGATCATTTAGCATATTCTGGTCCAGAAAAACTGACGCTTCAGGTATTTTTGATCGGCAAGTGTGTTCATTATTCTCAAAGGCTATTTCTTTTATAATCTATTTTAATTCATTACAGCTGGTGTTTATGTCATGTGGTGGTCGTAAAACGTCTCCTTGTCTCCCTGTACTTCACTATAGTGTAGTTGAAATATTCTCGTCTTTTGTGATCATTTAGCCCATTGCAGGATTATACAAAATTTATGAGGGCCACTGATAAGGCGAACTGGCCAAGGCTGGCTAGTCTGGCCTAGAAAGCTCGATAGTTCACGTTTTTTATGCGGTTGTGTTCATTACTCTCAAAGGACATTGCTTTTGGAATCAACAGAACCGAGTCTGCTTTTTTCGTTTACTTACGTTTTGGTATGCTTCTAAAGGATCCTTACTTTCAGTATTTATTCTAGTACTGTGTGGTGGCCGTAAAACGTCTCCTTGTAATTCACTTTAGTGTACCGTAGTTTATTTCACCTGGACTGTGGCATCACTAAACTTATTTGGATTTATTAGAAAATAGAATATCCGCTCAACCATGGTCTAGTGGATGAATTCAGTGTTGCACGTTACAACACTGTTCACGAACTGACTCAATAAAACCAAATCTGCTATTTTCGTTCATTCAATCTTTTTGTTTTGCTTCCAAAGGATCTCTCCTTTCAGAATCTATAAAACTGAGTCCGCTGTTTTCGCTTTCTTCAATGAAAAAGGGGGTCCATTGTTAATTCAGAAAAAAAGATTGTGTCTTGATGTTGGATAGAAAATGTGACTGACCTCAAGTACCCTAGCTGTAGACTTTTTTATTTCAGATTTAATGTACGAGCTGAACATTCCGAAAAAAATTGAACATGTAACAAACAGCTTTCTACATCCTGTACACAAGCACTTTATGACTACTGTGGTCTCAAAATCTGTCTTTAGGCACACACGAAATACTCCTGCATTGATGGAACTGCACATGCGCAGTTAAGTCTTTGGAGTTACGACATGGCTTGTACAACACAATATTTTTTATTACAGTGCAATACAATACAACAACTATGTCATTTATGTCAGCATAGTTTACATTTTCTGATCTTCTGAGCCCATTTTGAGATTGTGATAATTTATTTGAGGGCCACTAATCACGTTATATATATATTGCCAAAACTAGCTAGACTGGAACAGAACATTCCGAAACTTCAACTGTTTTCTTTGTTGTGATTTGTTCATGTATCTAAAGGGTTGTTTACTGTGTTATATATATATAGTGCAGGATTTTATCATCATTTTCCGTTAATTGTTTATTTGTTCATATTATTTTTACCCATTTCCTACTTTTTAGATTGCTGTGATAATAAAACAAGACAGAATTGTTCCTGTTATTTGTTAATGTTCAATCATATGATAGTTTGCCCTTTCAAGTTGTACTGATGACAAATCAAACTTAAATGAGAGCGTCCTATACAGTAGAAGAGATTTTTACAAGGGAGACAACTTGTTTTGATTTTCTGTTTGCTTGTTTGCTCACCTGTTCTCTTTCGAGAAGGGATCTACTCTAAAAGGCAAGAGTTTCTGCTTTTGGGAGTAAATTCTTTACTCCTAGTGTAGACCCCTTTTCAGAAGGACCACAAAACAGTCTTGACTACATCCCGAAAACATGCCTATATAATTTTGACCCTTTTAAACCCAACTTTTAAATAGTAAAACTGGGGCTTACAAGGGTATACATTATTTTTCTTATTTCTGCTCAAAACATAGATTGTGGGTACTCGTTAGAACCGCCTCAGCGCTCAAAACATAAATTGTGGTACTCGTTAGAACCGCCTCGCCGAGGCGGTTCTAACGAGTATCCACAATCTATGTTTTGAGCAGAAATATGAAAAATATTAGAATTTTTTTATCTAAAAACTTGCCAGTTTTTGGTTGTAAAATTTTCAATATATTTGAATAGGCGTATTTTCGTAATGTAGTTGAGGCGCATTGTATCAACAGCCTTGAGACGTTTGATTACCTGACTGAAATATTCGCTGCAGGTATACCTGGTACAATACTAGTTAGGGACAAGTTTGAGATCATAACTTAAATATTGTTTGACCTTGAAGGACCTACGTGCAAGGACGCTCTGAGTCATACGTTGGCATGTCTGGGCTGGTTTCCCATCCGCGTGCAGAATTGTGTATGTCCGTCGTTGACAAAGAAGACATAATCAGAGTATAACATAAAATAAATTCATAATTTGTAACAATACATTTACTTTATTACATTGGATATATATAAATATATTTAACAAAATTCCGTAGTAATTTCCATCAGATAAAATATAGTATTTAAACACTTAAAATTTTATTTGAATATCAATTGTTGTGTAAACACACATACCTTATATCTACTAAGGCGTAGCGGAGCGGAGCCTGAGGTATTTCTCCTATACAGACTGGGTCTAAGCTATGTTAAGGATTTAAAATTATCTTTATTTGGAGAACTACTAGTTATAAAGTGGAATTGAATACTGCACGTTATAAGTATAAACATGCGTTAAGGACGAAAAAGTTTTTTCGAATATCATTATATGTGTAACACACATACCTTATATCTACTCAGGCGTAGCGGAGCGGATCCTGAGGTATTTCTCCTTTATAGAATGGGTCTTAGTGTAAAGGAATTAAATTTTTCTTTATTAGGAGAACCATTGTTTATGAAGTAGAATTGTGTTCTGCACATTAAATACAATATTGTATATCAGTAACACAAATAACACTTTTATACCCAACATGACAAGCATACATTTTACACATTATGTTAATGTATAATTTTGCAGTGCCACAAGGTGGCATTATTGCCTTGTAACACTATTAATACCACTATTAATAAAAATCATGACAGCAGTGGCACACACATAACCAGTACTTAGCATTTTTAGTTTTATATAATAGATATTACTTAAGAGTATTTCTGTATCCAATACATAATGTAAATGCTGAGTGATATTTGTTCCGATTTAAGGTAGAATTTATTTTATTCTTTGTCTTCTACATTTTAATATATTACTAAACAAAACATTAATTACTTCATTTATTTATGTAAAGTAACATAAACAAAACTTCATCCATACAGGTACAGCTTGTATACATTTTGTCGCATAACTATTGACTTTGTCCTGTTATTCAGTAGTGGCGACTTGCTCTTTCAACATCACTTTATTAATTTATTGATTTCCTGTATGAACTAAAGAGAAAGATAGAGTGGATAGTGTGACCAGCATTTTATTACACATTCTTTCTAATTATATTCTATTAATATTGATCAAGGATTTGCAAATTCACCACCCAAGCAAATCTGTAATGTAAACACCAAAATAAAATTATCTTTCCTTCTTTGTTTCTTTTATTGTTTCTTTCTTTTTGTTTATATTTCCTTGTGATGACAGTCAGCGGAGCTATATATAAAAGCTGACATGTTGGTTATCTAGTTGGACAGACTGTCACGGACTTGGGACCGTGCCAGTTGGTTCATCAACAACTAAAGATGCTATATTTATAGACCGTTGATGACCAACAGTGATTCTTATCCTAGGATTACGCAGCTGCTACCCTCGAATCACGGTCTGTACAACCAATAATAACCCCTGCATGTTTACAGAATGTTTAAAAACATTCTCTTATTATGTACATATTAAATTCTTACTTTAAACTGATAGTGTAATGACATACTGTGTCATTTAATTTTTTTAACACTATTTATATTCATAATTACTAACCTGTCCTTTACATCTCACTGTATTTTTCATGCTGTCTTGCTGATTCCGTCTGCAGTGTGTGCCTAAAACACATAAATTTCATGCCGGTATCTGCATATTGCTAGATCTTAGTATTTTCTTGCGTATAGTAACGTGCACCTGGCACTTTGGGTTGAATTTTGTATTTTATATACGGTCTGGCGATGCTGTGTGCCAGACTCGCTACTGTTTTACAGTTTTCAGTGTGTATACAAGTGCTGTCGCATTTATGGTCTCAATCAGAAAATGTAAAAAATATATATTCCCTATTTATATGTGAAAACAATAACGTTTTAAAATACATGAAATGAAAACTAATTATATATTGTTATTTATTTTTTTCAATAGTTACTTTGTAATAATACCAAATATGATTAGATGTGTATGACAATCCATCTGACAACACTGCTTGCTGTGGGTGGGATATTGTTTACAATTTATAAATATGATTACCTGGGATATTTTTGCATCTATCCTTTACAACGTGTTCCGTGATCAGTTGTATTTGTATAATCCAATTAATAAGCACTGAAGCACAGGAATATAAAGCAATTATTGTCTGAAATCGTTTCAAGAAAACATTTCAAGAAAACAGTCGTCTGTTATGTTTCTTTAGCGAGGCTGGTTGTATAAAATCTAACACCGAAGTAGCTAGTATAGAATAGAACAAAATGGAAAGCGCATTAAGCAGTTGAGGTTCAGGTTCGCTGTCTTCAGTTAATAGAAGTTGATTTTGAGAATCGGATCTCTAGTGCCATTATTACATTAATACAGTGTACTTTGTAGTATATGCGAGTTAGCTGCTATAAATAAGTGATATGAATATTTTATTTATAAATACCAATAATATAACCATTATCAAAATACACGTAACAGTATTAAGCGTATATCATAACAGAAATTTTATCATTAATTTAATACTGAATGTGATTAAAAATGAATTAAATGAATATATACAAATATGTTTTGAAGATGAAGATAATTGCCGTCCTCTGCACGAGCGTCAGGTGTAAGTCAGTCAGGTAGGGGTTCATTGTTAGTGAACAAGTTTGAGATGATAACTTAAATATTGTTTGACCTTGAAGGACCTACGTGCATTAGGTTGAGATCATAAATACAGTAGTATGACCTTGAAAGACCTACGTGCAAGGACACTCTGAGACATACGTTGGCATGTCTGGGCTGGTTTCCCACCCATGTACAGAATTGTGTACGTTTGTCGTCGATAAAGTGATAAGTAGGTTACCGTTTATAAAAAAATAAAAAATAATAATATAATAATAATAATAATAATATTAATAATAATAATAAATATAATAACAAACTAACTAATTGAGAAGAAATGCCTAATTTGTTAGTGTTAAAACGTTAACACCACGCCCACGGAACCCCATCTCCGGCATCCTACCATCGCCATAGATGACCGATTCTCGTATGTAGCATGGCATCTATAATGCTAGTTATGGAAACAGTACCACTGATCGTCCATATAATACTAGAATTTTTTTTTTAATTTAATTAGGCAGTTCTCTGGTACAAGGAAAAGGTAGAAATGATAGAAAGACTTATCAGCCTTCAAACTAATTTAAGCAGACTTTATAGTCTTATATTTAAATAGGGTCAATTTTATACGTTAATCTGATATATCAGCGAAGCAAGATTTTTAAATTGCTGATATGTCGTTAGATAGCTAGACAAAAGACCAGGACTTGGGACCTGTTTTTCTACATCTGTAAAATCACAGGAGTGTAGAAAACGAGATTCTTAAAGATCTTTGTTCAGCTGAAACCCTCGAATCTCCTTTGTAAAGCTATACTAACCTTGCATTACAATGTTGCATATGTTTAATACATATGCACCGTTCAAATATTATATGGATGGGAATTTTTGTATATTAGTTGAAAGCCGACAAGTTGGACATACAGTAACATGTTAATATACGATATAATTCCTTGAAGATATTAATACATGATATAATTTCTTAAGATTGTATCCTATATAACCATATATACCTTATCTTACCTTACTCAGGCGTAGCTTTAGCGGAGCCTGAGGTCTGGTTAAATTTGAGACTAGGTCTGGCTAATTTACTGACTACAGTAATATGTCAATACACGATATAATTTTTAAGGATGTTATTACACGAAAAAAAAATTTTTTTTTTTTGATGATGTGTTCTTTATGACCGTATATACCTTATCTTACTCAGGCGTAGCTTTAGCGGAGCCTGAGGTCTGGCTAATTTACTGACTAGGTCTGGCTAAATTTCTGACTAGGTCTGGCTAATTTACTGATTAGGTTTTAGTTGTGTTTATAACCAGTACATGCTGTAAGACTTTATAATTAGGGAAATATTAAAAATAAGTGATTATACTTTATATTACTTAGGTGCAGCTTAAGTGGCGTCTGAGGTCTGGCAAATTTACTGACTAGGTCTGAATTGCGTTCATGACCAGTTTCTGATGTAAGACTTTATTATTAGGGAAATGTTCAAAATTAGTGAATCATACCTTATTTTACTCAGGCGTAGCTTTAGCGGAGCCTGAGGTCTGGCATAATTACTGACTAGGTATGAATTATGTACACAGTCATTTTATTGAAGGGAAATATCTGATTTAATTTAATAATATTTTTAGGGGCTATTTTCTTTACTGAATATACCTTATCTTACTCAGGCGTAGCTTTAGCGGAGCCTGAGGTCTGCGAAATTTTCTGACTAGGTCTTGATAGCATATATAACCTATATCGCTGTAGGGCAATATAAATATGGCATTTTAATGTAGTTGAAAGTTCCTATACTGTCACTATAAATCAGCATAATCGATATCTGCCATGTAAAAATATTCATGTAGTTTTTAAATACTAAGGTTTTAAGGTGGTTGTATATAAATCTGTTTATTAATCTACAGTTGTCGCATTCACTTAATAGCAGTGTTTTACTTTCCGTTTCATAAATTGCTATATTTATGTATATGGTATAATTATAATTATTGTTTAGTGTGTATCTTTTACCAGTATACGAGTAATAGACATAGGTTTTCATGCTATACTCATACAAATTGAACGAGTGTTTCTCATCCATGAAAGTAAGTGCTTCAGGTCTACTTTGGAAGGCTGCTACTTGGTAGGTATCAAATGGATGTTGATCGGATGTGTTTATCTTGGAAAGTCATTGTCTTATAATGTAGTTGAAAGATTCTTATACTGTCACTAGAAATCTGCATAATCTATATCTGTCATGTAGAAATATTCATGTAGCTTTTTAAATACCAAGGCTCTAAGGTTGTTGTACATTTTATATATAAATCTGTTCATTAATCTACAATTGTCGCATTCACTTAACAGCAGTGTTTTACTTTCCGTGTCATAAATAGCTATATTGATATATGTGTTATAATTATAATTATTGTTTAGTGTGTATCTTTTTCCAGCATATGCGTAATAGGCGTTGGTTTTTGTGCAATACTCATACAAATTGATAGAATGTTTTTCATCCATGAAAGTAAGTGTTTCAGGTCTACTTTGGAAGGCAGCAACTTGGTAGATATCAAAAGGATGTTGATCGTATGTGTATATCTTGGAACATCCTTGTCTTACAATGTATTTACAAGTTTCCTCAGCCCAGGTACTCATGATGATACTAATATGGGGTTACCAAGGTAATGACGGAATAGAACCGAAAATTTAGACTCTGTCTGATTCTTGTTAACCATACAAGATGATGTTAGAGTTCTTATGTATTGCTATATTAAGGATACGTAATTGCGTCATTAGATAAATAAACACGACGCACCAAAGCAAAACTGGTTCCTAATTTTTAAGTTACATATGTTTCTGTTCTTACAACTGGAACCATCCATGATGTAAGATTTATCATTAAGACTTCTGTTTTTTACCCATAATACTACTTATTTTTAAATTAATTGTTAGAGGCTGATTGTGTGAGATATTTTTGTAACTTCTTGTGCAGTTTCTTTTTAGTCAGTAGACGTGTCTTCAGTTTCTTGTCAGTTTTGTAGCTTAATCCGATGCTTTGTATACCCTTGTACTTGTTTTGTAAAATTTTCTTTATAATGATGTTTTTATTGTTTGATTTGTCAAATATCAATTTACAAACAGTTTGATACCTGCTGTCCTTCTTAATTATCTCATTTGTATCTGGATGGTAATATAGCATATGCCTTCGAATGAAAGATGCAGGGTAATTGCATTTTTTGAGTCTTTTCCAAAATAAATTACATATATGTTTGTACTCTTTTTCGTTGCACGAGAAGTTCCTATATCTATGATATTCTGTGGCGATGATCCCCTTAAATACTCCTTTTGGATGGTTTGACGTGTAATTTGTGTAAGAGTATGCATTAAAAGGTTTCTGGTATACTCTATAATAGCATTTATCATTGCAGTATGTTTCAGCTCCTATACCATACGTCAAATCAAGAAAATTTGTATTGAATTTGGACCCTTTGAATTCTATTTCTAACTCCTTAGGGTAATATGACGCTACTGTCGTGAGAAAATGTTTTATATCTTCAAAGTCTATGCAAATTATCATGCTACCATCATCAATGAATCTGAAGAATTCAATTATGTGTGTTTTTAGTTTGCTATTCTGTAACATATAATATCAGTGATTTTTTTACCTGCGCATCCCGAGTCCCGTACTCACATTTTTTGCTTTGGGACTCACATTTTAAATCTCAGCGAGTCCCAGGACTCACAGTTGTAGTGTAAAATTCTGTAATGAATGCAATGATTTTCTAGTAGGACTCACTTTATATAGCCCAAGCGAGTCCTGGGACGCATAGGTATAAAATTGTAAATAAATCACTGAATATTCAGATTTAAAAAGTACCAGATTGGCTCCATCCGCTGAATCATAGGATCTCATGGCAAAACCTTCTTTTTGTAAAAACAATAATGTGTTAGCAACTGTAAAGTATGCGTTCTGCTTGATGAAATTGAATGAATCTTTCATAAGGTTTTTAAGCGGTTTGTCTAACTTGAGGAATGCCCCCAAGAAATGGATGATATCAAAAACAGTCCAAGTTTTGATTGAAGTATAAAGCGATGAAAAATCGAACGTAATAAAATATATATCGTCTAACTTGTATTTGGAAAAAGATAGTCTAGAAAGCCTATCCTTTACCTCCTTAGAGCTCGCAATGATTGGACTAATTATATTTTCTGATGCAGCTTTACAAATGCATTCGTGTAGACAGTTGCTGAAAATCTTACCAAGTAACTGAGAGGGTTCTGTGTTTAGTGTAGCAAAACCGTTAACAATGGGCCTTCCTTTTAATTCACTTTCATTGTCGGGGGATGCTCCTTGGTGAAGTTTATGCACCTTGGGTGTAATGTTTAAAGTTGGGATATGTACGCTATCAATATTACGTTGTATTAATATGTTGAGATCATAGTTTCGTAGTTCAGTATATCCAGTATATTTTCCATGAAGTATTGTAAGGTTCTGAATACCCTCATGAATTATAGCATTTAATTTTTCATAGGGTATTTTACAGTATACCTTGTCATCTTTTAGTTGTCTAAAGTATTCTTTTATGTACCACTCGGTGGTGTTTATGCTTAACCCTAAATTTTTATCTGCCGTATTGATAATTATATCTGGTTTATCAGCTAGCGTTTTAATTAATTGTAATTCTTGGTTCGCAACCGCGTCACAAGTGTTACAATTAATGCCTTGGTTTGCACTGATTTCTTGACATCTATCTAGTACGTCTATTAAGTATGTCCTCGAGTTGTTATTAAAGTTTGGATGATTGAGATTGAGATTTAAATTTCTGTTACATCCTTTGGATGTAGTGTCAAGCTTAGTAATGTAATGGAATAGTTTTTAACGGCTGTATATATGTCCCTTTTAATTTCTTGAATCGTGCTTTCAGGCGTTTTTTCATGTAAAGGAATGTAATTAGCCCCTTTTCTGAGAATATTATTTATTTCATTATTGAAAGTATGCTGGGTAAAATTGTGCACTGGATTTCTTTCTTGGTTGTTTTCCTTTAATATTTCGTCTGTAATTTCTTTGTTTCTGATATTAGAAATTACAGTACTAAATTTTGTTTTTAAGTTGTCCTGAAATCTCCACGCAGATACCTTGTGTATTGAAGTTTTATACATCCTGTGTAGTTGCTTTGCGTATAACTGTTTTTTTTTATTATAAATTCTGAACGATATTGTAAGTATTTATTTCTATTATTTAAAAATATTTCAGTATAGTTTTCATTTTCTGTCAAACTCCCTTCTTTATACACATAAATAGCGTATGTATTGCTTCCAGTTGAATAATAACGTTTAAATTTGTTTTGTACTACAGTATATTTTTCCAGTAGCTTGTGCTTGTCATATGCTAGTATATTCATAATTGTTCGCACGTTAGTAATGTGTATTTGCCACCGCTAGATTATGGAGACTAACTACGGTAAAATATTACCTGCACAACGCATGTATTATAATGAATATAATGATTGTTCAGCGTGCGGCCGTAAAATAGCGAAATTCCGAAAACTTACACAGCAGTACAACATGAGAGGTTACATGCCTGTGATCAGTGGTAGATTTAGTATTTGAAAGTAATCATAGTAATTAAATTTTGAAAAATAACTTCTGAAGGTTTAATATGGAAGTGTAGATATGTACGATAGTGCAATTTTAGCAGGGTGTCTTAGAGTAGTAAAATTCCGTTATTATTTCTTATTCCGCATCTTGAGCTGTAAACATATCTACTGTACTTATTATTAGCAATATTTTTTTTTTTTATTTATTTATTTATTTTTTTATTATTTATTTTTTTTATTTCTTTACTTATTTTTTAACCTTATTTATGTTAGAGGCTTGTATTTTAGAATTTTATATATCTTCATAACCCTTATGCGAGAAAAATGGCGTCTGTTGTGATGACGCAAATTTTTATTGATGATGACGTCACAACAGCCAAAATGTTAACCAACACTACGTACAAATATCCTTTGGCATGCTATCGGCATACTTTTAAGCGTGCTAAAGTGTTAAAACCTTATTCATGCTAATATTTCAAATTAACAGATATTCTGTTCATGTTTATTTTATTTTAGTTAATTATAGCATAACGTCTTCCGTAAAAAATTTTTGTTATAGCTCATACTTACCTAATAAGTATTTATTTGTTAAACTGTCCAAGAGATAACAACTTGATAGCATAATGTTTTCCGTAAAAATTTTAGTTATAGCTCATACTTACCTAATAAGTATTTATTTGTTAAACTGTTGTAAAATTTTCAATATAGTTGAATAGGCGTATTTTCGTAATGTAGTTGAGGCGCATTGTATCAACAGCCTTGAGGCGTTTGATTACCTGACTGAAATATTCGCTGCAGGTATACCTGGTACAATACTAGTTAGGAAAAGGAAAAGAGAAGAGGATTAACTACGAAATAAATAAAACAAGAGGCCCAAGTTGACCGGTTTTGGTCTCCTGAATGCAATCTGATGTTGACCCCTCATGACAGACTTTGTCGTGCCAAACGCTATGACCAATACTCATTGCCGACGCGTATATAAATGATTCTGTTAGAATTGAAGAAACACATTCCTTCTTGACCAGATGACCTAGTCTTTAATACAAAGATCCAGTGTCAAGTTGATTTGGATATCACTGCAAGACAACAACGTGTTCCTTTTTCATGAATATCCATTCAAAAATTGAGCTTTGACTATTAATTTGCATGTTTTGATTCACTTGTTAGTAATGGAACCCAAGTGCGGACCGAACTGTTATGTATAGCTGGACCTGTATCAGGATTGACCCTATTCATGCTGAATAAATCAGAATGCCTCGCCTACTTCTAATTTTTAGCCAATTATTTAATCCGAGGTTTTGATAGAAATTCACATATTTAATGACAAACAGTGTAGATTCAGATCAGTTGGCTTCTTCAGAAGTCAACTGATCTGGATCTATACTGTTTGCCAAGACAGGGCATGTCGTGTTTAGCAAGAGACGGGTTAAAAGGGTGCGTTAGGCGCCTATAATATATAAATGATATTACCCAGGAAAAGGCCACAGTCATGAAACAGCCTTCCCGATGCACCGAAAGATGAAGCGTTTAGGAACTAACAATTACAAAACAATATAGCACAAATATAATGAAAAAGTCAGTAATTAATGTTATTAGATACCTCCGCGCAGTAATGACCAGTAAAGAACACTGGCTAAAGATTTTTTCCTATCAAAAATAGAGATTTAAGGCGAGTGTGCACACAAGCTTTTTGTATAAAGAATGAGTTTAACGTGCCTATGTGATCATGAAAAAGAGGAATAGGTCACCAAAATCTAATCACTTCTTTCTCACACCCCAGTAAAGTATCTGTGCTAGTTTTGTCAAATTCCGTTTGTTGATAAATGAGATAGGGTGCACACAAGGCTCCCTTTTTAAGGTCTTTATAATGTATTGACCTTGAAAATGAAGTCAAGGTCATCAAAATCTAATCACTTCCTTCTCGAGCACTAATGGTGTATCTTTGCTAGTTTGGTAAAATTCCAGCCATTGGTTCAAGATTTAGTGCACACACAGGGTTTTTTTTTCTGTCAAAATTTGTATTTCAAAGTGCCGGTGTGACCTTAAAAACAAGATAAAGGTCACCAAAATCTTATATTTCTTCCACCCGTCCTAATGTTGTATCTGTGCTAGTTTGGTCCAATTCTAGCCACCGGTTAAAAGAGATAGTATTCACACAAGTTTTTTTTTTACTGCATTAGGACATTTTACAAAAAAAACAAAAAAAACAATAACTCGAAAGAGAATTGGGCTCTAGTCATTACTTATTCTTATGTATGTACATCTTACTGATATCTATGTATTTTGCAAAAACTGATGAATATCCATGCGTTTTCAAGATGTTAGGAAAAAAACCAATCAACGGACTGGCGGACAAAAATATTTCACAGTCAATAACTCCAGTATCCATCATTATATCTTCAAGATGTTAGGAAAAACCCAAAATGTCACGGACAGACGGATGCACAACATGAAAACAGTACATCCCCAAAAAAGTTTGCAGGGGTATATTAGTTGACATATCAGAGAGATTATCAATACAATATTATCTTTTCTTCTCCATGAAAATATACGTGGTGAGGCGCTTCTAATAAGACCCACACCGTATCCCAGCTAGCATTCTTTATAAATCTACAGCGGGCCGATAACGGCCCGCTGTAGATTTATAAAGAATGCTTACTAGGATGTTTCATAATAAGGGATAGGAAAAATATCATTAGCTGAAGCTATGCATACAAACAAAGAATAATGGCAACAGAGGAACTGCTTGGAAATGATTAGCAGAAAACTACTTGGGACAGAGGGTTGAAGGGGTTAGTTTCACTTACGCATAAGCACTTATAATTCTGATGCAGCTCCAGTTCTCGGACATGTGTCCGGTCCGCATCCCAGTAAGCATTCTACGTAAATCTATAGTGGGCCGTTAACGGTCCGTCAGGGTACCTGGCGGGCCGATAACGGCCCGCTATAGATTTATAAAGAATGCTAGCCGGTATACGATTACCCTGTGTAGTAAGGGAAACCTAACAGTAAACCATATAGTAACGTTTGTGAATAAGTGGAGGCCTCAATGGCAATCTTAAGTCTGAGTAAAGGAAACCACAACTAGAGCTACGATGGGCCCGACCACAGGATCGACAGTCAGGCTTCAGACTACAACAACAGAGGAAGAATCCATCATTCAGATTGTAGTCCGGCTTACCGTCGTGCAATTAAAGGAAAGCAAAATTATCAAGAATAACGGGGTTAGCCTCGTTCGCCAGGTGACTATTAAAAATAGACGCCTGGTGCGAAATTTATTAAGCAGTCTATTGTTAGTAGCGAAATTCCCACGGCTGACGTAAAGCGTTCTATATTTAACAGTATTGACGGCCTTGAAAAAAAGCAGATGCATGCTGACAGATATTTATACAAATAAAACACAGTCAGATTAACAGAATCTACAAAAAATATTTTAGATCTACTTTCTATTTCGGTGTTGCTTAACATGCATAAAGATGCTAATGTACGTAATTACTTATTCGAATTCATATTTGTTCTAGAGTTTAACTATTTAAGAGGTCACAGAAAAAAGGCTGTCCTACAGATTCATATTCCCTTATATAATTCACAATTTATTTATCAATTACTGCAGTATGTATGTATTTGCAGTACCACTTCTAGATATTTCAGTAAAACATGACTTGAAGGGCAACATACGTCAATTATATCTGTTTATTTATTTTATATGTTACTGATCTCACTCGAGTCCTGTCTGCAGTGCGGAATATTTATAGATGAGGTAGTGTTTACCCTCCTGTATTGTAAGGATACTGATATACCGGTAACCAGTCTACCAGACAGAAAAGTGTCTGATAAATCGGAAACTAACGCTTGACGCTGCTATCGAGCTGCGCAAGGAACTGGACTATAACTGGGTTAGCAACCATGCATGCAATTTGTAGCCGAATCCCATGTTTTTAAAGACTGACTGACTTCTAATTATTCCGAAAAATCAGTGTTGCCAACACCTCAATTTCCAGCCTACTAAAACAGATTGAGGAAGAATCCGTCATTCAGATTGTAGTCCGGCTCACCGCCGTGCAATTGAAGGAAAAGCAAAATTATAAAAAATAACTGGGTTAGCAACCATGCATGCGGGTTATAGTAGAATATCATTTTTATAGAGTGACTGTTGGTTCTAATAATTCCAAAAAATCAGTATTACCGGAGCTCCTTCTGAATTTATAGACTAAGCATCATTGAATTCATATTTTGAGAGACCTTCGTGCAGAAGTATTTTCAAGCCAACTTTAACCCATTGAAGACTGGAGACCCCTAAACGGGTAACTGGCAAACAGTGCAGACCCAGATCAGACGCCGCAGAACGCGGCGCCTGATCAGGGTCTCCACCGTTTGCAAATAGTTCAGGAATATTTTCTTCATATAGCCTGACATACCTAGACCAGAAAATGGACTTCCAATATATATATAGTCTGGGAGACTTTATTCAGTCTTTGATGGATTAATGAAGCCAAAGTAATATTTGGAAAATAATTAAGACAAAAAAGTGCTTTATATAATGCAGATTATATTTCATTTCCTCTAGGATCACTGGGCCCATTGTGGAATCTTTTGAAAATGGAGTTCTGCTCATGTATACGCTAGAGTGCGTAAGGGGTGTTGCAAACTTCATTACTGCTTATGAAGAGTCTCAATAAACCCGAAACTCCCATTTTCTTATCTGCAGTGTGTTTCCAAAGGCAATCATTTTGACGTTTATTTTACGTAGGTCGGGATACCGATACCCGTTCTTAATAGGAATATTAGCAATAAAAGATTATTTCAACTATTTGAGTCACTAGCTTGACCCTAGCATAACGAATTATCTGAGAAATATATTCACCACATGATGTTGCACGAGGGACACCGCCATCAAAGAGAAAAACATCTGGTGAGGTAAAATGTAAACGATGATTAACTACTGGCTTCTATTAATCTGAATCCATCCGAAATGAGTCCGGACACTACAACCTATGTTTTGTGACCATATTCGTTTTTGTCTGTATGGATTTGATTTGAATCTGGCAAATGAAACTCAAATTTTGACACAAAATCGCTAACACAGTATTAGTATTCAGGTTTATGAGAATAGCATATCGAAGGACTAATGCTGCATGCGCTTCTTCCATAGCTATGCTACATAAACTTCATCCGAGATAAAGACATCATTTATTCAGATACCACTAACAAGAATAATCGAAATAACGGTCCTTATACGATAAATACATGAGCCCAAATCATCAGCCGACGCACCCGCGCAGTCTGATAAGGGCGCTCTTTAGTCTGCGATATATCCAGTGATTCTGTAAAGGGGCATATAAGGGGACTATTGAGACACTTGGTAGATTTTTCAACATTTTTTACAGGGTGCGGGATGGGGGTGGAATTTTACGGCTTTCTCTTAGCGATCCCGCAAAGCAATCCCGTTCTGAAAAGGGATCTACTCTAAAAGGAAAGAATTTGCTCTCTAAGAGTGTAAATTCTTTCCTTTTAGAGTAGACCACTTTTTAAAAAGCAAAAACATTTTACAGACTTTCTTCTCTTTAAAGTGTATAAGTTCACATTCTCCTTAAAACCCTGGTCAGACTCTACGGTGCTGCAAAACCATCTAAGCCTTCGCTATTCAAATAAAACTAAAGGACCTAAAACTGGGGATCATTGTTTTAGTTTAGTTTTGCGCATAAGTTTCGCAAACGACGTGGTAGGAGTCACCACACTCTCTGTCATCCCACTGCCAACCATGTCCACCATGTAATGCCGCACACTTCTCGACCTTTAGACCGAACCAGGAAACTGCTCCCTGGCCTTCCATCCATCTTGTGTAGGGTGGTACTTGGCCTGAAAGATCGAAAAACATTAATCACCTCCATTGATTAAGCTAGAGAGTCTCTATGCGATCTAAACAATCATTTTATATTTTTGACAAAATTTGAACCTAGAGTGAAAATCCGGTACCGATAAAATTGATTTCACCTAGTCTCCGGTAGTTTTTACTACTGACTGTTCTAAGGCAGTGTTTCTGGTGTTGTTTGTTATTGTGTGGCCTTGTAGCTACTCGCTGTTTTTTTTGTTGTTTTTTTTTTTCATCACGAAAACATACCTATATAATTTTGATCCCCTTAAACCCCACTTGTATATAGTAAAACAGGGGTTTACAGGGGTATACATTATTATTCTTATTTCTGCTCAAAACATAGATTGTGGGTACTCGTTGGAACCGCCTGGGCGAGTCGTTTCTAACGAGTCGCGAGGCGGTTCGAACGAGTACCCACAATCTATGTTTTGAACAGAAATATGAAAAATATCAGAATTTTATCTGAAAAATTTCAGTTTTTGGTATGAAATTTTCAATTTATTTGAACAGGCTTGTTTTAGTAATGCATGTTTTGTTCTTTTCGTTGTTTTATTTATGGTGGATCCTGTCTGACATTGTGATTACCTCGTTTTGGGAAAAGAGAGATGGTTACTTTATTTTTCTGTGGTTTGTGGCATGTGCATTGTATGTCATGGTTAGTTTGCTCATCCTCTTGGTGTAAATGGTAGGCTAGGTTCTTTGATTGTGGCTCTTGCTCGACACCGTCTATATTTGTGTGCGGTAATACTTACCAAGTCAGCATTCTACGTAAATCTATATCGAGCCGTCATCGGCCCGTCAGGGTAGCTGACGGGCCGATGACGGCCCGATGTAGATTTACGTAGAATGTTAGCTGGGTACCCCGTTGCTCTTGCTTCACTCAACCACATACTAAATTAGTCTAATACATGTTTTTGTTCATATGAGTGTTAGACTTTTGACAGCAAAATATGTTGTCCTCCACAAATATCTTACCGTTAAAGGAGACATAAAATCTGTTTGCAATACCTTTATTTCCGAATAATTTATAGTTCACAGCCAATCAATCGCGAAAGTAAACATTTCCAGGTTTACGTAATAAGGCATAGAATTACACTGCGTAAAAGACAGGCATGTTCGCGACCAATGCAATTCTGAAAAGGATGGTATGTCAGCTTACATGTAAGTTAAACACATCAATTGCTATGTAATAATTTCAAGTAATCATCCTTATAACAACATAAAGAAGTACACGCGTATCCTATTTCAGACATTCTATTATCAAAATGGCATGTAGGTGTGGATAGGCCGTATCACTTGCCAGTCAGTCCATGTGACCGAGCTAATAGTCTGAAACATTATTTCATAAGCGATTTGGTAACATAAAATGTATGTAAAATATAACAACTACAAATATAAAAATATAACAACAAATAATAATACTCTTTTAGCATGTGGTATATGGACGGACATAGTGGCATGCAGCTGTGGATAGGCCGTATCGCTTGCCAGTGTATCCATGTCTTCAAACTAATAGTTTAAAGCATTCTTTCATAATCGATTTGAAAACAAATTTAATAATAATAATAATAATAATAATAATAATGGCATACTCTATTAGCACGTAATACATGAGCTGACATAATGACATGCGAGTGTGGACGGTCTGTACAGCTTGTCAGTCGGTCCATGTATTCGAGCTAATAGTTTAAAACATTCTTTTGTTGTGGTTTGAATGATAAAATTCTGTGAAAGGTTATAAAAACTGACAGCAGATATGAAAAAGTGATGTACTCTCTTTTGTGTAGACAAAGTTTTATCAAGGCGCTTGTATTTCTTTGTGTAATGTTAGGATAACATTGAATTCAATAGGGCACTATTGTGTCCCTCTCCCGGTCATTCTGTCGCCTCAAGACCGAATCTCGGTTTGTTATAACGTAATGTACGGTGTTGAGCACCTTGTAAGGGACGATCGTAGGATGGCCGGTGAGGCGCTACGTTATCCGTATTGGTTAGTGAAATAATGTCCAATGGCTAATGTTTTACTTTCAGATCAGATCTTAAGATTCGACAGATACATTTTAAGGGTCATTATTTTATTAGAGTGCTTTATAAGGCGTTAAAACGTCTTGTTTTAACAAACAACATCTTTTAGGATATTTAATTACTTTTATTTGCTTATTATCCAAAGAAATTTAACTGCGATTCCTAGACTGCTTCAACGTTTTATGTCAGATTAAGAAATTACCCGCTTGGCGTTGGGCGTCGACGCGGCGAATTTGTCGGCCGGTTTTGCAATGTAAATGTGTATAATATGTGTATAATGTTAGAAGTTTTTAATGAGGACCATATGTTAGATTAGTACACTGTTTGCTAAATATGTCATCCTCGTAAAATTGAGACATTATTATTATTATTATTATAAAGTAATTAAAGTTGGAGTATTTCTTTATAGAAGATCGTTGGCGTGATATTGAAAGCCCTAACTAAATGACACCCTAATGTGATTTCTCTGACATCATAGGCAGAATGTGATACTTGTCCTAGTGTAACTGGAAGAGAGTTTGTTGCTTTAACCAACAAAATGATTATTTTGTGATTTTTTTTTAAATCTTAAATAATTAAGAAATGGGGCACGCTACAGACTCGACATCACGTGCATACACTCAGACTGACCACGGCCTTCATTGTCAGCTGCCAGACTTATTGGATATTATAGACTGTATCAATGGAGAGCTAATGCCTAGATGGGACTGCACGGGATAAATTTGAATCTTTGCATTTTGCCCATGTTCGAAGACACCTTTTGGCTTGACGCGGTCCATATAATGTGAACATGGTTATGACAGCAGCTAGTAATGTACCTGAGATAAACTTTGGCAGAGCATTTTCGTATTGTTCTATATGGAGAAAAAGAATAATTGACAATAAAGAACAACATTTCTTTTTTTAAAAAAAAGTGGCAGGATGAACCACAAAATGAAACAGCAATTCAATTAAATTTGCCACAAAAAGAAAATTGTCTGCGTCTCAGATTGTCATATGCCAAGAACAGCCACATACTCAAAAGTGTGTTCCGTTAGGCATTTTCTGTTTGTTCTAGAAAGTTTTAGGCAAAGTGATTTAAAGATATTTAAAAGCCCTGTCGTAAGCAATATCAAAGTAGTAGGCAAATTTTTCTACCAAACACATAACGTCGTTTCGAGATCGCTACAACGGCACGACAATGTGGCGGCGCCGACATTTTATTGCGACATGGTACCATGAGGCGGCAGTGACGTCGCAACAACGTATTTGCTGTGTGGCTTGGCGACGATGCTTGCCTTGAGATCCTGCGACTTCGAAACGATGTTGTTTCGCGATGTGCATTTGATAAGTACATACCTGCCAGTACTGGCCAGCGCCACTGGTCGGAGTAGAACAAGCCAAGCCATACCATTCTATGTGAGTACATGCCCATAGACTCTTTAACAGTATCTAGTGCACTCATTGATGCATAGTTGGTTTGCCAACCAAAGCTTGATAGTACGGAAGCTATAAACTCCATTTTCCCACTGTCTAGAAGTGTTAATAATCGTCCGTTGTAATTGTGTCTACAGAATTCTTGTGCGCTGTGATAGGACATAAGTGGGGAACTGATTATGAAGCATGTGTCTCCACGTCGGGTCACCTTTACACCATCAGCTTCCGGTGGACACCCTTCCGGTTCAAATTCAACTGTAATTTTATTTAGCTATTTAGCATATATACGGAGGAACTTCTTCAAAGCTCATGGATAAACTGTAAACCATAATCACAAAAGAAGAAAACAGAAATTGCAACTTTTACAAACGGTACTTAAACAAATCAGGCTTTATGTGCGAAAACTGTGCTACTTTGAAACAAACCGTTCGCGGACATATGCGAAGGTTTGCAAATTAACAGTTTTCGGCGAATGGTAGCGAGTGTCAGCGAACTATACCTTGAATGGGACACTGAATGGAGCAACCAAAATGGCGGACTATGCAAATAAACGTATTTACAATTCCTTTATAACACTTGAACATATCAACGTGTAGCTTATTTTCCATATGGGATAAATTTACTGACATCGCGACAAAGCAGGGATAGCACCATGCTGAGTAAAGAACTTGATAAGGAAGCGGTTAGTACTCTGCACTCAGTTGTTAGAAATCCCGGGTTCGATCCCCACCGTTGCTGAAAAAATTTCTAGATCCAAACATATGCTCCATTAGCATCCTTGAACGGGATGATAATACTGCGATTTTTATGAAATATTTTTTTTTCGTCAGTACTATGAATTTTAAAATTCAGCTAAAAATGCCTTCAGTATTATTGGATAAAAAGCAGTGCCGCACATTATCAACAGCTGTGCATTTACCGGCGAAAAGCCGTGTATTAACAAGGCAATTCACGCGTTGTTAATGCACGGCTATGCAACTTTCAATATGCTCGTACTGGGGTCTCAGATTTGAAGCCGTCACGAGACGTGTACTGCCCGGCCCTAGAACGAGCATAGTCCGTGGAAATTACGTTTGCGAGACATCAGTGAAAAGCCGAAACAAAATAGTGCAAGATATAATGCAAAATGTAGGAAATGTTTTCAATTTTTATGCAATAATACGATCGGACATGGTTTTTCAATGCATTAACATTTGCCGGGTCCCTTGGGCGGTGTTGAAAACCGCGGCCTTCGGCCTCGGTTTTCAACACCTCCACCGGGACTTGGCGAATGTTAATGCATGAAAAACCATGTTTTATCCCTATATTGGAACCTTGGTATTACGGGGACTATCTTTACAAAATCAAAAGAAACGTTGGTAAATACCTGCTAGAAATATGAATATCTGATTTATTATTGAGAACAGAATACAAGAATGGAATATGATGTAGATGTTATCCAACAGGCTACGTACTTAGCGGTGCCCTCTTTAACTAAACAATAGTGAGTCGAGCCGCAGACTCTATTCTAAACCTTTTCTAGAAGGTTGTGCCTGGCCTCACTCGCCTATGGTTGTCGTTCTACTAGTGATTTTATTTTGCTCTGACTTGATGCTAAGTTTTCATCTTAGTTACGTTTTAAGTGTAACTTATATACATTTTTTCTGTGTTGATCCACGGATATATTAACTTGTTTTCTGAAGTAAACTCTTCTCTCGTTTTAAAAGGACACATCCCCTGTTGCAAACAGTATTGTCAGTAAAAAACGTCAGGATTAAGGGCGACAGATAAGCGCTTAATAAGTATAGGTTATTGCAGAGTTTTAAATTTCGAGCCGTCAGGCGAGAAATTTAAAATTATGTACTAACCAATTTGTCGCAATAATCATTATGAACATATCTCAAGGATGTCATAATGAGACTGACCACAGTGTATACCGATCATGTATTTAATCAAGAGTATTGCATTTCATTTAATGGCCTATTGCAACAAACCAAGTGTAATACCCCGCACCCAAAGTGCAAGTTTGCTGTTGATCGTTCCAAGGCAGTATTATATAAAATAAAACCAAGACTCCACTTTTCTATCTGTAATGTGTTCTTTGTTTCCAAAGGCAATCTTTTTTACTTATATTTTACTACACTGCAGCTGGTGTAGAGTGCCGTGTGGCGACCGTAAAACGTCTCCCCGTACTTCACCATAGTGCAGACTATATTTCAATTTCCTTTGGGATCACTGGCCTCATTGTGGTATCTTTGAAAATGGAGTTATGCTCATGTATACGCTTCAGGTCGTAAGCAGTGTTACATACTTTAATACTGCTTATGAAGAGTCTAAATAAAACCGAGACTCCAATTTGTTATCTGTAATGTGTTCTTTCTTTCCAAAGGCAATCTTTATTACCTTTATTTCTCTTGCAGATTCTTTTCATTTGTTTGTTCTGTTTTCGATGATGCGATCAATAAATTTATATGGCGCTTCCAATTATAATATTTTCAGTAATCACCTTAGAATTAGACTTTCTCCAATTAAATCTCCTATACTTCTAAAATATAAGAATCCGTATAAAAGGAACAGTATGTACCCTAATATTTCTAAGTGCAATGCCAAGAGTTGCACCTGCTGCAATCATTTTATTTGTCAGTCAACTATAATTTCCTCAGTTAATCATAGACAATTTTCAGTTGTAAACAACTCTGATTTAGACTGAAAATCAGAGGATGTTAAATATGTTCTCACTTGCAGCGAAGGAGGCTGAGGAATGCAGTATGTTGGACAGACCAAACGGGCCCTTAAAACAAGGTTTAAGGAACATTTGCTTAAAATCAAAAAAGCAAAGAAAATTGATAAGTTTCACTATCAACATTTCCGGAGTACTGGTCATTCATGATCATCTAGTAAAGTTTTGGTTCAATCTGTTGAAAAAAATTATACACAAGTCCAATTCTACTGAAAGATTAAAAAATATTTTAAGACATGAACTTAAACTTAAATGGATTAAACGTTTACAAACCCCTTTTCCACTTGGATTTAATGATAATATTTACCGTGAAGGAAATATTTCTAAAATGCCGGATTTCGAAGCTTTTTCCCTTTTAGATATTAAAAAAAAGTAATAAACGATCCCATGATAAGCGCAAAAATGGCAGTTTTAAACGAAAACATAAAACTGTCTTATCTCTTTTTTATTTAAATATTCTCTTAAATTCTGGATGTCATCAAATGCTTTCAAAACTAGCTTCACTGTCTGTTTCTTCATTACGTAAGTTAGATGATGAGGCGAATAAATTTTATGATAGAACACATGATTTGTATGAAGCAGCTCTCCTTACTAGATGTTATACTCAACATGCTTTCGTCCTTACATTGATTCTGAAATTAACCACATTAGACACTTCATCAAAATTTCATTCATTAATAAAGGTATTGAATTCATAGATTTACCTAGCATAGTTCGTGATAATAATGTTATATCAACTATACCTTCATATTTCGATAACACGGAATCTCCTATTATTTGATATAAATATAACAAACCTATCCGTAATACTATACTTAATTTCAATAAATTAGTTTCTGATCTTGATATTGAAACTAGTTCCCCTGATTCTTGAGATTGTAAAGATTCTAAATTTTTTATCGACCAGCGGGTCATATTGCCACTGGTAACTTGAAGATTATAACTGATTCACGAATCCGTTCACTTATTTCAAAAGGACCTACATATAGATTCCCAGCCCACATTGATTTCAATAAATGTCGGGAAACAATTGCCAGTGCTTTAAATGATTATTGTACGCGTTGGTGTAAACGAGAGCATGTTGAGTCTAATGCTTTAAATAACTGGAAATTAAAGATTTTTAAGATCATTGATGAACGTGTGTTATTTTACTCTAATAACCTTGATCTTCTCCCTCCTATGCCTAAATTATCTTTTCGATATTTGAAACAAGGTATCCAAGAATTTCATAGGAAGTATGTTTTGGCTCCAGCTGATGAAGCTGCTAATAATGTTGTTGTTGTGTGACGACTTTATTATATCAATACTCTAATACAAGAACTTGGTGGTACTAAAACATATGAACGGATTTCTACTGACGAGAGATCTATTGTTGGTACCCATTCTGTCGATGTTACTGCTAAGTTTGCAGTGAGTATTAAAGAAAAGCAAGACAGACTTCCTACGTACATTGGTTACCGAAACTTCATAAACGACCTTAAAAAGCACGTTTCATTGCTAATTCTAGTTCATGTACGACTACTAATTTGTCCAAACTGCTAACTTCATGCCTTACTGCTGTTAAAAAACATTGGATTAGATACTATGATACTGTTTACGAAAGGGACGGGATTAACTATTTTTGGTCAATTAAATATTCTAATGATGTTCGCAATAAATTTAAATCTAAAAACTTTCAGGCTTCTAAATTGTCTACATATGATTTTTCTACACTGTGTACTACGTTACCTCATCATCTTATAAAAGATAAACTTATTGATTTAATTAACCGAACGTTTATTCGGGAGAATACCCAATATTTGGCCTGCAACGAAGAATGTGATGTTTTCACTTCTGATGTATATAATAATCACAATTTATGGTCGTGTCAAAAAGTCTGTGATGCCCTTGCTTATCCTTTGGATAATATTTTTATTAGATTTGGAACTAAACTTTATAGGCAAACTATTGGTATTCCGATGGGAACTAATTGTGCTCCTCTTGTTGTAGATTTGTTTCTTTTTTGTTATGAGAGAGATTTCATGAAGTCTCTCTCACGTGAAAATCAGGCTGACATTATTGAGGCCTTCAATTCAACTTCAAGATACCTTGATGATTTATTAAATATTGACAATATTTACTTTGACCAAATGGTGGACCGGATATACCCTACGGAACTCCAATTAAATAGAGCAAATTCTTCCGATACCGAGGCATCTTTTTTGGATTTGCATCTATGTATTTCTAATGGTACGGTTTCCACCAAAATTTATGAAAAAACGAGAAGAATTTGATTTTGATACAGTCAGTTTCCCTTTTCTGGATGGCGATGTCCCCCGGCGTACCTCATATGGGGTATACATATCTCAACTTATTAGAATCGCCAGAGCTTCTTCAAATCTTAATGACTTTAACCGTAATAAAGCCCTTACTGCCAAACTTCTTAGGCAGGGCTATCGTTATTTTAAACTGCGTAAGGCGTTTTCGAAATTTTATCACAGACACAGTGCCTTTTTAGAAAAATATAGCGTCAGTCTGAAAACACTTCTGCAACAAGGTATATCGGGACCAGAATTTACGGTGACTTAGTGTACAGATTTAGAAAAATTGTAGGTAAATCTAACTTTTCTGAGCAATTCAGAAAACTTATTAACCGTTATAAAAGAATTGGCTATAGCCTGGATATTATGCGGCAGACTGCATACCTAGTTGTCAACCCAATCATTGTTGATGGCTATGCTTCTTTAATTGCACGACGGCGGTTCGGGCCTCAGACTCAATAACGGCCTCTTCGTAAAACTTTAACCAGTGGGTTGGGGCTTGACGATATGTCTTTGGCTTGGCCCGCCGTGGTTCAACTATTGGTTTTCATTTACTCTGGCACACAGTAGAATTAGCCATGAGTACTCGGCTTTGTTTATTATAGTGATTAATTTGATTTTTATGTTTTCGCTTTGATGCATTGACTGAGTTGGGAGCCTTTAAGCGAACCGATTTTTTTTTATGTATTTCTGTATTAAGAGTAGCATCGGGACGCAGGGTGAAGCTAGTTAGCTGTAAAAGTGCCTTAACCCCCCCCCCCCCCCACCACGGTGGTTTGCTCTACTGACCGTTCTAAGGCGGTGGTCCCGGTGTTAGTCTTACTCTTTGTTGCTTTGTGGTTTATTCTACGAGGCGATTTGTTGTATGTCTTTCCGTGTGTCATTTTGTTCTTGTGTTTTTCATTCCTTTTAGTATTGCGATTTCCTCGCTTGGGGAAGAGAGAGCTAATCTTAGTGCTTTTCGTACGTTTGTTCGATTTATCTTGTCGGTGTCCTCTTCCTCTTGGGGTCTGGGAAGGGCTGCGGTTTGTGCCTGTGGCACTCCCTGGACTTTTCTCTTACCTTATTTTGTATAATTGTTTTACGCTCGTATGTCATTCAACTCTCATTCGGTGCCTAAGATGGGCTTGATTCCTCATTGTGACCTTTCCTATGATCCCAGCAAGCAAACAAGGCTTAAACAACGTATATTAAACGTTGATTCAACGTCAAGACGTAAAATCAACGTTGTTTCAACGTTTTGTGCCTGCTGGGATATGCGATTCGGGATGATTGTAACTCCATCTTTATTATAAGCTTCCACTACTTTTTTACTATATTATTTATATACTTACTTAACCGACACTCAGGTGGTGGTGTGAGTGTTCCATTATCACACACAGTCTCTCGTTCTCCTGGATATTTGGCATAGCCGTTGATGTCACAATGCCACTGCAAGACGTCGCCTTGCCTTAAAACAGTTTCTTCAAAGTGGCCGTTGTTAATATGCTCAACAGTACAATTATCTGTCATGAAAGAAAACGAAAATTAGTAACCATGAAATAACCATGTACACCTATATCAGGTCCTTGAGCCAAAGGAGTTATGTGGGGCTGTACAATACAGTATATACAACATAATATACGGTATAATACCATGTAACCACGTTATAAAAGTGACTACTGAGTGGTCTAGCGTGTTTTTGTGAAGCTATAACTTATTTTTGTGCAGGTTATATTTTATTTCCATTGGGATCATTAAACCCAATCTGGTTATTTTGAAAATCGAATACCGCTAAAGCCGGTGCTAAGGGGCGTGTGCAGCATCGCAAGCTACAGTGTTGCATTGAAGAGACTCAATCAAACCGAGAATACGGTTTTCGGGATTTTGTGTGTTTTTTGTTTCCAAAGACAATCCTTTTTGACTTTTATTTTACTTTTCCCCGTAACTGTTTAAAATAGAAGGGACAGCAATGATCAGGAATCGATACAATTTCCCACACGTCCCATTAGAGTCATAAAAACACACACACACACACATACAAAATAACTAGACCCTACTGGAAACATCATTAGCAGAAAGCCAAACGGACAGTTACTTTCCCACAAAGTGGCCAAATGGCTATCAAAAACAAAAAGATGTAAGCGACACACACATTCAAAGACGACCTATAACAAAAATAAACCATGAGAGAAGAACCGCCTCGGAACGGTCAGTGAAAAATATTTCACTGGGGGGCCTAAATCGATTTTACGTGGCCACAATCCTCGCCCTTATTTCTGCCGCGGCTTTTCGTACGTAGTTCGGTTTGTGCTTGTTTAGATTTGTCGGTTTCCTCTTCCTCTTGGGGTCTGGGAAGGGCTGCGGTTTGTGATTGTGGCACTCCCTGGACTTTTCTCTTACCTTTTGTTTTAGACAAATAATTTGTTCAGTCCGCATGAAGGCTTCCTAACTCATCAGAGCTACATCTCCGAGAACACAAAAAAATCAACTAATTACAGAGCCGAAACAACGATGAGGACTCGACAGTACGAAACAACTGAAATGCTAGAACAAAAAAAAAACAAAACAAAAAAAAACAACAAAAAACAGTTAGACTCCCTTGGGCCCAACCAAAGATAGAGAGCATCAAGTACCAACCAACATTACCAAAAAATTAAATTTCAAATAATCCTTTATGCTGGAACCATCATAGAATCTGAGGCCTAACCCGCCGGCGTGCAATTAAAGAATGAAGCAAAGTTATTAAACGTGATTAGGTTAACAACCATGCATGCAGTCTGTCATATAACATTTATGCTGTACCCAATCTTTTTATATCGAAGAATGATTTAAGGAAATTGGGTACTGAAGTCATTGCAAGCATATATTTTTTTCTGAATTTATACACTAAGTCACCATAAAATTCGGGCTCCGATAGGCCTTGTTGAAGAAGAGATTTTAGTCCAACATTAAATTTTGAAACTAAATCGAAATGACGTCTATAAAACTTAGAAAAGACTTTACATAGTTTATGATACCGACAACCCTGATTAAGTAGCAGTTAACAAAAAGGTAAGCGAAAAGTCCAGGAAGTGCGACAATCACAAACCACAGCCCTTCCCAGACACCAAGAAGAAGAGGAAACCGACAAAACCAAATAAGCGCAAATCGAACAAAGCGAGGTAGTGCTAAAAAGACTGAAAATCACAAGAACAAAAAAGGTAAGAGAAAAGCCCAGGGAACGCCACAATCACAAAAAGAAGGTAAGAGAAAAGTCAAGGGAGTGCCACAATCACAAACCTCAGCCCTTCCCAAACACAAAGAGGAAGAGAAAACAGACAAAATCAAACAAGCGCAAATCGAACAAACGTACGAAAAGCACTAAGATTAGCTCTCTCTTCCCCAAGCGAGATAATCCCAATGCTAAAGACTGAAAAACATAAGAACAAAATAACACAAGGTAAGACATAAAACAAATCGCCTCGTAGAATAAACCACAAAACAACAAAGAGTAAGACTAACACCGGGACCACCGCATTAGAACGGTCAGTAGAATAAACCACCACAGGGGTAGGTTGGGGTGCGTTTAGAGCACTTTTACAACTATCCAACTTCACCCTGGGTCCCGATGCTACTCTCAATACAGAAATACCTAAAATTCGTATAAAGGCTTCGAACTCAGTCAATGCATTAAAACGAAAACATAAAAATCAAGATAATCACAATCATAAACAAAGTACTCATAGCTAATTCTACTTGTATGCCAAAGTAAATGAAAACCAATAGCTGAACCTCGGCGGGCCAAGCCAAAGACATATCTTGAAGCCCAAACCCATTGGTTAAAATTTTACGAAGAGGCTCTCATTGAGTCTGAGGCCCGAACCGCCGTCGTGCAATTAAAGAATGAAGCAAAGCCATCAACAATGATTGGGTTGACAACTAGGCATGCAGTCTGCCGCATAATATTCAGGCTGTAGCCAATTCTTTTATAACGGTTAATAAGTTTTCTGAATTGCTCCGAAAAGTTAGATTTTCTCATAATTTTTCTAAATCTGTACACTAAGTCACCGTAAAATTCTGGTTCCGATATACCTTGTTGCAGAAGTGTTTTCAGACTACCGCTATGTGTCTGCGATAAAATTTCGAAAACGTCTTACGAAGTTTAAAATAACGATAGCCCTGCCTAAGAATTTTGGCAGTAAGGGCTTTATTACGGCACAAAGTAATTAAGATTTGAAGAAGCTCTGGCGAATCTAATAAGTTGAGATATGTATACCCCATATGAGGTACGCCGGGGGAATCCCCATCAAGAAAAGGGAAATTGACTATATAAAAATAAAAATCGACCCGTTTATCATAAACTTTGGTGGAAACTGTACCATTAGATATACATAGATTCAAATCCAAAAAAAGTGCCTCGGCATCAGAAGAATTGGCTATATTTAATTGGAGTTCTGTAGGGTAAATGCTGTCCACCATTTGGTCAAAGTAAATATTGTCAATATTTAATAAATCATCATATCTTGTTAAATTGAAAGCCCCAATAATGTCAGCCTGATTTTCACGTGAGAGAGACTTCGTGAAACCTCTCTCATAACAAAAAAAGGAACAATTCTGCAACAAGAGGAGCACAATTAGTTCCCATCGGAACACCATAAGTTTGCCTATAAAGTTTAGTTCCAAATCTAATAAGAATAGTATCCAAAAGATGAACAAGGGCATCACAGACTTTTTGACAAGACCATAAATTGTAATTATTGTATACATCAGGAGTGAAAAAAGCACATTCTTCGTTGGAAGCAAAATATTGGGTATTCTCCCGAATAAACGTTCGGTTGATTAAATCAATAAGTTTAGCTTTCATAAGATGAAGAGGTAACGTAGTATACAGTGTAGAACAATCATATGTAGAATTAAGAAGGTTTAAAGTTTTTAGATTTAAATTTATTGAGAACTTCATTAGAATTTTTAATTGACCAAAAATAGTTAATTCCCTTCCTTTCGTAAACAGTATCATAGTTCATCAGAACTTCAATGGCTCAAACCCCGATGGCTCGTTTACCATGGATGAGTCGAACACGTTCTTGAGTCCGCAGGGATTTCCTCCAAATGCGATATACGGATAATTTAGGCAGATTTTCTTTTTTTCTTGTAAATGTATGCTGTATGTACTCATTAGAATCGCCTCGATGAGGTGATTCTAATGAGTGCACACTTCATACTTTTATAATATATAATACCGAAAAGATATACCACAATTATTTCTATTATGCATCCTGGTATGGCACTAATAGTAACTCTCTGCGGCTAGAACTACCACTGTCTCGAACAAATTTTCATGGTCCCAAAGAGGTTCGAGCCATCGAAGTTCGACTGTATTTAATCCAATGTTGTTTTTTTAACAGCAGTAAGGCATGAAGTTAGCAGTTTGGACAAAACAGTAGTCGTACATGAACTAGAAATAGCAATGAAACATGCTTTATTAGGTCGTTTATAAAGTTTCGGTAACCAATATAACGTAGGAAAAAAAGGTAAGAGAAAAGTCCAGGGAGTGCCACAATCACAAACCGCAGCCCTTCCCAGACCCCAAGAGGAAGAGGAAACCGACAAATCTAAACAAGCACAAACCGAACAGTGGTACGAAAAGCACTAAGATTAGCTCTCTCTTCCCCAAGCGAGGTAATCGCAATACTAAAAGGACTGAAAACACAAGAACAAAATGACACATGGAAAGACATACAACAAATCGCCTCGTAGAATAAACCACAAAACAACAAAGAGTAAGACTAACACCGGGACCACCGCCTTAGAACGGTCGGTAGAGCAAACCACCGGTAGGAAGTCTGTCTTATTTTTCTTTAATACTCACTGCAAACTTGGCAGTAATTTCGATAGAATGGGCATTAACAATAGATCTCTCGTCAGCAGAAATCCGTTTATATGTTTTGGTACTACCAAATTCTTATATTAGAGTATTGATATAATGAAGTCGTCACAAAACAACAACATTATTAGCAGCTTTATCAGCTGGAGCCAAAACATAATTCCTATGAAATTCTTGGATACCTTGTTTCAAATATCGAAAAGTTAATTTAGGCTTAGGAGGGAGAAGATCAAGGTTGAGTAAAATAACACACGTTCATCAATGATCATAAAAATCTTTAATTTCCAATTATTTAAAGTATGAGACTCAACATGCTCTCGTTTTCACCAACGCGTACAATAATCATTTAGAGCACTGTCAATTGTTTCCCGACATTTATTGAAATCAATATGGGAGGGAATCTTGATCGTTCCAAGGCGAGTCCTTTGTTACAGTTCTTTTCTTTGTTCGTGCACCGATTATTGCAAATGTGCTGTTTTTGTTTTTCTCCGACAAACCTATTCTTCTTTCGATGTCTCAGGAAGGCTGTGCTTCGCGATCATGGCTTTCCGGAGTGAGTTCATTTATTGTTGAAAACGAAACAAAAACCAATATCATGTTGTACATCATATAAAAAATCTGTCAAGACTAGTCAGGCAGATTATCATATGAGTTTGGTAGTAAACAGATTATTAAGAACACAGATATTGTTATTTTAATTATATAGTTGGTTGCAATTTTTTTATTTAAAAAGCGCTAATTTTTATATATGTGTTTTTGGTGTTTTAAACAGACATTTGTGACAAAACTATAAAGGTTCATCAAAGCAATTAAGCAATCAATGTTTTGAGTTAGTCGGAACAAAATAAAACGATTATAGTACAAATTATAAAGGAAACGTAAACAATTTCTGTAGTAATCGATAGTAGACAACAGTCACCAAAATTAGTATCCACTTCTGCGATACAAAAAAGTCTTGCTAAAGCTCATTTACAATTGATTCGAAGTAAAGCCAGTATAATAAATATTATTTTAGTTTTTTATAGCTATGAACTAAGATATAATATATGTAAGACTAAAACTGACTACGTCTGTACTGCCCACCTTACCATAACAATACCCTCCTATCCATCCCCTATCGCCACAGACGACAGATTCTCCTCCAACTAGCTGATACTCTGGACTGCACCTGAAAGTTGAAATTCAATTGATAAATTCAATTCTTTCAGAGTAAAGTTTCTAAAGACACTAAAATGTTGGGCTTTTACATTTTGAATGGTCATGAGTTTCCTTGGTAACTTCAACAGGTTTGCATAATTAAGTGTCATAATCTTAAGCATTTTTGTCCAAACAAATCTCATTTACAAGACATTAATATCTTTAGTTATTTTGATTCTTGACAAGATACATGGGTCACAGGCATATTCCCTCTCTGGAAATTATGTACACGCGAAGCCATTAGGCAGAGAATATGAGCCCATATCCCCTGTCAAGAACCCAAAAAATGAAATTGTGTTATACTGCCAAGTTTTCATCAGTTACTTGTCGCAATGTTATCTATCGGTGATTAAAAAACATCAAGGAAGCCATTTAAAAAAGCGTGTAACATCACGAAACAACAATGATTACGTCACGTTTCCAAGGGCTGACCGATCAATAGACTGGTTAACATTTTGTTGATCAAGACTGCAGTACCTTAGATAATATAGCTTTTTTAAAGTACTTTAACTTAAAAACAGATAATATAGCAAGAACTTCACCATAAAACCAGTCCAAATAACAGTAGTATAGGAGATACTAATCTTTAAAGCACGTTTTGGAAAATGGATACACTTTCATGGAAAATAACCTCATTCAAAATTATCTGATTCCCTTCTGAAAAAGGATCTACTCTAAAAGGAAATAATTTGCTATTCTGCGGAGCAAATGCTTTCCGTTTAGAATAGACTCTTTTTCAGGCAGGAATAGGTGTAAAGAGAAAGCAAACAGGAAGTCACAAAAAACGTTATCTCGCTTGTAAAAATGGCTGAAATTTTAGCAAGTTTATCCGTCCTCTTAACAAAAAAACTAATATTCTCTGTGGAACGGAATACCAAGAGGCGGTCCCCTGTACGAATACCGGTGAAGTACAATAGCTTTACTCGGGCTGCGTTTAGAAGTGCAAAGGGACAGCGAATGTTTTGCCCTGGATTCCTGTACCTTATGATGAGTGCCAACAGGAGCACGGATCCAGGGCAAAACACCCGCGAGTAAGCCCTTACTGCCAAACTTCTTAGGCAGGGCTATCGTTATTTTAAACTTCGTAAGGCGTTTTCGAAATTTTATCAGAGACACAGTGCCGTGTTAGAAAAATATGGTGCCAGTCTGAAAACACTTCTGCAACAAGGTATATCGGAACCCGAATTTTACGGTGACAGTGTACAGATTTAGAAAAATTGTAGTATAATCTAACTTTTCGGAGCAATTCAGAAAACGTATTAACCGTTAAAAAAGAATTGGCTATAGCCTAAATATTATGCGGCAGACTGCATGCCTAGTTGTCAACCAATCATTGTTAATGGCTATGTTTCACTCTTTAATTGCACGACGGCCGTTCGGGCCTCAGAGTAAATGACGGCCTCTTCGTAAAACTTTAACCAGTGGGTTGGGGCTTGACGATATGTCTTTGGCTTAGACCGCCGTGGTTCAACTATTGGTTTTCATTTACTCTGGCTTACAGTAAAATTAGCCATGAGTACTCGTCTTTATTTATTATAGTGATTAATTTGATTTTTATGTTTTCGCTTTGATGCATTGACTGAGTTGCGAGCCTTTATGCAAACCGGATTTTTATGTATTTATGTATCAAGAGTAGCATCGGGACCCAGGGTGAAGTTAGCTAGCTGTAAAAGTGCTTTAAACGCCCCCGACGGTAGGCTCTACCGACCGTTCTAAGGCGGTGGTCCCGGTGTTAGTCTTACTCCTTGTTGCTTTGTGGTTTATTCTACGAGGCGATTTGTTGTATGTCTTTCCGTGTGTCATTTTGTTCTTGCGTTTTTCAGTCCTTTTGGTATTGCGATTACCTCGCGGGGAAGAGAGAGCTAATCTTAGTGCTTTTCGTACGTTTGTTCGGTTTGTTTATATTTGTCGGTTTCCTCTTCCTTTTGGGGTCTGGGAAGGGTTGCGGTTTGTGATTGTGGCACTCCCTGGACTTTTCTCTTACTTTTTTGCACATTTGAACGTAGCCATGCATTTTCGTATAGGTGGGCTACAAGTTTCTAGAAGGCGAACCCCTATGAACAGCAAGGTGAGAAAACGCACAATATGACATGTGCGCTAAACGAAGAAAAAGCAGAATCCACGCAGTCCGATCAGAGAAATCGTTGTCCGCATGAAGAAACGTTGCATCCATTGGCTCTCCAAAATGCGACCAGTGAAGATTTTGATCAATTTGTGCAAATCTGGCTGATCTGAATCTTCGCTTGGCGCACGTCCGAAGGTACATTTTCTCACTTTGAAGTTCATTTGTATGCCATTTACTCGACCTGTATTTCAGTTTTATTGTCACGGAGGAAGAGTGATAATAAAAATATATGAGCAGTGATGGATGATGCACTCGCAAGTTGAATTACTTTTCCGATGGGGTTCTAACTTTTCGGAACAATTTAGATAACGTATTAACCGTTATAAAAGAATTGGCTATAGCCTGGATATTATGCGGCAGACTGCATGCCTAGTTGTCAACCCAATCATTGTTGATGGCTATGCTGCACTCTTTAATTGCTCGACGGCGGTTCGGACCTCAGACTCAATGACGGCCTCTTCGTAAATCGTTAACCAGTGGGTTGGGGCTTGACGATATGTCTTTGGCTTGGTCCGCCGTGGTTCAGTTATTGGTTTTCATTTACTCTAGCATACAGTAGAATTAGCCATGAGTACTCGACCTTGTTTATTATAGTGATCAATTTGATTTTTATGTTTTCGCTTTGATGCATTGATTGAGTTGGGAGTCTTTATGCGAACCGAATTTTTATGTATTTCTGTATTAAGAGTAGCATCGGGACCCAGGGTGAAGTTGGCTAGCTGTAAAAGTGCTTTAACACCCTCAACCACGCCCCCCCCCCCGCCCCAGTGGTTTACTCTACTGACCGTTCTAAGGCGGTGGTCCCGATGTTAGTCTTATTCTCTGTTGCTTTGTGGTTTATTCTACGAGGTGATTTGTTTTATGTCTTACCTTGTGTTATTTTGTTCATGTGTTTTTAGTCATTTTAGCATTGCGATTACCTCGCTTGGGGAAGAGAGAGCTAATCTTAGTGCTTTTCCTACGTTTGTTCGATTTGTGCTTGTTTGGTTTTGTCAGTTTTCTCTTCCTCTTGGTGTCTGGGAAGGGTTGCGGTTTGTAATAAAAGAATTGGCTATAGCCTTGATATTATGCGGCAGACTGCATGCCTAGTTGTCAACCCAATCATTGTTGATGGCTATGCTTCACTCTTTAATTGCACGACGGCGGTTCGGGCCTCAGACTCAATGACGGCCGCTTCGTAAAACTTTAACCAGTGGGTTGGGGCTTGACGATATGTCTTTGGCTTGGCCCGCCGTGGTTCAACTATTGGTTTTCATTTACTCTGGCATACAGTAGAATTAGCCTTGAGTATTCGTCTTTGTTTATTATAGTGATTAATTTGATTTTTATGTTTTCGCTTTGATGCATTGACTGAGTTGGGAGCCTTTATGCGAACCGAATTTTTATGAATTAATGTTTTAAGAGTAGCATCGGGACCCAGGGTGAAGTTAGCTAGCTGTAAAAGTGCTTTAAACCCCCCGGTGGTTTGCTCTGCCGACCGTTCTAAGGCGGTGGTCCCGGAGTTGGTCTTACTCCTTGTTGCTTTGTGGTTTATTCTACGAGGCGATTTTTGTTGTATGTCTTTCCGTGTGTCATTTTGTTCTTGTGTTTTTCAGTCCTTTTAGTATTGCGATTACCTCGCTTGGGGAAGAGAGAGCTAATCTTAGTGCTTTTCGTACCACTGTTCGGTTTGTGCTTGTTTAGATTTGTCGGTTTCCTCTTCCTCTTGGGGTCTGGGAAGGGCTGCGGTTTGTGATTGTGGCACTCCCTGGACTTTTCTCTTACCTTTTTTGTGTTTGTGGCACTCCCTGGACTTTTCGCTTACCTTTTTTTTTAACCATTTTTCACTGAGAATATTGTACTTACCAAACTCTGCCTATGCCACCGTAGTTTGTATGAGTCAAAATTGACACCGTCCCACCGCCTACGTCTGGTGTACCGCAGTTTATTCCTGAATTAAAAAAAAAAATATTATAATGATACAATGCGAGTACATCTTCAAAAAGATCGAGCCGGATAAATAAACGTCAAAAAGATTGCCTTTGGAAACAAAGAACACACTACAGATAAGAAAATGGGAGTCTCGGTTTTATTGAGACTCTTCATAAGCAGTAATGAAGTTTGCAACACTGCCTACGCCCTCTAGCGTATACATGAGCAGAATTCCATTTTCAAAGACTCCACAATGGGCCCAATGATCCCAAAGGAAACGAAATATAATCTGTACTATGGTAAAGTACGGGGAGACATTCTACCGCCGCCACACGGCACTAATTATAGCTAAATACCGTCAGACTCTGCATAAGGTAGATGTTTGGGTCAATGCAGTACAGTCGTGGACACAATAGCATACAAACTTTGATGAGCTTCATTTCATCTTTATTATCTCCGCGCTTTTCGAATAAAAAGCGTGGATGTTGTAATACCCCCGTCCGTCCGGCCGTCCGTGTAATGTCACACTATTGCTCCAAAACCATTTAAGCTAGATTCTCGAAACTTTTACAGGCAATAGCCCTATAGATGAGGACTGAAGGAACACATTCGGAACTTTCACGTGACACCTGGGGGCAGGGCCAGGGGGTGTGGCCCCAAAGGGTCCAAAGCTCATTTTGTACCAACATAGTCATGTTGCATATCAAATCGAAGGTAATGAAGAGTAGAATAGAGTGGTGCAGAAATTTTACCCCGGGGGCATGTCTGGGGGTCAATAGAGGTCAAAAAGTAGGATTTGGGGTCCTTTTGTTTTGATTGTCACCCAACTCCTCTTAGGCTTTTATAGCTAGGACCTTGAAACTGTCACAGATAATAGCCCTATGGATGAGGACTGGAGGAACACATTCGGAATTTTGATGTGACCCCTGGGAGCAGGGCCAGGGGGTGTGGCCCCGAAGGGTCCAAAATCAATTTTGTACAAACGTAGTCATGTTGCATATCAAATTGCAGGTAATGAAGAGTAGAATATAGTAGTGCAAAAGTTTGCCGCGGGGGCGAGGGGTGGGGGAGGGCGCATTAAAAAAGGTAAGAGAAAAGTCCAGGGAGTGCCACAATCACAAACCGCAGCCCTTCCCAGACATCAGAAGGTAATGACGAGTAAAATACAGTGATGCAAAAAGTTTGCCCCGGGGGCATGTATGGGGGTCATTAGAGGTCAAAAAGTAGGATTTTGGGTCCGATTTTTTATTGTCACCCAGGACAATTCACTCAGGAATTTTTAGCTAGAACCATGAAATTGTCACATGTAATAGCCCAATGGATGAGGACTGGAGGAATGCATTCGGAATTTTGATGTGCAGAGAGATATGCGATGGCGCTGGCGCGGGGATATGCGATGGCGCGCTATCGATTTGCTCAAGTTTGAATTGTTTTTCAATATAATACTTCAACAATCCTAAAATACTGCTATTCAGGAATAAAAACTAACTGGATGATGCACATTTCTTTGCAGTCCTATGCAAGTTTTGTATAGGTCACCTGCCAAAATCATACAATAGACCTAAAACCATATGATATGAAAGATTGTAACATTTTTGGTCCAGTCAAGAGTTCTTTGATAAATGACCTTAGCCTATCATACTAATTTGATATAAAGATATTTATTGAAAGCAATTTCGTCAAAGTTTATACGCTTTTGTTTGCACATGTGTACTTAATCCCTGCTCCAACCGTTTGGATGCGCTGGGTGATTGGGGTCAGAGCATTTTGCTAGCTGCATTGCATTACCCTTATATCTGTCCACATGGAGCAGAACATGTTCGGAGTTCGGAATTTTGAGGACTGGTTATGTTGTATTTTACTCTAAATATTGGTACATTTAACTCCTTATCATACTTCTCCTAAAATTGCAAACCAGTCTATTTTACTACCTGTTGATATGTCTAAAACTGCTGGATGAGTGCCAAACAGGGTAGACCTTGATCAGACGCCGCGTTATGCGGCGTCTGATCTGGTCTACACAGTTTGCTCAGATCCGTTTGTCCCAGTATTTAGGGATATTACGGTATATTTTCTGGATCCCTAGATCCCCATTAGACTTGACAATTCGTTTCTATAAATTTTGGCAAGCAGCGTGAAGAAACGACACATTGCAAAATCTCCGCAGCGGTGTCTTCACGACCGATATGTTGTTACCTTTGGATCTTGCTATCAAACTTACAGCCCAAACCAGGCTTCTAGTGATTATCCCACCAACTTTGAAAGAATTGAGGGTGCGGGGCATACTGCTTTTCCTTCGTTCGTTTGTCCTTTGACACACTTTTTGGTGGGTCTCATAACTGATAACGGGTGTACGCTTGGGGTCTTGTAATTTCCTACATGAAAAAGTACCTTGCCCGTATTTTTTATCTTTTTTGTCTAACCTATATTTTAGGAGTTATGCCCATTTACAAATGAAATAAAGCCTTGTGTGAAAGATATCTCAGAAAGTATTTAAGCTAGGGCTTTGACATTTGACAACTTATTTGGGCTAAGGAGTAGATCATCTAATGAACCTCTGGAAAAAATTAGATTGCTTTTATGAGATTTTGCCCTTTCATCCCATATACTTGTGTAGGGACAAGCATGGGAGCATAGTGTTTTACAAACATGCCTTTCTACACTTATCATTTCGACAGACTTGTAACTACCTCCATTTCCCTCTATGTAAACGCTGCTGCTAGACAGCAGATTAAGTAGCATTATGTTTAAGTCTATTTTACGGTAGTTATTATGTATTTGTTTCGAAATCTCTCTGTGTGTGTGTGTGTGTGTGTGTATGTGTGTGTGTGTGTGTGTGTGTGTTTGTCTGTTGCTTAACTTCGTGAAAAAGCCAACCACTCTACGAATGTCGCCATAAAAGCCGGTTTTTATGGTAACGTTGGTAGAGTGATTTTTTTTTTTTACTTTTTCACGAAGTTAAGCAACGTTTATTTGTTTGTTTGTGTTGAGGTTTTACGGCCCAGTCAACCCAGTTGGGTCATGTCGAGCGCGATCAGTTTACTTAACCACACTTTTACTGGACAGGCTTAGTCCTCTAGGCGTTTAACCAGTATTGTGCACATTCTTTCGCCAGAAACTGACAGCTGTCCTTCTTGCATCAGCGGAAGGGACAGAATGACCGTAGAAAATATTTCATGATCAATCTCCACGAAAGATTGTTGCCAACCTCGGCGGGGGTCGAACCCGTGACCTCTTGGTTTCAAGTCGGACGCGCATCCAACTGAGCCACAGAGACCGGCTAGTTAAGCAACGTACATCGCGGTTAGTACCTGGGTGGGTGATCGCAGAACTTCGTGGAAGACCCAGCAAATTCCACATTTGGTGGCAGTGGTGTGAGGAGAGATGACACCATTATCATCTCCGGACCCCGGTAGCAGGTGTTTGTATCCCCGGCAGCGTTGCATAGGCTCCTTCCTAGAGACTGCAGAGTAGGCAGATCTGTTGACTTAGGGACGAAGTCAATGAGAAGATGGGGAAAAATGTAACGGATTAGGTATATAGATCACTGTGGAAGCGGGCTTTTATGGCGACGTTGGTAGAGTAATTGGCTTTTTCACGAAGTAAGCAATGTACATCGCGTTAAGTACCTGGATGGGTGGCCGCGATGCCTGACCGTGCGCATGAGCAACCAGAAAAAACAGAAGGATATGCAAAAAGTAAATGTACAGGGTGACAAGAACCTTATTGATGTTCTGAGACCGAAGGCGTCTTCTGTACCGAATTATAACCAATACTCGTAATTATCTTCTTATGGTTAGGCTGGGCTATAGCCATCATGACTGAGAATATCACTGTTCAAGTAATATAACCCTTTATGAATACAATTCTTACTCTTTTCATACAAATTGCAAGCACACGTAAAAATGAATAATTAATCTGACAATACAAGTATGTCTAATATTTCAAACAAGACATACTTTGACAAAACGCAGGTTCCCCGCTCCAGGTCCTATCTGCTTGACATATAGTGGTGGCACTTCCGACAAGCTCGTAACCACGCTCACATCGGTTGGTCACAACACTTTGGTAATCATTAAATTCACCTGAAAAAAAAATCAAATTATGAAAGAAAAACAACAACAACAACAACAAAAAAAAAACGTACAGTCTACCCTCTTTATACCGACACTCGACACAACGATAAAATTTGCTATAATGACAATTTGACTGTCACAAAACCTTGGCTTAAGAGGTGACAATTAGTATCAAATTCTGCAAGAATATTGTAATTGATACTATACAGAAACATTTGTTTTGGATATTTGTTAGAATCGCCTCAATGAGGCGATTCTAACAAATATCCAAAACATATGTTCTATGAGGAAATAAAAATAAAACAAGGTCTTTCTTACATACCATTCTGTCCATGAAGGATTTTTTACAACAGCAATTTCATTATAATGGCAACATCTTTAGAAACAAATGCTGTCGTTGTACATAGCGAGGGTTCACTATATCCGAGTTCCCATAGAAGCGTTGGTGTAGACGATTATAATAGGAATCAACTGAGCCGGGACACAGCATGCATATGCGCGCAGTCTGAGCTGAGTCTTCGCATGGCACTCAGCGGGTAGACAAGGATCAAAAGCGTCTTCAGGCGGACAGCTAATACTCTGATCAGACTGAGCGGATGTCAAAATCGAATCCTTACAAAATGTCATATTGATATATTTTCCCAGAAATAAGGCTTGACATTTGCTTAAGGGGATAATTTGCATGAAATATGAAAGCCTATCTTTTGGAAAAATAAGTGAAACATCATCAATGTTTCGTCTGCTAAATTAGCCCATAGTGATAAAGGTTAATTTACAGTCAAATGCGAAATTTCCAGACGCTATTAAAACAGGGTAAGAGAAAAGTCCAGGGAGTGCCACAATCACAAACCGCAACCCTTCCCAGACACCAAGAGGAAGAGGAAACAGACAAAACCAAACAAGCGCAAATCGAACAAACGTACGAAAATCACTAAGATTAGCTCTCTCTCCCTATATAATCGCAATGCTATAAGTTGAAGCTAAAAGAACTGAAAAACACAAGAACAAATTAACACAAGGGACTCAAAACATATCGCCTCGTAGAATTTATAACAAAAAGAGTAAATTCTTACCGTCCCCATTAGCTTGAAAGCGGATCAGGTTGCTGAGCTCAGGGAGTTCCGGGCAAAATACCACTGGCAAAAGATAAAGAAATAGATATTCATTAATTTTGGGGGCGGTTGCCAAACATACCACAAAACAGAATAAAATAGAATAGAATTTATTAAATTTTAAAAGCAATACATACAATTTCAATAAGCAAATATGCAATGGCAATGGCAATCATAAACATTCTTCATTCACACACACAAACATACACTAGACTGAATACAAATGCGAAAAAGATGAAAAGACGATAAATGGTTTCGGGATTGAAGCATCCTTGTTTGTTTTTGTTATGTAATTCGACAGTCATACACAAAATTAGCTATAACTTTATTAAAGGATGCATCATTTTTTGTTATATAATTTACAAACATTTCCATGTCAGTTTTACATTTATCAAGGTCTAAGTTACAGTTTTTGTTTTATATCAGCCATCATTTTCAATCTCAGAATGTCGTACTTTTTTGCACTGACGTAAGAAATGTACTCCATTGTCAACAACATCACATGAATCACATAATCTTTCCTCTGGTTTCTCTCCCAAATACCTGCCACGTTCTATTCTTAGCCTATGTGCATTAACTCGAAAACAACATATACTTTTCCTTATATTTTTATCTGGTACATTATCGAAATGTGTTTCAATACCAAATGTTTCCTTAATTAGCACCATTTTCATCCCGGATGTTTAACGCTTCTTCCAAAATAGATGAATCTTTCTTTACTCTTCTTATTTGGCTGCATGAAGAAGAGCCGATGGGGTGAATTTATCTTGCTTATCCCAGACACGTGAAATGCCTAATATACATAAAATGTTTTTTAATAAACTGCACCCAAGCTTGGGTGCAGTTTATTAAAAAACATTTTATGTATATTAGGCATTTATCATTAGAACTGTTCCTTATATGCTTAAGATGTAAATGATGATTTATTTGACTGAATGGTATGCAACCACTAAAACTGAAAGCAATAAGGGAAACTGACCAAGTTCGCTAATAACAGCAAGGTTACAAGCCTTCGAATGAGCATCTAAAAGAAATTTATAAACCTTGCGTGTATCTTGGCATATTTCATTAGTACTTTTTAGAGAATCCGTTTTCCTTTTACTACCAGCCTAACAACTACCTAATAAATAGTTCCCTGATAAACGTTGATAACGCTAAATTCTCCATTCAAACATATTAGCCTTATATACAATCTGATGCTTATAAATAGCGAATAATAAACAAAATAAAAAAAAAAATTCAAACTTTTCAAGGAATAAGATTTTAATCACACTGAGAACAATACCCGCGGACGAATATGAATACTCCAGTATAAGGCGCCAAATCTAAAGTGTTGGGTAAAATGCCGCGGTCTTACAAAGCTCGCAGAAAGGATCGAAAAGGGGCTGTATGGTCATGCCTATTTTCTCTCATATTACATTTTACAAATGAATTTGTAAACTCTTTATGTGTGGCCTTTTTAATTTCAGCGTAAATTTCCAACCGCCCCATCAACACTCTCAGTGCTTTAATTTCAAGAAGGAATTTGGCATTGATTGGCGGATTGTCGAGGTTAATTTTATACTTTCTATACTAAATATGAGCTTCTTGTGCTATGAAACAATGCTTTCGTTCTGATCCTACCTCTTGAGTGCATGTCATGTATGTACAATTATTATATTTCATATAATAATATGTGTTTAAAATAAACTTCGATACTAGAGCTATTTTCATGTCTGTGTGTGTGTGTGTGTGTGTGTGTGTGTGTGTGTGTGTGTGTTCTTTTCTCTACATGGACATTCCTTTTAGAATATATTCATCTTCTTCCTCCAAGACACCTTACCCCCGCCCGCCGATACATCGCAAACAGAAGCAATTTCATCTTCTTCATCCAAGACCCCTCTCCCCAACCCGCCCACACACCACAAACAGAAGCAATAAAACTACCGATAGAGACTGCACGTAGGTGGAAAATTAAAGAAGATCCATTTTCATACCCCATCCTTGATCAAGTCAATATTGCCGGCCTCGGTGGCTCAGTTGGATGCGCCGTCCGACTGGAGACCAGGAGGTCGCGGGTTCAACCCCCGCCGAGGTCGGCAACATTCTTTCGTGGAGATTGATCATGAAATATTTTCTACGGTCATTCTCTCCCTTCCGCTGATTCAAGAAGGGCAGTTGTCAGTTTCTGGCGAAAGAATGTGCACAATACTGGTTAACCGCTTAGAGGACTAAGCCTGCCCAGTAAACGTGTGGTTAGGTAAACTGACCGCGCTCGACATGACCCCATTGGGTTGACTGGGCCGTAAAACCTCAACACAAACAAATCAAGTCAATATCAATCTGCATATAATATTTGATCAGAATTCATTCTAAAACCAAATTTTGACACATTTATATATCACTGAGTAAATACTTCTAAATGTATGCTTTTCCGCCCGCTTACTGATGATCAGTCGCCATCTTAGTATGACTGCGTCACTTTCTCTTCCTACGGATATTTGGAAGAGACCGAAGGATAGATCCAGATAATATACCAGTCATTTGAAATCCCGGCCCCTACGAGGCCGAGGATAGTGGGGACATAGCGGGGCTTACGAGTCATGATTTAACCTCCGATGAGTCCTATTAGTGCCGAAGATCTGCCAGGGTATTACTTTCTCGCCAAAATGCTTTGCATACATAAATTAGAATCACATCAGTCCCATACATTATTCTTTTAATGACCGGGCTCATACTGTCAAAGATACTTTCCTGCCAAGTAAAAAGTGAGGTTAGTTAAACTGACCGCGCTCGACATGAGCCCGATGGGTTGACAGGCCCGTGAAACCTCAACACAAACAACCAATGATGAAATTTTGCCTTTGAATTTAGCTGTATCGAAGAAACTAGACCTTCAACCATGTAAACGATACTTTTTGCAACAGAGAACAGACTGTTCCAGGAAACCAAACCTCACCCCGGGCTGCAGGGGGCTTTTAGCAGGGATGGATTTTACCATAAACTCGTTTCCGCATGCAGTGCAGGGAGTTTAGCAGGGCTTTGCAAACTGAAAAGTTAAAAGCCCCGCTAATCCCCGACCCCGTTCGGACAGGGACTACAAATGACTGGTGCATAACGGCGCTTTAAATAATGGCCAAAAAGTACTGATAATTGTCTTATTTCTCCATGAAATATGTTGAAGTAGTCATTAGAAACGCATCGATATCCAAAGTATATATACGTTTTATGGAGAAATAAGAAAAAAAAAGTGTTGTAGGTATCCCCATTACCAGGAGCAATGAAGACCATCTTCTTGTGAGAGAAGAGTGTAAATCGAACATTCATATGAGAAATGTCACTATCGCACAAACTGGTGATCTTCCGTCCATCGTTTATTTCTCGAAGATCTAAACAGCGCCGGCTCAAGAAAACTTACCGGTACATGTTGGCAGCTCATCAGACTGCCAGCTTCCACTGACAAGGCAGAGTAAAGAAGAGGGTCCATCTAACTCATAGCCCGCGTCACAGGAAAATCTTGCCACACTACCGACAGTGTACGAATCCAAGATTACACGTCCGTGTTCTATCTCTATGAAAGAACATTCTTGCACTGCAATATAGGAATCGCTTTGTGGAATTTATCCGCTATGTATAAATGACGGTGAACCACTGGTCACCACTCACACTGAATAAATCCTAAAGGGGTTTACGTTACGTTTGTGAATGATTCGCCGGCGTTGAAACATCGATAAAATTCTCAAAAAGAAAAATACATTTCTAAAATTGTGTGTAAATCAGGTTATGTTAGAAATCTATGTACCGTAATAACCCTACGTATTATGACAGACAGGCCTGAGCAAACAGTGTAGACCCAGATCAGACGCCGCAGAACGCGGCGTCTGATCAGGGTCTACACTGTTTACCATTCATCCAGGACTGTTTTAAACACAGAGAATAAGTAAAATAGATTTTTTTTTTTCAAATTTTAGGACAAGTATGGTAAGGAGTCCCTAGTGTCCCAATACTTGGGATTTTTTTTTTCTTCGCTGTTCGCTGTTTATAAATGCCACCTATGCCGACAAATAGCATAAAGTATTTTTTGCGTCTCAATATTCCAACTCAGCATGTTTTTCACTAATCTAGCGCAATACAGTTTCTGCCTAGCAAACGATTCACATGAAATGCCCCAGTCTTGTTTTCTCTGAAAGATAATTAAAATAACAATAAACAATTAGAATGTCGTCTGCTAATATTTTGCTTAACGCTTTATTAGTTAACTGTCGTATACAGCTAGGATCTGCAGAGAAGAAAATATATTCAGAAAACAAACATAACGAAAACATACCTATATAATTTTGACCCCCTTAAACCTCACTTTTATATAGTAAAACTGGGGTTTACAGGGGTGTACTTTAGTTTTCTTATTTCTGCTCAAAACCTAGATTGTGGGTACGTGTTAGAACCGCCTCGACGAGTATTTCTGCTCAAACCTAGATTGTGGATACGCGTTAGACCCGCCTCGACGAGGTGGTTCTAACGCGTACCCACAATCCAGGTTTTGAGCAGAAATATGAAAAAATATAAGGATCTTTTATCCGAAAATTTTCGTTTTTTGTTGGTAAAATTTAAGTTTATTTAAATAGGCTTGTTTTCGTAATGAATGTACTTACTTCTACAGTAAAAATCCCTCCCATAGTTAAACCATTCTCCATTTCTACACGTAAAGACAGGGTTTCCTCTCGGAAAGTATGGATAGTCACATCGATATAGGAGGACATCATTTTCCTGAAAACTGCCGTGAACTTCACTGGCATTGTGGTAACTGTTTTCAATAGGAGCGGGAGACGGACAGTCAGCTGAAATGATTTTTTATTTTATTTTATAAACTAAACCCTTTTCCTACATATGGCATAGTACGGATGTGCGTGCCGAATGACCCCCTTTTTCAGCGCTGGCAGGTATACGATTAGCCCCTTTTTCAACAAAAAGTATATGACTGACCCGATTTTTCTGGATTCGTATGTAAAAAGCCCCACTTTTCTGACATTCCGGTATATGCGTATATATTTTTTTACGCTCGATACGAGATTTTTTGAGGCTGCTATTCAATGAATTGACTGCGATATTTGTCTAACTACAAACAATAAATGGGTAAACAATCAAAGGGCAGTATATGAATAGGTCAACATTTCGGACGATCAAGTAGATCTATATGAATGCAGTGGAATGGGTCCGGTTTTGCAAAGGCCAGATATATGAATGGGTTGGGTTTCGAAATACTGGCACGACGAACATCCGTACCACAATTACCCCCAAGATTTACTCCCCCCCGCCCCCCTCCCCACACACACTTCGAGGCCTAGATATGCTATTATTTTCTGTATAACCCTGAATATCGCGGCAAACGGACGTGAGCAAAACAGTATAGACCCAGATCAGACGCCGCGGAACGCGTCTGATCAGAGTCTACAGTTTGCCTCTCATCCGGGATTTTTCGACACATCAAAAGGTAATGAAATAGACTGGTTCGAATTTCAAATTTTAGGAGACAAGTACAGTAGATTTGAGGTATCTGAATACGATATTTTTTTTTTATCTTTATTTGAAATAAAAAAATAATGTAAGTTAAACGAAAACGCAAAGTTTAATGGAACTGTTTCATATTAACAAAAAAAAAAAAAGACATTTTTTTTTTCTTACTTTCTAAAGAAGGTTGTAGTTTTCCTTTGACCGAATGCAAACTTAAATCCAGTACAACTAAATATCACAGGATGTGGATCAAGAAATAAAAATAAATAAATAAATAAATAAATAAATAATAATTTGAAACTATTCAGGCCTGGTACATATATAACGATAATGCAATATGAAAGGATTACCAACATTGTAGCAAACTGCTGCTCCTTTACAAGCACATGAATCTAGAGCAGATATCCGTCCATAATAAATTTGTAAATCAAATTTGAGGTAAAATTCAGATAATTTGAATAAAGTACCAAGTCCACCTTTATAAGATAAAAAGATTAAAAAAAAAAAAAAAAAAAAAAAAAAAAAAAGATTTTCGTTGGCATATAATTCAGCTCAGAAAACGTTAAATTCTAAGAATAATTAAATGCTTACCTTGTGTTCCCGATACAATCCATAAAATTCCTATAAAAAAGACTAAGGAACGTGTTTTATACGTCATGGTTAACCTCTGTTATAAAACGTAATGGGGTAGACGTGTGAGGAAAAGTATTCACATGAAAGTTGTTTTAATTGCATCCTGTTATTATTTTAAGTTTCCGGTTCCAATCCTGTAATTGAAACAGTTGACCCTTAAAGGGCTAATAACAACTGTAGCAAAGACTTTATTTTGTATTTGTCTGAATAAATAAGACCTGGCATTTTTAGTGAATCATTTGCTAGAAAAGATGTTAATCATCTGCCTAGTTAGCAGACAATTCACTTGAAATTCCAAGGCTTATTTTCTCTGAAAGAAAAAATGAAATAAAATAAAAATAAATAAAAATAAACAAATATTAGAATGTCGTCTGCTACAATTTTGCTCGGCGCTTTTTTAAGGGTTAAATGGACATTACGAAAACTCGCCTATTCAAATATATAGAAAATTTCACCTCAAAAAACTGAAAATTTTCAGAAAAAAAAATAATCTATTTTTCATATTTCTGCTCAAAACATAGATTGTGGGTACTCGTTAGAACCGCCTCGACGAGGCGGTTCTAACGAGTACCCACAATCTATGTTTTTGAGCAGAAATAAGCAAAATAATGTATACTCCTGTAAACCCCATTTTTACTATATAAAAGTGGGGTTTAAGGGGGTCAAAATTATATGGGCGTGCTTTCTTGATGAGCTACGCGATAGAAGGCAGCTGCTTGTACAAAATATGGGACCTACATGTAAATAGAACACTGAGTCATGATAGGTGAAATTAGATCAAGTGCCGACCCTTTTTGATCATTGAACATGCACTTGACCCGTCAGCTGGTAAATCACAATTGCAGCAGTTGACTTTTGAAGTACAGCTCAAGGGTTAAAGGTTGGACAAAAATAACAACAAACTGATCCCAGGTTGATTTATATCCGAGTGTAGGACAAAATCCCCCTCGGACAAAATCCCCTCTGCTCATTTTTGCATAGGTGGACGAAATCCCCTTCATGTTTTTTACAAGGTGGACATAATCCCCTTTGAAACTTTTTACAGGATGGACATAATCCCCCTCGTGATTTTACAAGGTGGACAACATCCCCTCCATAAGATGGACAAAATCCCCTTCGGACAAAATCCGGAGGGGATATTGTCCGGATACCATGTCCTTCCACTGAGGGTACTTTCAAAAGATACGGTCAGTTTTGTTACTTTCAAAAACAAAATGACTGTTGAAAAAAAAAAAAAGTGGCGTAAGGTAAAAATTTCATCTTTATTTAATTCCCAATATCCAGGTATACATTTTTCAAAATTAAAAAAAAAAAAAAAAAAAAAAAAAAAATGATAATTTACAACATATGTTAATGTAGCATATTATTTTCCTTTCATGAAACCATACACCTGTATTATTTTTCTCTTAGAATAAACCAGTATGTTGCTTTGTGTATTTTGGAAGCTGACACAATATCAATCTTTTTTAATTTCATACACACGATATTAGGAAATTATTGGAAGTATAGGATTCTGTCATGTTTGCAAATTCCTCTGGTTTGAAAAAAATTGTGAGCATAAAGAATAAGTCATAAAACTTGTCCATTTATATAGGAAACTACAAGGGTAAACGCAATTAATATATTGAGTGCTTGTGTAATAAGTTATCGCAAAAAAAGACATTAAAAAAGTGTTTTTTTTTTTTTCTGTTTTTTTTTTTTTTTTTTTTTTTTTGATAGTTTACTGTCCAAGGATGCAAAATGTCTTCATGCGGATAACAAAGACTGGTCAGATTGCGCGGATGCGCAGACTTACTTGAGTCTTAGTTGCGCACGTCATTAGGTACGTTTTCTATGTTGTGGCTCGTTTGTCTGTTGTTAAACAAGTAGTCATGAAAATTACTTTTAGCACCCTGCCTGCTGTAGCATCACATTGTAAAATGTAAGGTGGCATGTCTCTATTATCAGTCTACTCAACATTATTGCATAAAAAGCAGTGTCGCACGTTATTAACAGCCGTGCATTAACTGGCGAAAAGCCGTGTATTAACAAGGCAATTCACGCGCTGTAAATGCACGGCTACGCAACTTTCAATATGACCGTACCGAGGCCACAGATTTGCTGCCGTTACGAGATGTGTACTGACCGGCCCCAGAACGAGCATAGTCCGTGGAAATTACGTTCGCGAGACATCTGTGAAAAGGCGAAAGAAAATAGTGCAAAAACTAACGCGAAATGTAGCAAATGTTTTCAGTTTTTATGCAATAATAGCAATCGAACATGGTTTTTCAATGCATTAACATTGGCCAGGTCCCTTGGGAGGTGTTGAAAACCGCGGCCTTCGGCCTCGGTTTTCAACACCTCCCACGGGACCTGGCGAATATTAATGTATGAAAAACCATGTTTGATCCCTATATTAACATAAGAAAACGTAACTTCTGACATTTACACCAAACAGAGACTCAAATCAGCCTGCGCATCCACGCAGTCTGATCAGTCTTCGATGTCCACATGTATAAACTTTGCATATCCAAAAAGTGTCGTGAAGATTCTGGTCAGACTGCGCGAATGTGTAGGCTGATCTGAATCTTCACAGGGTGCACATGTCTGAAGGTATGGTTTCTGATATTATAGCTCTCTTACTGACTGAGTAATGAGCAAAACTGTTTTTCTCATTTATCTGGTACACTGGCCTGTATGCATCTGGTTTACTGGTTGGCAGATGGCATGCATCTTTGTGTATTGACTGGCAGGTGGCATGCATTTTTGTGCATTGTTTGGCAGGTGGCATGCATTTTTGTGTGTTGGTTGGCAGGTTGCATACATTTGTGTATTGTCTGGCATGCAACTGTGTATTGGCTGGCAGGTGACATGCATCTTTGTGTATTGTATGGCAAGTGGCATGCATTTTTGTGTGTTGGCTGGCAGATGGTATACATTTGTGTATTGGCTGGCAGGTGACATGCCTCTTTGTGTATTATCTGGCATGCATTTTTGTGTTGGCTGGTATACATTTGTGTATTGGCTGGCAGGTGACATGCCTCTTTGTGTATTATCTGGCATGCATTTTTGTGTTGGCTGGCATACATTTGTGTATTGGCTGGCAGGTGTCATGTATCTTTGTGTATTGGCTGGCCGGTGGCACGCATCTTTGTGTATAGACTGACAGGTGACATCCATCTTTATTGGCTGACAGGTGGCGGTTTTTGCATTTACTCAAGTATTGGGACTGACAGGCTTCAGCTTATGTTGTTTGTTTGTTTTATTTGGACTTTACATCCCTTTCAACAATCTATTAGTCATATCATTGGGGGTTTTAATAACATGTCAACCCTTGTGGGTCATTTTGTGTCATCTCCCAGAGAAAGGGAGAAGAGAGATAGAAGAGATGGTAGAAGAGATAAAAGAGAGGGGCAGGGAAGAAAGAGGAATGGAAATAAAAGTGAACAGAAGAAATAAAAACATCTCCCCTCTACCCTTACCTGCTACCAGGATAGCAGGCCTTACTCAACTGTAAGCCAATATCATTTGGACGCCACGGTGACTTAAGATACATGCCACCTTTGCACCACCCAACCAATTGTGACGGTGTCACTGACAGGCTTAAGCAAACAGTGTAGACCCAGATAAGATGCCAGTGTCTGGTCATCATCTAACCGGTTTGCTGCTCAGCCAGACTTTTTAGACATATCAACAGGACTTGTTTAAAATTTAAGGCAACATGGTGTTTTAACCCTTGCCATGCCGAATAAATTAATATGCCACATCACTTCTAATTTTCAGCTAGTCAGATTACTTGATCTAGGTCGTTAATACAAATTCTGCAGAAGCCAACTGACTGGGATCTACATTGTTTCCAAAGACAAGGTATATCTGGACTTAGCAGGACAAAGCTTAATATTTAGGACAAATATGGTAGCTGCATTGTCTGATTGCTTCAGGAACTATTTATGATACAAAGAATAAATCAAACTGAAAATAAAGTTCCATATAACTGCTTAACTCTTTCGGCGCCAAATTTCAGACTACATTTGTCGTCTATTTTATTTTTTATTTATTTATTTTATTTTTTTTTTTGCTTTTTAACAAACTATCAACTGGAAAGAAAGTATTATGTAAAACTGAAAGTGACAAACAGGGAAGATCCTGATGAAATGGCTCATATTGAGCCATTTCATCTGGATCTACGCCATTTGACAAATCCTATTATTATTGCATTTGGCAGAGAATGAGTTAACAAAGAGATAATAGCAGAAGGGGGGTGGAAACGAGTGACTACTGACTGAAGAACAAAGAACAAAGACAACCTCTTGTTATGGACTCATACAAATTTCAAAAAACTGACAAAGCAAGTGACTGCTGATTGGAAGTAACTGTTAAAGCAGACTGTATTCAAAAGTAAGGATGATCCAATTTTAAACAATCTCAAAAAGTGAACTAGAGTAAAGACCTTTTGTCTTTCATATTCAGGGCTGAAAAAATAACAAACACTTTATGCATGTTTGATAATACTATATTCAAGCTATGAAAGTTTAGGAGTCTATTTCTGAAAAGAAGTCTTCTGAGTGTCATATGTACAGCAGACGGGACCAAGCCTACTCAGCCACAACAATGTCTGTGAATTCTCTTCATTTCTGCAATTTCTGAGCGTTTCACCGATATATTTACCCAAAATAGATGGGACACCTTAACACTCTACATGCTGGGTAAAAATTTCAGCTGATGGCATTTTGATATATTTTTTCTTATTTTTCCCAGAAACTAGGTTTTGAAATTTCATGCAAACTGTCTCCTTACGAGACAATTTGCATGAAAAATCATAGCCCATTTCCTGGGGAAAATAAGAAAAATATCATGACTTTGTTTTCCGAAATTGCCCAGTTATAGTGCTTAATTCCTTGCCATAGTTCTAAAATTTAAACATCAATTTTATACATGTTGATGTTTCTAAAAATGGCTGAATGATTAGCGAACAGTGTAGATCCTGATCAGATGCTCCATTCCATGACATCAGATCTGGGTCTATACTGTTTTCTCAGGCCTTTCTGACCTAATACTTAGGATAAATATGGTACCGCAAATGCAATTCACTGGATAGCATATAATTATATGCAGGCTTGTCTGTGTGTGTGCTGCTCACATATGGATAAGACATGTTGTCTCATAGCATAGCTCATATGCCTTCAAATAAATATGACCAAATTATTTCTATTCCATATTATTACAAAAAGTAATAAAGATTATCAAATCATATACAATTCACAAAGTCACCTTTACCAAAACAAAAACATAATTCACCCTGTGCAATCAGGGTTATTTCCATCGGAGGTATATCCATTCAGACATTCAGACTACGAAAGACTACACTGAAGTAAATCTTTACTGTTTGTATATGTATATATCTAGGTTCTGGTGCCTACTTATTTATGTAGGTTTCCCTTCATCTGACTGAGAATGATATTTTTTTCCAATTTCTGACTTGAATGAGGTATAAACCAATTTCCTGAGATTTGACATCAATAATAAATAAATTTCATTTCTAATGACATGCTAAAATGTTAATCCTTATCCTGCTGAATCCAGATATACCCTACTTTTACAAACAGTGTAGATCCAGATCAGTTGGCTCAGAAGCCAACTGATCTGGATCTGCACTGTTTGTCATTTAGTATGTGAACATATATCAACAACCTAGATCAAGTAATCTGATTGGCTGACTATTATAAATGGGGGTGGTATCTTAATTTACTCAGCATGACAAGGATTAATAAAGAGTGAGCCTATCTATACAGAATACCTTATGACATAATCAAGCAGTGGAGGCTCAGATCGGTGCAGTCTGATTAGTCTACAGTAAAGCCTGTGTAAGACAGCCACCTTTGAAATTGACCTTAGTGGTTGATGTGGAAAGGTGGTTGTCTTATAAAGGTACTAAAGGTACATGTCATGTAATTTTGCTAGCAAAATTACATGACATGTACCTTTATAAGACAGACAACTTTTTCCACATCAACCACTATTTAAAGTCAGTCTCGAAGGTGGCTCTCTTACACAGGTTTTACTGTACATTGGTAACTAACAGAATATAAGGACCTTATACGTGTACATTCTATAAGAAAATATGCAGATCCTGATAATGCTGCACAGATGGGCCAGATGATTTGGATCTGTGCTAGTCACATATGTCATAGGGTTGTTTTCTATATGGAGAAACACAAGTGGAACTATTTAAATATCTTCTGTTTTATTTTACAGACCTCATAGCTGTAGACAAGATAACTTTACAACCACAAAGTACATGTATTGCTATTTTTCTTATTTCTTCACAAAAACATGTATTGTGAGGCAATTCCAATTACATTGTAGTACCCATAACATGTGTTCTTTTTTGTGAGGAAATAAGAAAAAAGATCTCTCTGGATTTCTTGTTTAGACTTAGGAGAACTGATGTACTACTTTTGTACATGACTGCACAGTATTTTCATTCTGCCATTCTGTTCTTGACAAATCAATGGCATATGTGCATCAAAACATCTAACCACATTAAGTGGAATAAAGCAATACATCACGAAAACATGCCTATATAATATTGACCCCCTTAAACCCCACTTTTATATAGTAAAACTGGGGTTTACAGGGGTATACATTATTTTTCTTATTTCTCCCCAAAAACATAGATTGTGGGTACTCGTTAGAACCGCCTCGCCTAGGCGGTTCTAACGAGTACCCACAATCTATGCTTTGACCAGAGGTATGAGAAATATCCAAATTTTTATCTGAAAATTTTCATTTTTTGGTCGTTAAAATGTTCAGTTTATTTGAATAGGCGTGTTTTCGTAATGTATTAACCTTTAAAACACTAATCAGAACTGTGGCAGATGACAGTTTGATTTTTTTGTATACTTTTCAGAGAAAATAAACTTTGACATTTCATGTAAGAGCTGCTCAGAGGACAAACTGTCCTATAAGAACAAAGAAAACCCATATTGGTCTGTGCATTTGCACAGTATGTTCGGGGCATTTGCCTGTATTTGTTAGCCTATTAATGCCTCACATCCAAACCAGTGAGTCTGACAAGCAGTTAAGATACAAATAAGAATGTTGTGTCTAATCAAGGCATACACCCTTTGCCATGACTTAATCTGCAAGAACATGCAAAGTCAATATATTACATGAGCTAAAAGCACACAGCCAAACCAGTTTGTTTGAGTTGAGATTTAATGGCCTAGTCAACATTATTAAGGTAATGTTCAGCAGGTCAGTTAACCTACTCACTTTTAAGTCCTGGGCAAGCTTAGTAGTCAAAATGGTTAACCAGTACTTGTGCACTTACTTTCACTAATCACTGACAACTGCCCTTCTTGAATCAGTGGAAAGGGGAGAATGACGGTAGAAATTATTTCCTGATCAATATCTTATATATATATATATATATATATATATATATATATATATATATATATATCATAGGTCTAGATAAGTGGGTATCAGGTTAATAGTTTTCTTATTACTTGACCAAAACATATGTTGTGGGTACTCGTTAGAAGTGCCTCGATGAGGCACTTCTAATGAGTACCCACAACATCTGCTTTTGTTGAGAAATAAGAAAAATATGGATACTTTTTTGGTGAGAAAAAGCACCTTATCAAGAGCTATATATATATATATATATATATATATATATATATATATATATATATATATATATATATATATATATATATATATATATATATATATATATATAATTAGATATGCTAAGAGCAACTGTCCAACCCCGACTACTGTACTTATCCTGAATATCTTGAAACCATTATTCCTGATAAAATTTATCCTACAACCTGAATAAGTCCGTTTGACTGAGTTGTAAACAGAGTAGACACTGAGGAACAATTTGATCTGGGTCTACACTGTTTGCTCAGCTGTCTCTCTTAGCAACAGTCTCTAGGCAATATTAGCTGAATACACATAATAATAATTTCACCATTCTTCAAGAAAAAGGGGCATGTAATTTCACTAGTCTGGTTTCCAAATGAGATGATTTGAATGAAATTTAAGACAATGTTCCAGAGATTTCCAAAAATGACTTACACGAAACATTAGGCATTAGCTTCTAAGGATAATGACATGCAAAAAAAAAAAAAAAAAAAAAAAAAAAAAAATAACACAAAATCTTCAAGGCCAGTCATAAAAATAGCAGATGACATTCCAAAATATTTGCTTTTTATTTTTCAAAGAAATTCAGACTTAACAATTCACATGAATTGTCTGCCCAGCAGACAATTCATATGAAATGTCAAGCCTTATTTACTTTTTAAAAATGCAAAAAAAAAAAAAAAAAAAAAGTGCTGTCTGCTACAATTTTGAATGGCACTTAAAATGTAATTTAGAAGGCGAAATGTTAATACATTCTTTCTGTATTTATCACTGGTAAATATTTGATCACCACACCATCACAAAAATATACTGTTATTTTGCAACAAACAAGCTAAACAGCATTCATGTAAATTAAGAAAATGACCACCCATTATGAAAATATGGCTATTCAAATATACTGAAAATTTTATCGCCAAAAAATGAAAATTACCAGATAAAAAATTCTGATATTTTTCATATTTCTGCTCAAACCACAGATTGTGGGTACTCTTTAGAACTGCCTTGACAAGGTGGTTCTAATGAGTACCCACAATCTATGTTTTTGGACAGAAATAAGAAAAATAATGTATTCCCCTGTAAACCCCCCATTTTACTGTATAAAAGTGAGGATTAAGGGGGTCAAAATTATAAAGGTATGTTTTCGTGATGAAAATGAAAAACAAAAGAACTATTAGAGACACTGCATGACCAGTACATTTCTTTTCACAGGTAAGAATAATCACACACAGTATTCCATATAAAAGCACAGCTCCAGATAGGGCAACATTTTTCGACCTAAAAAAAGTTGTATTTTTTTTTCTAATTTCTCCATAAAAACATATGTTGTAAGTTCTCATTTGAAGTGCCTCTGTGAAGCACTTCTAATGAACACCCACAAAGCATGTTTTTTGAAGCGGTAAGAAATGTATTAGGTGGCTACCCCTCTTATCTGGATGTATGTAAAATCCTTTTTGCCTTTTTCGGCCACATTTTCAGTTTCATAGTTTAGGTTAAGAAGGATATCAAAATGATTATTTTTCTTGTTTTTCCATGAAATGGTGAGTACATTGTACCTATTATAACTGCCTCACTGAAGCTTCTTGGAGAAATATGAAAAGTATTAAATATACTTCTTACATGTATCTTTAACTAAGAAACGGTAAAACAAGTCAATAGTTTCAACTGCGTAGCTTGTGATAAGCACAAATGCATTTACATGACAAGGTCAAAGAAAAAATATTTCATGTCATAAGTACAAGGTTCCTGCAAAAAGATTTGTCACTGGGTTTGGATTACTTCAGTGTTACCTTTTATCAACCATATTTTTATTACAAACCTTCAAAGTTTTCCCCTTTTACTGAAACACATTTTTGTAACCTTTTTACCCAGTCGCAAAAAGCAGATAAATAGTCTTCTTTTGGTATCTGTTGGAGACACTGATAAACAGCGCTGCCAAGAGAACTTCTAGACGTATACTTATTTCCAGAAAGCATTTTCTTAAGCCTTGGAAATAAAAAGAAGTCACAGGGACTCAGGTCAGGTGAATAAGGTGGATGGTTTAAAACTTTCACCTTTTCAGAAGCCAAAAAAGACTTAACAACCTCACACTTATGAGAGGGGGCATTGTCATGTAAAAGGTGGACTCCTGACCGTCCTTTGCTTGGTCGTTTCTTATTGTAACAAGTAAATTGGTCAGTGTATATGACTGCATCTATTTCAATTTGAAATAACTCGGTCAGTTGGAAAGCAATTTGAACAAAATAAACGGGTATCGTTAGCTATTCAACACACCATTCAAGTGCAGTGAAGCATTTTAAAAAATACCTGGGATAAAACCAAGGAAGACTATTAGTGACAGAACTTTTTGCAGGACCCTCGTATTCACCATGGCACCAAAAAAAAAAAAAAAAAAGACTACATACGCTTTTTAAACAGAACAGTTCTAACTTAGTTTATTGTCAAGGTAATTCAAATGAATACCCACAACATATACTTTTATAGAGAAGTAGATAAAAGTTGTAATCTGACGACTATGAAATCATTTGACTGTGCACTTAAAGAGGTATGTACTGTCATTAGGCTGAATAAGGTATGCTATAAGCCGCATAGCTCCAGATTTTTTCAACCAAAAAGTACTGATATTTTGCTTATTTCTCCATAAATAAAAACATAAGCACCTCACTAAGGCGCTTCTAATGAGTACCCGCAACATATGTTTTTGTGGAGAAATAAGAAAAATATGTGGATATCCCCTCTTATCTGGACCTATAGGTATGCTGTATGGTAGATTTTTAAAATATGAAGTTCAATTAGAAAATATCTGATATCACAGGTTAGACTTCATTGTGGCTGCAAGGACATCCCTCATGTCTAACAGGCTAACCCTAATTGAGTCGGCCATTTCTGTAGCTGACACAGTGTCCTTACAATGTTTATACGAGGAGACACCAATCCAGAATTCTTTTTCTTGTGGGTTGTAACAAATCCCATATCCATCTGGTACCACTGGACCAAAGAATAGGAGAGAAGGAAACCTTGCTGGCACCTAGAACACATGCATTTATACACCAACTGTCCTAAACTTTATACAACTTTTCTGACAAAATGATACAAGCAAACAGTGCAGACCCAGATCAGATTGCTCCTCACCTGGATCTACACTCTTTTGCCATTCACCAAATATTCTGAGAAACAAATGCTCAGGAAACAAAATTTTAGGCAAAATAAAGTGTTTAAATTTTAGGACATTTACTGTATTGGAAATGTGAGTATACATTTAACAGACAATCGTTTTAGATAACTATACACAATGAGTGTATAAAAGCCTGAAAATTAACCTTATGTTTGTAAAATAATATGGCCCAACTGTAGCTTGTCACTCAAGGCTTTGTATAACCCAACTATCATCAAAATGTATCAATTCTAACAGTAGACCAAAATAAGGGCTTGAGGTCAAAACTAGAGTTAGAAATTAGAATGATCTAGCTTACATACTTCATCACCTATAAGACATACCAGGAAGTGTAAATTGAAAAATCCCCAAGACAGGAAAGGACCATAACTCTGTCATAACTCTTTATATCAACCAAGCATAGACCCAAGCTCATATAGTGAAGCCATGAAATATTCCTTCCATCACGAAAACATGCCTATATAATATGGACACCCTTAAACTCCACTTTTATATGGTAAAACTGGGGTTTACAGGGGTATACATTATTTTTCTTATTTCTGCTCATAAACATAAATTGTGGGTACTCTTTAGAATTGCCTCGATGAGGCAGTTCTATCGAGTACCTACAATCTATGTTTTCAGCAGAAATATAAAAAAGTCATTTTGTTTTTATCTGAAAATTTTCAGTTTTTTGAGGTGAAATTTTCTATATAATTGAATAGGCGTGTTTTTCGTAATGTCTCCCCTGAGAATTCCCTAATGGAAAAGGTCTACCTCTTGACGTAGTATCTGATGAGGCTAAGACTCTTTATGTCCTAAACTTTTATTCGCCAAACTTGCTTCTCATAAAATGGCCTATTCAAATACTGTTTGAAGTTTCACTAACAATTTTGAGAAACAACTACATAAAAAGCAAATTTAGGCCCTAAATGTATGAAATAAAGTGTTCAAAATTTGAGGAAATTTAACAAAGTGAATTTCTGCATAGAAGTGCAAAAAAAAAAAAAAAAAAAAAAAAAAAAAAAATTTAATAAAAGCTGGTATGTAACTAGAACAGCCATTACCTGACTAGTAGATATTCTCCAAGTCCCACTAACACTGTAAGCCATGTCCAAAAATATATTCTGTGACTCTGGGATGTTTATTTGATTTTCTATCGCTGCCAGTTTCAAGCCTAGCAAGTGTCTGTCTATTCCTTTACCAGATATTGCCTAAAAATAGAGACAGATGGTGATATATGAACAAAATATTGATACACGTACATTTTGCCTGAAAAATGCCCTTTCTTATGACATGATAGTCGTAACAAAGGAATGAAGCATAGCTGAAAAAATTTCCACGCTTGTCGTGGGAATCGAACCCAGTCCTCCCGGTTATAAATCCAATGCTCTAACCACTGAGCCAAAGAGTCAACTCCCTGACGCAGTTGTCAGAGATTGCATATATACTTAGAAGCTATGCGTAATCTGCCAAGGCAGATAATCGAAGGTAGGAGTGCTCAGTCGTAACACTCCCCCTTTTCAAGGAAGTCATCATTTATGATGACATGAAGCCATTTTCGGCGTATAAAGTCCTATCCCGGATGAGCCCCCATCGTACGACATGAAAGTCGTAACACAGGGATGTAGCATAGCTGAAAAAGTTTCCCGCCGATCGTGGGAATCGAACCCGGTCCTCCCGGTTAAAAATACAATACTCTAACCACTGAGCCAAAGAGTCGACTCCCTGACGCATTTGTCAGAGATTATATACTTAGAAGCTATGTGTAATCTGCCAAGGCAGATAATCGAAGGTAGGAGTGCTCGGTCGTAACACCTTTATCTAGATGTATGTCTAACGCTGTGGTTTATTACATGTTATGAGATTTGGCCCTTACGACTCTTCTTTGGGTAGGTATAAGATAAATGTGGGTGAGACCCATTTAAGTCTACTATCACTAAATTTCTCATAAATAGCATTGATTTGGCTATTAAAGGCTGGTCCCTAATGTCAAATGACCCATTTTGGGGACGGATATGGGAGTAAGGGCTGTGGGTGGAGTGAATTGGGGCTGAGAATGGGTGTAAAGCTGAGGTCTGATGTAGGCAAGATTCATTCAAGAAAGTTCTCATTTACAGTTTCTACCTGATACCAAACATTCTTATTTGAAGGCTGACCACTACTTTGCCAGATGATTACACCTACTACAGTAAAATGTGTAAGAGAGCCACCTTTGAGACTGACTTTAAATAGTGAATGATGTGGAAAAAGTTGTCTGTCCTATAAAGGTACATGTTATGTAATTTTGCTAGCAAAATTACATGACATGTACCTTTATAAGACAATCACCTTTCCACAATAACAATTTCAAAGGTGTCTGTCTTACACAAGCAAAGATTGAAGGCTACTCTTTAAGGAAAGAATTTGTCACCAGAGGGGGCACAAATATATTATCTTTGAACTAGAATAAGATTAATATTACCTTTAATAAGAATAAAATTACTTTGAAGTGTCAAAGAATAGCGTAGCTTGCCTGATTTGGGCTATGCCTCTAAAAACTTTAACCAAAGTTTTCACATAAATTTTTTCTAAGTCTGTAACCTTCAGACCAGTATCTAACCAGTGCAAGTATGAACTATTTCCATCCAGAGATTCAGGAAATATAGCTTTTTAAAATCTTTAACCAAAAGCTTTAACCAATGCCAATGCTGACACCATGGCGACAGCTATAACTCAACCTGTACTATTGTACAGGGGAGATATACAGAGTCCACAGGACATGACTGCCCAAGAGTGCTGCTTTTTCATATCCTATGACAAATCTGCCTGTGAAGTTTCTTGAATAAATTCCAGTACATCAGGGTGAAATGTTAATTAACCCTTAAAGCGCCAATCACAACAATTGTCGTCTGCTTTGTCTTCTGCCGGTTACTTTAAAAGTCATTGTTGCAAAAAGTGTGGACCTAGATCAGACTGCTCCTTTAGGAGCAGTCTGATCTGGGTCCACACTGTTTGCCTACATGCAAAATGTAAGTTTGAAAAGTTTGCAAGAAGATACAGCAGACGACATTCGCAGACGACATTTTCAGATGCAGATTTTCTTGGTGCTTTAAGGGTTAAAAGTACAAGAGGCCCACTGGCCACGGTTCAGTCACCTGAGTGACATAGCCACTGCAGAAATGCAGATGTTCCCAATAATATATGCAAAGATTCAGCCATAAGGCATCCTCGGTTTTGGAGAATAAGATTTTTAAATGTTTTTTTCCCATACAAATGCATAGGGAAGCAAACTTGTACGACCATTATTTTAGCAACTTTGGTACCCTGTCCCTGATGATTTAAGCAAAGATTCAGCCCCAAGGCGTCCTCGGTTCTGGAGGAGAAGATTTTTAAAGGTTTTTACCATATTTGGGCATGGCGGACATCTTGATCAATGAACCGCGACCATTTTAGCAATCTTTCATTCCCCAAACCTAAGGAGGCTCCATATGAAATTTGTGCAAAATTGGCCCAGAGGCTCCAGAGGAGGTTGTTTGAAATTCTGAATATTTTTCCCATACAAATGCATAAGGAAGCAAAATTGACCTCATGGTAAAAAAGGTCAAATGTCAATGTACAACCATTATTTTAGCAACTTTGGTAGACCGCCAGTTTCCAATGATATATGTAAAGATTTAGCCACAAGGCATCCTCGGTTTTGGAGAACAAGATGTTTAAAGGTTTTTCCCATACAAATGCATAGGGAAGCAAACTTGACCTTGCCGTAAAAAGGTCAAATGTCAATATACAACATTTATTTTAGCAATTTTGGTAGACCTCCCGTCCCCAATGACTTATGCAAAGATTCAGCCCCAAGGCATCCTCGGTTCTGGAGAAGAAGATTTTTAAAGGTTTTTACCATATTTGGGCATGGCGGCTATCTTGGTCAATTAACCGCAACCATTTTAGCAATCTTTCATTCCCCCAACCTAAGGAGGCTCCATATGAAATTTGTGCAAAATTGGCCCAGGCTTCAGACGAGAAGCCATTTGAAATTCTGAATATTTTTCCCATACAAATGCATATGGAAGCAAAATTGACCTCATGGTAAAAAGGTCAAATGTACATGTACGACCATTATTTTAGCAACTTTGGTAGACCTCCAGTTTCCAATGACATATGTAAAGATTCAACCACAAGGCATCCTCGGTTTTGGAGAACAAGATTTTTAAAGGTTTTTCTCATACAAATGCATAGGGAAGCAAACTTGACCTTGCCGTAAAAAGGTCAAATGTCAATATACAATATTTATTTTAGCAATTTTGGTAGACCTCCCATTCCCAATGACTTATGCAAAGATTCAGCCCCAAGGCATCCTCGGTTCTGGAGAAGAAAGTTTTTAAAGATTTTTACCATATATGGGCATGGCGGCCATCTTGGTCAATTAACCGCAACCATTTTAGCAATCTTTCATTCCCCCAATCTAAGGAGGCTCCATATGAAATTTGAGCAAAATTGGCCCAGAGGCAATAGAGAAGAAGTCGTTTGAAATTCTGAACATTTTTCCCATACAAATGCATAAGGAAGCAAAATTGACCTTACCATAAAAAGGTCAAATGTCAATGTACGACCATTATTTTAGCAACTTTGGTAGACCTCCAGTTTCTGATGATATATGTAAAGGTTCAGCCATAAGGCATCCTCCGTTTTGGAGAACAAGATGTTTAAAGGTTTTTCCCATACAAATGCATAGGGAAGCAAACTTGACCTTGCCGTTTTTTGTTGAGGTTTTACCGCCCAGTCAACCCAGTGGAGTCATGTCGAGCGGGTCAGTTTACCTAACCCCACATTTACTGGGCAGGCTTAGTCCTCTAAGCGGTTAACCAGTACTGTGCACATTCGTTCGCCAGAAACTGACAACTGCCCTTCTTGAATCAGCGGAAGGGAGAGAATAACCGTAGAAAATATTTCAAGGGGGGGTGGGGGGTGGGGGGGGGGTGGTGGGAGGGGAGGTGGTGGGGTTGAACCCGTGACCTCCTGGTCTCCAGTCGGATGGCGCATCCAACTGAGCCACTGAGGCCGGCTGACCTTGCCATAAAAAGGTCAAATGTCAATATACGACATTTATTTTAGCAATTTTGGTAGACCTCCTGTCCCCGATGACTTATGCAAAGATTCAGCCCAAAGGCATCCTCGGTTCTGGAGGAGAAGATTTTTAAAGGTTTTTACCATATGTGGGCATGGCGGCCATCTTGGTCAATGGACCACGACCATTTTAGCAATTTTTCGTTCCCCCAACCTAAGGAGGCTCCATATGAAATTTGAGCAAAATTGGCTCAGGGGCTGAAGAGAAGTCGTTTGAAAATGTAAACGGATGGATGCACGGACGGACAGACGGACAAAAAGTGATCACAATAGCTCATTCTGAGCATAGCTCAGGTGAGCTAATAATAACGGTTTATACTCACATCATTGCTGTATTGTTTATGTGATGCAATGGCTTTTCTTAACAGTTCCGCTTTCTTTCCCACTGGTGTACTACTATCCAACATAGCTTTTGTAAATTCTAGTGATTCTGAGGAGCATGACCTTATTGTGTCTGTTCGACCATGCTGGAACATTCGGATAGAGGCAGACTCGTAGGAGCCAACAGGCTGTTTGTGTATTCTGAAGAGGAAAATAAAACAAATTGTCAATACATAAAATGCTAAGCAAAAGTGTTGCAGATGACAGTCTTAACTTCTTTTTTTGATTTTTTTTTTTTTTTTGTTTTGAGAAAATAAGGTTTGGCATTTCATGTGAATGACCTGCTAGGCAGATGATACGCATGAAATGTCAAGCCTTGTCTTCTCCAATATGTTGATTTTGTAAAGAAACTAAGGTCTGACATTTCAAGTGAATCATCTGCTAAATATTTTATAGTGTCACCTGCTGCAATCATGACTGGCACTTTAAGGATTCAGTTAAAGTGGTTGATTTCATTTCATATTTCCCACCAATCTCTGCAACACCATTTTCTGTACAGGCAGGTATATCAAACTGGTATCAAACATCTGAGTCATGGAATGGAACACATGTAAACAGCCAAAATATGATTCTTTGGTTCAGTAAATGTATTTGGTGACTGCCAAGGGCCAGAACTAATCCCAATGTACTTTTGATTCAGCTGATAAAGATAAAGTGCAGAGTGACCGGGAATATTGTTTGTTTGAGTTGGAAATTTACAGCCCAGTCACCAGTCAACACTGCTGATATTACACCACAACCTCTTTATAACACTATTGTTGGGGTCCATAGCATAAACCGTGTTAGTAAAACAACTGTGTTATATCCAAACAAAAATGTATCGATTGTATTGAAAAATGACCATTTATGGTCATTTTTCAATATAATCTATACATTTTTGGGATCCATCTTTGAACTGCGTTATATCCAAAACCGTGTTATAACGAACCATGTTATAAAGAGGTTGGAGTGTATGTTGAGCCAGTCAGTTAACCGACTTACATTTTTATTTTTCCGGGAAGGCTTAGTCCTCTAAGTGGTTAACCAGTATTTGTGCACATACTTTCTCCAGTAACTGACAACTGCCTGTCTTGAATCATTGGAAGGAGGGGAAATTACTGTAGAAAGGATTTCATGATCCATCTCCACGAAAGTTATGTGCCCGAGCTGGGATTTGAACTTGTGATCCCAGGTTCTGCAGTCAGACTAGCTACCATCAGGAGCAGACTGATCTGGGTTTGCACTGCTTGCATACGCCATTCTGTCAGAAACTTTGGAGTGCAAAATGTACATGTACCAATGTAAGGATAAGTATGTTTAGGAGTAAAGGTGTCTAAATATTTAGGGTAGATATGATGATAAACAGATATCTATACAAGAGGCCCACGGGCCACGGGTTGCTCACCTGAGTGACATAGCCACTGCAGATATGCAGATGTTATGCAACATTTTTCCAGTCCTGTCATCGCAGCTAATGAAAAGATCAACCTTCAAGCAGTTCTTAATTTTGAAGAAGAATATTATATATGGCATGACAGTCAATGGAGCACCTTCATTTGAACAAACTCTCAATCACATTTCAACAGTAGGATCAATGTGAAATTTGGAGGCAATTGGCTAATTGGTTTCTGAAGAATTATGTTTTTATACATGTAAACAGCACAGTAGCAGGGAAATATAATAAACATAAACAAGATGGCAGCCATCTTAGATTTCCAATCAGAATGATTTTAGCTACTGTTGATCTACAAGTCACCTCGATACTTTCAATGAACTTGGCTATCTTGGATTTCCGATCAAACAATTTAAGCTACTTTAGATCTACAAGTCACCCAAATGCTTCCTACCAAGTTTCGATTCAAATGGCCTTTCAGTTCAGGCGAAGAAGCGAAAAATAGATTTTCTGGATGGCTGTCATGGCGGCCATCTTGGATTTCTGACAGGGATAATTTTAGCTATTTTTGATCTACAGGTCACCCTGATGCTTCCTACTAGTTTAAGGTCAAAAAGCCTTTTGGTTCAGGAGAAGAAGTGAAAAACAGATTTTCAACATGGCTGCCATGGCGGCCATCTTGGATTTCCAAATGGAACGATTTTATCCAATTTCAATCTGTAAGTCACCCCGATGCTTCCTACCAAGTTTCAAGTCAATTGACATTTGGGTTTAGGAGAAGAAGCAAAAAATTGATTTTCAAGATGGCCACCATGGCGGCAATCTTGGATTTCCAATCAGCATGATTTCAGCTACTTTCGATCTACACGTTACCCTGATGCATCCTACAAAGTTTGGAGTCAATAGGCCTTTTGGCTCAGAAGAAGAAGAGAAAAATAGATTTTCAAGATGGCGACCATGGTGGCCATCTTGGATTTCCGATTAGAATGATTTTAGCTACTTTTGATCAACAAGTCACCTGGATGCTTCCTACCAAGTTTCGAGTCGATTGGCATTTGGGGTTAGGAGAAGAAGCGAAAAATAGATTTTCAAGATGGCCGCCATGGCGGCCATCTTGGATTTATGATCAGCACAATTTTAGCTATTTTTGATGTGATACATGTCACACCTATGCTTCCTAGCAAGTTCACGAGTCAATTGGCCTTTCGGTTCAGGAGAAGAAGCAAAAAATAGATTTTCAAGATGGCTGCCATGGCAGCCATCTTGGATTTCCGATTGGAACAATTTTAGCTATTTTTGATCTACAAGTCACCCAAATGCTTCCTAGCAAGTTTCGAGTCAATTGGACTTACGGTTCAGGAAAAGAAGCAAAAAATAGATTTTCAAGATGACTGCCATGGGGGCTACCTTGGATTTCCAATCCGCACAATTTTTGCTATTTTTGGTCTACAAGTCACCCCAATGTTTCCTAGCAAGTTTGGAGTCAATTGGCCTTTCGGTTCAGGAGAAGAAGCAAAAAATAGATTTTCAAGATGGCGGCCATGGCGGCCATCTTGGATTTCCAATCGGCATGATTTTAGCTTATTTTCGATCAACAGGTCACCCTGATGCTTCCTACCAAGTATCGAGTCAATTGGCCCAGGGGTGTAGGAGGAGTAGGCTTTTAAAGCAATTGTTGACGCTGCACGACGGACGCCGCACGATGGACACTGACTGACCACAATAGCTCACCATGAGCACTTCGTGCTCAGGTGAGCTAAAAACACACAGTGGCACCTAATTAGTCATACTGTGAAACAATCATAATGAAATATCACAATATTTTGTGTATGTGTGTGTGTCTCTTCAGTTTATGTGCATAATTCATAGCTCTAGATAAAGTGTTTTATTATCATTTTTATTCAAGTAAAAGATATCGATAACTTAATTTCTAAAAAAACGAACAAACAAAAAACAAAACAAAAACAATATACGTTGTAGGTACCCATAACAAGAAGCCCATGCGCCACAATTCGTTCACCTGATAAAGACAGCTATTGCACATGTTTGTTTGTTTGTGTTGTGGTTTTATGGCCCAGTCAACCCAATGGGGTCATGTCGAGCGCGGTCAGTTTACCTAACCACACATTTACTCGGCAGGCTTAGTTCTCTAAGCGGTTAACCAGTATTGTGCACATTCTTTCGCCAGAAACTGACAACTGCCCTTCTTGAATCAGCGGAAGGGAGAGAATGACCATAGAAAATATTTCATGATCAATCTCCATGAAAGAATGTTGCCGACCTCGGCGGGGGTTGAACCCGTGACCTCCTGGTCTCCAGTCGGACAGCGCATCCAACTGAGCCACCGGGGCCGGCCTGTTGCACATGTGCAATAGCTGTTTTTATCAGGTGAGCGAATACCATGCAACTTCTTCCATTTATGCCACAGCAACTAGGACACAAAACTGACCATACCTTAAAGAGGTCAACAGTCATTCTAGTATCATCATATGAACAAATTTAGTAGACTCTGAGTCCCCAGTGCTACATACCAAGATTCAGCCTCAAACCATTCTTAGTTCTGGAGAAGAAGTGTCTTACCATATATGGACATGGCAGCCATCTTGTTCAATGGCTCCAAACTATCTGACCAAATTGTCAACATCCTTTGCCAGAAGACGCCCCTGTGAAATCTAATGAAAATTATTCAAGAGGTTTCACAATTTTGTACATGCTTATAGCCAAGGGGCAAGGGCAGATAACCCCCAAAATTTTGACGGTATCTAAACAGTTTTATTTCTCTAATCATACATCGTAAGTTTCAGCCATTAGTCTTTAATACTTACTGAGAAAAATGATTTTTCAACATTTTCCCCATACAAATGTATGAGGATACAACTTTGACCTTGCCGTAAAAAGGTCAAAGGTCAACCCACGACCATCAGTTGAACAAACTTGGTAGACCTTGAGTTCCCAATGCCTTATACCAGGATTCAGCCTCAAAGCTTTCTTGGTAATGGAGAAGATTTTTAAGTGCTTTTACCGTATATGGCGGCCAACTTGTTCACTGGTGCAGAATCATTCAAACAAATTGTCAACACCCTTTTGACAGAAGGCCTGATGTGAAATCTGGTGAAAATTGCTCATGCTGTTTCAGGGAAGACATTTAAAAATAACACAATTTTATACATGTATATAGCCCAGGGGCAAGGACAGATAACCTCCAGGGGACAAAATTTTGATTGTAACTAAAACATTTTACTGCTTTAATCATACATGGCAAATTTCAACCATTAGTCTTTAATACATTTTGAGAAAATGACTTTTCAACATTTTCCCCATACAAATATATTGGGGTGCAAATTTGACCTTGCCGTTTGTTTGTGTTGAGGTTTTATGTCCCAGTCAACCCAATGGGGTCATGTCGAGCGCGGTCAGTTTACCTAACCACACGTTTACTGGGCAGGCTTAGTCCTCTAAGCAGTTAACCAGTATTGTGCCCATTCTTTCGCCAGAAACTGACAACTGCCTTTCTTGAATCAGCGGAAGGGAGAGAATGACCGTAGAAAATATTTCATGATCAATCGCCACGAAAGAATGTTGCCGACCTCGGCGGGGGTTGAACCCGCGACCTCCTGGTCTCCAGTCGGACGGCGCATCCAACTGAGCCACCGAGGCCGGCCATAAAAAGGTCAAAGGTTAACCTACGACCATCATTTGAACAAATTTTGTAGACCTTGAGTCCCCAATGATATATACCAAGATTCAGTATCAAAGCTTTCTTGGTTCTGGAGAGGAAGATCTTTAAGTGATTTTACCATATATGGGTTTGGCAGCCATCTTGTTCAATGGCGTGGAACCATTCAAACAAATTGTCAACATCCTTTCTAAGAAGGCCCCAAGTGAAATCTGGTGAAAATTGCTCAAGCAGTTTCAGAGAAGAAAAATTTAAAAATTACACAATTTTATATATGTATATAGCCCAGGGGCAAGGGTTGAAATCCCCAAAGGGACAAAATTTTCATTGTAACTAAAAAGTTGTACAACTTTTAATCACACATTATAAGTTTCAGCCATTAGTCTTTAATACATTTTGCGAAAAAAGACTTTTCAGCATTTTCCCCATATATATGTATTGGGATGCCAATTTGACCTTGCGGTAAAAAGGTCAAAGGTCAACCTACTAACATCATTTGAACAAACTTGGTAGACCTTGAGTCCCCAATGCTATATATCAAGATTCAGTTTAAAAGCTTTCCTGGTTCTGGAGAAGAAGATATTTAAGTGTTTTTCCATATATCGGCATGGCAGCCATCTTGGTCAATGGTGCAAAACCATTCGAACAAATTGTCAATAGCCTTTCAACAGAAGGCAATGTGAAATCTGGTGAAAATTGGTCAAGCAATTTCAGAGAAGATATTTAAAAATTACACAATTCTATACATGTATATAGCCCAGGGGCAAGGGCAGATAACCCCCAGGGGATAAAATTTTCATTGTAACTAAAAAGTTTTACTACTTTAATCATACATTGTAAGTTTCAGCCATTAGTTTTTAATACATTTTGAGAAAATGACTTTTCAACATTTTCCTCATATAAATGTATAGGGACCAAATTTGACCTTGCCGTAAAAAGGTCAAAGGTCAACATACATCCATCATTTGAACAAACTTGGTAGACCTTGAGTCCCTGATGCTATATACCAAGATTCAGCCTGTCAAAGATGTGGATGGACGGATGACAGACAGACAGACGATGACGGATGGCAAGTGATCACAACAGCTCATCCTGAGCCTTCGGCTCAGGTGAGCTAAAAAGCACCCCACTAAGGTGTTTCTTATGAGAACAACAACAGCTTTTCAAGAAGAAATAAAATAAAAGAAAATATCTGGATACCCTAGAGGAATTGTGGATACAAAGATTTGTTTCTAATGGAATGATGGATGGGTGGAAAGATGGATGGAACTCACTTCAATAGTCCCTGTTGACTATGTCAAGAGACATTAACCCATTTTAGTCTGAAGACGCCGTAGAATGTGGCATCTGATAAGGGTCTACACTGTTTGCATTAACTACAGGAATTTCTATAAAACACAGTAGCAATAAAAAACAAGAGGCCTACTGGCACATCTCCCTCACCTGAGTGAAACTGCCACTGCAGATATGTAGATGGCATGCAACATTTTTCCAATACTCTTATGACAAGGCAATGGTTTAAACAGTTTTTGAAATATCTTGCTTACAAGGTTAAAATGCTGAAATTTTCAAAATGCCATAAGTAAAAAAAAGTTCAGATATTTTTCAGAAGTCATTTGGTTCATCTACTTTTCCTGTCTTTTAAAGGTTTTTTTTTTATTTTATTTTTAGCTCTGGCAACCATTTTGTTCAGCAGAGCAGAATCATTTTAGCAATTTTCACAAAGGGGCATAAGAGGAACATTGATGTGAAATTATTTTGAAATCTTGCCACTGGCCACGGAGATGTCGTTTAAAGGTTTTTCTAGTTTTAGTTCTGGTGACCATTCTGTTCAGCAGAGCAGAACTATTTTGGCAATTTTGGTAAAGGGGGATAAGAGGAACATTTCTGTGAAATCATTCTGAAATCAGGCCACTGGCCAATGAGATGTTTAAAGTTTTTTTTTTCTATTTTTACTCTGGCAACCATTTTGTTCAGCCGAGCAGAACTTTTTTAGCAATTTTGGTAAAGGGCCATAAGAGGAACACTTCTGTGAAATTACTTTGATATCAGGACACTGGCTGCGGAAGAAGTCTTTTAAAGGTTTCTTCTATATTTAGCGCTTGCCGCCATTTTTTCAGCCAAGCGAAGCCATTTTAGTAATTTTGTTTGAGGGCCATTGGTGGAGTACTTCTGTGCAAATATTTTGAAATCAGGCCATTGGCCAAGGATGAGATGTCGTTTAAAGATTTTCTATCTTTTAGCTCTGGCTGCCATCTTTTTCAATGGAGCAGAACCATTGCGGCCATCTTAGATTTTCGATCTACACAATTTTAGCTTGTTTCAATCCAGAAGTCATCCTGTTGCTAAAGGTTTGAGAAGTGATGTGGAAAATTGATTTTCAAGATGGCGGCTGTAGTGGCCATCTTGGATTTTCTATCAGCCTATTTAGCTATTTTGTGTCTCATAAGCGCCCTAATGCTCATTATCAAGTTTCAATTCAACTGGATTATAGAGGAGATGTCCAAAATATGAATTCTCAACATTTTTCCCATATAAATGTATAGGGTCCATACAAATGCATGGGAAGCAAATTTGACCTTGTCATAAAAATGTCAAATGTCAACTTAGGACCATCATTTTAGCAATTTTTGGCAGGTCTCCTTTCCCCGAGGATTTGTGCAAAGAAAAGGCCCCAGGGCTTATTTGGTTCTGAAGAAGAAGATTTTTAAAGGTTTTTGCCATATATGGGCATGGCAGCCATCTTGGTCAATGGACCACGACCATTTTAGCAATCTTTTGTTCCCCCACCATAAGGAGGCTCCACATGAAATTTGAGCAACACTGGCCCAAAGGCTTTAGAGGAGAAATCGTTTGAAAATGTTAACAGACGGACAGATGCACGGACAGATGCACCGACGAAAAGTGATCACAATAGCTCATCCTGAGTATAGCTCAGGTGAGCTAATAACCAAACACCCTGCTATATGAAACAGACCAGTCCAAAGTGTTGTGGTAGAAGAGTCCACTCGATATAAATGGGATAAGGAAAAAGAAACTGTACCTGTAATAAGCAAGCTGAATGGCATTCTGTATGTAACTGTCTGGACTCACTTTCTGTGACTTGGGAAAATCTTTACCAAAGTCAGTAAAATTCAATACTTTAAGATCGACATCATTTATGGCACTGCAACATAGAAAGGACTGGTATCAATGATACAGGAAAACATATGATCTGCATAGCTCCAGATAAGAGGAGGTACCGAGAAAATAAGAAGGAAAATATGTTTTCTTATTTCTCCATGAAAACATATGCTGTGGGAAAGCACAATGAGGTGCTTCCATCACGAAAACATACCTATACAATTTTAACCCCCGTAAACCCCACTTTTATATAGTAAAACTGGGGTTTATAGGGGTATACATTATTTTTCTTATTTCTGCTCAAAAACATAGATTGTGGGTACTCGTGAGAACCGCCTCGTTGAGGCGGTTCTAACAAGTACCCACAATCTATGTTTTGAGCAGAAATATGAAAAATATCAGAATTTTTTTATCTGAAAAAGTTCATTTTTGATGGTAAAATTTTCAGTATATTTGAATAGACATGTTTTCGTAATGTAATGAGTACCACAACATGTTTTCATGGAGAAATAAGAAAAATATCAACAATGTTTGGTTGAAAAAAGTGCCTTATCTGGAGCTATGTGATCTGGCTAACTTTCATCAAGAAAACATGCCTATATAATTTTGACCCTCTTAAACCCCACTTTTACATAGTAAAACTGGGGTTTACAGGGGTATATATTATTTTTCTTATTTCAGCTCAAAAACATAGATTGTGGGTACTCGTTAGAACCGCCTCGTCGAGGCAGTTCTAACAAGTACCCACAATATACATTTTGAGCAGATATATGAAAAACATCAGATTTTTTTTTATCTGAAAATTTCAGTTTTTGGAGGTGAAATTTTCTACATATTTGAATAGGCCTGTTTTCCTAGTGATAATTAAGTTACCTTGTATAGCTGTAATAAGATCCCAGGCATGTCAACATCATACCAGCTTATTAAATGTCAGCCAAGACTCTTATAAATTTTATGGGACTATAGCAATACTCATATGTAAGCATAATATTCCGCTTATTTAATGCCAGCCAGGACACTAGAATTTTATCTGAACTCTATCAAAAATATCATGTCAACATCATATTCTGCTTGTTTAATGTCAGCCAGAACACTGTAAGTCTGACTGAACTTCCGCAATACTGACATCAGCATCACATTCTGCTTGTTTAATATCAACCAGGACACTGCATTACGAAAACACGCCTATTCAAATATACTGAAAATTTCACCACCAAAAATTGAAAATTTTCAGATAAAAATTTCTGATATTTTTCATATTTCTGCTCAAAACATAGATTGTGCGTACTTGTTAGAACCACCTCGACGTGGCAGTTCTAACGAGTACCCACAATCTATGTTTTGAGCAGAAATAAGAAAAATAATGTTTACCCCTGTTAACCCCACAAACTTCTGCAATACTGACATCAGCATCACATTCTGCTTGTTTAATATCAACCAGGACACTGCATTACGAAAACACGCCTATTCAAATATACTGAAAATTTCATCAACAAAAATTGAAAATTTTCAGATAAAAATTTCTGATATTTTTCATATTTCTACTCAAAACATAGATTGTGCATACTCGTTAGAACTGCCTCAATGAGGCAGTTCTAATGAGTACCCACAATCAATGTTTTGAGCAGAAATAAGAAAAATAATGTATACCCCTGTTAACCCCAGTTTTACTATATAAAAGTGGGGTTGAAGGGGGTCAAAATTATATAGGCATGTTTTCGTGATGGGATCTTAGACTGAACTCTATCAAAACTTGTAATGTCAGCATAATTTTCAAGTTTTTAAATGTCAGCAATGATACTGTTTGACTGAACTATAGCAATACTAACATGTCAGCATCATTTTCGGCTTGTTTAATGTCAGCTAGGATAATAAAGTTGCATTAATCTCTAGCAATACTCAGATTTTAGCATCATTTTCTGCTTGTTTAGTATCAGCAATGACACTGTAAGTCAGACTGAACTTCAGCAATACTCACATGTAAGCATCATTTTCTGCCTGTTTAATGTCAGCCAGGACACTAGAAGTAAGATTGAACTCCAGCAATCTTGGAGGAGTAATACCTGTTGCTGGGAGGCTTTCTTTACCCTCTTTACTGAAACAGAAATATAAGGTCATGAAAATACTCAGATAATATCCCAAACAGTTTTACAGTAATAGCTATTGAGTTAATGATGTAGCTTTACCAGTGCTGAGTAAGAAAGTAACCAATTTTCCCAATGAATGAAACAAAGGGGAATAGATATACCTAAAAATTTTCAAAGGGGGACAACATTTTTAGATATTAATTAAGAATCCTTTCCGAACTGTTGGCTACTCTTAAAGGAAGGAATTTGCTCCCTCTGGAGCAAATTCTTTCCTTTAAGGGTAGCTCCAGTTTGATTTAAAAGTGGTCTGAGAAGGACCATCAATTTTTGTTTCCCTTGATAGTGTATCCATTCCCCTTAAAAAACCTTTATGACAAAATATTACTTGCTTTCCTACACTGGTAAGATTAGGTAATTAACCATAGGACCTGTGTCCTGATGATCAATCTTATGCTTTGGTGCAGAATAACCATAAGAATTCCTCAAAAGCTGGTGTTGCACTTTTTGGTGCCTGCCAGTATTATAGAGGTAAACAGGTCAATTCATGTAAGAATGGAAGAGTAAATAAACTAAGAAATGAAGGTCCTGGTAACAAAATGAAACCACAGGTGCCTCTCAGATAGGAAGTGCACACTAAGTTTGATGATTGTAGGTCAGAGAGTTAGTCAGAAAAGGAGAGCTAAATACATGTACAGTCGTCTCTCGTTATCTCAAATTCCAAGGGACTCTCTGAAATACTTTGAGATATTCGTACCTCGACATATCCGAGTTGCAGAATCGAGGAAAAAATAATTCGAACAACCACATTTAACAAATATATATGGAATTGGACTCTTGAAGTTAGAGATATGTTGAAAATAATGTGGAAATGAGAAGAAATTACTCCCTAGGAGCAATTTCTCCTCTTTTCCACAATATTTTTAACCTGTTGTTATATTTTCATGTTTAGGCGGGGACCAGATTTTCTCTTCGAGATAAGTGGTTATTCGAGATAAACGAGGTTGAGATAACGAGAGTTGACTGTACTAGTAAAAAACAACCATTAATAGTATTTACCATAATAACCCTAAGTATTGGGGAAGACAGGCCTGAGCAACCAGTGGAGACCCAGATCAGCTGTTGCAGATTGTGGCATGGGACCAGGGTCTACACTATTTGCCACTCATACAGCACTATTTTAGACAAATCAACAGGTAGTAAAATATACGTTTTTTTCAAATTTTAAGATTAGTTTGGGGCGTTTATTATTCACATATCATATTTACGACGAATATTTAGGCCATTATGCCCAAGCAAATAAGATAGTCCTGGGTATGACATAGCAACATATAAGGCTCTTTTTTCCTCCAAAAAATGCTGATATCTTTCTTATTTCTTCATGAAAACATATGTTGTGGGTACTCATTAGAAGCGGCTCAGCGAGCCGCTTCTAATGAGTACCAACAACATATGTTTTTGTGAAATAAGAAAAATATTATGTGGATACCCCCTCTTATCTGTAGCTATGGTATGGCATATAATGTAAGAGTCTTATCAGCGTCTACTTTGTTTGCGCTCATAAGAAATGCCTTGGCTTGGCTTGGCAAGGCATTTCTAATGAGTATCCACACATAACGTATGTTTTACTAAAGAAGTAAGAAAAATATTAATACTTTCTGGCAAGGCATTTCTAATGAGTATCCACACATAACGTATGTTTTACTAAAGAAGTAAGAAAAATATTAATACTTTCTGGCTATAAAAGGCTCCTTACTGTATTTATTTTAAATATTTGGCCAGACATGCTGCGGTAACTAGTGTGGACCCACATCTGACGACGAGGGTTACACTGTTTGCCACTAAACCAGCAGTTTATAGACACATCAACAGTAGTACAATGGATTTGTTCAAAATTAAAGACTGTTATATAACAGGGTGTTCAATTGTTTTAAACAACATGTTTACTATGTTTCCATAAATAGCTTTATTTACTATGTTTCCAAAAATAACTTTCTAGAACAACATGTTAACAATAACATGATGTTTACATCCTTGATTCTGGACTGAGTTGTTTTTGGTATGTCATGGAAGATTTAGAAGTTTCTTGATTGGAACTGGAAAGTAAGAGATGCTTGTAATAAATTCTTTTTCTAGAACCTTCTTTGATATTATATAAGGAGAACAGATTTTCATCTGGGCATCTTTGTATACTTTCACTGGAAATTATTCTATACTGGATTACTTTACTATTTTATTCATTCTGGACTTAAATTCTGAATTCAGGAACATTAAATTGTGGGATCAGAAACTGATATTCAAAGGATTTGTTTTATAAATTCTCATGGATTATTTCAGAGGGACTTTGTGACATAAACTTGAAAGGTACTGTCTACTTACATTCTTTTGTTTTGAATCTTGTCTTATTTTTTTGTGGAATAAATATTGTTAATAATTTAAAACTTGTTGCTGGTTTCACTTTCACTTCTTTCTTGTTACGCCTGGCTCGTAACAGAAATTGGGGGCTCGTCCGCGATTGAACATTTTCTTGAGCTAAAACAAATTTGAGCTTTTTACAGAAAACAAATATTGATTTTTAAAGAAAAGAAAAATATTTGTTTGCTATAAAACAAGTACTGACTTTTAAAAAATTTCAGTAATTATAAAAATCTTTATTTGATAAAAAACAAGTATTGACTTTCAAAAAAATGTAATAATAAAAAAAAAAAAGCAAAAAAAAAAGCAAGTATTGACTTTTGAAAAATATCAATAAATAAACTCTGATTGATAAATTTACTCGATAAAACCAACAAAAAGCAATCATGTCATTTGACCTTCAAGCTTTTATCACTGCACCTTTGCAGGGGCTGTTAGATATGGCCAAAAAGTCTGATTTGTTGGATATTGCTGCTCACTATGAATTGACTACCGTCAACAAGTCCATGTTAAAACAGGAAATAAAAAATATTTTGGTCCAATTTTTGGTTGATAAGGAAATTCTTGATTCTTCTGCTTTGTCTCTTGTTCTCGTTACACAGACAGGTTTGCAAATGCGAGAGCTTGAGATTCAGAAGTAAATTGAGTTAGAAAAATTAAGATTAGAGCGAGAAAAACTTAGAATTGAACAAGAAAGACAAATGCAGAAGGAAAGAATGGAAATAGAAGAAAGAGTTCAGAAAGAAAGAATGCAAATGGAAGAGAGAGAGAAAGAAAAAGAAAGACAAATGCAGATAGAAAGGGAAAAAATAAAATTTTATACAGAATTAAGAATGAAAGAATTAGAAATGCAATCCATGGCGGTAAAACGGCAACCTTTAGACTCTGGCGTTCATTTTGACATTACCAAACACATCAGATTAGTTCCCCCTTTTCAAGGAAAAGAGGTTGACAAATATTTTCTTCATTTTGAAAAAGTAGCAGTAAATTTAAAATGGCCAAAGGAGCATTAGACCTTGCTTTTGCAAAGTGTTGTAATTGGGAAGGCTCGAGAAATTTATACTCAGCTGACTGTCCAGCAGAGCTCCAGTTATGATACTGTAAAGGAATTAATTCTTAAGGCTTATGAGTTGGTCCCTGAGGCTTACAGGCTAAATTTAGGAACTGTAAGAAAGAAAATGAGCAGACCCATGTAGAATTTGCTAGAACTAAAGAACAGAAAATTGGCTCTGATCATGAAAAACTTAGGCAGCTCATGCTTGTAAAGGTGTTCAAAAGGTGCATAAATTCAGACATTAAGTCATTTTTAGATGAGAAACAGGTTGAAACTTTGGAAGCTGCAGCTCGACTTGCAGATGATTATGCTTTAACACATAAAGTTTCCTTTATTAATAAGTCAAATCCCTCTAGAAGACCATTTTTTCCACATTCAGGATCCAAACATAGTCCTAGTAATCCACCTGGTAGTCATAGCCAAACAATTACTCCCAAACCCAAACCTTCTGGTGAAAATAAAGATCAAAATCCCTTATCTCAACCAATTTGCAATTATTGCAAAAGGACAGGTCATATTATATCTGAATGTTTACATTTGAAAAGAAAGAAAGAAAAACAAGAGGGGCTTAAACCTACAGGCCTTACCTCTTTACGGTCAAAACCACAGTCATGTGTTAAGGAGGAAGATCCTATCCAGACCGAAAGGCCTGAGACTGATTCTGTTATGGAGATTTATGAACCATTCTTATCAGATGGTTTTGTGTCACTGAATAGTGACTATGCCCAGTCTACCCCAATTAAAATCTTACGAGATATTGGAGCTTCTCAATCCCTTATTTTAGCAGATACTCTGCCTTTTTCTGAGAAGACTTCTTCTGGGACAAGTGTCCTTATTCAGGGTGTAGAGTGTGGATTTGTTAATGTTCCTCTTCATAACATTTATTTATCCTCAGACTTGGGTAACTGGTTTAGTGGCTGTTGGTGTTCGACCTTCTTTACCTTTTAAAGGTGTTCACTTACTGTTAGGCAATGACTTAGCAGGAGATAAGGTTGTGGTAAACCCACTTTTGACTAACATACCTTGTATTGATCAGCCACCAGATCCTATTGAGCAGGAAATCCCTGATCTGTACCCATCTTGTGCCATTACAAGGGCCATGGCAAAGAAAGCAAAACAGAATGATGGGGACATTGATTTAACTGATACCTTTTTGGGTCAGTCTTTTAAACAGGAGATTACAAATTCTCTTTCATCCAGCCTGTCTGACAAACAGACGGAGTTACGTAACAAGTCAGAGTCCAGTCATTACTCTGCAATATTAAATGATCAAGGTCAAGGTCATGACTTTGTGTCAAGGTCACAGCTTTGTAAGGAACAGCATAATGATCCTGAAATTTTGCCTTTATTTGAAAGGGCTTTTGACGAGAAAGAAACAGATCAAGTCCCAGTCTGTTTTTATGTAAAAAATGGCATTTTAATGAGAAAATGGCGTCCTCCTGATGTCTCAGCAGAAGATGAGTGGACTGTAAACCACCAAATAGTGGTTCCAAGGGTTTATCGCCCTGAAATTTTGAACTTGGCCCATGACTCTCCCATGTCAGGTCATTTAGGTAAAGATAAGACCTATCACAAAATTCTTAACCATTTTTACTGGCCAGGATTAAAATCTGACGTTTCTCAATTTTGTAAATCTTGCCATACTTGTCAGATGGTAGGAAAACCCAACCAGACAATACCAAAAGCTCATTTACAGCCCATACCTGCTTTTGATGAACCTTTTAGCAGAATAATTATTGACTGTGTTGGTCCCTTGCCTAAAACTAAGTCAGGTCATGAGTATCTTCTCACTATAATGTGTGCTTCCACACGTTTCCCAGAAGCCATTCCACTTAGGAATATTTAAATCATCATCTTACCATCCTGAAAGTCAAGGTGCCCTGGAAAGATTTCATCAGACACTGAAAAATATGATCAGATCATACTGCTTTGACACTGAAAAAGATTGGGATGAAGGCATTCATTTGTTGTTGTTTGCCGTTAGAGAATCTGTTCAGGAATCTCTTGGTTTCAGCCCATTTGAGCTGGTATTTGGCCACACTGTGCGTGGAACTTTGAAACTTTTGAAAGAGAAATTTCTCTCAAATGATGACAGTTCTCTGAACTTACTTCAGTATGTATCAGATTTTAAAGACCGACTGTCTAAAGCTTGTGAAGCTGCTCGGACCAATCTTAAGTCAGCACAAAGGAAAATGAAACGCTGGTATGATGAAAATGCAAAAGAAAGACAATTCATGCCTGGAGACAGGGTACTTGCTCTTTTGCCTATTCCTGGCAAACCATTGCAAACCAGGTATTATGGCCCTTACACTGTAGATAAACAGATTAGTGATGTAAATTACATTGTTAACACTCCTGGGAGATGCAAAAAAAAAACAGTTATGTCATGTTAACATGCTTAAACAATACATAGATAGGGATAGCTCTTCTGTTACACCAATTAGTGTTGTTAGTTCAGTCCCTCAGGAACAAAGTGAAATGAACTCTGAAGACATGAACTTCATCAAATCTGATCCTGCTTCGTCAAAACTCCAGAATTCTGACATTCTAAAGGATCTCGACCAGAAACTTTCACACCTAGATCCAGTCCAAAGAAAGGAACTGAAACATTTAATTCATCAATATGAACACTTATTTCCTGACATTGCTACAAGGACTGACAAAATTTATCATGATGTTAATGTTGAGGACTCACAACCTGTCAAACAACATCCATATAGAATGAACCCAACAAAACAAAAATATCTTAAGGAGGAAATTCAGTATTTGCTGGACAATGATTTCATTGAACCAAGCCAAAGTGAATGGAGTTCACCTTGCATTCTTGTGCCAAAACCTGATGGAACATATCGGATGTGCACCGATTACAGGAAGGTCAATAATTTGAGTAAAACAGACACTTTTCCCATCCCAAGAATGGATGACTGTATTGACAAAATTGGAAATTCAAAATATATAACTAAATTTGATCTTCTGAAAGGATTTTGGCAAATTCCTCTCACAGAAAGAGCTAAAGAGGTCTCAGCATTTGTTACTCCTGATGGATTATATCACTATAAAGTAATGCCTTTCGGAATGAAAAACTCTCCAGCAACATTTCAACGCTTAATCAACACCATAATAGCTGGAATCGAGCATTGCGATGCTTACATCGATGACGCCATCATACACAATGATGAATGGAATCACCATCTTGGAACTATCAAAGCATTCTTTGATAAACTAAGTGAAGCAAAACTGACAATAAACCTTGATAAAAGTGAATTCTGTCATGCAACTTTAACATTTCTAGGACATGTTGTGGGTCATGGTCAGGTTAAACCTACAGAGGCTAAAGTTGAAGCTATTTCAAATTTTCCGGTGCCCACATGCAAAAGACAACTGATGAGGTTTCTTGGTATGACCGGATATTACAGAAAATTCTGTAATAATTTTTCTGTCATTGCTGAGCCACTGACTAATTTACTTAATAAAAGAATGAGGTTTAAGTGGACCAGTGATTGTCAGAATGCCTTTGATAAACTGAAAGCCATACTGAGAAGTGAGCCGGTTCTCTTGGCACCAAATTTTAATAAAGAATTCAAGCTAGCAGTGGATGCGAGTGATGTTGGTGCAGGTGGTGTATTGCTGCAAGAGGATGACAATGGTGTGGATCATCCAGTTTGTTACTTTTCCAAAAAGTTTAACAAACATCAAAAGAATTATTCTACAGTAGAGAAAGAATGTTTGTCTCTCATTCTTGCTCTTCAACATTTTGAAGTTTATCTAACTTCTTCATCCTCGCCTATTGTTGTTTTCAGCGATCACAATCCACTGACTTTCATCCATAAGATGAAAAACAAGAATCAGAGGTTGCTCAGATGGAGTCTGTTGTTACAGGAATACAATCTTGACATCAGGCATATCAGGGGAAAAGATAATATTATTCCTGATGCCTTGTCCAGAGCATGATGTCTTGATCTGTGGTTTCCTGTAACTTGCTGTATGTAAGATAATAATTGCCTTTATCAGTATTTTATTTTATGATAATTTTATGGCAAAAGAAAGCTTTATTACATAAATCTTTCTTTTCCCTGAAGAGAGGAAGTGTTATATAACAGGGTGTTCAATTGTTTTAAACAACATGTTTACTATGTTTCCATAAATAGTTTTATTTACTATATTTCCAAAAATAACTTTCTAGAACAACATGTTAACAATAACATGATGTTTACATCCTTGATTCTGGACTGAGTTGTTTTTGGTATGTCATGGAAGATTCAGAAGTTTCTTGATTGGAACTGGAAAGTAAGAGATGCTTGTAGTAAATTCTTTTTCTAGAACCTTCTTTGATATTATATAAGGAGAACAGATTTTCATCTGGGCATCTTTGTATACTTTCACTGGAAATTATTCTATACTGGATTACTTTACTATTTTATTCATTCTGGACTTAAATTCTGAATTCAGGAACATTAAATTGTGGGATCAGAAACTGATATTCAAAGGATTTGTTTTATAAATTCTCATGGATTATTTCAGAGGGACTTTGTGACATAAACTTGAAAGGTACTGTCTACTTACATTCTTTTGTTTTGAATCTTGTCTTATTTTTTTGTGGAATAAATATTGTTAATAATTTAAAACTTGTTGCTGGTTTCACTTTCACTTCTTTCTCACTACGCCTGGCTCGTAACAAGGACAAGTATTGTAAAATGTTAAAGTGTTTGACTATTTATCACTCACATTTAATTTACACAATGATCTGCAAGACTTAGTTTTCAATCACATGAAACTGACACAATGATCCGCAAGGCTTAGTTTTTGCTCACATGAAATTCACAATGATCTGCAAGACTTATTTTACACACACATGAACTTTGCACAATGATCTGCACCTTATTTATAACCCACATGAACTTATTTATAACCCACATGAAGTTAATGATCTGCAATACTTACATATCTCCCACATGAAATTTAAATAAGCTTTATTCATCTCTCATATGACATGTATACAATGACCTCTCATATGAAATTTACACATTGATCTACAATATTTATTTATCTCCAAATGAAATCTACACAATGATCTGCAAGACTTATTTATTACCCACATGAAATTTACACAATGGTCGGCAATGTCTTATTTATCTCTAACATGAAATTTGCACAATGATCTGAAAGACACTTGTCTCACACAAGAAATTTACACAATGATCTGCAAGGCTTATATATCTCTCACATAAAATTTACACTATGATCTGCAAGATTTATTTATCACACATGAAATTTACACAATATTATGCAAGACTTATTTATCACTTACATGAAATTTACACAATGATCTGCAAGACTTATAATAGGAGGACCTTCTGCTGTTGTATGTTCATAGTTCAGACCATTGTACCCATCGGCACCAACTATAAACTGAAAATAGACAATGCCATATGAGTCTTCCTTACACAAATACATGTATAGATTTTTTTCAAAGAAAACAAGACTTGACACTTGATGTGAATTGATGTGAACTGTCTGCTAGGCAGACAATTCACATGGAATTTCAAGCCTTAATGTACCAACAAATCTGGTTTGCTGCAGTTGTGACCAGAGCATTAACCATTAAAACAGACAATAGTTTTCAATGAGGAGTCTTACAGACTTCTGTTATAACAAAGAAAGTAAACTTAGTGTCTCATATCAATCTACTCTAACTATAAACTGAAAAGTAACAATATCATTCACTGTATGAGTTTTATCTGTCTAACAACTGGCATAAACAGAAAACAGGCTAGCTTTACTTTCTACTCACTTACCTAGTCAGTCCTGTGTGCTCCAACTACAGTAAACTTTTTTATCATTCAAAGTCCAAGGTTTAAATTACCAGGAATTTCGGCCATCAATGGTTAAACTATACACATTAACATTAACCCATTGTAGTCAGGAGACCTGTAAAAGGGTAACTGGCAAACAGTGCAGACCTAGATCAGATGCAGCAGAATGCGGGTCTCTGCTGTTTGCAAATAGTTTAGCCATTTTTCTCTAGGAATATGTAAATCTCACAGCTGGATGTACCTAAAATTGAAATTGGACTCTTCCAATATATAGTGTGGGAGAGTCTATTCAGTATATAATGGGTTAAACTAGTGACTTTTCAGATGGGGCTTGTTTTGCAGAAAAAGCAAACGGGAAGTCAAAAAAGTTGTCTCTCAGAAAACCTATCAAGTGACAGAAAACCTATCAAGTGTATCAAGTATCCTCATCACAAAAAAAGCTTATATAATTTTGACCCCCTTAAACCCCACTTTTATATAGTAAAACTGGGGTTTACAGGGGTATACATTCTTTTTCTTATTTCTGCTCAAAAACATAGATTGTGGGTACTCGTTAGAACCGCCTCGGTGAGGTGGTTCTAACGAGTACCCACAATCTATGTTTTGAGCGTAATATGAAAAATATCATGGGTTTTTATCAGAAAATTTCCATTTTTTGGTGGTAAAATTTTCTATATATTTGAATAGGTGTGTTTTCGTAATGATACATAACCCTGAAAAAGCACTAATCACAACTGCAGCTGACAATATTTTGATTTTTTATGTATTTTTCAGAGAAAATACAACTTGACATTTCCTGTGATTCACATGAAATATAAAGTTTTGTTTTCTCTGAAAAATAAGAATTAAAAAATAAAATGCCATCTGCTATAACTTTGCTTAGAGCTTTAAAAGTTAAGAGACATTCTCATTACCTGCAGAGTTTTATCAAACCATCTGTTGGCAGAGTTCACCTGGGAGCCTGAGCCATGTAACATATCACCACCATATTCACTGAGTGGATCCTTTACATCGGGCAATGGCTGATCAAGACACAAAACTAGAATACTTCTTTGGATATCTTCAAGACTAAACTTGTTTACATGGTCTGAAATAAAGGTAAGAAAGATACAGGATTCTTTTATATTCATAGCTCTAAAGATCCTATAATCCTAAGATCCTTGGTACAGATAAGCCTTTGCAAGCAGTGTAGACCCAGAAAAGCTGCCATAGAATGGGGCATCTGATCAGGGTCTACAAGTTGTTTGAGATACATACAGCCAAAATTTTGGACATATCAACAGGTAGTACAATGGACTATTTCAAATTTTAGGACAAGTATGGTAAATAGATAAGGTGTCCTAATACGAGAGGTAAATGTTGCATTTTTCTTACTTGTCCACAAAAACACACATTGTGTGTATTCATTAGAAGTGCTGGAATGAAAACCCACCATGTTTTCACAAAGAAATACAAAAATACCGTATTAACTCTAAGTATTAGGACACCTAACTCCTAACCATATTTGTTCTAAAAGTTGAACAGGTACACTTTACCGACTACCTGATGTTGTGTCTAAAAATTGCTGGATGAGTGGCAAACAGTGTAGACCCTCATGAGATGCCTTGTTCTTCAGCATCTGATCTAGGTCTACACTGTTTGCTTAGGTCTGTCTGTCTGAATACATAAGGTAAATACCATACCAATATTTTTTTGGTTGAATAAATGATGGTATTTCACCTCCCTTTCAATATTATTTAACCCTTATCCTGCTGAATAATTTAATTAGCCACACCCATTTCTGACTATCAGCCAATCAGATTACATCATATAATTTTTTCATTCAAATTCACAAACTGAATGATTGATTGTGTTGGGGTTTAACGACACGTCAACCCTTGAGGGTCATTTTGTGTCGTCTCCCAGAGAAAGGGAGAAAAGAGATAGAAGAGAGAGTAGAGGAGATGAAAGAGAGGGACAGGGAAGAAAGAGGAACAGGAAAGAAAGTGAAGAAACAGAAGAAATAAAAACATTCCCCCTCTACCCTTACCCACTACAAGGATAGCAGGCCTTGCCCAATTGTAAGCCAATATCAGTTGGACGCCCCGGTGATGTAAGACACACAGCACCTTCGCACCACCCGACCACCCCACACAAACTGAATGACAAACAGGTCTTCAGAAGCCATCTGATTTGGATCTACACTGTTTGCAAAGGTAGCGGTTGTCGTGGACAAGGGTTACTGCATATCAAGACAATGGAATGGTGATAAAGAAAGGCACTGTGTAATAAAGTACCATACAGTCAGGAGGTGAATTCTGTATCCAGTATAATTCGAACCTGGAATCTTGTGATTCAAAGTTGGGAACGCCAACTGCTCGGGAACACCAACCGCTCAGCCACTCTTATGCTTCTTTTGACTGAATAAAATAAACATCTAAAAGGTTAAGCCTCTTATCTTGAGGCAGATACAGTCAACCCTCATTATACCAACACTCGATACAACAACAAAATTAGTTATACTGACAATTTGACTAGCAAGGAAATCCTCTCTTTAAAAGTGACAGTTAATCAGAAATTATGCAGTAGCATTATCATTCAATACTTCAAGCAACATATGTTTTGGATATTTGTTAGAATTGCCTCACCGAAGCAATTCTAGCAAATATCCAAAACATACGGTTTATAAAGAAATTAAATTAAACATGGCATTTGTAGCATATCATTATACTCATTGAGATTTCTTTACAACAGCAAATTCATTTTAACGGCAATATCTTTGGGTACAAATGCTGTTGTTGTAGTGAAGGTTCACTGTATACTAATATTTTCATATTTCTCTTTTCTCCTTAAAACAACCATACTTCTCAGAAAGATGACCACAACAATTGTATTAAGTTGTCACATTTTCACCAGAGACTGTTTTAGGAAATTCCATTATATATTATGTTTCAGTGTAGAAATAATAAAATTCTTCTCTGGGTACCCTTCTGGTTTACTGTAAAAAAAAAAGTACACAGAAAGAAACATTTTTTTTCATATATTACTCAACAGCTGCTGCAGAACACTGTCATATACCAATAGTTACAAACCACAACCTCTTTATAATACTATTGCTGGGAAGCGAAAACCATGTTTGCTAAACAACTGTGTTGTATCCAAACAAAAACGTATATATTATATAGAAAAATGACTATTTATGGTCATTTTTTTTGTATATAATCTATACAGTTTTGTTTGGATACAACATTTTTGGGATCCACCTATAAACTGACCTATATTCAAAACCATCTTACACAGAGGTTCCATTTAACCCTTACAGCGCCAGTCACAACTATTGTCATCTGCTTTGTCATCTGCTTGTGATTTTAAAAGTCATTTTTGCAAACAGTGTGGACCCAGATCAGACTGCTCCTTTAGAAGCAGTCTGATCTGGGTCCACACTGTTTGCCTGTATGCAAAAATAGGTTTGAAAAGTCTGCAGGAATATTCAGCAGACGACATAAACAGACGACATTTTCAGATGCAGTTAATTGATGCTTTGTTGTAACTGAATCAGATCTCTAGCTTGAACACACTTATGCCTAAAAAAATTATATAACTGGATAAAACAGATGTCCCCCCCATCCCCACCACCACACACACAGCCAACACCCAACAATAAATTTTCAGTTCTTCTATTGCTGTGACCTTGAAACTTTAGTCTAGGTCACCAAAATCTGATCAGTTCTTTGTTAAGTCAAAATTTAATATCCATAAAAATTTCATAAGAATCTAACCATAAGTATGAGGACAATGCTGATACCAACACGGGATCACACCAAAAACAATATGCCCCCTCCCCTTAGGTAGGGGGACATAATTAAAGCTCTTAAGCTGGGTTCTTTGTTATGTCCTAATTATATACCCATGAAAATTTTACAAGATATTGTGCCGACAAGAAAGCGTGACTCTGATGCCAAAAACAATGCCAATGCTGACACCAATGGGATCCATACCAAAAACAATATGCCCTAATCCTTTAGGTCAGGGGACATAACTGAACTTCTTAAGCTGGTCTCCTTAGGTCAGCCACCATTTTCTATTTTCTGCCCCTAGTCAGGTTTGCTACATTTTTTAATGCTGATAAGCAGTCACAACACTGAACCATTCAGTGCAGTGGCTATATATACTTGGAGGTAATTAATTCACCTTAAATTAATTATAGTCTTTTCCATTTATAAGTCTTCACATCAAAAAAAAAAAAAAAAAAAAAAAAAAAAACTCCATACATGCTATGAGCTCGAGACTGCAATCTGTGAGATCCTAGAATTTTAAGTAAAATTGATTCTGTTAAGTAAGACTCTAACAAAAACTCACTTCCAAGCTCACCAAAACAGATTTAAAATACTTGCTTTGTGTTTTTATGCAAGAAACAAACAGAACATTTTTCGTTTTGTTTTTTGTTTTTTTTGTGTTTTTTTCCTAAAATTTAAAAGTAAATGGGAGTGAAATCTTATTTAAAATGGTTTCTCAGAGGGCAAAATAAGTGTCACAAAGATTTACATCAGAGTATGAGACTTGCTGTGAATGGAAACTGACAAAAAATTTGATTTTGTAGATTTCCTTGAAGATGAAATATCTCTGCTTGAAATTCAATTCTAATTTAGAGGCAAGTTCATCAGTCTGAAAATTTTACTGACCTAAGGTTCTTACCAGATGGTTAAGTTGCTAGTCAATGCAAAAACAAACCTCAGTCATACTAACATGCATATAGGTATGTATATGTAATAGTTCCAGATAAGACGATTGTTACAAGCGAAAAACACTGACACTTTCTTTTTTCTCCATGAAATTTTATGTTGTGGGTACTCGTTAGAAGTGCCTCGGTGAGGCACTTCTAATGAGTACCCACAACATAAATTTCATGGAGGAATAAAAAAATTAGTGCATAGATAACCCCTCTTATCTGGAGTTACAATGCATTTAAAAATACTTGGCCAATCTAGTTTATAGATAGTCATGCAAAAATATGGTAACTTTCACCAGTCAAGCAAGTTGATGGTTTATAACATTAACCTTAAAACACCAATCTAGACATCAGCAGACAACATTCACAAATAAATTGTTTTATCTTTCTGAGAAAATATGCATTACGAAAACACGCCTATTCAAATATATAGAAAAAATTTCACCTCCAAAAACTGAAAATTTTCAGAGGTGGTTCAAAAGAGTACCCACAATCTATGTTTTTGAGTAGAAATAAGATAAATAATGCATACCCCTGTAAACCCCAGTATTACTATATAAAAGTGGGCTTTAAAGCAGTCAAAATTATATAGGAGTGTTTTCGTGATGTTTGACATTTCATCATGTGAATCATCTGCTAGGCAGATTCACATAAAATGTCAAGCCTTCTTTTCCTGCAAAAAACAAAACAAAACACACACACACACACACACACACACACACACACACACACACACACACACACACACACACACACACACAAAAAACAAAAAAAAAAACAAACAAACAACAAGAGGGCCATGATGGCCTTGTAACACTCACATGAGTAGCATAGCGCTTAGAGAGCCTGACCTAGAACTGATCAAGGCAAACATTCTGACCAAAATTCATGATGATTATATTAACAAGTAAGACAATGTAGCATGATAATGGACTGTGAAATAGAGGTGAAGGTCAAATATGGATGACTGCACTCAAGTGGGCATGCTAAGATGTATGCATATGATAAGTATCACTGGCTGTAGGAGTAACAGTAACTGAGAAAGTAACTTAAACCCTAAAACTTCACAAGTGCTGAATATCACTATGTAGGACCAATAGTTACTGAGAAACTGACCTAAATGGAAAAACAGAAGAAAGAAACTGGACTGTGAAATAAGGTCATAAGTGACCCAGTTCCAAACTTCACCTAGAAATCATCAAGACAAACATTTTGAGCAAGATTCATGATGATCACTTAAAAAATGTGACCTCCAGAGTGTTTACAAGGTTTTCCTTTGATTTGGCCTGGTGACCTAGTTTCTGACAGCAAGTGACTCAGTTTCAAACCTGACCTAGAAATAATCAAGACAAACTTTTTGTGCAAGGTTCATGATGACTGCTTCAAAAATGTGACCTCCAGAGTATTAAAAAGGTTTTCCTTTGATATGGCCCAGTGATCTAGTTTTTGACCCCAAGCTACCCAGTTTTGACCTGGAAATCATCAAAATAAGCATTCTGAGCAAGATTCATGATGACTGATTAAAAAATGTGACCTCTAGATTGTTAACAAGGTTTTCCTTTGATTGTGCACAGTGACCTAGTTTTTGACCCTAAGTGACCCAGTTTCAAAACTGATCTAGAAATCATCAAGACACACATTCTGAGTAAGATTCATGATGATTGCTTCAAAAATATGACTGCTAGAGTGTTAACAATGTTTTCCTTTAATCTGCCTCAGTCACCTATTTTTTAACCCCCTGTGGCCCAGTTTCAAACTTGATCTAGAAATCATCAAGACAAACATTTTGAGCAATATTCATGATGGTCACTTAAAAATGTGACCACTAGAGTGTTAACAAGGTTTTCCTTTGACTTGGCCTGGTGTCCTAGTTTTTGACCCAAAGTGACCCTGTTTCAAACTGGATCTAAAAATCATCAAGACAAACATTTTGAGCAAGTTTCATGTTGATTGCTTCGAAAACATGACTTCTAGAGTGCTAACAAGGTTTTCCTTTGAGTTGGCCCACTGACCTAGTTTTCGACTCCATGTGACCCAGTTTCAAATCTGACCTACAAATCATCAAGACAAACATTTTGAGTGATATTCACGATGATTACTTCAAAAATGTTACCTCTGAAGTGTTAACAAGGTTTTCCTTTGATCTGGCCTGGTGACCTAGTTTGATCTCAAATGACCCAGTTTTGAATTTCACCTAGAAATCATCAAGACAAACACCTTGAGCAATACTCATCATGATTGCTTCAAAAATGTGACCTCTAGAGTGTTAACAAGTTTTTCCTTTGATTTGGCTTAGTGCCCTAGTTTTTGACCCCATGTGACCCAGTTTCAAATTGACCTAGATTTCATAGAGGCAAACATTCTGAGCAAGTTTAATCAAGACTGGGTCAAAACTGTGACTTCTAGAGTGTTAACAAACTAATTGTTGGCGACGGATGATGGACAACGGACAACGACGGACAGAGGGTGATCACAATAGCTCACTCTGAGCTTTCAAATATTGTCACATCAACAGGTTTGTTTGTGTTGAGGTTTTACGGCCCAATCAACTCAATGGGGTCATGTCGAGCGTGGTCAGTTTACCTAACCACACGTTTACTGGGCAGGATTAGTCCTCTAAGCGGTTAACCAGTATTGTGCACATTCTTTCGCCAGAAACTGACAACTGCCCTTCTTGAATCAGGTGAAGGAAGAGAAAGACCGTAGAAAATATTTCATGATCAATCTCCACGAAAGAATGTTGCCGACCTCCGCAGTGGTTGAACCCACGACCTTCTGGTCTTCAGTCGGACTGCACATCCAACTGAGCCACCGAGGCCAATACATCAACAGGTAGTAAATGGATATGTTCAAATTTACGGTAAGTTTGGTCAGCAGATGAGGTTTCTAAATATTTAGGTTAAATGTGGTACTAACTTTAAACCACAACCTCTTTATAATACTATTGCTGGGATCTAAAGCAAAAGCCTATAAGTTACACAATCGTAGCCTGACAAAAAGGTATAGATTATATAGTCTATGCATTTTTATTAAAAGGTCATTGCGATGGAGATATTGTGAATGCATCCATCTGTTTGTCCATCTGTCTGTCCATCTGTCCGTCGAGCGACCTCCTCTTAAACCACTGGACGAAACTTAACCAAACTTGTTAAATGATTTTGATGCATAGTAAGGGTGTGTGAGAACAACATAATTTTTCCATCTATCTGACCATCTGTCTATCCATCTGTCTGTCACGCTATCTTAACCTAAACCGCTGGGCAGAATTTAATCAAATTTGCTACACGACTTCCCCACATGGTAAGGGAGTGGGAGAGCAACATTGTTTTTCCATCCAATGGTCAGTCCTTCTGTCCATCATGCTATTAGCAACATAACCACTGAGCACGGGGATTTTATAATGACATGCCACTGACTGCACAATCTAGTTTTTCTATATATATTCTATACATTTTTGTTTATATAAAACACTTTAGGAGTCCACCTTAAAGCTGTCTTATATCTGAAACCATCTTATAATGTAGAGGTTCCAGTATATGTAGCTTTTAGCAGGCTTAACCCTTGTCATGCTGAATAAATTAAGATGCCACGCCCACTTCTAATTTTCAGCCAGTTAGATTACTTGATCCAAGTTGTTCATACAAATTCAAATACTAAATGGCAAACAGTGCAGATCCAGATCAGTTGGCTTCTTCAGAAGCCAACTGATCTGGATCTACACTGTTTGCAAAGGCAGGGTATATCGGGGTTTAGCAGGACCAGGGTTAAGATCAACACAAGCCTAATTGGTCATATTTAGACAAGCACAGGTAAAGCACAGAAAAAGCCAAGGCTCACTTACTATAAGCTGGATCTAGAAATAATACAAGTTATAGTGTTTAAAAAGCATGTAATCTCAAAGCAAAGTTAAAATACATATAAGCCATTCATGAGAAAAAGGTTCTTCCAACTTTTTTTGGCTCAATCTTTCAGTGCGCATGCCTGGCCTTTTGAAGCCACATACATATTGTATTCGACCTAATTACCACCCGTGTGCTTAAGTTTTTCAAAATGACTGAAAAACTTGTAGCAAAATATCTTCCTACTAAGGGCACACCTTGAAGGAATATTAGCAGAGGACTTCTCTGGGGCATATTTAATGATGCTTATGTGATAGGTGTTCTATGTATAGAAGCATATATTGTGTTTATAAGTTTATAAAAGAATACGTTGTGGGAACACATTTAATTCAAAAGAGTACCCACAACAAATGCTTTTATAAAAAAAACAGATGAAATAATAGTGGTTGTAACCTGAAGAGCTAGAAATTGCTTGACAGTGTGCTTACAGGAGAATGTGCAGTAATTTGGGTGAATACGGTAGTTCTTTGGCTAGTTTCCCTTTGCTAGCTCTTATGAGTACAAACAGCACAGTTTCTGGCAAGACTGTGTGGATGTATTGGCTCCCAGCGACCTTTGCTGCTTACATATGATATAATAGCTGTTTCCCATTACACAGCTTATATTTACCATAAGTATTTGGACAGACACGCCTGACACAGATCAGGTTCAACAGTCTGCTACTTGTCAAACATTATTCCTCTATGAGCTTACACCTGTGGACACAAAACTGTGCAAACTCTGATGAAGTAACTTTCAATGAATCTGTTTGCTTCAGGTTTGTTTGACAATCAAATGTCATTCATGGACAATTCTAACAATTTACGTTGATTGATCTTATTCATTTTGACAAGTATTTATTCTATTTTAAGTCTGATGTATGTTCTTGACAGCTGAGATGTATTTTAATTGGCTGATGCAGGTCAGGCTCTGCTGTGAAATGGACAACTTCTTATGTTTTTCATTTATACATGGCTAGCAGTTGATTGACAGGATGTTAGAATATATAAGATGATATGTTATATCAAAATGAAATGAAGCCCATCAAAGTTTGTACAGTTTTGTGTCCACAGGTGTATCCTAAGAAAATGTACCATCAGACGTCTGCACCCAGCCGAGATTCAGATCAGCCTGTGCATTTGTGCAGTCTGATCTGGGTCTTCACTTAGCAGATTTTGAATAGTTAAGGATTCAAAGTTCCTTTGTGTGGACAAAAAAGACTGATCAGACCACATATCGAGGGTTGAGCGCAAGACTATAGTAACTCAAACATATTTTTGAAGCCCTTGTTTAGGGGCAAATTTGACCCCTTTGTAAACAATGCAAATTTAGGTGCCATTGCTCATACGAGCAATGGCACCTAAATTTTCATTGTTTACAGAAAGAAATGTTGTAATCTTCATAACGCCTTCATGGTGAGGGGATTAGGTTTGGGGAAAAACAACCATCTGACATACGCCAGTCTTGCGATCAACCCTCGATATATGCTCAGGCTGATTTTAGTCATTGTTGGGAGAAAATGTTAGAAGGTATGTTTTCTCATGTTGCCGCTCATAAGAGCTCTTCCAAACAGAAATCAAACTAATGACATATGTAATCAGCACAGACTCTGATCAGCCGGCCCATCAAGGCAGTCTTGATTTGAGTCTTACACTGATATGTTACAGAATATATGGATCTTAACCCTAGTCCTGCTGAACCTGGATATACCCTGTCTTCACAAACAGTGTAGATCCAGATCAGTTGGCTGCTGAATAAGCCAACTGATCTGGATCTGCACTGTTTGCCATTACGTATGTGAATTTGTATCAACAAACTGGATCAAGTAATCTGATTGGCTGAAACTTAGAAGTGGGCGTGGCATCTTAATTTATTCAGCAGGACAAGGGTTAAGTATTCTATTAGTGAGCTGAACTGTGTAGACTGATCAGTCAGTGTGAATATGCAGATAAATCTAGGTCTACAATTTTTGCATAAGCTTGAGATTTGTTTAGAAGGGCTAATAAGTTGTGGTACTAATTAGAAGCACCTTGAAAAGGCACTTCCATTCACTACCTACATAACACATTTTCAATGAGAAAGAAGAAAGTATCATTTTTTTGTTAACCCTTATCATGCTGAATAAATTAAGATGCCACACCCACTTCTAATTTTCAGCCAATCAGATTACTTGATCAAAGCTGTTCATACAAATTCAAATACTAAATGACAAACATCCAGTCAGCATTCTACGTAGATCTATATCCGGCTGTCATCGGCCCATCAGGGTAGCTGACGGGCCGATGACGGCCCGATGTAGATTTACGTAGAATGCTAGCTGGGCAGTGCAGATCCAGATCAGAAGCCAACTGATGTGGATCTATACTGTTTGCAAAAGCAGGGTATATCTAGGTTCAGAAGAAAAAGGGTTAAAACAGATCACATGTAGTGTACTGAATCAGCAAACTTACATGCATATAAATCTTGTCTTTTAGCGTATATAAACTGCACATACCTAAACCAGACTCACATACACAAACTGTGAAAATGTGCAGTCTGTTCAGAGCAATAGCAAATAAAACTAGACACATAAGTAAGCATGGTTCATGTATCCTGGTACAAGCTGAAAGCAGACTTGCTCAATGAAATTTAGTTAAACCATAGCTCTAAATTAGGTGTTGTTTTTTTTTAATCTAAAAGTAGTACTGATATCATATTTTTCTTATTTCTCCACAAAACCATATGGTGTCATACTCATCAGAAGTGCCTCTTTGAGGTGTTCTTCGAGGCACTTCTAATGAGAACCACAACATATATTTTTGTGGAGAAATATGAAATATATTTAGCTGGTACCCCTTCTTATCTAGAGTTATGCATACTGCAGACACTACAGTCGACTCTCGTTATCTCGAATTCCAAGGGACTCTGAAATACTTTGAGATATCCGTAGTTCGACATATCAGGTTTGCAGAATTGAGGAAAAAATAATTTGATTAACCAGGTTTAACAAACTGATAGGTAATTGGACTTTTGAAGTTAGAGATATATTGAAAATATTGTGGAAAAGAGAAGAAATTGCTCCTTAGGAGCAATTTCTCCTTTTTTCTACAATATTTTCCATCTGTTGTTAGGTTTTCATGTATAGGCAGGGACCAGATTTTCACTTCGAGATAAGCGGTTATTCGAGATAAGCGAGGTCGAGATATCGAGAGTCAACTGTATTTTGATTATAACTAAATAGCTCTACTACTTTGATCATATATTGTAAATTTTAGCCATTAGTCCGTTTTAATACATATTGAGAAAATGATTTTTTAACATTTTCATATGGGAGTGCAAATTTGACTGTGCCATAAAAAGGTTAAAGTTCAACCTAGGGTCATCATTTGAACAAAATTGGTAGAGCTTGAATCCCTGATTCTATATACCAAGATTCAGCCTCAAAGCTTTCTTGGTTTTAAAGTGGTTTTACCATATATGGACAAGATGGCCATCTTGTTAAATAGGGCAAAACCATTCAAATAAATTGTAATAACCTTTCAACAGAAGGCCCCATGTGAAATCTAGTGAAAATTGCACAAGTGGTTTCAGAGAAGAAGACATTTAAGAACTACATAATTTTATACATGTATATAGCCCAGGGGCAAGAGCAAATAACCCATAGGGGACAAAAGTTTGACTGAAACGGAAATGTTTTACTACTTTAATCATACAGTGTAAGTTTCAGCCATTAGTCTTTAATACATTTTGAGAAAATGACTTTTCAACATTTTCCCCATACAAATATATGGGGGTAGCAAATTTGACCTAGCTGTAAAAAGGTCAACCTACAGTCATTATTTGAACAAACTTGGTAGACCTTGAGTCCTCAATGCTATATACCAAAATTCAGCTCCAAAGTATCCTTGGTTCTGGAAAAGATTTTTAAGTGTTTTTACCATATATGGGCATGGCTGCCATCTTAATTAACAGACGGTGACCATTTGTACAATTTTCAATCCCACTTTAACAGAAGGCTCCACATGAAATTTGAAGAAAATTAGCCCACGGGTTTCAGTGGAGTTGTTCAAAGGTATGGATGACGGAAGAAGGACAATGACGGACGGCAAGTGATCACAATAGCTCATCCTGAGCCTTCGGCTCAGGTGAGCTAAAAAGCCATCTTAACACACCTTTTATCTCGAATGCTGATATAAAAGGCAAGGTATAGCTAAAGTCTGCATTATATCACACACATGTATAAACATCCATTACGAAAACATACCTATATAATTTAGACTCCCTTAAACCCCACTTTTACGCAGTAAAACTGGGGTTTACAGGGGTATACATTATTTTTCTTATTTCTGCTCAAAAACATAGATTGTGGGTACTCGTTAGAACCGCCTCAGCGAGGCGGTTCTAAAGAGCACCCACAATCTATATTTTGAGCAGAAAGATGAAAAATATTGGAGTTTCTTATCTGAAAATTTTCAGTTTTTGGAGATGAAATTTTCTATGTATTTGAATAGGCGTGTTCTCATAATGAAAGTCCAGACAATCCTATGCAACATAATCAATCAATCAATTAACATTATTATGATGTGAAATAATCAAAACAGACATAGTCTGAGTTGTACACAGTATATGGACTTTTGTTGAATCTAGAGAGCAAACTGTAAAGGTCATGACCTTTCTAGATAAGAAGGTGTAGCTAGGCATTAGTTTACATCTAGTTTCATGCAGCTAGCTTGTATCAGTTCCAAGTTTATATTGCATGTACTGCTACATGTAGTCTCTTTCAAAGCAAGCAAACGTTAAATAATTTCTGAGCAAAAAAAAAAAAGGGCCTGATATTAATACATTTACCTTTAGAGCTCACTTTCCAGAATTAGCAAACAACTATTTGGTGATATAATTTCTTATTTTTCCAAGAAAATGGTTTGACATTTCATTGGAATATACATTTGCATTATAGCATGACACATCAAGCCCCATTTAGCTTTTCCTGCACTTTTAAACAGGTAAGCTGAACAAATCCAGCACTGTTGGTGTTAAGGGTTCAAGCCAATTTCAGCACACTTCAAAGCTTAGCACTTCGGGTAAAAACTTCAGCAGACAACATTTTGGAAAATTTTTTCTTATTTCTCCCAAAAAGCAGGTTTTGACCGATAATGCAAATGGTCTCCACTAGAGACAATTTGCATGTAATGCCAAAACCTGTTTTCTGAAAAAGTAAGAAAAATATCAATATGTCTTCTGCTAAATAAGTCCAGAGAGTGTGAAAGGTTAAAGTTATAAATGAAAGGTGCGCCTGAGTAACGGAAAAAGCTGGAGTACTTTTCCTGCAACTATCTCACATATGATTACCAAATTATCACACAAAGCTAGTTTTTCTCAATCACAGCACTGAGAGACTAGATGATAAGCTTCTTGAGCTACAAGCAGTGAAGGCCACAGCAACTGCTAAAAGCTGTACCATATTAGATATTTGAACACCTTAACTCCTTACCATATTTATCTTGAAAATTTAAACAACACCATTTAGCTACCTAGCAATGTATCTACAAGAATCTTGGTTGAATGGCAAACAGTGAACACTCTGATCAGATGTAACATTCTGCAATATCTGATCTGGGTCTACACTGTTTGCTTAGATCTCTCTGTCTGAACACTTAAGGGGATTAAATACACACTTGGTAGATTTCCAGAAGGGAGATAACTTTTCTGACTTCATATTTGCCTTCCCACACACCAAGCCCCTTCTGAAAGGGGTCCATTCTAAAAGGAAAGGATTTGCTTCCAAGGGGAAGAAATTCTATTCTTTTAGAGCAGACCCCCTTTTTTAGAAAGGGACAAAATCAATTTAGACAGAATTACCTCCCTTGAAAGTGTATTCATTCCCCTTTGTTAATATGGAAATTTACATTTTTTTTTACCTTTCATCATCTTTTTGTAAGTTTTTGCCCAGTTATGTCTATGTTCCATTGTCAGTATTCCAATTGATGGAGCAGTTTTTGGTGTATTATCAGCAATCCATTTCAACTGTTTGTATAACTGTTTTATATTTAAAGGTTTCCCATTTTCCCCATAAACATCGAGAGAATAGAACTGAAACAAAATCAAAATATCATCTCATGACAAATCATGGGAATTCAGTATCACGGCTAACATTTTCTCATGCACAAATAAGAAAGATCCAGGTAAGCCGTATGAGCTGATGTAATTGTTATAAAGCTATAAAAGGTTGCCTTTGGAAACAAAGAACACATTTAAGATAAACAATGGAAGTCTAGGTTTTACCTAAACTCTTCATAAGAAGTAATGAAGTTTGCAATTGCTGCTTATGCCCTCTAGTGTACACAGGAGCGGAATTCCGATTTCAAATATACCACAATGGGTTCCATGTAAGCCAAGCATTGTAAATGTCCTAAAAGTTCTAACAGCAAAGTTTCTGACAAAATTATATATGCAAACAATGCAGACCCAGATCCTGAAGGTGCAGTCTGATCAGAGTCTACACTGTTTGCCATTCCACTAAGTATTTTAAGAAACAACTGCATAAAAAGAAAAAAATAGGTCAAAATAGTATGGGAGAAAGTGTTTGAAATTGTAGGACATTTATTGAATCACTGAAATAATGTTGAAAGGTTTACACAAAATATTATATTATAATGAAAATTTCCAGGAAGAGCAATAATCACAGAACGTAGCCTACTAAAATTGATTAAATTGATATTACTGATGCCAAATATTCATCTTAAGTTCACATTTTGTAAAAAGAAGAAGAACAACAAAAAAACAACAAAAACAAACAAACAGAACTGTTTGGTTTGTTTTCTAATTCAATCAGTGAAACATCAACAGGACATAATACACATGTAATTGTTTGGCTTGAATTTAAGTGCCATAACTCAACCAGTGAAACACCACAGAAAAACTTGTCTGCAATTTAACCCATTTAAGCCAAGCATCCCATAAAAAGGACATTGGCAAACATTGTAGACCCAGATCAGACGCCGAAGAATGTGGCATCTGATCAGGTTCTACATCTGTTTGCCTTTAATTCAGATATTTCTACAAAATATGACAATAATCAAAACTAACCAGACACCCCTTATATAGGAAAAGAACCTGTCCAAAGAGTTAAAGTAAAAGAATCCACTTGGCATAAATGGTTTAATCAAATCACTTTGATGAAACAAGAAACCTCAGAATATAATCAGGACCATAGAGGCTGTGACTTTGTGCATATTGTAAATTTCCTGGGCCCAGTTGTTCAAAGCGTCGTTAGCTTAACGAGCTCGTTAAGGGTCATTTCTTTAACTGTTTTAGCGGATTCAGTATACAATATTCTGATATTTTTTGATGAAAAAATGTGAGTAGCTTTTGCACTGCAAAAGCTACTCACATTTTTTCAGCAAAAAATTTCAGTATATTTGTGTATCACTCGATTTAAATTTTAACGAATCGTTAACTAACGGCGTCGTTAGCTTTGAACAACTGGGCCCTGAAATTTCAAACACTTCATTCCATACTTTTCCCTATATGTTGCTTTTTATGCAGTTGTTTCTTAAAATACTAAGTAGAATGGCAAACAGTGTAGACCCTGATCAGACTGCTCCTTCAAGTCTGATCTGGGTCTGCACTTACTGCATATGCAATCTTGTCGGAAACTTTGGTGTATGCCTGGGATGTAGGTTTATGTGAACCTAACAACTCAAATAAATGCAGTTCTCAGGCAAAAATGTGACCCATATTCCCTGTTAAGTATCTAAGTAATATTGGAGTGTAGTCTGGGCAGGCTGAATTCCCAACATGATCCAAATATTGCTTGGGCATACTGTTTATACCCATACCAGAATGTGCATGCGTGCAGTCTAGTCTGGATGTGAATTTTGCATGTCTCAAAACAGAACTGATATTGCTTAACACTGCATCAACAACTGAGAAACAATTTTTGGTAGCTCCTCGAAGCCTCCTCCCATAGGACTCTTTTTTATTCTACAGCCTTCTAAACTGAAACATCTGTGGATGGAATTCAAAATGGTTTTCTTACCTTTCCCAGACAACATGGCTTGACATTTCATTTGAACTGTCTTTTGGAAAACAGGATGGTATTTCATTTAACCCTTAAAAAGCCTATCACAACTGCAGAAGACAACACTTTATTCTTTTGTTTGTTTATTTTTCAAAGAAAATAAGTCTTGACATTTCATGTGAATGGTCTGCCAAGCTGATGATTCACAAGAAATATCATAACTCATTTTCTCTGAAAAATAAAACAACAAAACTAGAATGTTTTCTGTTACAAATTTGGCTTGGTCTCCTTTACAGAAAATCTGAATGAACTGCAATGCTTTTTCCTATAAGAAAAATAGAAGACTTTACTTGATGTCAAGCTCTGCTGTCTTGAAAATATTGACCAATATTAACCCATTTACGTTGAGTGGACTCTTCTACCACAACCCTTTGGACCAGTCTATTTCCAATAGCAGGGTATTAGGTTAACTTTTATTGTTACTATGTTTTATAGAAATTCCTGTGTCTAATGCAAACAGTGTAGACCCCTGATCAGATGCCACAGTCTTATCTGGGTCTGCACAGTTTTCCAATTACCCTTTTGGGAGTTTCCCAACTGAAACTGAATAAAAGATAGCTCATCTTTTGCAAACTATTTTCTCTAAAGCTAAATTTGAAACAGAGTAAAGCTTTTCAGCCCGCAGGGATGTAAAATTCCGCTCGCCCGCTTGCATTTGCAAGTAAACTTTAAGGCAGGGCACGTGAGATTTTCAGAATTTTCTTCAGTTTTTCTTCGTTTTTTGTATCTAAATAAAAAACTGAGACCATAAGGATGAGTAAGTTTCAAAGAAATTTTACACCTCAGCAGCCCGGCAGACCAAAGCCAATGCCTGTGCAAATAGTGTAGATCTAGACGATATGGCTCATAATGAGCTATCTCATCAGGAACTGCACTATTTGCCATTCTGCTTTTGATTTTAGACTGAAAACCCTATTTTCATCAGTGGACAAGTCCAAAGCCAAGACTGGAAGAGTCCACTTCAGAAACTCAGGGATGAAAAGGTTAAATAATGATGATAATAAGCTTACGTTATTTTTATATACAACTGTTATATGACTTGGAGCCCCAGGTTTGTCTGGTGGGAAACAGAACCAATCATCATGCTTTATGCCTGGTACCCGGCAAGCTGAGAGGACCTGGTAATACTGCACCATACAGAGTGGGTTCTTCCCCAGCTGCTCTACTGGCAATGTCTGTCTGCAAGTAACATAACATCAATTACAAATCTCTACTATTTACCCCTTGTCATGCTAATAAATTAAGATGCCACACCCATTTCTAATTATCAGCCAATCAAACTACTTGATCCAGATTGCTGATATAAATTCACATACTTAATGGCAAGCAGTGCAGATCCAGATCCGTTGGTTTCTTAGAAGCCAATGGATCTGGATCTACACTGTTTGCAAATGCAGGATGTATCCGGATTCAGCAGGAGAAGGGTTAATTAAAATAACCTATGATAACTGTACTTAAAACATGGGAAGAAATTATAAAATTAAGAGGTTTATCACCACTATGCACTCTCTTGTCCAATGAACAGAGTTACCAATTTTATAAAGGGAGACAATAGCTAGTACTTCCATCAGAGTAAAGGGAGGCTAAAGCTAGTACTTCCATCAGAGTAAAGGGAGGCTAAAGCTAGTACTTCCATCAGAGTAAAGGGAGGCTAAAGCTAGTACTTCCATCAGAGTTCTCTTCATGTTTTCTTTTTGAAATTTGAAATTTTTCAGAACATTTACTGTGCATCTCGCTACAATTATTCTGACATTTAACTCCTTACCTATATTGCCCTGAAATTTAGCCTGTAGCAATCTATGCCAAAATTAAATAAACAGGACTGACAAATTGCAAGAAATGTCAAACCCTGTTGTTTTATGGGAGAACTAAGAATAATATTTCAAACTGACCTCTGGTAAAATCTTTACCTACACCCTTAGCATTAATCAATTTGTTTGTGTTTGTGTTGAGGTTTTATGGCCCAGTCAACCCAATGGGGTCATGTCGAGCGCGGTCAATTTACCTAACCACCCGTTTACTGGGCAGGCTTTGTCCTCTAAGCGGTTAACCATATTGTGCACATTCTTTCGCCAGAAACTGACAATTGCCCTTCTTGAATCTGCAGAAGGGAGAGAATGACCATAGAAAATATTTCATGATCTATCTATCTCCACGAAAGAATGTTGCCGACCTTGGCAGGGATTGAACCTGCAACCTCCTGGTCTTAAGCATTAAACAAACCCACTGCACCTACTTAAGGGGAACAGATATACTGAACAGATATACTTTCAGGGGAGGTAACTCTGTCAAAATGTTTTTGTCCCTTTCTGAAAAGGGGTCTATTCTTATATAGTAGACATTTTTTCCTTTTAGAGTAGACCTATTGAGAAGGGCTTTGGTGTGCATGAAAATGAGCAGGTAGTCACAAAAGCTGTCTCCCTTATAAAAAATGATGGTTTAATCTCTAAGTGTATCCACTCACATTTAATATAGACTTGTGCCTTTTTTGTAGGATGTCCCTTTTATGAAAACTATTGTGAGACAGCATGCATGTGTGTTGTAAGTCTATTGACTCACTGTGTCTAACTTTCCTACCATGTTAAGCTGTCAATGATGATACATGTTTAATATTTAGTTCTCTGGGTAAAATGTTCAGCATACAACATTTTTGAATATTTTTCTTATTTTTTCCTAGAAAACAGGTTTTGACATTTCATGCAAATTGTCTCCAATTTGAGACAATTTGCATGAAATGTCAAACCTGTTTTCTGGGAAAAAATGGGAAAAATAGAAAAAAATATCATCAATTTTTCTGCTGAATTAGCCCAGAGAGTGATAAAGGTTAATTTGCTTATGGCGCTTTTAATTGGTTGTTGTGTGGTGTTTCACTTTCTAATGCTTTTCTTTTAACATTTATCATTTATGTAGATTGATGGTTATGTGATTGGTTGGGTTTGGATGGTAGGGTTCCTAGTTCTTGTTTTTTCTCTCTCTGTGTGTGTGTCGGGGGTGGGGGGGGTGGGGGGTGGCTTCTGCTTGCCATCTCTTTCATTTTTGTGGCTGCTTTATTGTTTTCCTCTGTCTTTCCCTTTAGTGTTGGGGGCTTGGTGTGGATCTGATTGTATCAGTTCCTGAGTTCTCTCCTTTACTTTGTACACATGCACTACCACTAACAATTTACAATTAAAATTGTGTAATAAGTTTCAATTTTATGAGTTCAGATATAAATGCTATTATTTTTAAGCACTATTTTTCTGAATCAGCATGAATTTGTCTACCTTATAGCTTTTGATAGGTAATCAAGTTTAAATGAATAAAACTAACTTACTCATCTATCATAATTTTGTAATCCAGCATTCCTGCTACTAGCTTGGCAGCATACCTAATCAAATAAATAGAAGAAATATATATGTATTAATATGACAAGTGAGCTACTATTATTACAAAACAAGTAGCCCAAGAGGGCAACAAAGGTCAATCACACATCTGAGGAACAATTAGCTGAAGATATGAATATAATACAAAACTCCAAGTGACCATCAAAGATGTTTTTGCCATAGGTTTCATCGTATGTATACACAGTATTAAACACAAACACGTCTTTTGTTTGAAGTTGTTTCAAATGTCTCTAATTGATTGGAAATATACGTCATCTAAGACATCTGAGGTGAGTAAGTTAGGCCATGGAAACCAGAGGCCAAAAAATCAAACTTGCCCGAGCTTTTATGCCTGTCCTGATCAGCAGCAACTTTGATGATGATTTGATGAAACATTACGAAAACACGCCTATTCAAATATATTGAAAACTTTACGACCAAAAAAAGGAAAATTTTCATATAAAAATTCTGATATTTTTCATATTTCTGCTCAAAACATAGATTGTGGGTACTTGTTAGAACCGCCTCGATGAGGCGGTTCTAACGAGTACCCATAATCTATGTTTTAAGCAGAAATAAGAAATATAATGTATACCCCTGTAAACCCCAGTTTTACTATATAAAAGTGGGGTTGAAGGGGGTCAAAATTATATAGGATTGTTTTCGTGATGAATGAATGCACTAGCACATAGACACTATTTTCCCATTTAAATGAAGTTGCTATTTATGTTTATGGGACAATCAAGGGCCCCTTAACAATCATGCCAATAGTCCAAATCATGCTAAAATCCAACTTGTCCAAGATTTTATGTCTGTCCCCATTATAATAATCTACCCAAAATTAATTGGAGCTTAGTGTGCTGGGTGAAAATTTCAACAGGTGACATACTGAAACATTTTTCCAGAAAACAGGTTTTGACACTGCATGCAATTTGTCCCCAATGCAGACACTTTGAATGAAATGTCAAATTCTGTTGTCTGAAGAAAAAAACAACAAAAACAAAAAAAAAAAAAAAAAACAAGAACAAATATGTCATCAATTTGCTGTCTGCTGAATTAGCCCAGAGAGAGGTAAAGGTTTAAAATAAAACATATATTTTCTTTTGTGAAACTATTAAATTGGAAACAGAATTTTTTAATAAAACATAAAATCTTGCATGAAACACATGTATAGGTTCACGAAAACCTTTGGGGAAACAATACAAGTATTATAATACTGCAAAAGACCATTGTGATTAAAAAGTCCATAGGTCCAGATATTAAAGGAACTTTTTTCGAGCCAAAAGTATTGAGATATTTCTTAGTTCTCCATGAAAACATGTGGGTACTCATTAGAAGCAGCTCAATGAGGCACTTTTGATGGGTGCCACAATAAGTTTTCATGGAGAAATAAGAAAAATATTTACCTAATACCCCCCTTATCTAGAGCTCTGAAGCCTGTGGTGATAGAGCTAATTCTAGTGATAGGGGAGCTAACTCACTGCAATCTCTCACTAACTACAGAAGAGTAAAATGAGCTGCATCACTAAAAAGCTTTTTTAGCATCTCTGGGCCCAGTTGTTTAAAGTATTGTTAGCTTAAGGAGCTCCTTAGTGGTCAAAATGTTAACTGTTATAATAAGTACAATATCTAATTCACAGGTACTTTTCCAGAAAAAAAGTGAGTAGCTTTTGCAAATGCAAAAGCTGCTCACATTTTTTCAGCAAAAATATTAGTGTACATGGCATATTTAATGATCAAAGTTTTAACGATACGTTAACTAATGACATCCTTTACATTGAACAACTGAGCCTTGATGGGCTATACAGAAAAAGGAATATTAACCCTTGTCATGCTGAATAAATTAAGATGCAACGCCCACTTCCAATTTTCAGCCAATCAGATAACTTGATCTGGATTTTTGCTATAAATTTACATACATAATGACAAACAGTGCAGATCCAGATCAGCTGGCTTCTTCAGAAGCCAACTGATCTGGATCTACACTGTTTGCAAAGACAGGGTATATCCGGGTTCAGCAGGACAAGGGTTAAGCCTTATGCACTAGGACTGGGACAATACAGATTTAGAGTGATATAAAACATGTCATGATACATATGTTTCGATATGATATGTATCAATATCAATACTTTTCAGCTGAAAAAAGTGCCTTATCTGGAGATATGAGGGCAAACTGCATTACGAAAACATGCCTTTCAAATATACTGAAGATTTTACCACCAAACACTGAAAATTTTCAGAAAAAAATTCTGATATTTTTATATTTATGCTCTAAACATAGATTGTGAGTACTCGTTAGAACTGCCTCACTGAGGCAGTTCTAATGAATACCCACAATCTATGTTTTTGAGCAAAATAAGAAAAATAATGTATACCCCTGTTAACCCCAGTTTTACTATATAAAAGTGGGGTTTAAGGGGGTCAAAATTATATAGGTATGTTTTCGTGATGCTTAGCTTTTTTCTTACAATGCCTTTTTCTACTTGACATTGCTCACAAAATATTGAAATACCTTAGTTGTCCATCTAGGTCCTTGTAGTCACCTTTTGGAAACAATACTCCTGGGTTTGAGTTAATTGTGACTGGAATCCTGACAGCAAGGTATGCTACACTCTTCCACCAATCAGACAACTGAAACAAGAAGGTATATTAATAATAAGAGCTGTTGGAGGACTGTGTAGCTTGCCTGAATCAGTTTAATCCCCAAAAAAGTTTCAACAAAAAACCTACGTAAATTGTTCTAGGTCTGTGACCTTACTACCTCAAGGTCAATCATGTGGGTCGGAATGGTATAGCATAGAACTTCAGACTATTATCTAACATCAGGGCAAGTACGAACTACTACCATCCAGAGGTTCAGGAAATATAACCTTTTAAAATCATTAACCAAAAACTTTAACTAACAGCAATGCTGACACTGACGCTATCGTCGTGGTGACCTCTATAGCTCTACCTGCACTTGTGTACAGGTGAGCTAAAAAACTATGCTAAACACTTCCAACAATCAATCCAACAACTGAAACAAATAGTCAGAGATGCAACACCTTAAGCTACAGTCTTCCGTCAATCAGAAACAGAATGGCAAACTGTGTCGGTCCAGATGAGACAGCTCGTTATATATCATCTCATCTGGCTCTACACTGTTTACAAAGGTATCATTTTTTGTGTGCAGGGCTGAAAGGGTCAGTGACATACAGATAGAATCTCATTAGAACTGATCTGTGCAGACAATTCTGAAATAATAGAGCAAGAAACATGTTTATATTTATACTCTCAAATACTCTCTTATTTAGAACACTGAAATTATACAAACCCAGTTTGTTGTCTGGTTAGCTCTTTCATGTAATTTGTCTTGAAGTTCTTTTCCTACACCATTCTTAAACTCTTCACATATCTGAATAAAACAAGAATTTACTTTAGATACCATAATTATTGCAGTTACCCTAAGTTTTGATTGTGTTGGGGTTTAACGACACGTCAACCCTTGTGGGTCATTTGTGTCGTCTCCAAGAGAAAGGGAGAAAAGAGATAGTAGAGGAGATGTAAGTGAGGGACAGGGAAGAAATAGGAATAGGAGAGAGTGAAGAAACAGAAGAAATAAAAACATTCCCCCTCTACCCTTACCTGCTACAAGGATAGCAGGCCTTGCCCAACTTTAAGCCAATATCAGTTTGACGCCCCGGTGACTTGAGATACACGACACCTTCGCACCACCCGACCACCCTAAGTCTTTGGACAGACAGGCTGGAGCAAACAGTGTAGACCCAGATCAGATGCTGCAGAATGCAGCATTTGATCTGGGTCTACACTGTTTGCCATTCATCCAACATTCATTTGGATACATCATTAAGGACTAAAACGGACTTGCCCAAATGTCAGGACAAGTATGGTAAGGAGTTAAGGTGTCTTAATACTTAGGGCAAACTTAAATATTAGGTACCTTAACGTCTTATGCTTATTCTAAAATGTAAACAAGCACATTTTGCTACCTGAGCGTACTTCTTAATTGGCAGTAGATCCTGATCAAATTTCTCTAACAGCAGTCTGATCTGTGTCTACACTATTTGCTCTAGACCTAGTGTCAAATATTCAGAGTGAATAGAGCAACCTCTTATTTTCCTGGGTAGAAACCAGTACTAAGCAATGTGGATAAAGTCTCTTGCTCAAGGAAACAACACTTGCTGCTAGTGGGTTCGATTCCCACTAGCAGCAAGTGTTGTTTCCTTGAGCAAGAGACTTTATCCACATTGCTTAGTACTGGTTTCTACCCAGGAAAAAAAGAGGGCCACATGGAAGATTAGTACTAGATTACTAAATGTGTTACCCTCTATAAATAAAGTCGATTATTATTATTATTATTATTATTATTATCTTGCTTGTCCTAAAATTTGAATGAAAAGTCTAACAGTGTAGCACATAACTACAAACAGATACACTTCAGCCTCTATATAACACGGTTCGTTATAACACGGTTTTGGATACAACACGGTTCAAAGATGGATCCCAAAAATGTATAGATTATATTGAAAAATGACCATAAATGGTCATTTTTCAATATAATCTATACATTTTTGTTTGGATATAACATGGTTGTTTAACTAACACGGCTTATGCTATTGTCCCCAACAATAATGTTATAAAGAGGTTGTGGTGTAATGCCATCCACAGCTGTGCAAGTACTCTGGGTATTCAATGTTCCCATATGGTATAAAAATAGCTCCAGTTAGTTTCCAGAAGACATGTTTTCTTGCAAAAATAACTAAAATCATCCTAAATTGTCTCCAGTTTTCACTTTACATCACGAAAACATACCTATATAATTTTGACCCCCTTAAACCCCACTTTTATACAGTAAAACTGAGGTTTACAGGGGTATACATTATTTTTCTTATTTCTGCACAAAAACATAAATTGTGGGTACTCATTAGAACCACCTCAAAAACATAGATTGTGGGCACTCATTAGAACTGCATCAGTGAGGCAGTTCTCTATGAGAGATGTTCAAATACGAATGCAACTGGGTTAATTTTCAGAAGCGCTTAACAAACAATGCCAAATTCTTTATCTCAATCCTTCAAAATACTCGCCACCATGTGATACACAAAGTTTCAGTCTTTTAATCCAATATTTTCAAATGCGTTTTCATAATCTTTTCGAGGTATACTGTTCAGACACTGAAAAACAGCCGAACCGAGATTTTTGCGTGTTTGATTTTTTCTTCCAGTGAGGTGTTTTTTGAGCCTCGGGAATAGGAAAAAGTCACAAGGGGCAAGATCTGGCGAACAAGGAGGGTGCGGAAGCTCGACAACCTTTTCCTGTTTCAGATATTCATGTACAATGGCCGCTTTGATTCATTAAATATCTCTTTCGCCTGTATACCAAGAATACAGTGGTTCTTGATATAGGACCATATTTGGTCAGTGAAAGGAGACCTTTTCCCAACTATCTTAGCTTTAGTGTACACGAGTAGACAGTGTTAATCGAGCAATTGTCAAAGCTAGACTGAACAGATTTACACATGTATTGTATCAATGGAGAGCTTACACAACCATCTATATGATACATGTACCTATTTTGTGCAAATCGTGGTCAAAAGGGAGATATTGGCCTAGTTGCATTCATATTTGAACACCCCTCCTAATGAGTACAACTGAGGTGGTTCTAATGAGTACCCACAATCTATGTTTTGAGCAGAAATATGAATAAATATGAGAATTTTTATCTGAAAACTTTCAGTTTTGGTGGTAAAATTTTCAATATACAGTTGACTCTCGTTATCTCGACCTCGCTTATCTCGAATAATCGCTTATCTCGAAGTGAAAATATGGCCCCTGTTTTAACACAGAGATCTACCAACAGGCAACAAAATATTGTGAAAAAGAGGAGAAATCGCTCCTTAGGAGCAATTTCTCCTCTTTTTCACAATAAACAAAATATTGTGAAAAAGTGGAGAAATCGCTCCTTAGGAGCAATTTCTCCTCTTTTTCACAATATTTTCAATATATCTCTAACTTAGGAGTCAAATTACATATTCATCCTGTTAAAAGGCGGTTGTTCGATTATTGTTTTTCTAGGTTCCACAAATCTGATATGTCGAGGTACGGATATTTCGAAGTGTTTAAGAGAGTCCCTTGGACCGAGATAATGAGAGACGACTGTATTTGAATAGGCGTGTTTTCTTAATGATCTGGAGTTATGTATAAGGCTCATTTTCTCATGTTACATAATCATAATCACTAAGCAATTGCTTGAGATAACAGTGGGTATCAAGACAATATTTCTCTTATTTCTCCATTAAACAAGAAATGTCAATAAGCAATGCTTAGTAGATGACCCCCACCCCCTCTCTACCCCCATCCCTCTGCCCCCTATCACCACCCCACATCACCCTTTGCAAGGTAATGACTGCCTTAACTAAATTATAACAGACAGACAGATGACAGATGCAGTTTGCGGGGGTATAATCATATGTTGTGGGGGCTCATTAGAAGCGCATCAGTGAGGTTTTACGGCCCAGTCAACCCAGTGGGGTCATGTTGAGTGCAGTCAGTTTACCTAACCACACGTTTACTGGGCAGGCTTAGTCCTCTAAGCGGTTAACCAGTATTGTGCACATTCTTTTGCCAGAAACTGACAACTGCTCTTCTTGAATCAGCGGAAGGGAGAGAATGACCGTAGAAAAGATTTCATGATCAATCTCCACGAAAGAATGTTGCCGACCTCAGCGGGGGTTGAACCCGCGACCTCCTGGTCTCCAGTCGGACGGCGCAACCAACTGAGCCACCGAGGCCAGCATCAGTGAGGCACTTCTTATGAGTACCCACAACATTTTTCATGGAGAAATTAGAAAAATATCAATATTTTTCTTTGAAAAAACAGTTCTCTTCAGTGAAAAAATATCAGTACTTTTAAGTGAAAAAAAATAGCCATCTCTGGAGGTATGATCACATAGGCTATTATTTATCTTTGCATGATTCAGACTGAAATAAAAATTCACCTTCTTAGTGTTTTTGAACTCATCCTCAGTCAGAAGTGGCTTCACTGTCTGCAAGTATTTCTCCATCGTCTGCTCCAGGGGAGCCACAGGAAACTTTGGTAATGCGGCTTGAACAGCAAACATGCGGCCTCTCACCTTCGCTAGTTCAAGCTGAGGCATCTTCTTCACGATCTGAGCGTTTTTTGGCAGAGCAAACTGTAAACAATAATAAGAGATGATGAAGATGATTTGGTATTTAACCCTTGTCCAGCTGAATAAATTAAGATACCACGCCCACTTCCAATTTTCAACCAATCAGATTACTTGATCCAGATTGTTGATATGAATTCACATACTGGCTGACAAAACAGTGCAGATCCAGATCAGTTGGCTTCTTCAGAAGCCAACTGATCTGGATCTACACTGTTTGCAAAGGCAGGATGTATCTGGGTTCAGCAGGACAAGGGTTAACATCTCTTTCAACAGTATTTAAGTCATATAGAACTGATAAGGGGCTGATAATGAAAGGCTCTGTTGAATGAAGTGCCATATAGTTGTAAGCTAAAGTCTGCCTCTAACTGGATTCGAACCAATGTGATCCTATGTCAGGAGCACTAATTGCTCAGCCATGCAGAAACTTCCCAACACATAACGAAAACACACCTATATAATTTTGACCCCCTTAGACCCCATAGTAAAACTGGGGTTTACAAAGGTATACATTATTTTTCTTATTTTGCTAAAAAAACATAGATTGTGGGTACTCATTAGAATCACCTTGCCGAGGCAGTTCTAACAAGTACCCACAATCTATGTTTTGAGAAGAAATATGAAAAATATCAGATTTTTTATCTGAAAATTTTCCTTTTTTGGTGTTAAATATTTCAATATATTTGAATAGGTGTGCTTTTGTAATGATAAGTGACACATCCTTAAAAATTTGAACAATTCATTCTAACAATTTACTGATGTATCTAAAAAGTATTGGCTGAATGACAAACGGTATATGCTGTTATAATTTCAACAAAACAAGTTTACACTAATTTCATGCAATTTGACTGGTCCAAAGCAAATCCAAAATGGCATTTTATTTTTTTGATAAATCAACTGAACAGGACACTGAGCAGGAATCTTGAACTACCGTATTCGACCTAATTACCGCACATATCCCTATAAGCGGAGAGTCAAGCAATTCCGTAGTATTTCAGATAACAGCCAGTGTACTTTTTGCCTACTTCTTTATAAAGGCATATGTTGTGGGTATCCATTTGAATTGCATCGACTTGTCCATGCAATTCAAATAAGTACCGACAACATATGCTTTTATAGAGAAAATCAGAAAATCACACATAAAAAAAAAAGCATCGTATAAACATCCATTTGATCTTTTGATAAGTCCTTTGTTTTTTCGGGTTTTTTTTTTCTGTTTTTTTTTAAGTTTACCCTTAGAGTAGGTAGATACATATTTTACCACAGGTTTTTCCCAGTATTTTTAAAAAACCTAAGCACACAGTGTGTTAATTAGGACACATATGGTATTTTCTTTGCACAGATTTCTAAAATAAGTTATTTTACTCATGATTTCAATGTAAACAGAACCAAGTTAGAATTCTTAGAAATGAATTTTATTTTTGTGGATTTTATCGATGTCAAATGACAAACATAAAGCCCTTTGAGTTTTATTTGGTTTATGACTGATTTGCCAGCATTTACACAGGGATAAAAATAAAATGAAATTTATTGCTACAGTGGAGCAGTTTGATCTTGGTTACACTCCTTGCTCACTTACTAAACTATGTACTTGGTACACTCCTTGCTCAGTTACTAAACTATGTACTTGGTTACACTCCTTGCTCAATTACTAAACTATGTACTTGGTTACACTCCTAGCTCAATTACTAAACTATGTACTTGGTTACACTCCTTGCTCACTTACTAAACTATGTACTTGGTTACACTCCTTGCTCAATTACTAAACTATGTAAATATTCAGCACAGTTGATAAGTTAAAGCTACACTCAATGAGGTTTACTAATTAAGCCCTTAAAGCTGCAAGCAATATTTGTAGCAGCTGATATTCCATTTTTTTTTATTTTTCAGAGAAAATAAGTTCTGACATTTCATGTGAATCATCTTCCAAGCAGTTAAGTCTGGTGAAATATCAAGACTTATTTTCTATGAAAAATGATGAAAAAATATTTCAAAATGTTGTCTGCTACAGTAGTGCAGTTGTGATTGGCACTTCAAGGAGGGCTAGATCATATTTGATGTGCAACACACAAAAAGAGCCCTTATGCATCTTGCGGACAATACAGGCCCAGATCAGCCTGCGCATAAGCCCAGGCTGATCAGGGCCTTCATTGTCCGCTTACAGAATCAATGGATAAGTATATATCGACGAACAGAGAATGCTCAGATCAGACTGCATGGATGCACATGCTAATCTGACCTACAGTGTCCACAAATTGTATAAGGGCCTTTTTTTTTGTGCATTTTGCATCTTTTATCTAATTTCTACGGGGCCCTTTATCATATTTACAAAACTGACTCTGTTACAAATACAGATGCATTTATAAAATCAAGAAAAATGCCTAATGGCATTATGGACAGGTTTTTTAAATAATGAAGAAAGTGAGAGTTGTCTCTCTTGATGTGTAACACCACACGTACCTGAAATGTCCGCAACAGGTCTGGCATATGCTGCGGACATATGCGGACTTCCACGTAAATCATTGCGGAAGTTGGCGTATGTCCGCAGATGTCCGCTACAAATCCGCAGATGTCCGTGCCTCTGTCAAAGCCTGCGGACTTTTGCGAACATTTTTCCATATCAGCTGGGGCTATCTTTTTGCGGACGTCCGCAGCTCTGTGCAAGTTAGCCTGCGGACGTCCGCAAAAGCTTGTGTAAAATTCTGACTTTGTTTTTTTTTGTTGCGGACGTGCGGACATTTTGGACTTAGAAAAGATTAGGCATTGAAATAAACTGCATATGTCCGCACAAATTCTTGCGGACATCTGCGGACTTCTGAAATATTGTCATACACATTTTGAACAATAAATGGGTAAGAATGTCAGGCAATGTACACACAGTAACCTTATACACACACAAAATAGTACCATTTTAAATTGTAAACAATTAACCAACAGTAATGAAATTTAGGCCTGCACTTTTATTTGGTTCAAATTAATTTACCAGAAAAGTGTTATGGTACACAAATGTAACACTGTTTTGACTCAGTTTCATAAATTGCAAAAAATGTATCAATACGCTATAAAATTTGAAATTAGGATTCCAAACACTGTGACAGTCAGGATATATTTTGAAAGCAAAGTAAGTCGGTTTTGTTTTTTTCTTAATTGTAAAAATAAACTCACTACTTGTAAAAGACATTGATTGATAAAATGGTACATTATTAAAGAAGAATAATGGTAGAATATCCTGCTTTATTATTCTTACAGTTTCAATGAATTCATTCAGCTATTTTGACTTATATGCAAGTGGCTATAGTACACACACTGGCTATAATACACCAAATCTTTCTTAGTCAACCAAACTTTAACTGCACCAAATCTTAATTGTACTGCATCATTATTCAAATTTTGGGACCCTTCCCAGTAACTTGAACCACATACAAAATGATCAGTTGTATTTGCTTGGAAATCTGTTAAGTTTATAAACAACTAATTATTACATGAAGTCAGAGATGTCTTCAGCAGTAAATCTTAATTGCATGTTCTAATTTTGTGAACAGCTATAGTTTTTGCATAATGAATAATCATGTAGAGCAAACATTAAAAACTAAGTCATACAGCATATGATCATGTAATACTACATATGATCAACAGGTTATTACACAGCAGGGGGAGCAACTCATGAGCAAATCCATGCGGACGTCCGCACCAATCCATGCAGACGTCCGCACCAATCCATGCGGACGTCCGCATAGACGTCCGCAAAGATGTCCACAGACGTCCGCAGACTTCCGCGGACACCTCTGCGGACAACTGCGGACCTGCATATGGAAATATTGCGCAGACATCCGCACCAATCCATGAGGACGTCCGCACCAATCCATGCGGACGTCCGCATAGACATCCGCAAAGATGTCCACAGATGTCCGCAGACTTCCGCGGACCTCTCTGCGGACAACTGGGGACCTGCATATGGAAATATTGCGGACGTCCGAACAGAAAGAATTTCCAGCTTGCGTAGACTTGCGGATAAAGCGTCCCAATACTCCGCAGACCTCCGCAGGTAAATGTCCGCAATTTTCCATGCGGAATATAACCTTCTTTGCGGACATTTCAGGTACGGGCTACTAGTCCTCCTCTTCATCCTTACCAAATTTGAAAGCAATCTACTGAAGAATGACGGTAACATATTACTTTGAAAAAAGATTAACCAAAAGGTTAACTTGGGACAACGTCAAGTTAGAAGCCTGCCTGGACATTGCTATTTTAAAGGACAGATTTTTTAAAACATTTTGTGCTTTTTAGTGTGAACTTGGACTTCATATCACCAGATAAGGCCCAATTAACCCTTGTCATGCTAAGTAAATTGCCACACCCCCTTCAAATTTCCAGCCAATCAGATTACTTGATCCAGATTGCTGATATAAATTCACATACTGAAGATCAAACAGTGCAGATCCAGATCAGTTAGCTTCTTAGAAGCCAACTGATCTGGATCTACACTGTTTGCTAAGGCAGGGTATAACCGGGTTCAGCAGGACTAGGGTTAACGTCCAAAAGGTTCTCAGATTTTCTTATTTCTACATGAAAACGTATATTGTGAGTAATTAGAAGTGCTTTTGTCAGGTGCTTCTAATGAGTACCCACAAAATGTACAAATATGAAAAATCATTATTGCCCTTTTATCTGGCACTAAGGATTTAACTTTATTATTAACAAATCTTTCATTCATGTTGTAACAATGTTTGGATGTGACAGCTGCAGCTGATGCCATTTTATAGTGCTGCCTCACTGCAGTGTCATGCAGAAGACACAATGACATGCTATTACGATCGCTCACGTTATACTGACACCAGTGTGACCAGTCCTAGCTCTTCTTCTAAATGTTGAGTGCCAAGTGAAAAAGGCAGCTGGTAGCAATTTTAGCAAGTCTTAGGCATGACCCAGCCATGGACCAAGCCTACAAGATCCCAATATGAAGGGGGATATGCTAGCAACTGAGCCACTCAGATCAGTAAAAAAAAAACAGAGGAAGAAGAAGAAAAAAAAAAAAACAAAAAAAAAAAAAAAAAGATGTTTTTCAGAAACAAATTTTACAAACATAAAACAACAGTCAAAGCTAATGGCAAAAGAAGTGACAATATTAAAATGCTAAAGGCAAACTGTTATGCAAACTACAGCGCCCTGAGGTCATGAGCTGCTGTATAAAAGAATCACAATGTATACTATAAAGTTTTTCATCAAGAAATTGTGTACTGGCTAAGTTACAGGTCCGAGGTTGGTTGTATTGGCCAGAGGCCTTCTGCATAGGACCAATACAGCCAAGCTAGGACCTGTAACTCGGCCAATACAAAATTACCTGATTAATGACAATTTCATTAATTAACTTTTAAAACATCTTAGTGATAATTATCTCAATAAAGATGATTTTTCATAGCAGCTTTATGGCCTAGCAGCTATATGGCCAAGTCCATATCATGCCTTCCATCTTTTTAATATGACTGAAATTCATTTAAAATAACATAAAACTGAGTAAAACTGCATACCATCCACCCCTGTAACCAACTTGGTCAATATGGAGAAAGTCAGCCAATACAGGAAGAAGTCAGCCAATACAGGAAGAAGTTGGCAAATGATGCAGAAAAAGTATGTCATTAGTATGAGGAGGGCTGATTTAGTGATATAGGTACTATATTAAGGTAGTTAATAAAAATGATGTAGTCCATCAAGCCAAGCATAAAAGCTGAAGATGAAAGTATTAACTGAAAAAAAAAAAAAAAAAAAAAAGCAAAATATGGTGGGGAGGGGTGCGGGTTAAGGGGAATGGATACATTTTCAGGGGAGGCAACTGTCATAATTGTTTTATCTCCCTTCTGAAAAGGTGGGAATTTCCTTCCCAAAGGGAGCATTTTTTTTTTTATTCCTCCTCTTAAGTGGTATTGTGTGCTGGAAACCAAAGAGAAAGTCCCACAAAAGTTATCTCCCTTGTTAAAAATGGCAGAGAATCTGCCAGGTGCATCAACTGTTGAGGTTTTATGGCCCAGTCAACCCATTAGGGTCATGTCAAGCGCGGTCAGTTTTCCTAATCACACCATTTCTAGACAGGCTTAGTCCTTCAGCATTTAACCAATACTAAAACACATTCTTTAGGCAGAAACTGACAACTGCCCTTCTTGAACCAGCGGAAGGGAGAGAATGACCCTAGAAAATATTTCATGATCAACCTCTACACAAGAATGTTGCCAGACCTAATAGAAATCAAAACCCATGACCTCCTGATCACCAGTCAGACGTGCATCTGACCTAGCCACCAAGGCAGGCCGAGGTGCATCAAATCACCTTAACAAACTAATAGACACAATCTCTGAGGACACAATATTTTGAGCAAATATTTTAACCATGTGACACTGACCCTATGACCTTGAGTAGGTGCATACTTTACAGAAGCTTAGTATTCAATGCTACATACTATCAAGCCAATCATTAACCCTTATCCTGCTGAATAATTTAATAGCCACTCCCATTTCTGACTATTAGTCAATCAGATTACATCATATAATATTTTCATTCAAATTCACAAACTGAATGGCAAACAGTGTAGATCCTGATCAGATGGCTTCTTCAGAAGCCATCTGATCTGGATCTACACTATTTGCAAAGGTAGGGGTTGTTGTGAACAGCAGGATAAGGGTTAAGAAGACTTTATACACTGGCTAGATTTTCTGCCATTTTTCACAAAGGAGAATACTTCAAAAACTTCATGTTTGCTTTCCTGCAAACCTAACCACTTCTTGAAATGGGGTCTACTTTAAAAGGAAAGAATTTGCTTCCAAATTCTTTCCTTTTAGAGTGGACCCCTTTTCAGAAGGGAGGTAAAACAGTTATGATAGAGCTACCTCCCCTGAATGAGTATAAATTCCCCTTCAAGCTTCATATAAAAGCACTCCAAAATAAAAGAAAAGGTCTTAATCAAACACAAACAAGAACTAATTATTTCAAGATAAATAGGACCTCTAAATCTACCTCTATGATGATGATCTGGTGCTTTTTACGTCTCTTTTAACATTATTTAAGTCATATTGAGACAATGAAGGGTGATAATGATAGGCCCTGTGCAATGAAGCAGCATAGTCATAAACTGCATTCTGCCTCTTGATTGTGTTGGGGTTTAACGACACGTCAACCCTTGAGGGTCATTTTGTGTGGTCTCCCAGAGAAAGGGAGAAAAGAGATAGAAGAGACAGTAGAAGAGATAAAAGAGAGGGACAGGGAAGAAAGAGGAACAGGAATGAAAGTGAAGAAACAGAAGAAATAAAAACATTCCCACTCTACCCTTACCCGCTACAAGGATAGCAGGCCTTGCCCAACTGTAAGCCAATATCAGCTGGACACCCCGGTGTTGTAAGATACACACCCGACCACCCCCTCATTCTGCCTCTAACAGAATTTGAGTCTGGGAAAACTTAACCTGAGATTAAAGGAAAAATTTCATCACGAAAACATGCCTATATAATTTTGACCCCCCTTAAACCCCACTTTAATATAGTAAAACTGGGGTTTACAGAGGTATACATTATTTTTCTTATTTCTGCTCAAAAACATAGATTGTGGGTACTAGTTAGAACCGCCTCGTGGAGGCGGTTCTAACGAGTACCCACAATCTATGTTTTGAGCCGAAATTTGAAAAATATCTGAATTTTTTATCTGAAAATTTTCGTTTTTTTGGTGGTAAAATTTTCAGTATATTTGAATAGGCATGTTTTCGTAATGGAAGTTAGTCAACCATGATAATAGTATATGATGAGGCTGCAGTACCTATAGCCAGGCACTTGACTGAGAAGTTTCAGTTTTCCAGCTTTGAAAGGACCAAAGAAATGACAGAATTACCAGAATAAAAAGTTAACCTGGGGCTAAAATGACAAATAATGAAAGCCAGTCAACCATGAAATATAGGTCAAAAGAATAGCAGCTCATGAGGATGTTGTAGTACTTCAAAGCTCTTGATATTACGAAAACATGCCTATTCAAATATATGGAAAATTTCACCTCCAAAAAACTGAAAATTTTCAGATAAAAACTTTGATATTTTTCATATTTCTGCTCAAAACATAGATTGTGGGTACTCATTAGAACCGCCTCGGCAGTAATAAGAAAAATAATGTATACCCTTGTAAACCCCAGTTTTACTATATAAATGTGGGGTTTAAGGGGGTCAAAATTATATAGGCATTTTTTCGTGATGATAAGACCCTTTTATTCAACAAAAAAGTATCTATAGTTCTCTTATTTCTTGATAAAAACATGTTGTGGGTACTCATAAGAAGTGCCTCACCTCTAATGAGTACCCACAACAAATGGTTTCATCAAGAAATAACAAAACTATTTATCTGATACCCACTCTGTACTTGTTCAGTTATCCAGTTCAGTGTTGTGAACTTTCAACTTCCTAGCTTTGACAGAACCTAAGAAACTACCTTTTCAAAAAAAAAACAAAAAAAACTTAAATGAGCCACTCTATTAGCAGGCAATATGCAATTCTAATGGCTATCTCAGCATACCATAATAACCCTAAATATTAGGACAGACAGGCATGAACAAACTGTGTAGACCCAGATCAGATACTGCAGAATGCCTAATATGATCAGGGTCTACATTGTTTGGCACTCATCCAGCAGTTTTTCAAGCACAGGAACAGACAGTAAAAAGAATTTGTAAAGAAAGTTGTAAAGTAAGGTTCAAAGCTAGAGGCACACTATTAAGCAGTTAGCTTTGATTACTATATATGACAGTTCTGTGACTGTACTTACACAGATGACTAAAGTGCACTAACTTACCTCAACTTGTCTTTTTTCTGTCTGGTGTTAACACTCAACATTAATTAGATTGTCATAAAATGCACTTGCCAGATTATTATAAGGTTACATATATTATTTCACTTTTTTTTTTCATTATATTTTTTCATTTCATTAATCTGTATAGTGACTTTTAGAAATAGCTTTGAATTACAGTTGTTAACACATGTACAATTAATGCTGCATAGCTGTAGTTAAGGCGCTTTTTTCCATCCAAAAGTAATGACATTTTTCTTATTTCTCCATGAAAACATATGTTGTGAGTACCCACAACTTATGTTTTTGTGGAGAAATAAGAAAAATATTAACCCGATACCCACTCTTATCTAGGCCTATGATGCTGTATCAAATTTGCTTGTTTGTGTTTTTTTTTATGTTCTTACTTGCCTTGGGTACATTATAGCTGTACAGAAACTATTAAATAAAACAAACTGCTGCAATGATAAGCACATAGCTCCAGATAAGGCACGTTTTCAACTGAGGCACTTCTAATGAATACCCACAATATATATTTTGATGGTGAAATAAGAAAACATACACACACACACACAAAAAATATATCTGTTCTTATCTGGAGTTATGGAGCCAAATATGTTGTATCAGATTTGCATGTCTGATTTTTTTTTACAGGAAATCTAATTTGACTTCACGTATAATAAGCAGCATCATACATGCAATATCTTACACTGTGAGTGTGAGAGATAAAATCTCATAGAATTTGGCCAATGTGAAAGCCGATTCCCATAAAACATTCAAATCTCACAGAATTTTCAGACCATTTTTCAACCGATTTTATAAAGAAATAAACATAAATCACACACTATTGTGGTTTTTCACAAGCTTCTTACATGAAAAAAGAAAAAACAAACAAAAAAAAAAACAAACTTTCGACTATATTGGGGGAGCTCCAAAGTGATGCTTAAGAAATCTCACAAAATTTCATCAAATCTCCCTTAACATTTTGCCTTATCTCACAGCTTTTAGTCCACAGCTTATGGCATGTAATTTTGTAAGTTGTAGAATTACATATATAATACATTTACCATACTATTGCGATGATAAACAAGACCTATGTGTAAATCAGTTTACCTATATTGCCTTCACCGATGTCATATACAAAAAAAAATAAAAAAATAAAGCCCACTCTGCAAGTTTGCCAGGAACTATCTAATAAGTGTTCCCATTTCAAAACATTTCTTCAAAGATAATAAAAGTTATCAATGGATAAAAAAGTGAAATTGCATATAGATGAGTGACTTTCTCCATTCTGACTTGGGGCCATAAGTCATGCAAAAATGCACAACAGAGCTAACAATTATTGACATGGCATGATGGCACCCTGTGTAATAAGAAGTTGGCAGCTGGATTTTTAGAATTTTTAAAATGTTTCACCAATCATTTGAACTTTATTGACATTCTGACACAAAGCTAAGAAGGGACACATACTTTTGGAGATGGGAGAATGGGCTGTAAAATATCATCTATATTTTGATCAGGTTATAGTAGACTTTGGTGGGTGTAAAAAAAAAAAAAAATGGAAATTTTGTTTGAATCATGTGACTGAGAATGGTTACCTAACACCTGAATCAAGTAATTTGGGCGCATAGATATTGGCTGCATCTATTAAATTCATATTAAACTCATTGTCACGAGTCATTCAAGAATACATTTATCATCAATATATTGAGTCATTCAAGAATAAATTTATCATCAATATATTAACAAAAAATCTAACCTTTTAAAAATCTGCTACTTATTATTGAACTATGTTCTAATCTATATATTCAGAACAATCTCAAACCCTAAAGTACTCACCTATGCACTATGTAAAAAGACACTGGACCTAAACCTTTCCCACACGGTCCTAAAGGTCACAATCTAGAATGACCCATATTTTTACCTTTAGATGTGCATCTATACTTACCAGCTTACGCGAAACCAAACGAAGCATGTTTCTCTCTGCAAATTGTCAGTTTGAAAGATAAAGAGGAAAAAATCTGGCCAGTCGTGGTAGACGAGGCTAACGTTGTTTAGCACGCGACCGCTGAAAAAGGTCGAACCATACCCTGGGAAGGGGTCTGTGAACCTGCAAAAATGTTGATAAAAATGTCATGACATGCTATTCAGTGTTTGGGAACTCTATCAACAGGGGCTAGAAAATTAGATTTATTAGTAATAATTCATTGAAAACTGTTTTGTGTCGATAAAATTTTTGTTAACCTTTGCGCTTGTTATCGTAGACTTTATTTTTTGACAGGTTTGCTTGATGACATCATGTCTGAACGAACTTCAAACCTCGCACCTTAAAGTTTCGGGTGCACCAAAATACCAAACTACTCATCTGCACGACTTGCTCTGTTCATGTCTGTTATCGGTACCTGGTGTGAATCTAAAGGATTCGTATTGACAAAAATTGAAGTTAAATGTATCTATTAACCTGATTTTGTTTTCCTTGTTATTTGTTTAAATTATTATATAAGCCACAACATGAGAAACATACCTACGGACATGTGCCATCAACGAAGACTCAAATCAGCCTGCGCATCTGGGCAGTCTGATCAGAGTCGTCCTTTTCCGCGCATGAAGAAGCTTTGCATCCAAGACTATCCAAAATGCGCTCTGTGAAGATTCTGATCAGACTTTGCGAATGCGCAGGCTGTTTTGAATCTTCGCTGGGCGCACCTGACTAAAGGTACGTTTCTGACCTTACGGCTCATATCTAAGTCTTTTTCCTGAAGATAGAATCTTTAACCAATATGCACCCATCTCCTAGCACTTTCCTATTTGTTTTTCTCTGAAAACAGGGCATGGCATCTCATGCAAAATCTCCTTAAACGATCATTTGTATGAAATTTCAAACCCTACTAGGGGGAAAAATCCATGTCCCAGCATGTTAGGCATTAAAGAGCCAGATCGGAATATTAGCCAATGACAGTTTATTTGTTTCTTAATACTTCAAGAAAAATGGAATAGTTGTCAGGAAGAATTGGAAGAGGTTCAGAATCGTGTAGCTTGGTTTGTGGCTGGTGACTACAACTTTGAAACTGGAAGAGACGCAAAGGTAAACTCATATTGCTATTCAAAAGTCTGAAAGGTAGAGCTAGTATACTTTGTGATGACCCTCACCCCCGAAATAGGCGCAGTAGGAATCGGCATCCAATGGCATTTCAAGTGCCATATGCTAGAACTGACATTTACAATTAGTTTCTTCTCAGACACCATTAAGGATTAGAATGCATTCCCTGCATCTATAATATCCTCTGCTGAAGGCTCTGAGTACTCTGTCGCTGGATTCACATCATTTGTGAGATCTAGAGACTAGTCTTCGCAATTGTTGGCCCTGGTGAATGAATGTCTATTGCTGTGTCACCAGTAAAATATTCTGATTCTGAAGAAAACAGGGCTACATATTCAATATAAATACACAAGAAATGTCATGTCATATTTTTTTGAAAAAAAAAAAAAAAAAGAAAGAGAAGATATAGCAAATTTCTCGTCTGATTTGACTGGAGTACAGCTAAAAGCAATGCTCAGCTTATATATGTTATATAGCTTATATGTGTAACAGGTGAAAAATTCTAATCACCAATGCCGCCCAATGCCGCAGCCGGGGACCGAACCCGGGCCGTCTGCGTGATAGGCCAACACTCTGTCGCGTCGCTATAAAAGCCGGCTTGTACCGCAAGGCAGTACGTGTGTTATATATCTATACCCGGTGACACTTGTGATGCTTAGCATGCTGGTTAACGGAATCAGCATTCCAAAATAGTGTTTATTATTTTCCCTGAAAACAAAATGCATATCCATTTGTCTTCTGCTGAGTATGTCCAGAGAGCACCAAAAGCTAAACATATTTTGGTTCCAGCTTTCATAGCTCCAAAAAAGGGAAATAATAAGATGATAATTTCGTTGTTTTTACCTTGTGGACTTGTGGATTTTCGCTGGAATTGCCTTGCTGAGGTAATTCGAATAAGTAACCATAAAGGTTTTAAGTACGTCCTTCTTTAAGTGCGCCCTTCTTTAAGTGCGTCCTTCTTTCCCTTTGGTGTCTTGGAACGGAAGGTCTTTGGTAATTGTATCGATTCCTGATCCTTGCCTTCATCACCATATGTATATGTTGCTATGTCATTTTTTAAAAATTTATTTCAACCATAAGGTGTAATTACACTATAGATTTATTTTACTTTTGTCATGATATCCCATAATAAGTGTGTGTGTGTGTGTGTGTGTGTGTGTGTGTGTGTGTGTGTGTGTGTGTGTGTTATCTCACCAAATGACAAATTTGAATGCAGTTATCCACTAATTAATATGATATTAAAGAGATCTAAAATATATCGTAAATAGTAATGTACTGTCTTTTAATTATACACAAAATGTTTAAGAGAAAGCAAATATTTTTCTGATTCTTTATGATAAATATATCGTAAATAGTAATGTACTGTCTTTTGATTATACACAAAATGTTTTAGAGAAAGCAAATATTTTTCTGATTGTTTATGATAAATGGATACATTAAAGAGATTTTCTGCCAAGAAAGACCACTTTTTGGACTTCCTGTTTGCCTTACTACCCGCTAAGCCCCTTCTTTAAGTGGGGTTTACTCTTAAAAGAAACAGTTTGCTCCCCACTCTACAAGAAAGAATTCGCTCCCCGAGGAAGTTAATTCTTTCATCCTACAGAGGTAAACCAAGCGGTCTTTTTTTTCAAGAACTATTTACTTTAAGTGTTTAGGCAGACATGCCTGGGCAAACAGGTAGACTCTGATCTAACGAATGATAAGTTTACCATTCCAAGATTAAGACCGGAATATTACATTACAAAAACACGCCTACTCACATAAATAGAAAATTCCCCTTCAAAACTAAAAATTTTCATATAAAAAACTCTGATATTTTTCGTATTTCTGCTCAAAAACATAGATTGTGGGTACTCGTTAGAACAGCCTCGCCGAGGCGGTTCTAACGAGTACCCACAATCTATGTTTTTGAGCAGAAATAAGAAAACTAATGTATACCCCTGTAAACCGCAGTTTTACAATATAAAAGTGGGGTTAAGGGGATCAGAATTATATAGGTATGTTTTCGTGATGATGATAAATACTGCAAGTTAACAACACAGATTGCGACCGGGATATTCAGGATGAATACTTCAAGTTAACAACACAGATTAATGCGAGAATATTTAGGATAAATACCGCAAGTTGTTAACCCAGATTGAGACAGGAACATGTAGGGTAAAATACTGCAAGTGAACAAAACAGATTAAGATCAGAATATTGAAGGAACTGGAGTCAACAACCAAGATTGAGACCAGAATATTTAGAATATTTACCATGAGGGGAGGTCATGTAGCAAGTTTGGTTGAATTCCGCCCAGTGGTTTAGGATGAGATAGCGTGACAGACAGATGGACAGACGCCAGACGGACGAACGGAAAAATAATATTGCGCTCGCACACCCTTACCATAAGGGGAAGTGATCTAGCAAGTTTGGTTGAATTCCACCTAGTGGTTTAGGAGGAGATAGCGTGACGGACAGATGGACGGATGCACGGTAAAATAATGCTGCTCTCGCACACCCTTACCATGAGGTGAAGTGATGTAGCAAGTTTGGTTGAATCCCGCCCAGTGGTTTAGGAGAAGATAGCGTGATGGACAGATGGGCGGACGACGGACGCACGGAAAAAATGTTGCTCTCGCACACCCTTACAGTGAGGGGAAGTCATATAGCAAGTTTGGTTGAATTCCTCCCAGTGCTTTAGGAGATAGCGTTATAGCCAGATGGACGGACGGCGGACCTACGGACAAACGGAAAAATAATACTGCTCTTGCACACCATAAGGGGGTGATTTAGCAAGTTTGGTAGAATTCCGCCCAGTGGTTTAGGAGGAGATAGTGTGACGGACAGACGAACGGACGGGCGGCGGACGGGCGGACGGATAGAGGCGTTAACAATATCCCCGTCGTTTTTTTTTTTTTTTTTTTTTTTTTTTTTAAAGCGTGGGGATAAAGATAATTTCAACGCCAATGATATGAGGCGTTAAAATATATTCTATGAGGCGATTTATATTAAAGATGAAATACCATAAATTAAAATATATAAAAATGAAACGATTCTTTTTCGTATATCCGAATTAAAGTTTCCAAAATTAATTCAGAGATACGATAAAAAAATTATTTCATTTTGATCCAGTTCAAAAACGAGAGACTAACTGAAATTTTACAGGCTGTCAGATGTCACATTTTATGATCCTATTAATACCATATATCAATTAATTAAACCTTTCTTGGATAAAAAAGAAAATGTCTATTTTTGAGGAATATGGAGCCTTTGTCTTGCCTTGTGTTTTGTCCTTGTGTTTTTCAGTCCTTTTAGCATTGCGAATACCAACATTGTGTCTCTTTTCGCTTCCTCTTGGTGTCAGGGATTGGTTGTAACTTGTGATTGTGGCACTCCCTGGACGTTTTTTTTTTATCTTTATGCCATAACCCCGGCATTATATAAAGCTGTTTTTTTTTTTTTTTTTTTCTGGCAGTGTAACCTTCTGGAAGCACAAGTATATGATCTATGCCATGAGAAAATGGAACTTGAAGGCATATCGTATTTTCCATAAGTATCCAGACACCTTAAAATCCTTTCCACACTTGTGCTAGAATTAAAAAAAAAAAGAAGTCTTATATTGTCTGTTGGTATATCTAAAACATGACGGGTGAGTGGCAACCAGTAAAGACACAAGTCAGATGCCATGTTTTGTGGCATGTGTTTGCTCAAGCCTGTCTGTCCGAATACGCAGGGTAAATACTGTAAGCAGACAATGAAGGCCCAGATCAGCCTCCACATTTGTTCAGTCTGATCAGAAACTTTGCTATTTGCATAACACTTAAACTGGACATGGCAGAATGGAATGCAACAAAACCTGCCTTAAAGACCACCTTTGTTAAAAGGTAGCCACAAATCTATTTACAGTCCCATAGGAAGAAATTAAAGAAGACGCATCCCCTAATTTCGCTTTTGGTTCTTTCTATGCTAAAAAGAAAGTCTTGCGAGTCCAGTGGTTAATAGAAAAGAAGGCAATGATCAGGAATCGATACAATTACCTAACACCTTCCGTCCAAGACACCAAAGGGAAAGAAGGACACACAATAACGGCACTACAGTCAAAACGCCAAAAGCAGTTTCTTTTCCAAAACTAGGCCAAACGGCTATCCAAAATAAAAATTTCACCAGGACATACATGCAAAGTCATACAATGACAGAAACAGTAAACCACGCCAGAACGGTCAGCAAAAATTATACTGGGGTGGGGGTGGGGGTGGGTGGGGGTGGTGAAGCTTAAATCGATACCCTCTTCCTTAGTTCTGCCGTGGTAAACACAAGACTCCACTGAAATGGAGATAATTCCATTGAAATATTCCGAGAACTCCATTGAAATATTCCGAATACTTACAGAGTTATTTAGATTCTAATTTTTGCTCATTTGCGTCTCATTAATATTCATAAGGAACCAATGACATCATTTATTCTAATAAATATTTTAAAGAAAAATGTTTTAAAAACTTTAATTTGAAAATATTTAAGGAGTATATGCAGAGAGAAATAGACCTCCTCCATATTTATATAAAGAGCTGCAGTGTTTATACATTTTCATAATGAAATTTGATTTTCAAATGAAATTTAACTTTAAAAATCAAATTTAAGTAAAATTTCTAAAATTTGTTTATATTCCATTTTCTGATGTTATTTCATTGACATTTTATATAGATTTTATAAGAACTGCCAGCTTGAAATATAAGTTCTAAATATTCAATAGTAATAAAATATTTACTATTTTTTATCAAAATTGGCAGTCTGGAATAAAATTATGGGGATGTAAGAATTTAAATTTGCAAACAAAATCCAAAAAACAAAACAAAACAAAAAAACAACAACAAAAAAAACAAACAAACAACAAAAAACAAAACAAAACAAATAAAAAACAACAACAACAAGAACAAAAAACAACAACAACAAAAAAAACAACAACAATGACATCACAGAATAGTACAAGGTGAGATAGCTGCTTTATTTACGAACTATCAATAGCAGCTCAAGTTACTACGACTTTGAATGTATGTAACTTTTGAACAAATAGGGATTTTTGAATGCAGTCTTCAATATTAATGTCGTCAGAACAATATCTTTGATTTGAAATATTCTGAAATTAGGGGATATGTACCTTTAAGAGACCATCTGTGTTAACTCTGGTCCTGCTGGTCCCTGCTATGCCCTGGCTTTGCAAACAGTGTAGATCGTCTTCAGAAGCCAACTGGTCTTGAATTTGCACTGTTTGACATCATGTGTGTGAATTTGTATCAACAATTTGGATCAAGTAATATGACTGGCTGAAAATTAGAAATGGGCGTGGCATCTTAATTTATTCAGAATGGCAATGGTTAAAAGACTACATTTTTGGACTACAATGGTTGACAGACAAATTTCAATTGTATTAGCTGCATAGGCTGATGGGAACATGGGGAGGTATGCCCAGAAGATCTAGTCTCTGACGAAATGGGCTCAACTTTTTTATCTATTCTCCGTGGTTTTTTACCTAAGACTTAGCCCTTTCACACATGAATTTGGACAAATTCATTGATGAAAATAGGGCCATCATGAAAACATACCTATATAATTTTGACCCCCTTAAACCCCAATTTTATGCAGTAAAACTGGGGTTTACAGGGGTATAAATTATTTTTCTTATTTCTGCTCAAAACCATAGATTGTGGGTACTCGTTAGAACCGCCTCGGCGAGGCGGTTCTAACGAGTACCCACAATCTATGTTTTGATCAGAAATATGAAAAATATCAGAATTTTTATCTGAAAACTTTCAGATTTTTATGGTGAAATTTTCAGTATATTTGAATAGGCGTGTATTCGTAATGTTTTAGTCTAAAATAAAATAAACAAAAAACAAAAAAAAAAAACAAAAACAAAAAAAAAACAACAAAAAAAAAAAAACAAACAAAAAAAACGAAAAAAAAAACGGGATGGCAAACCATGTAGATGCTGATGAGACGGCTCGTTACGATCTACACTGTTTGCACAGGTATCTGTTTGAGTCTGCAGGGCTGAACATCACGAAAACACGCCTAGATAATTTTGACCCCCTTAAACCCCACTTTTATATAGTAAAACTGGGGTTTACAGGGGTATACATTATTTTTCTTATTTCTGCTCAAAAACATAGATTGTGTAAACAATCTATGTTTTGAGCAGAAATAAGAAAAATATCAGAGTTTTTTATCTGAAAATTTTCAGTTTTTGGACGTGAAATTTTCTATATACTTGAATAGGCGTGTTTTCGTAATGAAGCCGGGATTAGAGCAGATATGTTTATCGGAAGACGTGACTTGTCAACAAAGTACAATACAAAGTAGGGATAGAAAATCTTTTGTTATTTTATTTTTCTGACAATAAATCACGCTGGAGAACCACTGTACTCGAAATTCGCAGTGGTCGCGGGTTGGCTGCAGTCGACGAGGGCAGAAACAATACATTTTTCGTTTACCGGGATCCTATAAATGAGTAAGTTCTTTACAAGTATTTATTTTCACGATAGTATTTTCATTTGGAATTATCAGTCAAATAATTTTGTGCATTCTGGCCCAATTGGAGCCTTCAAAATCTAAAACTAGCTGAGTACCAGCCAATTTCAGGCGAACCGATGGAATTGTATGAGTCCGAAATGTGTTCATACACAAAATTTTGCTCTATTGAAGTCAATAATTAATATTCTATGGTATCAAACATTGCAGAATACGAATAAGAGAAGAAATAAGAAAGTTTGACATATTTCTGTTTATTGCTAGCCAAGTTATAGGCAATTTTGTCGCTGTACGCCAAATTTCCAGTTGTCGGGTGTCAAAATATGTAATCTGTACCCAGCCGTCAAGTAATGACTGGGCACAGTCAATGTGAGCACGAACGGATATATAGGACTCATCGAAACTCTAGAAGGATATAGATAGGGTAGGATGTTCGGCTAGAAAATGGGGTGTTAGATTTTAGCCAGTTAAATGCAATATAATGCAGATAACTAGGAATAGAACAAACTAAAATTGTGTAATTAACTCAACTAAACACAAACTAAAATTGTGTAAATAAAAATGTGTATTCCATTAAATACCTAGGAGTAACAATCATACATGACTTGAGATGTAATATACATATTCGCAACATGTGTACTAAGGCAAATAGAACACTTGGTTTCCTAAGACGAAATCTTTATCAATGTCCTCAGGATCAAGGACGTAAATAATAGTTGCGAATCTTGTAATGTTATACGTCTTTGTCAGGATGTAAAAGAAGCAGCATATAATGGACTTGTTCGCCTGGCTTTTGGAATATGGCAGTTGTGTTTGGAATCCTCAAATGTCCAATTTCTGCACCTGTCGACTGCAGCCAACCCGCGACTACTGCGAATTTCGAGTACAGTGGTTCTCTAGCGTGATAAATTCGGGCAAAATAATCTAGCCGATTACAGCTATGATCTCATGTGCAGACGACACTTTTTATTATTGTTATTTATTCATATAAAATATGTCGTTTTGCACGTGATTCTATTTTTTTCCATAGCCTACAATCCACATATCAATTTCATTTGAGTGGATAAAAATAAATAAAAGGGAAAAAGAAAAAGCCAAAGCCAAAAAAAAACAACAACAAAAAAAACAAAAAACAACAAAACAAAAACAAACAAACAAAAAAACAACAAACAAACAAAAAACAGGCAAGCAGGCAGATGGGATGGTGACTAGATGGCTGGCTGGATGGAATAATAATCACACACTGATGGACGGATGGATAGATAAATAATAGATGGATGGACGGGTGAGTGGGTAGACAGAGAACGCATGGGCGGATGGATGGGTGATAGATAGATAGATAGACAGATAGGCCGGTAGATAGATAGATAGATAGATAGATAGACAGATAGATAGATGTTCAGTCTGTCCGTCTCAAGAAGCCGTTTGGTGTAATCGAACACGACCAGTTCTGTTCTTGAGCGCTTATCAATTAATGTACTTTTCCAATAAAAAAGCGCCCGACTGCAAACAATCAACGATGGCCGAAAAACAGGAGCAAGGTAAAGATTTTATTCATTTTTGTTTAAAAGATGAGTCATTTTTAATTTTCTGTGCACACTGACACTGCTTAGTTTGCAGACACTGACATGACTGATAAATAGATAATGTGGAATGAGGTGGTCAATGTACCGGGACGTTTCGGACTAAATCCCTTTCGAACAGGATCGTTCCGCTCTGGTATGGATGGAACCGTTAATCCCATGCATTCTCTTTCTTTCATAGGAATTTCATCATATAGAGGGTCATTACCATCTCTTTCAACCGAATTTACATATCTGTCTGTTACAAATAGTTATTCTTCCCAATGATTTTTGTTCTTTGGAACAGATTACTGATCAATCTGATTGATAACGGGTCGTTTCGCCTGTGTCGTTTCGCTCTGGGTGGATTTGCCCGCGGGTTGTTTCGCCCATTTTTTTTATTCAGGCCCTATGGATGGAGATAAGGTATGTTTTGTTATATAAAGGGGTGGAGAGGGTATGTAGAGATGATCTATCATTTATTAATCTATCAATCCATCCCGCCCGTACATTCACCCGTCCATTCGTCTGTCCTTTCATCTACCCACACATCACTATCCAGCCGTCCGTTCATCTATTTATCTATCTATCTATCTATCTATCTATCTATCTATCTATCTATGCCTATCTGTCTATCACGTCCTTCAGTTCTGTCCATTTGTCCATCTACCCACGCACCACTCCATCCGTCTATCTATCTATCTATCTATCTATCTATCTATCTATCTATCTATCTATCTATCTATCTATCTATCTATAATTTATTCATCCATCAGTCCATCCATCCATCGATCCCGTCCGTCCGTACATTCACCCATCCATTCATCCGTTGTTTACCCACACATCTCTCTATCCAGCCGTCAGTTCATCTATCTATCTGTCTGTCTATCTATCTATCTATCTATCTATCTATCTATCTATCTATCTATCCCGTCTGTCCATACATTCACCTGTCCATTCGTTCATCTACCCATGCACCACTACATCCATCTATCTATCTATCTATCTGTCTGTTAGTCCATCTACCCATCTACCCATGCACCACTCCATCCGTCCATCCGTCCATCCATGTATGTATGTACGTACCTACCTACCTACCTACCTATCTATCTATCTATCTATCTATCTATCTATCTATCTATCTATCTATCTCATCCATTTGTATATTTGCACATCAGTTCATCCATCCATCTGTCTACCCAAGCACCATCTATCCCGTTACACATTTTACCCATCCATCCATTTACACATCCTACACATCCATCCCGTTTGCCCCATATTTCAGATCTTGATTCCTACTCCTACTGTGCTTTTGACATCCTTAGGAAGGATGGTTTTTATCCAGCGTTTATTCTAAATAGAAAAATGATTTGACATTGGGATTGATATCTTTACAGGAACCATTTATCATTTCTGTTCCTGTGCTTTGTCTTCAAATATTTACTGCAAAATTAATTTTATGGCCAAAAGTAGGTCTGACCTACTTGTAATTTCTATAGTAAAACAAATTTTTGGATTTTTTTTTTCATGAAAAAAATTTTTGTTTGCTTTTCATCCTGGTAAATGAATGTCATTAGACGTATCATCAGTAAAAGTTCTGATTCTGACTGATTATAAGTTATTGATGTACCATAACAATATTGTGAAAATTTCAGAAATTTTAAACAAGTTGTTAAAAACCTGCATCCAAACTACCTACCATATCCATTTTTGCATATTTTGCAGTCATTTTACCATGGAACAACTGAAAAATTTAATTTTTTGAAAACACAGTGTTAGAAATTAACCTTTTTCGCAAGTAGCAAGTAGTTGCTACCTGGTCTGAAATTAGGTAAAAAAATGCACCTACATGGCAGCAAAACGTGTTGCTCCCATGTCATGGGTTAAACCTTCAAGCGCTAAGCATATTTAGCAGATAGCATTTTCAAAGTATTTTTCTTATTTCAGCAAAAATGAGGCTTGACATTACATGTGATTTGTCTGCTTGGCAGACGAGTCACATGAAATGTCGTCTAATTTGTACTGAAGACATTCACAATACTTAAAGTTGATAGTGTTCGGGGCACTTTACCAGGTAGCAACTTTTTGCTACCAACAGTTTGATCAGGTAGCAAACTGAATTTTCAGGCAGCAAATTTGCTACTTGCTACTGTTAATTTCGAACCCTGAAACAGAATAAAATATTTTGTGCACATGCAGTTCGAACAATTAACTCGTGCTAAATGTATGCAAATTTATGTCTTCTTTGTAAAGAAGTGTCAAGCAAAAAAACGATTTTCCGAACGATGTCGAAAAAAGACTTAAGTCCCCGTAAAGCTGGTTAGTCAGATCAACCACACTCTTCCCTAAATGTATATCATATACATCGTTTTAAACTCTTTATACTAAACTTACCCAGCCATCTTTATTCACCTTATACTTTAAACTTTTATTCTGCACTGTCACTCTTTCTGTACTTCTTGAATAGTAATGCATGATGTAACAGCATGTTCATAAACAAAAATCCTAATAATACTCACAAAAGTGTTAAGGATTATGCGAAAATAGATAGATAAAATACCAATATCAGCAGATTAATCAAATTCAGTTCTGCAAAACCAACTGATCATCGATTACCGGTAATAGCTGACTTGTAAAAGTATTTCTTTTAGCCTTCTTCCAGGTACTTGTTCATAGCTCCAGATAGGAGAGTGTATCCACAAAATAGTTTTCTTATTTCTCCATGAAAATATATGTTGTGGGTACTCATTAGATTTTGATGGAGAAATAAGAAAAAAATATCGGTACTTTTCACATGTTTTAGCTGAAAAAAAAAAAACACAAAAAAAAAAAACTTGCCTATCTGGACATGCTGGAGCAATGCTTATTTCAGACTATTTCATCTTTTTTTTTTTTTCCCACTTTTATACCACCAGAAATCTAAAATGAGTTTAAATGACCCAGTTAGACTGTTTAGTATTTCATTTTTCATAAATTACATGTTAAGCTAAAATGTGAGAAAAAATAATATTTTCAAAAAATAGAATTTTGCTAGTAGTCAACTATGAAAATTCTTTCCAATCATCAGTCACAAAAGGCAAAAGTGGCTGATGACTTACTATAATTATTGATCATCAGGACAACACTATTTTAAATCATATTTGTTTGTGCTCCAGCCACCATCTGAAACTGACTTGCTGAATTAATCCAGAGGCAAATTTTTCTAAGCCTTGTACAGTTGAGGGAATATAGACTTGTTTTTATTTCACAGACTGTGAACAAAAGAATCCATCGCATAATTTTGATACGGCGTACCATGAGTTTGTTATACCCAAGAAGGAGTCGGCCCTAGCCAGTCCAGCTGGTATACCTGCCTGGGAGAGGTCAGAGGTCAGTTGATCCATACCCAGTCAGCATTCTACATAAATCTATATCGGGCCGTCATCGGCCCGTCAGGGTAGCTGACGGGCCGATGACGGCCCGATGTAGATTTACGTAGAATGCTAGCTGGGTAGCTGTCTTGATTAAGAGGTATCGAGAGGAATACTTTTCATAATAAGTACAAAAAATATATGATATGGGTGCTCAATATAAGCCCCTTCCCAAGGAGTATCATGTAACATGGACATGCACCCAGTGAAAACTCTGATCAGCCTGCACATTCACACAGTCTGATCAGAATCTACCTTGGAGGCATGTTGGATAGCTAAGGAGGCAATCTTTCTTCATGGGAATGCAGAGATGTGGTCTCATTTGAGTCTTCCTTCAACGACCTTGATTGCACATGCCAGAGAAGCTATGTTTTCTCAAATTGCAGCTCATATAATTATCCGGGTTTTCCCTGGCTCACATTTTGGCAGTTTTTACCCCCAGAATCTTGCCCTGAACCCTAAAAAGTTAGGGGCAAGAATCCTGAATGATGCAAGTATTATCAATCTAAAATTTATTTTGTCTATTTTTGGCTTTATATTTTAATTTACCGGTATATATCTGTCACCTAAAGGAAAAGAATAGTCGGTATTTAGGCAATAATTAACCTCTTTAGAACAATGAACCCCAAAATGTTTCTTTAGGACCCCTTACCTCCACATCAGGGGGTCCCTGGGACCCTTATTTTCAACCCTAAAGGAAAACCATGTAATTTTTCTTGTAGAAGTAAGAAAAAATATCAATACCGTTTCCTTAAAAAAAATTCCTCTTGCACCAGATAAGAGAGAGTATCCACATAGTATTTTTTCTAATTTTTCCAGAAAAAGGTATGTTGTTGGTACTCATTAGAAATGCCTCAGTGAGGCACTTCTAATGAGTACCCACAACATACACTTTTGTGGAGAAAAAAAAAATATCAGTAATTTTTATTAGAAATAAGTACCCTATTTGGAGCTTTGTCCCTTATACATGTAGCTTGTTTACTATGGCTGATTCAAACTAGTGTTTAAGTCCTGGGAAATTCTTCCGGTAACTTAAGAAAACAAATATTTTGAAGTATTTTAGGGAAATTCTCTTATTTTTTCATGAAAATGTATGTTGTGTGTATTCATTAGAATGGCAGAAGATTGAAAATACATCCCTAAACTACCCTCATTGACCGGCTGCAAGAGCTTATTAGATCCACAAAATATTTTTCCTATTTCTGCACAAAAACGTAAGTTGTGGGTACTCATTAGAAGAGCCTTGGTAAGGCACTTCTAATGAATACCCATAACATGTTTTCATGGAAAAATAAGAAAAAAAATCAGTACTTTTTGGATGAAGAAATACCTTATCTGGAGTTCTGGTACAAGTCCTATCACTCTCACTGACTTTGAGGTCAGCATAGGTCTAGATAAGAGTGGGTATCAGGTAAATAATTTTCTTATTTCTCAACGAAAACATATGTTGTGGGTACTCATTAGAAGCGCCTCGGTGAGGCGCTTCTAATGAGTACCCACAACATACATTTTTGTTGAGAAATAAGAAAAATATAGATACTTTTTGGCTGAAAAATGCGCCTTATCTAGAGCTATGGTCAGGGTCAAGGATATATATACTTCTTTACCCAAAATTTTAATGATTTTAAAATTATTTTACTGATTAACATGTTAAATAGGTTAGACAAATATTCGGTCTTTAATTTTGAGGTAAATATTTGAGATCAAAGCACAGACATACATGTAGAAAGGACAAATTGTTTCTCATGAGATTTTGTCATTAAAAATTGAAAGTTCCAGGTAAACCTGTGTGCATTTGCCTTTTTGGGTCAAGGAATTCATTGTACACAATATTTGATTAACTTTACCCATAGGTCTAGATAAGGGAGGGTATCCGGTAAATATTTTTCTTATTTCTCCACGAAAACGTATGTTGTGGGTACTCATAAGAAGCGCCTTGGCAAGGCGCTTCTAATGAGTACCCGTAACATATGTTTTTGTTGAGAAATAAGAAAAATATCAATACTTTTGGATTGAAAAAAGCGCCTTAACTAGTGCTATGCTTTACCCAGCAGAATCTAGACAAATGTACATTGAAAGTCTTACCAGACTGGTGGAACAAGTATTTGCCATTTGCACAAGGCAAAATGTATGCTTTTACATCACGAAAACATGCCTATATAATTTTGACCCCCTTAAACACCACTTTTATATAGTAAAACTGGGGTTTACAGGGGTATACATTATTTTTCTTATTTCTGCTCAAAACATAGATTGTGGGTACTCGTTAGAACTGCCTCTGCGAGGCGGTTCTAATGAGTACCCACAATCTATGTTTTGAGCAGAAATATGAAAAATATCAGAGTTTTTTATCTGAAAATTTTCAGTTTTTGGAGGTAAAATTTTCTATATATTTGAATAGGCCTGTTTTCGTAATGAACACATAGAGTTGAACTTCAATGGCTCAAACATCTTTTGGACCATTGAAATTTGATCTAGACATGGGTAGTTCGAGTCACTTAGGCTTAATCATTGCGCTGAGGAAAATGTAGAAATGAGATCACTACTGAGTATCAACATACTCAATAGGGCTAACCAACAAAAAATAAAAGCCCATTTGACGAAACAACATCGGTTCTAAGGCATCACGAAAACAAACCTATATAATTCTGACCCCCTCAAACCTCATTTTTATATAGTAAAACTGGGGTTTACAGGGGTATATATTATTTTTCTTATTTCTGCTCAAAACATAGATTGTGGGTACTCGTTAGAACCGCCTCTGCTCAAAACATAGATTGTGGGTACTCGTTAGAACCGCCTCATAGATTGTGGGTACTCATTAGAACTGCCTCATAGATTGGGGTACTCGTTAGAACCGCCTCATAGAGGCAGTTCTAACGAGTACCCACAATCTATGTTTTGAGCAGAAATATGAAAAATATCAGAATTTTTTATCTGAAAATCTTCATTTTTTGGTGCTGAAATTTTCAGTATATTTGAATAGGTGTGTTTTCGTAATGGAAAATGGGGATAATTTTAAATAGGGACATATTTTTGATCTTCTATACAATAATGGTATGTTGAGTGTACTCATTAGAATCACCTGAATGAGGCAACTCTAATGAGTATACATATTATATAATTTCATGATAAAGAAAGAAAATTTCCCTAAATATTAAAAAATTCGTTTTCTTGAGCTATCGGAAGAATTTTCTAGAGACTCAAAAACGAGTTTGAATCAGCCAAGGTAAACGAGCCATCAGTGTTAAAGTTTACAGTATATATATTTGAAGCATTGTGTAAACATGTCTGTGCAACATAGGGTCTTCTATGCCATAGAAGTTTTTCTATGAAAATAAAGGAAACACCAAAAATTTGGTTATTATGCCCTTTAGTGCAAGTGGTTGATATAAAAAACAAACATACTGCATTCAGCTTTAAGAATAGAAATATCATGTCAGTTTGCCAAGTCAGGTAGACCTCACGATACATAGCTCCAGATGGAAGTGAGTATTAGGTAAATATTTATCTTATTTCTCCATGAAGACATATGTTGATGGTATTCCTTAGAAGCGTCTAGGTGATAAAAGCTTCTTATCTGGAGCTATGCTAGCCTATACCAGAGTTTTTTCTCTTTTCTCTGTTTATTGTAGGGGAACATGGGGGGTGAAAGTCCAGAATGCATAGATTTATTCACATAATATAAGGGTTTGAAGCTTTATTAGACGGATTTTTCATGGAAAAATTCTATCCTTTAAAATAGCAATATCCAGACAGTCAGGCATCTGGCATGGGGTGGGCGTCGTCCGTGGTTTAACTTTTGGTTAACCGTTTTTCAAAGTGATATGTTACTATTATTCTTCAGTGGCAAAACCCGTTCATGATGCTGACAGGCATTTTTCTTGTTTATGATGGTGTCTAATTCAGTGTTTTATTTGCAGGCATATAAAGATGTGATGGGGTTCATAATGGCCATGAATGATGCAGTGAAAGGAAAGAAAATTTCATCTGATTATCCTGTCTCAGAGGTAAATTTTTTCCCTGATAGCTGACAGGTACAATGTACTCTTCAGTGGACTGGATACATGAGGCAGGTTTTCCATACGAGGGAGACAAGTTTTGTGACTTCCTGTTTATGAAGAGACTCAGTCAAACCGAGTCTCTGATTTTCGTGATTTTGTGTGTTCTTTGTTTCCAAAGGCAATCCTTTTTGACTTTTATTTTCCTGCACATCAAACCCTTTTGTATTGGAGTCTATTCTAAAAGGAAAGAATTTGCTCCCTAGGGGAGCAAATTCTTTCCTTTTAGAGAAGACCCCTTTTAGAAGGGGGAAAATTGTTTTGACAGAGTTAACTCCCCAAAAAGTGTCAGTTCCTCTTAACACATGTTGTACCAGTGTGTTTGTATCACATATATATGCAGACAGTGTTGGATTTGTGTTGTCATGCTATACCTAGCTGCCACAACTTCATGTAAAACTTTTGTAGAAATGGACACACCTTTAAGGGAAATAACTCTGATATTAAAATATATACCACTCTTCTCACTAAATTTATGGGCTACTCTTAAGGGAAAGAATTTGCTCCCAGGCTCTCTTTTGCTCCCTGACTGGGAGCAAATTCAGTCTTCTAAGTGTTTGAAAGGTTTCAGGTAATAGGGAGGTAATTCCCTGTCCGCAAAAGTTGTCTTCCTTTGCAAAATGGTGGCAAAATCATTCATGTCTTAATGTGTTTCCATAGAAGCACTTGAATTAAAGTGTTCTTTTTTTTGTTTTGTTTTTTTAACCCTAGTCCTGCTGAACCCGGATATGTCCTGCCTTTGCAAAGAGTGTAGATCTAGATCAGTTGGTTTCTGAACTGGATCTGCACTGTTTGTCATTAAATACATGTACGTGAATTTTGTATCGACAACCTTGATCAAGTAATCTGATTGGTTGATGATTAGAAGTGGGTGTGGCATCTTAATTTATTGAGCATGAAAAGGGTTAATGAAGTAAAATGTACATGAATGCAGTAATTTTAGCATACATGTGATCTTTTAAGATATGGCATAAACTCCGATTTTTCGCCTCTCTTTACGACCTTTCGCTATAGAAGCCGAATCCCCCGACATACCATTTCAAGGTAAAACAGTCTAAATGGTAGTAATTAGCACAGTTAGGTGGCTATCAACAACAGTTATACCTTTTAACTGGTGTTACTAGAAATTTGAACTGTGAAAAAAAAAACAATCGTATTTTGTTCATACAAAGTACTCGTGACCCAATCGGCTGCACAGGCTACTCTGAATAATAAAACTGCTAATATTGTATATAAAGAATGTCAGGCCTTGTAAGTCTGCACAATAAATAAAATAGACCCTTATCTGATGGGGCAGATGCCCACACTAATCTGGATCTGCCCTTTTTCACATTTGCGATGTAATGTTTTTTTTACTTGTCGGAACAGTTATTTTAAGCATGTCATTGACTCTGCATGGGATTAGCTAACAGGTAGACTTGTGATCCGCAAAAAAGTAACTTACTTCTTGGGCAAGATCGATGGCAAAATACGATGACGTAGACCAGCCTGCAAAATGTTTGAAAAAAAAAACACTCTGTTTCTAGGCCCAGCAAACTCTGTCAAGCAAACTGTATAAGTCCTGATCGGAATAAGGGGATGCAACACCCTGCCCTATTTTTGGCTATTTTTTTTTTTTAGAATCAGTAAGATACCTTTTTTTTTTAAAGTATTTAATGACCACCTGCACAATTTCCTTGGATAGCAACAAGGAAAATTGTACCTTATAACCGGTGCGAAATACAGATACCCAGATCAGCCTGTGCTTAAAAAAATGGAATTCCAATTTCTTTTTGGGCTCTTCAGAATCAATTTTACAAATTACATAGATCCTAAATTGACTACGAGGATCCATAGGTCCGGGTGTGTCGGTCACTGTTTTGGTCAGTGGCATAAGAGGCAAGGTACTTTTGTTTGTGAAGTAAATGCTGTCCTCTCAGGCTAGAGTTGTCTCGAAATAACAAAGTTGCAGCAAAGCCAGAGTAGAGAACACAATCACTTATAATGTATTGCAACATTTGTGGTTATAGCCTTTCAACAGTATTTCAGTCATACCTGGACAGTTGAAGGATGAACATGGTGTACAGTTCAGGACAGTCAAAGGATGAACATGGTTTTAGATCCCGTTCAACCATACTACATCTTTTTCAACAGTATTTCAGTCATTTCAAGAGCATGGGTCATGAAAGGGTGAATATCATATATGGTTATAGCCTTTCAGCAATATTTCAGTCATATATGGACAATTGATCAAGACAATGAAAGGATGAACATGGTTCATAAAAGGGTGAATATCATATATGGTTATAGCCTTTCAACAGTATTTCAGTCATACATGGACAATTGAAAGGTGAACATGTTATACAAAAGAAACTAACATTATTCAGTGACCTTAGTCACCATACATTGACAATTAAAACATTTTACAGTGGTCTACAGTATGACAAAAAACAGATCTTGTTACTAAAACTGAATAGTTTGGGCCACAAAAAAATCTCCCTCTTTTTGACCAGGATCTCCCTCCTAAAAATTGCAGATCTCCCACTTTGTGTCTCAGAAAATATCACATGTATGATTTTAGAAGTTGATAATGAAATTGATGAATGGGAATACCAGAATAAGTTAATACATTAGCTAAATTATATGTAAACTAGAAAAAATATTACAGAATAATCATCAAAAACTCTTTCTTAACAGGTCCTAACTCTTATACTGGGATCCAAGGCAAACACAGTGTTAGCTAAACAGCCATGTTGTATCCAAACAAAATATAAAGATTATATAGAACATTGACCATAAATGGTCATTTTTCTACATATATTCTGAACATTTCTGTTCGGACACAAAATTTTGGGGTCCATCTTTAAGCCATCTTAAGTCATCATATATCCATAACCATGCTCTAGTGAACCTTGTGATAAGGAGGTTCCTGAGTATATCAGTTACAGAAGTAGAAATACCATGATATTTACCCTAAGTTTTTGGACACCTCAACTCCTTATCATATTTGTTCTAAAATTTGAACAACTACAATTTACCACCCGATGTCATGTCCAAAAATTGCTGGATGAGTGGCAAACAGTGTAGGCTCTGATGAGTTCCACATTGTAGACCCTGATGAGATGCATTCTGCAGGACTGCAGGTCTACACTTTGCTCAGGCATGTTTGTCTGAATACATACGGTAAATACTGTATGATATCAGTTTTTCTTTTTCTTGTTTCATTTAGATATTAGAGAAACTGTTAAAGATACTGGAGACATTAGAGAGTTGGATTAAAGAATTTCCTCCTGTTGATCAACCACAGAGGTTTGGTAACAAAGCATTCAGAGATTGGTTTGGCAAACTGAAACAGGTATAGTTCACAGGAAGATTAGAAGTGACAAATAATTATTCTCATTTGAAACAGTGATTTTAATTGTCATGCGGAAAAGAGGATGAGAGGAGTCTCTGGATAACAGTGGTATTCAGATTAATGTTTATATTACCTCTCCATCATTACGAAAACACGCCTATTCAAATATATGGAAAATTTCACCCCCCAAAAACTAAAATTTTTCAGGTACAGAAGCTATGATATTTTCCATATTTCTGCTCAAAACATAGATTGTGGTACTCGTTAGAACTGCCTCGACGAGGCGGTTCTAACAAGTACCCACAATCTATGTTTTATGCAGTAATAAGAAAAATAATGTATACCGCTGTAAAACCCAGTTTTACTATATAAAAGTGGGATTTAAGGGGGTCAAAATTATATAGGTATGTTTTCGTGATGTAAAAACAGTATATTTTTGGTATTTATGGTATTTAATAGAAATGCCTCAACAAGGTACTACGAATGAGTACCCACAGTATCTGTTTTCATACAGAAATAATGAAAACATCAATCCTTTTTCTTGATCAATGTTCTTATTAGTATAGATGTTCAAGTAGACAATCACAGAACAATGACACTAAGGTTAAGAATTAAACATTTGGAAGGATACAGCTGATTTTTATACCCAGCTACACAACAGTGGCGGGGTATTATGGTTTCAAGTTTGGTGGTCCGTGAGTCCGTCTGTCCGTCCGTCCATCCGTCCATCTGCTTTTCGTTTCCGGATGATAACTTGAGTAAACATCAATGGATTGTCACCAAACTTGGTATGTGCATTGATATTGTGGAGATCTGGTTTAGGATTGCTAATGAGCAAATTTCGTCAATTTTTGACGGAGTTGTCTGCCCGAGACACGCCCATATATTAGTTTCCGCACTTTAACTTGAGTAAATAACAAGGGATTTTCACCAAACTTGCTATATGCATTGACATTAAGGAGATCTGGTTTGGGATTGCTAATGGGCAAATTTTGTCAAATTTTTACGGAGTTATCTGCCTGAGACACGCCCATATTTTCGTTTCCGGATGATAACTTGAATAAATAACAAGGGATTTTCATCAAACTTGCTATATGCATTGACATTAAGGAGATCTGGTTTCGGATTGCTGAAGGGCAAATTTCGTAAAATGTTTACGGAGTTATCTGCCTGAGACACGCCCATATTTTCGTTTCCTGATGATAACTTTAGTAAATAACAAGGGATTTTAACCAAACTTGCTATATGTATTGACAGTAAGGAGATCAGGTTTGGAATTGCTAATGGGCAAATTTCGTCAAATTTTTACGGAGTTATCTGCCTGAGACACGTCCATATTTTCATTTCTGGATGATAACTTGAGTTAATAAGGCCTTTTAACCAAACTTGCTATATGCATTGATATTATCAAGATCTGCTTTAGGATTGTTATCTGTCCATTGATATTATCAAGATCTGGTTTAGGATTGTTATCTGTCCCTCTGTCATTTTCTTTCCAGACATTTTCGCAACGATAACTTTAATACATAAACAAATAATTGCTATGGCGGGGTATTATGCTTGCGGTGCTTTTATTTATTCTTATGAACAGGAGTGAACATTAATGTTAATTGAAGGAAAAACTTGAAATCAAGCAGCTGTGACATAGGTGATGTGATTTTCCTTCTATTCATTTGTGCATTTGACAGCTTTGCATTAGTCTTTAGCTCTCTTTCTGTCAGCTTCTCGACTTGTCTGTGGAATTCTTGTGCTTGGGTTGATGGCATAGCAACAGATAAGGCGTTTTTTTTTCATCCGAAAAATGCTGATATCTTTCTTATTTCTCGACAAAAACATATGTTGTGGGTACTCATTAGAAGTGCCTCGCTGAGGCGCTTCTAATGAGTACCCACAACATATGTTTTCCTCGAGAAATAAGAAAAATATTATGTGGATACCCCCTCTTATTTGTAGCTATGGGTTGATGGATGCTGGTGTTTTAGAAATGTGCCTCCCACTCTGCCCTGTCTGTAGTTTTGCTGCTGATGCACTGACTTATACTGATTACAAATAAGTTTTTGCCTTTTGAAACTGACCCTATAAACCGTTAAAGTGCCAAGCAAAATAATAGCAGATCTCAAATTTCTTTAATTATTTTTCAGAGAAAATAAGACTTGACATTTTATGTGAATTGTTTGCTTGGTAGATGATTCAGTGAAATGTCAAATCTTATTTTCTCTGAAAAATGATAAAGAAATATTTGGAAGTGTTGTCTGCTACAGTTGTGATTGGTATTTTAAGGGTTCAACTTGAAGGGGCTTATTTTATATATATATGTACTATTAACATGGAAACAGCAGTGAATCAAAGACAAACATCATACAAATAACATCTTTCTCTTAGTATTAGAAACTATTGATTTCAATGAAAATTTTCCTATATAAATGGAGCATTTAGTTTAGCTTCTAGGTATAGAGATGATTTGCTAAATATTGATATGTATTTTGCACAAATGCTTGATAAAATTTATCCTTGAGAAGTTGAGCTAATATAAAGCAAATTCTTCTGATATTGAAGCTGAATTTTTTTATTTAAATTCATCTACCGTAAATATCCTAAAATTTTGTACTCCAATGTTCCTAACAAAATGGAATAGACAAACAGTGCAGACCCAGATCAGAAGTAACAGCCTGATCAAGATCTACACTTTTTGCCATTCCACTAAGGATTTTAAGAATTAACTGCATAAAATGCAAATTTTAGACCTATGAAATATGGAACAAAGTGTTCGAAATTTTATGACATTTACCATATATCTATATCTATAGCTATAATTACATAAGAAGATTATGCCCAAAAAAAGATGACTTGATTTTAATACTTTAAATTTCCCAGTTTTAAGATGGTGATGTACATGGCCCAGTTTTCAAGATAGTGGTGTACCTGGCATATCCTGTCTGGTTTTTGACTTTTCAGAGGAACTTCTGTCAGGCAAATTTCTATTATTCAGCCTTTGAACTCAAACAAAATTATGGGCTCCAGAAGATTTGCAGAAATGTATGTGCTGGTAATCCATGTATGTATGTCATAGCTCCAGATAAGAGGGGTATCCACCTAATAGTTTTCTTATTTTTCCACGAAAACATATGTTGTGGTGCTCATTAGTAGTGCCTGAGTGACATTACGAAAACACACCTATTCAAATATATAGAAAATTTCACCTCCAAAAAAAAAAAAATTTTCAGATTAAAAAAAAAAAGATATTTTTCATATTTCTGCTCAAAACATAGATTGTGGGCACTCATAAGAACCGCCTCGCTGAGGCGGTTCTAACAAGTACCCACAATCTATGTTTTGAGCACAAATATGAAAAATAATGTATACCCCTGTAAACCCCAGTTTTACTATATAAAAATGGGGTTTAAGGGGGTCAGAATTACATAGGCATGTTTTCGTGATGGAGGCACTTCTAATGAGTACCATAACATATGTCTTCCTGGAGAAATAAAAATATCCGTACTTTTCAGTTGAAAAAAATATTTAGAGCTTTGTATGTCTCTATCTTAAATATACTGTTGGTAACTTATTTTTTTGTAGGATGGTAAGCAGTTGATTGAAGATTCACTTGATGAGCCATTAAAGAAAGCCAGTGATGAACTCTCTGTTTATCTCATAGAATCTGTCGGCAATGAAACCAGAATAGACTATGGAACTGGTAAATACTGCTTTTATCCTAAGTACTTGGATACATTAACTCAAAACCAAACTGGTCCAAAATTTTGAACAAATCCATTTCAGTTCCTCTTGAAGTAACTATGCTGCTGGATGAGTTGCAAACAAAGTAGACCCTGATTTTATAGAATACACACATATTGGCAAAATTTTAAGACTCTCACCAGAATGAGCAGATGCTGTTTACATGTGCTTCAGTAGACCTCCATAGCTCCAGATAAGGCACTAGTGAATGATACGATTTATATTTTCACTCCTCACTTTGGATGACTTCGGCTTTCTTTATTGTTTCAAAAGCGGATGTTACCTACACTTCAGATTGTTTAACACTAACTAACTTCTTTGTTTCTGAGCTAAACTATCAAGTGTTGGTTTGCATTTTTTTCTTAGTTAGAATGTAAGGAACATTTTAGTAACATGATTATTTTGATTTGCCAAAACTTTTTGTTTTTGTCACTCCAGCGCTTCACATGCTAAGCACTGAATGTCAACGCCATGACCTTCATGTTTTGTTTGGTGACGTTAGTTACGATGTCAGAAACATGCATTTGTGTGTAAACAATAAAATAAAAAGAAAATTTACTCTTTTTTAGCGAATACTATAAAATATTCATCTTGTGTAATGAAAACATTCAGATTTTCACTTGTGCTTCGCACTCATGAAAATACTGATGTTTTCATTTCACTTGATAAAAATATTTATGGAATTCACAACAAAAGAGTAAATATCCTCTATTTTTTTCGACCGAAAAGTACTGGGCCCAGTTGTTCAAAGCTAACGATGTTGTTAGTTAACGATTCGTTAAAATTTACATTGAGTGATACGCAAGTATGCTGAAATTTTTTGCTGAAAAAATGTGAGAAGCTTTTGCAATCTACACATTTTTTTAGCAAAAAATATCAGAATATTGTGTATTGAATCCGCTAAAACAGTTAATAAAATGACCCTTAACAAGCTTGTTAAGCTAACAATGCTTTGAACAACTGGGCCCTGATATTTTTCTTATTACTCCATGAAAATATACATGTCTGTTGTGGGTACAGATTAGAAGTGCCTTTCTGAAGTGCTTCTAATGAGTACCCACAACATATGTTTTCTTGGAGAAATAAAAATATTATATGGATACCCCCTCTTCTCTGGAGCTATGAGAGTTTCATATTTTTTCTTGGTGTGGTTGAATGTTTAACCCATTGTAGTCTGGAGACCCCTAAAAGGGTAATTGGCAAACAGAGCAGACACAGATCAGATGCCACAGGGTGTGGCATCTGATGAAGGTCTCTACTCTATGCAAATAGTTGTCATTTTTCTCTAGAGACATCTAAATCTCATAGCCATACGTACCTAAAATTGAAATTGGACTCTTCCACTATATAATGTTGTGTGGGGGAGTGGTAGAGGGGCTGTGGGGGTGGGGGAAGTCTTTTCAGTCTACAATGGGTTAAGCTTCCATTTGAAACTCCTTGCAAAACTGCTCAATGATAACCACATAACTTTATATAAGAGGCATGTCAAGACAAATAATTTCTTACCTTACCACAAAAACACCGAGGTGCTTCTAATGAGAAGCCACAACATATGTTTTAGTGGGAGAATAAAAAACACACCAATATTTTCTGTCGGAAAAAAAAATACTTCACTTATCTGAAGCTGGACAGCCTTAGAAATGTATGGTGATACAATTGTAAAACAAAAATTTTGGTTGAATTATTCATGTTAGAAAGAAAAATAGGCCAGTACGGGCTTTATAGCACAGTGGGTAGTGCATTAGACTGCAGATTCAGGGGTCACAAGTTTGATTCCCAACTAGACCACATACTTTCGTGGAGATTAGTCATGAAATCATTTCTATGGTCATTTTCCACCTTCCACTGAAGGGCAGTTGTCATTTACTGGCAAAAGTATGAGCACAAGAACTACTGGGTAATCGCTTAGAGGGCTAAATTTGTCCAGTAAAAGTGTGAGTAAATTAGCTGATTGGCTCAACATAACCGTAACAGTGTTGACTGGGCTGTAAAACTCCAACTCGGACTCAAAAATGGGCAGTGTGACACAAAATATTTAGAGGTTTGGCCTTTGGTACAGAATCTGTGTCGGGGCGTTTTATCTTCTAAAGCAGTTTAGGAAGCGTCACAAAAATTTAGTTTGATAATACATCTGTCACTTGTTACAAAATCCAGGTCCCGGCTGTATATTTTAAACTGTTTTAGGGAGGTTCACCAGACTTGGTGGGATCATATATCTTACAATATGTTGATTAAGATGACTGAGGGAGCATCACCAAATTTTGTACAATTACTTACACATTTGGGTATTATACATATTTAAAGTATGTCATAGGGCCATGATGTAGGTACAGTGTTTTTGTCATTCAGTCTGTGACAGGTGTCATTTTGTCTGTCTGTCCATCCTTCTGTCCTTTCATCTGAAAGTCCATCCTGATATTTCCTTCACTTCATGTTAACCCAGTCAAAATCTATAGCAGGCAACATTCTAATTATACCCCTGCAAACTGTGTTTGTGGGGTGGGGGGTGGGTGAGGGGGGGGGGGATACTATTTTCATGTTGTCCATCCATAAGTCTGTCCTTTACATATTGGTTTCTACTTCTTATCTTGCTAAATAATTTCTTAGAAGGCAGTCAGTGCTGTTTTAGACACTTCTTGTTCTTTTTTGTTTTTTAATTTTCCAGATAAAATAAGTCTTGATATTTCATGTGAACCCTCTTCTTGACAGACAATTCACATGAAATGCCAAGACTTACTTGCTTTGAAAAATAAAAGAAATAAAATTTCAAAATGTCATCTGCTGCAGTTGCGATTAGTGCTTTAACATAGGTTTTGAGACATATTAACCCTTAAAACGCCAAACATAACAATTGTCGTCTGCTTTGTCTTCTGCCGAATACTTAAAAGTCATTGTTGCAAACAATGTGAACCCAGATCAGACTGCTCCTCTAGGAGCAGTCTGATCTGGGTCCACACTGTTTGCTTATATGCAAAAAGTATGTTTGAAAAGTTTGCAAGAAGATGCAGCAGACAACATAAACAGACAACATTTTCAGATGCATTTTTCTTGGGGCTTTAAGGGTTAATTATCCTGTATGACTTATTGCAGGTCATGAACTATGCTTTGCTGCATTTTTATGTTGTTTGTACAAACTGGGTGTGTTGAAAGAAGAAGATGCCACTGGTGTGATTCTAAAAGTTTTTGAAAGGTATCTGAAATATATATACATGTAATATGATGTTCAAGATGAGAAAAGGACTCAGCTAGCATTCTACATATAAAATGTATATCAGACCTTTATCAGCCGGACAGGATTCCTGTAGGACCAGTAATGATCCAATATAGATTAGTAGAATGCTAGCTGGGTGTGATTCTAAAAGTTTTTGAAAGGTATCTGACTGATATATAATGTGATGTTCAAGATTAGAAAAGGAATCTGCTAACATTCTACATATAAATCTATATTGGGCCTTTATCAGCCTGACAGGATTCCTGTAGAGTCAATAAAAATCTGGACCCAGTTGTTCAAAGCTAACGACATCGTTAGTTAATGATTCGTTAAAATTTACATCGAGTGATACGCAAATGTGCTGAAATTTTTTGCTGGAAAAATGTGAGTAGCTTTTGCAGTGCAAAAGCTACTCACATTTTTTCAACAAAAACTATCAGAATATTGTATATTGAATCCGCTAAAACTGTTAACGAAATGACCCTTAACAAGCTCGTTAAGCTAACAAAGCTTTGAACAACTGGGCCCTGATATAGATTAGTAATATGCTAGCTGGGTTATACTGTACGTGAGCAGCAAAGGCAACTTCTTAACAAGAATCATTCCTGTAGTCTGATAAGGGACCATGTCTTATATTCCATCATAAATTTTTAACACCATGCTTCTTGGGTGTAATGAGTTTCATGCGGTGTACAAGGCAGCGGCAGAAATAAGCCAGTGAAAGCAACTTGTCCAGGGGACAACCTATAAGTAAAATCAACTTGTTGATTTAAATAAGTTGGCTTTCTTCTGGATCCCTTTTGTATACACGTCATATATGCTATGTTGTGTTTTGTATTTTCTATAAGGATTTATAGAAATAAAATACTATTTTAACCAGCTTGTCTGCCATGACTTGCTTGCCCCCACACAATATTGATATAAGCAATCATATGCCATTACCATTAAAGTTGAATTTCAGTTGGCAAATACTAATCTAGAGGAATTGTTAAAAAGGAGTATTTGGTGATAATTATTCAATAATTTTCTCCAGTTCTCCATAACATGTGGGTATTCATTAGAAAGGCCTCTCCGAGGCCCTTCTAATGAGTACCCGCAACATATGTTTTTATGGAGAAATAAAAAAATTCCCAGAATTATCACCAAAGACTTCTCCTTAATTCCTCTGCTAGTCTCAAGAGTCAGTATGGAGACACTGTGTCTCTAAGCTCTGTGAATAGATAGTCAAGGATCAAAAGACGGCTTATGTGAAATGTGAAGGCTCAAGCTAACCTGACTGTGCATATCTGAGAGTTTTGTCGTAGTCTTGGTTATATAAATGGAAGTATTTTTCAGATATTTACATTTGGTACGGAACTTACAGCAGACATATCGAATGGAACCTGCAGGAAGTCAAGGCGTGTGGAGCTTAGATGATCATCAGTTCCTACCTTTTATATGGGGGAGTTCACAATTAATAGGTAAATATAATTTACCCTTATCAGAGGAGTTGTTCAAGAGGAGTGTTTGGTGATAATTCTGGGATAATTGTGCTTATTTCTCTATAAAAAAAACATAGGTTTTGGGTACTCATTAGAAGTGCCTCACAGAGGCACTTCTAAAGAATACCCACAACATATGTTTTTATGAAGAATTTGAGAAAATTATTCCTGAATTACCGTCAAACACTCCACTTTCATAATTCCTCTGTCTTATTGACCATTCATATAGCTTATCTCTGTCATACACCACTACATTTGTATACTGTATTTGACCTATTTACAGCAATTCTAATGAGTACCACAACGTATTCTTCAAAATAGCAGAAGCCATCTCAACAGGATCTACAGTTTGCTATTCAGTTCTAGATTTTTGACTGATATGCCTATTTACAAAGGTGGTCTTGTCCAAATTAAAAAAATATAAGCAACCATTGCAGAAAGTCAGGGATAAAAGAGTTAAATGCTCTACTCAGGAAGTCCTCTTTTTAAGGGGAATTGATACTCTGGCATAACAATGACAATACTGCAAGACACATTGACGGAACTACAAGAAAACATGGGAAGACAACATCCTGGACTGGACTGTTCTTAGCTGCTGAAATTTGCAAAGGGCAGTTAAGACAGATCAAAAGAGAGAGAAACAATCTTAGAGTGCCCCAGTAAAATTTGAGGGAAACAACTTAACTTAGCCATTAGTATCGTTACTGTATTTTGTTGTTGCGACTGCTTTAGCAAGCAGGACCAACATAAGGATCATCATCCATCGTCGTTGGCATTGGAGCTTTCGTGGCGTCAACAATGTTAAGTCTATGCGTTTAGCTGTATTTCTCAAACACCAAGGCTTCTACGCTAATGGAACTTCATACACACATCTGCCCGCTGCCATCAGTGGGTACTGACCTTGACCTGCTTTTCACGTTTGGCTGAATAATGTTTAGTCTGTGCATTTAGTTACAATGTTAAGTCTGTGCATTTAGCTGCATTTCTCAAACACCAATGTTTCTAGGCTAATGAAACTTCATACACACATCTGCCATGATGCACTGTTCCCACTGCCACCAACTGGTACTGACCATGACATACAGTTCACGCTTGGCTGAACAATGTTTAATCTGTAGGTTTAGCTCCATTTCTCAAACACCAAGGCCTATAGGCTAATGAAACTTCATACACATATCTGCCATGATGCATCCTGCCCACTGCCATTGACAGTTACTGACCTTGACCTGCTTTTCATGCTTGGCTGAACAATGTTTAGTCTGTGTGTTAAGCTCAGTTTCTGGAACACTGAGGCATCTACGCTAATGCAACTTCATACAAACATTTGCCATGACACACTTCCCACTGCCATGGACTGATCGACCTTGACCTTTTTTTTAACACTTGGCTAAACAATGTTTAGTAAGTGTGTTTAGCTCTGTTTCTTGAACACCAAGGCCTCTACACTAATGACACTTCATACACACATTTGCCATGACACACCCAGCCCACTGCCATCAGCCATTACTGACCTTGACCCACTTTTAATGCCTGGCTGAACAATGTTTAGCCTGTGCATTTAGCTTTGTCTCTTGAAGTTCACCAGCAGTTGCGACATAGCCATTTGGGGAATTTCTTGTTTTGTTTTGTGAATTATTTCTTCTTTTATTGCTCTCTCTTGTTTTCACTGTGTAAGTGACTTCACTTGTATAGCCATCGTGACACAGCTTGTATGTTTAATAAATGCTCTACATGTTTAGTTTTTAATAGTAAGTAAACAATATGTAATAAAACATTTGAATTTGACTGAATCAGAGTCTTTGTTGTGTACTCTTAATGTTTTTGAGCTCTACCCTCTTTACCCTGAATATTGAAACACCTTAAATTTCTAACTACTGTTACGACCGAGCACTCCTACCTTCGATTATCTGCCTTGGCAGATTACGCATAGCTTCTAAGTATATATTCAATCTCTGACAACTGCGTCAGGGAGTCGACTCTTTGGCTCAGTGGTTAGAGCATTGGATTTTTAGCTGGGAGGACCGGGTTTGATTCCCAGGAAAGACGGAATATTTTTTCAGCCATGCTTCATTCCTTTGTTGTGGCTTTCATGCCGTAAGATGGGGGCTCGTCCGGGATAGGACCATATACGCCGAAAATGGCTTCACGTCATCATAAATGATGACTTCCTTGAAAAGGGGGAGTGTTACGACCGAGCACTCCTACCTTCGATTATCTGCCTTGGCAGATTACGCATAGCTTCTAAGTATATATTCAATCTCTGACAACTGCGTCAGGGAGTAGACTCTTTGGCTCAGTGGTTAGAGCATTGGATTTTTAGCCGGGAGGACCGGGTTCGATTCCCAGGAAAGACGGAATATTTTTTCAGCTATGCTTCATTCCTTTGTTGCGGCTTTCATGTCGTAAGACTACTCTACAATCTCCTTATAACACGGTTTGTTATAACACGCGGTTTTGGATATAATACGGTTCAAAGATGGATTCCAAAAATGTATAGATTATATTGAAAAATGACCATAAATGGTCATTTTTCAATATAATCTATACATTTTTGTTTGGATGTAACAAGGCTGTTTAACTAACACGATTTATTCTATGGACCCTAACAATAGTGTTATAAAGAGGTTGTGGTGTATAATTCTCCTAAAATTTGAGCATGAGGACTCTATAGAAAGAACATTGAAGATTCTAATCAGACTGTGTAGACTGTATTCTTTGCTGTTTGCACATGGTCCATTGATTGCTTGCTGTCTCCATGCTCATTAACCTGTACCACATTTTGGACAAATACAGCGGATTACAAAGTGAAGATATTTTTTATATTTTTCCCAGAAAATAGGTTTTGACATTTTATGTAGATTGTCTCAATAGCCCAGAAAATGACTTGACATTTCATGCAGATTGTCTCCTAACACATCTGCATAAAATGTCAAAATCTACTTTCTGGGAAAAATAAGAACAAAATTTCAAAATGTCACCTGCTGAAATTTTTTACACAGCATGCATAGTGTTAATGTATATCTTTTGTCTTTTAGGTCACCCAAGAATACAGCCCAAGTCATTTGTTAAACCAGATATATTTGAACACTTTGCTAAGGATTATATGTTTTTAGGATGTATAAAATTTATAAATCAGGTGAGAAATGTTTACTTCTAGAATTCTTATTAGAGCCAGTGCACAGCATTTCCTACAAGACTGCATTTGTGTCAAACAAAGACAGATCAGCCTGTGCATCTGCACAGTCCAATAGCCTTCTCTGCCTGAAGATGGAATTGATCCTTGGCTACCAACAGAGTGCCCTGCAAAGACACTGATCAGACTGCATGGACATGCAGACCTGAGTCTTTGCTCGGTGCACATCCAGTCTTGTAGGGGATGGTGGCTTCCAGCTTATTGTACAATGGACTAGTATATCACATTCTGAACAATCATTTTACTGTTAGTATATGTATATTTTATCCTGTTTTGCCTGAAAATAGGTCTTTACATTTCATTGTCTCCTTTCCATGAATACATATCCTGCATTTGCTTTATATATACTTTATAAAGTAAACCCCTGGAATGGTTAATGCCTCCATTAAGGATATTAAATAATCCTAAGAAAGTACTGTTTAATTGAAATCTGTATTTTATGATCAGAACTACTAATCTATTTCTCATATTAAATAGAAACCTAAATGATTGTGGTCCTCTTTTGGATGAGTTATAGACAAATATACAAACAAAATATTCAGGTCTTAGACACTTATTAACGACACAGAAAAGTTCCTGTGATATTGATATACATGTAAATGAGATATCAGGCCCCACTTTCAGGTGGACAAAGAATATTTTTTTTAAAAATGTATACAGTTCAACTGATCAAAGGTGAAATACTGTTACTTACATAGGTCTAGGTAAGAGTGGGTATCAGGTATATAGTTTTCTTATTACTCGACGAAAACATATATTGTGGGTACTCATTAGAAGCGCCTCGGCAAGGCGCTTCTAATGTGCCGAGGCGCTTCTAACGAGTACCTACAACATACGTTTTCATCGAGAAATAAGAAAAAATATAGATACTTTTTGGTGCAAAAAAGCACCTTATCAAGAGCTATGTAATCATAGCTCCAGATAAGACTTAGTGACTTAGGGTGTATCTCTCCATCAGCTCATTCGTCTGTCTACTTACGACCACTCTAGTGTCCACCCTAAATGAAGTCTACAATTATTTTTCACTGAGCTAAACAAGGATAACAATTCTCACTCTTCTGGTGCTTGTTTTCACATTTTGATACACAGGTGTAACATAAACTTTAATGCCGGCCCAGTGGCTCAGTTGGATGTGCCGTCCGACCTGAGACCAGGAGGTCGTGGGTTCGACCCCCGCCGAGGTCGGCAACATTCTTTCATGGAGATTGATCATGAAATATTTTCTACGGTCATTCTCTCCCTTCCGCTGATTCAAGAAGGGCAGTTGTCAGTTTCTGGCGAAAGAATGTGCACAATACTGGTTAACCGCTTAGAGGACTAAGCCTGCCCAGTAAACGTGTGGTTAGGTAAACTGACCGTGCTTGACATGACCCCATTGGGTTGACTGGGCCGTAAAACCTCAACACAAACAAACAAACAAACATAAACTTTAATTTTCTTTATATTTTCAACTGAAAATTGTTGATGTTTTTCTTACTTCTTCATAAAAATGTATGTTGTGGGTACTCATTAGAAGCACCTCTGTGAGGTGCTTCTAATGAGTACCCATAACATATAGAGGTGCTTCTAATGGGTACCCACAACATATGTTTTTCTGGATAAATAAGAAAACTATTTTACTGATAACGCCTCTTATCTAGAGCTATGCTGTTATATTGGAGGCTGTTACTTTCACATTGAATTTCTCTATGTTCACTGTTGCATTCTTTCTTCTTTCTTTTAAGGTTAAAACAGGGCCTTTTGCAGAACATTCCAACCAGCTATGGAATATAAGTGGGGTCCCTCACTGGGAGAAAGTGAACTCGGGACTTGTCAAAATGTATAAGGCGGAGGTATGTTTGATTAACCCTTAGAGTACTACACTAGCAGACAACATCCTACAATGTTTTTCTTCTTGTTTTTTTTTTCTGAGAAAACAAGGCTTTACATTTTGCAGATGATTCAAATGTAATGTCCAAGTTTATTTCCCCTGAAAAAGATATACTTGATCTATTACAATTCTGTGTTGTAATACCAGAAAATTGGTCGTCATGTGCATTGATCTGCGGTACAGGACTGGACCTCCTGCAGAGTTCAGGCGAGTTTCCATGCGCTGTCTGTCGCACTGGAGTGGGCATCAACAGCATCTTCTGCAATGGCTGCAAGCACTGGGTGCACAAGAAATGCAGTGGGCTCAAGCGCTTGAAAAAGGACCCTGACTATAGATGTACACGGTGCTAGGGAACTGCACGCCCCTTGGATGGCAGACCACAGAAGGAAGTCCCGGTCGGTCCTGACAAGCTTGAGGTGGTAGCTTCCTTTTGCTACCTAGGAGACATGCTTTCAGCAGCAGGTGGCTGTGAACTTTCAACCACAACACGTGTGAAAACCGCCTAGAAGAAGTTCAAGGATTTGCTACCAGTCCTGTCTTCACGCCACCTCTCTTTCAAAATACGTGGCCGTGTGTACAGCTCTTGTGTGCGGAGCGCAATGCTCCATGCCAGCGAGACTTGGCCATTGACAAAGCCGAACCTCCAGCGTCTGCAGCGAAATGACAGGGCAATGATCAGATGCAATGTCAGGCCACAAGACATTGTCACCACCAGATCCAATGAGCTACTTGTGCGGGTTGGCATTGAGGATCTGGACCTCATTCTGAAGGACAGAAGACTTTGATGGTATGGACATGTGGAACGCTCCAGTGGTGCAATCAAGACAGCCTTTGACATACAGGTTGATTGAAAGCATGGGCCTGGGAGGCCCAAAATGACATGGAAGCAGCTGACAGAAAGGGATTGCAGAGAGTGGAAGCTCTCGGCTATCAACCCTCATGATAGACGTACCTGGAGATCTGGTGTGAGATCTGCCATGTGTGCAGCAAGCCAGCTATCTGGAAGGGGGCCCACTGATGTGGATGTTGCCCCTGTACCTGCACGTTGATCAAACATCTGATTATGATGATGATGATATTGTTTGCCATTCCATTGAGGACTTAAAGAAACAGTTCTGTAAAGAGCAAAATTTAGGCAAAAAAAGTATGGAAAAGTGTTCAAAATTTTATAACATTTACCGTAAAGTCTCTTTCAGAGAATACTGGTTCTTTGTCCCCTTCATCCCACAGCTGACAACTAGTACCAGCTGTTATGCCATAATTATGCAACCATCAAAGGTACAGATAAACCTGTGCATTCCAGCATCGGATCAGATCAATCTCTGTTCTTTGACATATTCAATATATTCTACACTGTCCATTGATTTTGAGAGAACTTGTTAAGGAGGAGTATTTGCTGATTATTCTGGGATTGTCTTCTCAATTTCTCCATAAAAACATATGTTGTGGGTACTCATTAGAAGCACCACAATTTTGATGGAGAAATAAGAAAAAATATCTTAGAATTATCACCAACTACTTCTCCTTAACAATTCTTCTGACTCTTTAGGCAGACAACAAAGGCCTCAAGTGGACAGCACAAATATGCAGGTACTCCACAACTGCTTCATAACACTTTTGTTGGGTACATAGCATAACCCGTGTTAGTTAAACAACCGTGTTATATCCAAACAAAAATGTATAGATTATATTGAAAAATGACCATTTATGGTCATTTTTCAATATAATCTATGGATTTTCGGGATCCATCTTTGAACCGTGTTATATCCAAAACTGTGTTATAATGAACCATGTTATAAAGAGGTTGTAGTGTATATCTTGGCCTTTGTTGTCCACAACCACTTTCTCAACTTTCACATGATGTACATGTATTTTTCAGGTTCTAGCCAAGTTTCCTGTGATACAACACTTCATGTTTGGTAGTTTATTAACCATGAAGCCGGCTACATGAACTCTTAGAGATTAGGAATTATAAATGTGATATTAGAGATCTGTAAGGGGCTGTTTGATGATTGTGAACAGTTTGGATCATGATGGTGAACCATGATGAACAAAAAGCCACCTTAAGGCAAATAGATACACCTTCAGTGGAAATATAAGCTTTGCTTATCAGAAAGGGCTTGTCTTGAAGGAGAATTTGTCTAGTATTTTGACACGTTTACAAATTGGGACTACTCTTAATCCTTATCATGCTGAATAGATTAAGATGCCAAGCCCACTTCTAATTTCCAGCCAATCAGATTGCTTGATCCGGGTTTTTGATAGAAATTCACATATTTAATGATAAACAGTGCAGATCCAGATCAGTTGGCTTCTTCAGAAGCCAACTGATCTGGATCTACACTGTTTGCAAAGACAGGGCATGTCATGTTTAGCAAGAGAATGGTTAAAGAAAAGGATAATTTGATACTGAAGTTTGTATTGGCACTCACCAAGGACCGGTTCCCTATCTAGACCTATGGCTTACATGGCATTTTCTCATGGTAGTTTTGTGGACACTTCTGTTATTTTGGCCCCTTTCAGTTCATCAGTGCTATACTTCAGAAATGAATGGCTGTGTTCAATATATGTATTTCTGTCACAGTGACATTGTGTGAATGAACCATTATGCTGTAAAATGTGCCATATGTTAATTACTGCAATGGTAGAATTAGGTTAACTTTAGCTTCCAACCGGTCAGAGAAAGGACAATATATTCTCAGTAAAATATCGCTGGGATAAGCTGTGAAAAAGCAGATTTTACTCTAATGAGTACTCAAAATGTTGAGAAATAAGAAAAATTCTGGACTCTTTAACTATGAAATGCACTAGAATATTTTCTGATGAGAGTCTAAAATTTAATGGCTAAATGGCAAAAATGTAGATCTTGATCAGGCTATTATTAAACTTGATCTGGATCCGCAGTGTTTGCTGAGACATGTCTCTCTTAATATTTAGATTAAATACAGTATTACCAAACACTTGTAACAGTTGCTTCATAGCTCGAAATTATACACTTTTTTCCTGCCAGAAAGTACTGACATTTTATTTTGCCACAAAAGCATATTTTGTGGGCACACATTAGAAGCTCTTCAGCCAGATGCTTCTAATGAGTACCCACAGCATATGTTTTCATGGAGAGCTAAGGAAAATATTTTGTGGATTTAAGACAATTCATTATAAGATGATTTTGGATAAAAGAAGGTAAATGTTATATCCAAACAAAAATGTACTGATTATGTAGAAAAATTACCATTTATGGTCATTTTTCTTTATAATCTATACATTTTTGTTTGGATATGACGTGGTTATTTCGATGAGGCACTTCTAAGGAGTAATCACAGGATATGTTTATGTGGAGAAATAAGAAAAAATATCCATACCTTTGGGTTATTGTGCGTAGTGATAAATGTGAAGGTTGGACTGGGCTGGACCTTTGTTATTTGCTTGTGTCATTAACATGATGATAATTATGTGATAGTTCTTATTTCTCCATGAAAACACATAAATTGTGGTTACTCATATGTTTTTATGGAAAACTGGAGGAAATTATGCCAAAATTATTACGAAATACTCCTCCTTAAAAAGTTCTCTGATAAAGCAGATTCCCACACTGATGCTGTTCATAGGCACGTGCAAATATACTTGTTTTGAGGACACATGTACCTTACCATAGCAACAGATAAAACATATTATAGTTATTAAAATATAGTATATATATCGCACCTGCATTAGCATGGGTGACTTAGGCATGCAAGTTTCCATCTGTTTGTTCATTCATTCATCTGTGTATTTAGTCTACCCTAGCATCCACCCTAAATGAAGCCTACAAACATACTTAATGCAGCTTAACAAGGATTACAACTCTTTCAAGCTGAGTTAAATGTTTTCATACATATAGCTCGAACACCGATGGTTTGAACACCGATGGATCGTTTACCAAGGCTAATTTGAACTCGTTTTTTAGTCCCTACGAAATTCTTTCGATCGCTCAAGAAAACAAATATTTAGTGAAATTTTCTTATCATGAAATTGTGTGTTGAGTGTACTCATTAGAATTGCCTCAATGAGGTGATTCTAATGAGTACATTCAACATAGTTATTGTGTAGAAATCGAAAAAGAAAAAAAAATCCCTAAATTATCATTATTTGATTCCTGATCTGGCAGCATGTTTAACCCTCAGTGGCTCGAACTTCCTATGTCTCGAACAATTTTCGGTGGTCCCAAACATGTTCAAGCCATTGAAGTTCGACTGTATTTTAGTATGCCTGTTGATGCAAACTTCAACAGAGTTCTTGATTCTTATTTCTCTGTGAAAATATATGTTGTGGGTACTCATTTAAAAGTGCTCAGTGAGGTGCTTCTAATGGGTACCAGACATGTTTTTGTGGAGAAATAAGAAAAATATCCATAACTTTTGGTTGAAAAAAAATATTGTGAGCTTTGTAGATAACATTAAGAGCAAATATGGAGTCTGGACTGGGTTTGGCCTCTGCTGTTTGTGGCGGAGTTGTGAGGGTGGGGTGGGGGGGAGGGTGGTGTGGAGACTAGTTGATGATAATTCTGGGATAATTTGTCTTATTTCTCCATGAAAATATATGTTGTGGATACTCATTAGAAGCACCTCATCGAGGTGCTTCTAATGAATATCCACAGCATATGTTTTTGTGGAGAACTTGAAAAAATCACTTCAGATTTATCACCAAAGTCTCACATTCATGTATCTCATAGGATTGTTTAAATATATTTGCTTTGAGGATGCATGCTTTATTTTGAATTTCCAGCACTTGAAGCTTTCATTGTGGAATACATACGGTAAATGTCCTAAAATTTTGTACACCTAAGTTCCTGACAAAATGATGTATGCAGACAGTGCAGACCCAGATCAGACTATGCAAACAGTGCAGACCCAGATCAGACTGTATGCAAACAGTGCAGACCCAGATCAGACTGTAGTCTGATCAGGGTCACTCTATTTACCATTCTATTAAGTATTTTAAGAAACAACTGCACAGAGCCCCCCAACACACACCAAAAAAAAAAAAAAAATGTTAAAATTTTAGGACATTATACCTTACATTTATTTCAGGGATTGTTAGAATCATGCAAATTTTGTATTGTGATCTGAGGAATGAATTGATTTTTAGGACAGATGAAGTTTGTGAGAAATGTAGAAGAAAAGGCTAAAATACATAATTATGTAGATGCTTAACTTTAACGGGTAAACTATTAAGTATGAGTGAATAATAACGGGTAAACTATTAAGTATGAGTGAGTACTGTGACAAAAGTAAGCTTTCCTACTCTCTGGCCAAATTCAGCAGGTGACAAATTGATTATATTTTTTTTATTTTGCCCAGAAAATAAACTTTGACACTTTATGTGAATTGTCTCAGCACTAAGGTGTTTACTCCCCTTAGGAGACAAATTGCATGAAGTGTCAAAGTCTATTTTCTGGAAAATGTAAGAAAACTATTTCAACATGACGTCTGCTGAAAAGTTTACCTAGAGAGCTTAGCATTAAAATCAGAACTGCTTTAATGCATTTTTTCAAGTGTTAAAGTTTTCCTGTTAGAGTAAAACCTCAGTGACTCCCACACCTATGGCTTGTTTACCATGCTTACTTCAAACTCGTTTTTGAGTCCCTAGGAAATTTCTTGATAGCCCAAGAAAACAAATACACTTCAACCTCTTTGTAACACGGTTCGTTATAACATGGTTTTTTATATAACAGGATTCAATGATGGATCCCAAAAATGTATAGATTATATTGAAAAATGACCATAAATGGTCATTTTTCAATATAATCTATACATTTTTGTTTGGATATAACACGGTTGTTTAACTAACACGGTTTATGCTATGGACCCCAACAATAGTGTTATAAAGGGGTAGTGGTATACTTATGGATATTTTAAGGAAATTTTTGTATTTTATCATGAAATGTATGTTGTGTGTACTCATTAGAATAGCCTCATTGAGGCTGTTCTAATGAGTACACATAACGCATCGAAATAAAAAAGACATCCCTAAACAATATCCATTTGCCTCCTGACCTGGCATTATGATTAACCCTCAATGGCTCGTACTAGACGGATGTCTAGAACAAAATAATTTACATGGTCCTGTGGATGTTTCAGTTATTGAGGTTTGATTGTATTTGGAATGTCAATATTTTTAGGTAGTAAATAAGCCTGAACAAGCTTATTGGTGTTGGCAGGTATATGCCAACATTGAAGAATCAGATTGGTCTCCTGTTTGAAGCAGGCTAATCAGTGTCTTAGTTGTCCAGTTGGATACTGTACAGTTATTGGATACTGTAGCAATATATCAATGCATGGCAAAGCCCCTGTAAGTGAGTGGTACCACTTTTGGTCGCATTTTAGCAATGTCTTTAAAGGGACATTCAAAAGTGTAACAACATTCTAGAAAGCTTAAAGGACAGAATAAACAAATATCAACAACTTTTTACAGGCATGAAGCTGGCCCAGAAAAATAGGGAGATGTTATGTCTCCCTCATGGGAAATTAGGGAGACGTGTTCTATGATCAGGGAGACGTGACAATCCCAGCTTAGTTTACTTAAGCGGTGAACGCCGCGAAACTTTAATTTTATTAAAAGATTTGAGAATCTATTTTTTTCTTTCTTTTTTTTTTTCTTTCTTTTTATTTCATTGGTAATAATACTTGAACCCTTTTATTATTTTTTTGCCTGTACAGCAGATATTTATATTTTGTAGTTTCTTTGGCAAATGATTTCAGGGGCATTTCTCGAAAAATACTGAACTAATCCTCGCAGTGGCACCCCTCCTCCACTGCCTTTCATTTAAATTCGGTACCCCACCCACCCAAAAAGTTTGTTGCTGTCCGCAGTTATCTTTTAATCTTAAGTGTTATTGACATTGAGGGTTTTTGTCAGTGAAGTAAAACATTTATCAATCAGAATCAATTAATGCTCTCTTACACATTACCGCAATTATACACATCACATTCTGATCATGAACTTCTGAGTCGAGCTTCCCGCAAAACGTCATTTCAGTGTTTTATTCGCACCGTGTTGTGATCGATATATGCTGCGAAAAAAAATGTGGGTCTTGTTTACTTGCGGAAGTTTCGATCTTCTGCTAAATTCCCAGAAAAAATAATTGGTGCAGTTTGGGTTTATTTTTAATACATGTGTATGTTTCGAATGCATTTTTGACAAGAAAAGCTCTGCAATTTTACATGGTAATTAGTTCGTTTTTCTCACAGAGTGGTTTTCCGCCACAAGTTCACGTGACATTACCGCTATGAGCACGCAGTTTCTTCAAGTAGGAGCAAGCGAAAGATTAACTTTTTAACTTGTACTGGAAACGTGAACATCCCAGAATTGCGTACCGTCGCCCGGTGCGCATCTGAGCAGTCCCATGAGAATTTACACAAGATTTACTGGGAACATTCTGCAGGACTTAGAAATTGCTTTCGGCAAACAGAAATAACTATTTTAATGCGCAGAATGAACGACAAATTGATATCTCGCATAAGCGATAAGGTACTATTTTGCTTGTCACCGCATGTCATCTTTCAAAAGAAAAGGTCAAAATTATAATATAAAGGTGCATTTGCGGTCACATTGATGAAATTTCGGCATCCGAAAACTGAAAAAAAAAAAAAAAAAGAAAGAAAAAAAATCTACAAACAATGTGATTTTACTGGGAAGTGTCAAATAACTAACTTGTGAAACTGTCTGTTGATAATCCTAACCTCAAGGGATGAAAAATCATGACACCTGCGTTTGTATTTTCGGTGAATTAATCGGTCAGGATAGGCAATACACACTGAAAAATCATGGCAATGTCAACATCGCTTTCCTGTTGAACAGAGCGACTTCTGCAGAAAAAAGGTGAACACGTCGCCCATGTCTTTTTAGACAGGATATTTTTGTTATTGGCTGGTTTCTGTCGTACAATAGTCTTTATCAAAAATGTTTTTGTTTTAGTGTTATGAGAAAAAGCTTGACATTTTGTGAGAATCTTGTACCTAATATGAATTTCCAAGTCTTCATCACAAAAACTTGCCTATATAATTCTGACCCCCTTAAACCCCACTTTTATATAGCAAATCTGGGGTTTACAGTGGTATACATTATTTTTCTTATTTCTTCTTAAAACATAGATTGTGGGTACTCGTTAGAACCGCCTCGTCGAGGCAGTTCTAACGAGTACCCACAATCTATGTTTTGAGGAGAAATTTGAAAAATATCAGAATTTTTTATCTGAAAAGTTTCATTTTTTGGTGGTAAAATTTTCAGTATATTTGAATAGGCGAGTTTTCGTAATGTTAGTTTAGGCATTACTGTGAGATTATTTTTTTTACATGAATTTATCACAGTACATAATGAAATACTTCTTTCTTGTTAGAATTGCTTGAGGTTTCATTTACACTATTTTGATTTTTAACCCATTTTAGACTGAATAAACTATCCCCACACTATGCATTTGGAAGCCTCCAACTTCAATTTTAGGTATGTCAGGCTATGTGATGTAGATGTTCCTGGAGAAAAATGGCTAAACTATTTGCAAACCGTGGAGACCCTGATCAGACGCCACATTCGGGAGCATCAGATTTGGGTCTACACTGTTTGCCAGTTACCCTTTTTGGGGTCTCCATATACCATATTAACCCTTGTCATGCTGAATAAATTAAGATGTCACATCCACTTCTTATATTCAGCCAATGAGGTTACTTGATCTAGGTTGTCGAATGTTGATTCAAAATCACATACTTAATGACAAACAGTGCAAGTCCAGATCAGTTGGCTTCTCCACATGCCAACTGATCTGGACCTACACTGTTTGCAAAGGCAGGGCATTTCTGGGTTCAGCAGGACCAGGGTTAACCCTAAGTATTAACATAGTATTAGTAAAGAGCCCTCTGAAAAGAGAATCTACTAGCTTTTTTTTATTCCTAGGTTGATCGGTTGACCATTTTAAAGCATATTTAAATTTGGTTCCCTATACATGTATATATGTATGGAAAACCGTTGGATGCAAATTTTGTTTTAAGGACCATCCACTATTTTGATTAGTTGCTGCTGCAATACTGGAAGAATGTTGCACTGCATCCTCAGATATGCAATGGTTGTTTTACACAGGTGAGCACATTGTGACCCATGGGCCTCTTGTTTTGTTGAAGTTTTGCATTTCCATATTATTGAACAACGTTAGAAGTCAGACTATGTTTTTGAATGCACAATGCGTTTGAAAAAAAAAAACAAGTTACAACCCCCCAAAAAAAACCCTCCACACACACACACAAAAAACCTCAAAACCCACAAACAACTTGGAAAGGTATCTATACATACCTTAATACGTGTATAGATACCTTTCCAACAACTATTTGTCTGATTTCTAATGTTCAAAATCATTGAATTTTTCCGTAGTGTTTGATCGTGAAATATTTTCTATGTTCATTCTCTCCCTACAACTGACTCAAGAAGGACTGTTGTCAGTTTCTAGTGAAAAAATGCGCATAGGTACTGGTACTGGAGGACTAAGTCTGCCCAGGAAAAGTGTGGTTCGGTAAACTGATCAGCTGAACATGACCCTAATGGGTTGACTGCACCGTAAACCCTCAATTCAAAATCAAAATTATTGACTCCACGGGGACCGAACAAATAAATGTTTTACCACTATGGAAGCTGAGGGCAAGGGTTGGGATCCATTAAAGCTAGCTTAAGCCTCCCAGTAATTTATTATTTACCGTTACAAGGCAGTACTTTCATTCTGATATTTTTAGCTCACCTGAGCCTAAGTCTCTCAAGGTGAGCTGATTGTATACCAATGATCCGTCGTCGTATATTCACACTTTCAAAAATGTTTCCCTAGAAACCACATGACTAATTAAAGCCAGATTATATATCGAACATCAGTGCCTCGTGAGAACAAAAGTTTTTATTATAGGTCCTTGTCACATGACCAAAATGGCCGCAATGCCCATATATGGTAAAAAAACCTTTAAAATCTTCTCCAAATCCTAAGTCACATGGCATTGAAACTGGGTACACAGCTAAAGGAACTTAAGCCCTACAAAATTTATATAAATGATGACCTTGGGTTGACCTTGACCTATTTTACAAGGTCAACTTTGTTCATTCAGGCATTTACATTGGAAAAGTCCTTCCACATTTTCAAACATCTGCTCAGAAACCACTGGACCGATTGAAGTCAGGTTTTATATGGAACACATCTGCATTTCGCGGGAACGAAAGTATCTATAATTGGTCCTGGTCACATGACCAAGATGGCCGCCATGCCCATATATGATAAAAACCCTTTAAAATCTTTTGCGGAACCATAAATCAGATAACCTTGAAACTTGACACACAGCAAAAGGGACGAGCCCTACACAGTGTACATAAATGATAACCCTACGTTGACCTTGACCTGTTTTACAACAAGGTCAACTTTGTTCAATTAGGCTTTTATATTGGAAATGTCCGTCCACGCTTTCAAACATCTCTTCAGAAACCACTGAATCGATTGAAGTAAGATTTTGTATTAAACATTTATGCCTAGCGGGAATGAAAGTTTATATAATTTGTCTTGGTCACATGCCCAAGATGGCCGCCATGCCCATATAAGGTAAAAAACCCTTATAAACCCGAATGATGACCCTGTGGTGACCTTGACCTGTTTTACAACAAGGTCAACTTTTTTCAGTCCTTTTAGCATTGCGATTACCTGTCTTGGGGAAGAGAGAACTAATCTTAATGCTTTTCATACATTTGTTTGATTTGTGTTTGTTTAGATTTGTCGGTTTCCTCTTCCTCTTGGTGTCTGGGAATGGGGTGCGGTTTTTGATTTTGGCACTCCGTGGACTTTTCTCTTACCCCACCCCCTTTTTTTTTGCATACCACGCCTGTTGTGTTAGTGACGTGTGGAGACCCTAGAAAGTCTCCCCATACATTCATTTAATGGTGTTATTATTTCAAGTACCAGGGTTTGCACTTTACAATCACCCTTCGTATTCCTCTTCCTCTTGATTCTTATTTATACCTCATTGGAGGTTAAATATTTACCGGTATTCTTATCCCGTTTATAACAATTTCTCACTTTACGTTTCTTTGGACTTGTATTAGACTTAGTTTTGTATTGTCAGTTGTTGTTATACTCTGTATGTATCGGTCATACCGCCTGTTTGCATCGCTACTTACTGCCTATAATGCCCGGTACGAATACTGCCTTTTATCTAATAGTATTACTTTCTATACAACTATTAATTTACTAGAAATTACTAGTTCTCCTATTAGGCTACATTCTGCTTCTTCTTTACAGATTCCCCGTTCTACTGCTAGATTTAACTCTTTGTTACCTACTGTTAACGTTTCGCCTTTGAAACTTCACTCTGTATCTATAAATTTATATGGCACTTCCAATTATAATATTTTCCGCAATCACCTTAGAATTAGACTTTCTCCAATTAAATCTCCTATACTTCTAAAATATAAGAATCCGTATATAAGGAACAGTATGTACCCTACTATAGTGCAATGCCAAGAGTTACTCTTTGTTGCTTTGTGGTTTATTCTACGAGGCGATTTGTTGTATGTCTTTCCGTGTGTCATTTTGTTGTGTTTTTCAGTCTTTTTAGTATTGCGATTACCTCGCTTGGGGAAGAGAGAGCTAATCTTAGTGCTTTTCGTACGTTTGTTAGATTTGTGCTTGTTTGGATTTGTCGCTTTCCTCTTAATCTTGGGGTCTGGGAAGGGCTACGGTTTGTGATTGTGGCACTCCCTGGACTTTTCTCTTACCCTTTTTTTTGCATCTGCTGCAATCATTTAATTTGTCAATCAGCTATTATTTCCTCAGTAAATCATAGACAATTTTCAGTTATATTATATATGTTCTTACTTGCAGCGAGGGCGGCTGAGGAATGCAGTATGTTGGACAGACCAAGCGGGCTCATAAAACAAGGTTTAAGAAACATTTGTTTAAAATAAAAAAAGCAAAGATATTCCTGAGAGCTGGTCATTCATGATCATCTAGTAAAGTTTTGGTTCAACCTGTTGAAAAAAATTATACACAAGTCCAATTCTACCGAAAGATTCAAAAATATTTTCATACATGAACTTGAAATTAAATGGATTAAACGTTTACAAACCCTTTTTCACTTGGATTTAATGATAATATTTACCATGAAGGAATATTTCTAAAATGCCGGATTTCGATGATTTTTTTTTTCCTTTTAGATATTCAAAAACGTAATAAACGATCCCATGGTAGGCGCAAAAATGGTAATTCTAAACGAAAACATTAAACTGTCTTATCTCTTTTTGATTTAAATATTCTTTTAAATTCTGGACGTCATCAAATGCTTTCTAAACTAGCTTCACTGTCTATTTCTTCATTACGTAAGTTTGATGATGAGGCGAATAAATTTTATGATAGAAAACATGATCTGTATGAAGCAACTCTCCTTACTGGATGTTATTCTCAACATACATTGATTCTGAAATTAACCACATTAGACACTTCATCAAAATTCCATTCATTAATAAAGGTATTGAATTCATAGATTTACCTTGCATATTTCGAGATAATAATGTTATATCAGCTATACCTTCATATTCCGAAAACACGGAATCTCCTATTATTTTTTACAAATATAACAAACTTATCCGTAATACTATACTTAATTTCAATAAATTAATTTCTGATCTTGATATTGATACTAGTTCCCCTGATTCTTGAGATTGTAAAGATTTTAAATTTTGTTATCAACCTGTGGGTCATATTGTCACTGGTAACTTGAAAGTTATAACTGATTCACGAATCCGTTCAGTTATTTCAGAAGGACCTAAATATAGTTTCCAAGCCCACATTGATTTCAATAAATGTCGGGAAACAATTGTCAGTGCTTTAAATGATTATTGTACGCATTGGTTTAAACGAGATCATGTTAAGTCTAATGCTTTAAATAATTGGAATTTAAAGATTTTAAAGATCATTGATGAACGTGTGTTGTTTTACTCTAATAATCTTGATCTTCTCCCTCCTAAGCCTAAATTATCTTTTCGATATTTGAAACAACTATCCAAGAATTTCACAGGAAGTATGTTTTGGCTCCAGTTGATAAAGTTGCTAATAATGTTGTTGTGTGACGACTTTATTATATCAATACTCTAATACAAGAACTTGGTAGTACCAAAACATATGAACGGATTTCTGCTGACGAGAGATCTATTGTTACTACCCATTCTATCGATATTACTGCTAAGTTTGCAGTGAGTATTAAAGATAAATAAGACAGACTTCCTACGTTATATTGGTTACCGAAACTTCATAAACGACCTTATAAAGAACGTTTCATTGCTAATTCTTTTTCATGTACGACTACGGTTTTGTCCAAGCTGCTAACTTCATGCCTTACTGCTGTTAAAAAACATCGGATTAGATACTATGATACTGTTTACGAAAGGGACGGAATTAACTATTTTTGGTCAATTAAAAATCCGATGTTGTTCTCAATAAACTTAAATCTAAAACCTCAGGCTTCTTTCCTCTTCCTCTTGGTGTCTGGGAAGGGCTGCGGTTTGTGATTGTGGCACTCCCTGGACTTTTCTCTTACCTTTTTTTTATATGGATCATTTATGTCTAATTAGCCCTGGTCACATGACCAAGATGACCGCCAGTTTTTCTAAATTGTCTACATATGATTTTTCTACACTATATACTACGTTACCTCATCATCTTATAAAAGATAAACTTATTGATTTAGTTAACCGAACGTTTATTCGGGAGAATACCCAATATTTGGCTTGCAACGATAAAATGTGCTTTTTTAACTTCTGATATATACAATAATCACAATTTATGGCCATAAAAGGTAAGAGAAAATTCAAAAAGTGTCAAAAAGTCTGTGATGCCCTTGTTTATCTTTTGGATAATATTTTTTATTAGATTTTGAACTAAACTTTGTAGGCAAACTGTTTGTATTCCGATGGGAACTAATTGTGCTCCTCTTGTTGCAGATTTGTTTCTGTTTTGTTATGAGAGAGATTTCATGAAGTCTCTCTCACGTGAAAAAGGCTGACATTATTGAGGCTTTCAATTCAGCTTCAAGATACCTAGATGATTTTTAAAATACTGACAATATTTATTTTGACTAGATGGTGGACCGCATATACCCTACAGAACTCCAATTAAATAGAGCGAATTCTTCCGATACGGAGGCACCGTTTTTGGATTTGAATTTATGTATATTTAATGGTACAGTTTCCACCAAAATTTATGATAAACGGGACGATTTTGATTTTGATATAGTCAATTTCCCTTTTCTGGATGGCGATGTCCCCCAGCGTACCTCATATGGGGTATACATATCTCAACTTATTAGATTCGCCAGCGTAAAGGCTTACTTAAATTTAATTTTGGGTAATGTTAGTTCGTACTTGATGCTCTGTCTTTGGTCGGGTTCACCGGAGTCTTACTGTTTTTGTTTTCATTTAGCTCTAGCATTTCAGTTGTTTCGTGCTGTCGAGTCCTCATCTTTGTTTCATCTCTGTAATTTGTTGATTTTTTGTGTTCTCGGAGGTGTAGCGTTGATGAATTAGGAAGCCTTCATGTGGATTGAACAAATTATGTGTCTAAACCGCGGCAGAAGTAAGGGCGAGGATTGTGGCCACATAAAATCGATTCAAGCTCCCCAGTGAAATACTTTTCACTGACCGTTCCAAGGCGGTTCTTCTGTCATGGTTTATTTTTGTTATAGTTCGTCTTTGAATGTGTGTGTCGCTTACATCTTTTTGTTTTGGCCATTTGGCCACTTTGTGGGAAAGTAACTGTCCTTTTGGCCTTCTGCTAGTGATGTTTCCATTAGGGTCCAGTTATTTCGTGTTTGTGTTTCTTCCCTTTGATCTCTCTGATGGGAGGTGTGGGATAATTGTATCGATTCCTGATCATTGCCTTCCTTTCTGTTTCTTCAAATCTTAGTGACTTTAACTTCCGTAATAAAGCCCTTACTGCCAAACTTCTTAGGCAGGGCTATCGTTATTTTAAACTTCGTAAGGCGTTTTCGAAAAATTATCGCAAACACAGTGCCTTGGTAGAAAAATATAGCGTCAGTCTGAAAACACTTCTGCAACAAGGTATATCAGAACCAGAATTTTACGGTGACTTAGTGTGCAGATTTAGAAAAAATTGTAGGAAAATCTAACTTTTCGGAGCAATTCAGAAAACTTATTAACCGTTATAAAAGAACTGGCTATAGCCTGGATATTATGTAGCAGACTGCATGCCTAGTTATCAACCCAATCATTGTTGATGGCTATGCTTCATTCTTTAATTGCACGACGGCGGTTCGGGCCTCAGACTCAATGACGGCCTCTTCGTAAAACTTTAACCAGTGGGTTGGGGCTTGACGATGTCTTTGGATTGGCCCGCCGTGGTTCAACTATTGGTTCTCATTTTCTCTGGCATACAGTAGAATTAGCCATGAGTACTCGTTTTTGTTTATCGTAGTGATTAATTTGATTTTTATGTTTTCGCTTTGATGCATTGACTGAGTTGGGAGCCTTTATGCGAACCGAATTTTTATGTATATCTGTATTAAGAGTAGCATTGGGGTCCAGGGTGAAGTTGGCTAGCTGTAAAAGTGCTTTAAACCCCCCGGTGGTTTACTCTACTGACCGTTCTAAGGCGGTGGTCCCGGTGTTAATCTTACTCGTTGTTGCTTTGTGGTTTATTCTACGAGGCGATTTGTTTTAGGTCTTACCCTGTGTTATTTTGTTCTTGTGTTTTTCAGTTCTTTTAGCATTGTGATTACCATGCTTTGGGGAAGAGAAAGCTAACCTTAGTGGTTTTCGTACGTTTGTTGGATTTGTTTGGATTTGTCGGTTTCCTCTTCCTCTTGGTGTCTGGAAAGGGCTGCTGTTTGTGATTGTGGCACTTTCTGGACTTTTCTCATACCTTTTTTTGTTCATTTGGGCTTTTGTTTTAATTGGCAAACTCCGTCCATACATTCAAACATCTCCGCAGAAAACACAGGACCGATTGAAGTAAGATTTTCTATGGAACATCTATGACGCAGGAACGAATGTTTATATACTTGGTCCTGGTCACATGACCAAGATGGCCGTCGTGCCCCCATATGATAAAAACCCTTTAAAATCTTTTCCTGAATCATAAGATGGCCTTGCAAATTGGCACGCAGCAAAAGGGACAGGAACCCTACAAAAGTTATATAAACGATCACCCTGGGTTGAAATTGACCTACAGTGTATTTTACAACAAGGTCATCTTTGTCCATTTAGGCTTTTTACATCAGAAAAGTCTACCAACACTTTCAAACATCTCAGAAACCACTGGTTCGATTGAGATCAGGGTTCTCTATTAAGAGTAGCATCGGGGCCCAGGGTGAAGTTAGCTAGCTGTAAAAGTGCTTTAAAACCCCCCGGTGGTTTACTCTACTAACCGTTCTAAGGCGGTGGTCCCGATGTTAGTCTTACTCTTTGTTGTTCTGTGGTTTATTCTACGAGGCGATTTGTTGTATGTCTTTCCATGTGTCATTTTGTTCTTATGTTTTTCAGTCCTTTTAGTTTTGCGATTACCTCGCTTGGGGAAGAGAGAGCTTAGTGCTTTTCGTACGTTTGTTCCATTTGTGCATGTTTGGATTTGTCGGTTTCCTCTTCCTCTTGGGGTCTGGGAAGGGCTGCAGTTTGTGATTGTGGCACTCCCTGGACTTTTCTCTTACCTTTTTTTTTATATGGATCATTTGTGTCTAATTGGCCCAGGTCACATGACCAAGATGACCGCCATGCTATAGTAAACATCTTTAAAATCTTCTTCTCAAGAATCATAAGCCATATGATCCTTGAAACTTGGCACGTAGCAAAAGGGACTTGAGCCCTGCAAAATTTATATAAATGATGATCTTGGGTTAACTTTGACCTATTTTAGAACAAGGTTAAATTTGATCATTTAGGCTTTTACATTGGAAAAAGTCCGTCACTACTTTCAAACATCTTCTCAGAAACCACTGGACCAATTGGAATCAGATTTTATATGGAACATCTATGTCTCGCGGGAACAAAAGTAATTGGTCCTGGTCACTTGACAAAAATGGCTGCAGTGCCCATATATGGTAAAACCCTTTAAAAGTCTTCAAAATCATAAGTCACATGACCTTGAAACTGGGCACACAGCAAATGGGACTTAAGCCCTACATAGTTTGTATAAATGATGGCCCTGGGTTGACCTTGACCTACTTTATAACAAGGTTATCTTTGTTTATTTAGGTCTTTCTGTTGGCATCATTTTTTCTCCACAGGTTGTCTGCCCCTGCCTGTTCACCCACACTTTCAGACATCCTTTTCTCAGACACCACTGATCCGATCGAAGTCAAATTTCATGTGGCACATCTTTGGCTCATGAGAAACAAAAAATTATATAATTGGACCCGGTATCTTGAAGAAGATGGCCACCATGCCCATATATAGTAAACACCCTTTAAAATTATCTTTTCCAGAACAACAAGTTGGATGGCCTGTCATCTGTCCCTTTTCCGTTTTAGCATGTCTGGTAGTCAGGTGAGCGATACAGGGCCTCCTTGGCCCTCTTGTTTGTTAAATACTATGAAGTGTTTCACTTACTACCATTTTTTAAACAATTATGTGCGTTTAAGATATATTCAGTTAAGTTTGGGTAACAATTGCCACCTTTTTTTGGGAAAGGATTGCCTCTAGCTTTAGAGGTTCGGGCGGTTCGGGCCTCAGACTCAATGACGGCCTCTTCGTAAAACTTTAACCAGTGGGTTGGGGCTTGACGATATGTCTTTGGCTTGGCCCGCCGTGGTTCAACTATTGGTTTTCATTTACTCTGGCATACAGTAGAATTAGCCATGAGTACTCGTCTTTGTTTATTATAATGATTAATTTGATTTTTATGTTTTCGCTTTGATGCATTGACTGAGTTGGGAGCCTTTATGCGAACCGAATTTTTATGTATTTATGTATTAAGAATGTATTAAGAGTAGCATTGGGACCCAGGGTTAAATTAGCTAGCTGTAAAAGTGCTTTAAACCCCCCGGTGGTTTGCTCTACCGAGCGTTCTAAGGCGGTGGTCCCGGTGTTAGTCTTACTCCTTGTTGCTTTGTGGTTTATTCTACGAGGCGATTTGTTGTATGTCTTTCCGTGTGTCATTTTATTCTTGTGTTTTTCGGTCCTTTTAGTATTGCGATTACCTCGCTTGGGGAAGAGAGAGCTAATCTTAGTGCTTTTCGTACGTTTGTTCGGTTTGTGCTTGTTTAGATTTGTCGGTTTCCTCTTCCTCTTGGGGTCTGGGAAGGGCTGCGGTTTGTGACTGTGGCACTCCCTGGACTTTTCTCTTACCTTTTTTGCCAACTATGCTTGCTGTCTTTGTGGCGGTTTAATTGTATTAGTCTGTCTTTCCCTTCAGTTTTGGGGTCTGATTTTGGATCTGAATGTATCAGTTTTTAAATTAATTTTTAAATTACCCAATTATTTCTACTTCTCTTGAGTCACCCATCATATTTATACCCCCGCCCCCCTCCCCCGCCCCGAAAACTTTGTTTGTTTGGGGTATACTGTTTTCATGTTGTCCGCCCGTCCGTCCATGTGTCCGTCCGCGATGCTTTGTCTTTTTGCTAATATTTTGAAAACGCAGCGGTTGATATTCATCAATTTCTGCAGACACATTGATATCAATAAGGTGTACCTACATAAGAGAAAGTAATGCATAAAACAATAATATATCATACAGTAGGCCTAGCCTACGTCCGAGTCGTATCACGTATGTATGTATGTTTGTATGCATATATGCTGACTAAAATTATTGACTGCACTTTGTAAATTCATCACTTAAACCCCACTTTTATATAGTAAAACTGGGGTTTATAGGGGTATACATTATTTTTCTTATTTCTGCTCAAAAACATAGATTGTGGGTATTCGTTAGAACCGCCTCTGCGAGGCGGTTCTAACGAGTACCCACAATCTATGTTTTGAGCAGAAATATGAAAAATATTTGAATTTTTTGGCTGAAATTTTTCAATTTTTCGGTGATTAACTTTTCAGTATATTTGAATAGGCATGTTTTCGTAATGTTGATAATAATCGGAGATTTCATTCGCCCATAGATTACAAAATGTAACTCTAATTGTGACATATTTGTTTAAACCTTGGGTGTACGTAACTCCAAACAGGTAGAGGTGTCTTGTAGTTAAATTATTATGCAGATGCCTAGAAAATGCCACATTCAAAGATCATAACCCGTCTTGCCTTGTGTTATTTTGTTCTTGTTTTTCAGTCCTTTTAGCATTGTGATTACGTCGCTTGGAGAAGAGAGAGCTAATCTTAATGCTTTTCGTACGTTTGTTCGATTTGCGCTTGTTTGGTTTGGTCTGTTTCCCCTTCCTCTTGGTGTCTGGGAAGGGCTGTGAATTGTGATTGTGGCACTCCCTGGACTATTCTCTTACCTTTTTTGAATCGATTAAATGTCTTTCCAAACTCTTGAGCCGTAACTCCGAAATAACACAATTGACCATGTTCACCGTGAGAGGGCTGTGCATTTTGACCATGGCTTTTCATTCTTTTACTATTTTATCACGTTACAGAGACCGTTAGCTCGGGAAATTTACAAATCACCAAAAAAAAAAAAAAAAAAAAAAAAAAAAAAAAAAACACAACAATAATTTAAATACAACAGCCTTATTGCATTTACAATAAACTGTTTATAATGAGTAAAAACATTAATTGTGACTATTTAGTGGGCGTGGTTATTCAGTCTTACGGTATCGATGAGGTCATTTTGGTTTATCCATGGTGAACTGAAACAGATAAAAGCATTATTGGATCGCGATGCGAGAAAATATACCTTCGGAAATGTGCGCCCAGCGCAGTATGATCAGAGTTTTTGCTGGGTGCTGTAGGGCCAGTTAAGGAGGTGCCATTTATTCAGACGAAGCAGAATGTCTGATTAGCAAGGTGATCTGTCTTCACAAGGCACATATCCGAAAGTGCATTTTCTCATGATAAGGTCCATTTATTACTGAGGACTTTATCCATCAAACACGATAGCTAACATAACACGGGCTCTTAAATAAAATCACAGAGTATAATGAGATGACAATAAAAAAATTAAAAAAAAAAAAAAAAAGAAAAATGAAGCCAACACGTTTTATTATAAAGTCACTGGAACAATGACATTAAGGGATGTTTAAATGGGAACTATTATTCCTTTTGGCATTCCTACCCTTTCCTCATACTGGCTCCGAGGTTATAAAACACTTTTCTTGCTCAACTCAGTTGAGTGGCGCTGCCTCTGTGTGACTCAGTTGCCTGGTAGCGTTAAAAATCTGATCAGTCAGTCAGTCAGACTCAACTGAGTATGAAATTTGTCCGGCTTATAGAAAGTTATAAAATGCTGGTAGCGTTAAAAATCTGATCAGTCAGTCAGTCAGATGTAATTTTTCCAGCTTATAGAAAGTTAAAAAATACTAAGAGTTTAGTTTTTTTCAGGCTCAACTCAACTGGAGATGATATTTATCCTGCTTATTAATATTAAAATGCCAACAGTTGTTGACATTTTAATATTTATTAGCAGGATAAATTTTATGCTCAGCTCAGCTGAGCATGAAAACAGTTTTGTAGCCGTTCGACCAATTTCTGGGAAAGAAACTGTCCTTTTGGCTGTCTGCTTGTAGTGTTTTGATTGTGATGCCGTTGATTTTAGTGCGTCCGTCTTTCCCTTTGGTGTAATGAACGGAAGATATTAGGTAATTGTATCGATTCCTGATCATTGCCTTCATTTCTGTTTATAATCTCGGGGTCTGGACTCGGTCATTACCTCCATACATTTTTCTAATTTCAAAATAAATAGAGGTTGAATGGAATTTCGATTATAAATAAAAACAAATTTTACTTATAAAATGTAGCAATACTGCCCTAATCTCAAAAAAAAAAAAAAAAAAAAAAAAAATTGTATGGTTTTATTATTATCTTAACTTTAATCATTTTCTTTGAATAATTTTATATCATTTTTGAAAACAAATACCCGTTTTCCCTGTAATCTATACAATATATTGGGTGGTCTAAAACAGCAGCAAAATAATGTGCCAAAAACAGAACAGACTTAGTATACATGACATGATTGTAAAAACGATTAAATTTACTTTAAGAACACACAATGATTGAAAGGTTAACTTAAAAGTATAAAATCGATCTGTATATTCATTTGCATTTTAAATGTACCTTGGGCCGAGGCTATACAACTTTTTTCATGCTCAACTTAACTGACTTAGAAATTTGTCCTGCTGATAAATATTACAATAAAACAATTGAAGCATTGTTCAATGCCGAAATCAGCTAAGCATGATATTTTTTCCTGCTAATGAACATTAAATTGTTGGCATTTTAGTATTTTGTACTTCTTATTTTGTACTTGTATTTTTCAGTCCTTGTAGCATTGCGATTGCCTCGCTTGGGGAAGAGAGAGCTAACGTTTGTTCGGTTTGCGCTTGTTTTGTTTTGTTTTGTCTGTTTCCTCTTCCTCTTGGTGTCTGGGAAGGGCTGCGGCTTGTGATTGTGGCACTCCCTGGACATTTTTTCTCTTACCTTTTTTTATTAGCCGGGAAAAATTCAAGCTCAGCTGAGTTGAGCACGAAAACTGTTTTTATAACCTCTTGGCCTGAGCTCTACAGATAAATAATCTGAGACTAAATTACGGCACTGATCTTTGACTTTCCTGTTTGCTGAATATCTACAGTATTTCATTACGAAAACACGCCTATTCAAATATATTGAAAATTTTATCACCAAAAAAGGAAAATTTTCAGATAAAAATACTCTGATATTTTTCTTATTTTGTTAAAAAAAACATAAATTGTGGGTACTCGTTAGAACCGCCTCGGCGAGGCGGTTCTAACGAGTACCCATAATCTATGCTTTTTAGCAAAATAGAAAAATAATGTATACCCCTGTTAACCCCAGTTTTACTATATAAAAGTGGGGTTTTACGGGGTCAAAATTATATAGGCATGTTTTCGTGATGTCTGACCGTCATGTGCTTTAGAATGCTTGGTGGATAATAACGTAAACTGTATATTTTGCTTCTTTTAATATAATAGCTTGATGAATCAGCACCTATACTAACAAACATGTTTCACTATTCATAATATCTTAAACTTGCATTGATGTCTAAATGTAGTTGCGGTCATGGTACCAAAGCCGTAATCCAAAATCATAAATCCATAAACGAATGACGAATCAGAATGTTCAGACCAACAGACATGGACCCCAGAACAAAAGGGTGTAATCAGGCGTCCACGGATAGTAAGCATTACTTGGTAAGCAAGCTTCGCCCACCATGCCTATGGGCCTGAACGAAGGAAATATCGAAGGAAATACAATGCCTTCAAATGCCTGTAAAAAGTGACAGTAACTATAAGTATCGTTCTGGGCAATTTTCTTAACAACTTTTTCCTATATACTTACTTTCACAATTGTCACCCGAAAACCCATGCGGACAGTGGCATGTTCCAACAGATACCCAGGTGAATGTTTTCCAGGTACATGTCCCTCCGTTATAACACGGCTTTTCATGAATATAGGCTTGCTTTCCTGGAAATATTTATAATACACTACATTTTAGATGGTTTCCTCTCACATGTGACAAATTATATAATGATTGAATACACTTTGTGCATGCTTTCTAGAACAGTTCCCACAGACTGCACATATACTGGATTCTAGACCAATTCCTACAGACTGCCACATGTTCTGGATACTAGAACAGTTCCCACAGACTACCACTCGAAATAAATTATTAACTGCTAAACTTCTTAATCAGGGTAATCGGTACCATATATTCCGCAAAGCCTTTTCAAAATTTTATACACGTCATTTCGATTTAGTTTCAAAATTTAATGTTGGACGTTAAATCTCTTCTGCAACAAGGCCTATCGGAAACTGAATTTTATGGGGACTTAGTATATAAATTCAGAAAAAATATATGCTTGCAACGATTTTAGCACTCAAGTTCGTAAAATCATTCTTTGATGTATAAAGATTGGGTACAACATAAATCTAATGCGACAGATTGCCTGCATGGTAGTTAACCCCATAACGGTTAATAACTTTGCTTCCCTCTATGGTTGCACGCCGGCAGGTCGGGCTACAGACTCTATGACGGCTCCGGCCTAAAGACTTTAGGCTAGTCGGTTGGTGCCCGATGCGCTGGCTCTGTTCGGGCCCACCGGAATCCAACTGTTGGTTTTCTTTTGCTTCAGCATTTCAATTATTTCTTGTTGTCGAGTCCTCATCGTTGTTCCATTTCTGTACTCGTTTGATTTTTATGTTCTCGGAGATGTTGCACTGATGAGTTAGAAACCCTTCAGGCGGACTGAAAAAAATGTCTTGTGTATACCACAGCAGAACTAAGGACGAGGGTTGTGGCCAGGTAAAATCGATTTAAGCTCCCCCATCCCACCTCCACTAAGGTTTTTATTTACCGAAGGCAATGCTTCTGCTGTGGTTTACTATTTCTGTCATTGTATTTCTTTGCATAAAAAGGCAAGAGAAAAGTCCAGGGAGTGCCACAATCACAAGCCCAAGCACCCACCGCCAGGACACCAAGTGGAAGAGGAAAAGACAAAACCAAACAAGCGCAAATCGAACAAACGTACGAGATTAGCTCCCTCTTCCCCAAGCGAGGTAATCGCAATGCTAAAAGGACTGAAAAACACAAGAACAAAATAACACAAGGCAAGCCTTAAAACAAGTCACCTCGTAGAATAAACCACAAAGCAACAAACAGTAAGACTAATACCGGGACCATGGCCTTAGAACGGTCAGTAGAATGTTCCGGTGCCCGTGATTTTTTTTTAATTTTGGATAGCCGTTTGGCCAATAATGGGGAAAGAAACTGTCATTTTAGTTTACTGCTTGTAGTGTTTTGATTGTGCTGTCGTTGCTTTAAGTGTGTCCTTCTTCCGCCTTTGGTGTCTTGGGCGGAAAGTGATAGGTAATTGTATCGATTCCTGATCACTGCTTTCCTTTCTGTTTACCATATATTCTGGATCCTAGAACAGTTCCCACAGACCGCCACTTATATTGAATCCTTCAACAGTTCCGTCACATATACTGGATGAACCAAGTGCACCTTTTTTATGAAAGAAGACAAGAGAGCGGGCCCAAGAATCGAGAGATTATACTAGGCCTCGGATGCAGTAATACAGTAATTTTGAGATTTTCAGAGTTTGCACCAAGGTCCAGTTGTTCAAAGCGTAGTCATCTTAACAAACTCGTTAATGACAAGACTCACTAACAGCTGTAGCTATGACATCCTCAAACACATTGATATTTTACTGCAAAAAACATGAGTAGCTTTATCATGCAGTGCATGTACTTTCATTGTGGTACTTTTGTTAATTATGTAGTGTTTCACTTTCTAATGTTTTTCTTTAAAGAATTATGTAAAGAGAAAGGAAGACAATGATCAGGAATAGGTACAATAACCTAACACCTTCGGTTCCAAGACACCAAAGGGAACGAAGGATACACTTAGATCAACGGCACCACAATCAAAACACTACAAGCAGAAAGCCACAAGGACAAATTATTTCCCTAATATGAATTTAATAGGTGCTACCTATATCCGTACGTCCAAATTATCCTCACATGCTTCATAGGTGGGTTGGCCAGATCTAACTGAATTTGATTTCAGACCACGCTTGACTTCTAATCCACTGCATGAATTGCGATATAACGTCTGTAAACAATATTTCAGTAATTCAGAGACACATTCACACGTCACAGCCAGTCCCTGCCGCCGAGGAAGAGGAAAGAGACAAAACAAACACGTGCAAATCAAACAAATGCAAGAAAAGTAGACAAATCAGCTCTCGCTTCCCCAAGCGAGGTAATTGCAATGCTAAAAGGCCTGAAAACACAAGTATGACTCAATATAAATAGCCTTGTAGAATAAACCACAAAGTTAGACAGAGTAAGAGCAACACCGCATCACGAAAACCTGCCTATATAATTTTGACCCCTTAAACCCCACTTTTCTATAGTAAAACTGGGGTTTACAGGGGTTTACATTATTTTTCTTATTTCTGCTCAAAAACATATATTGTGGGTACTCGTTAGAACCGCCTTGCCGAGCCGGTTCTAACGAGTACCCATAATCTATGTTTTGAGTAAAAATATGACAAATATCGAAGATTTTATCTGAAAATTTTCAATTTTGTTTTTAGGTAAAATTTTCAATATATTTGAATAGGCTTGTTTTCGTAATGGGGATCACCGCTTTAGAACGGTCGGTAATGTAAACTATGCGGGATGGTTGGGGAGGCGGGGGAGGGTTTTAAGCACTTTGACAGTCGACTCTGGGACCCGATGCTGCTCTTCATTCAGAAATACATAAAAAAATCAATTCGCATAATGACTCCTAACTCAGTCGAGGTATAATAGTGAAAACATTAAAACCAAATAAATCAGTTTCAATAGATGAAAGGCAAATATCTCCAAAAACGGAGTTGAACCCGTAAATAAAAAAAATGTTCACTGAAATATAAAAAGTGCGTCAAGGTCACAAATGCCAACAGTATTCAGTAGAAGTCGACATAGTACAGCTGCGTATGAAGTTATGTTAATAGTCTAAAGGCAGCATTACTGTTCTAGAAAGAGAGATTTAATAGACTTCAACGAAGCGAGGAAAGTATGTCAATGTCTTGAAAGTTAATGGCTTAAGCAAAAAAAAAAAAAAAAAAAAAAAAAAAAAACATGGTGCATCTGTGTATGAAGTTTCAATAGTCTAGAGGCATTACTGCTCAAGAAACAATGCTATAGGAGCAGACTTACCATTGTGAAAATTCCTTATTACATTTATGTTTTCGAAAATAAAGGCCCAGCCCCGATAAAGAGACAACATATTGACAGTTGAGCAAATAAAGAGGTCTTCTGTTCATTGCTGACCCAATGTGTTGATTACGAATAAAGACTACATATCTTTCTTTTTATCTTTTCTAGTCATTTCATAAAGCTTTGTTTTGGACCTATTGGAATGGCAGTGTTATGAGTGAACCGCGTAATAAAGGGACAGTTTTACAAAAGAACTGCAGGAAAATGACCATTCCTGACCATGAAATTGTCATATCCCTATAGGTCCTTTATAAAAAAAAAATACCAAATTTTGAGAGCCAAGACATGTCCGTGTTATTATCCCAAGTTCGTGTTGTAATGAGTAGTGTTATAAAGGGTTACATCATATGTACCAGTTTATAGCAAGTTATTGACAATCATGGTTGTTGTAGGCTGAAACTGACAAAATAAAGGGAAACATACAGTTTTAAAAGGGTAGTCAACAATCTAATTTAATGCTTTCTATATATTCAATGAAAGTAAGCAAGCAACACATGTTCTAAAATTTAAAACAAAATAATACTATTGTATGCTAGTGAACTTACTTTCACCTTGCATTCTAGAGATCTTACCTTGACAATGGATTCCCGTGTACTGAGACGTACAATCACATGCATAGTTCGACTCGAGGTACGACACATGACGACATGTACCTCCATGTTGACACGGATTTGGACTACAGGCGTCGCCGGTCACTGAAATATTCTAGAATTGTTGAATCAACGATGATACGGTTTTAGAGTTCCTGCTTCGGTCGCATATTCCTAGCAAAGAAGCTCATTTTTGTGGGACACAGCAGAGCGTCACTGGACTGTCTGCGATTCAGCAGGCTAATCATTTCTTTCTAATGAACTATCCTCTTCGTGTCTGGGAAGGGCTGCGGCTTGTGATTGTGGCACTTCCTGGACTTGTCTCTTACCTTTTTTCTAAGGCACGTGTTAAAAAGTTCACTTTCTGGCAATGGGCCAGATGAAACCGTGCAAAAAAAGACAAAGATTTTTATAATTAATGATGTAGCGTGTGACTAATCATAGCAGTGCATTATTGAGTAGAAAAATAAATGACATAATAAAATTTAGTTGTGACTTTATCTCTTACTTCTTATACCTCGGTGCCTTGATGGGCGTGTTGATATGATTCCTAGCAAACACAGGAAGTCAAAATTATATTGCTTCGACGTCGCTGCGACGTCATGGTGGGCGTGTTGATATGATTCCCAGCAAACACAAGAAGTCAAAATAACGTTGCTTCGACGTCGCTGCGACGTCATGACCTCGCCTATTATTACCACACCTTGTGTTTACTGTGTTCTGGCCTTTGCTGGATACCTGATTTCTTTTGACCGTGACGATTAGACAGAATATTGACAAAACAGAAAAACGGTTAACCAGGAAACGCTACCATTGGAGAAACATGCATTGACAGTCATCCACAGCCACCAAATTGTAGCACGGAGCAGTACGGAACAGGATTTAAGTGCCGTGTGGCGGCCTTAAAGGCCAGTCTTGTTTGTTTGTGTTGAAGTTTTACGGCCTATTCAACCCAATGGGGTCATGTCGAGCGCGGTCAATTTACCTTACCACACGTTTACTGGGCAGGCTCAGTCCTCTAAGCGGTTAACCAGTATCGTGCACATTCTTTCGGCAGAAACTGACAACTGCCCTTCTTGAATTAGCGGAAGGGAGATAATGACCGTATGATCAATCTCAGCGAAAGAATGTTGCCAACCTCCGCGGGGGTCGAACCCGCGACCTCCTGGTCTCCAGTTGGACAAAGGCCAGTCTGCTGTAGGACCTACAGTAACAGCTGTAGGCGTGGTAACCTGGAAGTTAATGGGGTCGTCTAGGTCAGAGTCAGGTCAGCTTCTATATGTAAATAAAACAGCCACTTGTGGGAAGCAACTGATTCATTCAGGTAATCCATCATTTTCATGAAACAAAATTCAAAATATGGTACTCTATGGAGTTGGTGACTTTAGCATGTTTTATGCTTGGCATCTCAAGCATGTTTTTTATATGTATGACTGCATGTCATTACAATGTGCTATTCTATTTATAGTTTGTTTTGGTCATGTGACTGAGGTCATAGGTGAAATTTCAAACTCAACTGTCATTTATCCGTAGAAAGTAGGAAACAAATGAAAATAAAATGATTTATTTCAGAGTTCCTATGGTATAATTTTAAACTTTATTTACTTATGACTGTGAAAGCTAAGCTTGTGCATGTCTGTAATTTTTTCCCGGCAAAAATTGATGCTGAAATGAACTATTGAATTTATATCTGGAAGAGGAGAATGTTTGAATTTACCACCATTATCAATTTGGGGGCGGAGCTTCTCCTTTTATATCAGGGGCTAGGGTTTAAGCTGTCTCCCCATACTTCATAGTGTTGATTAAAGAGACTATTGAATCCACTACGTGTAAGTCTATCATGGTTACTTAGAAAACCAAGCACCGCTAAAGTCGATACAGGTGGGCGGGGCGGCGTATTCAGTCAACCTTGCAGACAACAATGTTTACGAAATAACTCAATAAAACCAAATTTCTGGTTAGACGGTTAATTAAGGAAGTGAATGGGCAGAATATAGCACTCGTCCGACGACACTTATTCAAAAGATTACGAAAAATAAAGATGGTCGTATTTTGCTTCCGCCATATTACTTATTTGGAAACTGGGTATCATCTCTTTGAAATGTAATGTCTGCAAAGCGGTTTAACTTTTACTTTTGTTGCATTTTGTTTGCCATTGTGTCTTATGGAGTTGAATTGCAATAATTTTGCAAAGAACCACTTTGTATCAATGAAGACGGTGAAACGGGGTATTTCTTTTAGCTGTGTCTGCAAACAGCTGCTTCTTTGTACCGTCTAGTGAACAGATGGTCTAAAAATAACACGCAGTTTGGCACGTGACTATAAAATTCTTTCTATTAAGGCTCTGATGAAGTTCAGACCTCATGTCAATTAATTACTCTGTTATGTAGCATGCTTCTTACAGCAGTACGTTCTCATATAAACCGAATGGTTTGCTATCTCTGCTGAATTTTACTTTTGCACAGGACATATTTTGTCATATGCATAGCTCACCTCCAAAGTGCTGAAGGGAAACACTTTTCGTTTACAAGTATATTTATGTTGTACAAGAAAACAAAATGCAAGTATCTCAGAACCGGAGCTTTTACGACACACTGCACCGTAGAATAGCATGTGCGACGAGCAAAAACTCAAATCAGTATGCTCATGAGTGCAGTCTGGCCGAGGCTATAAAACCTTTTTTTCATGCTCAACACAGCTGAGCATGAAATGTGTTGTGCCAGTAAACATTAAACATGCATGATTGAATTGATTTGCTGCTCAACTCAGCAGAGCATAACATTTATCCTGCAAATGATTATTAAAATGCCAACAGTTGTTGGCATTTTAATATTTATTAGCTTAATAAATTTCAGGTTCAGCTGAGTTGACTATGGAAAAAAGTTTTATGCCCTTGGGCCTGTAGAGTCTTCAGCGTTTGCTCTATGTATCATCTAAGCTCGTTCAGATAAAATATACTTTCATAATGGTGAAGAGCAAGGTCAGTTTGCCATGGCTGACTATGAAGACGTCCCTGATGAAATGACGACCTTTCAAATAGCGCAATAAAACCCACAGGTATTTCAAAAAGACCAGCACATGGAAACATGTGGATAATTGAGAGATAATTTCTATGTTCTTGCGAAGAATATATGCTGTGGGTATTCGTTAAATCGCTTCGGTAAGGCGATTCTAACGAATATCCTCGATTTAATGTCCCGTCTGAAAGACTAGAGTAGCCTGGGATAGAACTCACGATCCCTAGTTTACAAGGCTAGTACTTCAACCACTACATCACAGCTGCTTCTTTTAGGGAAAATGCACGCTTTTTCTCATATAAGATAGTAAAGGTTACCTTGACACTTTGATCCGGAGTATCCATGCTTGCATGTACATTTTGGCAATGGTATTCCTCCACTCACGTCTTGATGACAAGTACCCCCGTGTAGACATGGGTTTGGGGTGCACACATCGTCTGGTACAATGAAAACATTAACATCGAATGAAACATGCATGCATTATCAGCACACATAAAATGAGTTTACGCTAGCTGTCACTACGAAACCATGTCTTTGTAATACCCAGGGATGCTTTTATCCCTATTTTCAATGATCAATGAAATAATACCTTCACAGTAGGGGTTTCTAATAATACCCATGACTTTGTCCAGGCTAGCTTTAGGTGTGACAAAAATAGTTATTAGCATATAAGTGGTTTCTAGAAAAATTATCACACTCAGGAGATACAACTACAAATAAAATAGTTCAACAGTCATAATTAGCTGGATCTAATGACAAAAACTTGCGATAAGCTGCGCCATACAGGCCTTCGTAGCTTTGAAGTTAAGAAGGCTGAAGTTTAATGCAGTGAGCAGTTTATGAACAGGCTGTGTAGCCTTCAGTGAGCAGCGTATGAAGCCTTCAGTGGGCTGAGTATACAGATGCAATGTAGCCTTCAGTGGGCTGAGTATACAGAGGCAATGTAGCCTTCAGTGGGCAGCGTATGAAGAGGCAATGTCGCTTCAATCGGCAGCATTTGAATAGGCAACGTAGCCTTCAGGGGGCAGAGTATGAAGAGGCAATGTCGCTTCAATCGGCAGCATTTGAATAGGCAACGTAGCCTTCAGGGGCAGCGTATGAAGAGGCAATGTAGTCTTCCGTGGGCAGTGTATGATGAGGCAATGTAGCCTTCAGCGCTGAGTATACAGAGGTAATATAGCGTTCAGGAGACTGAGTATACAGAGGCAATGTAGCCTTCAGTGGGCAGCGTATGGAGAAGCAATGTCGCTTCAATCGGCAGCATTTGAATAGGCAATGTAGCCTTCAGGGGGAAGCGTATAAAGAGGCAATGTAGCCTTCAGTGGGCTGATTATACAGAAGCAATGTAGCCTTCAATGGACTGAGTATACAGAGCCAATGTAGCCTTCAGTGGAAAGCGTATGAAGAGGCAATATAGCCTTCAGTGGGCAGCATATGAATATGCAATGCAGCCTTCAGTGGGCAGTGTATGAAGAGGCAATGTAGCCTTCAATGGGCAGCATATGAATATGCAATGCAGCCTTCAGTGGGCAGTGTATGTAGAGGCAATGTAGCCTGTAGAGGCAATGTAGCCTTCAGTAGGCACTGTAAGAAGAGGCAATGTAGCCTTCAGTGGGTAGTGTATGAAGAGGCAATGTAGTCTTCAGTGGGCTATGGTCTTCAGTGGAAAGCGTATGATGAGGCAATGTAGCCTTCAGTGGGCTGAGTATACAGATGCCATGTAGCCTTAAGTGAGCTGAGTATATAGAGGCAATGTAGCCTTCAGTGGAAAGCGTATGCTGAGGCCATGTAACCTTCAGTGGGCTGAGTATACATAGGTCATGTAGTCGTTAGTGGGCTGAGTATACAGAGCAATATAGCCTTCAGTGGGCAGCGTATGAAGAGGCAATTTAACCTTCAGTAGGCTAAATATACAGAGGCAATGTAACCTTCAGTGGGCTGGGTAAATAGAGGCAATGTAGTTTTCAATGGGAAGACTATACAGACGCAATGGAGCCTTCATTGGGCAGCGTATGAACAGGCAATGTAACCTTCAGTGAGCTGCATATGAAGAGGCAATGTAGCCTTCAGTGGGCGGAGTATACAGAGGCAATACAGCCTTCAGAGGGCTGAGTAAAAAGAGAGCAGCGTTTGAAGAGGCAATGTAGCCTTCAGTGACCAGCGTATGAAGAGGCAATGTAGCCTCCAGTAGGCTGAGAATACAGAGGCAATGTAGCCCTCAGTGGGCAGCGCATAAAGAGGCAATGTAGCCTTCAGTGGGTTGTGTACACAGAGGCAATATTACCTTAAGTGGTCTCAGTATACAGAGGCAATGTAGCCTTCAGTAGGCTGAGTATACAAAGGCAATGTAGCCTTCAGTGGGCAAAATATGAATAGGCAATGTAGCGTTCAGTGGGCAGCGTATGAAGAGGCAATATCGCCTTCAGTAAACATTGCCTCTTTATAAGCTGTCCACTGAAGACTGCATTGCCTCTTCATAATCTGTCCATTGAAGGCTCCATTGTCTCTTCATAAGCTGCGCAGTGAAGCTGCATTGCCTCTTTATAATCTGCCCATTGAAGGCTGCATTGCCGCTTTATAAGCTGTCCACTGAAGGCTGCATTGCCTCTTCCTACGCTGCGCAGTAAAGGCTGCATTGCCTCTTTATAATCTGCCCATTGAAGGCTGCATTGCCTCTTTATAAGCTGTCCACTGAAGGCTACATTGCCTCTTCATAATCTGTCCACTGAAGACTGCATTGTCTCTTCATAAGCTGCGCAGTGAAGGCTGCATTGCCTCTTTATAATCTGCCCATTGAAGGCTGCATTGCCTCTTTATAAGCTGTCCACTGAAGGCTGCATTGCCTCTTCATAATCTGTCCATTGAAGGCTGCATTGTCTCTTCATAAACTGCGCAGTGAAGGCTGCATTGCCTCTTCATAATCTGTCCATTGAAGGCTGCATTGCCTCTTCATAAACTGTCCACTGAAGATTGCATTGTCTCTTCATAATCTGTTCACTGAAGGCTGCATTGTCTCTTCGTAAGCTGTCCACTGAAGGCTGCATTGCCTCTTCATAAGCTGTCCCCTGAAGGCTGCATTGCCTCTTCATACGCTCCGCAGTGAAGGCTGTAGCTTCTCCATAAGCTGTCTACTGTGGGCTGCATTGCCTTTTCATATTCTGCCCACTGAATGGTGGAATGCTTCTTCATACACTGCCCACTAAATGTTGTATTGCCTCTAACTACGCTGCCCTCTATTGGTTTCACTAACGCTGCCCACTCAAAGCTGCATGACCTCTTCATAAGCTGCCCACTGAAGGCTAAGTTGCCTCTTCATAATGTGTCCATTGAAGGCTGCATTGCCTGTTCAGAAGCTCTCCATTGAAAGCTGAATTGCCTCTTCATACGCTGCGCAGTGAAGGCTGGAATATTTCTCCGTCTACTGAGGGCTGCATTGCCTCTTCATATTCTGCCCACTGAATGCTGGAATGCTTCTTCATACGCTGCCCACTACATGCTGTATTGCCTCTTCATACGCTGATCACTGAATCCTGTATTGCTCCTTCAAACTGTCCCCTGAAGGCTTAATTGCCTCCCCATACACTAGTATTGAAGGTTGCATTACCTCTACATACTCATCCCACTAAAGGCTGCATTGTCTAAATTTATGCTGCCCACTAAAGGCTGCATTTCCTAAACATACGCTACTAACTAAAGACTAGAGTGTCTCTTTATACGCTGTCAACTGAAGGCTGCATACGCTGCCGTTCATAACCTCTCAATGCGCTGCCTATTGAAGGCTGCATTGTCTCTTCATACACGGCTCACTGAAGGCTGCATTGCCTCTCTATACGCTGTCCACTGAAAGTTGCATTGCCTCTCCATACACTGCCCACTCAAGGCTGCATTGTCTCTCTATACGCTGCCCACTGAAGGCTGCAACGCCTCGCCATACACTGCCCACTCAAGGCTCCATTGCCTCTCTATGTGCTGTCCACTGACGACTGCATTGCCTCTAAATACGCTGCCTACTCAACGCTGCATTGCCTCTCTATACGCTGTCCACTGAAGACTACATTGCCTCTCCATACACTGCCCACTCAAAGCTGCATTGTCTCTCTATACGCTGCCCACTGAAGGCTGCAACACCTCTCCATACACTGCCCACTCAAGGCTCCATTGGCTCTATATGTGCTGTCCATTGAAGACTGCATTGCCTCTTAATACACTGCATTGCCTCTCTATACGCTGTCCACTGAAGGCTGCATTGCCTCTTCACACGCGGCCCACTCAAGGCTATATTGCCTCTTCATACGCTGCCCTCCATTGCTTTTACATACGCTTTCCACTCAAAAAAGGTAAGGGAAAAATCCAGAGAGTGCCACAATCACAAACCGCAGCCCAGACTCCAAGAGGAAGAGGAAACCGACAAACCCAAACAAGCACAAATCGAACAAACGTACGAAAAGCACTAAGATTAGCTCTCTCTTCCCCAAGCGAGGTAATCGCAATACTAAAAGGACTAAAAACACAAGAACAAAATGACACATGGAAAGACATACAACAAATCGCCTCGTAGAATAAACCACAAAGCAACAAAGAGTAAGACCAATACCGGGTCCACCGCCTTAGAACGGTCATAAGAGTAAACCATCGGGGGTTTAAAGCACTTTTACAGCTAGCTAACTTCACCCTGGGTCCCGATGCTACTCTTAATACAGAAACACATAAAAAAAACAGTTCGCTTAAAGGCTCCCAACTCAGTCAATGCATCCAAACAAGCACAAATTGAACAAACGTACGAAAAGCACTAAAATCAGCTCTCTCTTCCCCAAGCGAGGTAATCGCAATGCTAAAATGAATGAAAAACACAAGAACAAAATAACACGCAGGAAAAGTTCTCTTCGTTCCCCAAGGGAGGTAATCGCAATGCTAAAAGGACTGAAAAACACAAGAACAAAATGACACAAGGTAAGACATAAAAGAAATCGCCTCATAGAATAAACCACAAAGCAACAAAGAGTAAAACTAACACCGGGACCACCGCCTTAGAACGGTCTCAGTAGAGTAAACCACCGGGGTGGGGGCGGGGAAGGGTTTAAAGCACTTTTGCAGCTAGCCAACTTCACCCTCCGTCCCGAACATTCTCTTAATACAGAAATGCATAAAACTTCGGTTCGCATAAAGGCTCTTAACTCAGTCAATGCATCAAAGTGAAAACATAAAAATCATTTAATCATTAAAATAACCAAAGACGAGTACTCATGGCTAATTCTACTGTATGTAACGGTTAATAAGTTTTCTGAATTGCTCCGAAAAGTTAGATTTTCCTGCAATATTTCTAAATCTGTACACTAAGTCACTGTAAAATTCTTGTTCCGATATATCTTGCTGCAGAAGTGTTTTCAGACTGACGCTATATTTTTCTACCAAGGCACTGTGTCTGCGATAAAAATTCGAAAACGCCTCTCGAAGTTTAAAATAACGATAACCCCGCCTAAGAAGTTTGGCAGTAAGGGCTTTATAATAATATTTAAATGCCAACAGATGTTGGCATTTTATGCCAAGTGTTGTTGGCATTTTAATATTTATCAGCAGGGTGAATATCATTCTAAGCCTCTTTCAGCCTGCGAGCAGTTTAAATTGTTGGTATCTTCACAGTTATTACCAGGAGAAATTTAAAGCTCAGTTGACTGGCGCATAAAACAATTTTTTTATAAGGTCGGAGCCTGGTTGATGTTTCTTTTAGCTCTACCTAATAATTAATGTTTTATGTTATTTCAAGGATATCACTAAACATTCTTAGAATATTCTTCCAGCAAAGACATTGATAGCTTCTCATCCGCTCATACACAATGTTATCATGTGCTATAACAATAAAACCTAACGGTTCGAAAAAATAAAAATAAAAGGTCACATAATAATGTATACACTTGTACATTAATGAATACTCATATACCCCTCTCCCCAACTATATAAAGATGGGTTTACCGGAATAAAGACTTCATAGATTCGTAAGCAAAAGCAATGTATAGCCAGTCCAGTCAAATTGCCATGTATCCTAAAACAAATTGCTATACAAACTCAGTTTTAACCTCCTCAGATGTATGATCTAAAAGATATTATAAATTTGTCAAATAAAAAATTAAAAGTCTTGTTTTGGAGTTACACTACCGGGAAGGAACCACAACAATTGTTTTGATAGCTGTCTTTGGACATCATTTCTAATAAGGCTATTTCCATAATGAGGTTTTGCCAGCATCTTCCCGCCTCCCGATTTCAGAAATTCATTGTATTAAGATACCGCGTCTAACAGTTCTATTATATTTAAGTTTATGAAAAAGACGCTAAACAAATCATGTTATTTGCTGTTATAATAAACAATATACAGACTTTGGCTTTATTCTAGTATAAAAAGCTTTCAACAAATACTAAAACCTATCGTTAGTACAGTAAAAGTCCGCTATTACGACTACAAAACAGTAAGCCAATTCCTCTATCACATCACGAAAACATGCCTATATAACTTTGACCCCATTAAACCCCCTTTTTATATATCAGAATTTTTTATTTGAAAATTTTCATTTTTTGGTAGTAAAATTTTCAGTTACTCTGGCATACAGTAGAATTAGCCATGAGTAATCGTCTTTGTTTATGATTGTGATTAATTTGATTTTATGTTTTCGCTTTGATGCATTGACTGAGTTGGGAGACTTTATGACAAATTTTATGTATTTCTGTATTAAGAGTTGCATCGGGACCCAGGGTGAAGTTGGCTAGCTGTAAAAGTTCTTTAAACCCCCGGTGGTTTATTCTACTGATCGTTCTAAGGCGGTGGCCCCGGTGTTAGTCTTACTCTTTGTTGCTTTGTGGTTTATTCTACTAGGCGATTTGTTTTATGTCTTACCTTGTGTTATTTTGTTCTTGTGTTTTCAGTCCTTTTAGCATTGCGATTACCTCGCTTGGGGAAGAGAGAGCTAATCTTAGTGCTTTTCGTACGTTTGTTCGATTTGCGCTTGTTTGATTTTGTCTGTTTCCTCTTCCTCTTGGTGTCTGGGAAGGGCTGCGATTTGTAATTGTGGCACTCCCTGGACTTTTCTCTTACCCTTTTTTCAGTATATTTGAATAGGCATGTTTTCGTAATGAAGAACCGTATTTGTCTGGCAGTAGCTGTGTTTCCTTTCTTGTCCGCACCTAAAGTCCTTTAATTACATACCACCTTTGGGACTGTCCAAAGATCACTTTTGGACAGTACAAAAATATGTCTTAAGAGTAGAATTTTACTATGTTACAATGAACCCTCTTTATAATGATAGTGTATGTTTCCAGATACTTTGCTGTTAAAACAAATTTGCTGTTACAAAGAATCATATTATGAAGCAATATTATACATAACTCAAGGAAAACTTTCCTGTATCTCTTCGAACAGACCACAACTTATGTTTCATAGAGAATTTGATAAATAACTGTACTATCTTTCAATCTCATCTTTATCTCGAGTTATTTTTGTCGCGAGTCAAATTACGATTATGACGACTGTCGTTTTATCGAATGTCGTAATTAAGGGGATGAATGTATATAATTCGAGAGAATGGTTGGCTATACGTTACGGTTACTATTGCACGGTTTTGTCTGACTGCAAAGATTTTAAGAAGTTAAGTCATAAAGATTTTAAGAAAGTAAATAATAAAAACCTGTATATTCAATGCTAGGCGGCGCGAGTTAGTTTTGATATCGACATTAAGCTAAATCAGTATTTATTAGCTACTCACCATGTAGTTCGCATCTATAACCCTCAAATCCATAGTTACAGTAGCACCTGTAGTAGGGGTGTGTTGTTATGTTTGCGCAAACTCCGTGTTTATGGCAAGTTATTCTGCTATAGTAACTGTCACAGTGGCCTGCAGGGATCTTTGATACATCTAAACAAATGTAGAATTATGTTTGTAGCAATAGGCAGTAACATCTATATGACACAAAACCATAACATGAATAATCGTTGACTTTTCTCTCTTGGGATTACATTATGACACTTCTTCGAGGTGGTATTCGATCGCACGCTTGAGCCGGATGGGAACTAACAGGCAGGAACGCACAACTCATGATTTGGCAGATACAGCTGGGCCCGGTGTTATAAAACTTTTTCGAGGCTCAACTCAGATGAGCATGAAGCATATCCTGCGAATAAATATAAAAAATGCAAACCACTGACAAATCGCCTCGTATAATAAACCACAAAGCAATAAAAATTATTATTTTTTCACCACAAATGGGTTATGTAGTGTTAAATATGCTATGTTTTGCCTTCTCCTAGATGGATTGCCGACCAGGGCTTGAGGGCTCCATCTGCCCTGGATATTGCTTCACAGATTCGGTTAACAGCTATACAGAAGCAGTATTTCAAGTTTCTTATGTAGCAAAAAAAGGTAAGAGAAAAGTCCAGGGAGTGCCACAATCACAAACCGCAGCCCTTCCCAGACCCCAAGAGGAAGAAGAAACCGACAAATCCAAACAAGCACAAATTGAACAAACGTGCAAAAACAAAAACAAAAACCTACATATCTGGATTTGCTTGTTCTAGCTATGTAAAGTCTGCTTCGGTAACTGGGGCGGAAGAAATCATTTCTCTGATTCAACGGTCCGAATGGCGATGCAGCAGCATGTTGTGGAGCATGAAGAGCATGACAAGTCACTAAAGAAGTCATGGTCATCCACTGCACTCCAGCCCTTCCCAGGCACCAAGAGGAAGAGGAAACCGACAAATCCAAACAAGCACAAATCAAACAAACGTACGAAAAGCACTTTCTCTTCCCCAAGCGAGGTAATCGCAATGCTAAAAGGACTGAAAAACACAAGAATAAAATGACACAAGGTAAGACATAAAACAAATCGCCTCGTAGAATAAATCACAAAGCAACAAAAAGTAAGACTAACACCGGGGCCACCGCCTTAGAACGGTCAGTAGAGTAAACCACCGGGGAGTTTAAAGCACTTTTACGGTCAGCCAACTTCACATTGGTTCCCGATGCCACTCTTAATCACAACAAGTAAAACAGAAAGCAAAATGGGCAGCTGTTGAAGGTGATCAAAATGCTAGCACAACAACACAACTAGTAAAACAGAAAGCAAAGTGGGCAGCTATTGAAGACGGTGGCCACAATGCTAGCATCACAATACGTAATAAGAGAATCACAGAAAGCAATGCGGAAACCACAAAGCTACAAAGGGTAAGAACAACACCAGGATCACCGCCTTAGAACGGTCAGTAGAACAAACTACCGAGGGTTTAAAGCAGTTTTGCAGCTAGCCAACTTCACCCTGGGTCCCATTGCTACTCTTAATACAGAAATACATAAAAAATCGGTTCGCATAAAGGCTCCCAACTCAGTCACTGCATCAAAGCGAAAACATAAAAATCAAATTAATCACTATAATAAGCAAAGACGAGTACTCATGGTTATTCTACTGCATGCCAGAGTAAAACCACGGCGGGCCAAGCCAAAAATATATCATCAAGCCCCACCCACTGGTTAAAGTCTTACGAAGAGGCCGTCATTGAAGCCACACAAAAAGCCCTATGGCGATGGGCGCACGGTGAAGCAGCAGGTGAGGAAACATTTTGCGGGCACACAGGCAGCTTGGTTCTATATGGTCGCTTTCCTCAAGAATGAAGCAGTATGGGGAATTCGGCAGCCGAACTGAGTGACTGAGCAGACCTTTTTGCAGACCTTTTTAGGATCGCACTGCTCACCCCTTTAGCATGGGGAAGGGGCTAGAAAAGGTGCCCTAAACAATTGCCTGCTTCAGAACCTCTGGCTGGTTAACTGCGGTCAGCGGGGATCCCATTTAGCGGTCGAGCAAGAAAAAAGATAAAGGTGATACCTTTGACAATCGGCGCATGAAATGTGCGCCTTTAATGGACAGTGCTGGCTTAGACAGACCAAAGCGTAGAACAGCTCTAGTTGGTAGAGAACTTGATCGTACAAAGTCGAGATTGCAGCTCTGAGTGAGACTCGCCTTGCAGAGGAAGGGCTATTAAAAGAAGTTGGTGCTGGCTACACTTTCTTCTGGAGTGGACTCATGAAAGAAGAGCGGCGTGAAGCAGGAGTAGGTTTCGCAATCAAATCACACCTTGTCAGCAAGCTCTCAGGACTTCCAAAAGGCATTAATGACTGCCTGATGACGCTGAGTCATCCCTTATCCACAATGACCTACCCAGATGAGGTCAAAGACAATTCTATGATGATCTGGATTCTGTGATTTCTGCTACACCCTGGACAGACAAACTCGTCCTCCTGGGAGACTTCAATGCTAGAGTGGGCACAGACCACCAAACCTGGGAAGGAGTGATTGGGACTGAAGGAATAGGAAAGTGCAACAGTAATGGCCTCCTCCTTTTGAAGAAGTGTGCAGAGCACAGACTGCTGATCACTAACACAGTCTTTCGTCTGCCAACTCTCAACAAGACGTATTGGATGCATCCTCGCTCCAAACACTGGCATCTCATTGATTATATCATACTACGAAGGAAGGACAGACAGCATGTCAGAGTGACAAAGACTATGTTAGGTGCAGACTGTTAGACAGATCACAGGCTTATTGTCAGCAAACTGAACCTGCACATTCAGCCTGCACGGCGACCATAAGGCAAAACAGTACCAAAGAGACGCATTTTTGACAGAATGCTATTTATATGTCTTCAATCATATAATACCATATCATGTTTATATAAAATATTTAAAATGTAAATGATAGCCTTAGCTTGAGAATAGGGGCAAACTTTTTCAATCTACACGCATGTGTTTAGATAAGTCTTATCCATTTATATAGTTAATCATTTAAATTCTGAGGATTAAACTTCAAACAATATTTATTCATATAAAAAGTTTAAAGTTTTTATTTTCTTCTGTGACATTACAGTATACCTCATATCTCAGATTTAAAATCCATCACGAAAACATGCCTATATAACGTTGACCCCCTTAAACCCCACTTTTATATAGTAAAACTGGGTTTTACAGGGGTTTACATTATTTTTTCTTTTTTTGCTCAAAAACATAGGCGTTCTAACGAATGCCCACAATCTATATTTTGAGCAGAAATATGAAAAATATCAGAGTTTTTATCTGAAATTTTTCATTTTTTGCTCGTAAAATATTCAGTATATTTGAATAGGCTTGTTTTGGTAATGGTAATATCTCGGAAACACGTATAGGTCATCTAAATTGGTTTGCGTTGTCGACGTCCTTGCAGCAATGCTTAATCTGAATTAAGTATCTTGATGTTTTATCTTGTAAGAGGTATTTACTCACCAGGTTGATGGCACGTGTAGCCCAGCCAACCATGATTACAGCTGCATTTATAAAAAGGTGAATGACTCAGACTTGTACATGAACCATGAATACATGGATTATTATTACAATGGCGAGCCATCACATCTGAAAAAATAAAGAAAAAGAACAAATAAGGAAAAAATGCATTTTGGATTCGCAAAACAACAGATATTCCTGCGAATGAATTGCAACAGCCTTCTTTTACTACTTACATATAACCGTGTGTATACTCTAATTCAGAATTTCTGTTTAATACTATTTTAAAGTATTTTACAGTATAAAGCCTTTTCGAACCAGTATAACTATATGTTTTTATGAAAAAGCTGACTTTATAATCCAATAATCATTCCTCTTAATTTTTTATAATAAGAAGCTGAAGCATAACTCGAACCCAGAATTGACCCGACGTGACTTATCAGGTTCCTAAATGTTTATAACTCAGTTATGGTAAAAAGGTGAGAGAAAAGTCCAGGGAGTGCATAATCCCAAACCGCAGCCCTCCCCAGACACCAAGAGGAAGAGGAAACTGACAAATCCAAACAAGCACAAATCGAACAAACGTACGAAAAAAACTAAGATTAGCTCTCTCTTTCCCAAGCGAGGTAATCGCGATGGTAAAAGGACTGAAAACACAAGAACAAAATGACACAAGGTAAGACATAAAACAAATCGCCTCGTAGAATAAACCACAAAGCAACAACGAGTAAGACTAACACCGGGACCACCGCCATAGAACGGTCAGTAGAGTAAACCATCGGGGGCTTTAAAGCACTTTTACAGCTAGCCAACTTCACCCTTGTTCCCGATGGCACTCTTAATCACAACAAATAAAACAGAAAGCAAAATGTTGAAGGTGATCAAAATTAAATTAAATTAATTTAGTATGGCTCGCTCAAAAATGAAAGATTCTCGCGACTACAGCTGTCTCGAAGACTCTCATTCTGAGGCGAAAATCTTGTCAATGATTCTATAAGCTTGAGAAAATGCATAAAAAATACACGGTTATAATAATAATAATAATAATAATAATAATAATAACAACAATAACAATTCACTGAACCCTTTGAGTGAGGGGAAAATGTATATGAGCATTAAACAGTTCTCTTGCAAAATTGGTGGATAGGAATTTAAGAGGACTATATATATATATATATATATATATATATATATATATATATATATATATATATATATATATATATATATATATATTGAGAGTTAATCAGTAACAGTGCAAATGATGTGTTTACCTGAGGCCTTTCAGCTTTCGCCTTCTTCAGAGGTTTTCTATTTTAAGAAATGACAAAAAAAATGTAAAATTCACAAATAAAAGATTATGCCCTTTTTCGGCCCATGTTATCTGGCCCGCTGCGACTTGATAACTGATCGTGTTTCGATATTTGTGAAATGTAAACAATTCGCGAAGCACAACGTGCAAAAAGTATATAGCTTATCTTCACTATCAACACAATGTGCAAAACGTATGAAGCTTATCTTTATTATCAACACCACTGTGCCCATATACGCAATGTATACAATGCACATAAACCTTTCACCGAAAGGGATATACATCAAACTGAGTGTTTTTCACCAATACGTAAGGCAAATGGGCCCAACGTACGTAAAATCACATGAACAAAACGTTCCACATAAACTGTCGCATGCCCTGACTTAGGAACGATGATTCCCTCTACTAGTCGCCCTTGTTGATCCCATATGGCCGTAGAGTATTCAGACGTCGGATCCAATAGCTCTCTCTTGCTTTCCTGGTTCGATCTGTCCACTCCGGGTTATGGTCTAAGCAACAAAGCGTGGCGTAGTTGAGGAAATCATGTTCTGGTGAACAGAAGTGTTCTGCGACAGGAGACCTCTCGAACCACTTGTGTTTCCAATCATCGGTGGCCGTTCATCCGTTGGTTCACATGATCACCGGTTTCGCCAACATATTGTTTTCCATACTTGGTGCATGTTATAAGGTAAACAACATTGGTCGTCTTACAACTATTGTTGCACCTAAGCTTGATTGTAGCCCAATACGCTGACTTCGCGATCTGTGTGGGGGTTATCATTTTTTGCAGGTTTTGCATCTTGCTTTGTCGTACAGTCGTGTCTCCCCAAGTGGTTCATCATCACGCATGTCTGGATTGAGCTTGGCATGTACAAGAAGATCCCGCAGACTCTTAGGTCTTCTGTTGGCCATGGTCGTTTTTCTGTAAAGAAGACGCTCAAAGTGCTAGAGGACTCAATGATGGGCCAGTGTTTGACTATATCCCTCACTTTTGGCAAGTCTTGGTGATATGTCAACACGAATGGGGAGAACGTTCAACTCAGATTTAGGCCTATAAGAAAGTAGATCTTCTCTCTTTTGTTGCCGTGCTCTCTCAATGGCAAGTGAAATTTCGTGTTTCTGATAACCCAGTTTGCAGAGCTGGTCATTTCTCTTGCACTTGATTCAAAGGTGTCCGAATCGGAGCATATATATATATATATATATATATATATATATATATATATATATATATATATATATATATATATATATATATATATATATATATATATATATTGTTAGATCTAACAAAAAATCTTTTTGGTAGCACTGGATCCAGAAAGGATGCTGAAATGATAGGCGTTAAACTATATGTTGAGAGTTAATCATTAACAGTGCAATGATTTGTTTACCTGAGGCCTTTCGGCTTTCGCCTTCTTCAGAGGTTTTCTATTTTAAATAAATAACATAAAAATGTAAAATTTAAGAGTAAAAGAGTATGCCCTTTTCGGGCCCATGTTATCTGGTCCGCTGCGACTTGATAACTGATCGTGTTTAGATATATGTGAAATGTAAACAATACGCGTAAACACAACGTGCAAAAAGTATAAAGCTTATCTTCACTATCAACACAATGTGCAAAGCGTATAAAGCTTATCTTTACTATCAACACCACTGTGCCCATATACGCAATGTATACAATGCACATAAACCTTACATCGAAAGGGATATACACACCAGTCTGAGTGTTTTTACCAGTACGTAAGGCAAATGGGCCCAACCTATGCAAAATCACACAAACAAAACGCTCCACATAAGCTGTCGCATGCCTGACTTAGGAACGATGATTCCCTCTACTGGTCGCCCTTGTTGATCCCATATGGCCGTAGAGTGTTCAGACGTCGAATCCAATAGCTCTCTCTTGCTTTCCTGGTTTGATCTGTCCACTCCGGGTTATGGTCTAAGCAACAAAGCGTGGGGTGGTTGAGGAAATCATGTTCTGGTGAACAGAAGTGTTCTGCGACAGGAGACCTCTCGAAATGCTTGTGTTTCCAATCATCTCGGTGGCCGTTCATCCGTTGGTTCACACGATCAAGGGTTTCACCAACATATTGTTTTCCACACTTGGTGCATGTTTTAAGGTAGACAACATTGGTCGTCTTACAACTAGTGTTGCACCTAAGCTTGATTGTTGCCCCAGACGCTGACTTCGCGATCTGTGTAGGGGTTATCATTTTGCAGGTTTTGCATCTTGCTTTGCCGCACGGTCGTGTCTCCCCAAGTGGTTCATCATCACGCGTGTCTGGTTTGAGCTTGGCACGTACAAGAAGATCCCGTAGGCTCTTGGGTCTTTTGTAGGCCATGGTCGGTCTTTCTGTAAAGATCTCGCTCAAAGTGCTAGATGACTCAATGACGGGCCAGTGTTTGTTGACTATATCCCTCACTTTTGGCAAGTCTGGGTGATATGTCAATACTTCGCCTCAGACGTATCTGCTCCGATTCGGACACCTTTGAATCAAGAGCAAGAGAACTGACTGACCACCTCTGCAAACGGGGTTATCAGAAACAGGAAATTTCACTTGCCATTGAGAGAGCACGACAACAAAAGAGAGAAGACCTACTTTCTTATAGGCCTAAATCCGAGTCGAACGTTCTCCCCTTCGTGTTGACATATCATCCAGACTTGCCAAAAGTGAGGGATATAGTCAACAAACACTGGCCCGTCATTGAGTCATCTAGCACTTTGAGCGAGATCTTTACAGAAAGACCGACCATGGCCTACAGAAGACGAAGAGCCTACGGGATCTTCTTGTACGTGCCAAGCTCAAACCAGACACGCGTGATGATGAACCACCTTGGGAGACACGACCGTGCGGCAAAGCAAGATGCAAAACCTGCAAAATGATAACCCCCTACACAGATCGCGAAGTCAGCGTCTGGGGCAACAATCAAGCTTAGGTGCAACACTAGTTGTAAGACGACCAATGTTGTCTACCTTATAACATGCACTAACTGTGGAAAACAATATGTTGGTGAAACCGGTGATCATGTGAACCAACGGATGAACGGCCACCGAGATGATTGGAAACACAAGCGGTTCGAGAGGTCTCCTGTCGCAGAACACTTCTGTTCACCAGAACATGATTTCCTCAACCACGCCACGCTTTGTTGCTTAGACCATAACCCGGAGTGGACAGATCGAACCAGGAAAGCAAGAGAGAGCTATTGGATTCGACGTCTGAACACTCTACGGCCATATGGGACCAGTAGAGGGAATCATCGTTCCTAAGTCCAGGCATGCGACAGCTTATGTGGAGCGTTTCGTTTGTGTGATTTTGCGTAGGTTGGGCCCATTTGCCTTACGGACTGGTAAAAACACTCAGATTGGTGTGTATATCCCTTTTGATGTAAGGTTTATGTGCATTGTATACATTGCGTATATGGCCACAGTGGTGTTGATAGTAAAGATAAGCTTTATACGCTTTGCACATTGTGTTGATAGTGAAGATAATCTTTATACTTTTTGCACGTTGTGTTTACGCGTATTGTTTACATTTCACATATATCTAAACATGATCAGTTATCAAGTCGCAGCGGACCAGATAACATGGGCCCGAAAAGGCATAATCTTTTACTCATAAATTTTACATTTTTATGTTATTTATTTAAAATAGAAAACCTCTGAAGAAGGCGAAAGCCGAAAGGCCTCAGGTAAACAAATCATTGCACTGTTAATGATTAACTCTCAACATATATATATATATATATATATATATATATATATATATATATATATATATATATATATATATATATATATATATAAAGTGTGTGCGTGCGGGCGTCCGCGTGTGTGTGTGATGGGTAAGACGGGCATATCAGCAGGCGGTGTAGAACAGACAACGGCATCAGTAACCTCAACCTCATTTATTATAAACTGAATCGGACACCAGATTACTCTGTTGCAAATCTTCCGGTACTTTTAACATGTGTGTATTTTACTTTACGCATAATACCAATGATTTTAGAAGCACTAACAATAATATTTTCTATATGTTTATGCCACTGGCCCTTGTAACTTAAAGTTAAACCTAAATGTTTGTGATCTGAGACAAATTTAATTGACATACCACCAAGAATTATATGGGGCAAAATAGCAAAACGTGTATTGCAAAACATTGTTTGGTCCATGAGGAAAGAATCTGTAAATCATGGCTAATTATACCCTGTAAGTCTGCAACTGATGATTGTGAGCAGAACAGAGAGAGCTGTCATCAGCACATAAACGTGTTAAACTAAGTAGTGACTCTCAGTATCATTAACATATATCAGAAGCAACATATTCCTTTAAAGCATCAGACTCAACATGCTCTCGTTTACATCATCAGTTACCACAACTGTTAAATTCAGAAGTTATTTCTTCCCTACATTTAAAATTAATATGATTAGGAAATATGTATTTTGGGTCTTAAAGAAACTATTTTACGAATTCTTGAATCTGAATGATTTTAGGATTTCCTGTAATGAGATGTCCAGCTGCAGGATAATCAAACATGGAGTCTTTACAGTCGCATGTGTCTAGGGTATTAGTATGAATGTTAAGATCCGAAACAATTTTATTGAAATTAAAAATAGTGTTTCTTATGGGCTTGGCGGTGGTCCCAGTGTTGGTCTTACTCTTTGTTGCTTTGTGGTTTATTCTACGAGGCGATTTGTTTTATGTCTTACCTTGTGTTATTTTGTTCTTGTGTGTTTCAGTCCTTTTAGCATTGCGATTACCTCGCTTGGGGAAGAGAGAGCTCTTAGTGCTTTTCGTACATTTGTTCGATTTGTGCTTGTTTGATTTTGTCGGTTTCCTCTTCCTCTTGGTGTCTGGAAAGGGCTGCGGTTTGTGATCGTGGCACTCCCTGGACTTTTCTCTAACCTTTTTTTTCTTGTTGTATTTATAGAAAATAATTAAAGGTCCCCTATTTTCGGAATAATCAGGTACTGGTGAACGTATATATCTGTCATGAAAGGTACTAGGTAAATTAATAAATTTGATTCCTTTATTTATGAAAGGAATTTTCTTAGAACGTTTTTATATGATTGAGTTCAGTATCGATAAATGGGTGGAGAGCATGCTGAGGAGCATGCTAACATCTTGCCATGGGTTCAGCATTACAAAATTGATGACCCCTATCGTGGGATTCATTAGCCCCGATATCTATGTACGTTTTGACGGAAACAGGAAGGGAACTTAAAATTAAAATGTAGAATGTCGACCATGAATCTTTAATATTTCAGATAAAACCTTTAGTAAAGTAGTGGATCTCTGTACTGCAGTATTTGTTTTCGCTTTAGATTTCCACTTTTTCTTTAACCATTAACGTTCTCTTCAGTGGCAACCATGTGTCCGTGTCCGGGGGCATAATGTTTTACAGACAGATATTTTTTGTTCCTTATAATTTCGTAAAAATAATGAAAAACATGACTTACGGCCACAGACAGGTCCATTAAAACCAGGGAGACATGCACATGCTGTTTTGTTTATGATACAATGTCCACCATTCAAGCAGTGACCTTCATGGCAATATTCTGCAATAGAATATAATATAGTATACGTAGGCCCACAAAAGGCCCCTAGTGACTCTAGTAAATTACAAAAAAAAAATCTATATTGACAGTAGATATGAGGCAATAAAGTCACATTTAAGGGTAGTATTTACTTTCTTCTCCAGATACATTAATCCTTGTATTCCATAAATTCAATGAAAACCCAAATCCCTGAGCTTTCATTCTTAACCACAGACGTTGTGACACGTTTTGTTCCCATTTTCATTACATTTGACATAAAACTATGTTCAGAAACTTTATATTATTGTTGTTGTGTTTCCTGTGATTAAAATTCTTGTTTGACCATACATCATCATGGAAATGTTTAACAGCTGTTACATATGTATGAATTTGGTTACCAGACCCATCACCAAGTGGTGTTCCACTTGTTCCTAAAAGTATAGATTCTGTTCCTACTGTCCCGCGTCGAGTTCAGGTGACACGATAAACAAGTAGGAACGTTTACAATTATCAGTCAATGTTTTAAGCGGGTATCATGAACTGTTTCTGATGAACTCTTATCCAAAGTTTGTAGCATTATTACTTCGAGTATAAAAGGCCCTACTCCGACCGACCTCAGTAGACAGATTTGCCCCGGACCCGCGGTCATAAAACATTTCTTATCCTCAACTCGGCTGAGCATGATATTTGTATCGCTGTTAAAGATTAAAATACCGAAAATTCAGACTTATTTCTAGTTTGAATCAGCTAAGAATAATATTAATCCTGCTAATTAATATTAAAATGCAACTTTGTTGACATTAGCAGGATAAATTTCATGATCAGCTGAGTCGAGCAGGAAAAAAAAGTTGTATAACCTCCAGGCCTGCTCTAAAAAGCAAAAAGTAAACGTCGGAGAAAGATGAATATGTCACGTGCTCACAGTATAAGTTCCACAGCTTTTCCTAAGCAAAGCATCTGTAGACACGGTCTTTAGGAGAAGACATTTAGGACCAGAACACAGGCAATGACATATCAACTTGAGATAACTGAGCTGCTCCTTTGGAGTTCGAACAGAGCTGAAACTCTGAGCTGGAATTTTGGTGTGTTGAAGCTATTATGGTTCATGGGTAGCTTGAACTATTGAGCTGAGACTCACTTGAGTTGCAGCTTTCACTTGTTAATCGTTTTTTAAATTACCGGAAAAAAAAAACAAAATTGACTGATTTTTCCCCCTTTCATAAGTTTTAGAGTCGGGACTCTGCTTTCCATGATTTTGTTTTGTGATTAACATTTGCTTCCAATCGCATTTAAATCATTTGTAATTGATCAAGAGGAAAGACGGTCCAAAAGAAATTTTGCCTATTATTTGCCATAAAGTGAGAAAGCAAATATATTGCGCGAAGATTAATTGAAAATAAAATTTTAGATAGCTACAATAGTAATGATAGACGTAAAGAGCTGACAATCAAACGGTTTGTCTTTTTCAGGCTGATACTGTCTTTGATGTACTTTTTGCAGATATTTGGTGTATTTACAAACTGTTTCAAATAATAATACCGGTCAGCCAATGTAGATACTGCCTCGCAGCCACACTGTGTTAAGAGAAGACAAAACCTACGATTAATTAGATTTCATTAGAGAACATCTTTGGGACTGTCAAAAAAATTGGTCTATAAGACGACTTTCGGACAGTGACAAAGGTGATCTCATAATGGAATTTTACTGTACTGTGTAGCAGTAGATTTCACATCACCAAAACATGCCTATATAATTTTGACCCCCTTAAACCCCACTTTTATATATACATTATTTTTCGTATTTTCGCTCGAAAACATAGATTGTGGGTACTCGTTAGAACCGCCTCGCCGAGGCGGTTCTAACGAGTATCCACAATCTATGTTTTGAACAGAAACATGAAAAATATCAAGGTTTTTTATCTGAAAATTTTCAGTTTTTGGAAGTGAAATTTTCTATATATTTGAATAGGTGTGTTTTCGTAATGAGAAATGATTTTCTATGATTTGTTGGTTTGTTTGATCGTTACAAAGCATAAAAATTCATGGGATAGAAATGCAGAAATGAAAGACGGTCATAATACTACTTACTACTGTCAAAAATGTCTAGGAGCGCAGAGGTCGTCCCGACATAAAATATTAGCAGCAAACCTGGAATTGAATGGTGTATCCATTAATACACATATACAATAACTTGCAAAGATCTATTGTTTTACCAATTTATCTTCGTTCTGAGCTATATAAATATTTACTTATAGGTATAAGATGCAAATTGTCTTCATTATTTACACTGGAACGATCACCGTGCCAAGAAGATCATTATAGCTGCACGAAAAGCTGGGTAAAGATAATTGTAATGCTACAAGTTTTTCTTGTTTCTTTTCACTATAAAACACGTGTTTCTGGTACTCCTTAGTACAGATAACATACGTTTTATGAAGAACTATGGGAAATTATCCCTTCCTTGTTCCCATAACACATCTTAATCTGGAGTTTTAGATCTTACTACGCATAGATGTATAAACATGATCTCGTGGCATTTTAATAATTATTAGCATTATAAATATTTAGATCCGATGATTTGAGCATGAAAAATACTTTAATTGTTGACATTTTAAGTTTTGTTAGAAGGACAGTAGTATAGGGTGGTCAGGACAAATATCATTCTGAGCTGAATCGAGCATGAAAATATATTTATAAAACTCGGAAAAGGACAATCTATGATACGTTTCTTTCATTTGTTCCTGAATCATTTACATCAGTTAACAAGAAAATGTATAAGGTTAAATACGAACGATAACGCAAAGACATTCATTACCTTGCAATGTTAGTCCTGAATTTGCCATTTTCGTTAGCTTAGAGATGTTCTGTGTGCTATGAATTTACATTAATGGTTGCTAGCACGACAGAGATAACAAATTCGTGTTAATTCTGAACTACTGTTTGTTGCCTGGGAGTTCAATAGCAAAACAGAGATAACAAACTCGTGCTAAAATCTGAACTTCTTTCTGTTACTTGGGACTTCACAAAAGAACTATACTGGTAATGTCAAATCTGTAAAGTTTGCTTTAGAATGGAATCCGAAAAACGTTCACCGTTACCATGGCAACTCTGATGATTCTAAACCCTGGCAAACCATACAATACAGAGTGAAAGTGGGGTTTATAGAAGTTTACATTATTTTCATGATTTTAATGCTTTTGAACCAGTTTTACGTTAGAATGGTTCTTTTTGAAGTACGTTACTATATAGACTTGTATACTAAAGTTCAAAAGCGCCTCTCTGCTTGCTTGGATGCGATTCTAACAATTATCCACAGCATGTAGTTCCATAGAGAGATCTAGAAAAAAATAATGCCTTAATATTGGATTTCCCAAAATAATATTGCCATAGCAACAGCTGATAAAAATTACCTAAGTGTGTAAACAGAAACAGCTGTTTGACAGACTTATTTTTTTAGAAACTTTAAACCGTTTAGGTTTTTGTCTTAATTTCCTATAGAAGAATATACTATATTTCATAATATTGTATATGTTGTCTTTTTGTGAAATTAAATCAAATGGACACTAATTTTGAAGACAGGATCTGTAAAAGAACTACAGAACCTCCTTTAGGAAAGATCGTTTTGTTTTCAAATAAAAAAAGATTGAATTAAATGAGTTATGTACAGCAGCAGAACAACTTGGTGTAAAGATAGACTTTTAGATGACACGGGTGAATTCTGGGCGAAAAATTAATTAATCATAGTTAACAAAGCGCGAAATAATGTAAAGAAACGCATAACAGTAATCATCCCAGGATCAGGTGATTTTCTCCAAGCACTCTAGTTTTGCTCTCTAACCGGCTTGGTTTAAATTGAGTGAAATAATCTTAAAAGATCGCACTCTTCAACCTTTTAGTTGTTTTTTTTTTATTTGGTCCGATCCCTTCTGTACAGTATGCTATCCGGCCCCTTCTGTACAGTGAGCTGTATTTTAGTATCATAAAAGTATATTTGCAAAAGCTTTCTGTCAAAAAAGAAAATGTTCTTGCACCTTTATTATGCAAAAGAAAGGAGGTTTATGATAAAGGCGTCCAAATGTCAACAAACGGATAGGTTCTCCTGATTTATTGGTTTTTAGTCAATCTCACAGACATATTTTGAAAAATTGGACAACGCTATTCCCAACAACTTTCACTTCTGCGACGGAAATTGAAAAAAAAAAAAAAAAAAAAAAAAAAAAAATTTCACCCGGAGAAGGGCAGTCCGATAGTCCTGTTTTGACTTTTATTTTCAGTGTAAAATAAAGGTATTTTCAGCTATCTAGGCTATGAAATACTTATTTAATATATCAAATAAGACGTACTGCAGCCTACGTCTGCGTTGAAATACATAAGATGCTAAATTTCCCAAGCATTTGTTCAGGATACTGCAGTATTTGTGCCGAATATGACTTACGAGGCCATTTACCCCTTACGGGGACAAGAAAGTCAACTGTCTGATTTTCTCATATTGTGATATATATAATACCGCTTTACCCTGCAGTCATCTCTCTCTATCTTATTTTCTTTTTTACACATATAAAAAGAAAATGCTGGACTTATTTTTGTGAAACCTACAACGGGCTGTAAACTGAACGCCAAGGCTTCCGTCACAAGCCTGTCCATGGGGCTGCTAGCCATACTTAGTTCGAATCGAGTTCGGATCGCAATACTACAACATAACATAAATCATTGACATAGTTCAATTATATACTTCCGTGAAGGGGGTCCCAGGGTACGAAACCATCACAGGCACCACTGACTGACTGTTCAGATTTTTAATGCTACCATGCAGGCAACCGAGTCACATAGAGGCAGCGCCAACACAGGCACCATAGTGGACACGTGCATATTTATATGCAGTCAATATATACTTGAATTGTGTTTATATCAGCTTTGCTTGCAGATATCATATACAGAGCCTTCTCAAGTATCTTGAAAGGACAGACGGTACAAAAAAATATTGATTTTCAAGATGACGATAACTTGCTTTTTTATGTTCACTTATGCTTTCCCTTGCTTTGTTTAGCCACTATCAATGCATTATAACTTTAGTAGTCAATACGCACAATAGAATTCGAATGGTATCGAATCGAGACCTACAGAGGGAAGAATTTATATTTATTATTTTACTTCGTATAGTGTTTCTCCGTCTCTGTCTCTCTCTCTGTGTCCCTCTGTCTGTCTCTGTCTGTCTGTCTGTCTGCCTTGTCTGTCTATCTGTCTGTCTGTCTGTCTGTCTCTCTCTCTCTCTCTCTGATGTACAAAAGAAGCATGTCCTTATCAGATATGAGAGCAAATGAGACACAGATCAGTACGCACTTTCATGCATCTGACCAAGGTTCTCGTTGCCCACTTACAGTTTCAGCAGCTACTGTAGTACATTGCAACGACATTGAAGACACTAACAAGTCTGTGGCTTGAACGTTGGCTATTCGAACCTAGCATAAGTGCTCACTATTCATACTGTGAATTTGCTGTATTATATTCCGCTGTTAGAACTTTCTATATTAATAATCTTAAATAATAATAATAATAATAATAATAATAATTATAATAACACAAATTCATTCACCAGTAGTTTATCCAGTGGACAAACATCACGAAAACATGCCTATATAATTTTGACCCCCTTAAACCCCACTTTTGTATAGTAAAACTGGGGTTTACAGGGGTATACATTATTTTTCTTATTTCAGCTCAAAAACATAAATTGTGGGTATGCTTTAGAACCGCCTCATCGAGGCGGTTCTAACGAATACCCACAATCTATGTTTTGAGCAGAAATATGAAGAATATCAGTATTTTTTTTTTTTTTTTTTTTTTTTTTTTTATCATTTTTTGGTGTAAAATTTTCAGTATATTTGAATAGGCATGTTTTCATAATGTAAATATACATTTAGTGGCCCTTTTTACCGCAAATATAAGATTTGTAATAAGGAAATTAAATACTTGACGAAGAGGAGCACATACACACACACGCGCACGCACGCACGCACATCGGGATTCATGTCAAATTTTGGACGAATACATGTAACACGGCTCTCTGCCTTACACGGAGCATTTAAACCATATCAGTTACCCCTCATTCCATGCCACCCCCCACCCCCCCCCCCCTCCACCGACCCCATCCCTATTCACAAATGTGTTATTTTCAAACCACATCGCATACGCTGGAAGTTCCCTCATTTACCATCACAACTCCACTAATATCATTAATCTTTTGTTTTCAATCCTTTCCACCCTGAGTTTATAAAATGGAAGTTTCCATCATCGAATTTGCAAATGTCCATTGTGGCAAACAGTTGTTTCAGTCAAATATTCAAACAGAATAGCAAACTGTGTAGATACTGCTGAGACGGCTCATTATGAGCCGTTCTATCAGGGTCTACACTGTTTGCACAGGTATCTTATTTGGTGTACAGGCCGAATATGTTAACGAAGTTCCCCAAATCCTGTTTACCTTGCTTATTATTGTTCTTAGAAAGACCGCAGTATCCTGTTAACTCTTAGCATGCTGTGTAAAAGGATCAGCAGACGACAGTTTGAAATATTTTTTTCTTATTTTCCCCAGAAAGTATATTTTGACATTCTTGCAAAGTGTCTCCTGAGGCGACGATTTGCATGAAATGTCAGAGCCTATGTTATGGGAAAAATAAGAAAAAATACAGTCGAACCTCGTTATCTCGAACTCGCTTATTTCGAATTACTGCTTATCTCGAAGTGAAATTCTGGTCCCTGTTTTAACATGAAATTATGACAACAGGTAACAAAATAATGTGGAAAAGAGGAGAAATTGCTCCTAAGGAGCAATTTCTCCTCTTTTCCACATTATTTAATATATATATTTCTAACTTCAGGAGTCAAATTACACATTCATTTGTTAAATGTGGTTGTTCAATTTATTGTGTTCCTCACTCTCTCAACTCTGATATGACGAGGTACGGATATCTCGAAGTATTTCAGTGAGTCCCTTGGAATTCGAGATAACGAGAGTCGACTGTATTTCAAATTGACCGCTGAATTAGCCTAGAGTGGTAAAGGTTTACTAACCTTGATACACAAGTATGGAGATAACGGAACTGACCATTTTTTTTTATACATTTCATATTTTACCGTAAATATTCAGACAACAGGATTGGCCAAATCCTGTAGACCCAGCTCAGACGCGGCGTCCGATCAGGACTTTCACTGTTTGCCATTCAGTCACATCTTTTTTATACACAATACTACGGCTGCGTTCAGAAATGCAGTGATAGAGAATGTTTTGCCCTGGAAGAAGTACAGAATGATGGGGATGAAGAGCGCCAACAGGAGCAGGGATCCAGGGCAAAAGACTCGCGAGTAATTTGCATATTTGAAAGCAGCACAGGGCCCAGTTGTTCAAAACTAACGATGTCGTTAGTTAACGCAAAACTGACGATGTCCTTAGTTAAAGAATCTTTAAAACTTTGATCAATAAATATGGCATACCCGCTTATATTTTTGCTAAAAAATGTGTGTAGCTTTTGCAAAAGCTACTCATATTTTTTCAGCAAAAGTACCCGTGAATTAGATATTGTATTTACTAGAACAGTTAACATTTTGACCACTTACGAGTTCGTTAAGCTAGCGATGTTTTGAACAACTGGGCCCAGGTAGCCAAATGGACTTGTCAAAATTAAGAAGTATGATTTAGAGTAAAGGTGTAAGGTCTTTTTATTTCTAATCCTTGTATAGATTAACTTTACATTTGGCATGGTTATGGATGTTGGCCCAGTATTAGACTTTCCCGCAGTCCACATTACGAAAACACGCCTATTCAAATATATAGAAAATTTAACCTCCAAAAATTGAAAATTTTCAGATAAAAAAATTGTGATATTTTTTTCATATTTTGCTCAAAACATAGATTGTGGGTACTCGTTAGAACCGCCTCGGCGAGGCGGTTCTAACGAGTACCACAATCTATGTTTTTGAGCAGAAATAAGAAAAATAATGTATACCCCTGTAAACCCCAGTTTACTATATAAAAGTGGGGTTTAAGGGGGTCAAATTTATATAGGTATGTTTTCGTGATGAGCCGTCCGCCTCTGATCTGGCTTTTAAGGTCATAGTATTATATTTTTATGTGATTGACAAGCGAGAGTTCAGGCGAGCTATCCTGTCTGGTGACAGGTCTCGTTATTTCTGACCGTTCTAAGGCGGCGGTTCTGTTGTTTGTTGTTTTTTTGTGTGTGCTTGTGGTTATTGTGGTTGTTCACTGCTGGGCTTTTTTATGTTTTGTCATGTTCGTTGTCTTTTGTTGTGTTCAGTGGATCCTGTCTAGCATCGTGATAGAGGGAGTTGGCTGCGTTGCTTTTCTTTGGTCTGTGACTTGTTACTGCCTGTTGCGGTTTGTTTGTTTGTTTGTTTGTTTTTTTTTTTTTTTCTCTTGGTGTCTATGTTACATGCAGGTTGTTATTGGTTGGCGCGCGACTCGCGCCGGTCTCTTAATATAGCTTTGGAGATTCGATTAGCTCACTAAGGACGTTTTATATTTGCCGGGACGTCGGTTTGTGACGATCCCGGCAAATATAAAATATCTCGTAACAAACTGTGTTATAAGCAGATATTGTCTACTTTATTTTCATTTCAATCAAGAAATTTCATAAACCTTAATAAGAGCAAACATTAAAGAATCACATTGTTTTTCTTTTTTACCTGTTACATTGAAAATTTATTAAACTTTAGATTACCCTTGTCCCATATCTCTATGTAAACATGAACAAAATTTGCGCCGGTACTTAAACGTTTACGTCTAAATATTTTGTCTTGTCTGTAATCATCACGAAAACATGCCTATATAATTTGACCCCCTTAAACCCCACTTTTATATAGTAAAACTGGGGTATACAGGGGTATAGATTATTTTTCTTATTTCTGCTCAAAAACATAGATTGTAGGTTTTCGTTAGAACCGCCTCGCCGAGGCGGTTCTAACGAGTACCCGCAGTCAATGTTTTGAGCAGAAATAAGAAAAAAATCGGAGTTTTTCATCTGAAAATTTTCATTTTTTGGTGGTAAAATTCTCAATATATTTGAATAGGCATGTTTTCGTAATGAAGGACAATGATTGCTGCTAGTTACAACCATTTCATGTGTTCGATTATGTACAGCGATATGGAGGTGGGAAAGGCCTGCTGAACTTGCAGCAGGTGGGCGAAGAGGCAATGTTAATATTTCTTCTGGTTTTCGCAGTCATTCGCATTTTCGTTATCCTCATTTTTTCTGTTTCCTTTCATCTACTGGCTAATCGGATCCCTTTTCCCCTTTAACATGGAGACAACACACAACCACCTACAAGAGCTGACGTGTTAAACAGCAACTCAAAACACAGCCACATTTAGTTTGTCACATATTAACCCATATAAACCTAGCGTCCCATAAATGGGAATTCGGCAAACATATAGACCCAGATCAGACGCCGCAGAACGCGGCGTCTGATCAGGGTCTACACTATTTGCATTAAGTTCAGATATTTCTACAAAACATAAAAATAATTAGAACTAACCAGACACCCCTTATATAGGAAATACCCTGTCCAAAGAGTTAAAGTAGAAGAGTCCACTAGGCATAAATGGGTTAAACTGCAAGGTGTGAAAACGCTTCTTCTCACCTGTGCGCCAAACAAAGATTCAAATCAGCCTGTGCATCCACGCAGTCTAATCAGAGTCTTTGTTGTCCGCATTAAGAAACTTTGCATCATTGGTTGGCTAAAATGCGCTCAGTGAAGATTCTGATCAGACTGCGCGAATGCGCAGTCTGATCTGACTCTTCACTGGTCGCATATGTCCGAAGGTACGCTTCTGGCGTTGCGACACATTTTTGTTTTGTTTGCTTGAATTGGTCGTATATTTGTGACATTTCTGAGACAGCACTGAGCACCTTCTTGAACAAGGAATAGGAATTGGGTAAGGCAGCAACTAATAATTTGGTGTCTTCATGATTTAAAAGCCCGACGCCTTCAGCATTTCTACTTTTAGTTTAGTTGACATTACACTGACCTATCATGTGACCGCTGCATTTGCAGAGATCCGTTTGTGTCAGTCAGTGATGTCTAAATTACTGGACAAAATCCGGAAACAGTTCACTGTGCATCACCTGACGTCTCGTACCTCAGCTTTCGTCGAATATAAAAGGCAGCATAGCCACTGAACTTTAATCCAAAAACATAAAAGAAAGCAGACGCCTCAATAGTTTCGAAGATGGACAAGGTGGTTCTTTTATTGATGGTTTGTTGTATAGGAGCCCTGATTGCACCATCGGTGGTGGAAGGTAACCATTTTCTTCATATACAGTTGAACATCTTGGGGACCCTGGGAATTTGTTCTAGACATATGGGTATATGTTCGAGTCACTGAGGGCTTATCATAGAGCCATGTCAAGGGGCAATAAGGATGTCTTTTGGATCTTCTATAAAGTAATGGTATATTGAATGTTTGTTTATTTGTATTGAGGTTTTACGTCCCAGTTAACCCAATGGGGTCATGTCGAGCGCGGTCAGTTTACCTAACCACACGTTTACTGGGCAGGCTTTGTCCTCAATGCGGTTAACCAGTATTGTGACCATTCTTTCGCCAGAAACTGACAACTGCCCTTCTTGAATCAGCGGAAGGCAGAAAATGACCATAGAAAATATTTCATGATCAATCTCCACGAAAGAATGTTGCCGACCTCGGCGGGGGTCGAACCTGCGACCTCCTGGTCTCCAGTCGGACGCGCATCCAACTGAGCCACCGAGGCCGGCGTATATTGAGTGTACTAATTAGATATGTGGAGAATTTATTGATGTCTTCGATCTTTTATAAAATAATGTAATTTTGAATGTATTCATCAGAATCGCACCAATGATGCCTTTCTAATGAATAAACATAACATATATTTTCATGATGAAATAAGAAAAATTCACTAATGTATCCCTAAAATGTATGTATGTGTTTTCTTGAACGACCAGAAGAATTTTCTAGGGATTGAAAAACGACTTCGAATCAGCCGTGGTAAACAAGCCATCCCCAGCCGACACATGACGTTTATACAACGTCGCCTCAACGTCGATGCAACGTCGTGACGTTGCATCGATGTTCAGGCAATGTTGTATAAAAGTCATGTGCCTGCTTGGCGGTGTCGTATGACGTTTTACTGTATAGTTCTTTTCTTTAACTCTATTTGCGAATTCAGCAGACGAGACAATTTGCATGAAATGGCAAGTCCTATTTTCTGGGAAAAAATACAAAACTATTTCAAAATATCGTCTGCAGCAATTATTACCCAGCATGCTATATGTTAAGACTACATGTAATGAAATGAAGCATGTGTGACCTCAAGAATAAAGACAAGTCTGCACGTCCGCGCAGTTTGGTCGGTCTTCAATGGGCACTCTTTGGATAGGGAATGATTCTTCACGCGGAAAACGAAGACTGAATAGACTGCATGGATGCTCTGGGCAGTCACATACTGCCGTTGTTTTTGTTTTTTTATTTTTTTATTTATTTATTTATTTATTATTTTTTTTTTTTGGTATTTTTTTACATTTAGGTATGCAACCATACCTGTGATGATGTCCTGCCAAATTTTCCTTTAGACTGTTATATAACACAAACATGTCAGTCTGATTTATTGAATTGACGATGAACGCTTTCAAGTTTCCCACTAATTCTAATAATTTTAAGGATGGTTTAGTTTATTACAATTATAAATTTTGTACGTTATTGTTTAAGTTCGGGAAACCGCAATTGCTTGTATGTGCGTGAGTGTATATGCACGCGTGTGTATTCAAAACGTGATAAAATGACGAATGAATCACAACGTGAGAAAACGTTCGGTTTCTATAATAATGGTATATTGAGTGTACGGATTAAAAGTGCCTCGATGAGGCTAATCTTATGGGTACATACAACATACATTTTCATGATGAAATGAGAACATTTCCCTGAAATATCCCTAAATATTTGTTTTCTTGAGCTAACGGAAGAATTTCTTAGGGACGCAAAAAAAAAAAAAAAAAAAAAAAAAAACAGTTCGAATAAGCCACGGTAGACGAGCCATGACAGTTCGAGTTATTGAAGTTTTTATTCTAGTTACAATGCTTCCAAGAGGAATCAAGGAAGGTCATGATCAGATGGCGTGTCTAATCTGAATCTTTGCTGTTAACACATCACGAAAACATACCTATATAATTCTGACCCCTTAAACCGCGGTTCTAACGAGTACATAAAATCTATGTTTTGAGCAGAAATAAGAAAAATATCAGAATTTTTATCAGAAAATTTCATTTTATTGGTGGTGAAATTTTCAATATATTTGAAAAGGCGTATTTGCGTAATGATCTACCATTTGTCATGATATGAACCACAACGTAAGAAAGCACACATCCGTACTGCGAAAATTCAGATCAGCATGTGCATTTGCCAATGATGCAAAGGTTCTCCATGCGGGCAACAAACACTCTGATCAGACTGCTAGGTTGCACAGGCTGTCATTGGGCGCACATATCCGAATGTACGTTTCCTTACGTTAGGGCCTTTTTTACATAGGCATTTTAACATAATGCAACGTTACTTGCGCATACTCATGGTTTATAGTCAAGGCTTTCGTTATTGGTCTCATTACGAAAACACGCCTATTCAAATATATAGAAAATTTCACCTCCAAAAACTGAAAATTTTCAGATAAAAATGCTGATATTTTTTCATATTTCTGCTCAAAACATAGATTGTGATACTCATTATAACCGCCTCGGCGAGGCGGTTCTAACGAGTACCACAATCTATGATTTTGAGCAGAAATAAGAAAAATAATGTTTACCCCTGTAAACCCCAGTTTTACTATATAAAATTGGGGTTTAAGGGGGTCAAAATTATATAGGCATGTTTTCGTAATGGTTATTGGTCTGCAGGAAGAATATGTCTGTGAAAAGCACGTGAGTGACATTCTTGGAGAACGATTTTATCGCGAAATTGGCGCTATGAATTTGTGACCATTTCCTACTTTTCCAAAGAAAGGGAACTTGACATTTACTGTTTAACGTCTCCATGCTATAGAACCGATCTACATGAATGTCAAGTCCTTATTCTTGGGAAATTAAACAAATGTATGCGCCACAGGGTCAGAAAACTTACCTTCGGACATGGGGGCGAAGATACAGAGCCTATACTGGGCGCATTTTGGATAAGGCAAGGATAGAAAGTTCCTTCATGCTGACAGCGAAGACTCTGAGCAGACTGCACGATTTGCAGGCTGGTTTGACTCTTTGCTAGGTATACATGTCAGGAGGTACGTTTTCTCAACTTTCAGCTCATATTCTGCTAAAGTCCTTTTTGTGCTTTAAGGGGAATGGATAGATTTTCAGGGGAGGCAACTGTCAAAGTTGTTTAGCCTCCGTTCTGAAAAGGGGTTTTCTCTAAAAGGAAAGAATTTGCTCTCCTTTGGGAGAGCTAATTCTTTCCTTTTAGAGTAAACCCCTTTTTCAGAAGTGGACTGAAAAAAAAACAAAAAAAAACAAAAAAAAAAAAAAAAAACGTAAGTCTCAAAAGTTGTCTCCCTTGTAAAAATGGTGGAAAATCTACCAAATTTGTCCAGCCCACTTAACGTTCTACAGATCCTGTAACATTGGTGTTGTATACGCTTGTTTACATGTAAAGGAACAAATAAAATATTGTTTACACCAACGTTCTTACTTTTGCCTTAATTTTATCACAGGGTGTACATGCAAGAAACAATGTGGTAGTGGTGAATATGCTATGCACTGCAATTGTTTCAATCCCCAGTATCCATGCCTCTGTTGCCCCAAAAACCGCCGATAATGAGAAGCAGATGTTCAGGTGAGCTACATATTTTTACTATCTCTCTGTTGAATTTAAGGGGAGTGAATATACGCGGGAAACGCTTTGCCAATTTTAACCCTTGCCATGCTGAATAAATGAAGATGCCACGCCCATTTCTCATTTTCAGCCAATCAGATTAGTTGATCTAGATTGTTGATACAAATTCACATACTAAATGGCAAACAGTGTAGATCCAGATCAGTTGGCTTCTGAAGAAGCCAACTGATCTGGATCTACACTGTTTGCAAACAGATAGGGCATATCTGGGTTCAGCAGGAGATAAACAAAGGAGACAACGATTGTGAGTTCCTATTAACTGTCCTGCACATCAAGTCTCCTGATCTTCGTTTGGCACATATGCCAGAAGGTACTTTCTCCCACACTACGGCTCAAATAATTCAGACACAAAAATCACAATCTGGCAATACCGTATTCGACCTAATTACCGCACATACCCCTATCAGCGCACAGTCAATCAATTCCGTATTCAGATTATACGAGTAGTCAGTGTACGTTTTCTTTACTTATTTATAAAGGCATATGCTATGGGTACCCATTTGAATTGCATCGACTTGTCGATGCGATTCAAATGAGTATCTACAACATATGCTTCTATAAAGAAAATCAGAAATAAAAATCGCAAAAGTGTCATCAAATTCCTTTGCTGGTCTTTTTTATAGTGTACCCATAGTAGGCAGATATTCTACTATTAGTTTTCCCATTAATTTTGAAAACCTTAAGTGCACACTGCATTAATTAGGTTCAATATGGTAGTTCAGTATGAATTTGTTTATTTTTTTAAGATCTTTGATGAGAGTTTAACTGTTACATAAGTGATATTTAACTGAACTGCTACGGTCATAACTTTGAAGTTAAACCTCCACTTTTAATCCTTTTTTTATGGTAAATTTAAAATTTACTACATTTGTAAATGTTTTTTAATGACTTTCCCAGAAAATAGGACTTGACATTTCGTGCGAATAGGAGATGAGTCGCATAAAATGTTGTCTGTTTTTCTAAAAAAAAAAAAAAAAAAAAATAATAAAGTTCGGAGACAATTCGTATGAATTGTAAAAATCCTATTTTCTAGGAAAAATAAGAAAAAAATAAGAATTACTAGTTGTATAAAATTTTTATCATCAGCGTACTAAGGGTTAAGGTTCTTCTATTGTTCTTATGTAATTGATAATCGGCTTTTAGTAGAAGTGCACTACACGTTATATTTTCAAAATTTAAGTCTCAACTTTGTTTCGGACAAAAAAAGGGTAATTGGCAAGCCCATGGGCTAGAGATTGTCGTTGTCAGTCTATGCGAAAAATAATCAAAATATTTCTAAAGGTTTAAGAGTTATGGCCATTTTCAATGACCGACTTTAAATTAATGACATTTTTCTTATTTTTTGATTCCAGAAAATAGGTTTGACATTTCGTGTAAATTGCTTCCTAAAGAGGTATTTCTGTGGAAGTCCAACGTTTATTTGCTTAGAAAAAGTAAGAAACATATTTCAAAGAGAAGCTCCTTTCAGAGGAAATTATTTTCTTATAGAGTAGATCCCTTTTCAGATGGGAGTTGCCATCCTTGAAAGTGGAGACTTTCTTCTCATCACGAAAATCATACCTATATAATTTTGACCTCCTAAACCCCATTTTTTTATACAGTAAAACTGGGGTTTATAGGGGTATACATTATTTTTCTTATTTCTGCTCAAAAACATAGATTGTGGGTATTCGTTAGAACCGCCTTGGCAAGGCGGTTCTAACAAGTACCCAAAATCAATGTTTTGAGCGGAAATATGAAAAAAAATATCATAATCTTTATCTGAAAACCTTCAGTTTTTGGTGGTGAAATTTTCAATATATTTGAATTTCGTAATGTTAATTATTCAGCTATTGTTTTATTTACAGGAACACAGCTGCAAGATGAAGGAAAGAAGACAAACTTTTGATTTAGTTTATGCGTTAGAAAACTGAAAAAAGTAGCTGATAAAACATATCTTTTCTTGTTATAATGTGTCTTCTTTCATGTATGAATTTTCTAAACTTTCACGGCAGACGGCGAATTGATGTTAGTTTTTTTTTTCTCCCATAAAACAAGATTTAACATTTCATACAAATTGTCTCCTATGAAAATCTTGTTTCCAGGAAATCCTGTTTCCTATTGTCATATTCCCCAGCAAAAAAAAAAAAAAAAAAAAAAAAAAAAAGCCGAATTAAACATTTCATGCCGATTGTTTCCAATAGACAACTTGCATGAAATATCAAATCCTGTTTTTCTGAGAAAGATAAGGGAAAATTAAATAGCGTCTGCTGAAAGTTTTACCCAACCTGCTAAGCACAAAAACCTCACACCTTCTAAGTTTACTCAAATCGTTTCTCTCAACTTTGAGGGAAGCTTCTCTGGGAAGGCAGTTAATGAAACGTGAACAGTATGATCAATAGATTCGTGGTTCGCATTAAGAACTTTTACATCCAAAATGTGCGTAGAGAAGATTTTGATGAAACTGCACGAATGCGCAGACTGCGCTGTTGTGCAGTGGTAAAGCGTCGGATACAAAATCTTAAGTTAGTAAGTTAGTGGGTTCGACACCAGCGAGCACCAAGTGTCCTTGTGCAAGACACTTTATCCACATTGCTTAATACTTGTTTAGTACTCAGAAAATGAAAGTGTCGCAATAGATCTATTACATCACGAAAACATGCCTATATAATGTTGACCCCCTTAAACCCCACTTTTATCTTGTAAAACTGGGGTTTACAGGAGTATGCATTATTTTTCATATTTTCACTCGAAAACATAGATTGTGGGTACTCGTTAGAACCCTATCGTCAAAGTACAAGAACTTTTGTAAACGTACAACAAATAAAACAAACTTGGCACCCCCATTAACTTTCAAATGAATCTGTCCAATGGATCTATCCAAAGGCATTCTTTGAGACTTTGGGAAGCAATGTAGACCCTGATCAGACGCCAAAGAAAGCGGCGTTTTTGTTTTTTTTGCAAACATACATCAAACAAAACTAACCTTACACCCCTTAAATCTAAAATAGTTCTGTCCAAAGGCATTTCGCGGACCGTTGCAAACGGTGTAGACCAAGATCAGACGTCGCAGAACGCTGAGTCTGATCAGGATCACCACAATTTGTTTAACGAATAGAAATTTGTGTAAATGTACAAAAAAGCACTGAAAAAGAAGAAGAAGAAAAAAGCATGTACCTCTCAGTACCTTCAGTACTTTGATTAATTCTTTCCGACCTGAGATTATCGAATAGACGTTTCCATCATTGACTTTGGACATGTCCCTTTTAGCAAATAGGGATGTCAGTCAAAAATTAAAACAGAATAGCAAACTGTGTAGACCCTGCTGAGACGACTTAATGAGCTGTCCGATCAGGGCTACACATTTAGCACAGGTATCTATCTGGTTTGGTCTACAGACTGAATGTGTTACCGAAATTCCCCAATTCCTGTTTACCTTGCACATTATTGTTCCTAGAAGACCGCAATATCCTGTTAACTCTTAAGCATGCTGTGTAAAAAGATCAGCAGACGACAATTTAAGATATTTTCTTATTTTCTCAAGAAAATAGATTTTGACATTTCTTGCAAATTGTCTAGGAGACAATTTGCATGAAATGTCAGAACCTATTTTCTGGGAAAAATAAGAAAAAAAAATATCATCAATTTGTCGTCTGCTTAATTTGCTCAGGGTGGTTAAAGTTAACTTACTGGATATAAATGTAGAATAGCGGAACTGACCAATTTTTATATATTACAGCATTTACCCTAAATATTAGACAAAAAGGACTGCGCAAACAGTGTAGACCCAGATCAGACGCAGCATCCGTTCAGGGCTTACACTATTTGCCATTCATCTATCTCTTTTTATACACAACACCTTACATAATCAAATGGACATCAAAATAAAGGAGGTATGGTGACATTACGAAAACACGCCTATTCAAATATATTGAAAATTTCACCACGAAAAACAGAAAGTTTTCAGATAAAAAAATTCCAATATTTTTCATATTTCTGCTCAAAACATAGATTGTGGGTACTCGTTAGAACCGCCTCGCTGAGGCGGTTCTAACGAGTACCCACAATCTATGTTCTTAAGCAGAAATAAGAAAAATAATGTATACCCCTGTAAACCCCAGTTTTACTATATAAAAGTGGGGTTTAAGGGGGTCAGAATTATACAGGTATGTTTTCGTGATGAAAGTAACTGAATGATTGTTGAGGTTTTACGGCCCAGTCGACCCATTATTGTCATGTCGAGCGCGGTCAGTTTATCTAATCACATTTTTCCTGGACAGGCTTAGTCCTCTAAGCAGTTAACCAATGTGCACATTCTTTCGCCAACACGCCTATTCAAATATAATGAAAATTTTACCACCAAAAACTGAAAGTTTTCAGATAAAAAAATTCTGATATTTTTCATATTTCTGCTCAAAATATAGATTGTGGGTACTCGTTAGAACCGCCTCGCCGAGGCGGTTCTAACGAGTACCCACAATCTATGGTTTTGAACAGATATAAGAAAAATAATGCATACCCCTGTAAACCCCAGTTTTACTATATAAAAGTGGGGTTTAAGGGGGTCAAAATGATATAGGCGTGTTTTCGTGATGACATTCTTTCGCCAACAACTGACGACTGCCCTTTTTGAATCAGTGGAAGGGAAAAATGACCGTAAAATATTTCATGATTAAATTCCACGAAAGAATGCTGCCGAACCAGGCGGGAATCGAACCCATAACCTCCGGAAGGGAAAAAATGACCGTAAAATATTTCATCATCAAATTCCACGAAAGAATGTTGCCGGACCCGGCGGGGATCGAACCCGCGACCTCCGGAAGGGAAGAATGAGCGTAAAAATATTTTATGATCAATCTTCACGAAAGAATGTTGCCAGGTCTAGGCAGGGATCGAGTCCACGACCTCCTACTCACTGAGCCATTGAGGCCGGCATGATGAAGAGTAAAGGTCCGAATTTTTAGGGTCCATACAGTACATGTAGTTTTCTTATTTGAACGGTGTCATGCAAAAAGAGCAATTCGCGGATATAAGAACAGCGATGGCACAGGCCATTGCCAGTCTTATTTTTTTTTCTGAATTTTGCTCTTACTCCTCAGGGTGATGTAGTATGTTATGAGGCTCAACGTCAGAAAACTTACCTTCTGACATGCACGCTCAATGTCGACTCAGATCAGCTGGCGCATTCGCGCAGTCTGATCAGAGTCTTCGTTGTCCGCATGAAGAAACTCTGCATCCGAAATGCGGCCAGTGCATCACGTTAACACGCATATATAATTTTGACCCACTTAAACCCCACTTTTATATAGTAAAACTTGGATTTACAGGGGTATACAATAGTTTTCTTATTTTGTTAAAAAATCATAGATTGTGGGTACTCGTTAGAACCGACTCGTCGAGCCGGTTGTTACGAGTACACACAATCTATGATTGTATCAGATTTTTTTTTTATCTGAAAAATTTCCTTTGTTTGGTTTTAAAATTTTCAATATATTTGAATAGGCGTGTTTTCGTATATGATGGATGATTCTGATGCAGGCTGATCTGAATCTTCCTGGGTGCACATGTCCGATAGTATGTTTTCTGACTTAACTGCTCATTTGTACTGTATAAAAGATTGATAGAAGCAACAAAACCCGTTGAAATCATATTTAGAAACAATATAATGACACTTTTTATGGCTGCAAAAACGAAAAGTTTTAGATGAAAAAATGTGATCTTTTGGTTATTTATGCTCGAAACAGAGCTTGTGGTACTCGTAAGAACCGAGGCTGTTCTAACGGATACTTACAATCTATGTTTTATAGCAGAAATAAGAAAAAATAATGTATACACCTGCTAACCCCATTCTTCTTTTTATATAAAAGTGGGGTTTTCGGGGTCAAAATTACATAGACATGTTTTCGTGATGAAAAATGCTTAATAGTGCCTAATGTATATGCATACATTCTCCTGTTTCTACTATATATTATGGAGACACGTGGGGTCTACAATACATAGACTAGTTATCACAATGTTTTTCACCAAGGACAGGGCTAGATAAGTGATTCCGGAGGTGGTAAGGGCCCGCTGAAATTGCAGCAGGTGAGCGAAGGGGCAAAGTTAGTATTTCTTCTGCTCTACGCGCTGTCATTCACATTTTCCATTATCTCTATTTTTCCATCACGAAAACATACCTATATAATTTTGACACCCTTAAACCCCACTTTTATATAGTAAAACAGGGGTTTAGAGGGGTATACATTATTTTCTTATTTCTGCTAAAAATAGATTGTAGGTACTCGTTAGAACTGCCTCTCCGAGGCGGTTCTAACGAGTACTCACAATCTATGTTTTGAGCAGAAATATGAAAAAATATCAATGAATATTTTTTACCTGAAAATTTTCAGTTTTTTTGGTGTCTGTATATTAGAATTGACGTGTTTTCGTAATGCCTTTCCTCTTATCTAATGGCTCTTCTGTTCTTTTTCTCCCTTTCACTGAGAGACGATATAAAACGACTCACATGGATTTACGTGTCGTAAGATTACTAAAATCAAGGACTGACTTCGTTTCGTACTATTGTCCAAGCTATTGCTGTTACAGCCCCAATCGAACACGAGTCACATGACCTGTAGACGCAACCATACCTGCAACACGTTTCTGTGCATGGCCTGAGTTATAGCCTGAAAATACATTACGTTTCTCGACGGAGTATCCGATGACTTCAGCTTTCTACTTTTGTTTTAATTTTGTTTTGGACCCACCTACACAGACTCTGGTCAAACTTCTGACCCTCATACTCAAATGCAATAACTTTGAGTTCAACGAGAAACATTATCTCCAGGTCCAAGGCACTGCTATGGGTACCAAAATGGCACCTGCATACGCCAACATTTTCATGGGTCGTCTCGAGGGACAGCTGTTGAAGTCGGTGGCCCTGAGACCATTTTCATGGCTAAGGTTCATTGACGATATTGACATGAAGTGGTCGCACGGCCGCGAGGCTTTGACAGCTTTCCTCGATGAGGCCAACAACTTCCACCCGAGCATAAAGTTCACGGCTGAAATTTCAACTGAGCAGCACGTATTTCTTGACACTAAATCAAGTCTTGTGGGCGATACAATATCTGTTGATCTGTATACAAAACCGACAGATACACACCAGTATCTCCTACCCACAAGTTGCCACCCGAAACACTGCTGCAAAAATATTCCTTACAGCCTTGCACTTCGCCTCAGACGTATCTGCTCTGATTCGGACACCTTTGAATCAAGAGCAAGAGAACTGACTGACCACCTCTGCAAACGGGGTTATCAGAAACAGGAAATTTCACTTGCCATTGAGAGAGCACGGCAACAAAAGAGAGAAGACTTACTTTCTTACAGGCTTAAATCCGAGTCAAACGTTCTCTCCTTCGTGTTGACATATCACCCAGACTTTCCAAAAGTAAGGGAAATAGTTAACAAACAGTGGCCCATCATTGAGTCCTCCAGCACTTTGAGCGAGATCTTTACAGAAAGACCGACCATGGCCTACAGAAGACCCAAGAGTCTGCGGGATCTTCTTGTACGTGCCAAGCTCAAACCAGATATGCGTGATGATGAACCACTTGGGGAGACACGACCGTGCAGCAAAGCAAGATGCAAAACCTGCAAAATGATAACCCCCACGCAGATAGCGAAGTCAGCGTCTGGGGCAATAATCAAGCTTAGGTGCAACACCAGTTGTAAGACAATCAATGTTGTCTACCTTATTACATGCACCAAGTGTGGAAAGCAATATGTTGGTGAAACCGGTGATCATATGAACCAACGGATGAACGGCCACCGAGATGATTGGAAACACAAGCGGTTCGAGAGGTCTCCTGTCGCAGAACATTTCTGTTCACCGGAGCATGATTTCCTCGACCACATTACCCTTTGTTGCTTAGACCATAACCCGGAGTGGACGGATCGAACCAGGAAAGCAAGAGAGAGCTATTGGATCCGACGTCTGAACACTCTACGGCCATATGGGATCAACAAGGGCGACCAGTAGAGGGAATCATCGTTCCTAAGTCAGGGCATGCGACAGTTTATGTGGTACGTTTTGTTCATATGATTTTACGCAAGTTGGGCCCATTTGCCTTATGTATTGGTGTAAAACACTCAGTTTGGTGTATATCCCTTTTGGTGTAGGGTTTATGTGCATCGTATACATTGCGTATATGGACACAGTGGTGTTGATAGTAAAGATAAGCTTTATACGTTTTGAAGATAAACTTTCTACTTTTTGCACGTTGTGTTTACGCGTATTGTTTACATTTCACATATATCTAAACACGCTCAGTTATTAAGTCGCAGCGGGCTAGATAACATGGGCCCGAAAAGGGCACAATCTTTTATTCGTAAATTTTACATTTTTTATGTCTTTTGTTTAAAATAGAAAACCTCTGAAGAAGGCGAAAGCCGAAAGGCCTCAGGTAAACAAATTATTTGCAATGTTAATGATTAACTCTCAACATATATATATATATATATATATATATATATATATATATATATATATATATATATATATATATATATATATATATGTATGTATATATATATATATATATATATATATATATATATATATATATATATATATATATATATATATATATATATATATATATATATATATATGTTCGGTCCGCGGTCCGCATAGTAGGTTCCTCCACCTCATCTGTGAAACATCATATTGAAACACATAAAATCCAAAACACTGAGATGAAACAAAGCAAAAGGCTCAACGGCGGTCTGAAGCCAGATCACAAGAAAACCACAGACAGGAAACTCTGACCTATATCATGTAGCGGCATCGTTTCTGGGAATTGATATACAAAGATCCTATTTGCCAAGTACTGAGGTCTTAATAACAGGAAATTAATTACAAAATCCGGAAACAGTTGATGACTATTTTTCACCTGACATCCATTACCCGAGCTTTTGTCGAATATAAAAGGCAGCACGGCCAATGAATTTTAATCTAAAAACTGAACTGAAGAGAGACGACGCCTCAGTATTTTCGAAGATGGACAAGGTGGTTCTTTTACTGATTGTTTGTTGTATTGGAGCCCTGATTGCACCATCGGTGGTGGAAGGTAACCTTTCTCTCTAAAAATTGTCGAAGTGGCTCGAACATCTCTGGGACCACGGGAATGTGTTCTACCTACTGAGGGTCAGTCATAGCCCCTGATTAGGGAGCAAATGTGGATAATATAGGGCTATCTTTTGGATCTTCTAAATAATATAACATTGGTATGTAGAGTATATTTATTAGAAATGTGGATAATTCAGGAATGTCTTTTAGATCTTTAATAAAATACAGTTGACTCGCTCTCTCGACCTCGCTTATCTCGAATAACAGCTTATATCGAAGTGAAATCTGGTCCCTGCTTAAACATGAGAATCTAACAACATGTAAAAAATATTGTGGAAAGGAGGAGAAATTGCTCCTAAGGAGCAATTTCTCCTCTTTTCCACAATATTTTTAATATAACTCTAACTTCAAGAGTCCAGTTACACATATATTTGTTAAATGTGGTTAATCGATTTATTTTTTTCTCAATTCTGCAAATCTGATATGTCGAGCTACGGATATCTCGAAGTATTTCAGAGAGCCCCTTGGAATTCGAGATAACGAGAGTCGACTGTAATATTGTAGTGAATGTTCTCATCAGAATCGCCTCGAATTAGAATAAGAATTTCACTAAAAAAAAAAAAATAAAATAAAAAATAAAAACCTCTAAATATTAGTTTTCTCGAGCGATCGGAAGAATTCCTAGGAACTCAAATACGAGCCATCAGTGTTCGAGCCATTGTAGTTCTACTGTATAGCTTGATTTCTCTTTAACATTTAACACGTTTTAGGAAAAGTCAAAAGACGAGAAATTGATATGTTTCTTATTCTCTCCAGAAAACAAGCTTTGACGTTTGATACAAATTTTAATTTGCATGAAATTGCAAATCCTGTATCCTGGGAAAAATAAGAAAAAAATATTTAAAAATACGTATATGCCTGCTGCAATTCTTACCAAGCGTGCTAAGTATTAATACACACTATATATAATTATATGAAGCGTGAGCGCTCAAGACTGATGACCAGTCTGCACGTCTGCGCAGTCTGATCAGTCGTCAGTGGGCTTTCTTTGGATAGAGAAATATTCAAGGTTTCTTCATGCATAGGCTGATCAGACTACACATATCCTGTAAAGTACATTACGAAAACTTGCCTCTTCAAATATACTGAAAATTTTACCACCCAAAAATGAAAAATTTTAGATAAAGAAATTCTGATATTTTTCATATTTCTGCTCAAAACATGGATTGTGGGTACTCGTTAGAACCGCCTCGACGAGGCGGTTCTAACGAGTACCCACAATCTATGCTTTGAGCAGAAATAAGAAAAATAATGTATAACCCTGTAAACCACAGTTTTACTATATAAAAGTGGGGTTTAAGGGGGTCAAAATTATATAGGCGTGTTTTCGTGATGATTTTCTTTTTTTATGTCGAAGATATACTAAGATCAGGTTTGTAGTGGAATATACCATAAAATTCCATTTCTAAATTCTAGCGTAGTAATAACCTCATCTTAGCTCTTTCGGTGCCAAATTTCAGACGACATTTGTCGTCTGCTTTTTTATTTTACTTTTTTAAAGAAACTGCTGATGGAAAAACGTTAATATGTAAAGTTGAAAAATTGAATAGCAAACACAGTAGATCCTGACGAGACGGCTCATTATGAGCCATCTCATCTGGATCTTCGCTGTTTGCAAAAACCTATTATCATTGCCTGTGGCAGTGAAAGAGTTCATATCACATAACGTACAACTCGCATTAGATGTAATGTGGTATTCAGCGGCGTATTCAGGAACTGTACGAAGATTTAGCCTGCTAATAAAATTCCTGGAACTTGATGTCGTCTAAACAATTTTCAAAAAATAAAAACCAAAAAAAAAAAAAAAAAAAAAAAAAAAAACGCTGAAGGTTAAATTGCCAAATTTATTTTAAAGCTCCAGCTTTATATCTTCCACCTGGCTACGATCCTGGGTAGTCATTAATTGGATAGTATTAAACGGTGGTATTGTTGACCCGGTCAAAAAAGCCATGTTCGTTAGTGCAAAAAAGGTCTCAATAAATAGAATTGTACATATTTCTAGTTTGGTTTTATTCCAAAGTGGATTATAAAATTATAAGGAAAGTTATCAATGCTTTCATTACATTATTAATAAAGTTCTAAAATATCCATTGGATACTTTATGTTTCGCGGGTTTAATAATGATAGGTAATAATGTAGAGTACATTCTACAAAATACAGTCGACTCTCGTTATCTCGAATTCCAAAAGATTCTCTGAAACACTTTGAGATATCTGTACTTCGGAATATCAGAGTTGCAGAAGTGAGGAAAACAATAAATCGAACAACCACTTTAACAAATGAATATGTAATTTGACTCCTGAAGTTAGAGACATATTGAAAATATTGTGGAAAAGAGGAGAAATTGCTCCTTAGGAGCAATTTCTCTTCTTTTCCACAATATTTTGTTACCTGTTCTTAGATTTCCATGTTAAAACAGGGACCAACATTTCACTTCGAGATAAGTGTTTATTCGAGATAAGTCAGGTCGAGATAACGAGAGTCGACTGTAAAAAAAAATTGTGCCAAGTGAGGATTTGATTAGTCTGCTCATCCATAATCTGCTCAGTCTTCTGTTTGGATGTACATGCTCGTGTGACTCTCTGCTCAGCCCACAGGTAATTTTGTACGACAAAATAGTCACGAGAAAAAAGTCACGCAGAAAGTAACAGATTTTGGAAAGAAAAAAAGTCACAGAAAAACTCACAAGGTACACAAAATACTTTGAATTTGCTATAACCTTGCTTTTTCATAGCTGTTATATGAGGTAATGGTTTTAACAGTGTAAAATATTGCAAAGAACCACAAAATTGTGAAGCCGAGTTTCACAGATCTTTTTTGAAACAATGTTCGTTGATCTAAAAAAAAAAAAAACCTAACTAACTGACAAAAGTCATTTTTAAGTGTCAGAGTGCGCAATTTTTCAAACCGCTAGGTCAGGTACATAAATTAAGAAAATTGACGTTCAACCATCTTAAAGTGACAGAAGACGCTATATACTAACTCACTACTTTAATTGGTATATGTGCAAATAAATAAATAAATAAAATAATATAGATGTCTACTTTTTTCGTCTGTGATTTTTTTCCGTGACTTTTTTTTTGTGTGACTTTTTCCGTGACTTTGTTTTTCCTGTGACTTTTTTTCCGAACACCCTTAATACCAGCTGCAGTCCTTACTCTTGGAAAAATAAATAAACATATTTAAAATGTAGCTTTGTAAAATTCATTTATTGTGCTTTAAGGGGATTGCATAGGCTTCCATGGGAGGCACCTCTTATAAAACTTTTAGTCTCCCTTCTGAAATGGTGTCTACTCTAAAAGATAATAAGTTGCTCCCCTAGTCGCTCACAAGGGGAGCAAAATCTTGTCATTTAGAATAGACCCTTTTTTAGAAGGGGTCATGTTTGCAGGAAAGCAAGCAGGAAGTCACAAAAGTTGCTTCCCTTGTAAATCAACTAAGTGTATTTAACCCACTTAACGTTTCTAATTTTGCCACATTTTTTAATCCCAGGATGTAGATGCAAAAGGCGATGTAGTAGAGATGAATTTGCTTTGCACTGCAATTGTTTCAATCGCCGGTACCCATGTCTCTGTTGTCCAAAACGGCGAGGATAACGAGAAGCAGATTGTCAGGTGAGCTGTATGTTTTTTGATTGGTTTTCATGCTGACTTGAAGGGAACACGGTATACTTGATAGATTTTACGCCATTTTTAACCATCACGAAAACATTCATATATTGCCGAGGCGGTTCTAACGAGTACCCACAATCTATGGTTTGAGCAGAAATATGAAAAATATCAGATTTTTTTTTATCTGAAAATTTTCATTTTTTAGGGTGGTAAAATTTTCAGTATATTTGAATAGGCTTGTTTGCGTTATGACGTTGACAACCTTTATGACTTCTTATAAACCTTCATGCACACCAAATCCCCCGGTCTTCGTTGGGCACACATGGCAGTAGGTACGTTTTCTCACGCTGGGGCTCAAAAAGTACAGACTTTTTACCGTTACGCATATTTAAATGTATAAAAAATGTCACCTCCAAAAAATGAAAAATTTCAGATAAAAAAACTCTGATACTTTTCATATTTCTACTCAAAACATAGATTGTCAGTTCTTGTTAGAACCGCCTCGGCGAGGCGGTTTTAGCGGTTGCCCACAATTTCTTTCTTTTTTTTTTTTTTTTGAGTAAAAATAAGAAAAAATAATGTATACCCCTGTAAATCTCAGTTTTACTGTATAAAAGTCGGGTTTAAGGGGGTCAAAATTATATAGGTATGTTTTCGTGATAAATATAGACATCAATATCATATTCTGGACCCAGTTGTTTAAAGCATCGTTAGCTTAACCAGCTCGTTAAGGATCATTTCGTTAACTGTTTTAGTGGATTCAATACACAATATTCTGATATTTTTTGCTGAAAAATGTGAGTAGCTTTTGCAAAGCTACTAACATTTTTTTTTTCAGAAAAAAAATTCAGCATATTTGCGTATCACTCGATGTAAATTTTAGCGAGTCGATAACTAACGATGTCGTTAGCTTTGAACAACTGGGCCCTGGTTAATATTCAACATGGATTTGTTTATTTTTAAAGAGAATGTAGCTGTTAGATAAAGGGTATTCAACTGAATCGCAGTAATCGAATTAGACTGGCTCCAGTCGTTTTTGTTTTATATCTATTTCTCTCTTTCTCTACATTATTTTTTTATCATGATCCTCTTTAATCCAACTTCAAGTTACCTATGGCTGAACAAAAACCTAGCCAAGGGACTGAAGTAAACAAAAATTCTACAAGCTATACAAGTGTTGTGTCCCCTCAAAAAAAAAAAAAAAAAAAAAAAAAAAAAAAAGAAGAAGAAAAAGAAAGAAAAGAAAAATAAAGAAAGGGTCTGGGGCCAGACTATAATCGAATCTTTGATGTCAAACATGTTCGCCACTTTAAACTCTTTACATAGAAAATTTGAATACTACCAGATTACATTTTAAATATTTTTATTTTCCCAGAAAATAGGAGTTGACATTTCATATGAATGGGAGACGATTTGCTTGAAATGGCACGCCCTATTTTCTGGAAAAAATAAGAAAAGCAACAATCATTTGTCGTCTGAAATTCTTATCATCAGCGTACAAAGGGTTAAGAGGACTGTTATTCTTAAGTTGGTGAAAGAAACAACAATAACAAATCAATCTTAGTAGAACTGAACGACCCGTTATACAGTCGAACCTCAATAGTTCGAACACCGATGGCTCGTTTACCACGGCTAATTCGAACTAGTTTTTGAGTCCCTACGAAATTCTTCCGATAGCTTAAGAAAACAAATATTTAGGGAAATTTTCTTATTTTATCATTAATTTGTATGTTGTATGTACTCATTAGAATCGCGAGGCGATTCTAATGAGTACATTCAACATACAATTATTGTGTAGAGACTCGAAAACATTTTCCTAAATAATCGCTATTTGCTTCCTGACCTGGCCATGATTAACACTCAGTGGCTCGAACTACCTATGTCTAGAACACTTTTCTGTGGCCCCAAAGATGTTCGAGACATGTTCGACTGTACTTTGATTTTAACAGTACTTATTTGTATACATCCTTACGGTAATTACAAAACAGAACCTAGCATATATAGTATATAGACAAAGGGGATCCAGAAGAAAATCAGCTGACTTATTTAAATCTGTATCCCAACTACCAGTACAATAGAAAAGGTAATTTAAGAGTATATGATTAACATTATCACAAAATCACATAATTGTTTGGTCCCGTCTTAGCCTCGAATAACGAAAAAAAATAATGCATTTTTTACGTTCATCACGAAAACATACCTATATAATTTTGATCCCCTTAAACCCCACTTTTATATAGTAAAGCTGGGGTTCACAGGGGTATACATTATTTTTCTTATTTCTACTAAAAACATACATTGTTGGTACTCGTTAGAACCGCCTCGCCGAGGCGGTTCTAACGAGTACCCACAATCTATGTTTTGAACAGAAATATGAATAATATCAGATTTTTTGTCTGAAAACTTTCAGTTTTTGATGGTAAAATTTTCAATATATTTGAATAGGCGTGTTTTCGTAATGATTCGAGGCTAAGACGGGACCAAACAATCACTGTCGGGAAACAAACTCCGTGGTAGCTACCATTTGAGCTTACGTCACACAATCGGAAAGTTGTCGGATGAGATTTATGTTCGGAAAACAGGTATTTCTATTTCGCGCTTCATTGTATTCCAACCGAAAATTTTTGACACATAGCGCAATTGGTGGCGCATAAATTTCTCTTTCTTTAGCTACTTTCATTATCTGTGTGCTTACAATGGTTACCGAGAATTGTGTGACGTAAGCACAAATGGTAGCTACCACGGAGTTTGTTTCCCGACAGTGATTTAGAGCTTGTCAATGTAAATCTATTAGCAAAAAATAGTCCAAATATTCCTAAACTTTGAATAGTTATTGCCATTTTCACTAATTGAAAACAGAAAAGAAATTTGTCCCCGGCTTTGCCTCGGACAATGATAAACGGCAATTAACGAGTCCTTTGGCTAGATCTTGTCTATATTAATGTGTATATTTTATTTTCTGTAACATTCACCATTCTCTGGGTAGATGGAGCTGACAAAATGACATTTTCCCCAGAAAATAGGCTTTGACATTTCATGAAATTGTCTTCTACGAAAATATTTTCAAGAAATGCCAAAATCTATTTACTGAGGAAAAAATAAGAAATTGTTAAAAAAAAAACAACAACTCCTTTTGGGAGCAAATTCTTTCCTTTTAGAGTAGGACCCCTTTCAGAAGAGAAGCAAATAAAGAATTTGCTTGAATTGCCATCCCTGAAAATATACCCAGTAAGCATTCTTTGTAAATTTATAGCGGGCAGGTAGCGGCCCGTCTGGGTTGCTGATGGGCCGATAACGGCCCGCTATAGATTTATAAAGAATGCTAGCTGGGTAGTAACTCCTTTTAATTATTCAATGATTTCTCTATTTACAGGAATAGAGCTGCAGGATGAAGGAAAGATGTCACAAGTTTGGTTTTATTACAAATTAGAAAATTCAATAAATTAAAAAAGATAATGCTCTCTTTTCTTGTATAATGTTTCTTCTTTCATGCAAGAATTTCCTTAATTTTTAAGGCTTTACCATTCTCTGGGCTAATTCGACAGACGGTAAACTACCCAGCAGGCACATGACGTTAAAACAACGTCGCCTCAACGTCGATGCAACGTCATCGACGTTGAGCCGACGTTGTATAAAAGTAATGTGCCCGCTGGGTAATGATAGTCCTTTTCCTAGAAAACACGATTTGACATTTTATGCACAGTATCTCCAATGGAGACAATCCATATGGGAGATACTCTACATGAAATATCTAATCCGGCTTTGTTTCTGGGAAAATATTTAAAAATTTCGACTGCTGACATGTTTACCTGGCATGTTAATTGTCTGGGGTTAATTTCTAAATTTTTGACCAGCATGCAGGTGTGTGCGCGCACGCGCTCCTGAGTGTGTGTACGTTAATCATGTAGCCATGTTCAACAATCCTGTCATCATATCACAAAAACCTACACACCTTGTAAGTCTACTCCAGCAGTCTTCCTTTACCTTGAGAAAGTTTCTCTGAGATTGTAATTTCTTCGTAGAAGTAAACTACGGTTTGTCAAAACTGGTTCTAAAGATTAAATCAAGGCAGCAAGAGCAGATACTTCATATATTAGACTGGTTCCAGTCCCAAGTGACTGGTGACTAAAATTGTCGTTTTTATATTACATGTATAACCAAGAAATACCATGATTTCTACCAGACATAAAACTGGTATTTTCCTTGTTTTCTAAGAAGAAATATTTCCTCTTAGCCGGGGAAATAAATCTCTTTAACCGGAACTACTTTTTTTTGTAACATATGAACGGCCTAGATTTTGACCCTGCAGTCAATATCATTTTGGATAAAAACAAAAGCTATCCTATATATTATTTATTACTACGCCGAACCAAAATAGAAATCACAGCGTAAACAAACTGGCAGACTAGACTTGCCACAAAAGCCTCTTAAATGGTGTACTCTATTGCGGCGAAATGCATGTAATATACAGTTTATTCATTACTCCTATTTTAAATATGGGATTTATAAACCTCGGGAGGTAAAAGAAATCCGATAAAGAAACTCGTGCTTCGCACCCGTTTCTTTATCGGATTTTTTTTACCTCCCTCGGTTAATAAATCCCATATTTAAATAGGAGAATGAATAAACTCTAAATATTACATGCATAACCAAGAAATACCATGATTTCTACCAGATATAAAACTGGTATTTTCCTTGTTTTCTAAGAAGAAATATTTCCTCTTAGCCGGGGAAATAAATCTCTTTAACCGGAACTACTTTTTTGTAACATATGAACGGCCTAGAATTTGACCCGTGGGATGATCTCAAATCCTTACTTACCGGCTGAAAATGTTTAAATCCATATGCTTTTTTCGTTGAATCAGGTCACCAGCATAGAAATTAATCCTATCTGAGCACAGAAACACATAAATATCCATTTAAATGGGAATATTTCATAACTTTTCAATCTCTCGATTCGTTTAGTTTTTTTCAAAATGGCGCCCGAGTGTTCATTGCTTCGAACTGTCAATGTCAGTGTATTACTACGCCGACCCAAAATAGAAATGACAGCGTAAACAAACTGGCAGACTAGACTTGCCACAAAAGCCTCTTAAATGGTGTACTCTATTGCGGCGAAATGCATGTAATATACAGTTTATTCATTTCTCCTATTTTAAATATGGGATTTATAAACCTCGGGAGGTAAAATAAATCCGATAAAGAAAGTCGTGCTTCGTACTCGTTTCTTTATCGGATTTTTATCAAAAGGGCTAAAAATCTGCGTAGGAAATATTTAAGCGTTGTTGGAAGAGTTTCGATTAATTCAGGTGTCACAGGCTTTGAAGTCTTTTCCTGATGTGTTTATCCAGCGACTTCCTGTCTTTTTCGTGCAGAAGTGGTATAATGATGTTCTGGATAATATAGTCCTGATTAGGCCTAAAAACTCCAAAACAGACTTTTCCAATGAACCTTATCGGAATATTTTTTTTTCATCCAAATTGACTCCTCCGTCAGAAGGCTATAACCACGCCCATGCGTAAATCCTTAGACAAACAATATCGTGATACATGTACTTGTATTTGTCAATGAAATCTGCATTCGCACCTATATTTATCAATGAAAAAGTGCATAGGTAATATTGTTTGTCTGAGCAATAACATTAACCGTTAACTGGTAAGCTAGTTTGGTTGGTCAGATTTTGGTGTCATTTACTGGTCAGGTGATTTCACGGAGGACTCGATTGCTTTGTCCAGGTTAAAGCATATTCATTATTAATCGACACATGATGATATGGTAGGAACCGAATTGACAGAAATGGAAGGCGCTGTACCCAATGCGATAGTGTTGACTTGAAAAATGAATATCATTTCACCTTAATCTGCCCAAACTATACTGTCAGTTATTTAATTTGTAAAATATATACATGTATAAAGTATTAATATTATAGGAATTCTCAGATCTTTAATCTTTATCACTCTTTAGACATATGTATTATATTTTCCTTATTTGTCCCAGAAAACAGGATTTGGAGACAATTTGCACGAAATGTCAAAACCTGTTTAACAAGGAAATATAAGAAAAAAATATTTAAATATTTGTTGTTTTTTTTTTGGCTGAAAATTTTGCTCGGAGTGCTAAGCGTTAAATTCACTCAACTGATGCAAACTGCCAACAAAGAAGAACTTAGAATTTTGAGCAAATATCTCATGGAAGCCTTCGATTTAAAAAAAATCTACTATATTACAATATATGCCCGGAGTTGAAGGGTTCATCTATTCAAACATAACAACATATACTATTTAAGAAATGAAGTAATATTACAGTTGACTCTCGCTATCTCGACCTCGCTTATCTCGAAGTGAAAATCTGGTCCCTGCCTAAACATGAAGGTAAAAATATTGTGGAAAAGAGGAGAAATTGCCCCTAAGGAGCAATTTCTCCTCTTTTCCACAATATTTTCAATATATCTCTAACTTCTAGAATCTAATTACATATATATTTGTTAAATGTGGTCAATCAAATTATTTTTTTCCTCAATTCTGCAAATCTGATATGTCGAGGTACGGATATCTCGAAGTATTTCAGAGAGTCCCTCGAGATAACGAGAGTCGACTGTATAACGTTCATTGAATATGGTCAAGAGCAAAGTAAATAAACTTCGAAGGAGTACATGTAAACTTTGCTCACGACCCAGTGTTGTTCATAGTTCAATGTACTTTAAATAAATTGTATTTATTACTTATATTATTTTCCATACATTATATAGCGTAAAAGTCAAGTTCGAGACGGAAATAAGACCCCTTTTGTCAGCACACCCCAACCATGCTTATATAGTGAATACCCCCCACCCCACGGGATGTGTTTATTTCTAACAAAGTTCATTCTTTTTTAAAATATTTGTCCGTTGGAAGGCGGCTCTTCTCTCTTAGCTCTAGAACACAACGAGCTGTTGTAAACGGTGAAAATTCGGAATGGGCTCCAGTTCTTGGTCCATTATTGTTCTCTCTGTACAGAAATGATATTTCCACAGACATAGAAAGACGACGTTTCGCAAATGACTATGTTTACAGTCGTGACATCAGAGACACAGAGGACTCATTGAAACTTCAAAAGGATATATAGTCGACTCTCGTTATCTCGAATTCCAAGGGACTCCCTGAATTATTTCGAGATATCCGTTCTTCGACTTTTCGCAGAATTAAGGAAAAAAAAGTAATTCGAACAACCAAATTTAACAAATATATAGGTAATTGGACTCTTGAAGTAATAGATATATTGAAATTATTGTGGAAATGAGGAGAAATTGCTCCTTAGGAGCAATTTCTCCTCATTGCCACAATATGTTTTACCTGTTGTTAGATTTTTATGTTTAGGCAGTGACCAGATTTTCACTTGATGATAAATGGTTATTTGAGATAAGCGAGGTCGAGATAACGAGAGTCAACTGTAGATAGATTAGGATGTTCGGCCAGAAAATGGAGTATGAGATTTCAGCCAGTCAAATGCAATATAATGCAGATAAATAGGAAGAGAACAAATGATTGAGGCCTCTTACACATTAGAGGGTACGGTCTTCGAAAATGTGGATGTCATAAAATACCTACGAGTAACAATCACACATCATCACGAAAACATGCCTATATAATTTTGACCTCGTTAAACCCCACTTTTATATAATAAAATTGGGGTTTACAGGGGTATATATTACTTGTCTTATTTCTGGTCAAAAATATAGATTATGGGTATTCATTAGAACCGCCTCGGCGAGGCGATTCTAACGGGTACCAACAATCTATGTATTGAGCATAAACACGAAAAATGTCAGAGTTTTTTTTTTATCTGAAAATTTTCATTTTTAAGGGGTAAAATTTTCTATATATTTGAATAGGCGTGTTTTCGTAATGTGAATTGAGATGGAATGCACATATCAGCAACTCAGAACTCTTTGTTTCCTGAGACGAGATCTTTATCAATGTCCTCCGGATGTTAAAGAGGCAGCATATAGGGGGCTTGTTCGCCCTGTTTTAGAATGGCAGCCGTGTTTGGGATCCCCAAGGCGTGGTTCTTCGAAAAAAAATCATGATAGGGCTGCTAGGTTTGTAGCTAGCAATTACTTCTTTGAAACTCGGAGTATGACTGGAATACTCGAAAATCTAAAATGGGAGTCTCTCAAGAAAAGGAGGAGAGACAGCAGACTGATTCTTTTGTACTAAGGTCTAAAGAGTGCTGCCAGCATTCCAAAAGATGATCCCATCTCCTCCAGTTAGGCGCAGTAGAAATCATTGCTTTTTCAGATCCTCGCGGCAAAAACTGCATGACAGCTCATTCTTCCCATATGCAGAGATTGAAATTTCCTTCCAAATTCAATTATTACCTCTGTTGAAGGTGCAGAAAATGGTGTGGCTAGGTCTCTGGTGAGAGCTAGGGACTGACTATCCTATATCTCAGGTCCTGGTGAATGAATGTCATTAGACTTATCACCAGTAAGTTACTTGCTTAATACAGGCAATGTCCCACTTCTTTACCTTTAATACAATCTGAAATAGAGCCCTTTTAAGACAGGTGATTGTTTAATACAGGTGACCTTTAATACAGGTTTGACTTTGGCGCACACCCGTCAGGTAAATTTTCTACCTTTGTGGCTCACATGTAGCTTCCGATGAACATCCCATACTCTTACTCAGACCCGGGCACTTACAGCTCGCCAACCTTGCTTCACATTACATTGTTCAGTCGAACTTCAAAGGCTCGAACTCCTTTGGGACCATGGAAAACTGTTCGAGCCATGGGTAGTTCGAGTCAATGAAGGTTAATCATGGCGCCAGATTAGGAAGCAAACATCGCTAATTCTAGGAGATCTATCTATCTTCTATACAATTATTGTATGTTGAGTGTACTCATTAGAATCGCCTCAAAGAGGCGATTCTAACGAGTACACTCAACATACAATTTCATTATGAAATAAGAAAGCTTACTAAATATTTGTTTTCTTGATCTATCGGAAGAATTTTGTTGGGATTCAAAAACAACTTCGAATTAGCCATTGTGAACGAGCCATCGGTGTTCGAGCTATAAAGATTCAATTGTATTTTGTAATTGGGCAGTCGAAGGTCATGATGAGAGAAACTGTACGTTGGATTTGTAGTTTTCTACGAAAAAGAAAGCATTTTTACTTGGCGGCGTTTACTTTGATTTTATTGGGGGATTTGATACAATTTCAGGGGCGGCAACTCTGTCATATTTGTTTTTCTACCCTTCTGAAAAGGGGTCTACTCGTAAAGGGAAATGTATTTTTTTTCCTTTAAGAGCGGGCTCCTTTTCAAAATTGACTTGGTGTGCAGGAAAGCAAACAGGAAGTCACAAAAAACAACAACAACAACAACAACAAAACAACAACAAAAAAAACTGTGAACCTGGTACAAAATGGAACATCTTAACTCCTTGCTTCATACAGGTACTGTCATAATGGGAGTATCTCTTAACCTTAATTTATGAATTTATCAATGCTTGTGGTCGGGCCGATCGCTAGCCTGTTTGTGGTTATGTTGTATTTCAGCTTAAGATTACTGTTTGGCTATTTTCTTTGTTTCATGATAGTATGTATGATTATGTGTGTTTATTGATAAGGCAGAGGACCCCTATGCGGACCCACCATATACTTGGTATTTGCTATATCTATCTAAAGGAAGATACCCAGGCAATACCACAATAACAAATCATAGCCTTCCAAAACACCAAAAGAAAAAAGGCTGAGGAAAGCAAAAGCCGCATATGAAACCAAGTACGCACACATCAGGAAAACATACCTATATAATTTTGACCCCTTAAACCCACTTTTATATGGTAAAACTGGGATTTACAGGGGTATATCTTATTTTTCTTATTTCTGCTCAAAAACATAGATTGTGGGTACTCGTTAGAACCGCCTCACCGAGGCGGTTCTAACGGGTACCCACAATCTATGTTTTGAGCAGAAATTTGAAAAATATCAAAGTTTTTTATCTGAAAATTTTCAGTTTTTGGAGGTGAAATTTTCTATTGTTTGAATAGGCGTGTTTTCGTAATAAACAAAGGAGAAGTGTAACAGAGGAACCTCGCTTGGAACAATCGGAAGGCAAAATACTGAAAGGCTTATACTAGCTTTACTCGCGCGAAACATCACCCTTAATTGAGCTTCAAGTTACAAACATATGTTTGGTCCGCATAACGGTCTCTACCTCATCTGTAACACATCACAGTGAGACACATATAATTCCAAACTCTGTTATGAAACAAAGAAACGGGTTCAATGGCAATCAACAAAACAAGAAACAGAACCACGGTGGGTCTCACCATAAACATTGATAGGCACCTGAAACAGATTGAAGAGGGAACCGTCATTTAGTCTGAGGACCGACTCGCCGTCGTGCAATAAAAGAGGAAAGCAACGTTATTAGCTATATTGGGTTAAAAGCCATGCATTCCATTTGCCGCAGAATTATATGGTTTTAGCGACTGACAATTTATTTAAATCAATCCGAAAAAACAGTTCAGACAGCAATCTTTCTGAACCTATAGACAAGGTTGCCACGGAATAAGACTAATAAATTTAACCAGTGTCACATTTTAAGCCCATTATCCCCTTGCACAACGAAGTTGCGAGGGGATGTAGGGTTTTCCCGTACGTAGGTTCGCACGTACGTACGTACAAAACGTACGTAGCGTACGTGCGTATATATGTATGTTCACCTTTGGTCATTGCTCTAGCGCCTACATTTATTTATTGATTTTAATATAACTTCACACAAATGTTGGGTATGATAATATCTCGAGCAAGTCCGACTTTCAGGGTCCTGGTCTCAACCGCAAGCTCTTTGTGGCTATCTTAAGAAGAAAAAAAAGACTGTCACCTATGGAACGCCAAAGCTGTCTTATGTTGTTATATTTCTTCTTGTCTTGTCTAAGAATTGTGTGAACTTGTCCATGCAGTATGTTATCATCTTAAAGACGCGCGTTGTTTTGTCAATATATAATGTTGACATGCCCACACACTGTCTTATTATGTTAAAGAACCATTTTATTTTGTCACAACGTGGAATTATCTTGTCTAAAAAGCATGTGAACTTGCCTATGTAGTGTATTATTGTCTTACACAGGCACGTTATTTTGTCAACATATGGCGTTGACTTGTCTACACGGTGTTTTATTATGTCAAACGTTTATAAATGCCATTATGTTAAAGTTTGGGTCATCTTGTCTAAGAGTAACTTGTCTAGATGATATGGTTTTATGTCAAACTCATGTGTCGTTTTGTCCACACGATGTCGCATGTTTAAATTTTCGGGAACAACACCACGCAGTTGAACAAGACAACATATTTATTCAACAAGATAACACCGCGTTTTAACTAATAACATAATCTTTTGCCATAATAATACACTGTATGGACAAAACAAGACGCGCATTTAAATAATAAGACGTAGTATAGACAAGTTCACACACTTCATAGACAAGACAACCCAACTTTTTAACATAATAGTTTAGTGTTTTGACATAATAAGATATTATGTACACAAAACAACACACCCATTTGCATAATAACAAGTTGTATAGACAAGTTCACATGCTTCGCAGACAAGATAACTCAACGTTTTAACATAATAACATTGCCTTTTAACATAATAGGGCACTGTGTGGAGAAAACACCATACGTGTTCAACATAATAACATAGTCTTTTAACGTAATAAGAAACTGGGTGGACAAAACAACACGAGCGTTAAACAAAATAACAGTTTGTATAGACAAGTTCACATGTTTTGTAAACAGGATAATCAAACTTTTTCACATAACAACATAGCCTTTTAACATAATAAGATACTATGTGGACAAAACAGCCCACCCGTTAAGCATAATAACACTTTGTATAAACGAGTTCAAATGCCTCATAGACAGGATAACCCAAATTTTAACATAATAGCATAGCCTTTCAACAGAAAGACAGTGTGTGGAAATGACAAACCATGCGTTTAACATAATAACACATTTACAGACAAGTTCACATGCTTCATAAACAAGATAACCGGATTTCTTAACATAATAACATAGCCTTTTAACATAATAAGACACTGTTTGGACAAAAGAACACAAATGTTTAACATAATAACATGATGTATAGACCAAAGCTTTTTAACATAATAGCATAGCCTTTTAAAAGAATAAGACTATGTGTGAACAAAACAACACGCGTGTATGGCATAATAACACGGTTTATAGACAAATTCACATGCTTCATAGACAAGATAACCCATTTTTAAACATAATAAGATAGCGTTTTAACATAAAAGGGCACTCTGTGGACAATACAGCACATGCATTTAACATAATAACATAACATCTTAACATAATAAGACACTGTTTGGACAAAACGACATATGTATTTAACATAATAACATGTAGTATAGACAAGTTCACATGCTTCGTAGACAAGATAAACCAATTTTTAACATAATAACATAGCCTTTTAACATAATATAACTCAGTGCGGACAAAACAGCATGCAAGTTTAACATAACATCGAACCTTTTAACATAATAAGACACTGTGTGGTCATAACAACACGAGCGTTTATCATGACAACATGACCGTTTGACATAATGAGACATTGTGTGGACAAAACAACACACGCTTTTAACATAATAACACATCGTATAGACGAGTTTACACACTTCTCAGACAAGATAACCCATCTTTTAACAAATTAAACTAGCCTTTTACAACATAAGAAAGCTATGGCGTTCCATAGTCACCGCTCTTGCCCCTGCGTTTATCAATGGATTCTAATGTAACTACACACAAATGTTTGGTATGATAATATCTGGAGCAAGTTCGACTTTTAGTGTCCTGTGATCAAGTTCAAGATCGTTAAGCCTTTTTTCTGTTTAAATTTTGTCATCGAACTAGTGCTTACATATATCAATGGATGTTAACGTAACTTCACCTAAATGTTGGGTATTATAATATCTCGAGCAAGTTTATCTGTCAGGCTGCTTGGATCAAGATCAAGGTAACCATGGCTATTTTTAGGGAAAAAATGTCATCGCTCAAGCACCTGCATTTATCTATGGATTTTAATACATCGTCACACAATTGTTGGGTATTATAATATCTCGAGCAAGTCCAACTTTTAGATTGCTGGGCTCAATGTCAAGGTAACTGTAGCTTAGTTTAAAAAACTTTGTCATCGCTTTAGCCGCTACATTTATTAATGGATTTTAATACATCTTCACACAATTGTGGATATGACAATATCTCGAGCAAGTTCTACTTTTCAGGGTCCTGGGCACAAAGTCAAGGTTGACATAACTGAAATATTTTCTATCATGTGAGCTCTAATCCTCCCAACCTGAAAATCTGATGGTTTGCAATACTGTACCTTAAGGTCAAGGTCATATATGACCTTTACATTAAGGTCGCAGGTTGTTTTTTTCTTTATTCACATTACTGTTATATGTCAGGAAATTCCCCAGTTCAGTGTTTGCCAATACCAAATGGATTTGTATCGCCTGCGATGCCTTGTTATAAATATCTTCTAAAACGAGTAATCCTTTAGTGCACACACACACACACACACACACACACACACACACACACACACACAAAGTGAGATATGGAAATGGATGGTTCCCAGTTTTCTAAGCCAGACCAGTTAGGTTTGCTCAGTAAGTCATATTCCCAGGGTCTCCTCAACTTCACCAGCATTGAATTGTCTGCTGTCACTTGCATTTTCGGAGTGCTTGGTTACGCTACCAGATGATTGGAGATCTATATTGTTTCATTTTGTTTCAACAGAACGATCCACAGGTTGAATGGAATTCCTGTCTGTTTTAAACATTCTGGAGCCAATTAATTACACCAACAATATTTTGAGTTAATTTAAATTTATAGACAATTTTGGGCATTTGGGTTTTGAATTCTTGCTTTATTATTTTTTTCTTGTGGCATCATCAAACCAAAATTTTCTCACACAACTGAATTTTTTGCAGATACAGAAAAAAAAATACCGATCCAACCATCATATAAGGTATTAGATGTCACATGTGATTATCAATTTATTAGGTAAACATCTGGTATTACAAATGTATATGATCAGATTCTGAAGATTCTCAATCTGATCTGTGCCTGGTATTCATAAACGCCCTGTCTAACTACGCTCCAGCATGAGATTATATACTAACAGACATGTGCGTCTGGTAAAGACTCAGATTAGTCTGCACATCCACGAATACTGCGCTGCGAAGGCCAACCTCCGCAAACTTAGATTCAATACCTTCTGACATGTGCGGTAGGTGAAGACTCAGATCAGCCTGTGCTTTCAGATCAGTCTTCATCGGACGCTTTGTGGAGAGCCAAGGATCAAAGTTAATATGTAACTTTTAACCCTTGTCATGTTGAATAAATTAAGATGCCATGCCCACTTCTATTTTTCAGCCAATCAGATTGCCTGATCCATTTTGTTGCTAGAAATTCACAAACTTAATGGCAAACAGTGCAGATTCAGATCAGTTGGCTTCTTTAGAAGCCAACTGATCTGGATCTACACTATTTGCGAAGGCAGTTATATCTGGGTTCAGCAGGACAATGGTTAAGAAGGCCAGGTACTCCATACAAAATAAGCTTAGTGAGGTTTTAAAACGCCTGTAAAGGCTTCTTCAGGCACTTAGCGAAGGGTCAGATCAGACTTCGTGCCTGCGCAGGCTGGTCAGACTCACTGCTAGGCGCATATGTTATAAGATACATTTTCTCACTATTCACAGAGTGTCATATACTAGTACGACTTTTGTGTGCCCGGGAGTGTGCCAAAGACCTAAAATATCAATGCACTGTTACAAACATATCAGTGTAGCTGTACCGCTGCTGTTGACCCCTTCTTTTTGTTTCAGGTTAGACTTAAAGTATAATATGTTTTCTGGGTTCTGGAAGATGAGAACCAACACGTCAATATTATGACGTGTACCATGATTAGAATGACGCACATAAGAGCTCATTCGTATCACGACGTATCATTTTGTTCTCTTGTATTTCGGAGTTCTCAAAATGGAAGAAATCTGACATACATTATTTATCCTAAAATGGGACATCTTCCAGACTTACCGTACTTCTAAAATATGAACAAGGCTCTTTTTTTACTTTTTAATGTATGTTAAATGGCTAATTGTATGGCTAATTTTAGCTAAATGTGTCACCCTCTTAAAATATTGTGTAAATAAATAAATAAATAAATAAAAACTGCTGGATTGAGAGAAATCGTATAGACATTGATCAAACGCCATTTAGCGGCGTCTGATCAGTGTCTATAAATTTTATTCAGGTCTGTCTGTCCCAGTACTTAAATTATTACCGTAAAGAATTATGCGATAATGTGAGAAAAAGACTATAATGTCAAGCTGCGTGAAGCTGGTTAAACATTCGATATTGGACAGTGGACATTCGAATGTCTAATCATTCAACATTCAACATTCGACATTCGAATGTCTGGCCTCACAACATTCAACATTCGACATTCTACCGTCAAGCTGTTAGACATTTGACATTCGAAAAAAAGCCATTAGACATTGGACATTCAAAAGTCTAGCCATAAAACATTCGACATTCGACAGTCTGTCCGCACGCCATTGGACATTAACCATTCGAAAGTCTAGCTGCTAGACAATGGACATTCGACATTCGAATGTCTAGCCACACGACATTGGAAATTCGACATTCGACTGTCTAGCCATTAGACATTGGCTATTCAACATTCAAATGTAGCCATTAGACATTCGACAATCGACATTCGAATGTCTAGCTACACGACATTCTACATTCGAATGTTTAGCCATTAGACATAACAGTCGACATTCGAATATCTAGCCATTTGATATTCGACATTCGGATGTGTAGCCGCACGACATTCAAATGTGTAGCCGCACGACATTTGACATTTGTTGAATGTGTAGCTGCTAGACATTTGACATTTGACATTTGAATGTCTAGCCATTAGACATTCGACATAGGAATGTCCAGCCACAAGATTTTGGACTGGAGGTTCGAAAGTCTACCTGCTAGACAATGGACACTCGACATTCGAATGTCAAATTATCAGACATTGGACATTCAACATTCGAATGTCAAGCCATTAGACATTTGACAGTTTACATTGGAATGTCTTGCCGCAAGACATTCGACTTTCGACAGTTGAATGTCTAATTGCTAGACATTCGACTTTCGGCATTCGAAAACAGCCATTAGAAATTTGACATTAGACATTCGAATGCCTAGTCATTAGATATTCGACTTTCAACATTCGAATGTCTAGCCACACGATATTGGACATTCGACATTTAATGTCTAACCAATAGACATTGGATATTCAACATTCGAATGTAGCCATTAGACATGCGACATTTGAATGTGTAGCTGCTAGACATTCGACGTTCGAAAAAATAAACATTAGAAATTGGACATAGGACATTCGAAAGTCTAATTGCTAGACATTGGACATTCAACATTCCAATGTCTAGCCGCACGATATTGGATATTCAACATTCGAATGTCTAGCCATATGGCATTGGACATTCAACATTCAAATGAAGCCATTAGACATTGGACATTCGACTTACGAATGTCAAGCCATTTGACATTCGACATTCTAATATCACGACATTAGACATTCGAAATTGGACATTCGAATGTCTAGCCATAAGATAATCGACTTTCAAATGTCTAGCCGCACTACAATCGATATTCGATAGTCGAATGCCAGGCTGCTGGACATTAGCCATTCGACATTCGAATGTCTAGACGCAAGACACTTGACATTCGGCATTCGAATGTCTGACGAATGTCCAGCTGTCAGACATTAGACATTCGAAATTCGAATGTCTACCTTTTAGACATTTGACATTCGACATTTGAATGTCAAGTCATTAGAAATTGGACATGACATTCAAATGTCTGGACATTAGACATTCGATATTGGACATTCGAATGTCTAGCCATTTGTCATTTGACATTCGACATTCGACATTCGAATGTTAGTGGCCCGACATTCGACATCCGACGATCAAATGTCTATCTGCTAGATATTCGACATTCGAATGTATAGACATTTGACATTGGACAATGGACATTCGAATGTCAAGCCATTAGACATTCGACATTCGAATGTCTAGCCGCACGACATTCGACATTCGAAAGTCTAGCTAATAGACATTGGACATTTAACATTTGAAACTTTAGGGATGGGGCAGTGAATATGATTCAAATTTGTTCAATTTCAACTTTTGAGTTATCAAAAAGTGTATGTATCAATTCTAATGAAAAATGGCACTTATTGTACCTAGAGGCAACCGATGGTCCTCGGAGCCTAGGAATCTGAATCGTCGGTTTAGAACACGATTTTAACAGACCAAACTACGTTTGCAAACCTAATTTCACATTCTCAGAGCATGTTTTGTCTCCATTTTATCGCACAAAAGTAGAATCGCATAAAAACGGACCTGGGGACGCTTGATTGAGCAAGGGCTATTAAAGGAGAGAATACGGTATATCAGAATGTCAAATTTCGTGCGGCTAGATATTCGAATGTCGAATGTCGAATTTCTAATGGCTAGACATTCGAATATCGAATGTCCAATGTCTAGCAGCGAGACATCCAAATGTCGAATGTCGAAAATCGGATGTCGACATGCTAGACATTCGAATGTCGAATGTCAAATATCTAACCGCTAGACATTTGTATGTTGATGTATGTTGTACGGCTAGACATTCGAATGTCGAATGTCTAATAGATAGACATTTGAATGTCAAATGTCCAATGTCTAATGGCTAGACATTCGACTGTCCAATGTCTTATGTGTAATGGCTTAACTTTCGAAAGTCGAATGTCTAATGTCTTATGGCTAGACATTCGAATTTCGTGTGGATAGACATTAGAATGTCGAATGCCTAATGGCTAGACATTTGAATGTCGAATATCCAATGTCGTGCGGCTGGACATTCGAATGTCAAATGTCCAATGTCTAGCAGCTAGACATTCGAATGTCGAATGTCATGCGGCAATCGAATTTCAAATGTCGAATTTCTAATGGCTGGTCATTCGAATGTCGAATATCTTTTGTCTAGCAGCTAGACATTCAAATATCAAATGTCGTGCGGCTGGACATTCGAATGTCGAATGTCTAATGGCTAGACATTCGAATGTCGAATGTCAAATGTCTAATGGATGGACATTCGAATGTCGAATATCCAATGTCTAACAACAAGACATTCGAATGTCGAATGTCTGCTGTCTAAAAGCTAGACATTCGAATGTCGAATGTCCAATTTCTAATGGCTAGACATTCGAATGTCCAATGTCCAAGGTCTAATATTGTGCGGTTGGACACTCGAATTTCGAATGTCAAATATCTAGCAGCTAGACATTCTAATGTCGAGTCGAATGTCGTGCGGCTAGACATTCGAATGTCGAATGTCGTGCGGATAGACATTCGAAAGTCAATATCGAATGTCTAATGGCTAGACATTCGAATGTCGAACCTCTAATGTGTAATGGTTAGAAATTCGGAATGTTCAATGGCTAGACGTTCGACTGTCGGATGTCCAATTTGTAGCAGCTACACATTCGAATATTGAATGTCGTGCAGATAGACATTCGAATGTCGAATATCTAATGGCTAGACATTTGAATGTCGAATAACCAAAGTCGTGTGCAAAATGCCCAATGTCTAGCAGGTAGACTATCGAATGCCGAATGTCGTGCGGCTAGACATTCGAATTTCAAATGTCGAATTTATAATGGCGAATGTCTAATGGCTAGATATTCGAATGTCGAATATCAATTGTCTAATGGCTGGACATTCGAATGTCAAATATCCATTATCTAGCAGCTAGACATTCGAATATCAAATGTTGTGCGGCTAGATATTCGAGTGTCGAATGTCCAATGTCTAATCTCTAGACATTCGAATGTCAAATGTCGAATGGCTGGACATTCGAATGTCGAATATCCAATGTCTTACAGCTAGACATTCGAATGTCGAATGTCGTGCGACTAGACATTCGAATGTCCAATGTCCAATGTCTAATGGCTAGACATTCTAATGTCGAATGTCCAAGGTCTAATGTCGAATGTGCAATGTCTTATTGTTACACATTCGCATGTCGAATGTCTAATGTCTTGACATTCGAATGTCGAATGTCCAATACTGTGCGGCTGGACATTCGAATGTCGAATTTCTAATGGCTGATCATTCGAAGGTCGGATATCGAATGTCTAGCAGCTAGACATTCGACATTCGAAGGTCGAATGTCGTCGGGCTACACATTCAAATGTCGAATGTCCAAAGTCTAATGGCTAGACATTCGAAAGTCGAATGTCTAATGGTTAGACATTCAAATGTCCAATATCTAATGGCTAGACATTCGAATGCCGATTGTCCAATGTTAAGCATTGCGGTTAGACATTCGAATGTTGAATGTCGAATTTCTATTGTCTAGACTTTCGAATGTGGAGTGCTCAATGTCTAATGGCTAGACATTCGAATGTCGAATGTCAAATGACATGCGGCTAGACATTCATATGTAGACTGTCCAATGTTTAGCAGCTAGACATTCCAATATCGAATGTCTAATGGCTGGACATTCGAATGTCGAACTCCAATGTGTAATGGCTAGACATTGGAATGTCCAATGGCTAGTTCGAATGTCGAATGTCCAATGTATAGCAGCTAGACATTCGAATGTTGAATGTCGTGCGGCTAGACATTCGAATGTCGAATATCGAATGGCTTGACATTCGAATTTCCAATGTCCAATGTCCAATGCTTAGCCAACTTCACGCAGCTAAAATGTCATACGTGAATTTCAAAACCTAAATCCACCTGCGCATTCGCGCAGTCTGATAAGAGCCACCATCGTCTGCTGACAGAATCGTTAGATAATAAATAGAGGCGCTCATCAAACGAAGCGGAATGCGCAGGGTGATTTGAGAGTTCGTTGAGCCAACATCCCATCACGAAAACAGTCATACAATTTTGTCCCCCTTAAACCCCACTTATATAAAGTAAAACTGGGGTTTACACTTTACACGGGTATAAACTACGAGGGCTGTTCGAAATGAATTGCTTATTTCTATCTGGAGACTTCAAATTTCAAGTTAGCCCAAAAGTACTCATTTCATGCCCTCGAAGTACTCTCCGCGGCTAGAAATGCAAAGTTTCAGCCGATGTATCCACTTCTTGAAGGCGTCACGATACGCTGATTTGGGCACAGAAATAAGGTACTGATGAATGGTAGATCCAAGTGCCTGTCGGGACTAGTATTTCCGCCCAGCAAGGAATGCTTTCAATTTCGGAAACAAAAAGAAATCACATGGGGCAAGGTCTGGGGAATACGGGGGGTGAGGCAAAACAGTTACTTTTTCTTTCTTCAAAAACGCCGTAACTATTGCCGAGGTATGAGCTGGGTCATTGTCATGTAAAAGACGGACATGTTTAAAACCAGTGGCAGGGCGTGGTTTCTGATAATACTTTTTCAGTTTCTTCAGTACTACGTCTTTGTAGTACTTTCCGGTGATGCTTTTGCCCTTTTTCACTGGCACTTTTATTGCGACTCCTTCACCAGAGAAGAAGATTGCATACAAAACCTTGTTTGTACTCAAAGAACGTTTGTCAATTATTGGGCGTTTGTTGTGTTTAGTGGCCCAGATCTTACTGCTAACCTTTCTGACGGGCTCAAAATAATGGACCAAGGTTTCATCACCTGTGACGACATTGGCAAACTGCTTTTTGTCATATTTTGGAAACATTTGAAGCAGCTTTTTGGCCACTTTAACCCGTTGCCTCTTTTGCTCGTCAGTCAACAGATGTGGCACCCATCTAGCAGAAATCTTTCTGACTTTCAAATGCTTCTTCAAAATAAGGTGAACCGTTGATAGTGATATTCCTATCATTCGTGCAATAGCACGAACTGTAAATCTGGCATCTCCTTGAATGATTTCCTTTATTTTAGAAACGATTTCTTTACGAGATGCAGATTTTGGCCTACCTGATTTCGGTGCATTTTTTATGGACTCTACACCAGACTCAAATTTCTTTTTCCACCGCCGAACTGTGTCATAAGACACACAAGAAGGTCCAAAAGCAGTAGAAATTCCAGTAATCAGCTTCTTCAAAGAACAACCAAGTTTTGAGCGAGCTTTGAGGTAAGCCCGTATTTCATCTTTTTTGTCGACGCTTCTACCAACCATTTTTACTGCAGTGGTCAATGATTGCGTGTATTCAAATGGCAAATTTTATGTCTTACACTTAGTCTAACATGTACATTTATACACCATTGTGTAGATATTGAATAGCCCTATACAGGTATGTATTGGTTTTTATCGTGCCCCGCGTGGATATCGAGCTAAAGGACGATAAGCAATTGATTTCGAACATCCCTCGTACATTTCTTATTTCTTATTTCTGCTCAGAAACATAGATTGTGGGTACTCGTTAAAACCGCCTCACCGAGGCGGTTCTAACAAGTACCAACAATCTATGTTGTGAACAGAAATCTGAGAAATATTAGAGTTTTAGAAAATTGTCAGTTTTTGGAGATGAAATTTTATTTGAATAAGCGTGTTTTCATAAGAGGAGAGGTAAATTATCATTCGTTGTGACTCATACTAGTCTGGTCCCAGACCCTTTCTTTATTTTTCCTTTCTATAGGTAACTTGAAGTTGGATTAAAGAGGATCATGATAAAAAATAATGTAAAGAAAGAGAGAAACAGATATAAAACAAAAACGACTGGAGCCAGTCTATGACTCATACGTATAGCTCATACGTATAGCTCCAAATCGGCATCCCATACTCGCACTCTGATCCGGGCACTTGCACTTTGCAACGATCGCTTCCCATTGTTTTTCAAGTAAACCGGGAAGGTTATGATGAGATAATACGGTACGTTGGATCAGTAATGTTTTTTTTTTTTTTTTTTTTTTTTTTTTTTTTACAAAGAATAACATGAGCCATTTTTCTTGGCGTTTACTTGAATCTTATTATTAAAGTGAAGTGATGTTCTTATTAAAGTGAAGTGAAGTATTTTCAGAGGGGGCAACCCTGTCAAATTTGTTTTCCCTCCCTTCTGAAAAGGGCTCTACTCCTTTTAGGGTAGACCAGAATTGACTTGGTGCGCTAGAAAGCAAACAGGAGCTCACAAATATTGTATCTCTTGTACAAAATGGCGGAAAATCTACCAAGTCTATCAATCTACCTTAACGCCGTCCTGTAAAACAGGATTATCACGCAAGCACGAGAAGACAGGTATGCCCTAGGTTCTTTACGCAGTCCGATCGAGAATCTTCGTTATAGAATTTATTTGGCGAAGGATAAAGACCCTAATCAGAATGTGCATATGATATCGTCCTTCATTATCCGAACATTCCCGAAGAACCTATTTTCTCTTAACATCGATCAAAATATACTGTTCGCTATGAGAAAAGGGAATTTCGGGGAACAGTAAAGACCGAGATAAGCCATATGCCGAAAACTCTGCTGAGATTTGTTTTCTTTAAACCGATATATTCTACACTACATTATTCTGTAAGATTGTAGCAAATGCCCTGCAGTCTGACCGGGACTGCGCTGTACGCACTTGCCCCGAAGATCCTTTTTCTCAAGGTACCATTCAGCAGGTTTATAAACGTCCAGATTTGAAAGCGCGCACAAGTCGGAGAAATAAGTGATATCAGAGGTTGATGATGAATTTTCTAAACTTGGTAGGTTAAGACATTTTTATTGACTATGTTTATATTGTCCTTAAAATACATCGATTTACACCAGACATTATAGGTTACAAATGTTATTAAATGATAAAAAAAAAAAAAATAGTGACAGTAAAACAAAATGAAAAAAAAAATATGAAAAATAAATAAATAAATAAATAAATAAATAAATAAATAAATAAATAAATAAATAAATAAAAAATAAAATAAAATAAGATAAAATAAAATAAAATAAATAAATAAAAAAATATTGATAATGAAAATAATTTATGAATGAATTAATTCGTTAGTTTCTGCAGCCGTTCTTATCAAAATGAATCTCCGTTTCGTTGTTTTGTTTGTTGTTATCAAAGGTAACATTTTTTCATTTTGTATTTATTTATTATGTATACATCAGGAAAACATACTTATATAATTTTGATCCCCTTAAACCCCACTTTTATATAGTAAAACTGGGGTTTACAGGGGTATACATCATTTTTCTTATTTCTGCTCAAAAACATAGATTGTTGGTACTCGTTAGAACCGCCTCGGCGAGGCGGTTCTAACGAGTACCAACAATCTATATTTTGAGCAGAAATATTAGAAAAAATCAGGATTTTTTTTATCAGAAAATTTTCAGTTTTTGGTGGTGAAATTTTCAATATATTTGAATAGGCGTGTTTTCGTAATGACTTCTGCTTGTTTTTAAAAAAAAAAAAAACAAAAAAAACAAAAAAAAACGCCACAGAATTTATAGAGATTGTGTATAATTGGTACGACCAGTAACAGAGTGGTAAAATTCTTGTAAGAATATATTTTCCGAATCAATTGTTTAGAGTTATGCTGTATAGTTTGAGCTACATTTGTTTACATTCCTTCTTACAATTCATAAAACTTTGAATTATTTTAATATTATATTTAGCCTTCATATTCAGACAGACGAACCTTAGCAAACCAATCAAACCCAGATAAGGTCTGCACTGTTTGCCACTCAGTCGCAACATCTGGTAATCAGTTGAGATTGTTGCAACATTAAGGCCTGTATGCTAAAGCGTCCGAACATTAAGGCGGTAGATATACAATAACAGCATGTTTCAACGTGCTTGTCATTTTGTCAAATAAGCATTCCATGTGTAGTGCTGGAAGCGATAAAAAAATAAAAAAAAAAAAAAAAAATCAGCGCTAACAGAGCACATTAATGAACTCTTATCTTTAATTGCAAACTTGTTTACTCTAAGGATTGAGACAACTTAAACTGCATATCATATGTCTTCTAAATGTCTAGAGTCATTTCGCTCGTGGGGTAGGGGTGGGGTGGGGTGGGTGGTGGGGGGGGATACTTCCTTTATATGGCACAGTACGGAATGCGTGCTGAATGGCCTCCTTTTTCAGTGCTGCTCGGTATATGAATAGCCCCCTTTTTTCAACTGACCCGTTTTTTCTTGATTTATGTGTGAAAGGCCCGACTTTTCCATAGTATATGTGTATATTTTTTGCTCAGATTTTTCGAGGCTGCTTGTTCTCTTGGTATTCGATGCATTGACTGCGATATTTTTCTAACTACCAGCAATAAATGGGTATGATGCATTAAAGGGCAGAAAATGAATAGGTCAACATTTTGGACGAAAATGTATATGAATGGGTCCGTTTTATCAAAGGCCAGTTTTATGAATGGGGTAGGTTTTGAAATACTGGCTCGCACACCCGCACCCCCAAGTTACCCCCCGAGTCATTTCAACACCTATATAACATATCTAAAATATACCTGAACGAGTGGCAAACAGTGTAGATACGTTTTTGATCTCTCTTTCATGGGCAAAATCAGATAAATTTTTGGTCTCATTCGGCTAACCGCGTACATGGATATTTACACTGTTTTGGGAGAGGCGATAAAATATCTTTTTTGCGCCTTGTCATTCTTTAGTTTAAGATTTTCCGACAGGGGAGGTTGTGTGCTTTGACACAATTTATCGCATTCAAGGGCAGTCAGTGAAATTATCCTGCAAAATGCAAAATCACAGTCGACAAATTTTTAGACTGGCCTTTTATTTTTCATTTATTTATTTATTTTTGTTTGTTTGTTTTTCTTTGGTCCCACCCTATCGGGTACAACAGGATCCTGTACTCCATACGGTGTATCAGAAGCAAAATTATCCTGCGCTGACCATTCGGTTGGGAACTCAAGCCAATTATAGTTTATTCAAATGATGACCACAGAATGGCCTTGACCTATTCTAGGCCAAGGTCAACTTGGGCCAACTTAGGTCACATAGGCTTTTGTATGGGAAAAAGTCAAAACAGTGTATTTTTCAGAAACTTTTCCAGCCTGTGATCAGAAAATGTGTAGATGCAGGCAGTTAAATAAGTAAATGAAACTACATGAGTATTCAAGTTCAATGTCATTCTTTGACCTTGGCTCAAGGTCATTCAGATACAAAAATTAAAATCTGTTTTTCTCAGAAACCACTGGGCCATTTGTGACCAAATTTCACAGAAAAACTTTTAGGAACAAGGAAATGAATATTAAAAAAAATATGAGTTTGGTCAAATGACAAATATACTATTATGTTCCTAATGGAGAATCATTAAAAAAAAAATATTCTCCGGAACCAATGGACCGATTGCCTTGAAACTTGGTATGTAGTATTGGGGTCTCGGGGCCCATCGTAGTTTATTCAAATGATAACTGGCTTGACCTTGTGACCTTGACCCAGTTTGCATCAAGTTCAGCTTTGGTCGCATATGCTTCTGTACGGGAAAAAGTGGACATTGTTCATTGTTTGGAAACTTTTGTATTTGCAATCAATTAAATGAGTAAATGAAGCGACATGAGTATCAAAGATCAAGCTGTCACTCACTGACCTTCGATTAAGCACAGAATATAACATAACCAGCAAATAAACTCATGGTACAGACCCTTTGGTTCATGATCCTAAGGAGGGGCATAACATAAGCCTGGCTTCCAATAAGCATATTCACGGTCCATGGGACAGTCCTTTATGATGACCTTCAAATTCATTAAAAAAAAACAAGAGGACCATGATGGTCCTATATCGCTCACCTGAGCAAACAGCTTTGCATATTTACTGTTGAAGTTTCAGCAATGTTCACTGCTCTAGGATTTTTGTATAAATTTTATAGCCCTGCTCCCCAGCGGCCATGTTTTTTTCATGCATCATGATGGCTTGAACTGAATCTTAAAAGAGGATCACCAAAGGAACAATTCTGCCAAGATATATTGAAATCGGTCCAGTGGTTTCTGACAAAAAGATTTTTAAAATGTTTGATACAGCTTTATAGGGAAAATAAGCGCCACCACCTAACGGCCATGGTTTTTGACGAATCATGACTGCCTGAACAAACCTGGTAGAGGGTCACCATAGGAACATTTCTACCAAGTTATATTGAAATCGGTTCAGTAGTTTCTGACAAGAAGATTTTTAAAGTTTTCTATTTAGATATAAAGGGAAAATAAACCCCACCCCTAGCAGCCATGTTTTTTGACGAATCATGATTGCTTGAACAATCTTGGTAGAGGATCACCAAAGCAACATTCCTGCTAAGTAATATTGAAATCAGTCAGATGGTTTCTGACAAGAAGAATTTTAAATTTTTCTATACAGACATATACGAAAAATATGCCCCGCCCCCTGGCGGTCATATTTTTTGACGTATCATGAGGGCCTGAACAATCTTGGTAGTAGGTCACCAAAGCAACATTCCTGCCAAGTTACATTGAACTCGATCCAACAGTTTCTTAAGAGAAGACTTTTAAAGTTTTCTGTATAGATATATAGGGAAAATATGCCCCATACCCTAGCGTCCATGTTTTTTTGACAAATCATGACAGATTGAACAAATCTTGGTAGAGGGTCAACAAAGAAGCATTCCTGCCAAGTGATATTGAACAATCTTATTAGAGGATCACCAAAGGAACATTTCCGTAAAAATATATTGAAATTGGTCCAGTGGTTTCTAACAAGAAGATTTTTAAAGTTTTCTATATAGATATATAGGGAAAATAAGCCCCGCCCCCTGGCGGCCATGTTTTTTGACGAATCCAAATGGCTTGAACAATCTTGGTAGAGGATCACAAAAGATACACTTCTGCAAAATTATATAGAAATCAGTCCAGTGGTTTCTGACAAGAAGATTTTTAAAGTTTTCTATACAGATATATAGGGAAAATAAGCCCCGCCCCCTGGCAGCCATGCTTTTTGACGAATCCAAGTGGCTTAAACAATCTTGGTAGAGAATTACCAAAAGAACATTTCTGCAAAATTATATTGAAATCAGTCCAGTGGTTTCTGACATGAAGATTTTTAATTTTTTCTATATAGATATATAGGGAAAATAAGCCCCGCTCTTGGCTGACATGTTTTTTGACGAATCTAAATCTATTGAACAATCTTGGTAGAGGATCACCAAAGAAACATTTCTACGAAATTATTTTGAAATCGGTCCAGTGGTTTCTGACATGAAGATTTTTAAAGTTTTCTATATAGATATATAGGGAAAATAAGCCCCGCCCCCTGGCGGCCATGCTTTTTGACGAATCCAAATGGCTTGAACAAACTTGGTAGAGGGTCACCAAAGGAACATTTCTGCAAAATAATATGGAAATCGGTCTAGTGGTTTCTGACAAGAAGATTTTTTAAGTTTTTAGCTTAAAAATCTATTTTTAGCTCCTGAGACCTAGATATGCAATGCACCGAAACCATTTGAACAACTTTGAAAGAGGACCAACCAAGGATCATTCCTGTGAAGTTTGGTCAAATTCCAATCAGTGGTTTAGGAGGAGATGTTGTTTAAAGATTGTGGACGGACGGACAGACGGACGACGACTACGACGACAACGAAGACGCCGACGACGACGACGGACGGTGTGTGATCACAATACCTCATCTTGAGCCTTCGGCTCAGGTGAGCTAAAAAAAAAAAAAAAAAAAAAAAAAAAACACGCAGCACTCAGGTGAGCAGTTTAGGAACGATGCTCCTCTGGTCCTCTTTTTTTTCATGGCCATCTTCTCATTTATTATCAAAGAACCTATATGCCAAACGTCTATGAAATCTTGACAATAAAGAAAGGAACCGAATCACTTTGAAGACTACCGCCTATAAATATTTTCAGTTTCTTTGCAACTGGTGTAAAAAAAGATTGTCTGCTGCCAGTGAAGACATAAATGACATTATACTTATGTCTTTTCCCCCTAGGTATTGTGCAAACCTTCATAAATGTGCATTTTTGTTTTTGCGTTCCATTGATATAATCTACAAAATCCCGCATCGCGAAAACATGCCTAGACATTACGAAAACGTGCCTATTCAAATATATTGAAAATTTTACCATCAAAAAAATGAAAATTTTAAGATAAATTTTTTTGATATTTTTCATATTTCTGCTCAAAACATAGATTGTGGGTACTCGTTAGAACCGCCTCGTCGAGGCGGTTCTAACGAGTACCCACAATTTATGTTTTGAGCAGAAATAAGAAAAATAATGTATACCCCTGTAAACCCCAGTTATACTATATAAAAGTGGGGTTTAAGGGGGTCAATATTATATAGGCGTGTTTTCGTGATGTAATCCGTCTTTTATATAGTAAAAAACTGCAGTTTACAGGGATATATATTATTTTTCGTATTTCTGCTCAAAAACATAGTTTATGGATTCTCGTTCGAACCGCCTCGCCGAGGCGGATCTATCGAGTACCAACAATCTATGTTCTGAACAGAACTATGAAAATTATAAGAGTTTTTTATCTGAAAATTTTTAGGTTTTTTTTTAGGTGAAATTTTCTATATATTTGAAAAGGCGTGTTTTCGTATCCAACGATTCTGTAGGCGTACAGCGAAAGCCCGGACCGTCTGTGCGAGTAATCTTGACCCTTGCTTTCGGCATATACTGGAAGACATCATTTTGCCTGGCACAGCCCATTTGAAATGTACAAATAAATAAGTTAAATGTTATTACATTCTTTAAAATAAAGTTTTAGATAATGTTAGGTTTGACTGCACGAAAAGTTGTCATTTGTTTTAAACTGATACATTCAGTTATTTCTTCACATGCTAGATGTCCGAATAAACACGAAAGCAACGCGACGCCGTGTCTGCTGAGTGAAATTAATAGTTAAAATGGTAGTCACTACTACCGATATATTTTGAAAATTAGGCTTAATATTGTTAGGAGTCAGACGATTCACATGTAACATCGTCTTACTTTTTTTTGAAACACACACACACACACACACACACACACACACACACACACACACACACACACACACACACACACACACACACACAAAACAACAACAACTAGCACTAGAAAAAAAATAAACAAACAAAAAACAAAAAAACAATATGTGAATAATGTAAAAATAGAATGCCGTCTGCTGCAAGTTTTATTATTCCTTACCACTCTCTTGTCTAATTCAGCAGACGGCAATTATTTTGGTGATTTCAGACTGGTATCTGTTATTATTATGAGCCGGGACACAGCATTTCCTATAAGACTGCACGTGCGCCAGCGATGACGCAGATCAGCCTGTGCATCCGCGCAGTCTGATCAGAGTATTTGGTTTCTTCCTGAAGACATTTTGGATGATTGGCTATTCACAAGGTGCCTTGTGAAGACTGATCAGACAGAGCAAATGCACAGACATATCTGAGTCTTCACTAGGTGCACGTGCAGTCTTGTAGAAAGTGCTGTGCCCCGGCTCATAATTGTCCTGATGCCAGCATTGTGGACATCACGAAAACATACCTATATTATTTTCAATTTTGACCCCCTTAAACCCCACTTTATAGAAAAAAACGGGGTTTACATGTGTTCACATTATTTTAACTGCACAATACATTAACCTATAGATAATGTGCGATTCTATTCTGTTTTTCACATCCTCCACAGAAAAGCGACCTTTCAATCGTCAATTAAAATCTTAATCCAGAAGGTTCCTTTTGGCAGTTACCTGTGTGACTTAACTCTTCCCGCTCAATTGATCACGTGTCAATTTATTTTCTGTGGACATCGAAAAATTCAAAGCATTATTTACCTGTGAAAGAAATTCGTATTTATTTCTTTTTACATAATCAACTTTCTTAATCCTTACCTTTCTCTTGTTCCTTTATCATTCCTTCCACTAAATATGTAATCTATTTGAAATTATCGATTTTCGTTTTCTTGCTTTCTTATGGTTAGTTTTTGTGTCATGAGTTTTCGCGACCGTAGATGCATTTCGGCCGCGGCAACTGTGGTCATTTAAAAGCAAAGTGGGATAATCATCCTTCATGTCTTTCTTGTACAACATGTCTTAGAAATTCCCCTTGTTGTGTTTGCAGCGCCTTGTCTAACAAGGTGTGGAACTTAGCGGAGAATAGAAGACTTCATGCTACACGTAAATCAGTCATGACACAGAGAAGAAAACAGAAGAAAAATAAGAAAAATAAGAAGTCGATCAAGTCAGACTCTGGAGTTCATGATGGGAGCACCGCCCTTCTTAGCTATTCTGCTCGGAGCAGGACCCATCAAGGTGGCAGCCCGGGGGATCAAGCATCCGACCGGGCACTACCAGTCACCAGTCAACTAGTACCGGTTAACCAGTCACCAGCCATCCAGTCACTGGTCATCCAGTCAACAGTCAACCAGTCACTGGTCAGCCGGTCACTGGTCAACCAGTCACCAGTCATCCAGTCACCAGTCATCCAGTCACCAGTCAACCAGTCACCAGTCGACCAGTCACTGGTGAACCAGGCACCAGTCAACCAGGCACCGGTCAACCAGGCATCAGTCATCAGTCATTTATATTTGATTATCAATCATCTATAACTGATCAATATATCACCAGTTACTCACCGGTCATTGTGCCTCAACAATCTTATGTTCCTTCAGTAGCAGTTGTGTATCATACGGTGGTAACCGCACACTACCTAATATACAAGACACTGGTTATGAACACTCTAAAGTGAAAGAGTTCCCAAATTCAGCTACTTCCTCTAAACAAATCCTCCCACTTGAGCCTGGGTTCTCGCAGATGTGTGATGACAGAACCTCCTAACACTACTGACCAACAATCAAACTATACATCACAGACTAGACTTTCACGCAAGGAACAGTCTAAAAGAAGTCACAGAGCAAAAAAAGAAGAGAAGACATCGATCGTCTTCCTCCTCCTCTTCTACCTCCAGGTCAGCCACTTCGGATTTCTTTAGACGTAGAAAGAAATCCAAGAGGTCAATAACACTCACATAAAAAAAGAGAAGAAGACGATCGATGACGCCTTCTTCATCTTCTCACACTTCACAATCTGATAATGAATTTGGCAGATACAAAAGGGTTCGAAGATCTCCACAGGTTGCAGAGGCTCCTGTTCCAGCGCAACCTGAGGAGCCTATTAACATCAATCCAGTCAATACTCAACCAGTCAATATTATCTAAGATGTCTCTCAGATCTTACGCAAACGAACAAAGATTCAGACTCAGACACTGAAACTGAAGTTTGGTCGTTTGACCGTGCAATTAATGAAGTTTTTTCGGCTTCTTCCTGTGGAACTATGCCAAAAAACTCAACAGGAGCAGACTCCGGCAAAACCCCTTTCTGGGATAGAACAATTAATGGAATACTTGTTCTACCCCAGTCTAAGCTGGTTGAAAACACTACCAAATATGTCCAAAACAGATTCGATACGGAAAAATGCTGTAGAGACTGGATATGCCCGCAAAACTTGGTTTCGGCTCTTGCTCCGATTAAATTCTACGGACAACATTCCACCATTAGAAGCAGACGATTCCCTGTCAGGCTTATCTAACAAGGGAAGAGCCTCTGTTCCAATTAAGAACCTGGAATCATGGGAAAAGAAGGCCAGGAAGCTAATCACCATAAATTCCCATGCTGACCTGTTCTTCTCAGCTGCCTTCCTTTGCCTTCAACAGCAGTCGATGTCGGTTAGGGCCCTTTCCAGATTATTGGAGGTCATCGCCAAACCGATAAAGCATGCTACTGCTATGTCCACAATTCTTATGACTGAAAATTTTCAAGCTAGACGTGACGCAGCACTAGCCTTTTCAAAACTACTCCTGGATAATTCATCTGATGAGTTAAGATACGCACCTATTAACTCCAAAACACTCTTCGATGGCAGGATTAAAGAAGTAGCTAAAGCCAATTGCAAGGCGCAACAGCAAAGATTCTTAGCCTCTACTTCTGCTCAATCTCATCCTCGCACTCAAAAGCCTTCACATCCGCCAAGAGCTTTTAGAATTTCTAAATACCCTGCCAAACAAATTAGACCTAAACCTACGCAAACGTATAGGCCTAAAATACAAACTCAATCCATCTCTTCTAGCAATAAGAAGGATTATCCTCAGAGAACCAGTAACGTTCGACAGTTCCCCTCTTCCAAACCTGCCTCTTCCTCCACAAAGTTATGAAAGCCAACCCTTTCCACTGCCTGCATGTCACGTCCGGACATTCCAGTTGGAGGACGATTGGCCCACTTTGTTGAACAATGGAAAGAATTCACAGACAACAAATGGGTCCTCTCTATCGTACGGCACGGTTTCAAGATACCATTCACCGAATTCCTCCCTTGTCGTCTATTCCAATCAAAATGAGTCAATCTTCCTCACCGTTGCTCCAAGAGGAAATCGAAATCCTTCTCAAGAAACCGGCAGTGGAAAGGGTACAGAATTCGGGAACACCCGGCTTTTATTCCCGGATATTTCTGGTACCAAAAAAGAACGGAAAGTTACGTTTAATTATAGACCTCTCTCTATTGAACCGGTACCTAGAGAAACAGTCTTTCAAGATAGAGACAATCAAGTCTGTAAGACAATCGATAAAACTCAATGACTGGGCTGTCTCCATAGGTCTGACAGATGCATACATAACGTTCCGATACATCCTCACTCCAGAAAGTATCTTCCATTCGTCTGCGAAGATCAGGTCTTTCACTTCACGCCTTACCGTTCGAAATGTCCCCAAGTCCGTTGATTTTCTCAAAACTAATGGACGTCATAGCAGCGTTCTTACACCAACGTGCCATATCAGTCTTCCCTTACCTAGACGATTGGTTGATAAAAGATCTGATTCGCAATCGATTGATTTCTCAGACAAAATTTTGTATACAAATAATTCAAAGTCTAGGTTTTCTTCCAAATCTAAGGAAATCGGAACTACTTCCTACTCAGAAATTCACATTCATAGGCATGTAATTTCAGACTCAGCAAAATTTAGTCAGGGTTCCAACGGATCGTGTAGAGAACCTAATTCTGACAATCAAATCAATTATGTCATGCAAACAAGTATCGGCACGAACTTTCTTTTCTCTTTAGGGCAAACTCAGTGCAACAGCAGATTTTGTTCTCCTAGGCAGACTTCACTTACGTCCCCTGCAAATGTGTCTTCTGTCTGTCTGAAACCTCATATTCTTCCTCTCGATCATCCGATTCCGAACACCGGTATGATTAGATCTATCTTACAATGGTGGATGAACACAAATCGATTCGAAACAGGGACTCTTATCCACCCTCCAGATCCCAAAATATTCCTTTCCATAGATGCCAGTCATTTTGGATGGGGAGCTCATTTACAGCCAACGAGACTATCCCTTCATGGTCGCTGGACGGAAGACCAATCCCAGCTCCATATCAACATGTTAGAAATGATGGCCATACAATTAGCACTGAAACAAGTCATAACATTTTTTCACCATTCTTGCATAATGATATCCACAGACAACACTACGGTGGTCTCATATATCAACAAACAGGGCGGCACACACCCTCCAAATCTCTGCGTGGAGGTATGGGAGCTCCTCAATTAGTGCTAGTGCCTGGAATACGACATCGTTATCAGAGTTTGTCATATTCCAGACAAATTCAACATTTTAGCAGACCGCCTATCCAGATTGGACAAACCTATCAGAACAGAATGGGCTTTGGATCAAACAGTAGCGAATTCCGTGTTCCAGATGCTCAATTTCCCGAATGTGGATTTGTTTGCGACCCGATTTCAATCACAAACTCACATTATATGTCTCCCAAGTTCAAGACAACAAAGCGTTAGCGGTAGATGCTCTGTCCATGGACCGGAATCCTCTTCACGAATATGCTTTTCCTCCTTCTGTTCTGATTCCTGCCGTTCTAGAGAAAATTCGACGACATCAGTGCAGAATAGTTCTAACTGCTTCTTTCTGGCAACAACAACAGTGGTTCTCAGAACTTCTCCAACTCTTAGTGTCAGCCCCGATTCGTCTGCCACTAATTCCAAGACTCTTGACTCAGTTCAAAGGAAAATTCATTCATCTAAACCTCCCAGTTTTCGACCTTCACGCTTGGGAGTTATCAAACAATCAGAGATAAATATTTTCGCAAAACGTTGCAGATTTTGTCTCCAGATCAAGACGAACATCTACTCAAAAGGTCTATGATGCAAAGTGGTCCATCTTCACTAATTGGTGTCGTACAAAAAAGGTTAATCCGGTCTCTGCCCCTATTACAGCTATAGCCGATTTGCTTATCTTTCTTTTCTCGGAGAAGAAATATCAAATTAGTACTATTAAAGGTTATAGAGGTATGATCTCTAACACACTTAAGCTCAAAACTGGTAACAGAGTCGGTTCTAATCCAGCATTATCAGAATTAATTAGGTCTTTCGAACCGCAATGCCCAGTACAAAGATCTCTTACTCCTGAATGGGATTTATCTTGGGTCTTGGTATGTCTACAAAAAGCCCCATTTGAACCTCTACATAAACTTTGCGTTACTATTAAGACAGCCTTTCTATTAGCTCTTGCCACTGCTAAGAGATGTAGCGAAATACATGCATTGCTCATCATTTAAGATTCAACCAATCTGACAGTTCAGTTTCATTGATAGTTCAAACTGGCTTCTTAGCGAAAACCAGCTTTCTTCTGTCAAACCTCCCTAGTCTCGCTCGGACATGTAAAAGGGAACATTTGGACAGACTTCTATGAGCAGAAATATGAAAAATATCAGAGATTTTTTGTCTGAAAATTTTCAGTGTTTGGAGGAGAAATTTTCTATATATTTCAATAGGCGTGTTTTCGTAATGAGATGCAATCGCTGAAACACTAAACTTTACTCTAAACATCTCACAATGAGGACGAAAACATAGTTTAGAAGTCCAGAAAGAACCATAATCACAGAACTTAGCCTGCTGATGACATAAAGAAGACAAGCAAACAAACCAATACATGTAGAAAACAAGCCATAAACCAGATCTGCAGAATATCATTACGAAAACACGCCTATTCAAATACACTGAAAATTTTACTACCAAAAAAAAATGAAAATTTTCAGCTAAAAATGTCTGATATTTTCATATTTCTGCTCAAGTTACTGACGTAGTCGTGGTAACTTGAAGACTCTCAATAGCACAAAGCTCCGATTTTTATTGTTTCATGTATTCTTTGTTTTTATATTTCATTTCAATGTCGGGAATCGTATTCCATGGTATACATCACCTCTGTTTACGTCAGACGCAGGGAGTGTCAGTTTCGGATCATTGCCATTTGAACAAAAAACAAAAAACAAAAAAAAAAAAACAAAAAAAAAAACGCAGTATACCACACAAGAATTGCGAACATATAATATACAGTTGACTCTAGAAAGCCCATATAACCTCGCATTGATAGCAGGTTTACAGAACATATTGGCCACTCCATGAGAAAACGTACCGTTGGACATAAGCGGACAACAAAGGCCCTGATGAGCCTGCGCATCCACGCAGCCTGATCAGGGCCGTCGCTGTCCGCTAAAAAAACTCATTGGTCACTATAAAATCTATCAGTGGAAGGCAAATGTCCGGATGATGATTTGCGCATGCGTAGGATGAATATGATATATATATTTTTTTTTTTGCACGCTCGAGGATACCTTTTCTCTTGATGTGGCCTATACACCTGGGCCCAGGTGTACAAAGCATCGTTAGCTTAACGAGCTCTTTAAGTGTCATTTCGTTAACTGTTTTAGCGGATTCAATATATGATATTCTGATATATTTTGCTGAAAAAATTTGAGTAGCTTTCTGCAAAAGCTACTTACATTTTTTTCAGCAAAACATTTCAGCATATTTGCGTATCACTCGATGTAAATTTTAACGAATCGTTAGCTAACGATGTCATTAGCTTTGAACAACTGGGCCCTTCAGAATAACAAAAGACAAATATGAGCCGCGTTATAGGAAATAAACTGTTACGACATGCGAGCAACAAAGTTTTAGGCGATTTTTTTTCTCGTTGTTTACTGCATACAACTCACTTTAAACCTCTCATTTGGTGGCTGATGCAGAGAAGATGCGCTGGATACTTACCGTCACGAAAACACGCCTATATAATTTTGACCCCCTTAAACCCCACTTTTATATAGTAAAACTGGGGTTTACAGGGGTATACATTATTTTCTTATTTCTGCTCAGAAACATAGATTGTGGGTACTCGTTAGAACCGCCTCGTCGAGGCGGTTCTAACGAGTACCCACAATCTATGTTTTGAGCAGAAATATGAAAAATATCAGAAATTTTTATCTGAAATTTTTCATTTTTTGGGTGTGAAAATTTTCAGTATATTTGAATAGGCATGTTTTCGTAATGCAGATAAAGCCCTGTACGAGTCGATGGCTAATATACATGCGATCAGCAGAATAAGGATTATTTCCTGTAATTTAGGAAAAATGTAAACAGAAATATACTTGATTAACCCATTAAAAACTGGTTAAAGTCTGCCACACTATATATTGGAAGAGTCCATTTTCGATTTTGGTATATCATGCTATATCATATACGTGTAGATATCTCGACAGAAAAACGATTGTCCTATTGGCAAAGAGTGGAGACCCTGATCAGACGCCGAGTTCTGCGGCGTCTGATCTGGGTCGGCACTGTTTGCTAGTTACCCTTTAAGGGGTCTCCAGTCTTCAATTGGTTAAACCTGGATAAGAAGAAATAAAATTATCGCATACATGCAGCAACATTGTCAAAGAAAAATGTAACAAGCGGCGTTATCATAGGTCATATTGCCGGACTGACAGGCAACACACATATATTTTTTTTCTTGAAATTCCTTTAAAGAAACCCTTAATCCACTGAAGGTGTTTTCATGCGAAAAGTCTCTGCTTCACATAGTTACAAGCAGTTTTTAACTATTTTCTCTAAGGAGGGCTTTAAACGTTTGGTAGATCTATTGAAGAACATATCAGGACTCTAGAACCAAGATTCATTCTTCAGTTCCAGGTTGTCTGACGTCGTTGGATGATCGTTGACATAATCTTTGTTTGACCTCATACAAGACCAATCAGTGAAATAATTCTCTAGAAGCACAGTCAAATTTCACCACTTACTGTTTTTTTTATTCATTTGTTTATTTTAATTTTTTCGTTTTTACGACCTCACCAATATCCGATTTAATAGGCTCCTGTGCAAACCACGCTGACTCTACTTAAATAACTTCCGGTGATAAATATACATGTACATAACTCATAGCAAGTTGTCAGATTATATCATATGAAGAGTCTCAAATAAACCGAGACTGTGCTATGTTTTTTTGTTTCCAAGGATAACCTTCATAGATTTTTTTTTTTAGTTTTTAATTTATTCAAATTCATGACATAAATATATATTTGACAAAAATATACGTAAATGCCAAGGGATTGTCTTTTATGTATAATTGTTTTTGTCAAATATATGTATTAATGTCATAAAATTTGAATAAATAAATAGATTTTATTTCATTTAGGAAGCTGGGCTAAGCTAATTCATTTACTATTAAAGATTTGGTTTTTGCAATGCGTGTAATTTAGTGTAAAACAGTATGTATTTAATCAGATGCATGTTTCTATTCTGGGTCTAAACTACTTGCCCATTTGAACATTAGTATTTATGGTTTAATGCAGAGCATTCCCAGCTAGCATTCTACGTAAATCTACATCGGGCCGTAATCGGCCCGTCAGCTACCCTGACGGGCCGATGACGGCCTGATATAGATTTACGTAGAATGCAGACTGGGTTGTTGATATTAATGCAGCAGATGACAAATCGAAATATTTTTGTTTTTATTTTACCCAGAAATTTGCCTAGTAATATATACCAATCCTATATTCTGAGAAAACATAGGAAATCATCATCCGATTGTATCTGTAGAGTTTTCTCATTGCATTACGAAAACACGCCTATTCAAATATATTGAAAATTTCATCTCCAAAAACTGAAAATTTTCAGATAAAAAAAACTCCGATATTTTTCCTATTTTTGCTCAAAACATAGATTGTGGGTACTCATTAGAACCGCCTCGGTTTTTGCTCAAAACATAGATTACCGAGGCGGTTCTAATGAGTACCCACAATCTATGTTTTGAGCAGAAATAAGAAAAATAATGTATACCCCTGTAAACCCCAGTTTTACTATATAAAAGTGGGGTTTAATGGGGTCAAAATTATATAGGTATGTTTTCGTGATGGTGTTCAAGGCCACAAAATGAGAGAGAGAGAGAGAGAGAGAGAGAGAGAGAGAGAGAGAGAGAGAGAGAAAACATCTTGTACTTTTACAAACTCATCCACCAGACCTAATAGTAAAGCAGTCATCAAAATAAAGAAGGCTCCAAATTTGTTTGTTTGATTGTGTTGAGGTTTTACGGCCCAGTCAACCCAATGGGGTCATGTCGAGCGCGGTCAGTTTACCTAACCACACGTTTACTGGGCAGGCTTAGTCCTCTAGGCGGTTAACCAGTATCGTGCACATTCTTTCGCCAGAAACTGACAACCGCCCTTCTTGAATCAGCGGAAGGGAGAGAATGACCGTAGAAAATATTTCATGATCAATCTCCTAGAAAGAATGTTGCCGACCTCGGCGGGGGTTGAACCCGCGACTTTCTGGTCTCCAGTCGGACGGCCCATTCAACTGAGCCAACGAGGCCGGAAGGCTCGAAATAAGAACATAAAAATATGTTGGAGACATAAACGTTGTAGTTCCCGCATGGATTTTGGGATGTAACTGTGAAAAAATATAACTCTCGTCTGAAAAGAAGTCTATGTTAAAAGGAAAGAATTAGCTCTCAGTGGAGGGGAGCAAATTCTTTCCTTTTCGAGTAGACCCCTTTTCAAAAGGGATTTGCTTTGTAGGTAGAGGTAAACAGGAAGTCACACATATTGTCTCTCTTGTAAAATATGCAAATATGCAGGAAAAAAGAACAAACTATCCCATCATGAGAACATACCCATATAATTTTGACCCCCTTAAACCCCACTTTTGTATAGTAAAACTGGGGTTTACAAGTGTGTATATTATTTTACGAGGGATGTTCGAAATGAATTGCTTAATTCTATCTGGAGACTTCAAATTTCAAGTTAGCCCAAAAGTACTCATTTCATGCCCTTGAAGTACTCCCCGTGGCTAGAAATGCAAAGTTTCAGCCGATGTATCCACTTCTTGAAGGCGTCACGGTACGCTGATTTGGGCACAGTAATAAGGTACTGATGAATGGCAGATCCAAGTGCCTGTCGGGACTGGTATTTCCGCCCAGCAAGGAATGCTTTCAATTTCGGAAACAAAAAGAAATCACATGGGACAAGGTCTGGGGAATACGGGGGGTGAGGCAAAACAGTTACGTTTTCTTTCTTCAAAAACGCCGTAACTGTTGCGGAGGTATGAGCTGGGGCATTGTCATGTAGAAGACGGACATGTTTAAAACCAGTGGCAGGGCGTCGTTTCTGATAATACTTTTTCAGTTTCTTCAGTACTACGTCTTTGTAGTACTTTCCGGTGATGCTTTTGCCCTTTTTCACTGGCACTTTTATTGCGACTCCTTCACCAGAGAAGAAGATTGCATACAAAACCTTCTTTGTACTCAAAGAACGTTTGGCAATTATTGGGCGTTTGCTGTGTTTAGTGGCCCAGATCTTATTGCTAACCTTTCTGACGGGCTCAAAATAATGGACCCAGGTTTCATCACCTGTGACGACATTGGCAAACTGCTTTTTGTCATATTTTGGAAACATTTGAAGCAGCTTTTTGGCCACTTTAACCCATTGCCTCTTTTGCTCGTCAGTCAACAGATGTAGCACCCATCTAGCAGACATCTTTCTGACTTTCAAATGCTTCTTCAAAATAAGGTGAACCGTTGATAGTGATATGCCTACCTTTCGTGCAATATCACGAACTGTAAATCTGGCATCTCCTTCAATGATTTCCTTTATTTTGGAAACGATTTCTTTACGAGATGTAGATTTTGGCCTACCTGATTTCGGTGCATTTTTGATGGACTCTACACCAGACTCAAATTTCTTTTTCCACCGCCGAACTGTGTCATAAGACACACAAGAAGGTCCAAAAGCAGTAGAAATTTCAGTCATCAGCTTCTTCAAAGAACAACCAAGTTTTGAGCGAGTTTGATGTAAGCCCGTATTTCATCTTTTTTGTCGACGCTTCTACCAACCATTTTTACTGCAGTAGTCAATGACTGCGTGTATTCAAATGGCAAATTTTATGTCTTACACTTAGTCTAACATGTACAGTTATACACCATTGTGTAGATATTGAATAACCCTATACAGGTATGTATTGGTTTTTATTGTGCCCCACGTGGATATCGAGCTAGAGGACAATAAGCAATTCATTTCGAACATCCCTCGTATTTTTCCTAGTCTAAAACCTATATTGTGGGGTACTCGTTAGAACCGCTTCGGCGAGGCGGTTCTAACGAGTACCCACAATCTATGTTTTTGAGCAGAAGCATGAAAAATATCAGATTTTTTATCGGAAGATTTTCATTTTTTTTAGGTAAAATTTTCAGTATATTTGAATAGGCATATCTGCATAATTGTAAACAGTACCGATTTTCCTTAAAATTGATTTTGTTTTACTTTGTAGGTCATAGTTACTACGGCTCTCGTATTTGTCCGTGGGTTTCCGTCAGACAATTATGAACAAATGCGCTCTACTTTCCAAACAGGGTTTGAAGAGACACAGAGTAAGTCACCAAATGTACCAAATGTAAAACAAGACAAAGTACCGGCGCAAATTTTGTTCATGTTTACATAGAGGTATGGGACAAGGGTATATACTAAAGTTTAACTAAACTTTCAATGTAATAGGTAAAAAGAACAAAATTGTGATACCTTAATGTTTGCTTTTATTAAACTTGATGAAATTTCTTGATTGAAATGAAAATAAAATAGACAACAATCTGCTTATAACACAGTTTGTTTTAAGAGTTTTTATATTTGCCGGGATCGTCACAAACCGACGTCCCGGCAATTATAAAACGTCCTTAGTGAGCTAATCGAACAGTCAAACAAGAGAACGGCGCGATTCGCGCGCCGGTCAATGAATACTTTAGTTACCTGATATTTTTCATATTTCTGCTCAAAACATAGATTGTGGGTACTCGTTAGAACCGCCTCGACGAGGCGGTTCTAACGAGTACCCAAAATCTATGTTTTAAGCTGAAATAAGAAAAATAATGTACACCCCTGTAAACCCCAGTTTTACTATATAAAAGTGGGGTTTAAGGGGGTCAAAATTATATAGGTATGTTTTCGTGATGTACAGAAATCTGGGCCCAGTTGTTCAAAACTAACGACGTCGTTACTTAACGTACCGTTAAAACTTTGATCATTAAATATGGCATATATGCTAATATTTTTGCTGAAAAAAAAAACAAAACCTGTGAATTAGATATTGTACTTATTAGAACAGTTAACATTTTGACCACTAACGAGGTCATTAAGCTTTGAACAACTGGGCCCAGAATTTCATGATAACTGACTAATCAAATGCAGTAAAAAAATATTGATACAACTGATTTTTCGGAATAATTAGAGCTCAGTTAGAGGTGGAGGTGTTATATTTTAAAGACCGACCTACACAATGACCCTTAATTATCATAGAAGATTCCAAGAATTGAATACTGCACCCTCGTTACAGCGAAAGCATTGGTTCCCAAAGACGTTGTCATTAAAATGAACTTTCTAGTGTAAAGAATCTTTAATGAGCACAATGAATGTAAGAAAGGCCTTTTTTCTATTTTATTTCCTCACAGATTGTATATTTTCGATACAGTAAGGCTATTCTAACAAATATCGAAACTAATGTTTCTTGAAGTATTAAATATAATATTCTTGCATAATATCCGATTAACCCATTTAAGTCTAGCGTCCCTTTTGTGGGACATAGGCAAACAGTGCAGACCCAGATCAGACGCCGCATTATGCGGTCTGATCAGGATCCATTGTTTGCTCACAGGAAATTCAATTACAAATAAAAAAAAAAATACACCTGACACCATTTAAAAGGCAAATGGACTCATCCAATGTATACGGATGGGAAAGTCCTCTAGGCTTATTTGAGTTAACTGTAACAGTAGATTTTATTGTGGTTATCAGACAGAACAGCCTGCACATCTGAGTCTTTGCTGTTCACCTGAGGATGCATTCGATTCTTGGCTACCCACAGAGTTAGCTTGCATAAATTCTTCTGATCAGACTGCGCATCCGCGCAGGCTGATTTGAGTCCTCACTGGGCGAAAATGCAATCTTATAGAAAATTCTGTTCCTCAGTTTATAAATTCATCTCCAGTCATATTGCCGCGCCATGCGAAAACGTGTCTTCGGGCATATGCGGACAGTGAAGCCCCAGATCAGCCTGCGCATCCGCGCAGTCTGATCAGGACCTTCACTGTCCGCTAAAAGAATTATGGAATACTACAGAATAGAGCAAAGGTCCGAATGATGTTATTTGCGCATGCGCAGGGTGATCTGAATCTCCTCATTTTGCGCATGCTTGAAGGCACTCTTTCGCTTGACACGGCACATATATATATAACCATGGGGAAACATTATTTAATTTTGCGTCAATTTTTTTCAGTTCGACAACCGCTTCGAAGATACGGCGACAATGGACGAGGCAGTGGCCGAGGTGGTGGACTAAGCGATAGAATGAGAAGCATAGGAAGAGAAGGCAATGGAAGATATCTAGAAGACCAGAGAACAGATGAAGAAAATATAACAAGCGTATTAGTCGAGTCTTGTTTGCACGACACTTTTGAACGTATTTCGGAGTTGTTGAAAAGTAATTAATTTCTATTTTTTTGGTATTTGTACTGCTGAACGTGCTTTCTCTGTTTTCAACATCTATCAGCAAGTCATTTTTGCCTGGTGCTATACTCAAAAGAAGTAAAATTGCAAACATGCGTCATAATTTCATGCGTTTGTTTTATGTCGTATCTATCTATGCACAAAATGCACAAAAAGCTTTATCCTATTCATTCGTTTTCTTCCTTAAAAAGTTAAATATTTTCATATTTCCAAAAAGTACAATTTGACTGCAAATTATACTGAAAGCGGTGGGATAGGTATATTGCTCCACTCCTTCATTTTCTTTCTTTCTTTTTTTTTTATATTTTCATAATATTTTCATGACACATCAATCATTCAAACTCAGCTTAAAAATTAAAAAAAAAACAAAAAAAAAAACGTTTTCTTGTATACATGCCCAACAAAAAGTCGATTTAATATAGAAATTACATAGATTAGACAAATTTTACATTGTAAATTTAAATTTAGGGGGGATAGTTCAAAACAAACCAAGAAAAACAAAAGACAAATAGTTTCTGATAACATATGGTCAATCAGAAAAAAAATATTGTCATATAAAATAAAACGGAAAACATAAAACGTCTTTCCAAGTTATGTCGAAAGGGCAGTAATCGATATTTTGGTAGTACATGTAGACCTTCCATTTTCGTTCGTTTTTTTCCTCTCCGTTTGTTCGTTCTCTCGTCGTTTGTTTGTTATCCCTTTGTTTGTTCATTCTCTCCTTGTTCGTTCGTTCTCTCTTCAGTTGTTCGTTCTCTGTTTCTTTCTCTTTTTGTTTATTTTCTCTGTTTGCTCGTTCTCGTTTTGTTTGTTTATTCTTTCTTTATTCGTTTTCTCTTCCTTTATTCGTTCTCTGTTTGTTCTTTGTTTGTTAGTTCTCTCTTCGTTTGTTTGTTCTCTCTTTTTTGTTTGTTCTCTTTGTTTTTTTTTTCGTTCTCTCTTTGTTTGTTCTCTCCTCGTTGTTCGTTCTCTCAGTTCATTCTGTTCATTCTGCCTTTGTTTGTTCATTCCCTCTTATTTGCTTGTTCTCTCTTTGTTTGTTTACTCTCTTTCTTGGCTTGTTCTCTCTTCTTTCGTTTTCCCTTCGTTCGTTTTCTCTTCGTTCGTTTTCTCTTCGTTTGTTCGTTCGGTCTCTCTTTGTTCGTTCCCTCTTCGTTTGTTCATTCTCTTCATTTGTTCCTTCTCACTTCGTTTGTTCGTTCTCTGTTTATTCAATCTAGGCCTAGTTGTTCAAAGTGTCGTTAGCTTATCGAGCTTGTTAGATATCAAAATGTTAGCTATTCTAGTAAGCACAATATCTAATTGACAGTATTTTTGCTGAAAAAAAATGTGAGTTGCTTTTGCAAAAATATTAACGTAAAAGTCGTATTTGATAATGAAAGTTTTAACGATACGTTAACTAACGACATCGTTAATTTTTTAACAACTGGGCCCTGGTTGCGATACGTCGCTGTCTTGTAATGTCATTTCTAACACCCCTGCACGTGTTGTTTCTTATTTGTCTTTACATTTCTAGCCGTGCTTTATTTAAGGTATTTGAGCACAGGAATTTCGTCGCGCGCTATGGACGGGAAACCAATCATATTTGCGAAAGTTTCGCCCCCTGGTAACTATGGACGCTAGATTAGCTTACAATATTGGCCGAAACATTCATATACATAAAAAATTATTTTATTTATTAAGACAGAAAATGATCTATGAGCATATTGCAGTTCTTTGACTTTTTTTACCTGGTGAGTTTCTCTACAGGTTACAACATTCAAACACATTCGTTTTACTTCTTGTTTCCATCGTGTATTTGTTGACGTTCGAAAACGAAAGTAAGCCGGTTAACATTTTATTTGCTGTTTTATATCTGTCCTTATTACGAGAAGTCCATCGCGGCACTCAAATTTCATACGTTTTGCAATTCTTTCATGAACACAGGATTTAAGTTTTTATATTAATACATCGTTTATTCATATTTTACACTGTCAGCTGATTCGCATTAGTTATCCGCCATTTAGAATATTCGTCATCGAACCTTGTAACTACGTAACCGCGTGACGTAATGCTTAAGAGGTATTGTCAACTACCAAAGGGGAAGTCAGGTAATAAAAATAATAATGAAAATCAATAAAAAAAATTTCATTTATGCAAAACTCGCTGAATGAGGGGTGTTAGAAAAGAAATAAATTATTCCGAACCGTGCTCAAATGCCCCAGATAAAGCACAGTTGAGTTTGGGTTGTATCCATTTGAGCACTCGCTCGCTGCGCTCGCTCGTGCTCAAATGGGTACAACCCAAACTCAACTGTGCTTTATCTTAGGCATTTGAGCACGGTTTGGAATAATTTATTTCTTAATTATTGACGTAGCGTTCATTATGCACATTAGGCATGTGTGTAACATGCATAAGAAAAAAAAACAACAACAACAAAAAAAAAAAAAAAAAAAAAAAAAAAAACAAACATTTACAATAATAGGACATTAGCACAAAATATTTGCTTCTTTTACAATGGGGCTGCTCTTAAAAGGGCTTCTCTTAAAGGATAGATTTTTTTTCCGGTGGAAGCTACCGGAAGCAAATTTGCTTCCGGCAGCTCCCACCGGGAAAAAATTCTTTCCTTTAAGAGAAGCCCCATTTTGGACGCAATATTAGGCATCTTTTGTCAAGATTCATTTATTTATGCGTAAAAACAGTTCTATTCTAGCTAAGCTTATGTGACATTTCATGTCTGGCCTCTGACCACAATTATTTTTCCATTACCTTTCGTACAAAGACCTCTTGGGAAAAAATTGCTGACAACTTTGCAATCGATGCATACTTTCTTCTGCTTATGTCATCATTTCTTACCTTCAAATTTATCCATTTTACACATGACCATGACCAGCTCCTTTTCCTGCTGTCGTCTGTCAAAGTAAACACCTGTCAGTTCATACTAGTAACGGCCCATGTAGGCTCACTTCTTAGGGGTGTGCTTAGGTTCACCTGTTTTCCTGAAATCAAAAGGAAACAAAACAAACTCTTAATTTTCAAAACACCTACATGTTGATCTATCAAAAGAATCACAGTGAAGTAGTCTGCTCAGTCACTCTGGCATAAGACACAGCATCCAAGTGAGGAACTATTTGTGCGACTATATTTCCTTATTTTGGACAACGAATCAGGGGAGGTAATTGTGGACTGGTTCCGTCTCTAACACTGACCCGATGCATTGGGAGGACTGTTCCGTGATTGCAGCTTTATATATATATATATATATATATAATATATATATATATATATATATATATATATATATATATATATATATATATATATATATATATATATATATATATATATATATATATATTAGCCGGCGTATCCCCACGTTCTGAACTCTGATCCATTACGAAAACAAGCCTATCCAAATATACTGAAAATTTTACCACAAAAAAGAAATTGAAAATTTTCGAATTAAAATTCTGATATTTTTCATATTTCTGCTCAAAACATAGACGAGTACCCACAATCTATGTTTTTGAGCAGAAAAATAATGTATATCCCCGTAAACCCCAGTTTTACTATATAAAAGTGGGGTTTAAGGGGGTCAAAATTATATAGGTATGTTTTCGTGATGAGAGTCCTCGTTGATCGCATAAAGAAATCTTGCATCTTTGGCTGTCCTAAACGCGGCCAACGAGGATTCTGATCAGTCTGCGCGAATGTGCAGACTAATCTGAATCTTCGTTGGACGCACATGTCCAACGGTGTGTTTTCTGACGATGAGCCTTACATGTAGAAAAAAAAGCTTTAGGTTTATCCAGAAACTCATCTATCCAGAGTTTTTAATTGACCAAAATAAATTGAAAACGACTTCAGTAAGACAAAGATGTTTATCTTTTTATTTAGAGAGATGGCAGAAAATATTCTGGAAACTCTAGAAGATAGATCAATTTTACATATAACAGCATATACCACGTATACATTTTATAGGGAATGGATAAACTTTCAGTGTAGCGATTCTGTCAAAATTGCTTATGTCATATCTGAAAATTGGCTTTTTCTAAAAGGAAAGAATTTGCTCCAATTAGGAGTTAATTCTTTCCTATTAGGAAATACCCCTTTTCAAACGGAACTTGATGTGCAGGGAGGCAAAGAGAAAGTAACCATTATAAAAAAAATGGAACATATACTCTTAGTTTATTCCCCTTATATTTAGCGAAACAGCTGAACTCAAAAGGTCCTATTTTTTTTTTTTTTTTTTTTTTTACAGAACAAATAACGATACAACTTCATTACGATGATGGAATGGACAATCGAATACCGGAGGAAGACCGCAGAGACACCAAAGGTATTTTCTTTGTTGATATTCTTTTTTTCTTTTTTTTTGGAATGAAACAAGGCTGGCGAAGGGTACGAAGTCAATTCGTTCTCAAGTCAATTCGTTCTCAAGTCAATTCGTACTCCAGTCAATTCGTTCCCATTTTGGTCAACTCGTACTCATTTTTCGGTCAATTCGTACTCGTAGAATTTTTCTTCGGTCAATTCGTACTCATTTTGGTCAGTTCGTTCTCATTTTGGTCAATTCGTTCTCATGCTAAAATTGACTAATTACGAAGGAAATATAGAAAGAAAAACAAACAGAAAACATCCAAATATAACAGAAAAGAAATATTACACGAGAAATTCGCATCAATTCACTTTTCTATATTTTAATCTTTGAAAGAATGATAGAAAGAAAGAAAAACTTCAAAATATACCATAAAAATTATAACATAAAAAACGAAACATAAGTTATTAAACAGGGCCCAGTTGTTCAAAGCTAACGATGACGTTAGTTAACGATTCGTTAAAATTTACATCGAGTGATACGCAAATATGCTGAAATTTTTTACTGAAAAAATGTGAGTAGCTTTTGCAGTGCAAAAGCTACTCACATTTTTTCAGCAAAAGATACCAAAATATTGTATATTGAATCTGCTAAAACAGTTAACGAAATGACCCTTAACGACGCTTTGAACAACCGGGCCCAGGTAGTCATTTTCATTAATTGCCAATTAAAGTTGTTTTCCTTTGATCTCACATTAAAATCGACGTATTCCGAAAAAAATCAAGTAAGAAAAACTTCCAAATATAACGGAAAGTTAAGAATTGAGAAATTCGAAGAAATTAACTTTTAAGAATTTAAGCTAAGAAAAATGAAAGAAAGTAATAAACAAGTAGTTATTTTTATTAATTGTCAATTTTGTTGTTTTCTTTTGATCTCACATTAAATTCGACTTATTCCGAAGAAAATAAAGTAAGAAAAACTTCCAGATAAAACGGAAAACAAAGAAATGAGACATTCGAACTTTAAGAATTTAATATAAGAAGAATGAAAGAAAGAAAAACAGTAAAGATTTCATTCCATTAAATACCAAATAATTTTGTTTTCTTTTGATTGCGTCACATAATTATCTTGTGCACAGAAAGGTAACAAAAGTACAGGTATTTAATACAATGGATTATTGCGGCGATCTTCTACTGCATAATTTGTAAACTATTAGGAATGTAACAGTGTGGACCAATTTGATTGTCTTTAATTGGTCGCCGATATTCAGTGGTGGATAATTGATAGGATTTAAAGATAATTAATCTTTTCAAGTCGTGAAAGCTTTAATGTGTGTGTGTGTGTGTGTGTGTGTGTGTGTGTTTATGTGTGTGTGTGTGTGTGTGTGTGTGTGTGTGTTCAACTGAAATATAAATGTCGACACAAAATCTCGTATAGTAACAAGGTGGTCTTTCATCCCCTCTAATAAAAATGCCATTTTGTCTTTTTGTCAGTTAATCCCGTCTATGGGAAAACCCCAAAACTGCTTGCTTAATGCATGCAAATTCCAACTTTTGCATTAAATGGGATCTGAAATAGGGGCCTTTTCAGACAGGTGATTGCTTAAAACAGGTGGCCTTTAGGACATGTTTGTATATGATTTACAATTTGCATTGAAAGTATATGTTAACAGTCTGAAAACTCTCATTACGAAATGTTAATTGTATGCTTATATGGACTGAAATTTGTCTTTATACAAAATATATAATGTACTTTTATTAATGTGTTTTTCTTCACTTCTTAATCGTGAATTGAATGGATAGACGGACGGGCGGACAGACCCTCCGTCACTGTATTTTAAACGGAATTAACCTAATAATTTTGTCCAAAATAGCCTCTCGAACTCTACTTTGGCTCTATAATGTGCTAAATATTGTATCTGTAACCCAGATAGCATCATTATAAACTTTATATCCGGCCGTTATTTACCAGACAGGATTGCTGTTGGGCCGATATCGGTCAGATATAGATTTAATGCTAGGTGGGAATAGTCTGTATATCGTAAACTGCGCAAAGTTTGATTAATGTGGCGTCTATAGTGTGCTAAATTTTGTATATGCGACCGAGATAGAATACTTTTCAAATCTGATTTTGACTGTTATCGGTCCGACAGGACTGAATTGCTGTTTGGCCGATATCGGACAGATATAGATTTCATGCTAGCTAGGAATAATCTGGTTCTCGTGAACAAGGAAAAGTTTGATTACTTGAGCATCTACGTATAACCCAGGTAGCAATCTTCTTAAAAATATAGCACCATTATCGGCTGATATTGGTCATATATAGATTTAAAAAGATGACTAGCTGGGGGTATCTAGTTAACTTTTGCTTTGATTGTATTATGTTATATGATTCGTGTTTTATTCGTTATATGAACAACTTGCTATTGAAACAATAATTTAAAAAATGTAAATTAAAGATTGTTGTGTTTATTTTCAACATTTTTATAAGCTGACCTAACTGACCTGTCGCTTTGATTGTTTGATTGTAATATTAATAAGTTTAGACTTACTGTGTCAACAAGTATCACCTGTATAGGTGCGCGATTGTATAGTTGACGCATCCTTGTGAATGGTAAATATATAGGTCGGCAGGTGAATTTGGTCCGTCTATACACGCAAGATATGCAAAATTTAAATTTTATTGACGCCATTACTTCTGCAAAAAAGTCCAATTTGAGCCATGTCCCTGAATATGACCAAATAACTAAGAATCGTGTCCGACCTAAAACTTCTAACTCAAACGTTTTAAATGCTCTTAATTTTGCGTTTTAATGGCGTTAAGTATATTTTATTTTTGCTTCCGTTTGTTTACGTCCCCAAATAGAGGTCCTAAAATGAGTACGAACTGACCAAAAAACAGGAGTACGAGTTGACCAAAATGAGGACGAATTGACTAAACAGTGAGTACGAATTGACCAAATGAGTACGAATTGACCAAATTGATGAGTACGAATTGACCAAAATGAGAACGAGTTGACTTGAGTACGAGTTGACTTGAGTACGAATTGACTGGGAACCCTGGCGAAGAATGTATCTGACAAGAAGGATTTTGACAAATCATACATTTTGATATATATTTGATCAAAAAAAAAAAAAAAAAAAAAAACCTACAGAAATTAAAGCCGTTTAAAGATTTCGAAACCCTTAACAAGGGTGCCGAAATCTTGACTATTTAATCCCGTAGATTTTATGCTAAATACTGGCGACTGGGTGCCAGTAGATGTACCACACAATTTTACGGGTATCTGTAGATTATTTACAGATATAAGTACACATAGTAGGGCAGTATTGGACAGTTTTCAGTTAAAAACAAACAAACAAACAAATTCTGAAATATTTCATATTTCTGCTCAAAACATAGATTGTGGGTACTCGTTAGAACCGCCTCGGCGAGGTGGTTCTAACGAGTACCCATAATCTATGTTTTTGAGCAAAAATAAGAAAAATAATGTATACCCCTGTAAATCCCATTTTTACTTTAAAAAAAGAGGGGGTCAATCTTATATAGGCATGTTTTCGTGATGGTTTGGTGCATCATACAGGAAATAACCAACGTTGTTCAACTGATATGAAAACTCGTCATGAAGAAGCGTGGTTATTCGGTAAAAACGAATTCTTAAGGAACGAGTTTTTTTTTTTTTTTTGTTGTTGTTGTTTTTTTGTTTTTTTCGATTTATCTGTATTCCTTAGTGATAGATTTTTCATATCAAGCAGCCATTGTTTAGTGTTCTATCTATTATACACTATTTAGCCAGTATCAAAGTACGATTTTCTGAAAATCTTCACAAAATTGTTTCAGCTAGAGCATAAAACATTAACCTTTATCACTAACCTTTATCACTCTCTTGGCGACAAATTGATGATATGTTTCTTCTTTTCCTAGAAAACAGGATTTGACATTTCATGCAAATTGTTTGATTAAAATGTCAGACCTGTTTACTTGGAAAAAAAATAAGAAAACTATTTCAATATGTTGTCTGCTAAAATTTATCCAGAATGCCAGAATGCTAAGTGTTAATGATTCTTCAGGGTCCACACTGGTCATTACGAAAACACGCCTATTCGCATATGTAGAAAATTTCACCTCCAAAAAAACTGAAAATTTTCGGATAAAAGTTCTGACATTTTTCATATTTCTGCTCAAAACATAGATTTTGGGTACTCGTTAGAACCGCCTGCAAAACATAGATTTTGGGTACTCGTTAGAACCGCCTGGCGGTTCTAACGAGTACCCAAAATCTATGTTTTGAGCAGAAATAAGTAAATGAATGTATACCCCTGTAAAACCCAGTTTTACTATATAAAAGTGGGGTTTAAGGGGGTCAACATTATATAGGCATGTTTTCGTGATGGACACAATTAATTTCTTCTGAGAAATGGTTTACTCTAAAAAGAATGATTTTTATATTCTTATGAGAAAGAATTAAGTCCTCTTAATTCAGTTGTTAACCCTTCTCTTGCTAAACACGACATGACCTGTCTTAGCAAACAATGTAGGTCCAGATCAGTTGGTTTCTAACTGATATGAATCTGCACTTTTTGTCGTTAAATATGTGAATTTCTATTAAAAACTCGGATCAAGTAATCTGATTGACCGAAAATTGGAAGTGGGCGTGGCATCTTAATTTATTCAGCATGAGAAGGGCTAACCTATGCATGAATTGCAACGTAATGCGATTGACATGGATAGAGCATGATACAAGGAAAATTAGTACCATTTCAGGGGAGGCAACTTTGTCAAATGTGCATAGTCTCCCTTCTGAAAAGTAGTCTGGTCTAAAAGGAAAGAATTTGGTCTCACGAGAAGTAAATCCGTTGTAAATCCGTTCCTTTGAGACCTGGCCTCTTTACGATGAGGGATTGGTGACTAGTATATCAACAAGTCACAAAGGATCTCCCTTATAAAAAAGGACCGCAAATCTACCAAGTGTTTCCAGCCCCCTTAAGATGGACATGAACTGCTGGACCTGGCATTGATAATATAATTGAAGCAGTAGGAATGACAGAGGGGCTAAATCCAGTAAAAATCCAAGGAGATTGGCTATGCTTGTGTTTTTTTTTTTTTTTTGCTATTATACCAAAGAAGACATATGCGGAAAGATAACATTTGATCTTTTTGCATAGGTGAGTTATTCTGTTTATGCATATTTAATTAGGAGAAAATGACGTCACAAACTCACAACAATGGCGGCGCCCAGTACAGCCTCGTTTGAAATCTTCGACTACCACTAACGTTCTTGATTTTCAACCGATTTAGATTAAATTTGCATCAGTGTTCTTAGCTAATGTAGGTCTTTAACTTAAAACTTAAAGCGTATAGTACGCATGTATATAGTAACGGGTAAAATACACCCAATATACACCCAACTCGCGATAAACTAGTCTGCACAGTTAATGTCTGAATTTAAATGAGTACTGATTGTTTAACCTTTACCACTCTCTGGGCATTTTCAGCAGACGACAGATTGATGATATTTTTCTTATTTTTCCCAGAAAACAGGATTTGACATTTCATGCAAATTGTCTCCTCCTTAGGAGACAATTTGCATGAAATGTCATAATCTGTTTTCTAAGAAAAAAAAGAAAAATATTTCAAAATGTCGTCTGCTGAAAATTTTACCCAGAGTGCTAAGCGTTAAAATTCTCGTCGCGTTTCGTAAAACGGCCTGTGTTTTATGAAATTTTGATAAATATTTGAGTTTGTGGAAATTACGTCAAATAATATGTTTTGGTCTTCATACATTCTTACAAAGTATATTTCGTCAACAAAAGTTTTGAAATTATGGACATGAAGAAATGCGCAGCGATTCCCCTCAACATACATGTTTAAGACTTACATAAGAATAATACGAAAGAGCATAAGTGCCACATATACTTTTATTTCTGTAGATAGGTATCTCGAAATTTCGACTTACTATCTCGAAATTTCGATATAAGTCGAAATTTCGCCTTAATAACTCGAAACTTCGACTTAATATCTTGAAATTTCAACATAATATGGAAATTCCGACTTAATAACTCGAAATTTTGACTTAATAACTTGAAATTTCGACTTATTATCTCGAAATTTCGACATAAGATTTCGAAATTTCGACTTAATAACTCGAAATTTCGACTTAATAACTCGAAATTTCGAATTAATATCTTGAAATTTCAACTTAATAACTCGAAATTTAGACTTAATAACTCGAAATTTCGACACAGTAAGTCGAAATTTCGACTTGTTATCTCGAAATTTCGACATGATATTGTAAGTTGATTCTTCGTTTGCAATTCCACACCTGGTAATCTCGTAAAGGGTAGCCGCTGGTTATAGAAAATGAAGTTCAGCTATCAGGACTATGAAATACTTATTTAACATATCAAATAAGACGCACTGCAACCTACGTCCACTTTGAAATACACAAGATGTTAAATTTCCTTAGCATTTGTTCCGTGAATCCCATTGTTTGCACTATTATTTGAAGAAAAGGCGATAAAATATGTTTATACTATACTAGTCAGTCCCCGTACATGTTATTACAACTGCGTAACTCCACGCGCAACTGGCGCTGCTGCATTAAAATCTAAAATCACTTCCAGAGAACACAAAATTGAGTTTCACAGACATACGGCTTTAGAGTTCCAGGCCTTGCAGGCAAAGGTGCCTGAACGTCCGTCTGTCCGACCATCTATCCGTCTGGAATTATCTCCCTTACTTATACTCTGGATGCACGCCTTGTCTTTTTCATGATTTTTGCATTCTTTGTTGAAAATCACTTACCAAGGAAGACAAAACTGAGTTTCTTAGTATTATGGTTTAAGAGTTACAGGCCTTGCAGGCAAAGTGCCTTATATTTCTCCTTATTTTTGCATTCTTTGTTGAAAATCACTTACTAGGGAACACAAAACTGAGTTTCTTAGTCTTATGGTTTAAGAGGTACAGGCCTTATCGGCAAAGGGCCTTATATTTCTCCTTATGTTTGCATTATGTGTTGAAAATCACTTACTAGGGAACACAAAACTGAGTTTCTTAGTCTTATGTTTAAGAGTTGCAGGCCTTGCAGGTAAAGAGCTTATGGTTTAAGAGTTACAGTCCTTGCAGGCAAAGGGCCTTATATTTCTCCCTTTTTTTTTTTTTTTTTTTTTTTTGTATTCTTTGTTAAAAATCACTTACTAGGGAACACAAAACTGAGTTTCTTAGTCTTATGGTTTAAGAGGTACAGGGCTTGCCGGCAAATGGCCTTATATTTCTCCTTATTTTTGTATTCTTTGTTAAACATCACTTACTCGGGAGCACAAAATTGAGTTTCTTAGTTTTATGGTTTAAGAGTTACAGGCCTTGCAGGCAAAGGGCCTTATATTTCTCATTATTTGTGGATTCTTTGTTGAAAATCACTCACAAGAGAACACAAAATTGAGTTTCTTTTCATGGTTTAAGAGTTACTGACCTTGCAGGCGAAAGGCCTTATAGTTCTCATTATTTTTGGATTCTTGTTAACTAGAAATGTGTCGAGATATTTCGACTTATTATGTCGAAATTTCGAGATAGTAAGTCGAAATTTGAGATACTTTTCAAAAGAAATAAAAGTATATGTGGCCCTAATGCTCTTTCGTAGAGACATAATAAGTCGAAATGTCGACTTAATAACTAGAAATTTCGACTTAGTATCTCGAAATTTCGACTTAATATCTTAAAATTTTGACATATTATGTCGAAATTTCGACATAAGATCTCGAAATTTTGACTTATTATGTCAAAATTTCGACATAATAAGTCGTAAATTCAACATAATAACTCGAAATGTCGACTTAATAACTCGAAATTTTGACTTAATGTCTTGAAATTTCTACTTAATAACTCGAAATTTCGACTAAATATCTTGAAACTTGACTTATTATCTCGAAATTTTGACATAAGATCTCGAAATTTCAACTTATTATGTCTTAACTTCGACATAATTAGTCGAAAATTCGACATAATAACTCGAAATTTCGACTTAATATCTAAAAATTTTGACTTAATAACTCGAAATTTCGACTGAATAACTCGAAATTTCGACTTAACATATTGCAATTTCGACTTATTATCTTGAAATTTCGACATAAGAACTCTTGAATTGAATCCACACCTGGTAATCTCGTAAGGGGTAGCCGCTGGTTACACACTCAAAATCTTTATGCGAGCCTCTGGCCATGACTTACGAGACACACAAATGTCAACAAAAGGATACATTCTACTGATTCACTAATTTTTAGTAAATTTCATAGACATATTTTGAATCAAAGCGCTGTAGGCGCTGGTGGCCTAGGCATCAAAAGGCCCAGGGGCTTCAAAGCTCACCAGATTTGAAAACGTGAAACTGCATGTTCATGTTGTCCGACAAAGGTTTGTGTAGACAAGATACCCGGTTTAATTTGCCTCCATATTGAAACAAGATTGGATATTTGCATGCAATGACAAATGACTAGAGATCCATTTGAAAGCCTGTAAAATAAACAATAAAAAAAAAAAAAAAAAAAAAAAAAAAAACAAACTAGAAAAGTGTTCACAGTACACGGATGTCCTCGCTTTGGGATCTATAAAACTGTGCAAACATTGCCAAATAAGCCTACGTCAATGCGGGAGTATCTGTGTAACTTTGGACACATTTCTAGTTAAAAAAAGAATCCAATACTAATGAGAAATGTAAAGTCCTTTGCCTGCAAGGTCAGTAACTCTTAAACCATGAGACTGAGAAACTCAAAGAATGCGAAAATAATGAAAAAAAAAAAAAAAAAAAAAAAAAAAAAAATTAAGACGTGCATCTAGAGTATAAGTAATGGAGATAACTCCAGACGGCCAGATGGCCGAACAGACAGACGCTCAGGCACTTTAGCCTGCAAGACCTGGAACTCTAAAACTGTATGTCTGAGAAACTCAATTTTGTGTTCTCTGGAAGTGATTTTAAATTTTAATGCGGCAGCGTCAGTTTCGCGTGGAGTTACGCAGTTGTAATAACATGTACGGGGACTGACTAGTATAGTATAAACATATCTTATTGCTTTTCTTTAAATAATAGTACAGACAATGGAGTCCCGGAACAAATGCTAAGAGAATTTAACATCTTGTGTATTTCAAAGTAGACGTAGGTTGCAATGCGACTTATTTGATATGTTGAATAAGTATTTCATAGTCCAGATAGCTGAACTTCATTTTGCATAACCAGTGGCTACCCCTTACGAGATTACCAGATGTGGAATTGTAAACGAAGAATCAACTTGAAATATCATGTCGAAATTTCGAGATAATAAGGCGAAATTTCAAGATATTAAGTCGAAATTTCGAGTTATTTACTCGAAATTTCGAGTTATTAAGTCGAAATTTCGAGAATTTATGTCGAAATTTCGAGTTATTAAGTCGAAATTTCGCGTTATTAAGTCGAAATTTCGATTTATTATGTCGAAATTTCGAGATAGTAAGTCGAAATTTCGAGATAACTATCAACAAAAATAAAAGTGTATGTGGCCCTAATGCTCCTTCGTACCCGAAAGATGCCTTGTTAGAGTTAAGATATGTAATTCAAAATGGCATCATAAATTTTGCAATAACGGTTTCTTACAGGTTTATTGTAGCGGCCATGTTGGATGAAAAGTCAAATATTTTTGGTAATAATCCATATCTGTATAACTTCTAATAAAGGCTACAGGAAAAGTAAGAGGTTTATTTGAAACGCAGTTTACATGCAAATTAAAAAAAAAAAAACAATAATAAAATAAATAAATAAATAAATAAATAATGTCAGACAGGAAAATGGGGTACTCTCCCTTAAATGCGGAAAACAACTGGGATGTCATTAATGACGTCATGTTTGCATAATCGCATAAGAAAATAAACATTCTGTTTCTGTTTTGAGCATACTTTTTTTATCTGTAAAGATTTTAACCTGAATATACAAGGTTTTGAATACTTAGAGAAATTTTAAGTATCAAATGGGCCTTCTAGAAACGTGCGAGTTTTCGTGAAATGCAATGTAAGCATAGCTGCTATACAGTTGTAATATATACAGATATGTCCAGGATTTCTTCCTATATCGAAATAAGACGAATATCTTTCCGATGCTAGGGTTAGCAAAAATTGAGTACTTGAGTCCTTACTATGAACCATTTTGACAGTGATCGGCATTGTCATTTAGACCACTCCCGGTCAAGTACTTATAACCGGAGTATAGACACATTTCTGAAGGGAGTAAAAAAGAAAAGTGAACGCGTTCTTTCCTTTGAAACTGTGTCATTGCTATCACGAAATCTAAGAAAATGATGGCCGAGTCTAACTCTATTAAGCCAAATTTGTTTTTCTTGCTGTCGTTGACAGAAAAAACACATATGAGACTTAGGGACATGTAATTTGTATACTATGTTATAACACATAACACTACACTATATTGCATGATTGACAGTATACTACTGTGTTGAGGTTTTTGTTTGCATGTTGGTAAATATTATTTGTTCTTCTATTTTATGTATGCTGTGTTAGGCAATGGGCACGCTGTGTCTTATGCTGAATAAAGATTGAATTGCATTGCATTGTATTAATTTACCTGTTTGTATTTTTCAACTAAACACCATCATTCAGGTAAATCAGAGGGCAAGAGCAAAGGGAAAGGGACGGGAAAAGGAAAAGGGAGTTGGCATTCTGTACAAGACAAAAGCACACAAGATGAAGGTATCGTATTCATGTTAGAGACGTGGCACAGCATTTTCCATTACGAAAACACGCCTATTCAAATATTCTGAAACTTTTACCATCAAAAAATGAAAATTTTCAGATAAAAAAATTCTGATATTTTTCTTATTTCTGCTCAAAACATAGATTGTAGATACTCGTTAGAACCGCCTCGTCGAGGCGGTTCTAACGAGTACCCACAATCTATGGTTTGAGCAGAAATAAGAAACATAATGTATACCTCTGTAAACCCCAGTTTTTACTATATAAAAGTGGGGTTTAAGGGGGTCAAAATTATATAGGCATGTTTTCGTGATGCTACAAGATTCCGTGTGCGCCCAGCGAAGACTCAGATCAACCTGTACATATGCAGTCTTATCAGAGTCTTCGCTGAGCACTCTGCGAGTAGCCAATTATCCAAAGCGTCTTTTGTCCAACAGCGAAAACTCTGATCACACTGCGCAGATGCGGAGGCAGATTTGTTTTTCGCTGGACGCACATGCAATCGTGTCGGAAGTGCTTTGGTTCAATTCATATTTATATGTTCACAGAACCTTGTCATTCAGGGCCGTTATAACTTCGCCATGGAGACCCTACATTTATAACAAGAGATTCCATACAGAACCATTTTCGTACTAGTTATTTTGGGGTTGGGGTAGAGGTTGGGCACAGAATGGAGTTTAATATAAGTGAGTCCCGTTTAATGCTAAAAGTCGTAGAGATAAAGACAAATTCTTTTGCAGGCAATCAAAAAATGAAAATTTTCAGATAAAACAAATTCTGATATTTTTCTTATTTCTGCTCAAAACATAGATTATAGGTACTCGTTAGAACCGCCTCGTCGAGGGCCTTCTAGAATGGGCCTTCTAGAAACGTATGAGTTTTCGCAAAATGCTATAGAGTTGTAATATATACAGATATGTCCAGGATTTCTTCCTGTATCGAAATAAGACGAATATCTTTCCGATGTTAGGGTTAGCAAAAATTGAGTACTTGAGTCATTACTATGAACGATTTTGTTTTTCTTGCTGTCGTTGAAAGAAAAAAAAACACATATGAGACTTAGGGACATGTAATTTGTATACTATGTTATAACACATAACACTATACTATATTGCATGATTGACAGTATACTACTGTGTTGAGGTTTTAGTTTGCATGTTGGTAAATATTATTTGTTCTTCTCTTTTATGTATGCTGTGTTAGGCAATAGGCACGCTGTGTCTTATGCTGAATAAAGATTGAATTGCATTGCATTGTATTAATTAACCTGTTTGTATCTTTCAACTAAACACCATCATTCAGGTAAATCAGAGAGCAAGAGCAAAGGAAAAGGAACAGGAAAAAGAAAAGGGAGTTGGCACTCTGTACAAGACAAAAGCACACAAGATGAAGGTATCGTATTCGTGTTAGAGACGTGGCACAGCATTTTCCATTACGAAAACACGCCTATTCAAATATACTGAAGCTTTTACCATCAAAAAATGAAAATTTTCAGATAAAAAAATTCTGATATTTTTCTTATTTCTGCTCAAAACATAGATGGTAGATACTCGTTAGAACCGCCTCGTCGAGGCGGTTCTAACGAGTACCCACAATCTATGGTTTGAGCAGAAATAAGAAACATAATGTATACCTCTGTAAACCCCAGTTTTTACTATATAAAAGTGGGGTTTAAGGGGGTCAAAATTATATAGGCATGTTTTCGTGATGCTACAAGATTCCGTGTGCGCCCAGCGAAGACTCAGATCAACCTGTACATATGCAGTCTTATCAGAGTCTTCGCTGAGCACTCTGCGAGTAGCCAATTATCCAAAGCGTCTTTTGTCCAACAGCGAAAACTCTGATCACACTGCGCAGATGCGGAGGCAGATTTGTTTTTCGCTGGACGCACATGCAATCGTGTCGGAAGTGCTTTGGTTCAATTCATATTTATATGTTCACAGAACCTTGTCATTCAGGGCCGTTATAACTTCGCCATGGAGACCCTACATTTATAACAAGAGATTCCATACAGAACCATTTTCGTACTAGTTATTTTGGGGTTGGGGTAGAGGTTGGGCACAGAATGGAGTTTAATATAAGTGAGTCCCGTTTAATGCTAAAAGTCGTAGAGATAAAGACAAATTCTTTTGCAAGCAATCAAAAAATGAAAATTTTCAGATAAAACAAATTCTGATATTTTTCTTATTTCTGCTCAAAACATAGATTATAGGTACTCGTTAGAACCGCCTCGTCGAGGGCCTTCTAGAATGGGCCTTCTAGAAACGTATGAGTTTTCGCAAAATGCTATAGAGTTGTAATATATACAGATATGTCCAGGATTTCTTCCTGTATCGAAATAAGACGAATATCTTTCCGATGTAAGGGTTAGCAAAAATTGAGTACTTGAGTCCTTACTATGAACGATTTTATTTTTCTTGCTGTCGTTGAAAGAAAAAAACACATATGAGACTTAGGGACATGTAATTTGTATACTATGTTATAACACATAACACTATACTATATTGCATGATTGACAGTATACTACTGTGTTGAGGTTTTAGTTTGCATGTTGGTAAATATTATTTGTTCTTCTCTTTTATGTATGCTGTGTTAGGCAATAGGCACGCTGTGTCTTATGCTGAATAAAGATTGAATTGCATTGCATTGTATTAATTAACCTGTTTGTATCTTTCAACTAAACACCATCATTCAGGTAAATCAGAGAGCAAGAGCAAAGGAAAAGGAACAGGAAAAGGAAAAGGGAGTTGGCACTCTGTACAAGACAAAAGCACACAAGATGAAGGTATCGTATTCGTGTTAGAGACGTGGCACAGCATTTTCCATTACGAAAACACGCCTATTCAAATATACTGAAGCTTTTACCATCAAAAAATGAAAATTTTCAGATAAAAAAATTCTGATATTTTTCTTATTTCTGCTCAAAACATAGATGGTAGATACTCGTTAGAACCGCCTCGTCGAGGCGGTTCTAACGAGTACCCACAATCTATGGTTTGAGCAGAAATAAGAAACATAATGTATACCTCTGTAAACCCCAGTTTTTACTATATAAAAGTGGGGTTTAAGGGGGTCAAAATTATATAGGCATGTTTTCGTGATGCTACAAGATTCCGTGTGCGCCCAGCGAAGACTCAGATCAACCTGTACATATGCAGTCTTATCAGAGTCTTCGCTGAGCACTCTGCGAGTAGCCAATTATCCAAAGCGTCTTTTGTCCAACAGCGAAAACTCTGATCACACTGCGCAGATGCGGAGGCAGATTTGTTTTTCGCTGGACGCACATGCAATCGTGTCGGAAGTGCTTTGGTTCAATTCATATTTATATGTTCACAGAACCTTGTCATTCAGGGCCGTTATAACTTCGCCATGGAGACCCTACATTTATAACAAGAGATTCCATACAGAACCATTTTCGTACTAGTTATTTTGGGGTTGGGGTAGAGGTTGGGCACAGAATGGAGTTTAATATAAGTGAGTCCCGTTTAATGCTAAAAGTCGTAGAGATAAAGACAAATTCTTTTGCAAGCAATCAAAAAATGAAAATTTTCAGATAAAACAAATTCTGATATTTTTCTTATTTCTGCTCAAAACATAGATTATAGGTACTCGTTAGAACCGCCTCGTCGAGGGCCTTCTAGAATGGGCCTTCTAGAAACGTATGAGTTTTCGCAAAATGCTATAGAGTTGTAATATATACAGATATGTCCAGGATTTCTTCCTGTATCGAAATAAGACGAATATCTTTCCGATGTAAGGGTTAGCAAAAATTGAGTACTTGAGTCCTTACTATGAACGATTTTATTTTTCTTGCTGTCGTTGAAAGAAAAAAACACATATGAGACTTAGGGACATGTAATTTGTATACTATGTTATAACACATAACACTATACTATATTGCATGATTGACAGTATACTACTGTGTTGAGGTTTTAGTTTGCATGTTGGTAAATATTATTTGTTCTTCTCTTTTATGTATGCTGTGTTAGGCAATAGGCACGCTGTGTCTTATGCTGAATAAAGATTGAATTGCATTGCATTGTATTAATTAACCTGTTTGTATCTTTCAACTAAACACCATCATTCAGGTAAATCAGAGAGCAAGAGCAAAGGAAAAGGAACAGGAAAAGGAAAAGGGAGTTGGCACTCTGTACAAGACAAAAGCACACAAGATGAAGGTATCGTATTCGTGTTAGAGACGTGGCACAGCATTTTCCATTACGAAAACACGCCTATTCAAATATACTGAAGCTTTTACCATCAAAAAATGAAAATTTTCAGATAAAAAAATTCTGATATTTTTCTTATTTCTGCTCAAAACATAGATTGTAGGTACTCGTTAGAACCGCCTCGTCGAGGCGGTTCTAACGGGTACCCACAATCTATGTTTTGAGCAGAAATAAGAAACATAATGTATACCCCTGTAAACCCCAGTTTTTACTATATAAAAATGGGGTTTAAGGGGGTCAAAATTATATAGGCATGTTTTCGTGATGCTACAAGATTCCGTGTGCGCCCAGCGAAGACTCAGATCAACCTGTGCATATGCAGTCTTATCACAGTCTTCGCTGAGCACTCTGCGAGTAGCCAATTATCCAAAGCGTCTTTTGTCCGACAGCGAAAACTCTGATCACACTGCGCAGATGCGGAGGCAGATTTGTTTTTCGCTGGACGCACATGCAACCGTGTCGGAAGTGCTTTGGCTTAATTTTTATATTTATGTGTTCACAGAACCTTGTCATTTAGGACCGTTATAACATCTGGAAACCCTACATTTATAACAAGAGATTCTATGTAGAACCATTTTCGTACTAGACATTTTGGGGTTGGGGTAGAGGTTGGGCATAGAATGGAGGTTGTTATAGGTGAGTCCAATTTAATCCTAAAAGTCGTAGAGATAAAGACAAATGCTTTTGCAAGCAATTTAGATCCAGATGTCTAGCAGACAATTTACGTGAAATGTCAAGTCTTATTTTCTCCAAAACAAAAGAAACATAGTTTTAGTATATCGTTTGTTGCAAATTTTACTTAGCGCTTAAGTTAGCAGATCCTTTCCTTATGTTATGAACATTTAAACCAGCAGACAACAAACAGATGCTATATGTAATTTTGACCTAGAAAATAGGATCTGACACTTCGTAAATTGTCTTCTTAGGAGGCGGTTTGCATGAAATATCAGATGTTATTTTCTAGGAAAATTAAGATAAACATTTCAAATGTCACCTGCTGAAATTTTTACCCAACATGCAAAGTGTTACAGTTTTGATATCAATCACTTTTCAGCTCCAACGACGCAGTACAAGTTTAACGATGAACTGTGCATAGAAAGTCTACATGGAGACAGTGGAGACTTTGAAGACGACATTGAGAGTATATTGGTCGACAAGTGTGTGAACGTTGTTTTACAACCTCTTTCATCGTTGATAGAATGTAAATACCGTCGACTCTCGTTATCTCAAAGTCAAATGGATTCTCTGAAATACTTCGAGATATCCGTACCTCGACATATCAGATTTGCAGAATTGAGGAAAAAAAAATAATTCGAGCAACCATATTTAACAGATTTATATGTAATTGGACTCTTGAAGTTAAAGATACAGTCGAACCTCAATGGCTCGAACATCTTTTGGACCATGGAAATTCGTTCGAGACATGGGTAGTTCGAGCCACTGAGGGTTAATCATGGCACCAGTTCAGGAAGAAAATAGCGATAATTCAGAGAAATGTGTTCGATTTTCTACAGTGATTGTATGTTGAGTGTACTCATTAGAATCGCCTCGATGAGGCGATTCTAATAATTACGCACTACATACAATTTTACGATAAAAATAAGAAAATTTCCTTAAATATTTGTTTTCTTGAGCTATCGGAAGAATTTCGTAGGGACTCAAAAACGAGTTCGAATTAGCCATGGTAAACGAGCCATCGGTGTTCGAGCCATCGAGGTTCGACTGTATATCGAAAATATTGTGGAAAAGAGGAGAATTTGCTCCTGAAGGGTCATTTCTCTTCTTTTCCACGATACTGTTTACCTGTTGTTACATTTCCATGTTTAGGCAGGGACAAGATTTTCACTTCAAGATAAGCGGTTATTAGAGATAAGCGAGGTCGAGATAACGAGTGTCAACTGTAAAATACAGTTTCTTAATTTTTATCATTTAAGTAAAATTTGAAATGTTCCACTTAGAAACATAGCAAACATGAAAGAAAGAAAACTGGAGTCTCTGATTTGTAGAGTCCATTCATATGACAGCAGTTTAGCTTTCAGGGCTCATTTACTATTACTGTCGAAGCTCAGTTTCATTTCTACGTGTTTTGATGTACATAAACCAGTGAAAGAACGGAACAAAGGCGATCAAGTATAAGTTCATATTTACACTTTCAACCCCAAACTACCCTACCTCACCCAGCCTCCCAAAACGTCAGTAACCGGTCTTGAGATTAGTTCCCCTGACCAAAAAAAAAAAAAAAAGAAAAAAAAACTTTTTTTTTTCTTTTCGAAGTACAGTTGACTCTCGTTATCTCGACCTCGTTTATCTCGAATAACCACTTATCTCCAAGTGAAAGTCTTGTCCCTGCCTAAACATGGAAATCTAACAATAGGTAAAAATATTGTGGAAAAGAGGAGAAATTGCTCCTAATTTTTTCCTCTTTTCCACAATATTTTCGCTATATCCCTAACTTCAAGAGTCCAATTACATATAAATTTATTAAATGTGGTTGCTCGAATTATTTTTGCCTAAATTCTGCAAATCTGATATGTCGAGGTACGGATATCTCAGTAGTATTTCAGAGAGTCCATTTGACTTCGAGATAAAGAGAGTGGAAGTAGTAAAATTGAAACTCTTTCATCTTAGTAGAACAAACATTACAAGACTTTGCGGGCTGGGACATGTATGAGAAATTGACATAGATTATAGCTTTGTCGCTGGACATATTTCGCAAAGTTATTAAAAAAAAAATAATAAAAAAACAACAACAAACTTTCTCCAAATAATATCGAGCAGAAAAGTATTTAAAATCCTGGTTACTGTTCTCTTAGTAAGTTTAAACAACCTTTTAGTACCACGGTGTGCTGGCCTCGGTGGCTCAGTTGTATGCGCGTCCGACTGGTGATCAGGAGGTTGCGAATTCGACCCCCGCCGGATCGGCAACATTCTTTCATGGAGATTAATCATGAATTTTTTCTATGGTCATTCTCTCCTTCCCGCTGATTCAAGAAGGGCAGTTGTCAGTTTCTGGCGAGAAAAAGTGCACAATGCTGGTCTGCCCAATAAAAGTGTGGTTAGATATACTGACCGCGCTCGACATAACCCAGTTGGGTTGACTGGGCCGTAAAACCTCGATATAAACAAAGTACCACTGCACGATGACTGTATTGATACCCGTGTCAAGCATGCTTTTCACCTCTTAATTCACAATGGTATGATTGACCTGTGCTGTCTGAAAAACATTGGATTCTGTAAAATTAATATTTCTACATATAACTAATTAACGGAAATCTATAGTTAATTTGAAGCTGGAAAGCTGGAACGTTTTAGAGAATTTTGCGGAGGCTGTCCTCTACAATATTTTCGCTGAACAAGAAGTTACAGTCGACTCTGGTTATCTCGAATTTCAAGGGACTCACTGAAACACTTCGAGATATCCATACCTCGACATATCAGAGTTGAGAGAGTGGGAAAACAATAAATTAAACAACCACATTTAACAAATGAATATGTAATTTGACTCCTGAAGTAAGAAATATATATATATATATATATATATATATATATATATATATATATATATATATATATATATACACATTGTAATAATGTGGAAAAGAGGAGAAATTGCTCCCTAGGAGCAATTTCTCCTCTTTTCCACATTATTTTGTTACCTGTTGTCATAGTTTCATGTTAAAACAGGGACCAGATTTTCGCTTCGAGATAAGCGGTAATTCGAAAGTTAAGCGAGTTCGAGATAACGAGGCTCGACTGTATTGAAAAAAAAATAAATTATAAAAAAAAAATAAATAAGCGGAAGACTATATGAAAACAAGAGTTTAATGTGCTCACAATGAAGACACAAATCAGGTTGCTGCTTGATACCAGTTACTCTTACGTATGGTGTTGTCTCTGGTACTAGCAACTAAGTGTCCCTCCAGTTGCTCTGTTCTGTACTAGGATGTATCAAAATATTTATTTTATTTTGTATATTAAGTAATCTAGATATGGTGCCCCATACATCAGAACTGGAAGATGTTTTGTTATTGTCTGTCTATTTTCGTTTTCATATTTTTCCATATTTACGTTATTTTATGTATATGTGTAGTGTTGCATATTTCAAAGGTTGTAGCTTTACTGGTGTGGGAATGGAATTTAAATTAAACTTGTTGAAAGAGAATGTCTGACACTTTAAGTATATACAGTCAGAACTGCAGGGGTTTGAATACTATGTAAAAACGAAGGGATGTATTTCACTATTTAAGAAAGAAAAGAAAAAATATGATATTATTTGTCTTCAAGATGTTCATTTGGAAGAAAAGATGGAGTTATATGTTAAAAGTGAGTGGGGGTTTCGATTGTACATGAGTCCCTATAAGAGTAATTCTAGAGGTGTTATGGTTTTAATAAATAATACCTTTGAGCATGAAATAGGAAGAATAAAAAAGGATCCTAATGGTAATTTTATTATCATAGAGTTGACAATTTTGGGTAAAAAAATTACATTAGTAAATTTGTATGGTCCCAATGATGACAAACCTCAGTTTTATAATACTATACAACAGTATATTTCTGAATTTGGTAATGAACATGTTGTATGGTGTGGAGATTGGAACCTGGTCCTTAATAGCGATCTCGACACAGTAAACTATAAAAATATAAATAATCCAAGAGCCAGGAATACTGTTATAAATATTATAGATGAAAACGGATATGTTGATGTCTGGAGGGTTTTAAATGATACAAAAAAGAAGTTTACATGGAGAAGACTAATTCCAGATAGAAAACAAGCACGGTTAGATTTTTTTTATTGTAAGTGAAGATATGTTCACATTAGTTCATGACAGTGATATAGTGCCTGGTTATCGAACTGACCATTCTGGTATTATTTTGAAAATCAAATTACAGGAAAATGAACGTGGAAGAGGATACTGGAAATTTAATAATTCACTATTAAAAGACACAAATTATGTAACAACAGTTAAAACTTTAATTGACAATACAATAAATTTATATAAAATTAATAATAATAATAATAGTAATAATAATAATAATAATACTGTTCCCGATGATAATATCCAATTCACAATAAATGATCAATTAATTTTAGAGACATTACTTATTATGATTAGGGGGGAAACCATTAAATATAGTTCTATAAAGAAAAAGGAAAATATGCAAGAAGAAATTAAATTAGAAAAAGAAATTTTGGAAATAGAGGAAAACATTAATAATAATACCTTAAATATTCACATAAATGATTTGAATAGTTTAGAAGAAAAAAGAAATAGATTATATAAGATAAGAAATAAAAAAATGGAGGGAGTTTTATTACGATCGAGGTGTAGATATGAAGATCTCGGGGAAAAGCCAACCAAATATTTTTTAAATTTAGAAAGTAGGAATTTTACCAGTAAGGTTATATCTAAGTTAACAAATGAACAGGGGGAGGATTTTACAGATACTCCAGACATATTAAATTATCAGAAAAGTTATTATTGTACTTTATATTCAGAGACTATAAACATTGATGATACACCTATCTCTGAAGAAATTGGGAGGAATCCAAGAAAATTATCAGACAATGAATCTATAAAACTAGAGGGTGAAATTACATATGCAGAACTACTTACTGCTTTGAAAAAGATGAAAAACTGTAAAAGTCCAGGAAATGATGGTTTTACTTCGGAATTCTTCAAATTTTTCTGGTCAGATGTAGGTGTTTTTATATTGAGATCTTTAAATTATGCTTATAGAACAGACTCTTTATCAGCTACACAAAAACAGGGTATTATAACCTGCATACCTAAACCAAATAAGTCAAGGCATTTTTTAAAGAACTGGAGACCAATTTCTCTCCTAAATGTCATTTATAAATTAGCCTCCTCAGTAATTGCAAATCGGATTAAATCAGTTTTAGATAGTATAATTCACGAAGATCAGAAAGGCTTTATTGCTGGTAGATTTATTGGTGAAAATGTCCGATTAATATATGATGTTTTATTTGAAACAAAACAACAAAATATACCAGGTTTATTACTTTCTATAGATTTTTAACAAGCATTCGACTCTGTTTCATGGAAATTTATTTCGAAGACTTTAGATTATTTTAATTTTGGTCCCTCTATCAAGAAATGGATTAAACTTTTTCAAAATGGAGCAGAATCATGTATTCTGCAAAATGGTTTCTTGTCAGAGTTTTTCTATTTACAAAGAGGGTGTAGACAAGGAGACCCTATCTCCCCCTACTTATTTATTCTCTGTGCAGAGGTGTTGAGCCTAATGATGAGAAAAGAAATTGCAATTAAAGGAATTGATATAAATGATAAAACCTTTTTACTTAGTCAATATGCAGATGATACTCAGATATTTTTAAATGGGTCCGAAACTTCACTATTAGCAACTTTAGGTATTTTAAAAAAATTCTATTTAATGTCAGGGCTGAAAATAAATGAGGATAAAACAAAGGCTCTCTGGATAGGTTCAATGTCAGGATCAGATTTGAGGTTATGTCATAACTATAATCTTGATTGGGAGCAGGGTCCAATTAAAATACTAGGTGTTATATTTACCCCTGAAGTTTTTAATATATGGGATTTTAACTCCTTAGAAACAGTACGAAAAATGGAGAAAATACTACAATCGTGGTCAAAAAGAAAGCTGACTCTCCCAGGCAAGATCACAATCATAAAATCTTTAGCATTTTCAAAATTTATTCATCTATTTACAGCTCTTCCAAACCCCCCGGAACAGTTTGTCAAACAGTTAGAGAAATTATTTTATAAGTTTTTGTGGAACTCAGGGCCCGATAGGATAAGTCGTAATGTTATTATACAAGATGTTAAGGAGGGTGGACTAAGGATGATAAAAATAAACAAATTTATCGAATCACTAAAAGTAACATGGTTGCGTAGAATTTTAATTAGTACAAACGAATGTTCTTGGAACAGACTTTCCCGTGTTGACTTTAGAAAACTTGTTATTTTTGGAGATGGTTATGCCAAACTTTGTGCTTCAAATCTAAGTAATCCTTTTTGGATTGATGTTTTAAATAGTTGGAAAGCTTTTTTAAAATGCAATCCAGCAAGTCAAACTGAAGATGTTTTAAACTCACCAATATGGTTTAATTCAGAAATGCAACATGGTGGAAAATTCTTCATTAAAAATTGGTATGAGAAAGGAATAAGGAATATAGTTGATCTTGTTAATGAGAATGGGGTGTTTTATGATTTTAATCAGTTCAAAACTTTGTTTAATGTTCGAGGCACAATTTTAGATTTTCAAGGAGTAATAAATAGAATACCACGGGTCTGGAAGAATTTATTAAACAATAATATTCAAACCTGTATTGATATGAAATATAATGTAATATGTTCAAAACATGTTAAACTTATTCTTAAAGATAAAAAAGGTTGTAAGAAAATTTATGAAAGTTTTATAAAAAGCGAAAATGATTTACCAAATAGATGGCAACGAGATCTAGGGGATATTTCAAAGGAGGAAAAATGTCAATATAATACAGCCCTTAATGATATCAAAGAGGTTAAATTGAAAGATTTCCAGTACAAAATTAATAATAGAATTTTGACAACCAATTCATTTTTATACAAAATCAATAAAATAGACAGCAATAGATGTTCCTTCTGTGAACAGGCAATAGAATCAATTAAACATTTATTTGTAGACTGTCCTAAAGTAAAAGCGTTTTGGAACACATTGAAAAACTGGCTACAGCTTAATGGGAACATAAATTTAAGTATCACTGATAAAAATATCATATTTGCTTGGCCACATGAATCATCTTTAATTAGTTATCTCATAATTATAGCTAAGTATTATATTTATAAAACAAAGTTTCTATCCAAACATTTGAGTATACAAGGATTTCAATCATTGTTGAAAAGAAAATTTAAAAATGAACAGTATATTGCAAGAATAAATAATAAGTATAATAAATTTCTGGGAAAATGGTCTTCCTTGGTCCGTCCGCTTAACACAATGTGAGAAATGAGTTCCGTTTTTTTTTTTTTTTTTTTTTTTTTTTTTTTATGTAATTAAAACAGTTCTGACACTCTACAGTATACAAAGTCTTAGATACCTTTAATTTATATTCATATGTAAAAGATAAAAAAAATTATAACCCACCCAGGACTACACACCTGCGAACTATGAAAGAAAATCTTAGTACTAAATATAGCATGTGACAAAATATCTTCTTAGATAGATCTACTCGTAATATATAATTGCAAAAAAGTTGTCATACAATTATAAGAAACTACTATTTTTTTGTTATATGATAATGTCTAAATGTACTCTGTAAAGACAAAAATTGTCACATATATGTTTGTGTATGTCTATATATGTTTGTGTATATCTTTAAAAGAATAAATATGGAAAAAAAAAAAAAAAAAAAAAAGACACAAATCAGACATTGTATCTGCGCAGTCTAATCAGAATCTTTGTTGTCCGCATGATTAAACGTTGCATGCTTGGCTAGCCAAAATGCTCACAGCAAAGATTCTGATCAGACTGCGCGAATGCACAGGCTGATCTGAATCTTCGTTGGGCGCACCTGTCCGAAGGTACGTTTTCTGACGTTTCGGCTCCTATCCGCAAATGTAAGGTGACATATTTACCCTAAGTATTCGGACAGACAGCCTGAGCAAATTGTGTAGAACCAGACGAGACGTTTGAATAGGGTCTGCTTTGTTTGCAATTCGTTCCGTTTTTCTTAGTCACACATCGACATCGGGATTCAGCAATTTGACTAATCTGGTACAGAAAACTTTGACATTCCAACAACTTTGTTGTTGTTGTTGCTGTTATTTTTGTTGTTGTTGTTGTTGTTGTTGTTGTTGTTGTGTGCGTGTGTGTATGTATCTGTGTGTGCTCATTACTCTCAGTGATCGTTCCTTTTCGACTCTATTAACCTTCACTATAGCTGGTGTAAGTGCCGTGTGGCGGCCGTAAAACGTCACCCGGTACTTCACTATTGTGTAGTTTATATTATCTGGTCTTTGTGATCATTGAGACCATATCGGAATTTTATAAACGTATATGAGGGTCACTTAAGAGGCCCTATTGGCCAAAACTAGCTCGTCTGGCTCAGAAAACTTCAACACTTCATATATTATCATTGTGTGTGTGTGTGTGTGTGTGTGTGTGTGTGTGTGTGTGTGTGTGTGTGTGTGTGTTAATTGCTCTAAAGAGTAATTCCTTTTAGAATCTATCGGGTCGCGCCATACAAAAATGTCTTCGGGCATATGCGGACAGCGAAAGCCCCGCGCAGTCTGATCGGAGCCTTCGCAGCCCGCTATTAGAATCATTGGACACTTTAGAATCAATGAAAACCAAATGCCCGGCTGAGACTTTGCGCATGCGTGGGATGAATCAGAATGTGTGTATTTTGCGCATGATCAAATACACTTTTTTTGCTTGGCACGGCACAAATATGTTTGAACACCTTACAATCTCTATTTTAGCACCAATAGCAGCAAGAGTATCTCTTGGTCATACCTCATTCAGACAGTTAAAGAAAGATAAAGTTGTCACAGGTATGTTAATTTTTGTTGTACGCCCAACTGAAATGATAACAAAAAAGCTACCCCATTATTACCTTTCTTTAAACTTTTAACACATTCTTCTAAATGAGCTCCATTATTCGTTAAGATATTGACAAATATTTTTGTCATTTCTGTCTTTATGTCTTTATTTCTCATTATCGGTTCATTTTATTTTTTGCTATTCTTTACAGTTTCCTATTTTTTTTCTTTTTTTAAGCCCTTATTTTTATAATCAGTATTTTGTTTACCTATCATTCTCTAATCAGTTTTAAAAAAGCCATTATTCTCTACTCAGTAAACCCTTCCAGGACCCACGTGCATATACATGGTTGTGAATTCAGTAATGGTTGACAATTTTGTTTCCCTTTCTAATTGTACGACGGTGACATTACGAAAACACGCCTATTCAAATATATTGAACATTTCACCATCAAAAACTGAAAGCTTTCAGATAAAAATTCTGATATTTTTCATATTTCTGCTCAAAACATAGATTGTGGGTACTCGTTAGAACCGCCTCGCCGAGGCGGTTCTAACGAGTACCCACAATCAATGTTTTTAAGCAGAAATAAGAAAAATAATGTATACCCCTGTAAACCCCAGTTTTACTATATAAAAGTGGGCTTTAAGGGGGTCAAGATTATATAGGTAGGTTTTCATGATGGTCGGGTTCGATACCGCTCCTTCCCCAATCAGTTTCAGAAGGCTGGCGCTAAAGTACATCTATCTGTGGTTGTCCCATCATGTTTCAACTTGTGGTCTTCGTTTGCTCGGGCTTCGGAAAGTCATTGAGTCCTCTATTTTGTTCATTGCATCACGAAAACACGCTTATATATAACATTAAACCGCACTTTTATAAAGTAAAACTGGGGTTTACAGGGGTATTCATTATTTTTCTTATTTTGCTAAAACCATAGATCGTTCTAACGAGTACCCACATTCTATTTTTTTACAAAAATATGAAAAATATCAGAATTTTTCTATCTGAAAATTTTCATTTTTGGTGATAAAATTTTCTATATACTTGAATAGGCCTGTTTTCGTAATGGCAATTTTGTGATTAATTTTTGTTTACCATAATGTCGGTTTCCATAGCAACTGATAAGACAGTTTTGTCAACTGAAAAAATACTGATATTTTTCTTATTTCTCGACAAAAACATTTATTGTGGCACTCATTAGAAGCACCCACAAGATATGTCTTCATAGAGAAAGAAGAAAACTATATTGTGGATAGCCCCTCTTATCATGAACTATAAGTTGTGAGCTTACCTGAGCCGAAGGTTCAATGTGAGCTATTGTGATCACTCACCGTCCGCCGTCTTCTTCGTCGTCGTCCGTATGTCCGTCCGTCCGTCCACAATCTTTAAACAATATCTCCTCCTAAACCATCAATTGGATTTTGACCAAACTTCACAGGAATGATTATTGGTTAGTCCTCTTTCAAAATTGTTCAAATGATTCCGGTCCATTGCATATCTGGGTCACAGGAGCTAAAAATAGATTTTTAACTAAAAATATAAAAAAAAATTCTTGTCAGAAATCACTGGACCGATTTCAATATAGTTTTGCAAAAAATGTTCCTTTGGCGATCCTCTACCAAGATTGTTCAAGCCAGCTGGATTCGTCAAAAAATATGGCCGCCAGAGGGCGGGGCTTATTTTCCCTATATATCTATATAGAAAACTATAAAATTCTTCTTGTCAGAAACCACTGGACCGATTTCAATATCATTTTGCAGAAATGTTCCTTTGGTGATCCTCTACCAAGGTTGTTCAAGCCACTTGGATTTGTCAATAAAAACATGGCCGCCTGGGGGAGGGGCTTATTTTCCCTATATATCTATATATAAAACTTTAAAAGTCTTCTTGTCAGAAAGCACTGGACCGATTTCAATATAATCTTGCAGAAATGTTTCTTTGGTGATCCTCTACCAAGATTATTCAAGCCATTTGGATTCGTCATAAAACATGGCCACCAGGAGACGGGGCTAATTTTCCTTATATATCTATATAGAACACTTTGAAAATCTTCTTGTAAGAAACCACTGGACCGATTTCAATACAACATGGCAGGAATGTTTCTGTTGTAACCCTCTATCAAGATTGATCAAACCGTCATGATTCGTCAAAAAAACATGGCCGCCAGGGGCGGGGCATATTTTTCCTATATATCTATATAGAAAACTTTAAAAATCTTCTTGTCAGAAACGACTGGTCCAATATCAATATAACTTGGCAGAAATATTTCCTTGGTGACTCTCTACCAAGATTGTTCAAGCCATTTAGATTCGTCAAAAACATGGCCGCTAGGGGTCGGGGCTTATTTCCCCTATAAAATCTATATAAAAAGCTTGGAAAAATCTTCTTGTCAGAAACCACCGGACCGATTTCAATATAACTTGGAAGAAATCTTTCCTTTACCAAGATTGTTCAAGCCGTCATGATTTGTCAAAAAAAAAAAAAAAAAAACATGGCCGCTAGGGGCCGGGGCTCATTTTCCCTATATATCTATATAGAAAACTTTTATGATCTTCTTGTCAGAAACCACTTGACCGATATCAATATAACATTGCAGTAATGTTTCTTATGTAACCCTTTATCAAGGTTGTTCAAACCGTCATTATTCGTCAAAAAACATGGCCGCCAGGGGCGGGGCTTGTTTTCCCTATATATCTATATAGAAAACTTTAAAAATCTTCTTGTCAGAAACCATTGGATCGATTTCATTATAACTTGGCAGAAATGTTTCCTTGGTGACCCTCTACCAAGATTGTTCAAGTAATCGTGATTCGTCAAAAACATGGCTGCCAAGGGGCGGGGCTTATTTACCCGATATATCTATATAGAAAACTTTAAAAATCTTCTTGTCAGAAACCAATGGACCGATTTCAATATAAACTTGGCAGGAATGTTTCTTTGGTGACCCCCTACCAAGATTGTTCAAGCCGTCATGATTCGTAAAAAAAATGGCTGTTTTTTTTCCCTATATATCTATATAGAAAAACTTTAAAATCTTCTCATAAGTAACCGTTGGACCGAATTAAATGTAACTTGGCAGGAATGTTTCTTTGGTGACCTTCTACCACGATTATTCAAGCCTTCATGATATGTCAAAAAACATGGCCCCAGGTGGGGGGTGCTTATTTTACGTATATATCTGTATAGAAAACTTTAAATTTTTTCTTGTCAAATACCCTCTGACCGATTTCAATATGACTTGGCTTGAATGCTGCTTTAATGACCCTCAACCAAGATTGTTAAAACAATCATGATTCGTAAAAAAAACATGGCTGCTGGGGGCGGGGAGGGGTGGTGGGGCTTATTTTCCCTATATATCCAAATAGAAAACTTTACAAATCTTCTTGTCAGAAACCACATGGCCGTTAGGTGGTATAGGGCTTTATAGCTTTATAAAACACTTAAAAGATATTTTTGTCAGAAACCACTGGACCAATTTCAATATAACTTGGCAGGAATGTTCCTTTAGTGACCCTCTTTCAAGATTCAGTTCAAGTTGTCATGATGCATTAAAAAAGCATGTCAACTGGAGGTGGGGTGGTGGGATGGGGGGCAGGGTTATAAAATTTATGCAAAAATCTTAGAGCAGTGAACTTGGCTGAAACTTCAACAGTAAGTATGCAAATCTGTTTGCTCAGGTGAGCGATATAGGACCATCATGGTCCTCTTGTTTCACTGACGGGATAGAGGAATCTACACGAACGAAACGCATTTGTAGAATAGTTTTGTTGCTTTAGAATTAAGACCGAAATTTCGAGTATAGCTAGTTTAAGCGACAAAATACCCGGTTGCACAAAACGTTAAAAGAACATCGGTTCAACGTTGATTCAATGTCCTGGCGCGGCCCACATGTACGAGGGTCGTGCAAAAAGTTCTGTCACTAATAGGCTTCCTAAGTTTTATCCCAGATATATTTTAAAATGCGTAATTGCACTTGATTGGTGTGTTGAATAGCTTACGATACCCGTTTATTTCGTGCAAATTGCTTTCCAACTGACATTCTTAATAATCCAAGGGAACTGCTAGCGGACAACGAAATACCTGATCAAAGTACGAGGATGCGCAGATTGACTTGGGCCTTTGCTGTCCGAATATCCCCAGGTACATTTTCATATGGGGAACCGTAAATTAATTTATGTAATGCTTTGATACTTCATTTAGAAAATAAACAACGTTGTTCGAGTGATATGAAAACCCGTTATGAAGGAGCGTGGTTATTCGGTAAAGAATTCTAAAGGAACGAGTTTTTTTTTTATCGATTTATCTATGTTCCTGAGTGATATATTTTTCATATCAAGCGGCCATTGATTATTGTTCTATTGATTTTACACCATTTTGACAGTATTAACATGATTAAAGTACAATTTTCTGAAAATCTTCACAAATTGGTTCAACTTGGGCACAGGAACATTAACCTTTACCACTCTCTAGGCTAATTCAGCAGGCGACCTAGAAAACAGGATTAGACATTTCAAACAAATTGTCTGATTAAAATGTCAAAACCTGTTTCCTAAGAAAAATACGAAAAGTATTTCAATATGTCGTCTGCTGAAAAATTTATCCAGAATGCTAAGTATTAATGATTTTTCAGGGTCCACACTGTTGACACAATTAATTTCTTCTGAAAAGCTCGGACCCATCAATACCGGTATTGATGGGTCCGAGTGAAAAGCGACATCATTACGAAAAGCCGCCTATTCATATATATTAAAAATTTCACCACCAAAAAACTAAAAGTTTTCAAGTAAAGATTCTGATATTTTTCATGTTTCTGCTCAAAACATAGATTTTGGGTACTCGTTAGAACCGCCTCCGCCGAAACTTACAGACCTTGACCTTTATGCATATGGTCCGATCAGGCGAGGAAGTCGCGCATGAATTATGCGTGGACACCGTTTCAAACCAAGGTCAGGGTAGAACTAATCCAGATTTTCCTGGCGCTGCCTCTATGTGACTCTGCTGCCTGGTAGCGTTAAAAATCTGAAATGTCTGTCTGTCTGATAACGAAACAGCGCCGTGAGCGTTCTCAATGGACAGTTCGGTGAGTGGTATTTTCATATAAATATTATTTACTTGTTTGGAGTTTTCTGGGTTTTTTTGTTCGAATTCCGAGAAGCAGAAAAGTGTCCGAGTCTGAACAGGAAACCCGCAAACTATATATTGCAGCTCACGCTTATCCGATTCTGAATATGTTATCTGAGTTAATTAGGAATTCCGAGCGGGCTGCACTAGGCTGTGCAGTCTGGTCGGGGTTTCTCAGGATGCGCAAATTGAAGTTGTCGTGAACACTGAGCAGGCTGCGCTGGCATGTGCAGACTGCTCAGTCCTTTTACAGCAGCAGGTGCAAGGTGTAGTTTAGTTTATACGAATAAAAACATTACAGGATCGGAATTGCCAATTTAACCCTTGTCCTGCTGAATAAATTAAGATGCCATGCCCACTTCTAATTTTCAGCCAATTACATTACTTGATCCGCATGATTGCTATAAATTCATATACTTAATGGCAAACATTGCAGATCCAGATCAGTTGGCTTCTTCAGAAGCCAACTGATCTGGATCTACACTGTTTGCAAAGGCAGGGTATATCCGAGTTCAGCAGGACAAGGGTTAATATGTGCGGTACCATATGAATCGCGTAAGTGTTTACATACGAATACGCACCACGTAAACATACGCACGAACATATGGATATATACACACCAACATACATCCGCAAGTTTTTTTTATTATGCTGAACACTTATTTAATTGAGTTATATTAAGAAAATGTAGTTACTCTTAGCCTTGTAAGACAAATTTTCTGCTATTTTACTGACTGTGGAATATGATGTACAATTTAAAGATAATTTTAAGTTACTTAAAAGCTATTCCGATTTCGTCTGATCACGGCACGGAGTTACTAAAGTTGGAGTTGCTCCAATACTACTCTCACTCTGACAATTGTAATGTCAGTGACATTTAAGATTGCGACATTTGAAATGTCATATCCCTGATTGTCATTCAGACATTATAATCAGTATAAAGCCGTATGTATGAAAATGGAGTTTACATATGATGCTAAGTGGGCGACGTTGCCGACGGTTAGCATACCCTCACCGTCGACCACGTCGACGTTATTACAATGTAATAAGGAAATAAGCCACGAATGAGTAAAAAAATATATGGGTTGCCATATAACATCGTAGTGTGCGCCCAACGAGGACTCGGATCGGTCTGTCCATTGCGCGGTCTGGTCAAAGTCTTCGCTGTCCGCATTGGGATGTTTTGTGTGTTTGGTTGTCTTAAATACGCCCTATGCGAATTCTGATTAGACTACGCGAATGCGCAGGCTGATCTGAATCTTCATTGGGCGCGCATGTCGGGCGTAAGTTTGCGGACGTTTCTGCTCAAATATATTTTTTTCTTTTTTATTCTTTTTGCCAGAATCATAAAATCGTATGTCAGGGGTAAGTGCTCAAATGTGTGTGTGTGTGTGTGTGTGTGTGTGTGTGTGTGTGTGTGTGTGTGTTTTAATATTATTATTATTTTGTTAGAATCATAAAATCGTAAGTATAACATAATTGGTGAATAAATATCTTGTCATATGACGGGTCTATCATTGCATCGGGATTTCTGCTGCGACGTGAATGACGATATTCACTCTGTGCGTCGTTGAAGAATAACGAGTAGAGTTATCATAGCAGACTTCATCTTAGATTATTGTAAAATATATCCTGTTTTTGTTTATTGTAGCTGTGTCCTTCAAAGGACAATTTGATCTTCAATACGATGTGTAGTACCTAACCAGAGAACGAGACTATTGGTCGAGCAAAAGCCGACAAACCAAATCATTATGAAAAAATTCTCTTTGAGATGTCAAACAATGTCGTTAGCGGAATAATGAACAGGTCAAGAATGTACTTAACCGTGTAATAAAATATTTAAACAGCACAAAGGCTGTAATGAAATAAAATAAATAAAGTTTGTCCCGCGGAAAACTCGCGCGAAAGAGCCCGAACTAAAAAAGTGCACTAAAATTAGAAAATTAGAGAAATTAGAAATACGTGCTAAAGAACATGTACATGTTACATGTAGAAAGGGGAGGCAATCTCTTCACATTAGCACAGAGTTCTCCTCATTTTGGTTGGGGTCATACTGAGTGTATAAAATTGAATAACCAAGCCAGGTTAATCAAGTAACGTTCCGGGTCGTGTCGGCCCTGGGTTATTTCGGCCTGGGTCATTTCGGCCCTGTCGTTTCAGCCCTGAGTCGTTTCGGCCTGGGTCGTTTCGGTAAATTTTGTTGGGTCTCGGCCTGATTTTTTCGAAGTCCGTCTAGGTAAGATATGATAGGTTAGATAATAATTTGGTTCTTTGATGAAGAGTTTATTGATGTCGTAGGTCATGGTTGATAAATGTTGCCTTTCGGTTTTTGGAAAAATGAGAAAAATATCTAAATGTTGTCTGCTGAAAATTTTACCCAGCATCATAACATTAAGGTATATCATTTTATCAAGTAATGTGTGCCGCACCAAGTGAAACGATGTCTTCACGCATATGCTGAGAGTGCAGACCGATCCGATCATATACATGAAAGCACGTGTTCACCCATCAGATGGCTATAACTATCGTATATACTCTAAGTATTTAGACAAGGGTATTTCTATATAATACATGATAAGCACTTTAACCCTTAAATCACATAGCAAAATTTTAAACAGACAATGTTCGAAAAAAACAATTTTTTGTTTTTCAGAGAAAATAACAACATTTCATGTGAATAGTCTGCTTGGCAGATAATTTACATGAAATGTTAAGATTATTTTCTTTGAAAAACAAATATATATATATATATATATATATATATATATATATATATACATATATATATATATATGTATATATATATATATATATATATATATATATATATATATATATATATATGTATTTCAAAGTACATTCGATTAGCGCTTTACCCTGGACTCAAGCAAAGATTTTTTTAACCGCACACTTCAATGAATTGATTACTACTTGGATTATCACTAGGGGTTAAAGACTAATTACAAGTGGCCCGAGTTTTCTCGCCTTGATAAATCGATTACTAAGTATCAAAACAAACATGTACATCAATAATGATTAGCGCTTTTCATTAATACTTTAATCAATTAAATCAAAGATGAACATCTGTCTATCTTTCTGTCTGTCTGTCTGTCTGTCTGTCTGTCTGTCTATCTATCTATCTGTCTATCTATCTATCTATCTATCTATCTATCTATCTATCTATCTATCTATCTATCTGTCTGTCTGTCTATCTATCTATCTATCCGTACGTCTGTCCTTCCGTCCATCTTATATCCCCATGTTTATACCCCACCATATTGAAATTGGACCGAAACGACTCAGGGCTGAAACGACCAACCTACCGAGGCCGAAACGACCCCTCCCCCCCCATTGGCCGAAACAACCCAGGCCGAAACGACCCGACCGAAACGACCCGGAACCTCAAGTAATATACAAAATGTACCAATATAATTTCCTAACCGTGCCAACGTGAAGAGACTTTCTTGGAATTGTGTATTGTATTCGTTATCTGTATTGTGTTATATACATGTATGTTATAAATATTATATGTAATAAAAAGTTATTACAAATTCTAACTTTGTTAGTCTTCTGTGCAGTGGTACAGTTAGGCATCGCCAAACCCGGAGCTTAATCAAATTGGAAGTTGCCCTCGGTGCGTTTTGGCCGCCTTTGGCGTAGCAGTTTTACTCAAATACGAACTTCTTAAGGAGATAGAATATACTTATTTTTCTTTTTCTTTTTTTTTCCAACTTTTTCCCCTTCTGGAAAGGAATGTATTCCAAACGGAAAGAATGCTTTTAGAGTAGACATCTTTCAGAAGGTATCAACAACAAAAGTGAAAGAGTTCTTACCTTTGAAATTGTGTCATTACCATCATGGAATTTAAGAAAATGTTGACTGAGTCTCACTCAAACGTGATTAAACGATTAGTCAAATTTGTTTTTCTTGCTATCGATGAAAGAAAAAACTCATATCAGGCTAAGGTTACATGTGATTTATATACTTTGACATTGGATTTACAACACATGACACTTATGCTATATTACATGGTAGAGTGTATTATCGTGTTGATGTTTTTGTTTGTACAGTGAACCCTCGTTACAACGACAGCATTTGTTTCCAAAGACATTGCCATTCAAATGACTTTGTTCTTGTAAAGAATACTTAATGAGCAGATTGATATGTAAGAAAGGTCTTGTTTTGTTCTTATTTCCTTATAGAACATATGTTTTAGATATTTGTTAGAATCGCCTCACTGAGGCGATTCTAACAAATATCCAAAACTTATGTTATTTAAAAGTATTAAATACAATATTTTTGCATAATTTGTGACTAATTGTTACCTCTTAAGCGAAGGTTTCGTGACAGTCAAACTGTCATTATAACGAATTTCGTCGTTATATCGAGTGTCCGTATAAAGAAGGTTGTCTGTATGTTGGTGAATATTATTTGTTCTTCTCTTTTACGTATGCGTGTGTTAGACAACGGGCACACTGTGTCTTATACTCAATAAAGATTGATTTGAATTATATTAATTCCCCTGTTTGCCTTCTTCAGTTCAACACCATCATTTAGATAAGTTAAGGGGAAAGAGCAAAGGAAAAGGAACAGGAGAAAGAGAAACTAGATGGGAAAAGAGCAAAGGAAAAGGAACAAGAGAAAGAGAAAATACGAGACGGGGAAAGAGCAAACATGAAGAATCAATAGAAAGATGGTACCGTGAACAAGCCAAAAACACACAAGATGAAGGTATCGTATTCATGTTGGAGCCGGGGCACAGCATGCCCTACAAGACTCCGTGTGCACCCAGCGAAGACTTAGATCAGCCTGCGTATACGCACAGGCTGATCAGAATCTTCACTGAGCACCCTGTGGGTGGCCAATAATCCAAAGCGTTTTCAGTCAGACAGCGAAAACACTGATCAGACTGCGCAGATGCGCAGCCTTATTTGGATATTTTGCTGGATGCGCATGCAGTCTTGTCGGAAAAGCTGTGCCCTGGCTTTATTTATACTTAGACGGTCACAGAACCTTGTCATTCAGGGAGGATCTTCATAATTTCTGGAGACCCTACATTTTTAAAATTTGTAATTTTGTTGCAACAAAATTAAGGGCGACATTTCGATGAAGTAAAACTACATTACGAAAACACGCCTATTCAAATATATTGAAATTTTACAACCACAAAAGGAATATTTTCAGATAAAAAATCCTGATATTTTTCATATATCTGCTCTAAACATAGATTGTGGGTACTCGTTAGAACCGCCTTGGTGAGGCGGTTCTAACGAGTACCCACAATCTATATTTAGCAAAATAAGAAAAATGTATATCCCTGTATAATTTAATATTAATATATTACAGTGGGGTTTAAGGGGGTCAAAATTATATAGCCAATTTTTCGTTATGAGCTGAAGCGACAAGTACGCGGACGGCACACAACGTTGAACCAACGTCTGTTCATTTATGATTCTTGACGTTGAACCAACGGTGAATCGACGTTGTTTCAACGTTGTGTGCCTGCTGGGTAGTTGTTTCTGCTGACTATTCCAAGTCGTTTCCTCAGTTGTTCTTCGTTGTTAATTGAGCTATATCGTTGTGTATTGCCATCGTTTATTCTTCATCTCTTTTCTTACGGTCCCTCAGGAAGATCCTGCTACGTGACTGTGGCCTTTTGCTTAGTACCTTAATCTATATTTTTATGATATAACCTATCGGGGGTTTCACGAAGTTTAGGCCGCTAATAACCTTGTTTTAAAAGGGTTAGAGTGTGCGCTATACATGTATTGCATTGGCGCTAACCCAAATATAAAAATTACCTACATTTTGCGTTAGCCTCAGCACAAAATGTAGAATTTAGAAATGTAGAGAGATTTTGCCATTAGAATATATGATTATACCATTAGTATATGTAGATTATTACCTCTGCTGAAGGTGCAGACGATGGTGTGGCTACGTTTCTCTCGCTGGTGAGAACTAGCATCACGAAAACATACCTATATAATTTTGACCCCCTTAAACCCAACTTTTATATAGTAAAATTGGGGTTTACAGGGGTATACATTATTTTTCTTATTTCTGCTCAAAAACATTGATTGTGGGTACACGTTAGAACCGCCTCTGCGATTTATGTTTTGAGCAGAAATATGAAAAATATCAGAATTTTTATCTGAAAACTTTCAGGTTTTGGTGATGATATTTTCAAAATACTTGAATAGGCGTGTTTTCGTAATGGAGACTAAATTTCCATATCATAGGTCCTGGTGAATGAGTATCATTGGACGTGTTACCAGTTTACATTCTGAAATTCTGGTTGTATTGTATCTCCCCGTCCAGGAGATGTATTGATTTTGTCACTGTCGTGTGCCTATCCATCCTTATAATGCAAATCATTGCACCGTGAACTACGTCTACCGTGACCTCATGACACAAAAAATAGATGTTATAAAGACGACGTCTGAACACAGTCGTATTTATTTCATGTAATCGAGCTAAAACGTAACTATCCCGCCTGTCAATGCAAAAACGTTGAATTTTCTACATTTTACGTCAGCGTTAACGCAAAATATAGAAATTTCTAAATTTCTACATTGTAACAGTGATATTACAAATGAGTGATACTTGTACTACCAATAATATTGTAGAATATCGACGAAATGTTTCCTAACAACCTTGCTCGTAATACACTTTAAAGCTTAAAGGGAGGGTATTCTCAAAATTAACATTTCTCGTCCTTTTCAAAATGCTTCTGTGGCCGCTTTCAAGACGAAATTTATATGTATATACTCGTACAAGAAAAGATAATTATTTTCTTCTTATATAGCTCCCTTTGAAAAGGGGGGCTAAATTTCGGGAGCTGGGTTCTCACTGTTTGACGTGGTTCCATTCTTCTTAAGTTAAAACACCCTAGCGGGAACATAATGTTGAAACAACGTTGATGCAACGTAAATTCAACGTCTTGACGTTGAATCAATATTCTAACACCCGTGCACGTGTTGTTCCTTATTTGTCTTTACATTTCTAGCCGTGTTTTATCTAAGGTATTTGAGCACAGGAATTTCGTCGCGCGCTATCGACGGGAAACCAATCATATTTGCGAAAGTTTCGCCCCCTGGTAACTATGGACGCTAGATTAGCTTACAATATTGGCCGAAACATTCATATACATAATAAATTATTTCCTTTATTAAAACAGAAAATGTTTTATGAGCATATTGCAGTTCTTTGACTTTTTTACCTGGTGAGTTTCTCTACAGGTTACACCATTCAAACACATTCGTTTTAGATCTACTTCTTGTTTCCATCGTGTATTTGTTGACGTCCGAAAACGAAAGTAAGTCGGTTAACATTCTTATTTGCTGTTTTATATCTGCCCTTATTAAAGTCCATCGCAGCACTCAAATTTTATACGTTTTGCAATTTTTCATGAACACAGTATTTAAGTTTTTATATTAAAACATCGTTTATTTATATTCTACACCGTCAGCTGATTCGCTTAAGTTATCCGCCATTTTGAATATTCGTCATCGAACCTTGTAACTACGTAACCGCGTGACGTAATGCTTAAGAGGTATTGTCAACTACCAAAGGGGAAGTCAGATAATAAAAATAATAATGAAAATCAATAAAAAAAATATTCATTTATGCAAAACTCGCTCAATGATGGGTGTTAGAAAAGAAATAAATTATTCCGAACCGTGCTCAAATGCCCCAGACAAAGCACAGTTGAGTTTGGGTCGTATCCATTTGAGCACTCGCTCGCTGCGCTCGCTCGTGCTCAAATGGGTACAACCCAAACTCAACTGTGCTTTATCTTAGGCGTTTGAGCACGGTTTGGAATAATTTATTTCTTAAATACATAGAGGATATTTACTCTTTTGCCGTGAACACCATAAATATTGTCATCGAGTGTAATGAAAACATCAGTATTTTCACGAGTGCGAAGCACGAGTGATAATTTGAATGTTTTCATTACACGAGATGAAAAATTTTTTATGGTATTCACTGAAAAGGAGTAAATTTCCTTTTTATTTTATTGTTTACACGTCAATGTGCGTTTCTGACGTCATAACTTACGTCGCCAAACAAAACATGAACGTCATGGCGTCGACGTTCAGTACTTAACATGTGAAACGCTGGAGAGACAAAAACAAAAAGCTTCGGCAAATCAAAATAAACTTGATGTCAGAATGTTCCTTACATTCTAACTAAGAAAATGCATACCAACACTTGAAAGTTTAGTTCAGAAACTAAGAAGTTAGAAGTGTTCAAAAATCTGAAGTGGAGGTAACATCCACTTTTGAAACAATGAAGAAAACCGAAGTCGTCCAAAGCGAGGGGTGAAAATATAAATCGCATCATTCACTAGTGAAATGATACGATATCAATTCATTAGTGATTGATACCACTTTTATTTTCACCAGATATACACTGATTTCACCGCTAACAATAAAATAAATCGTTGTTTCAACGTAGTGTGGCTGTTGGGCTAATGAGCCGCAATATGAGAACGTGCGCCCAACGTAGACTCAAACCAGCCAGCGCAACCGCGGAGTGTATTTAGAGTTTTCGTTGTCAAAATGAAGAAACTTAACATTCCTGGTCATCCAAAATGCGTCCAGTGATGATTCTGCGCGAATGCTTAGGCTGATCTGAATCTGACCTTGGCCCACATTTCCGACGTTAAGTTCTCTGACATTGAGGTTCTAACTAGGAAAGTTAACCCTTCTCATGCTGAATAAATTAAGATGCCACACCCACTTCTAATTTCCAGCCAACCAGATTACTTGATCCGGGTTTTCGATAGAAATTCACACATTTAATGACAAACAGTGCAGTCCAGATCAGTTGGCTTCTTAAGAAGCCAACTGATCTGGATCTACACTGTTTGCTAAGACAGGGCATGTCGTGTTGAGCAAGAGAAGGGTTATATGAAATCGCTAGCAAATATTTTCAGCCCAACTACCAGGAAAAGCAAGGGCAGAGGTATAATACAATACTGATTTTTATTGCTAATCAAAGCGCCCATCATATGCAAAATATTCAACACAATGAAAATCCAACCCATTTATGCAAAATGGACTCTTCCGTCTAATTCTTTACACAAGCCCATTCCATACATAAGGGGTGTCTAGCTAGCTTTTATTATTATCATGTTTTGCAGAAATTTCTGACCTTAATGCAAACAGTGTAGACCCTGTTCAGACGCCACGTTTTGCGGCGTTTGATCTGGGTCTACACTGTCTGCCAATGTCCTTTTATGGGACGCTAGGCTTAAACGGGTTAATACAATGATAACATTAATTGCGAATGATTTGCAAAAACTTAAACAACCTATTGGCGTTTTCTTAGGCGCAGACGAAAGCGACGAAAACGGAAATGAAGAGATTTCAACAGACGCTCCAGAATCAGACGAAGAAGAGAATTCAACAGGCTCGGCTGTTTCAGACGATGAAAGTGGAAGTGAAGAGAATTCAACTGGCTCGCCTGAAAGTAAAAGTAACGAGATTTCAACTGGCTCCTCTGAAATGGGAAGTGATGAGCAGAATTCAACAGACGCGCCTGAACCAGACGATGAAAGTGGAAGTGAAGAGCAGAATTCAACAGACGCGCCTGAACCAGACGATGAAAGTGGAAGTGCAGAGCAGAATTCAACAGACGAGCCTGAACCAGACGATGAAACCGGCAGTGACGAGCAGAGTACGTTGATGCGACGTTGTATAAACGTCATGTGCTCGCTGGGCGGGCTGCCTTCAGAAGCGCAAGTGATAGCAAATCTAATGCCCTGGATCCCTGGACCTAATGAGGAGCGCCAACAAAAGCAGGGGTCCAGGGCAAAACAGTCGCGATCAACCTGCACTTCTGAACGCAGCCCAGGTAAATCATTTCATAGAAGTTTGAGATGGTTTGATGGGGCGCTCACTCGGATAGACACCTCCACCCCTTGATGTCTGCAACTCTTGTGTTTCGCGAGTCGTGAGGGTTGGTGTGTGATCAGTTTCATTTGTTTGAGTTAGAGCTTTATGACTCAGTCAACACTGTTGAGGTCATGTCGAGCCGGCCATTTAACCAGCCCACTCCGTTTCCCTGGGCAGGCGTAGTAATCGAAGCGGTTCATACTACTTGTGCACATACAGTATAACTCGATGAATGTTTACTGTCGCGTCAAAGGTTGGACGAGTTCATACAAAATCTATTTTCAGGTAAGCATGACTAAAATAGTTAAAATCGTTCCGATCGGAAATCTAAGATGGCCGCCATGGCCGCCATCTTGAAAATGTGATAGCAAATATATACACACCATTCTGTAACTGTGGCTCGCGTGGTGTAGTGGATACATCACTGGGGTATGACTGTCTTGAGTAGAGTAACTTTTTGTATAGGCACCGCGCAATCTCTCCTTTTTTTTTTTTTTTTTTTTTTTGGTATTTTACTTTAGAATTCTAATATCAATTGTGACTTAAAATTGTTTACTTTTCATTGATCTTAGCTCACCTCAAGGTAAGCTATTATGGTCAGTCAATGTCCGTCGTCCGTCGTGCATAATGCGGCGTCAACAATTGCTTTAAAAGGCTACTCCTCCTACATCCCTGCACCAATGGACTCGAAACTTGGTAGGAAGCATCGAGGTGACCAGTAGATCAAAAATCATTCCAATCGGAAATCTAAGATAGCCGCCATCTTGTAAATCTATTTTTTTGCTTCTTCTCCTGAAACAGAACGCCAAATGACTCGAAACTTAGGTAGGAAGCATCAGGTTGAATTGTAGATCAACAATAGCTAAAATCGTTCCGATCAGAAATCCAAGATGGCTTCCATGGCGGCCATCTTGAAAATCTATTTTTCACTTCTCCTCCTAAACCGAAATGCCAACTGACTCGAAACTTGGTAGCAAGCATCAGGGTGACTTATAGATAAAAAATAGCTAAAATCGATCCGATTGGAAATCTAAGATGGCCGCAATGGCTGCCATCTTGAAAATCTATTTTTACGCTTCTTCTCCTGAACCAAAAGGCTTATTGACACGAAGCTTGGTAGGAAGCATCGGGGTGACTTGTAGATAGAATAAAAATAGCTAAAATCGTCCCTATCGGAAAAACAAGATGGCCGCAATGACGGCCATCTTAAAAATCTATTTTTCGCTTCTTCTCCTGAATCAAAAGGCCAGTTGACGCTTGGTAGATCTTGATAGAACTTGGTAGATCAAACGTAGCTAAAATCGTTGCGATCAGAAATTACGGCCATCTTGAAAATCTATTTTTCACTTCTTCTGCTGAACCGAAAGGCCAATTGACTCGAACCGGACAAGGACGCTTTTGGGTGACTTGTAGATAAAAAAAAAAAAAATAAAAAAAATAAAACAAACAAAAATCAAAGCAATTGTTCTGATCGAAAATCAAAGATGGTCACGGCGGCCATCTTGAAAATCTATTTTTTCGCTTCGTCTTCTGAACTGAAAGTCCAATTGACTCGAAACTTGTTAAGAAGCATAGGGGTGACAGGTAGATCAAAATAGCTAAAATTGTTCTGATCGTAAATCCAAGTTGGCCGCCATGGCGGCAATCTTAATTTTTTTTTTCTTGCTTCTTCTCCTGAACCAAAAGGCCAACTGACTTGAAACTTGGTAAGAATCATCAGGGTGACTTGTAGATCTAAAATAGCTAAAATGGCTCCGATCAGAAATACAAGCTGGCCCCTACAGTTGCCATCTTGATTATCTATTTTGAACTTCTCCTGAATAGACCCAGTGACTAGAAATTCGATAGGAAGTATCGGGGTTGACTTGTTGATAAATAAATAGCTAAAATCATTTTGATCAGAAATCCAAGATGGTTGCCCTAGCAGCCATGTTGAAAATCTATTTTGAACTTTTTCTCCTGAACCAAAAGGGCAATTCATTACGAAAACATGCCTATTCAAATATATAGAAAATTTCTCCTCCAAAAATTTTAAATTTTCAGATAAAAAACTGTGATATTTCGGCGAGGCGGTTCTAACGAGTACCCACAATCCATGTTTTTAGCAGAAATGAAAAATAACTTATACACCTGCAAACCCTAGTTTTACTATATAAAAGTGGTGTTTAAGGGGGTCAAAATTATATAGGCATGTTTTCGTGATGTGACCCAACTTCATTGGAAGTATCGAGGTGACTTGTGTAGATCAAAAGTAGCTAAAATTGTTCTGATTAGAAATCCATGATGGCTGCCATCTTGAAAATCAATATTGAACTTCTTCTCTTGAACCGAAAGGCCAATTGACTCAGACTTGTCTGGTAATCAGGTTAGCGATACAGGGTCATCTATTATTTAGGTAAATTTGTAACCGTTTGGGTTAAACCTACGATGAAGAAATTGCAAACAATTAAAACAAAACTTAAAGAATCTTAGTTGTACTTTTGTTCTTAAGTTTGTAGCCAAACTGTACACATTTAGTGATAAAACAAGCTCAATGACTGGATGATCCTCAAACTTTAGTCATATTTTACCCCGTCGCAGCAAAACACTGTCTCTGACATCACTTTCATCATCACGAAAACATACCTATATAATTTTGACCCCCTTAAACCCCACTTTTATATAGTAAAACTGGGGTTTACAGGGGTATACATTATTTTTCTTACATCTGCTCAAAACATAGATTGTGGGTATTCGTTAGAACCGCCTCGTGGAGGCGGTTCTAACGAGTACCTACAATCTATGTTTTGGGCAGAAATATGAAAAATATTGGAGTTTTTTTAATCTGAAAATTTTCAGTTTTTGGAGATGAAATGTTCTATATATTTGAATAGGCGTCGTTTCGTAATGATGATGACGATTGGCGACTTTCTAGTAAACCTAAGGAGAAAAAAATCATTAACACATCTATGCTATTCTAATCCATGGTCTTTCAACTCTACAAGTGGAATTAGCCGGGAGGGTTGGGGGAGGAAGGGGAAGGCCGGAATAACTATAACAGATCCATTAAAATGGATTTGTCCCATAGATTCCCCCAGTTTATAGTGGCACGTTGAATCGTACGAGCGTATAGTGGATATAACACATGAGATAATACCTAGTGGCACTGTAAAGTGGATATAACACATGGAAGAATATCTAATATTTAACCAGCTTTATTCAGCAAGACACTATTAGTCAATTAACGAAAGATAATTAGTTCTTGTCCAAAACATAGCAGATTTCAGTACTTGTCTTTACTAGTCCTAAACAGCCAGAGGTCCACAAAATAGAATTAGTTCTGATATAATCCTGTATGAGTCTAAATTTCCTTTATGACACAGATCTCAACTTTTAAAGTTCCGAATATTATATTAAAATCAAGTCCCAAAAATTCATCAAAACACATCACGACCAGGGCCCAGTTGTTCAAAACTAACGATGTCGTTTGTTAACGTATCGTTAAAACTTTGCTCATTAAATAAGGCATATTTGCTAATATATTTGCTGAAAAAATGTGAGTAGCTTTTGCATTTGCAAAAGCTACTCACATTTTTTTCAGCCAAAATACCTGTGAATTTGATATTGTACTTATTAGAACAGTTAAAATTTGGAACACTAACGAGCTCTTTAAGCTAACGATGCTTTAAACAGCTGGGCCCTGACAAATATTACGAAAAGTTTGAACGGCAGTTCGCCATTAGGAGAAACCAAGAAAGACGTCTTCTCACCTCGAAGTCAGATTATTATGATCCTTGCAAATGTATTTGGCTTTCATAGCACTTTAACCATTCAAACTTATAGAGCCAAGTACATGATAAATGAAAAGTCAAGGGATTAATTATGCCAATCCCACCCAACACCAACGTCACGAATAATATATGCAAATATAATTAGAAGATTCAATATTTCAAACGCTGTCATGGTTAAGCTTTAAAAACACTCGACAAAAGCCGAAAGATAATGCTGGTCAAATATAGCTACAAGGAACCATACAAAACGACGCAATGGAAGATGCATTACGAAAACAAGCCTATTCAAATATACTTAAAATTTTACCACCAAAAAATGAAAATTTCCAGATAAAAATTCTGATAGTTTTCATATTTCTGCTCAAAACATTGTTTGTGGGTACCCGTTAGAACCGCCTCGGTGAGGCGGTTCTAACGAGTACACATAATCTGTGTTTTGAGCAGAAATAAGAAAAGTAATGTATACCCCTGTAAACCCCGTTTTACTATATAAAAGTGGGGTTTAAGGGGATCAACATTATATAGGCATGTTTTCGTTATGTATATTATTTTCTTAGAGCCCAATGATCAATTTCAACGCTTGTTTCAATTTGGATAATAAATTACACGGGCTATAAACAAGTACACAATAATCCAAACCAAAGATGCACTAATCAGCAGTCAGAAGACTGAAACCAAAAAAAAATATGCCAGCCTATTATGATACAAGATTTGTGTCATGTAAAACGCTGTCAGAAGAAATGAACAAAATCTGCATCGTGTACAAAAACAATTTTCACAGCGCAAAACTTACTAATCTACATACATGTCCCTCGGTTTCCACTACATAGTCGAAGTTCAAAGACCCGAACATCTTTGGGACCAAGAAAATCTGTTCTAGGCATAGGTACATGTAGTTCGAGCCACAGATAGTTGATCAAAGCATCAGGGTAGGAGGCAAATGATATTTATTTAGGTATGACATATGAGCTATAACTTAATGGTATTTTGTATTGAGGCGAATGTAATGAGTACGCCTGACATACATGTTTATGGTAAAATAAGAAAATTTCCATAAAATATCCCTAAATATTTTTTTTTCTTGAGCTATCGGAAAACATTACTGGGGACTCGAAAAAAGAGTTTGAATCAGCCACGGAAAAGCGCCGTCCTGGCGGGCATACACCGCTGAAACAACGTCGATTCAACGTTGAGTTAACGTCACAAAACTTCAAAGAATGTCGATTCAACGTTGGTTCAACGACAAGGCGTTGAACCAACGTTGAACTGACGTTGTTTCAACGTTGTTTTAATACTGTGTGCTGCTAGGATAGCCTATTAGGTGCTAGAATCATTGAAGATATATTGTTCATTTAACTTTTACCACTCTCTTGGATAATTCAGCAGACGACAAATTGATGATATTTTTCTTATTTTTCCAAGAAAACAGGATCTGACATTTCATGCAAATGGTCTCCATTTGCATGAAATGTCAAATTCTGTTTTCTGGGAATAATAAGAAAAAATATTTCAATATGTCGTCTGCTGAAAATTTAACTAGAGTACTAAGCGTTACATGGATACCGTAAATGTTGGGACACCTTAATTCTTATCCATATTTCTCCTATAATTTGAACAGCTGTGTTTGACTACCTGTGATAGGTCTTAAACAGCTGGGTGAGTGACAAACCATGTAGACTCTGATCAGACGCTGCGTTCTGTGGCGTCTGATCTGGGTCTAAACCGTCTGTCCCAATAGTTATGGTCATAATGTATGTTTCTTTGACTTGTGGAAGAAATCAATCACTAAATTCTCAGTGTTGTGAACTTCCTATTGATTTTGTAGCTCCAGCCCCTCGATTACCCTATTTTTATTACATTAAGTGCTGAACAGGAGGGTTGACCTCAATTCTGAAACATTTCTTTTTATGTAGAAAACGTTTTATTTACTTTGAAAAGGGACAAATTATAGCTTAGCGCAAGCGCATTAGAGATGTTTCGAAGTTGAAAGCTGAAACTCTAACCTGAGGACTATAAATAAAAAAGACAATATTTGTAATGTTTCTTACTTTTCACAGAAAATAAAATCTGATATTTCATTCAAATTGTCTTTGAAGGCACAATTTGAATGCGATGTCAAAGCTTATTTTCTGTGCAAGATAAAAAGAAACAATATCACATAAGCCTATTTTCTGGGCAAACATTACGAAAACATGCCTATTCAAATATATAGAAAATTTTACCCCAAAAAACTGAAAATTTTCAGATAAAAATCTCTGATATTTTTCATATTTCTGCTTAAAACATAGATTGTGGGTACTCGTTAGAACCGCCTCGGCGAGGCGGTTCTAACGAGTACCCACAATCTATTGTGCAGAAATAAGAAAAATATTGTATACCCCTGTAAACCCCAGTTTTACTGTATAAAAGTGGGGTTTAAGGGGGTCAAAGTTACATAGGCGTGTTTTCGTGATGGTAAAAAAACATATATTTATACATTTAATAAAAAAGGGCCGTCTTTCCAGCATGTTTATCGTTCACATATGGGTATTTCTATTTTAGAGCCAATAATATATGGACTATCACTTCAGAATGCATGTCCCGGCAATGGCAGGCTACTGGAGATACAAGACACTAAGGTAAAAACAATGCTAACGCTGAAACTTTAAGAGCAAACGGATAAAAATTCAGGGGAGCAACTCTGTCAAAACTGATTCAGCCCTTTCCAGAAAATGGTCTACTCTAAAAGGAAAGAATTTGCGTCTGATCTGGGTCTACATTGTTTGCCAGTGTCCTTTTCATGGGACGCTAGGCTTAAATGGGTTAACCCTGGCAGTTCCAAACGCGACAAAAAGAGACTTCCTGCAAACAGCGAAGATACAGATGAACCGTCTCACTAGAATCTGTGCTATCTGACATTTAGTCTTTGAATTTAGATGTAAACTTGTTTTCACAGGCAATCTATTAAAATAATGCAGACGACAAAAATATACTGTTGTCTGAAATATGGCACCGAAAAAAAACATAAACAGGCTCGAATCGAAAACACGGTTGATCTTGGACGATGTTTTTGTTGCTCGGATCGTACAGTTGTTCAGGGACCAAAAGAGCACACACAGGGAGCAAACAGTAAGGCCAATGTACCTGAGCACGTCCGAGTCCGATTTCAATGAATGAAACAAGCTAATCGGCTAGTAATGAAAAATATATGCCACTTGCAGTATAAAGCGCAGTGACACAAATGGATCCTGTAAGTAAAGAGAATCATGTTATTATTGACAACTGATTATCGATCGTAAAGAAAAGCAATTTAATTGAGACATATTTACGTAAACCTAATCCAGTTAGCTTTCTACTTAAATCTATGTCGGACCTATATCGGCCCGTCAGGAATCCTCACGGGCCGATATCGGTCCGACATAGATTTTATTAGAATGCTAACTGGGACACTTACATCAGTCACTTTGCCGTCATGTTTGATCTTGGTGCTTCGGACTGAGACGGTGTAAAATCTGCTCGATGATCGGCTAGAGAGTTCGTTGTTCTCGAATCATGTTCTTGCTGTTTGTTTGATAACCCAAGACAAGACTTAGCAAGAAGATAGCATCCAAGAACACCGTGCGGAATCACTTGGACAGGTAACGAAAACTTACTAATTTTCTTGGTATTTTCACATAATTTTGATATCAAGACATTGTCATTTTATTTACTTTATAGCTGTTTGGTTCCGACCTAGCTAAAGCGTTACACAGTTTACCGCCAGGACTCCAGGTGAGGAAATCTGGTATCATGAATGCAGGCCTTGGTGTCTGGACCACAATAGAACTTCCAGGATGCCTCTTGTTCGGTCCTTATGGCGGAGACACAGTAGGCGTTAACGACATCCAAGATTTCACTTACGCCTGGCAGGTAGGAGCCAAAGCCATCGGTTTCTTGGTATAAAAAAGAACTTCAATGACTCGAGCATCTTCGAGGCCATGAACATTTGCTGTAGACTCATTAGTTGAAGTAACTGTGGGTTAATCATAGCACCAGGTTAGGAGGCAAATGAAATAATGTAGGAATGTCTTTTCGACCTTCGATAAAATAATGGTATGTTGTGTGCCTCGTTGAGGCGAGTCTAATGAATACACACAGCATATATTTCATGGTAAAATAAGAAATTTTCCCTTAACCCTTGTCATGCTGAATAAATTAAGATGTCACACCCACCTCCAATTTTCAGCCAATCAGATTAATTGATCCATGTTGTTGATATAAATTCATATACTAAATGACAAACATTGCAGATGAAGATCAGTTGGCTTCTGAAGAAGCCAACTGATCTGCATCTGCAATGTTTGCAAAGGCAGGGTGTATCCAGGTTCAGCAGGACAAGGGTATCCGTAAATATTTGTTTTCTTGAGAATTTCCAAGGGACTCAAAAACGAATTCGAATCAGCCACGGTAAACGAGCCATCGATGTTCGAGTCATTGAAGTTTTGCTGTATTCAAGACGTTTAGAGCAACACATGTCACTTTCTATATGCTAGCTGCAAAATCCTAAACTGGCTCGGGTGTGGTGACTGTGTTCTGACGTTTTATAGCAATTTAAAGCAAAGCGCAAAAGACACTGAAATGACAGATTTCGAGACATTTCAAGATCTTTTGCCGAAGTAAACGCTGACGAGAGGTATGCCTTCATTGGCCGGAATTTCACTAGTAGAACACCGATGGCGTATTGATATATCATATGTTAATTAGATCCGTCTGGTTACATATTCCTCATACCTATTATGCATTCGTCACATAAACTAGGCATTTTTTATTCCTGATTTTGTTTCATATTTATTCAACACTATATTCAAAATTCGAGAGGTAATGCTTTTAAACATCAAATAAATATGAATTTGACTAAATCCATTTGTAAGTGTCACAAAACTTGAGTATAGATTACACTATTGTTTGTGAGGAAGCATGTTCAGTGGTGGTGAAAGCCAGTAACACTGGAAACATTGATGGTAACGAAAAATGACAAATGAAATCTGTCATTAACCCATCGAAAACTCGAGACCCTTAAACGGGTACTTGGCAAACAGTGCAGACACAGATCAGACGCCGCACAACGCGGCGTCTGATCAGGGTCTCCACTGTTTGCAAATAGTTCAACCATTTTCTTTAGGAATATCTGCATCATATAGCCTACCATACCTAAAATTGAAAATGGACTCTTCCAATATATAGTATGGGAGGGTTTATTCAGTCTTTAATGGGTTAAGAATTGTCCAGTTTCTTCAGGCCATAAGTATATGCGGCGTGACGTAAGAAAATGTACTTTTCCATTATGAAAACACGCCTACTCAAATATATTGAGAATTTTACCATGAAAAACTTTCAGATGAAAAATTCTGGTATTTTTCATATTTCTGCTCAAAACACAGATTGTGGGTACTTGTTAGAAACGCCTCGTTGAGGCGTTTCTAACAAGTACCCACAATCTATGTTTTTGAGCAGAAATAAGAGAATTAATGTATACCCCTGTAGACCAGTTTTACTATATAAAAGTTGGGTTTAAAGGGGTCAACATTTTGAGTAGGTATGTTTTCGTGATGAATATATGCGCCCAGCGAAGACTCAGCCTAGCCTGCGATTCCTCACAGTCTAATAAATCTTCACTTTCTTCCCGATTAAATCGTACGTCCTTGTGTATCCAGAATGTGCCCAGAGAAGATTTTTATCAGACTACGCAGATGCACAGGCTGGTCTGAAGGTTCGTTGTTGCTTTAAATTATGTATTATTGCACAGCTCCAGAAAAAGTCCTTTGCTGAAAGACTTGATAAATTTGTTATAAGTTTTGTTATACTGAATAAATTAAGATGTTCAACTGAGACAATTTGCATGGCGTGTCAAATCGTGTGTTCTTCAAAAAATAAGAAATTCGTCAGTTTGCCATCTGATGATTTAGCCCACAGAATGGCAAAGATAAAAATGGTAAAGGTTAATTGCACGTCAGTGAGTCAGACCTCAGACTAAATGGTGGCTACTACCGCAATCTGTGTAAGAAAGTAGGCGCTTTACTATCAATGTATATGGTCGGGCCCATCGTGGTCCTGTTAAGTCATTACTAAAACACGCCTATTCAAATATATTGAAAATTTCACCACCTAAAACTAAAGTGTTCAGATAAAAATTCTGATATTTTTCAAATTTTTCTCAAAACATAGATTGTGGCTACTCGTTAGAACTGTCTCGGTGAGTACCCAAAATCTATGCTTTAGCGTAAAAATAAGAAAAATAATGTCTATCCCTGTAAACCCCAGTTTTCTATATAAACATGATAAAAATGGGGTTTAAGGGGTCAAAATTATATAGGTATGTTTTCGTGATGTCGTTTCTCGTATTCTGTTTGTTGTTGGTTTCTTGTGTTATCGCCATTGCGCCCTTTGCATTGTTTCATCTCAGTGTGATTATATGTTAAATTGTGAAGTTTCAAGGAGAAGTGGAGGACCTCCTTTCAGTTCAAGCAAACTTTGTTATTGGAGCTACGTTTAAGCCTGGCTTCCCGTAAAATGGACATTGGAATCAGTGTAGACCCAGATCAGACCCAACAGAACGTTGGGTCTGATCTGGGTCTACACTGTTTGCAGTATGTTCAGAAATTTCTACAAAACATGATAATAATAAAAACTAACCAGACACCCTAGAAATGGACCTGTCCAAAGACTTAAGGCAGAAGAATCCATTCGGAATATTAAATATTTAAAAGTTTGCTAAAAGGCAGCTTGAATGGAAGTGGTTCAGTCTTTTGGAGTGCCGTTGGTAAACTGTCCACGTTTCGCATCAATACAATAATGTTGGCAGCACCACAGCTTTGTAGACTTTCAGCTTTGTGTCAAGCTTGATTCCACTTCGATCCCTAACACTACCACGTAGTCGGCCAAATGCTGCACTAGTTTTGGCAATCCTGGCATTGACTTCACTATCAATGTGCACGACTCTTGACAATGTGCTTCTAAGGTAGGTGAACTTGTCTACCATTTGCAATCTTTGACCTTTCACTGTAATGGTGGGCTCCTTGTAAGGCTTGCCAGGTGCTGGTTGATAAACCACCTTAGTCTTTTTGATGCTGATTGTGAGGTTATACTTGTCACAGGAGTCAGATACTTGATCCACACCTTTTTGCATCTTCTCTTCTTTTGGAGCACCCTTTGCCATGTCATCAGCAAAGAGGAACTCGCCTAGCACCTCTATCTGCACCTTGGATTTAGCTTGCAATCTTCTTAGGTTGAAAAGCTTCCCATCAAAGCGATCCCTAATAGGTGCACCATTGTCACCATCTTGGAAAGCAGCTGTAAGCATGGCAGAGAACATCATGCTTAACAGAGTTGGGGCTAGTACACAGCCTTACTTGACAACAAATGTCACAGGGAATGGATCAGAAAAATCACCATCATTTTGGACCCGTGCAAGCATACCATCGTGGAACTGCCACATCATTGCTATGAAGTTGGTCGGACAGCCAGACTTCTGCATGATTTTCCAAAGACCCTCACGACTGACTGTATCAAATGCTTTGGTAAGGTCAACAAAGGTCATGTAGAGGTCCATGTTCTGTTCCTGGCATTTCTCTTGAAGCTGCCTTGCTGTGAAGATCATGTCAAATGTTCCTTTGTCCTTTCTGAATCAACACTGGCTTTCTGGTAGAAGCCCTGACTGATCAAGGTGTTCAGTCAGTCGGTTAAGTAGAACTCTTTGCAAGGACCTTCCCAGCAATTGACAATAAAGAGATGCCACAACTGAGGATTCCCTTTCCGTTTGAATAGGTGGATAATTGACGCATCCTTGAATTCTTGAGGGATGCCTTCTTTTCTCCACATGATGTGAAATAACTGTCATCTTCTTTGCAACTGGGGTTTCTCCTGCTTTGTTGATCTCAGCAGGTATTGCATCTGATCCTGGAGTCTTGCCAGATGACAGAAATTTTATTGCTTTCACTGTTTCAGCAATGGTTGGGAACTCGTCAAACAGCAGATTACATTCCATCTGACTTAGATATCCAATGGAGCCGTCAAATCCTGTTTTCTGGGGGAAAATAAGAAAATTATGATCAAAGTGTCGACTGCTGAATTGATTCAGAGGGTTGTACAGATTAATTAGATTAAGTAAACTGGGCAAGATTAATTAGCTTTAGTAAACTGGACAAGATTAATTAGCTTTAGTAAACTGGGAAATCTCAGAAGACGACAAATTAGTGATAGTATTTCTCATTCCTCTCAGAAAATAGGATTTGACTTTTTGTGCAAAAGAAAATATTCCAAAAGCTCGCCCTTTTTGGTTTTCTTCACTTATTTTACTGTGAAATTTCAGAATGTTTCAACAAGCCAAACTTGCTGAAAATTGCATCTAAACTGAAATAATATTTTTTTTTGCCCCAGTGACTACAATAAAACTAAATTTTTTGTGCGTAGGTGGTTACAAAAACTGCTTTTGTACTAAATCATGCTAAAAGGTTGCAATTTACTGGTTCTGTGTAAAGTGCCAGGCAAAAACAAAACAAAAAATAAATAAATAAATAAATAAATAAAAAAAAACAAAAAAAAAAAAACGGCTGTCTGAAAATTGTCTATAGGAAGGTTGGCCTATTACAGGTACATGTAATTTCAACATCATCTCTGTACACCAATAACATTATTTCCAACGTTGGCTGTGTTTTTTCTTTTTCTTTTTCTTTTTTTTACCCAGGCCCCGAGGTTATAAAACGTTTTTTCATGCTCAACTCAGCTGAACATGAATTTGTTTTGCTTATAACTCTTAAAATACTGACAATGTTTTAAAACTTCTTTCATGCTCAACTCAGCTGAGTATGCTCAGCTGAGTTGAGCATGAAAAAAGTTTTAAATTCTTGGTATTTTTATTTTTATGACCAAGTGAAATTTCATGCTCAGTTGAGTTGAGCATGAAAAAAGTTTTATAACCTTTTACCTAGGTCTACGATAAACATGGAAAAGTGAATCATTTGGTAGACGGAGCCGACAAATCCAGATCAAACTGGATGCGATACGTAAACAGTCCTTTAAGGGAAGAGGGGGCCAATCTCTTCCATCATCAGAGGAACGGAAAGGTCTACTACAGAACAAAGCATGTAATTCAAGCAGGTAACTTTCACGTTTAATTAAATTTTAACTCTTTCACTGCTACAGGCGATAATGATAGGTTTTTGCAAACTGCCTAGATCCAGATGAGACGGCTCATAATGAGCTGTCTCATCTAGATCTACGCTGTTTGACATTCAGTCTTTCAACTTTACGTATAAACTTCTTTTCAAGCGATAGTTTGTTAAAAAAGAAAAGCAGACGACAAATGTCGTCTGAAATTTGGCACCGAAAGAGTTAACCATTCTCTTGGCGTTTACAGCGAACGGCAAATTGATGTTGTTGTTTTTTTATTTTCCCAGAAAACAGGCTTTTACACTTTATGCAAATTATCTCCTTAGTTTTCATGCAAAATGTCAGTTTGTTTTCTGTGAGAAAAAAGAAAAATATTCCACATTGTCGTCTGCTGAACGTTTACCAGCATGTTAAGCGTTAACGCAGACGGCTGTTTGATGTCTGCTCATTACGAAAACATGCCTATATAATTTTGACCCCCTTAAACCCCATTTTTATATAGTAAAACTGGGGTTTACAGGTGTATACACTATTTTTCTTATTTCTGCTCAAAAACATAGATTGTGTGTATTCGTTAGAACCGCCTCATCGAGGCGGTTCTAACGAGTACCCACAATCTATTTTTTGAGCAGAAATATGAAAACTATCAGATTTTGTTTATCTGAAAATTTTCATTTTTTGGTGGTAAAATTTTCATTATATTTGAATAGGCATGTTTTCGTAATGTTCAACTGCTTCACATTTATTTGGGTATATAGCTAAACCATGTGAGACGGGGCCGACCCCAGTAATAGGCTAATAGGGTAATTTATTCTACATTGTAATGCACCCTAAATTACGTCTGAGCAAAAAGTGCAGACTCAAGTAAAACTACTACGAATACAGAAGTGTTATTAGGGTCTACGTACAGTGTTTCCTATTCAGTCAGCACACTAATAACCTGGGCCAAGTTATTCGAAATTAACAATGTCGTTAGTTAACATATCATTAAAACTTTGATCATTAAATAAGGCATATACACTAATATGTTTGCTGAACACAATGTGAGTAGCTTTTGCATTTGCAAAAGCTACTCACATTTTTTTTCTGCAAAAATACCTGTGAATTAGATCTTGTACTTACTAGAACAGTTAATATTTTGACCACTAATGAACTCATTAGGCTAACGATGCTTTGAACAGGCAGAAATACGTATCACTGTAAAAAATCCATAGCTTCCACGGTAAAATACCTGGCAACCAGCTGTCATCGCATGTACCGTTATTTTTTACGGACGCCCGAAGATTTATTTTGTAGGAAATCGTTTTTTCAGCAATCGACAGGTCGGGGCAAAATATACTAAGCAGGCCAGGGTAGATTATTATAGTAAGACTATCCACCCTTGCACTATCCTAAGAGATAGTTCCTGCAGAAATTTTACTGGTCCCCGTTAAATTGACGGTAGGGGTCTTAGCAGCTGATTGCCAGTTATTTTACCATAAAACATACGGACAATTTTACAGTGAATTTAGTTTTTAGTTTTAGGATATAAACAGTAAGCAGACTCAGGCTCCGAATACAGTCAACCCTCTTTATACCGACACTCGTTACAACGACAAAATTCGTTATAATGACAATTTGAATGTCATGAAACAATCGCTCAAGAGGAGACGATTAATGAGAAATTATGCAAAAACATTGCATAAAATCACCAAGCAACATATGTTTTGGATATTTGTTAGAATCGCCTCAGAGAGGCGATTCTAACAAATATCCAAAACATATGTTCTATGAGGAAATAAGAGTAAAACAAGGCCTTTCTTACATATCATTCTGCCCATTAACAGCAAATTCATTATAATGGCAACACTTTTGGGAATAAATGCTGTCGTTGTACATATAAGGAGGGTTCACTGTAGTAAGGCTATCCACCCTTGTCCTATCCTGAGAGATAATTCCTGCAGAAGTTTTACGGGTCCCCTCTAAATTGTCGGTACGGATCCTGGCATCTGTTTGCCATTTATTTAACCGTAAAACATACGGACAATTTTTACAGTGACTTTAATTTTTAGTTTTAGGGCATGAACAGTAAGCAGACCCAGGCTCCGAATACTTAGACATAGCTTCAGATAAGGAGGAGTGGCCAAAAGATTTTTTTCCATGAAAACATATGTTTTCGTGGTGAAATAAGAAAACTATCAGTACTTTTCCGTTGGAAATAATGTCTTACCTGTAGCTTTATTTAGAGTAATTACGGTCTTTTAGCTATCTACAGACCGCACAGCGATGACTCTGATCAGACTGCGCGCACATGTTCGAATATACTTTTCTCATATTGCGTCATATGTGTTTTATATCATGACAATGTTTTATGCCACCTATTTCAGGAAGAGAACTGTTGATCTGGTATGGTGATGCGTATGCCGAACACTTGGGGCTGATTTAATTCATGTCCGTTCTCCCTGTAAAAATATAGAAAGGAATAAATAAAGTACATGTTCATAAGAGTAAGCATTGTATTGTTAGTTAACCGTTTCAGTTCTGCTTACAAATTCAGATGCCTTTTCAAACAGTGTAGATCCAGATGAGACGGCTCGTAACGAGCCGTATCATCCGGATCTACACTGTTTGCCATTTTGCTTTTATTTGCGAATGAAATAAACGTCAGAAATATTGCCCTTGGAAAGAAAGAACGCATTACGGATTAGAAAATGGGAGTCTCGGTTTTATTGAGTCTCTTCATAAGCAGTAATGATGTCTGCAACATGCTTACGCCCTCTAGCGTATACATGAGCAGTGAAAGGGAAAGTCGACCAGAAATTCAGGGATGAAAGGGTTAACCGTTTCAGTCCTAATTACATTAGTACCTGATCAGATACCTTTGCAAGCAGTACAGAGCAAGATAAGCCGTCTCACCAGGATCACAGTCTGTTTGACAGTCTGTCTTGCTTTTTGACTGATGTCACTATTCTTTAGAGAATGGACTTGTACAAATCCAGAGATGGAAGAGTTCACTTTAGAAACGCAGGGATGAAAAAGTTAAAATGGTCCGACATATTAATAACGTTGTAATTAATCTTTAAATGTCCAAGAAGTGCCTCAATCTCAGAACATAGCAATGACATCAAGAGGAAAATAAACCAACTTCGACGGATAGTACACACGTAACAAAACAATAACATAAAAGCGACCAGCTCTCTCTTCCCCAACAAGATTGTCACCATGCCAAATAAAAGTCACCAAACATAATAATAAGACATTCAACAGGACACCTACCCCTACCCCCAACCCGCAGCATCCCCCGCACACATACACGAACAAACAGAGCAAGAGAGTGAGAGAAAGAGATCAGAGAAAGAGAGAGAGAGAGAGCAAGGAAGCTCTGAGGGCGAGCACTCTGAGCCAGCAAGCTGAGACAGACAGAGAGCGAGCTCTGGGAGAGATAGCAGGCTCAGGGAGCTCTGAGAGAGAGAGAGAGAGCTCTGAGAGAGAGAAAGCGGGCTCTGTGAGAGTGCTCAGAGAGAGCGAGAGAGCTCTGAGAGAGCAAGCGAGCGAGCTCAGAGACAGTGAGCGAGCGATGGATCTCAGAGAGAGAGAAAGAGAGAGAGAGACAGCTGAGAGAGCGAGAGAGAGACAGAGAGAGAGCCAGCTCAGAGAGAGAGAGAGAGGTAGCGAGAGAGAGCTCAGAGAGAAAGAGCGAGCTGAGAGAGACAGACAGAGAGCGAGCAAGTTCAGAGAAAGAGGATGACTGAGCTCAAAGAGAGGAAGGGAGAGCGAGCTCAGAGAGGGAGAATAAGCCAGCTCAGAGGGAGAAAGGGAGTGAGCTCAGAGAGAGCGAGCGAGCGAAGGAGCTCAGAGGGCGAGCGAGCGAGCTCAGAGAAAGTGTGAGCGAGCTCAGAGAGAGAGAGCGAGCATAGAGAGAGTAAGTGAGCTCATAGAAAGCGAGCGAGCTCGGAGAGAGCGAGCAAGCTGAGAGAGAGAGCGAGCGAGCTCAGAGAGAGGGAGCGAGCTCAGAGAGAGGGAGCGAGCTCAGAAAGTGAACAGAGAGAGAGAGAGCGAGCTCAAAGAGAGAGCGAGTGAGCTCAGAGAGAAAGAGTGAGAGAGTGTGCTCAGAGGGAGCGAGCTGAGAGAGAGAGAGAGAGAGAGAGCTCAGAGAGTGAACGATCTCAGAGAGAGACAGAGAGAGACAGAGAAAGAGAGCTAAGAGAGAGGGACAGCGAGCAAGCTCAGAGCGAGCGAGTGAACTAAGACAGAGAGAGAGAGAGCGAAAAAGAGCGAGAGACCGTAAAGAGAGGAGCGAGCTGAGAGAGAGAGAGCAAGAACTAGCTTGCTCAGAGAAAGAGCGAGCGAGCTCAGAGAGAAGAGAGAGCAAGCGAGCTAAGAGCGAGCGAGTGAGCTCAGAGAGAGAGAGAGCGAGTGAGCTGAGAGAGAGTGAGCAAGCTCAGAGAGAGAGAGCAAGCTCAGAGAGAGAGGGAGAGAGCGAGCGAGAGAGAGGGAAAGAGAGAGCGAGCTAAGAGAGAGAGAGCGATCTCAGAGAGAATGAGCGAGCGAGAGCGAGCGAGTGAGCTCAGAGAGCGAAAAAAGCTGAGAGAGAGGGTGCGCTGAGAGAGAGAGAGAGAGAGAGAAAGTAAGGTAGCTCAGAGAGAGAACAAGCGAGCGAGCTCAGAGTGAGATAGAGCAGAGAGAGAACGAGTGAGCTCAGAGAGAGAGAGATAGAGAGAGAATGGGCGAGCTCAGAGAGAGGGAGAGAATGATTGAGCTCAGAGAGAGAGCACGAGCTAGCTCAGAGAGAGATAGAGAGATAGCGAGCGAGCTCAGAGAGGGGAGAGCGATCGAGCTCACACAGAGAACGATCGAGCTTTGAAAGAGAGAGAGCGAGCGAGCTCAGAGAGAGAGAGAGAGAAAGAAAGAGAGAGAGCTCAGAAACAGAGAGGGAGCGAGCGAGCTCAGAGAGAGAAAGCGTGCGCGAGCGAGTTCAGAGAGAGAGCGAGAGCGAGCGAGCTCAGAGAGAGAGAGAGATCGAACGAGCTCAGAGAGAGAGAAAGAGAGCATGCGAGCGAGCTCAGAGAGAGAGAATGCGAGCGAGGTCAGAGAGAGATAGAGAGAGACATGAAGAATCTGAGAGAGACAGGGAAAGAGCTGAGAGAGAGAGAGAGCTCAGATAGAGAGATAGCTCAGAGAGAGATAGCTCAGAGAGAGAGCTCAGAGAGAGAGAGAGAGAGAGAGAGAGAGAGAGAGAGAGAGAGCTCAGAGAGAAAAAGAGAGAGAGAATCATCTGTGCTTATTACATACCCCAGCAAGGTAATAACTATCTTGTGGATACTGAAAAGCAATGTATTAAAATGCATATTTGCTTCAGGTTGTATGTGATTGGGAAAGCCAATACAGACAGACAGACATATGGATAGACATAAATGGCGAATTTAAAGTGGCAGTCACTTTGTCAAAAATGATTTTTTTCCAGTAGCAAACTTTTTCATGCACATGTTCAATATGTCTTAAAAGAATCTGCAAAGTATCAGAATTTGTCAACAAATTCTTCGAGTGAAGTTGATTTCACCATGCATGCACTATTTCAGCTTCACCATCTCAGAGCATATAAAACCCAGAATTACCAAAACTGACTAAGTGAAAAAAGCAGTTGTTATGACGAAAATATTTTCTGCACCATACTTCTTCCTGCACATATTAAGTACGCATTACGAAAACATGCCTATATAATTTAGACCCCCTTAAACCCCACTTTTATATAGTAAAACTGGGGTTTACAGGGGTATGCATTATTTTTCTTATTTCTGCTCAAAAACATAGATTGTTGGCACTCGTTAGAACCGCCTCGCCGAGGCGGTTCTAACGAGTACCCACAATCTATGTTTTGAGCAGAAATAGGAAAAATATCAGATTTTTTTATCTGAAAATTTTATGTTTCTGGAGGTAAAATTTTTTATATATTGGAATAGGCGTGTTTTCGTAATGGTCTAAAATGAGTCTGCAAAACATCAGATTGCTTCAACAAATACTTTGAGATGAGTTGATTTCACTGTACATGTACTACTATCATGCCAAAGCAACTTTTCAAGAACAAAGGGAATAACCCTTAACAAATGAACCCTTATGCCCTTATTTTTCCCTACAGCAACATCTCATCAGTATCAACATTTATGCAAAATATGAAAGGATTCATTAATTGTTTATCAAGATAAGAAGCAGAAGCCAAAATGCCTTTTCAAGAATAACAAAGGAAATTACTCTAAAGAAATTAACCAATAGGCTTTTATTTTTCTATAACAGGAACATCTCATCAATAGCAACATTTATGCAAAATAAGAAAAGATAATCCTTAAATTATTTAGCAAGATAAGAATTAGAAACCGAAACACCTTTTCAAAAATAAGAAGGAGAAATAACTATAAAGGAATTAACCCTTAGGCCCTTAATTTTCTCTGAACTCAACATACATGTATCAATATCAACAGTTATGCAAAAAATGAAAAGATTCTGTAAGTTATTTAGCAAGATCAGAAGCAGAAACTGAAACACTTTTTCAGGAATTGCAAAGGGCAATAAATCTAAAGAATTTTACCTCTAGGCCTTTATTTTTGTCTAACAGCATCACTTTATCAATATCAATGTTTATGCAAAATATGAAAATATTCTTGAAATTATTTAGCTAGATAAAAAGCAGAAATCAAAACTGCTTTTCAAGAATTACAAAGAGAAATAACTATAAAGGAATTAACCTCTACGCCCTTTTTTGTCGAACAGCAACACCTCTTCAATATCAATGTTTATGCAAAATATGAAAAGATTCCTGAAATTATTTAGCAAGAAAAGAAGGATAAGAAGCAGAAATCCAAACGCTTTTTTAAGAATTACGAAGGGAAATAACTCTTAAGGAATTAACCGATTCGTTCTTATTTTTGTCTAACAGCAACATCTCATCAATATCAACTTTTATGCAAAATATGAAAAGATTCCTGAAATAATTTAGCAAGATAAAAAACAGAAATCAAAACGCCTTTTCAAGAATTAAAAAGGGAAATAAGTATAAAGAAATTAAACCTTTGGCCCTGATTTTTGTGTAACAGCATTACCTCATCAATTTCAACGTTTATGCAAAATATAAAAGAATCCTGAAAATATTTAGCAAGATAAGAAGCAGAAAGTAAAACTTTTTTTTCAAGAATTGCAAAGGGAAATAAATCCAAAGAATTTTACCTCTAGGCCTTTATTTTTGTCTAACAGCATCACCTTATCAATATCAATGTTTATATAAAATATGAAAATATTCCTGAAATTTTTTAGCAAGAAGCAGAAACCAAAACTGCTTTTCAAGAATTACGAAGGGAAATAACTATAAAAGAATTGACTCCTACGGCCTTGTTTTGTCTAACAGCAACACTTCTTCAATATCAATGTCTATGCAAAATATGAAAAGGTTCCTGAAATTATTTAACAAGACAAAAAGAATAATAAGCAGAAATCGAAACTCCTTTTTAAGAATTACAAAGGGAAATAACTCTTAAGGAATTAACCGATTGGTCCTTATTTTAGTCTAACAGCAACATCATCTCAATATCAACATTTTATGCAAAATATGAAAAGATTCCTGAAATTATTTTGGAAGATAAAAAGCAGAAACCGTTGGCCCAAAACGCCTTTTCAAGAATTACAAAGGGAAATAACATTACGAAAATATGTCTATAGAACCCCTTAAACCCCACATTTATATAGTAAAACTGGGGTTTACAAGGGTTATATATTATTTTTCTTATTTCTGCTCACAAAAATATAGATTGTGCTACTCGTTAGAACCACCATGGCGAGCCTGTTCTAACGAGTACCCACAATCTATGTTTTGAGCAGAAATATGAAAAAAAATATCAGAATTTTTATCTGAAACCTTTCAGTTTTTGGTGGCGAAATTTTCAATATATTTGAATAGGCGTATTTTCGTAATGGTCTAAAGAAATTAATCCCCAGGCCCTGATTTTTGTGTAACAGCAACACCTCATCAATTTCAACGTTTATTCAAAATAGAAGCGGAAACTAAAACGCATTTTCAAGAATTACAAAAGGAAATAACCCCTAGGCCCTTCTTATTGTCTAACAGTAACACCTTATCAATATCAACGTTTGTGCAAAATATGAAAAGATTCCTGAATATTTTTAGCAATATAAGAAGCAGAAACCAATAGAATAGAATAATGCACCAACGTGGCTTTTAAAGAATTACAAGGGGAATAACTCTAAAGTAATTAATCCCTAGGCCCTTATTTTTGTGTAACAGCAACATCTTTTCAATATCAACATTTTTGTAAAATATGAAAACATTTCTTAAATTATTTAGCATGATAAGAACCAGAAACCAAAAATGTAACGAACGGACGGACTGACGGTGGACGGACAGCGTGAAAACAGTATACCCCACCACAAACACAGTTCGCGGAGGTTGGGGGGGGGGGTGTATATAATTTTAAATTTGTGTTCGGTCAGTGAAGTGGTCCTCTGACCCATCAGTGAAACATCACATTTAGTCATAAACACTGTCATGAAAGAAAAAAGAGGGCTCAATGGCGATCTGAAACCTGGCCCTGAGGTTGTAAAACCTTTTTTATGCTCAACTTCGCCGAGCACGAAATTTGTCCTGCTTATAAATCTCTAATTACAAACAATTACAAATTTTATCTTGCTAAACATAGCTAAGCCTGAACATTTCTTTGCTAATAAATTTTATAATGCCAACTATTGCTGGCATTCTCGTATTTATTAGCATAAAAAATTTCATGCTCATCAGAATTGAGCATGAAAAAAAGTTTTATAACCCCAGGACCAGACCGAAAGAAAACCACATTTAGGACCGCGACGGGCCAGTACATTGAAATTCAAGCGCCAACATTCTGAAACAGATACCCAGTAAGCATTCTACATAAATCTATAGCGGGCCGTTATCGGCACGTCAGGGTAGCTGACGTGCCGATAACGGCCCGCTGTATATTTATAAAGAATCGGTAATGCTCGACTCACAGTCGTGCAATTAAAAAGGGAAGCAACGTTATCAACAATAACAACCATTTATGCAGTTTACCGCAGAACACTCATAAATTTTATTACTAAACAGATGTAGCCAGCTTTATATAGACTTGGATTATCCGCCATGATGTCCTGGAGTGGGGCAATTTTTGCGTCACGAAAACACGCCTTATATATTTTTGACGCCCTTAAACCCAACTTTTATGTAGTAAAACTGAGGTTTACTGGGGTATACATTTTTTTTCTTATTTCTGCTCAAAACATAGATTGTGGGTACTCGTTAGAACCGCCTCGAATTTTTAGCTGAAAATTTTCAGTTTTTGGTGGTGAAATTTTCAATATATTTGATTAGGCGTGTTTTCGTAATAGAAAAAAAGGATCTACATGTACTCTAAAAGGAAATCATTTTTTTTTTGTTTAAGAGGAAAACATTTTTTTCCATTTAGAGTAGATCCATGTCAAAACCATGCAAAAACCATTATGACAGAGTTGCCTCCCCTGAAGGTGTACAGATTCTAATGTCTTTATTTAAAGAGGATGACATATTTTGTAACAATATTAATCTCACATATGGTCCCCATTGTAAAACAAACAAAACAAATAAAATATATACAATTATATACAGTTCAAAATCTGGGCCCAGTTGTTCAAAGCGACGTTAGCTTAACGAGCTCGTTAAGGGTCATTTCGTTAACTGTTTTAGCGGATTCAAGATACAATATTCTGATATTTTTTGCTGAAAAAATGTGAGTAGCTTTTGCACTGCAAAAGCTACTCACATTTTTTCAGCAAAAAATTTCAGCATATTTGTGTATCAGTCAATGTAAATTTTAACGAATCGTCAACTAACGACATCGTTAGCTTTGAACAACTGGGCCCTGAAATCGTGTACCATTGTATTAAAATGTCCAGGAGACCAAAGCAGTGTCTGAGAGAATAAAATATTATGAGGATCAGTCATTAAAATGCCATAGGACTGAGCAATTGTGATAAGACAATGTCTATAGATGGAAAAATTCTGAAACGCTGAAAACAGTTTGATGAATAAAATTGAATATTTAAATCATTGTTCAGAATCTAATAATATTAAAAGGATTGTCAATATGGTAAAAACGTTAAATTAATGGGGTGTACAAATAATGTGGGCTGTGTAGATAAAACAGTGCTTCTAAAACTACATTAATCTGCTTCATACAATGCGCCTCCAAGAGTGTTGAGTCGGCAAGCTGTCTGTTTGGGGAGGGTCCTACCAGGGTCGTTGCCGACACACGCCCTCGAAAAGATTTCGTTAAAGCATTATTTTGTGACTAGCCGTAAATAAAGCATATGACAACCCCATTTGGCATGCTTTTGAATTAAAATCAGTTCTTGATAGCATTTATGGTTAAAACTTTGCGTATTTAAAACGAGAATGCTAAAAATGCATGTACCATAGTAGCTCAGTTGCTCATCACAGTCATTTGTATTCAGTACAGTTAAGATTTCAAACACTTGTTAAAACATAATTATCATAGATTGATGATTATGATTGCACTGAATATTTCAAAACTAATTTCTAGTTTCACTGAAAATTGAATACAGCAGATCTAGCCAGCAAAAGCAAATTTATATGTCATGTAATATATAGATTTTTTTAAATTTAGTTTTCAAACCAACAAATGCCTGCAGTTTGACACCCTATCTGAGAATGTTCAAGCGTACAATCCGACAAATAAATAGACGCACAAAAACAACCAGCCGCGCCATCCATAACATGCTTAGTGCACCGTGGGACCTTGAGGGTCAATCTCGCGAGCCATCAGCTATCTCGATTCGCCGAAGATCTGGTGCCGGAGCGTCAGCTATTAGGCTTCTCCACGCGACCACCCCGACTCTCCAGGTGCCAAAAGTGTGGGCCCAGAGCAGACGGTGGTACACATAGCATGAGATGGATGGGACGACAGTTTTACATGTGCATGAAAATAAAATTTTTGGTAAGTGACAATTTTAAGTAATTAAAATTAGTTGGTTAGGAGACATGTTTTAACCTTTTGTTTGAAACTATTTAATGACGATGCAGTTCTAATTTCAATTGGTAGTGCATTCCATTGTTTGGCTCCCTGTATGGTAAATGAGCGATCATAATAATAAGTTCTGGCATAAGGAATTCTTAGTAGATCGTTTTCTACTGATCGCAAACTTCGACTATGCGTTTCAGAAACCTTGCTAAAAAGGCCAGTCATGTATTCCGGTGCCAAACCTTTAAGGGACTTATACATCATAATGCAAGTATGATACTGGATACGTTTTGGAACAGACAACCATTTTAATTCCTTAAACATTGATTGTGATGGTGACATTATGTCTGCCTGGAGTATTATACGGGCAGCACGTTTTTGCAGTTTTAGAAGTCTGTGTATGTTACATGCAGAACAGCGTCCCCATACCAAACACCCATAGTCAAACAGAGGAAGAATAAATGAATTATAGTATTGATTCAGGCTGGCTTTTCCTATATATTTTGATAGAAGTTTGAGCAATGTTATTCTTCTAGAAATATTTAAGGAAACAACGTCTACTTGTCTATCCCAATTCAGTGTTTTGTCGATTATTACACCAAGCAATTTCTGGTTTTCAACCTCCTTAATGATTTCAGTGTCAATATATATTTCTATAGATTCAGCTAGGGATAAGTTTTGTCTGGATCCCAAGACTATGAAGGATGTTTTACCAGCATGTACATACATTTTATTCTGTCTACAATATAATTTGAAATCATTTGATGCAACCTGCAGTTTATTTTTGACAATGTTAGATTCTTTACTTGCTGTGTGAATGGTTGTATCATCAGCATAAATATCAACATATGCTTCATTAATAAACAAAGGCAGGTCGTTTATAAACAAAAGAAAAAGAACAGGACCTAAGACAGAGCCTTGTGGGACTCCAGATTTAACAGTTTGTACTGATGAAACCAGTGATTTTTCGACAATACGCTGTTTCCTGTCCGCTAAGTATGATTCTATCCATCTTAGAGAGATAGCATTAAACTTGTAAGCAGCCAGTTTTTGAACTAACAGGTCATGATCTACAACATCAAAAGCTTTACGTAGATCGAAAAATACTGCACCAATTATTTCGCCGTTTTCTATATTCTTCAGCCATTTATCAATTAAGTTTATTAGGGCAGTGTTGCGGGAGTGATATTTTCGAAAACCAGACTGATTGGTGAAGTAACTTATATTTGCTCATATATGCAAACAAATGTTTTGTGACGTGTTTTTCGATTATTTTAAAAAGAACAGACAGTAGAGATATTGGTCTATAGTTAGTCGGATCGTCTTTTGGGCCACCTTTATATATAGGGGTGACTTTTGCAAGTTTTAATGGGTCGGGAAATTGACCAGATGATATACTTATGTTAATTATTTGTAAGAGAAACGATGCTTATATTTGTCCCCTGCATATACACTATAGTCCCTCTGTTGTCAACCTCTTTATTACCGTATTTATCCTAATTATTTCGACAGACAAACCTTAATGTACAGTGAAGACGTAAGCAGACGCTGCTAATCGGAAAACAAGCTTACTCAAATATACTGAAAATTTTACCATTAAAACATGAAAATGTTCAGATAAAAAAAATCTGATATTTCTCATATTTCTGCTCAAAACATACATTGTGGATACTCGTTAGAACCGCCTCAACGAGGCGGTTCTAACGAGTATCCACAATCTATGTTCTTGAGCAGAAATATGAAAAATAATGAATACCCCTGTAAACCCCAGTTTTACTATATAAAAGGGGGGGGGGGGATTTAAGGGGGTCAAACTTATATAGACAGGTTTTGTGATGAGGGTCTATACTGTTTACCAACCTGTCAATACCAGGTAGTCCAACTGGTCTGTTAATTTGAGGGTAAGGCATAATTTTGCTTGGTGCGGCCCAAATGGCTTGTTTGTGTTGAGGTTTTACGGCCCATTTAACCCAGTGGGGTCATGTCGAGCGCGGTCAGTTTACCTAACAACACGTTTACTGGCCCGGCTTAGTCCTCTACGCGGTTAACCAGTATTGTGCACATTCTTTCCCCAGAAACTGACAACTGCCCTTCTTGAATTAGCGGAAGGGAAAAAATGACCGTAGAAAATATTTCATGATCAATCTCCACGAAAGAATGTTGCCGACCTCGGTGGGGGTTGAACCCGCGACCTCCTGGTCTCCAGTCGGACGGCGCATCCATCTGAGCCACCGAGGTCGCCCGAATGGCTTGTAAACGTCAATCCTGTTAGAAAGGAATGCCTTATCTCTAGAAACACCCTTTTCCCCGTCTCTATTTATTGTCGGACGACGAATTCAGGGAACTTGACATAGAGAGAAAATTTTATTTCAGAAACATAGGCCTACTTGCCCTTGAGGTCGACAGGTATACATATAGCTAAGTGTGTACATAAAGTACAGATATACACCCAGTAAGCATTCTTTATAAAGCTATAGCGGGCCGTTATCGGCCCGTCAGCATAGCTGATAGCATAGCCGATAACGGCCCGCTATAGATTTATAAAAAACGCTAGCTGGGCATGTTCTTGGTAGATTTTCCCCTATTTGTTACTAGGGAGGCAATATTTTTTGACTTCCTGTTTGCATTCCTGCACACCAAGTCTCTTCAGAAAATAAGTCTGTACTAGGGGAGCAAACTCTTCACTTTTATAGTAGACGCCTGTTCAGAAGGAAGACGAAACAATATTCTATAAGAGTTCTGTCCCTTGAAAGTGCATCGATTCTCCTTTAAGCAGTAGTATCGCATTTTCGGTGCCAAATTTCAAACGACATTTGTCGTATGCTTTTCTTTTTTAACAAACTTTCGCTTGAAAAGAAGTTTATACGTAAAGTTGAAAGACTGAATGTCAAACAGCGTAAATCAAGATGAGACGGCTCATATGAGCCATCTCATCTGGATCTATCATTGCCGTTTGCAAAAGCCTATTATTATCGCCTGTGGCAGTGAGAGAGTTTAACATTTATGAACGCAGATCATGCTGGGTAAAATTGCAAGAAAATTCATTTAGACATATTTTTTTCTTATTTTTTTTTTTTTTTTTTTTTTTTTCGAGAATGTAGGCTCTGACGTTTCATGCAAATTGTCTCCTAAAGAGACAATTTGCATGAAATGTAAAGCGCTCATTTTCTAGGAAAAAAATAAGAAAAAATATCATTAATTTGTTGTCTGCTGAAGTAGTCCAGAGAGCGGTAAAGGTTAATGATTGTTCTTGGAAAAAGCAGATAATCCATAGAGTGAAATTCGACCTTGGCAGAAAATCATTAGACATTTGATACATTGTCATGATAACACCATTTCTGCAACGGTGATGTTTTGTTGTTTTCTAACGACTGTGTTCAGGGCCTTTGTGGATGCCTTAGTGGAGATTATTCACACATACAGTCGACTCTCGGCTTATCTCGAATAACCGCTTATCTCGAAGTGAAAATCTGGTCCCTGTTTTAACACAGAGATCTACCAACAGGCAACAAAATATTGTGGAAAACAGGAGAAATTTGGAGCAATTTCTCTTTTCCACAATATTTTCAATATATCTCTAACTTATGAGTCAAATGACATATTCATTCTGTAAAAAAGTGGTTGTTCGATTAATTGTTTTCTTCACTGCCGCAAATCTGATATGTCGAAGTACGGATATCTCGAAGTGTTTTATAGATTCCCTTGGAGTTCGAGATAACGAGAGTCGACTGTATATATAGACTCGACATTAAAGTATAGCCATTTTAGGTAGTCACTTCATTTGTCTAGACATTGGTGCGGACTAATCAGTGTTCGATTTGTTCCTGCAAATATTCATTGATTATATAGTCAATAGCTAACACAACACACTTTTGCTAGAAGAAATTTAACGGAAAACGCACACCAAAAAGCAGAAAATAAAGAATCTATAGAGCTGGGCATTTTGCTGCAAAAGTTATGAAAATCTGTTGAGAATTAAGAAAGAAAATGGGCTTTGACGATCTAGAAAGCAGCCATTTTAGTGACTAAGTGACATCATGACCGCCAATTTAAATATGCAAAAAATAAAATAAATCATATTTGAAACAATATTTCTTTGCTATGTACCAAAATGTCTTTGCAAGAATTGCAAAGGGAAATAACTCTAAAGTAATTAATCCCTAGGCCCTTATTTTTGTGTACCAGCAACAACTTATCAATATCAACATTTTTGCAAAATATGAAAAGATTCCTTAAATTATTTAGCATGATAAGAACCAGAAACCAAAAAATGTAACGAACGGGCGGACTGACGGTGGACGGACAGTGTGAAAACAGTATACCCCACCACAAACACAGTTCGCGGAGGGGGAGGGGGTGTATAATTTTAAATTTATGTTCGGTCAGCGAAGTGGTCCTCTGACCCATCAGTGAAACATCACATTTACTCACAAACACTGTCATGAAACAAAATATCGGGCTCGATGGCGATCTGAAACCTAGCCCTGAGGTTTTAAAACCTTTTAATGCTCAACTTCGCCGAGCACGAAATTTGTTCTGCTGATAAATCTCTAATTACAAACAATTACAAATTTTATCTTGCTAAACATAGCTGAGCCTGAACATTTCTTTGCTAATAAATATTAAAATGCCAACTATTGCTGGCATTTTCATATTTATTAGCATAAAAATTTCATGCTCATCAGAGTTGAGCATGAAAAAAATTTTATAACCTCAGGACCAGACCGAAAGAAAACCACATTTAGGACCGCGGCGGGCCAGTACATCGATATTCAAGCGCCAACATTCTGAAACAGATACCCAGTAAGCATTCTACATAAATCTATAGCGGGCCGTTATCGGCACGTCAGGGTAGCTGTCGGGCCGATAATGACCCGTTGTATATTTATAAAGAATTTATAATGCTCGACTCACAGCCGTGCAATTAAAAAGAGAAGCAACGTTATCAACAATAACAACCATTTATGCAGTTTACCGCAGAACACTCATAAATGTTATTACTAAACAGATGTAGCCAGCCTTATATAGTTCCGTTATGGGGACTTGGATTTTCCATCATTATGTCCTGGGGTGGGGCAACTTTTGTGTCTTTCTGTTTCTGTACACCGATACCCTTTTGAAACACGAAAACACGCCTATATATTTTGACGCCCTTAAATCCCACTTTTATACAGTAAAACTGAGGTTTACAGGGTATACATTATTTTTCTTATTTCTGCTCAAAAATATAGATTGTGGGTACTCGTTAGAACCGCCTCGAATGTTTAGCTGAAAATTATCAGTTTTTGGTGGTGAAATTTTCAATATATTTGATTAGGCGTGTTTTAGTAATGGAAAAAAAGGATCTTCATGTACTCTAAAAGGAAATCATTCTTTTTTTTTTTTTTTTTTTTTTTTTTTTTTTTTTTTTTTTAAGAGGCGAACATTTTTTTCCATTTAGAGTAGATCCATGTCAAAACCATGCCAACACCATTGTAACAGAGCTGCCTCCCCTGAAGGTGTATAGATTCCCCGGAAAGATGCTTATATTTGTCCCCTGGATTTACACTATAGTCCCTCTGTTGTCAACCTCTCCATTACCGTATTTATCCTAATTATTCCGACAGACAAACCTTAATGTACAGTGAAGACGTAATCAGACGCTGCATAATCAGAAAACAAGCTTATTCAAATATACTGAAAATTTTACCATTAAAACATGAAAATTTTCAGATAAAAAATTCTGATATTTCTCATATTTCTGCTCAAAACATAGATTGTGGGTACTCGTTAGAACCGCCTCAATGAGGCGGTTCTAACGAGTATCCACAATCTATGTTCTTAAGCAGAAATAAGAAAATAATGAATACCCCTGTAAACCCCAGTTTTACTATATAAAAGGGGGGTTTAAGGGGGTCAAAATTATATAGACAGGTTTTGTCATGAGGGTCTACACTGTTTGCCATTCTGTCAATACCAGGTAGTCCAACTGGTTGGTTAATTTGAGGGTAAGACACATGTTTACTTGGTGCGGCCCAAATGGCTTGTTTGTGTTGAGGTTTTACGGCCCATTCAACCCAATGGGGTCATGTCGAGCGCGGTCAGTTTACCTAACCACACGTTTACTGGACAGGCTTAGTCCTCTAAGCGGTTAACCAGTATTGTGCACATTCTTTCGCCAGAAACTGACAACTGCCCTTCTTGAATCAGCGGAAGGAAAAGAATGACCGTAGAAAATATTTCATGATCAATCTCCACGAAAGAATGTTGCCGACCTCGGTTGGGGTTGAACCCGCGACCTCCTGGTCTCCAGTCGGACGGCGCATCCAACTGAGCCAACAAGGGCGCCCAAATGGCTTGTAAACTTCAATCCTGTGAAAAAGGAATGCCTTCTTATCTCTAGAAACACCCTTTTTTATTGTTGGACGACGAATTCAGGGAACTTGATATAGAGAGAAAATTTTATTTCAGAAACATAGGCCTACTTGCCCTTGAGGTCTGCAGGCATACATATAGCTAAGTGTGTACATAAAGTACAGATATACACCCAGTAAGCATTTTTTTTTTATAAATCTATAGCGGGCCGTTATCGGCCCGTCAGCATAGCTGATAGCATAGCCGATAACGGCCCGCTATAGATTTATAAAAAATGCTAGCTGGGCATGTCCTTGGTAGATTTTCCGCTATTTGTTACTAGGGAGGCATATTTTTTGACTTCCTGTTTGCATTCCTGCACACCAAGTCTCTTCAGAAAATGTGCTAGGGGAGCAAACTCTTTACTTTTAGAGTAGATGCTGTTCAGAAGGAAGACGAAACAATATTCTATAAGAGTTGTGTCCCTTGAAAGTGCATCAATTCTCCTTTAAGCAGTGGTATCGCATTTTCGGTGCCAAATTTCAAACGACATTTGTCGTCTGCTTTTCTTTTTTAACAAACTATTGCTTGAAAAAAAGTTTATAATTAAAGTTGAAAGACTGAATGTCAAACAGCGTAAATCCAGATGAGACGGCTCATATGAGCCATCTCATCCGGATCTATGCTGTTTGCAAAAAACAATTATTATCGCCTGTGGCAGTGAAAGAGTTAAACATTTATGAACGCAGAACATGTTGGATAAAATTGCAGGAAAAGTCATTTAGAAATATTTTTTCTTATTTTTTTTTATTTTTTATTTATTTATTTATTTATTTTTTTTTTTTTTTTTTTTTTTTTTTTTTTTCGAGAATGTAGGCTCTGACCTTTCATGCAAATTGTCTCCTAAAGAGACAATTTGCATGAAATGTAAAGCGCTCATTTTCTAGGAAAAAAATAAGAAAAAATATCATTAATTTGTTGTCTGCTGAAGTAGTCCAGAGAGCGGTAAAGGTTAATGATTGTTCTTGGTAGAAGCATATAATCCAAAGAGTGAAATTCGACCTTGGCAGAAAATCATTAGACAATTTGATACATTGTCATGATAACACCATTCCTGCAACGGTGATGTTTTGTTGTTTTCTAACGACTGTGTTCAGGGCCTTTGTGGATGCCTTAGTGGAGATTATTCACACATACAGTCGACTCTCGGCTTATCTCGAATAACCGCTTATCTCGAAGTGAAAATCTGGTCCCTGTTTTAACACAGAGATCTACCAACAGGCAACAAAATATTGTGGAAAAGAGGAGAAATTTGGAGCAATTTCTCTTTTCCACAATATTTTTAATATATCTCTAACTTATGAGTCAAATGACATATTCATTCTGTTAAAAGTGGTTGTTCGATTAATTGTTTTCCTCACTGCTGCAAATCTGATATGTCGAAGTACGGATATCTCGAAGTGTTTTATAGATTCCCTTGGAGTTCGAGATAACGAGAGTCGACTGTATATATAGATTTGACATTAAAGTATAGCCTTTTTAGGTAGTCACTTCATTTGTCTAGACATTGGTGCGGACTAATCAGTGTTCGATTTGTTCCTGCAAATATTCATTGATTATATAGTCAATAGCTAACACAACACACTGTAAATAAGCTTTTTTGCTAGAAGAAATTTAACGGAAAACGCACACCAAATAGCAGAAAATAAAGAATCTATAGAGCTGGGCATTTTGATGCAAAAATTATAAAAATCTGTTGAGAATTAAGAAAGAAAATGGGCTTTGAAGATCTAGAAAGCAGCCATTTTATTGACTAAGTGACGTCATGACCGCCAATTTAAATATGCAAAAAATAAAATAAATCATATTTGAAACAATATTTCTTTGCTATGTACCTGCCCAACAACACATAACGTCGTATGAACGTTGTATCGATGTCGCTGCGACGTCATGACGTCGCAGCGACGTCGAAACGACGTTACTGTGGCGTTGTGTGTTTACTGGGACAGACATGTGTTGATTTGCATCAATACTATTAAGTAGCTTATAAAATAACATAATCCGGTCACTAGAAAGTTCTTTTCGTGTGTTTCAAAAATTTAATACCTAATTAAATACTCAGAATTGTAGCACCCATGTTCACAGTTAGGAAAGCTTTAAACTACAATGTTTTTCTGAGTACTCAACCGATGTCATTACGAAAACACGCCTATTCAAATATATTGAAAATTTCACCACCAAAAACTGAAAGTTTTCGGATAAAAAAAAAATCTGATATTTTTCATATTTCTGCTCAAAAACATAGATTGTGGGTACTCGTTAGAACCGCCTCAACGAGGCGGTTCTAACGAGTACCCACAATCTATGTTTTGAACAGAATAAGAAAAATAATGTATACCCCTGTAAACACCCTACTGTATAAAAATGGGGTTTAAGAGGGTCAAAATTATATAGGTATGTTTTCGTGACGTTGTTAAAACCTGAGCCAATATGCTTGTTTTGTAAAGTTGAATTTTTCAAGGCATACACTGCATTTAGTGTACCTTTCCCTTTAACTCAGAAAATATATTTCAAATTATTTAGCGAGACATAAGAAGTAGTGCCTTGAGCAACGTGAGACATGTATTAAATGAGGCATTCAAAATCAGCAGACGACAATTGGAATTTTCTTTTTTTTCCCCTGATATTTCAAGAAAACAAGCTTGACAAATCATGAAAAATGTCTCCTGAGGAGATGATTCGCATGAAATTGTGGACTTGTCTCAATCCGCGAGAAATACCAAAGCCTGTTTTCTGGACCTTATAATGAAAATATCACTATAGTTTGTCGATTGCTGAATTTACCCAGGGTGGTAAAGGATAAAATTATTCGATTGTCTCTCTTGTAGCATTAAACAGAAATGAGAGAGAGAGAGAGAGACAGACAGACAGACACACACACACAGACACACACATACATACTTACATAAGGTGTAAAGCGAGGACGCCTTTAGGACCTCGCAGGACACACAATGTGTATTCAGAGATCCGTGTTTGTCTTACAGAGATCCGTGTGTGTTTCTGTCCGTCTGTAATAAACACCTACCCGAGCACACTAACATTCCGAGGCCCAATCCGACTACTTTCCGGGTTCCGGGGTCCACCCTTGTCCTAATTAGACACATACTACCCGAAAACGAGGCAAAGGCGAAACGTGGTCCATATATTGGAGCTTCCTTTAACTTCGGATCTCGGACTATGCGTGTGAAAACTTATTTCGGATCTCGAAGGCGCACGCACACACACACACACACACACACACACACACACACACACACACACACACACACACACACACACAAAACAAAACAAAAAAAAAACAAAAAACACTCACACACAGAGAATTAATTGGTAAAAATCGTCGCCATAAGAAAGGGAAACAACTTCAACAGGTCTTGATATTCATGAAGATACTGCTTATTCCTCCCAGACTGCTATTTATTTTGATTTTGATTCCTAATCACAGTGCATATGCCAACTGCCAATGCATATCTCATCGACTATACATAGCTGTGCGAGGGTGCATATGTCACAAATACGATTACGTCACAGATTTTACATAGGTAACCGTTACTTATGTGTATGAGTGTCACATGTCGATTATAATTCGTGTGCAAACAATACGAAATCTTCCCAGAAGGCACATGACGTTAATACAACGTCGCCTCAACGTCGATGCAACGTCATGACGTTGCATCGACGTTGAGCCGACGTTGTATAAACGCCATGTGCCCTCTGGGTTCACATCTTTTAAAATTACAAAGGCGGTATGGGCACGCGCAGTACGTTTTGAGGCTTAAATAGTTTAACTTCAAAGATTTTGCCGCCATTTTGAGAATAGAGACACATTTTGCAGACAGAACGCATTTTATCTTTACCAATCCCTGGGTTTATTCAGCACACAGATACTTGGTGTCAGTAGAGCAGTGCAGGCCCCAAAAATTATCTTGTATATAATTTTTCTCTAGTTATTTTTGTATTTCAGTACAACAGAAACACTGCTGATAATGAATAATCATATTCTGTGACTTCTGAAAAGGTTTTAAAAAACGTCACCTTTCTCTCAAATGGCAGTATACAATTTATTGACTTCCATGCATTACCATTTGAGAGAAATGTGATGTTTTTTATAACATTTTCAGAAGTCACAGAATATGATTATTCACTATCAGCAGTGTTTCTGTTGTACTGAAATACAAAAATACCTAGAGAAAAATTATATACAAGATAATTTTTGGGGCCTACACTATATATATGTGATTCAGCAGATGACAAATTGATTGTCTCCACTGGAGACAATTTGCATAAAAATACAAAAACAATGTTCTGGGAAATATAAGAAACAATATTCCATTATGCAGTCTTCTACGATAACAAACACAAAATCTTTTTAGTGTCCTTAAATATTTGGTTTCTTGAGCTATCGGAAGAATTTCCTGGGGACACAAGAACAAGTTCGAACCAACCGTGGTAAACGACCTATCGATGTTCGAGTCATCGAAGTTTTACTGTGATAAGCGAATGACATGCTGTACAGACTATCAGGCAATCTTGTCGTGTAAATTTCCTAATAATTTCTGAGCCCCTCCCCAACCCTACCTCATTTTTTCCCCTTTTTTTAAGATAGTGAATTAGGGGTTTGTCTGAATTTTGAACCAAGTTTCTTTAATGGCTGTGTGTAAAATCGCAGAAATAGTTTATGAAACCTGTTTTTTTTTTTTTTTTTTTTTTGTTGTTGTTGTTTATTCAACCGTTCACTGAAAAGGGCTTTATTTTCGAAAGCACATTAGAAATTTTCCGAAATTGAAAGCTCAAATATTAATTTGTTGATTATAGATAGAAGCAGACTGCATTGAAAATAAAATATTTCCTTATATTAAGTTCCTTAAATCCTCGTTTTTTCTGTTTATTTATTTATTTATTTTTTTAAATATATTTTTCAAAAGTCTGTGATTAAAACAAATAACACCAGCGGATATACAAAATCGCAGCAACGACTATGCAACATAATGTCGTTAAATCGACGTCAACGTCGATGTAACGTTATGACGTTTCATTGACGTTAATGCGACGGCGCAGTGTCTCAGCGTTTGCGTGCCCGCTGGTTAAAACTATTACTAATGAGATTTTTTTTTTTCACATTCTAAAAAAACACCAGAAACAAAATTGAAACTAACACAGAGTTAAGATTTTAATCTCCGCTTTAAATGAAAGAATCCTGTAGTCTCATTTATTTTGATTATCAATTACGTAGTAGCCGCTTTAGGGAATTATTGAATCCGCACAATAACATAAAGAGTTCAATTTCCCCAAACAGATGTCCTTAGCTATTATCAGAAAATTGCGGAAAATGGAAATATGAAACAAAAAATTACGAGATAATGGAGTCTCACTGTTTTGCTGCTTGTTCAATGAAATAAGATAGGATCAAAACCATTTTCGCAAAATTGGGTTTATTCCACTCAATTTATCTGTATTTATCAAAATAATATAGTAATTATTTTGCGCCGTATGTACGGAAATTACTTAATCGATATTTTCTTTTACTTGAAGCGGTCACATGTCTTAACCTTTAAAGCGCCAATCACGGCAGCAGCAGACGACATTTTGAAATATTTTAGCTTCAGTTTTCAGAGAAAATAAGATTTAACATTTCGTGTGAATCATCTGCTTCACATGAATTGTCTTTTTTTCTCAGAAAATAAAAATGACAATAAGAAAATTCATTACGAAAACATGCCTATTGAAATATACTGAAAATTTTTTCACCGAAAAATGAAAATTTTCAGTTTAAAAAATTTGATATTTTTCATATTTCTGCTCAAAACAGATTGTGTGTACTCGTTGGAACCGCCTCGATGAAGCAGTTCCAACGGGTACCCACAATCTATGTTTTTGAACAGAAATAAGAAAAATAATGTATACCCCTATAAACTCCAGTTTTACTATAAAAAAGTGGGGTTTAAGGGGGTCAAAACTATATAGGCATGTTTTCGTGATGAAACTTTTGTCTGCAACAACTTTGCTTAGCTTTTTAAGGGTTGGGATGACGCGATGTGTGGTTTTGTAACACATCCAGGGAAATAACAATGACAGATAAATACTGCTCATACCCCACCCCATCCCTACTTTTCATTTTTCGTTATCCTGGGTGGGGAGGAGGAGATTCTCTGGAACCCTTAAAACTCTAAGAATAGCCCCATTTTTTAAATGTTTCAAATCCTATGGAGGTAATTGGTTTCCTCAAAATATAAAATGTCAAAATGCGGGATTTTCTTTTCCAAGTGGCACTTTAAGGATGAAACCAAAACTGATAAAGGTAATCTGTCATTTAATTCAATTATAAACTAATATCAAGTAAATAGCGAAATATTTATAAAAAAAACTATAAAACTTATTCTTAAACGCTTTCATCACTGATTTTCTGAAGTGGACTCTTCCATTCTTGAATTTGGATTTGTCCACTGATTAAAATAAGGGTTTCAGTCTAAAATAAAAAACAGAATGGCAAACATTGTGTATTCAGACATTACGAAAACATGCCTATTCAAATAGATTGAAAATTTTACCATCAAAAATGAAAGTTTTCAGATAAAAACTCTGATATTTTTCATGTATCTGCTCAAAATATAGATTGTGGGTACTCGTTAGAACCGCCTCAGCGAGGCGGTTCTAACGAGTACCCGCAATCTATGTTTTTGAGCAGAAATAAGAAACATAATGTATACCCCTGTAAACCCCAGTTTTACTATATAAAAGTGGGGTTTAAGGAGGTCAACATTATATAGGTATGTTTTCGTGATGTCAGTTTGTTTCTAGAAGTCAGCTGATCTTGATCTACACTGTTTGCAAAGGCAAGGCATATCCGGGTTCAGCAGGAACCGGTGTTAAATTTTGTTCATTTGTTCATTTAGAAGCGTATTCGTGACGCATCTCCCTTGCACCTACTTGGACCCCTTTTGTTGAGGGCCGAATTACAATGTTACCTCCAGAGAAGGTTGGTGACACGTGGAGAAGTTCTACGTTAAACTCTTGATTAAACTGGGTGGGAACTGTTTATTTTTTTAATACTGAAGCTAAAGATCTAGGCCTAATAGTCCAGACCAGGCCAAGGAATGTGAGTCTAAAATAGAACTTTAAAGCCTCTTTTATCATTTTTCTTTTGTTCTTCTGCTAAATAAGGCATATAAATGTAGTCACACTGATGGCATTAATATAGTAGTACGCTGATGGTCATGCTTTTGATTGTGTTGGGGTTTAACGACACGTCAACCCTTGAGGGTCATTTTGTGTCGTCTCCCAGAGAAAGGGAGAAAAGAGATAGAAGAGAGAGTAGAGGAGATGAAAGAGAGGGACAGGGAAGAAAGAGGAACAGGAAAGAAAGTGAAGAAACAGAAGAAATAAAAACATTCCCCCTCTACCCTTACCCACTACAAGGATAGCAGGCCTTGCCCAACTGTAAGCCAATATCAGTTGGACGCCCCAGTGATGTAAGATACACAGCACCTTCGCACCACCCAACCACCCCCTGATGGTCATGCAAATATGTAATAAATTGTTTAATATATCTGTAAAGTCCATAAAATATCATATAACGAGAGATTTTTGCTGCTGTAAAATTATACGAAGTAGTGACAAAAAGGACATATATATATATATATATATATTATATATATATATATATATATATATATATATATATATATATATATATTATATATATATATAATATATATATATATATATATATATATATATATATATATATATATATATATGCGAAAAACGAGCATGCGAAAATATGCGTATTCACATCATCCTGCACATGCGCAAGGTGTCCATCCGGTATTTAGTCTCCATTGAAACATTCTATAGTATCCAATGATTCTGTTTGCCGACAGCGAAGGCCCTGATCAGACTGCGCGAATGCGCAGGCTGATCTGGGCCTTTGATGTCCGAATATGCCCGAAACCACGTTTTCGCATGGCGCGGCCCATTAATCCTAAACACTGTGATTCCTTAACTCCTTAGCAAACTTGTCCTAAACATTGAACAGTTCCATTTTACCACATGTTGGTTGGCCAAAAACTACTGGTTTGGTAGCAAACATTACTGTGGCATCTGATCTGGGTCTACACGGTTTGCTCAGAGCTACAAAATGTACCTTTACACTAAGTGTTATTACGGTGGTCATGATTGTGGCCGTAACAAAATGTTTTTTACGACATACACTTTCCAGTCATGAGATTAAATGTCTTACAATGTATTTACATGTATTCAGAGATCAGGTAAACACCCCCACCCCAGTTGACCAGTTTAGTTTTTCGACACAACCTATAGTTCCCAGCAATATATCTGAGCCGCGTCAAGCGAAAAAGTGCCTTCGAACACTCGCAAAATGCGCAGATTCAGATCATTCTGCGCATGCGAAAAGTATCATCCGAGCCTTTGCTATACATTCATACGTTCTTAGTTTACAATGATTTCTTTAACGGACAGTGAATGGCCAGATCAGACTGCGCATCTGCGCAGTCTGATCTGAGCTTTCGCTGTCCGCACATGACTCGAAGGCACATTTTAGCTTGGTAGGGATCATCTTATTTTCTTGTAGAAGCTGTGAGTTATTTTCCAATGATTTTCTTTTCAAACAAAAACTACCAATTCCATAATGGCTTTCTCAGATCTGAGCTTCGGCGCTACATGTAAGAAGCAAATTTCTAATTAGCGTGACGCGAGCAATCTGCAAGCCGTTTGCACCATTCTCATGTGGGACTTTGTTTTGAAAAGGGACTCCCGGTATTTTAACTGCTCTAAGAAACGTCACCTCAAAAGAAAAAGAAAACAGATCGTTAATAATATTCTGACATATAGGAGTTTTGTAGATCGAAAGTAAATATCTCCATCAAGGTGTTAATTGAAATGTATCCTGGTAATGGCTGTCAAACCGCGAAAAGTGACGAATGAAGTTAATTTATGTTTTATTTTTTTATATATTTTTTCTAGACTATTCCAGCTTAGAGTACATATATATATATATATATATATATATATATATATATATTATATATATATATATATATATATATATATATATATATATATATATATATTATACCCCAGATCTTCGGTCAGCTATGTCCGAAAAAATGTAGACTCAGGACCCAACCAGATAAAATTTTTGTCGTGTTCCACTCAGCTGAACTTGAGATTTGCAGTTATGCCTAGCGTCCCATAAAAGGCACATTGGCAAGCAGTGCAGACCCAGATCAGACGCCGCAGAACGTGGCGTCTGATCAGGGTTTACACTGTTTGCATAAAGAACAGAAATTTCTATAACAAATCATGATTATAAAAACTAACCTGACACGCTTTTAATGTTTGGACATGGACCTGCCCAAAGCAAGAGGTAGAAGAGTCCACTATGCATTAATGGGTTAAATCCATCACGAAAACATGCCTATATAATTTTGACCCCCTTAAACCCCACTTTTATATAGTAAACTGGGGTTTACAGTGGTAAAATTTTCAGTATATTTGAATAGGCATGTTTTCGTAATGCTCAGTGCTATATAGAAACATTTTCTGTCATGACATCAGAAAAATGAATCCTGTTATGCTTGGAAAATCGCATGACGAAAAGTGTCAGATCTTAACTTTGCGCAAGCACATTAGAGGTGTTCCGAAGTTGTAAGCTTAAACTGAAACATGCTGATTATAAATAGAAGCAGACAACATTTAAAATGTTTTCTTAATTTTAACCGAAAAAGAAGACTTGTTATTTCCTTCAGATTGTCCCCAATTCGCGGGAAATACCAAACCTTATTTTCTGTGAAAACTAAAAAATTTATCACATATTTTCATGTGATGAATAAGCCTACTGAGTGCTGAAGCTTATTACTGTCCACTAAAAGAATCATTGGATTCTACAGAATATATTAATGAAGATTAAAGGCCCGGATGATACGTTGCGCATGCGCAGGTTGGTCTGAATCTGCGCATTTTGCACATATTCGAATGCACTTTTTTCGACTGACGCGGCCCATATGAGACGAAACACGTAATGGCCTGCCAGAACTCAGTTGTAAGAACCAAAGGCTCCAGATGTTTTTGTGGACAAATGAATGGTAAACATAGGGAAAATTCACTGACGAATGTGTAATTGATTTCAAAGCGGCCAATTACGCAGTACGTTGAAAAACGACTTCGTTTCATATTCAAAGCCACAAAGTAATAATTGAATGGCTAATTGGAAGGATAGAGAATCAGGGTGTAAGAAAATAACTCATTACTGAACCGACTCTTGTTAATTATAAAACCATATGTCGTTACAAGCGATTCTTCAGAAGGCTCACATTAATTGCCATACTTCGAATGGAGACAAGCTAAAAAAAAAATCCGCCTCCGAATCCGTGTTATCTGTGTTCACCGTGTAAGAGAGACATGCGGCTTACCGTACACTTTGTAATGCCGTATTGCACCTAATTACCGCACATACAATTATAAGCGCCATTTCTTGGTCCAGATTTTAGCCCGCGTAGTTTTATCCACTTCTGTATAAAGATAATGTTGTAGGTACTCATTTGAATTGCCTCGACAAGTCGAGGCAATTCAAATGAGTATCAACAACATAATAAAATTATGCTTTTATAAAGATTGCCTTGACAAGTCGAGGTAATTCAAATGAGTACCAACATATGCTTTTATAAAGAAAATCAGAAAAAAAAGTCGCAGAATCATTTAATACGCCCTTCATGAAGTCCTCTGTGGAACTTTATTTAAAATGTGGCCTTATTATGTGGATATTTTTTTACGGTTTTCTACAGTAATTTTGACGCACATAGCGGTAATTAGGTGGAATACGGTATCCGACTGTCAAATGCCGTGCTTATAATATTCTACACACTATATTCAGCTCTATACCATAATTTTAAAATTTGAATACCTCTATTTTACTACTTGTTGTTGTATCTAAAAAGTCCTGATTGCATGGAAACGGTGAGAACTCTGACTGGACTTGCATTTGCTCATGCCTGTCTTTCCCAAACATTAGGATAAGCGGTAGTTTGTTACCTGCAACGCGACAAAATGTCTTCGGTGGACACGAAACGCACATGCTCAGACAAGTCTGCGCATGCGCACAATATCGTTTTCTGGTGCAAAAGTAAACGTCTATATACGAGGGGCGGTCGAAAAATATCCGGACTTTTCAATTTCCCGTCTTTCCACGTGCAGCAACATACACGTTATACGAGAAACTACATTTTATCGCCTATAAGTTTGATTTTCAATAAGTGTGTATACACGAAGTTTCGAGCATTTAAACAAGGTAGGTGTTAGGGCTACCATGGACTCTAAGCTGAAGGTCTGTTATTAAATTCCTGCTTTTTGAGAGTGAAAAACCTTGTCACATTTTTCAAACGTTAGTAGTATAGGCTGTCGCCAGCCTATACTACTAACGTTGCAGAACAGTTTTTTTCTAAACGTCAAAAAGATTGCCTTTGGAAACAAAGAACACATGACAGATTAGAAAATGGGAGTCTCGGTTTTATTGAGACTCTTCATAAGCAGTAATGAAGTTTGCAACACTACTTACGCCCTCTAGCGTATACATGAGCAGAACTCCATTTTCAAAGATTCCAAAATGAGCCCAATGATCCCAAAGAAAATGAAATATAATAAAATATAATCTAAGGACATGCGTGAGGGAAAGCCTACATCAGGGAGGCCCGCTGAGGCAGAGACTCCTACAATGGCGGGGAATGTTGGGGTTTTTGTGAACAATGGTCGCAGACTGACCTTGCAGGAGGTAACTAATCAGTTTAGCATCGGTAAAGCGTCAGCACGTCAGATTTTACGCGAAAAAAAAAAAAAAAAAAAAAAAAAAAAAAAAATAGGTATAAGCAAGGTAAGTGCTAGGTGGGTGCCAAAACAGCTGACAGGACCAACAGACATCCAGGGTCAAGATAGCAAAAGATCATTTTGGGCGTTTTAACCATGATGAAAATACGTTTTTGAACTGTATTGTCACTGGAGTTGAAATTCGGGTTCATTATGCTGAACCCGAAACAAAATCTCGGTCAAAGCCGTGATGCGAACTGGTTCCCCACCTCGTTAGAAGTTTAAGCTGTCTCCATCTGCAGGCAAGGTTATGCTGTTTGCTTTTTATGGGATTCACCAGGAATAATACTGGCTCATTTCACGCCAAAAGGTCGAACTGTGACTGCTAGATACTATTCAGAAGTTATTTTGTAAAAAAAAAAAAAAAAAAAAAAAAAAAAAAAAACTCAAAGAAAAATTGAAAGATTGCGTCCCACGATAGCCCAGAAAAAAATGTCCTTCTTTTGCATGACCTTACCCCTCTCATATTACCTCATCCACTAGCACTTATCACCTCCTTCAAGTGGCAATTGTTGTCTCAACCGCCCCAGACCATTACGAAAACACGCCTATTCAAATATATAGAAAATTAATCCTCCAAAAATTAAAAATTTTCAGATAAAAAAACTGTGATATTTTTCATATTTCTGCTCAAAACATAGATTGTGGGTACTCGTTAGAACCGCCTCGGCGAGGCGGTTCTAACGAGTACCCACAATCCATGTTTTGAGCAGAAATAAGAAAAATAACTTGTACCCCTGCAAATCCCAGTTTTACTATATAAAAGTGGAGTTTAAGGGGGTCAAAATTATATAGGTATGTTTTCGTGATGCCTTGCTTCCTTGGGAGTTTTATTTGTTTTCAAAATTGAACAAAAGGCTCGCTGGAAACAAATATGAGACAAGGGAGGCTTCGATTTCACATCACGAAAACATGCCTATATAATTTTGACCCCCTTAAACCCCACTTTTATATAGTAAAACTGGGGTTTACAGGGGTATACATTATTTTTCTTATTTCTGCTCAAAACATAGATTGTGGGTACTCGTTAGAACCGCCTCGCCGAGGCGGTTCTAACGAGTACCCACAAACTATGTTTTGAGCAGAAATATGAAAAATATCAGAGTTTTTTATCTGAAAATTTTCATTTTTTTGGTGATCAAATTTTCAGTATATTTGAATAGGCATGTTTTCGTAATGAGCAGTAAATTGATACCTCAGCAGTTGATCTACTTCATAGTCTGCAGAGGAAATTCAAAAGCTCCCTGGAGGATGACCTAAATGTATAGACGTAGATTGGGAATACTTTGAAAAAGAATAAAAATATTTTTTGGAGAAAAGAAATAACGGGTTTTTGAGATAGAGTAAAAAGTCTGAAGACTTTCCGATCGCCCTCGTATTAATACTGATCTAACATGGCTTTTCATTCATTAACGTTTTCCTCGGAAGGTGTTAAACCCTCGCCCTTCGGGTTCGGCAACATCTTCCTCGGAAAGTAAATGTTAGTGCAAGGAAAACATGTTTGATCGCTATTTCAAAACAGTACGTCAACCTACTGATGCTATAAGGGAGAAAAAGATATTAACCCTTGTCATGCTGAATAAATTAAGATGCCACGCCCACTTCTAATTTCCAGCCAATCAGATTACTTGATCCGAGTTTTTTTTGTTTTTTTTTTTTTATAGAAATTCACATATTTAATGACAAACAGTGCAGATCCAGATCAGTTGGTTTCTTCAGAAGCCAACTGATCTGGATCTACACTGTTTGCTAAGACAGGGCATGCCATGTTCAGCAAGAGAAGGGTTAAGTTCAAAAGTTTTTTTTTTTCTGAGACTGGTTTAGGACAATGTATTAAGAAAGGCTGGAAAAGAAGATTTGGAAAAGAGACGAGACTTCTGATTGAAAGGGGAACATCAAAGGAGAATTGTACGCATTGTTGAGAATGAAAGTATATGATGTAAAGTGGATGCAGACCTTCAGTATATACAGTCGAACTTCGTTATCTCGAACTCGCTTATTTCGAATTACCGCTTATCTCGAAGTGAAAATCTGATCCCCGTTTGACAACAGGTAACAAAATAATGTGGAAAAGAGGAGAAATTGCTTCTAAAATTTCTCCTCTTTTCCACATTATTTTATATATATATTTCTAACTTAGGAGTCAAATTACAGATTCATTTGTTAAATGTGGTTGTTCAATTTATTGTTTTTCTCACTCTCAATGAGTCCCTTGGAATTCGAGATAACGAGAGTCGACTGTATTAATATTGTCTTATTTAACCCTTGTCCTGCTGAACCCGGATATACCCTGCCTTTGCAAACAGTGTAGATCCAGATCTTTACTATATGAATTTGTAAATCTGATCGGCTGACAATTAGAAGATGGCGTGGCATCTTAATTTATTCAGCAGGACAAGGGTTAAATGTTTCCCATGCGTCATGACTAACAGGTATTGAGCATGGAACACACTTTATTTTATCTATTTATTATATATTGTGCGTTCGAGGTACTAAGTTTAGTTTGACGAGCACACACAGTATACACACAAGGGCCCAGTTGTTTAAAGCGTCGTTAGCGTAACGAGTTCGTTAGTGGTCAAAATGTTAACTGTTCTAGTAAGTTCAATATCTAATTCACAGGTATTTTGCTGAAAAAATGCGAGTAGCTTTTGCAAATGCAAAAGCTACCCACATTTTTCAGTAAAAATATTAACATATAAGCCGTATTTGATGATAAAATTTTTAACGGCGCACATGTTCGAGGGTACGCTTTCTGACGTTATGGCTTTTATTTGTCTTTTTTTCAACAACATGTCAAGATTTTATTAAGGACCAAGACCTCTATCCGAGGTACAGTGGTATAGGCCCAAAAAGGCTACGTGCGTACGTACAGTGTTAGACGGTTCAAACAAATGCGTCACATGATGTGACGTCATCACAACCTCCTATAGCCAGCAAAAGTATCGCTTTTTGTTTGAAAAGATCATGTTAACAGATAGCAATTTATCAGGATCGGAAACGTATCATGATACGTATCATTAATTAATGAATAATTGAAATTATCATTATTACTTGGGACGCGCCATGCAAAAACGTGTCTTCGGGCATATGCGGACAGCGAAGGCCCAGGTTGGCCTGCTCATCAACGCAGTCTGATCATGGCCTTCGCTGTCCACAAACAGAATCATTGGAAACTATAGAATATTTCAATGGAGAGCAAATAGCTTGCACAAAATGTGCGGATTCACATTAATTTGCACATGTGCAAATTAATGTGAATCCGCACATTTTGTGCAAGCTCGAAGACACTTTTTTACTTGACGCAGCGCACTTGAAGCTGTTTGGGTTTTCGGGAAAGGGAGTGGATCGTATTTCATAAACCTTTAATTTATTGAATTTAATTATTAGCGGATAGCATGTTAAAGCGACTGGAATCTCTGGCTAGACTTTTAGCCATTTTTTACTAGAGAGTCTAACTTTCTGTATCCCCTTCTGAAAATGACTGTATTCAGTTAGGAAAGAATTTGCTTCCAAGTAGAGAAAATCCTTTCTGTTTAAAGCAGACCACTTTTCACAAGGGAAATTAAGTTTGGCAGACAACTTTAGAATTTATTATTTTCTTGTCATCCCAGAAAATAAAACTTCCAAACCCTGCACAGCGGACTACTCCATTAACTCTCTAAAATCGGCTGTTCTAACAATGTTCCCAAATGGTTCTGTAACTACTAGTCCTGCAGGTCGTCCGTAACGCGTCGTCCTAAACGGCCAAGCGTCTGGCTAGGTATATGTACTTGCGGTCGTTCCGCAGGGATTAATCCTTGGTCCGCTCCAGTTTTGTTTCTGTTGTTTTGCTGAGGTTTTACGGCCCAGTCAACGCATTAAAGTCATGTCAAGACGGTCAGTTTACCTATCCACACTTTTCCTGGGCAGGCTTATTTCTCTAAGTGGTTAACCAGTACTTGCGCACATTCTTTAACTGTCCTTCTTGAATCAGTGGAAGGGAGAGAATGACCGAAGAAAAAAGTTCATGATCAATCTCTAGGAAAGAATGATGACAGACCAAGATCCGTTCCTGAGATTACCTGAACATAAACACGGATGTCATACGGTTAAATGATTGAAGGACTATCCAAGACCCTTTAATATTATATTAATTTTAACAATATTTAACAGATAACTTACCTTGATGATTTTCCAAAGAAAAGCGTAAACTTCGACAACAACAACAAAAAAATATGAACTACACCGTTGTGTCAACCATAACCGTGTAGAAAACAGTAAAGTGACACGACGCTTTCCACGGAGAAGTTTTGACATCAGGCGGCTGTCAAAGTTCGGCAAACAAATTTATGAATGAGAAGTCGGTCATTTTATCAACATAGTAGCACTATTTAATTGCGTAACACCATAGTATATATTATAGTATCGTAGTTCAAGAGATTGTTGTCGCTCTCTTCAGTCTCCATTTTTTTATTCGATTCTCCTCTAGTCATTTTAAGCTGCCATAAAATTGTGGAGTGGCTGTTATTGTATTGCTCCTTATGTTGTTATCATAAGATAACCTAAGAGTATTGAATAAACTTGGAAACTTGTTCCTCGTGTACGTAACCCTTCTTCTGCCGAACCCGGATATATCCTGCCTTTGCAAACAGTGTATATCCAGATCAGTTCGCTTCTAAGAAGCCAACTGATCTGGATCTGCACTGTTTGCTATTAATTATATTAATATCAATAATCTGGATCAAGTAATCTGACTGGCTGAAAATTAGAAATGGGCGTGGCATCTTAATATATTCAGCAGGACAAGGGTAATGATATGAGTCGGCACGCAGTATTTCCTGCAAGATTAAATGTGCAGCGAGCTTCCCAGATACTTTTGTACCATGGTATACATCAAATGACTAGTACAGATACTCACAGACACATGTACTTCCAGCTCTTCCTTGGAACACCCTTCCATAATCTGTGGCATGCTTACAAAATCTTGAAACATTGCAAGCTGCAGCTCTAGAGGCCATAGACCTACAGTTTTAGTCAGATTCATTTCTATCTGTTAACATATCACCTTGTTTTCACCCTCACAACCTCACTGTCTTGCTTTTATCCTCTGACTAACATTTCACTCTGATAAACCGGGGAAGATAGGCGAACCCTGCCTAGCATTTTCGCGAGGACGTGTGGCAGCGTAAGGAGAGAGAGAGCGAGAGCGAGAGAGAGAGAGAGAGAGAGAGGATCGGCCAGGGGACTTCTTGGGTATATCTCCCGGCACTATTACGCGTATTGTCTATGGAAACTATAACGTACGAAAGAGATATCACATGTGTGGACAACGGAGACCCTGGTCTGACTGCGTATTCGCAGGGTATGATCAAGGTCATCGTTGTCTTGGATACTGTAGATTGTATCGACGGAGACAGAAAGTCCTGATATGACTGCGCAGATGCGCAACCTGAACTGAAACTTTCTGTTCGTATCTCTGAGATTAACATATGACACAATGGACCTTTTTCAATGTTGATGCTCTGCCCTGTTTGCTAGTAGATCTAAAAAAATAAAAACAAAAACTAAAAAAGTAAATCCTAGGTGTTTGTGACTATTCGTCTCTCGAAGCACTGTTCCGTCCAGAAGAGAGAGAAAAATCAACAGGTCTAGATGGCAAGTACGGTGAATCGTAAAGCAGCTGCATAGCAGAAACAACGAAAACCATTTCTGCAAGCTGCCTACTGACATCATGTGAGATGGAGGATGTGGATTGGGTAGTAAGTGAATCATCCAAGGGATGAAACAAAACAAAAAGAAGGCAGGATGAAGAGACAAACCATCTAGAAAACACGCTTATATAATTTTGACCCCCTTAAACCCCACTTTTGTATAGTAAAACTGGGGTTTACAGGGGTATACATTATTTTCTTATTTCTGCTCAAAAACATATTGTGGGTACTCGTTAGAACCGCCTCGCCGAGGCGGTTCTAACAAGTACCCACAATCTATGTTTTGAGCAGGAATAAGAAAAATATCAGAATTTTTCATCTGAAATTTTTCATTTTTTTGGTTGTAAAATTTTCAATATATTTGAATAGGCGTGTTTTCGTAATGATAAATAGAGCAAGTACATATACGAGTATACTACATGAAACGACGAAATAAACTGGGTGATAGGGTAGGATAGGATAACTTAATTAGTGTTTGTATTTCTTGAAAGAAACGTGAACAAGAAGAAGAAATGGAGAGAGACTGAAGAGAAAGAAGAACACACTGTGCCCTGGCGCAAGAAAACCTGTCGTCGGAGTTGCTCAGTTAGTGAAGATATAGATCAGCCTCAGCTTCTCTTTCATATGATAGGTGAACTTCGAGTTTAATCTATAAAGCACCTTGGAGTATTCAGGCAGTGAAGACCTAGATCTGACTGCGCAGAAGCGCATGCTGAGTAAGGTCCTCACTGATGGTAAATGTTGTACAAAGATTTTCTTGCTACACGGCTTGTGCGCTGCTCTTACTGAACAAAATACAGACAACCCTCTTTATACCGACACTCGATACAACGATAAAATTCATTATAATGACAATTTGACTGTCATGAAACCTTCGCTTAAGAGTAACAATTAGTTACAAACTATGCAAGAATATTAAATTCAATACTTTAAAAAACATATTTTACGGATATTTGTTAGAATCGCCTCAGGCGATTCTAACAAATATCCAAAACATATGTTCTATGAGAGGAAATAAGAACAAAACAAGACCTTTCTTACATATCAATCTGCTCTTTTAGTATTCTGTACAACAGCAAATTTGTTTTAATGGCAATGTCTTTGGGAACAAATGCTGTCGTTGTAACGAGGGTTCACTGTAAAGCGTTAATATTACCAATAATACTGCATAGAAATATCTGCATACAGACATATGCAAAACATATAGTGCATATAATAATATATTTAAATAATAAACTAAATAATATATTAAAAAATGGTTGATACATGGATTATTTCCACAAGCTGATTAACACTGAAATATATACGAGGGCTGTCCCAAAATGTCGTAGACAGTCCCCACTCTCTCTGGAACCCGACGTCAGTTTTCAATAACATGCCATTTGTGCATTTACCTGCATAGAATCAAAAGATCGCAAATAGCACGTTCTATTTCATTTGTTGTTTTTTTTACATTAAAGGTGTAACCAATCCAAAATATGATTGGGGTTATGAGCATGCTACGTCACTACATGTCTTTAATTCCGAACATGGTTGTAATTGCGCGAAATCTTTTGATGTGCATTGGTGTATTTAAATTTGAGTCATTATAATTTAAATCTATATAGAATGAACAAAAAAGTCATCTAATATAGCTGTTTTGAGTGAATTTGGTAGACATCCTCTTTATGTTAAGGTCCGTGTTAGTACTTGTAAGCTTCTACAAAGGTTGTTAACTACTCAGTCTATACTATTACAAGGAGCTTATAAACATTACGAAAACACACCTATTCAAATATATAAAAAATTTCACCTCAATAAACTGAAAAATTTCAGATAAAAACTCTGATATTTTTCTTATTTCCGGTCAAAACATAGATTGTGGGTATTCGTTTGAACCGCCTCGCCGATGCGGTTCTAACGAGTACCCACAATCTATGTGGATGTATTAAGTCAGATTCGTGTTTCTACTAGATTTGCTTGCCAACCAAATGTTGCAATGATTGTTAAAACAAAACTTATTAATCGTTTTAAAGACACCGTAAAATGTACTTCAACCAAATGTAAGGAAAATAATCAGGGAAAACAAAGAACATATGCACTTTTCAAAGCAACTTTTCAAAAAGAAAAATACTTCTCATTTAAAAAAGATGCAGATGTCCGTAAATGCTTTATGTCTTTTCGGATCAGTACCCATACATTAGAAATAGAGAGAGGCAGATATAAAAACATAGATGCCAAAACTAGATTCTGCAAACAATGCCATTCTGAGGCTGTCGAAGATGAGAAGCATTTTGTTTTTAATTGTATTTTGTATGGTTCTCTTCGGCAGCAATTTTAAACTTCTGTTAACAAAATGTGTCAAAACTTTTCAAAATTATCACAGGCTGACCAATTCATTTAGCTAATGAATAATGAATCAGAGGAAGTGATATCCTTGTTTTATATATATATATATATATATATATATATATATATATATATATATATATATATATATATATATATATATATATATATATATATATATATATATGACTGTTTTAAAGCTAATCACAAATTGTACTTCACAACATCCATGTAGAGTTTATAATTAGGTATATGTTATTATATTTTCCTTGTATATACAAAGTTATCACCAAAGGTTTCTTCACTTTTCTTCAACTTTCTTCTGTTATGGCATTTTTTTAATCAAGTTGCTTTTATATTGCTGCTTCGGATGTTCTTTGTGTTGATAAGTCTATGCCAACAGTAACCCTGTTAAAACCCACCTATATAGAAAAAAATGGGTTTATTGGGTTATGCATTATTTCTACTTTATAGGCATGTCAGTACAACGAGTTTCTGATAATGTATCATAATATCATACCTAATGCATTTTGCTATGTTTGTTATGTTCATTGTTTTATATGCCAGAGACGGCCCATAGTTGGATTAATAAAAGTATTCTATTCTATTCTGTTACACAAACGGTCGTTTACGTAGCATTTCTTAGGATAAAACGTAAAGCGGTGTTTGTTTGAAGACGCCAAAAATGGCGACGTCAAAGGAAATAGCGGAGCAGCGGAACGTGATTGAATACTGTGTACAATTAGATATGACTCTTGCGCAAATTCTACGCAAACTGCATATTACAGAAAAATACAAATCTGTTTCAAGATCTCTTGTATTTAAATGGCACAAGAAATTTGTTCACGGATGGACAGAGGAGCAACGGAGAATGCCGGAAGACCAATAATTTGCCTATCCTTTATACGGATTTCCTCTGAGACGATGTCAATGCCGTATAAAGGTCTAAATCTTTCCATTACGAAAACACTCCTATTCAAATATATTGAAAATTTTACGACCAAAAAAGGAAAATTTTCAGATAAAAAAATCTAATATTTTTCATATTTCTGCTCAAAACATAGATTGTGGGTACTCGTTAGAATACCCCTGTAAACCCCAGTTTTACTATATAAAAGTGGGGTTTAAGGGGGTCAAAATTATATAGGCGTGTTTCCGTGATGCAACCAACAAGACCAAAACAATATCTTGGCAAACAGTGTAGAACCAACTGGGACGACTCTTAACAAAGAATATGTCCAAAACGAGTCTTCTTCAAAAACTCGGAGTGAAAGGGCCAAGGTGATTACAGAAAAAAAAGAACTTAGGCTAATCATGAGAAAAAGAGATTTTGTGTCCCACGCAATGCTGATTCTGCAACTCGTGTACTGTGCAGCCGGATATATAAATATAAAGGCACTGTGGGGTCCCAACTGTCAAAATTTATTAATTTTTTTAAACACTATGAATATGCTAAGATTATGAATCACTGGTCATTAGTGGCCAGTGCTTCATAAGCTTAGCATGATAATATTGTCTTTGTTTTATTTTGTGTGTTCGTTTCAAAGAGCAATAAAAATAATACATTTAGTCACTGTGGACTGGAGCCAGTCTAGGATACAAGCTCATGTTGACCCTCATCTGACGCTGCCCGCTCACTCCGCTTGTTCCGCCTTTTTACTACATAAAGCGAAGAATTATGGGGTTTACCGGAATTCTGAATAAATGAAGCTTTTTAATTTTAGGAAGTGGATAGAATTCCGATACCAGACCTTTAGCCAGCGAGTCTAGCCTTTCCTACTAGGACGGGTTAGAGGTCCGGTAGTAGATTATTTATCTGTTACCTTTATTTGTGATAGGATATTATGGAACGCCATAGCTTTCTTATGTTGTAAAAGGCTAGTTTAATTTGTTAAAAGATGGGTTATCTTGTCTGAGAAGTGTGCAAACTTGTCTATACGATGTGTTATTATGTTAAAAGCGTGTGTTGTTTTGTCCACACAATGTCTTATTATGTCAAAAGTCATGTTATCATGATAAACGCTCGTGTTATTATGACCACATAGTGTCTTATTATGTTAAAAGGCTACGGTGTTATGTTAAACTCGCGTGCTGTTTTGTCCACACGGAGTTTTATTATGTTAATGGCTATGTTATTATGTTAAAAATTGGTTTATCTTGTCTACGAAGCATGTAAACTTGTCTATACAACATGTTATTATGTTAAATACATATGTTGTTTTGTCCAAAAAGTGTCTTATTATGTTGAGATGTTATGTTATTATGTTAAATGCATGTGCTGTTTTGTCCACAGAGTACCCTGTTATGTTAAAACGCTATCTTATTATGTTTAAAAATGGGTTATCTTGTCTGTGAAGCATGTGAATTTGTCTATAAACCGTGTTATTATGCCACACACGCGTGTTGTTTTGTTCACACATAGTCTTATTCTGTTTAAAGGCTATGTTATTATGTTAAAAAGCTTTGGTCTTTACATCATGCTATTATGTTAAACATTTGTGTTGTTTTGTCCAAACAGTGTCTTATTATGTTAAAAGGCTATGTTATTATGTTAAGAAATCAGGTTATCTTGTTTATGAAGCATGTGAACTTGTCTGAAAATGTGTTATTATGGTAAACGCATAGTTTGTTATGTCCACACACCGTCTTATTCTGTTGAAAGGCTATGCTATTATGTTAAAATTTGGGTTATCCTGTCTATGAGGCATTTGAACTTGTTTATAAAAAGTGTTATTATGTTTAACGGGTGGGCTGTTTTGTCCACACAGTATCTTATTATGTTAAAAGGCTATGTTGTTATGTGAAAAAGTTTGGTTATCCTGTCTACGAAACATGTGAACTTGTCTATACAAACTGTTATTTTGTTTAACGCTCGTGTTGTTTTGTTCACCCAGTTTCTTATTATGTTAAAAGACTATGTTATTATGTTGAACTTGTATGTTGTTTTCTCCACATAGTGTCCTATTATGTTAAAGGCAAAGTAGTTATGTTAAAACGTTGAGTTATCTTGTCTGCGAAGCATGTGAACTTGTTTATACAACTTGTTATTATGCAAATGGTTGTGTTGTTTTGTGTACATAATATATTATTATGTCAAAAGACTAAATTATCATGTTAAAAAGTTGGGTTGTCTTGTCTATGAAGTATGTGAACTTGTCTATACTACGTCTTATTATTTAAACGCGCGTCTTGCGTTGTCCATACAGAGTATTATTATGGCAAAAGTCTACGTCATTATGTTAAAACGCGGTGTTATCTTGTTGAATCAATATGTTGTCTTGTTCAATTGCGTGGTGTTGTTCCCGAAAATCTACGCATGCGACATTGTGTGGACAAAACGGTTTGACATAATAACATGTCGTCTAGCCAAGTTACTCTCAGACAAGATGACCCAAACTTTAACATAATGACATATACGTTTGACATAACAAAACACCGTGTAGATAAGGCAACGCCATATGCTGACAAAATAACGTGCCTGTGTAAGATAATAACACACTATATAGACAAGTTCACATGCTTTTTTGACAAGATAACTCCACGTTGTGACAAAATAAAATGGTTCTTTAACATAATAAGACAGTGTGTGGACATGTCAACATTATATATTGACAAAACGACACGCGTCTTTAAGATAATAACATAATGCATGGACAAGTTCACACAATTCTTAGACAAGACAACAAGAACTATAACAACTTATGACAGCTTTGGCGTTCCATAGGATATGGTCGAAAACAACAAGTAAGCAATCTGTTACCGAACCTCTAGCCTGCTCTAGTAGAAATGGCTAGCGATCCGGTCTCGCTGGCTAAAGGAACAAAGGAAGTGGCTAGAGGTCCGGTACCAGACCTTTAATCTTCCTTTGTTTTAATGTAATAATTTATGGAACCGTTTTGTTTAACAAAGCGTGGAACCTTAATTTGAACTCTTTATTTTTGTCTGCCTTGAATGCATGTATTAAAACGCACCGGCTTGTGTGGGCATTTACTGTTTGCATAAGAATATTTATCTCATCATTAGTATTCCATTAACTTTAAAGCACTAATCACAAGTACTGCAGACGACATTTCCCTTTTTTTTTTTTTTTGTAGTTTTTTCATGAAAAAAAAAAAAAAACAACTTGATATTTCATATGAATCGCCTGCATAGCATCACATGAAATGCCAAGTATGAAAAATAATTAAAAAAAAAAAAAAAAAAAAGAGAGAAAAGAATGTCGTCTGCTATGTTTTTGCTAAGCGCTTTAAGGGTTAAAATGCAATGAATTTTGCTGAATTCGAATTCTTCGTTGGTTGGATGGAGATAATTTCCATATTTGAATCAATAGCTTTAACGCTTAGCACTCTGGGTAAAATTTTCAGCAGACGACATTTTGAAATATTTTTCTTATTTTCCCCAGAAAACAGGATTTGACATTTCATGCAAATTGTCTCCTAAGGAGACAATTTGCATGAAATGTCAAATCCTGTTTTCTGGGGAAAATAAGAAAAATAACATCAATTTGTCGTCTGCTGAAAATGCCCAGAGAGTGGTAAAGGTTAATTTCAACAAAATTCTATAAATATTTATGTAATAATTTGCTGGGAAATGCCACCGCGAATATTGATAATTGGAAATTAACAACCCGTAGCAAGTTGCAGAATTGCTGTTATTAAGTATTTATCAATGTAAATAATGTATAATTTATATTAGATAACATGACATCTCTGGTATAAATAGGATAAACAAAACCTGTCATGGTGTGAATATGAAACTGCCCCACGGGTCGCTCGGGAATAAGTTGTAACCTTTATCTCTCCGTTGGCAGAATCAGCAGACGACAACATAAATCAAATGGTATTTATATATATATATTTTCCTGAACAGACAGCTTTTAAATTTGGACAGTCGCACCAAGATAACAACTGTTAACCCTACATCTGCGGTGGTGGTGTGGGGGGAGGGGAATTACAAAACATTTTTAAATGTCGTCTGCAGCTATTTAAAGTCAGCAGTTTAAGCGGTTAAATATGTATGGTAATGGTTGACATTTCCTGTCCGATCATTTCTAGTTGTTTGTTTTAGAGGGATTGGTCTATTGGCAAATATTTGTTTTAAAAAAGAAACAAAACAACGTCCGAATGGAACAAGTTTAAGAGCGTCTACATATGATACAGTTATGAGTGCATCCATTGCTTTCCTTTTTTATATTCCAATTATTATTATTCATATTTGTATTATTATTATTTATTATTATTATTATTAGCAGCGGATAACATTACTTTTTGTTATTTTTCTTGATAATAAGTCATTTTGTTTCAAATTGTCGAAAATAGATAGTTTCAGTAGGCTTGTATTCAAGAGACATTTTTGACTGATAAGTCGTAGCATTTTCGAGAAATTAAAAAAAATAGAAAAAGAAAAAAAGAAAAGAGAGAGATAGAGAGAGAGAGAGAGAGAGAGAGAGATGAGAAAGAAAGAAAGAAAGATCATGCATACAGAGTGCTAAATATTTAATCAATAGTGATTAATTATATCTGAGGCGCGCCATGAGAAAAGGGTGTCTTTGGAGTATATACAAACTTTAAAGCTACAGTAAGCCAGCGACGCCGCATACACGATCTGATTAGGGCTTTAATTTTACTACATAACTCGATATATTCTACATGATCCAATGATAGTGTAAGTTGGGAGCGAAGGCCCTGATCAGACTGCGCATATGCACAGTCTGATCTGGGCCTTCGATGTACGCTAATGCCCCGAAGACACAGTTTCATGCGGCTCGGGTTACTGAAATCATAATGCACGTTTGAACAATGGACGAACCGCAAAGTCAGAAAACGTACATTTGGCCATGTGCGCTCAGCGAAGATTCAGATCAGCAGGCGCTTTCGCGCAGTCTGATCAGAATTTGCACTGGGCGTATTTCGTATAGCCAAGGACGCAAAGTTTCTTCATGCGGACAACGAAGACTGTGATCAGACTGCGTGGATGCACAGGCTGATTTGAGATTTCGTTGGGCGCACATTTCCGGAAGTACGTTTCCGGAGGTCTCGGCTCGGCTCGGATCGGATCGGATCGGCATATTATGTTAAACACCCGGTTTAGACGGAATCTTTTCAGAGAAAATTATATACTGCTAACATGATTAAATAAAACAATATATTTTTTGCCAGCTCTGGTTTCAATATAATTATACGTTTTCTTGTATAATAAAACGTTATACAAGATATTTTACGCTTAATTTTCATTTGTTTTCGCCTGAATTTTACCATTTCACGCCTTGATGCACGTTTGTGCCAATCCTGTAATAAGAAAATATCATATTTACCCTAAGTAATGGGATAGACAGGCCTGAGCAAACAGTCTAGATCCTGATCAGACGCCGCAGAACGCGGCTTCTGATCAGGGTCTAAACTGTTTGCCACTCCTTCCAGATACATCAACAGGTAATAAAATGAACTGTTCAAATTTTGGAAGAAGTATGGTCACCTTAGGAGTTAAGGTGTCCAACTGTTTAAGGGAAATACAGAACATTGGCTAAGATAGCGACAGCTAATAATATCTTTTTTTTTTTCGATCAAACATGTTACATGGACTTGCATGCTATCATGGTGCCGTTTATCTGCCAGCTATAGTTTCGAATATATCTGCCAAATAGTACCTAATACCGTTCTAAGATATTATTGTCCGCGACCATTTAGACAATCTTAGAATTTGTCATTAGTCCGGAAGCACTTTAAGAAAGCTCATGGACTGTTGTTTTCCATGGACTGCTCAACAGTATTAGCTTCCACAAGAAAAGCTTAGTCTAACCATAGCACACAATGTGTGCTAAGCGTAGACCAAGCCTTTTTTGTGAAAGCTAATACTTGCCTTGATTAGAATACTGTGTATCTGTGGGCGTTTAAGGGAATGGATACTACACCTCAATGAGGAATAATTCTGATATAGAAGTATTAGCCTCCCTTCTCATTTGGGGCTACTTTTAAAGGAAAGTATTATGTTTTTTTACATGCATATGCAGTGAAGTTCTGATGCAAAACATACAATGATGCAGAACTTCAAGCTTGGTAAAACTGTTCGTATACAATATAATACCAGTTGTTATAGATGAGGCAAGCAAAGCTTCATCAAATCTTTTCATTATAATAAATACATGAACATGCAACACAAGGTATAATATTATGTACCCTATACAGTGATGCGCTACTCCAAGTTATAGATGAAGATCGAAACTGTTCACTATAATACATGCATAAACATGCAACACTAGGTATAATATTATGTACCCTATATAGTGATGCGTAGACTGGCTCCAGTCTCTAGTGACAAAATATATGATCTGTTTAATAATCCACTAAAATAAAACCAACGTAATATCATGACTATAGAGGCTGGTCACTAGTGACCAGCCTTTATAGTCATGATATTTTTTTGGCTTTATCTTAGTGGATTATCAAACAGGATTATGAGAAAAATATTTAGTCACTGGATACTGGAGCCAGTCTAAGTGATGCGCTACTCCAAGCTTGTTATAAAGCACGCATATACAATACAATACTACCTATCATAGACGCAATACATAAAGCTTGGTTAAACCTGTTCACTATAATACATGCATAAACATATAATACTACTGTGATTTCAACATCCATCGGAAAGACGTTTTTTTTTTTACTTGGCATTGTATTCTAAATGGAAATATTGATTTCTGATTGACAGTATCTTATTAGGAACTATTTGTCTTTACTGTTTCTCTGCTTTGTTTTCAAAATTAACAGTAATTTAATTTTATGGCCAAAACTGGGTCTGACCCATGCAATTTCTTTAGTAAACAGGATTTTTGGATTTTTTTTATTAGAATATATATTTTATTTATTTATTTATTTATTTATTTATTTATTTTTTTTTGCTTGTCTGAATGGATTTTAAATGAGTGTCTATAATAAAAGGAAAAATTTGCTCACCTTGGGAGCTAATTCGGGAGCAAAGTATTTCCTTTTAAAGTCGACTCCTTTTCAGAAGAGGACTCGTGGATGTACCGTGAAAGAAACAAGGTCACACCAAAGTTGTCACCCTTGTAAATCCCAAGTTCATCGAGTTCACATAATAATAATATTGTGAAAATTTCAGAAATTTTAAACAAGGGGAACTTGTTGAAAGCCTGCCTCAAGTTTACATACCCTACCAATGTCAGCATATTTAGGAGCCATTTTTACTATGGGAAAAATGAAAATATTTTATTTTTATTTAACCAATGAATAGAATCAACTTTATGTGTATACATAGTAACGACAAATGGTTTTAAATTAAATCATAAAAAAAAAAGATTTCAAATTTACGCGCCAGACAAAAAACGACTTCCTGAAAATAGGCAAGTGTAACCTATATAGTAATGAAGTACTGCAAACTTGGTAAAAACTTGGTAAATACTGTTCACTATAAAGCATGCATATACAAAACAATACTAGCATCATAGATGCAGTACTCATAACTTGGTCGAACCTGTTCACTACAATAAAAAAAACCATACAATACTAGATATATGTGCCCTATACATTGATGCAATACTGTAAGCTTGGTAAAACTATTCACTATAAAGAATGCATGTACAATACAATACTAGCTATCATAGTAATAAACACTTGGTCAAGAGCGTTCACTATAACACGAGCATAATCATACTATATTAGATATGTGTGTCCTCTACAATAATACTATACTTTAAGCTTGGTAAAAACTGTTCATATTTAAATCATACAATACTAGATATCCTATATCCAGTACTTAAAGGGAAAAACAAGCTTGAATCAAAATGCATGGTTTTTCAAAATCTTTCATTTCAGATTTCATTCGTCGTCAACTTGACGACGAATGTAATCTGAAATGAAAGATCTTAACAAACCATGCATTTTGATGCAAGTGTGATAAAAATCTGAAGAAAATAATAAAGTTATTGAGGTTTGAAGCTGTCACATTTATTTCTATGGACGCCGACATTTTGAATATTTAATGAAGCTTTATGACATCACAAAGCCTTACTTAAATACGTAAAACCTAGTAAACACACAACGTCATAATAACGTCGTTTGGACGTCGCTGCGACGTCATGACGTCGCAGCGACGCCGAAACGACGTTGTGTGCTGGCTGATAGGGTTAGATAGATTCTTTCTCCAGTGGCATTGAAGAGGGGTACTTGTATAGCTCTCGCTCCCTCTGCCCCCTCCCCCTCCCCCTCCCCCAACCAAATGCACACAGACGCACAAATTTATATGAAGTGGCAGATTTGTACGTGAAATCCAACGAAAGATTATGTGGGAAAAGTGGCGGCCACCATGGTTTGTTTATGTTCATAACCCGGTTAAAAGAAGTTGGATCAAAAATCCCAAACCACGGGATTCTCAAACTTATAATCATCTACAAAATGTCAATCCGATAAATGATAAAGAGTTGTGGCCAAAAGATCTCCGACGGGTGTAAAGTCAGGCTGCCTACAGTTAATACTGTATATTTGTCACACTATAGAACCACGTGTATATCTTTATATCATTATTTCATATTAATTTTAATAGTTTCGGTCCCAACTATCTAAATCAGCAAGGGGGGGGGGGAGGGGGGTGGGGTGGGGGGGGGGAACTCCTCACAAATGGTTTCGCATGCCTTCTGGAAAAGGGTCTACTCCAAAAAGGAAAGATTTTGCTCCCCTTGGGAGCTAATTCGGGAGCAAATCATTTCCTTTTAGAGCCGACTCCTTTCAGAAGAAGACTCGTGGATGTACAAACAATTGTCACAAAAGTTGTCTTCCTTGTAAAAATGGCGGAAAATTTCCCAGGTGCGTCGAGTCCACGTAATATCACAGAAAGACAATGTACAAAATTTCAACTGAATCCGATTAAGGGGAAGGGATACATTTTCAAGGGAGACAACTCTATCAGAATTATTTTTGCTGCCTTCTGAAAAGGGGTCTACTCTAAAAGGAAAGAATTTGCTCCCATGGGGAGCAAATTCTTTCCTTTTAGAGTAGACCCATTTTCATAGACTAGTTAGCAGGAAAGTAAACCAGGAGGCACAAAATTGTCTCCCATATTAAAATGGCAGATTATCTACCAAGCAGCGGCGCAGTCGAATTTGAGCATGCGCAGTTGGTATTTGTTTGAAGCCAAGTTTTGTCATGACTACAGGATCTATACCTCAAGGTTTGAACTGCGTAATTCTGACATTTTATTAATTAATGTGAGCATAAAGCAATTACTGCTAGAGATGATGATATAGGGAAATAAAATGATATTATGACAGGCAATCGATAAATGCAATCTGCGCTGTGATTAAAACGTCTGGTAATGAATTTAATTATCACAACGACCAATACCAGCAACTCTACATACGGCAATCTTAACCCTTACCACTTTCTGGGCAAATTCAGCAGACAATAAATTGACGAAATGTTTTCTTATTTTTCCCAGAAATTATGGAAAGGGGACAATTTACATGAAATGTCAAAGCCAAATTTCTGGCAAAACATAAGAAAACTATTTCAAAATATTGTCTGCTGTAATTTCAAACCCGCATGTTAAGGTTTTAAAATAAATTTTCGTCAGAAGAATTTATTTTCTCAGGCGCCCGTTGCACTTGACGTCAGTGATTATTGGACGACGTTTGCCCCACCCATAAATTCCGCAATGGCCTTAACATGAGAAACTGTACCTTCAGGCATTCTCACCCAGCAAAGGCTCATCACGAAAACATGCCTATATAATTTTGACCCCCTTAAACCCCCCTTTTATATAGTAAATCTGGTGTTTACAAGGGTAAACATTATTTTTCTTATTTCTGCTCAAAACATAGATTGTGGGTACCCGTTAGAACCGCCTCGCCGAGACGGTTCTAACGAGTACCCACAATCTATGTTTCAAGCAGAAACATGAAAATTATCAGAACTTTTTTATCTGAGAATTTTCATTTTTTGGTGGTAAAATTTTCAGTATATTTGAATAGGCATGCTTTCGTAATGCAAGTCAGTAGCGAATATATGCATTCTAATCAGTCGCTTGGTGCTCTTTGGATATCCTCTTTTAGCTGAAAGTAAAGTAAAGTAAAGGCAGCCAGCAAACGAGCCAGCTAACGTGCCAGCCAGCCAGCTAGTCAGCCAGTCAGTTAGTCTGCTAGTCAATCAGTCAGTCAGTCAAAAGTCACTTTATTTTTGTTCAGTCGTCTCATCTGGATCTACGCTGTTTGACATTCAGTCAGTCAACTTTACATATAAACGTCTTTCCAAACGATAGTTTGTTAACAAACACACACACACACACACACACACACACACACACACACACACACACACACACACACACACACACACACACACACAAAAGTATATTTACTTCTATCTGATCAAGGTGACGTCTTCCCCGTGTGCAAACTCCCTCAGTTGTGTAAAGTAGTTGAAATATGGCATGTAACATGGCCCCACCGTGCTGGCCCCGCGCTATGAGGTTTACTTTTCTAATCCAACGAAAGTAAAATATTCCTTCTTGACTATATTTCTACACAAATCATCTCCCTTACCTTTCAGAAACTCATAACTGATCAGCCAACTCAGAAAGAAGGTCATTCCAAAAATGTGGATTTTTGTAGAACATGAATTTTTTTCAAATATCTGTTAGACGGGGGCCAGTCTATATGGCATGATGCATGTGATAATTAAGAGGTGGTGATGCACTTCCAAGGGATATAACTATCTCAGGGAAATTTTTACCTTTCATTTTCAGTGGAAGTTTACTGTTAAAGTAAAACAAATTGGGAGCGATTTCATTCCTTTCAAAGTAGGCTCCGTTTTTGTTGTTAGTTTGTTTGTTGTTGTTTGTTGTTGTTGTTATTGTTGTTGTTTGGAAAGAATTCGAATCATCACGGAAACATGCCTATATAATTTTGACCCCCTTAAACCCCACTTTTATATAGTAAAACTGGGGTTTACAGGGGTATACATTATTTTTCTTATTTCTGCTCAAAACATAGATTGTGAGTACTTGTTAGAACCGCCTCGTCGAGGCGGTTCTAACCAGTACCCACACTCTATGTTTGGAGCAAAAATATGAAAAAATATCAGAATTTTTTATCTGAATTTTTTTTTTATTTTTTGGTGGTAAAATTTTCATTATATTTAAATAGGCATGTTTTCGTAATGGCTAGATAGGCGATTTCCTGTCTACAAATGTTGCCTACCTTTGCATGTGGCATTAAAATCATTTATTAAATATGTGTACATTCTCCTCATAAAAGCGAAGTCTTGCAAGTAGAATGTCATAATGATTATTGTAAAGTTAACCCTTTCATACCTAAGTTTGGGAAATGGCCTCTTCCAGCTTTGAAAATGGTAAAATATGGGTGTAAGAGAACAATCTTAAACAGACTGGCAAGCAATGTAGGTCGAGATGAGACGGCTCGTTTCTCATCTGGCCCTACACTCCCAGCGGGCACATGACGTTTAAACAACGTCGGCTCAACGTCGATGCAACGTCATGACGTTGCATCGACGTTAAGGCGACGTTGTATTAACGTAGTATGCCTGCTGGGCTGCTTGCAAAGGTTTCTAATTTTCTAATCCGTAGTGTGTTTCTATAGGCAATCTTTTTGACGTTTATTCTCCTTGTGTTTACAGGGATGAAAAATTAAAAGTGGTGAATATGTTTTTCCATGTTTTGTTTTTATTCACAAACTCTCTTCACTGATATCAACATTTTAATGGTAGAACTTGCAAATGGTTCACTAACATATGTTTACCTAATATTGATCAAATTATCAATAAAATGATTAAATGTTATAACTTTGAAATATGATTAAATTATGTCAAGTCATAATTTATAATTATCTCTTAATCGATGAAATATATCCAATAAAACTTTTTAAAAGTTCAATAGGTACACTTCAGGGGGGATAACTCTGTAAAAATGTTTTGTCTCCCTTCTGAGAAGGAGTATATTCTAAAAGGAAAGAATTTGACCCCTGTTGGAGCAAATTCTTTCCATTTAGATTAGACCCATTTTAAAGGAGCAAATTCTTTCCTTTTAGAGTAGACCCATTTTCAGAAGGAGTTTAATTGTAGTGCAAAAAATTCAAACAGGAAGACACAAAACCCAGCAAACACAATGTAGAATCAACGTCGTTACAACGTCGCTGAAACGTCGTGACGTTGCAGTGACGTTGTAATGACGTTGTGTGTTTGCTGGGAAAATGGTTGAACATCTTCCAAGTGTATTCGGTCTATCTCTTCTAGAATTTTGACTGTCCTTAAGGAAATTTTAAAAATAAACAACCGACAGGTTGAGTATACGTATTACAAACATTAAATATGTGCAACACCGAAGTAAAATGTATTTCGGGGCGTTTGCGAACAGCAAAGATCGAAATCAATCAGCATTCAGAGCATTCACTGAATGTGATATATACCCTGTCAGCATTCTACGTAAATCTATATCGGGCCGTCATCGGCCCGTCAGGGTAGCTGACGGGCCGGTGATGGCCCGATGTAGATTTTCGTAGAATGCTAGCTGGGTACTGTGCACTATCAACCGGACAGCGAAGTCATCGAACTGACTGGATGCGTAGGCTATTCGCATATATTTTTGTATCTTTCTCAACGTCGTTTTAATATTGAATCTATGTCTAGGAAGTTGAATCGATATTGAAACAACGTTGTTTCTTTCTATTTATGTATAGACGGTCATGTTTTCCATGCTTATGGGCAGTATCTGTAGGTCACAAAAATCTCACAGTACTATATATAACTGCTCCAGTACCCACCTCTTACTACCCTGATCAACTCTCTTTTCTTGAGCATCAACTCTCCTGTAAAGTTCTAGCCATGACCCATAAGATTTCTTCGGGGACTTCAATTTCCCATGGTTAATTCAAACCCCCATTAATATCTGTGGGAATCATAATTGGTCTCAATAGTTGCTGTAAACATAATTAGATTACATTTAATAGAAGAAATTTTAATTTTCTGATACTTTTGTTGGGTCGAGCGCAATTACTAATAGACGGGAAATTTAATAAAACAGCTGTTTGCGTTTATAATGTAAAGTAGAGGGGAGTTCACTTAAAAATAAACAGTTATATACCAGGGCTGCGTTCAGCAGTGCAAAGTGAAAGCACGTTTTTGGACTGGATCCCTGAACCTGATGACGAGCGCCAACAGGAGCAGGATTTTAGGGCAAAACCCTCGCCAGTAACTCGCACATTTGAACGCAGCCCAGGACTAAGAAAATCCTGGACAATTGCCATTACCGGGCGTATTGCACTAAGTATTCGGACAGACAGCCCTAAGCTAAACGTGTAGACCCAGATAAGACATCACTCCACAGGAGTCTCACGTCTGATCAGGCTGAAGGTCTACTATCCAACAATTTTTATACACAAAAATGTAGGAAAATATACATTACGAAAACACGCCTATACAAATATATTGAAAATTTTACAACCAAAAAAAAAAAAAAAAAAAAAAATCAGATAAAATTTTTTGATATTTTTCATATTTCTGCTCAGATTGTGGGTACTGGTTACAACCGCCTCGGCGAAGCGGTTCTAACGCGTACCCTAAATCTATGTTTTTGAGCAGAAATAAGAAAAAAATAATGTATACTCGTGTAAACCCCAGTTTTACGATATAAAAGTGGGGTTTAACGGGGTAAAAAAATATATAGGCATGTTTTCGTGGTGGAAAAGTATATATGTTTACCTTTTAGTAGAAAAGCTAAACAGGTCTCATTGTACAAAATAATTTTGGTTTTAATTTAATTAGACACAGGCGTCGCAGTCGAATGACGTCAAAGTTTGAGAGGTTTAGATGCTAGAATTCAAATTCTTATAACAAAAATAGTATTACTTTTAATGCAACTGATTTCATCAACTAAGGGCACAATCAAAATAAATAAATAAGTAAATAAATAAATAAAATGAACAGAAACAGATGTCATTCATTTATTTGGCTAACAACATGTTTTCTAGTACATAAAAAATAGATGTCTGTGACATGCGACGCCACCAGTAACCCGATGTTACCATAGCAATGATAATTAGTGTTCGTACATTATTTCACAAAATGAGTTTCACAGATAAAAGGAGATAAATTTAGGTTCGAATCCAGCTAAAATGGTTGTGTCAGAAACCTCAGAAATGATTAATAAAAGCAGAGAACATTTAATTCTTTTTCCTATTTTCACAGAACATAGACTTACAATTTAGTAATTCATCTCCGAAGGAGACAATTCGAATAAACTATCAATTTTTAGTTCTGTTATTAATCAGAAGAACATCACTAATAAACTTCGTCTGGTGATTTAGCCTACAGAATGGTAAAGTTTAAATCATATATTAGGCTGAACACGTAGTGGGCTACCAACCTCCATGTGAGTTATATGATACAGTATTTGCTTAATACTACTGGATGAGCGGCAAACAGTCTAGACCCTGATTAGACGCCACTTATTGCGGTGTTTGATCTGTGTCTACATTGTTTGCTCAGACCTGTCCGGCCGAATACTTAGGGTAAACATCACGAAAACAACACGCCTATATAGTTTTGACCCCTTTAAACCCCACTTTTATACAGTAAAACTGGGGTTTACAGGGGTATACATTAATTTTCTTATTTTTGCTCAAAACACAGATTGTGGGTACTCGTTAGAACCGCCTCGGAGAAGCGGTTCTAACGAGTACCCACAGTCTATGTTTTGAGCACAAATATGAAAAATATCAGATTTTTTTATCTAAAATTTTTCCTTTTTTGGTCGTAAAATTTTCAATATATTTGTACAGGAATGTTTTCGTAATGTACAGTGGATTCTTCATACACGCCACTGGGTAGAATGCGTAGAACAGACTGCGGTGGCTTGTGGTCTGGTCTAATTCTGTCAATTCTGCATGTGATACATTATAGCTTAACACATCTATACATGTACCAATATGTAAAATGTATACTTTTTAGCCACATCTGTAGATAAGCCATTTTAAACCACATTTATTGACATTTCCTCATTTCTCCACAAAAAACATATGCTGTGGATAATCGTTAGAAGCGCCTCAAAGAGGCGCTTCTAAGGATTACCCACAACATATGTTTTTGTGAAGATACAAGAAAATTATTTTTGATATACCTCTTTTCTTTGAACTATTTAAACCATGACGTTTTCACAATGTAATATAGGAAAAGAGGAAGAGTTTATGCCGTAAATAGAAGTTGCTAGAAGTAAACCCAAATGCAAAGCCCGTTTTAAAACGGCAGATTTCTCTACATGCCCCTAATAATATAGAACCCTACCATCACGCAAACATACCTATATAACTTTTACCCAATTAAACCCCAATTTTATATAGTAAAACTGGGGTTTATAGGGGTAAAGAATATTTTTTTTTATTTCTGCCAAAAAACATAGATTGTTGGTACTCGTTAGAACCGCCTCGCAGTCTAACGGTCTAACGGAACACAATCTGTGTTTTGAGCAGAAATATGAAAAATATCAGTTTTTTTATGTGAAAATTTTTAGTTTTTGGAGGTGAAATTTTCTATAATTTGAATAGGCGTGTTTTCGTAATGATACCCGATTTCACTATATATTATGGGCGAATGTGGGCATAGAACTGAGGAGGATCAAATTTCGCTTTACGCGGTCAAATCAAAAAAATGAATTTGTTTTTACTGTCATATTGAACATATCGGCAAATATATCGTACCAGACAACAAACGTTGCATTATCGTTTTTCTGATGTGAACTATACAATTAAATCCTTCCTAATGTAATGGATTCGCCCTAGTTGTTTATCCATAGTGGCATATACCATGATTGGCTACTCAGGAGCCATTAGCAGTTTATACAGAAGTTACACAGTAAATGAAACTAATAGTGGTGTCACCGCTGGTTATGTTAAATTCTTCAAAGTGTCAGCCATTTAAAACAGTGTGATAAAACGTGTTAGTGGAACTACAGTACTTGGAGACGTATGGAACGTTACGGTTCATTGTGATTTGTTGTGTTCATTTTACTTTCATTTTCTCTTTGAGAGGGTTGGTTCAGTGTTTGCATATTACAAACTGGTGAACATACAGGAAAATTGCCCTTTAATTAATAAACAGGGATAAACATTTGTTTCTGCTCTATGGAAAGTGCATTAGCAGACCTCGCGGCGATGACAAGCGGTAAGTGTCTTTGGTACAAGTGTTCCTGGGTTTGAATCTCTGATAGGTTTATCGAAAAGGAGCTGGGCTGAGTCGCAACGTGAAAATGTACCTTATGACATAGGTCCAGCGAACACTCCGATCAGCTTGTTTATTCAGACAGTCCGGTCAGTCTTCACTGGGCGCTCTATGTAAGGGCTCACTGAGGCTGACAGCGAATGACCCGACCCAGTTCGCAGGCGAGTGTCTGAGTTACAGTGAGTAGCTGGTCATGCTATGAGATGCTTTTTCCTACATTTCGTCTCAGTTTGCCCTATATGTCGAAGGGAAACTAACAGGAGCGGGTTGGGGTATAGTCAGTCGACCACTCATTAACTCGTATGTTTTATTTTCATTAGAAATGTGGGATAAATTTGATAAATATTGACTTGTATAACGTATTTACTCTGAATATTCTTGACCTGATACTTCGCCTAAAATTCAGTCGTCCATTTTCATACCTGTAATTATGTCTAATATTGTAAATAGTTTAGACCCTGACCAGACTCCGCGTTCTACGCAATCTAAAACTACACTGATTGGTCAGGACTGTCTGATCGGATGCCATCACGAAAACATGCCTATATAATTTTGACCCCCTTAAACCCCACTTTTATATAGTAAACCTGGGGTTTACAGGGGTATACATTATTTTTCTTATTTCTTCTCAAAAACATAGATTGTGGTACTCGTTAGAACCGCCTCGCCGAGGCGGTTCTAACGAGTACCCACAATCTGTTTTGAGCAGAAATATGAAAAATATCCGAGTTTTTTATCCGAAAATTTTCATTTTATTGGTGGTAAAATGTTCAGTATATTTGAATAGGCTTGTTTTCGTAATGCTAAAAGTATCTACAGTAAATTTAAACAGATCGAACCCCTTGGAAATTTTGAACCCCGGTGAATAATCCTGGACCTGCCCCTGACTAAGGATTTTATGGTCTTACATGACTCGATCGATTTACATGATGTAAACCTCAGCCTAACCCAAAACGGCTTCTGTCACTTTTCTACATTGCTTCCCCTGTCTAGTTTCGTCATCTTTCGGGTAGCACGCGGCTCTGAAATTGAAGTGCTGTTTCCCTAGTGACTATTGAGGCCGCTTTTGAATGCGATGAGGTAGGGTATAGTACCCTAATAACATGTTCAGGGAGGAATATCCACTGCTCGAACAGTCATGTCTAACTGAGAAGAAATTCATCCTGGTGTTCAGTCTTGCTCCCTATGGTGGTATTCTCCACAAAAAGTACATGTTGTCGGGTAGTTAAAAGAATCTGCGATTTTAACGAGTACATATTTTTTCGAACTTACCGTATGTATTCGGAAAGAAAGGCCTGAGCAAACAGTGTAGACCCTGATGGGACGCCGCAAACGCGGCGTCTCATCAGGGTCTACGCTATTTGCCACTCATCCACAGGGCTCGAAATTTTTTTTAAGGTACTTGTCCTGAAGGGCAAGTGCTTTCAAATATTTACTCGTCCTTTCAAAAATCTACTCGTCCTTCTTTGCTGGGGTGGATTGAGAGAAATAATACTGAATGAAACTTTTAATGTGTAAGAAACAACATAAGACAAATAATATTATACAGCAATTTTTAGTCACAACATCGTGTAGTAAATTGTACTTGTTCAAATTTTAGAACGCTTACGGCAAGGAGTTGAGATGTCCGAAAACATAGGATAAATATAGTATTCTGTGTATTCCTAGAGAGGTGAGGCAAATAGAAGTAGTATAGAAGCAAGCCTTTCAGTACACAATTGATAGTTGTTGACTTTGCTTTAGTTGGACCAGACATCTAGACAGTCTCGAGGTCCGATATATACACTGCTATGAGGGCTTGACACAGTAGCTGTTCCGTTGGTCATTGAAGAGTCTTTAAGGACTGCTATAGGTTGGTCGTTCTATACTCGAGATCTGTTATGTACAGATATGCCATGACCATATGTTTTGTGTCCATTTTGAACGAGAAATGCCTGTAGGAGACCCCGTACTACTTTTTTGTAATTCTGCTTCTTACAGAGCTCGGCATTTCCGATGCCATGGTTGTTTGGTGCTCAAACGTAAGAGCGAGCCCCCCCCCCCCACCCACCCACCCACACACACACACACACACACACACACACACACACACACACACACACACACACCCGGAAATGTTATATAATCTCATTGGTTATTAGGAAGGCTACTCAAAGGCTAGAATCATTGGCTGTTTTAGACTCGATGGCTGTTTCAGATATTTGTTAAGAAGAGTATTTGGTGATAATTCTGGGATGATTTTCTCCAGTTCTGCATAAAAGCAGATGTTGTGGGTACTCATTAGAAGCGCCTCGCCGAGTACTCACAACATATGCTTTCTATGGAGAAATAAGAAAAAATATCCCAGAATTGTCACCAAATACATGTACTCCTCCTTAACAATATCTCTGCTGCTTGACTGTTGTCCAGCTGAAACCTGGGAAATTCTGTGCGAAAGGATTGTATCTATATTTATTACACTAACATGTCCAAGCGGAAAGAAAGAAGTCCAGTGCAGACACTAAGGGTGAACCGGTGTAAACAGAGTAAAGTAATGCCATAGTATATATAGGTCATCTTCCTCACCGTACCTCTTCTAAACTTTGGATGCATCCAATATACTGCCTCATGGTTAACCCTTCTCTTGCTGAGCACGACATGCTCTGTCTTAGCAAACAGTGTAGATCCAGATCAGTTGGCCAACTGATCTGGATCTTCACTGTTTGTCATTAAATATGTGAATTTCTATCAAAAACCCGGATCAAGTAATCTGATTGGCTGGAAATTAGAAGTGGGTGTGGCATCTTAATTTATTCAGCATGACAAGGGTTAATATTTCGAAAAGAAAATTGCTGGATGAGTAGCAAACATTGTAGACCTAGTTCTGATGCCGAATTCACGTTCTACGGCGTCTGATCTGAGTATACTCTGTTCGTCCTAGTATGTCTGTCCGATATTTAAGGGAAACGATGCTTTTACAACCAACAAATATTAATATTCAGAGGACCTGTCAAGAAGGATTATTTGTTGATAATTCTATGATAATATTGTCCAGTTCTCCATAACATTTATATTGTACTTATTAGAAGCGCCTCACCGAGGCGCTAATGAGCAGTACCCACAATATTTGTTTTATGGAGAAATAAGAAAAAAAAATCCAGAATTATCACCAAGTATTCCTTCTTAACCAGACCTCTGAAAACGGTAATTTTACAACAAACAAGTATCAATATTTCTTCTTCTACACTGTTAAAAAACATATGTTGTCTGGTAGGGATGTTCATTAGATAGACTCGGTCTCGTTACATCAAGCTGATTGCAACCTGAAATTGTTGGTTAGCCTAATTATGTACATGTACACGACTCCACGGTATTTTTTCCACGGTCATGGGAATACTTATAAAGTATTTGTCATTTTCGCTAGACAGTTTTCTGAGATCATTCAAATTGGAGTTTCCATGTAGAAATTAGGACAATGCATGCAATCACTGGAAAAGAATCAACATACAGCAGTTATCAGTATTTATAGTCCTATACCAGACAAATATGAAACTTGTCTTAATATATTACCCTCAACCAGTGTGACACACAGTGAGTGAATCAGGTCGATTGTTAGCAAAACAAGTAATGGTAAAGCGGTGAAGTAAGCACGCTAGCGGTATTCGTGGCATGTCTATAAGAGTAAAGCAGGGTATTCGGATAGTCACGCAAGGCATCCCAGAGTCAAACAGTGTATTCGGACAGCTATGCAATGTCTCTCAGGGTCAAGCAGAGTACTAGGGTAATCATGCCTTGTCTATAAGAGTACAACAGAGTAATCGGATAGTCACACAAAGCCTCTTATAGTCAAACAGTCGGACAGCCACGCAAAATTTCTCGGAGTAAAGCAGTGTATTCGGATAGTCACGCAAGATCTATCATAGTCAAGCAGAGTATTCGGATAGTAACACAAGGTCTGTCGTTGTCAAGCAGAGTATTCGAACATCCACGCAATGTATCTCAGGGTGCAGCGGCGTATTCGGACAACGATGCAAGGCATCTCAGAGCCAAGCTGTATATTTGAACAGCCATGAAAGACATCTCAGTCAAGCAATGTATTCGGACAGCCACGCAAAGTATCGAAGTCATTTCTGGCGAAAGATTGTGCACAATACTGGTTAACCGCTTAGAGGACTAAGCATGCCCAGTTAAGTGTAGTTAGGTAAACTGAGCGCGCTCGACATGAACTTATTGGATTGATTGGGCCGTAGAACCGCATCACAAACAAATCGCAGAGTTAAGCAGTAGATATGGCAGCCACGCAAAATCTCTCTGGATCAAAAAAGAGTATCTTGATAGTCATGCCATGTGTGTAAGACTAAAGCTGAGTGTTTGGATAGTCACGTAAAGTCTCTCATAATTAAGCAGTACACAAAATCTCTCAGGTTGGCCTCGGTGGTTCAGTCGGATGCGCGTCAGACTCGTGGTCAGGTCACGGGTTCGATCCCAGACGGGTCAGACAACATTCTTTCGTGGAGATTGATCAGGAAATATTTCTACGGTCATTCTCTCCCTTCCGCTGATTCAAGAAGGGCAGTTGTCAGTTTCTGGCAAAAGAAGTGCACGTACTGTTTAACCGCTTAGAGGTCAAAGCCTGTCCAGGAAAAGTATGGTAAGGTAAACTGACCACGCTCGGTATGATCCTAATGGGTTTACTGGGTCGTAAAATCTCAACTTATTCAGTCAAAAAAATCTCTCAGGGTTAAATAGAGTATTTGGATGGTCATTCCATGTATAAAAGACTAGAGCAAAGTATTTGGATTTTCATGCCATATGTTTAAGACTAAAGTGGAGTATTCGAATGGTCATGCCATATGTATAAGACTAAAGTAGAGTATTTGAATGGTCATGCCCTATGTATTAGACTAAAGCAGAGTATTTGAATGGTCATGCTATGTGTATAAAACAATAGCAGAGTATTTGGATAGTCATGTCATGTGCAGAAGACTAAAGCAGAGTATTTGGTTGGCTAAGCCATGTGTATAAAGCAGAATATTTGGATGGTTATGTCATATGTATTAGACTAAAGCAGAGTATTTGGATGGTCATGCCATATGTATTAGGCTAAAGCAGAGTATTTGGATGGCCATGCCATATGTATTAGACTAAAACAGAGTATTTGGATGGTCATGCCATATGTATTAGACTAAAGCAGAGTATTTAGATGGTCATGTCATGTGTGGAAGACTAAAACAGAGTATTTGGATGGTCATGCTATGTGCAGAAGACTAAAGTAGAATATTTGGATGACTTTGCCATATGTATTAGACAAAAACAGAGTATTTGGATGGTCATGCCATATGTATTAGACTAAAGCAGAGTATTTAGATGGTCATGTCATGTGTGGAAGACTAAAACAGAGTATTTGGATGGTCATGCCATATGTATTAGGCTAAAGCAGAGTATTTGGTCATGCCATGTGTAGAAGACTAAAGCAGAGTATTTGGATGGCCATGCCATATGTATTAGACTAAAGCAGAGTATTTGGATGGCCTTGCCATATGTATTAGACTAGAGCAGAGTACTTGGATGGTCATGTCATGTGCATAAGTCTAAAGTGTATAATTATGGATGGTCATTCCATGTATAAGACTAAAGCAGAGTATTTGGATGGTTATGCCATGTGTATAAGACTAAAGCAGAGTATTTGGATGGTTATGTCATGTGTATAAGACGGAAGCAGGGCTTTTAGATATTCAGGTCATGTGTATAAGACTAAAGCAGAGTATTTGGGTAGTCGTCCCTCACAGTCAGGCATAGTATTTGGATAGTCAGACCGAAGCCGTGTATTCGGACGGCCACGTAAAATCTGTCATAGCCATGAAGAGTATTTAGATGGTCACGTCATGTTTGTAAGACTAAAGCAGAGTATTTGGATAGTCACGCAATGTCCCTTATAGTCAAGCAGTGTGTTCGGGCAGCATTGCAAAACCTCTCATAGTCAAGCAGAGTATTTGGATAGTCATGCCATATATACAGTAACAGGAGGAAAACAGAATATCCTGATAGCCACACAAGGTAGCGTGCTGAAGCAGACTATTCGGATAGCCACATAAATATCTCCGAGTCAAGCAGACGTAAGGTATCTCAAACAGTGTATTCAGACAGCCATGCAAGGTAAAACCATGTGCAGCAGTTTCTTTTTTCGGACAGCGACGCAGGGCATCTCAGAGTCAAACAGTGGAACAGCCACGCAAGATATCTCAAAGTCAAACTGAGTATCTGAGTATTCGGACTGTCACGCAAGGCATCTCAGAGTCAAGCAGTTTATTTGGAAAACCACGCCAGGTATCTCAGAGTCGAGCAGTGTATTCGAACAGCCAAGCAAAATATCACAGAGTCAAGCAGTGTGTTCGGTCAGCCACGCAAGTTGTATCAGAGTATCTCAAACAGTGTATTCGTATAGTCATGCAAAGTATCTCAGTGCATCAGTTTTTTTTTCGGACTGCTACGCAAGCCATCTCAGAGTCTGACAGCCACGCAAGGTATCTCAAAGTCAAACAGAGTATTCGGACAAGCGCGCAAGGTATCACAAGAGTTAAGCAGTGTACTCGGACAACCACACCACAGAGTAAAGCAGTGCATTCGGTCAGCCAAGATGTTTTAGAGTCAAGTAGTGTATTCGGACATTTATGCAGGGTATCACAGAGTTAAGCAGTTTATTCTGACAGCCATGCAGTCAAGAAGCGTATTCGTAAGGCGACAAAAGGTATCTCAGAATCAGACAGCCACGCAAGGCATCTCAGAGTCCAGCAGTGTATTTGGATCTCAGAATCAAGCAGTGTATTCCGAATCTCAGAGTCAAAACAATTTATTCGGACAGCCTCGGAAGGTATCTCAAAATCAAGCAGTGTCAAGAAGTGTAGACGGTCAGCCTTGCAAGGTATCACAAGTAGTATGTTCTGACAGCCATGCAGTCAAGCAGCATATTCGGACAGCCATGCAAAGTATCTCAAGAGTCAAGCAGTGTGTTCGGATAGCCATGCAAGGCATCTCCGAGATGAACATTGTGTTCGGACAGCCACTGAAGGCATCTCAGTTTGTTTGGACAGCCACGCAAGGTATCTCGGAGTCAAGCAGTATATTCGGACAGCCGCGCAAGATATCACAAGCTGTGTATTAGGTCAGCCATGCAAGGTATCTCAGAGTCAAACAGTATATTCGTACAGCCGCGCAAGGTATCACAAGCTGTGTATTAGGTCAGCCACGCAAGGTATCTCGGAGTCAAGCAGTATATTCGGACAACCGCGCAAGGTATCACAAGCTGTGTATCAGGTCAGCCACGCAAGGTATCTCAGAGTCAAACAGTATATTCGTACAGCCGCGCAAGGTATCACAAGCTGTGTATCAGGTCTGCCACGCAAGGTATCTCAAACAGTATATTCGTACAGCCGCGCAAGGTATCACAAGCTGTGTATCAGGTCAGCCACGCAAGGTATCTCGGAGTCGAGCAGTATATTCGGACAACCGCGCAAGGTATCACAAGCTGTGTATCAGGTCAGCCACGCAAGGTATCTCAGAGTCAAACAGTATATTCGTACAGCCGCGCAAGGTATCACAAGCTGTGTATCAGGTCAGCCACGCAAGGTATCTCGGAGTCAAGCAGTATATTCGGACAACCGCGCAAGGTATCACAAGCTGTGTATTAGGTCAGCCACGCAAGGTATCTCAGAGTCAAACAGTATATTCGGTCAGCCGCGCAAGGTATCTCAAGCTGTGTATTAGGTCAGCCACGCAAGGTATCTCAGAGTCAAACAGTATATTCGGACAACCGCGCAAGGTATCACAAGCTGTGTATCAGGTCAGCCACGCAAGGTATCTCGGAGTCAAGCAGTATATTCGGACAACCGCGCAAGGTATCACAAGCTGTGTATTAGGTCAGCCACGCAAGGTATCTCAGAGTCAAACAGTATATTCGGACAACCGCGCAAGGTATCACAAGCTGTGTATCAGGTCAGCCACGCAAGGTATCTCAGAGTCAAACAGTATATTCGGACAACCGCGCAAGGTATCACAAGCTGTGTATCAGGTCAGCCACGCAAGGTATCTCAGAGTCAAACAGTATATTCGGTCAGCCACGCAATGTATATCTCAGAGTCGAGATGTGTGTTCGGACAGCCACGCAAGATATTACTGTCAAGCTACACAAGGTATATCAGTCAATCAATATATACGGGAAGCCATGCAGTCGAGCATGGTATTTGGACAGTCATGCAAGATATCTCAGTCAAACAGCTTATTTGGACAGCCACGCTAGAGCATCGTATTCGGACTTCGGAGTTTAGCTCAGTAATACGATGGTCATACAATGTTTCACAGAGTCAAGCAGGGTATGAGGATAGTCACGCCAGTACTTTCTGCAGTAAAATCTGTCACACAGTGTTCCACATAGCCTAACAAAGTATTTGGATAGCTACGCAGTGCCTTTCGTCGTAGCAGACTATTTGGCTGTCACACAAGGTATCTCGGAGACAGGCACAGTATTCAAATAGTCTCACAATGTCTCTCAATCAGGCAGGGCATTCGTATAATAACGGAGGTGCAGAGTATTTGAATATTTTGAATTACATGTTTGTTCCTCTGTGAAATCTAAATATCAGTGCACAACTTCTCAATTTAACGCTTGTTAAATTAATAAACATTGTGCTTTTCTTTGACACAGCTCTCTATGCGAGTGCAAAATACAACACCTGAGACCACTATGTAATGTAGGGGTGCATTAGGGGACGAGCATAATGGGTATATAAGAAGTTTCATAAAACGCATGGTTTAAATTGTTCTTGGTCGGGGAGAAAACGGGTAAAAAATACAGTCAACCCTCTTTATACCGACACTCGATACAGTGACAAATTCGTTATAATGACAATTTGTATGTCACGAAAGCTTCGCTCAAAATGTGACGGTTAATGAGAAATTATGCAAAAATATTGCATAAAATCTTGAAGCAACATATGTTTTAGATATCCAAAACATATGTTCAATGAGGAAATAAGAATAAACATATGTTCAATCAGGAAATAAGAATAAAACAAGGCCTTCCTGACATATCATTCTGTCCATTAAGGATTCTTTACAACAACAGTCATTATAATAGCAACATTTTTGGGAACAAATGCTGTCGTTGTAACGAGGGTTCATTGTATGTTTTTTTTGTTTCATTTTATCATTCTAGGCAGAGGAAACAATTTTTGCAGGGAGATAACGTTTTTGAAAAGAAGCCTACTCTATAAGGAAGGCATTTGCTCCCAAGTGGAACAAATTCCTTCATTTTCGCTTAGACCCCTTTTCAGAAGGGAGACGAAACAATTTTGATAGAGTTACCTCCCCTTAAAAGACTATCCATTCGCCTTAAAAGGTTCTAAATACCAGCATGAGTTTAATCACTTTCAAACTATTCACATGTATTCAGCATCCCTTGTTACTGTCTTGAATCCATGAACACATAATCTGCATCAGTGATTGCATACTGTGTCTGCTAGGCGGAGCACATTACCAGTGATTGAATAACGTAATCACTGAATCTAAGTGCACATAGTCGACTCTAAGTCTGCATGGTCCGTGATAGTCGAAATTGATTGAAATTTTAGAGCATCGATTCCTCCATGTACATAGTAAAATAATATGTTCTGAGACCCAGGATACGACCCTTGGATTATACAGGGGGATAACTCTGTAAAAATGTTTTGTCTCCCTTCTGAGAAGGAGTATATTCTAAAAGGAAAGAATTTGACCCCTGTTGGAGCAAATTCTTTCCATATAGATTAGACCCATTTTAAAGGAGCAAATTCTTTCCTTTTAGAGTAGACCCATTTTCAGAAGGAGTTTAATTGTAGTGCAAAAAATTCAAACAGGAAGACACAAAACCCAGCAAACACAACGTAGAAACAACGTCGTTACAACGTCGCTGAAACGTCGTGACGTTGCAGTGACGTTGTAATGACGTTGTGTGTTTGCTGGGAAAATGGTTGAACATCTTCCAAGTGTATTCGGTCTATCTCTTCTAGAATTTTGACTGTCCTTAAGGAAATTTTAAAAATAAACAACCGACAGGTTGAGTATACGTATTACAAACATTAAATATGTGCAACACCGAACTAAAATGTATTTCGGGGCGTTTGCGAACAGCAAAGATCGAAATCAATCAGCATTCAGAGCATTCACTGAATGTGATATATACCCTGTCAGCATTCTACGTAAATCTATATCGGGCCGTCATCGGCCCGTCAGGGTAGCTGACGGGCCGGTGATGGCCCGATGTAGATTTTCGTAGAATGCTAGCTGGGTACTGTGCACTATCAACCGGACAGCGAAGTCATCGAACTGACTGGATGCGTAGGCTATTCGCATATATTTTTGTATCTTTCTCAACGTCGTTTCAATATTGAATCAATGTCTAGGAAGTTGAATCGATATTGAAACAACGTTGTTTCTTTCTATTTATGTATAGACGGTCATGTTTTCCATGCTTATGGGCAGTATCTGTAGGTCACAAAAATCTCACAGTACTATATATAACTGCTCAGTACCCACCTCTCACTACCCTGATCAACTCTCTTTTCTTGAGCATCAACTCTCCTGTAAAGTTCTAGCCATGACCCATAAGATTTCTTCGGGGACTTCAATTTCCCATGGTTAATTCAAACCCCCATTAATATCTGTGGGAATCATAATTGGTCTCAATAGTTGCTGTAAACATAATTAGATTACATTTAATAGAAGAAATTTTAATTTTCTGATACTTTTGTTGGGTCGAGCGCAATTACTAATAGACGGGAAATTTAATAAAACAGCTGTTTGCGTTTATAATGTAAAGTAGAGGGGAGTTCACTTAAAAATAAACAGTTATATACCAGGGCTGCGTTCAGCAGTGCAAAGTGAAAGCACGTTTTTGGACTGGATCCCTGAACCTGATGACGAGCGCCAACAGGAGCAGGATTTTAGGGCAAAACCCTCGCCAGTAACTCGCACATTTGAACGCAGCCCAGGACTAAGAAAATCCTGGACAATTGCCATTACCGGGCGTATTGCACTAAGTATTCGGACAGACAGCCCTGAGCAAAACGTGTAGACCCAGATAAGACATCACTCCACAGGAGTCTCACGTCTGATCAGGCTGAAGGTCTACTATCCAACAATTTTTAGACACACCAAAATGTAGGAAAATATACATTACGAAAACACGCCTATACAAATATATTGAACATTTTACAACGCCCCCCCCCCCCCCCCCCTCCCCCCCCCAAAAAAAAAAAAAAAAAAAAAAAATCAGATAAAATTTTTTGATATTTTTCATATTTCTGCTCAGATTGTGGGTACTGGTTACAACCGCCTCGGCGAAGCGGTTCTAACGCGTACCCTAAATCTATGTTTTTGAGCAGAAATAAGAAAAAAATAATGTATACTCGTGTAAACCCCAGTTTTACGATATAAAAGTGGGGTTTAACGGGGTAAAAAAATATATAGGCATGTTTTCGTGGTGGAAAAGTATATATGTTTACCTTTTAGTAGAAAAGCTAAACAGGTCTCATTGTACAAAATAATTTTGGTTTTAATTTAATTAGACACAGGCGTCGCAGTCGAATGACGTCAAAGTTTGAGAGGTTTAGATGCTAGAATTCATATTCTTATAACAAAAATAGTATTACTTTTAATGCAACTGATTTCATCAACTAAGGGCACAATCAAAATAAATAAATAAGTAAATAAATAAATAAAATGAACAGAAACAGATGTCATTCATTTATTTGGCTAACAACATGTTTTCTAGTACATAAAAAAATAGATGTCTGTGACATGCGACGCCACCAGTAACCCGATGTTACCATAGCAATGATAATTAGTGTTCGTACATTATTTCACAAAATGAGTTTCACAGATAAAAGGAGATAAATTTAGGTTCGAATCCAGCTAAAATGGTTGTGTCAGAAACCTCAGAAATGATTAATAAAAGCAGAGAACATTTCATTCTTTTTCCTATTTTCACAGAAAATAGACTTACAATTTAGTAATTCATCTCCGAAGGAGACAATTCGAATAAACTATCAATTTTTATTTCTGTTATTAATCAGAAGAACATCACTAATAAACTTCGTCTGGTGATTTAGCCTACAGAATGGTAATGGTAAAGTTTAAATCATATATTAGGCTGAACACGTAGTGGGCTACCAACCTCCATGTGAGTTATATGTTACAGTATTTGCTTAATACTACTGGATGAGCGGCAAACAGTCTAGACCCTGATTAGACGCCACTTATTGCGGTGTTTGATCTGTGTCTACATTGTTTGCTCAGACCTGTCCGGCCGAATACTTAGGGTAAACATCACGAAAACAACACGCCTATATAGTTTTGACCCCTTTAAACCCCACTTTTATACAGTAAAACTGGGGTTTACAGGGGTATACATTAATGTTCTTATTTTTGCTCAAAACACAGATTGTGGGTACTCGTTAGAACCGCCTCGGCGAAGCGGTTCTAACGAGTACCCACAGTCTATGTTTTGAGCACAAATATGAAAAATATCAGATTTTTTTATCTAAAATTTTTCCTTTTTTGGTCGTAAAATTTTCAATATATTTGTACAGGAATGTTTTCGTAATGTACAGTGGATTCTTCATACACGCCACTGGGTAGAATGCGTAGAACAGACTGCGGTGGCTTGTGGTCTGGTCTAATTCTGTCAATTCTGCATGTGATACATTATAGCTTAACACATCTATACATGTACCAATATGTAAAATGTATACTTTTTAGCCACATCTGTAGATAAGCCATTTTAAACCACATTTATTGACATTTCCTCATTTCTCCACAAAAAACATATGCTGTGGATAATCGTTAGAAGCGCCTCAAAGAGGCGCTTCTAAGGATTACCCACAACATATGTTTTTGTGAAGATACAAGAAAATTATTTTTGATATACCTCTTTTCTTTGAACTATTTAAACCATGACGTTTTCACCATGTAATATAGGAAAAGAGGAAGAGTTTATGCAGTAAATAGAAGTTGCTAGAAGTAAACCCAAATGCAAAACTCGTTTTAAAAAGGCAGATTTCTCTACATGCTCCTAATAATATAGATCCCTACCATCACGTAAACATACCTATATAATTTTTATCCCCTTAAACCCCAATTTTATATAGTAAAACTGGGGTTTATAGGGGTATACAATATTTTTCTTATTTCTGCACAAAACATAGATTGTGGGTACTCGTTAGAACCGCCTCTCCGAGGTGGTTCTAACGAGTACCCACAATCTATGTTTTGAGCAGAAATGTGAAAAATATCAGTTTTTTTTTATGTGAAAATTTTCAGTTTTTGGAGGTGAAATTTTCTATAATTTGAATAGGCGTGTTTTCGTAATGATACCCGATTTCACTATATATTATGGAGGGATAGTGGGCATAGAACTGAGGTCTGTCGTTGTCAAGCAGAGTATTCGAACATCCACGCAATGTATCTCAGGGTGCAGCGGCGTATTCGGACAACGATGCAAGGCATCTCAGAGCCAAGCTGTATATTTGAACAGCCATGAAAGACATCTCAGTCAAGCAATGTATTCGGACAGCCACGCAAAGTATCGAAGTCATTTCTGGCGAAAGATTGTGCACAATACTGGTTAACCGCTTAGAGGACTAAGCATGCCCAGTTAAGTGTAGTTAGGTAAACTGAGCGCGCTCGACATGAACTTATTGGATTGATTGGGCCGTAGAACCGCATCACAAACAAATCGCAGAGTTAAGCAGTAGATATGGCAGCCACGCAAAATCTCTCTGGATCAAAAAAGAGTATCTTGATAGTCATGCCATGTGTGTAAGACTAAAGCTGAGTGTTTGGATAGTCACGTAAAGTCTCTCATAATTAAGCAGTACACAAAATCTCTCAGGTTGGCCTCGGTGGTTCAGTCGGATGCGCGTCAGACTCGTGGTCAGGTCACGGGTTCGATCCCAGACGGGTCAGACAACATTCTTTCGTGGAGATTGATCAGGAAATATTTCTACGGTCATTCTCTCCCTTCCGCTGATTCAAGAAGGGCAGTTGTCAGTTTCTGGCAAAAGAAGTGCACGTACTGTTTAACCGCTTAGAGGTCAAAGCCTGTCCAGGAAAAGTATGGTAAGGTAAACTGACCACGCTCGGTATGATCCTAATGGGTTTACTGGGTCGTAAAATCTCAACTTATTCAGTCAAAAAAATCTCTCAGGGTTAAATAGAGTATTTGGATGGTCATTCCATGTATAAAAGACTAGAGCAAAGTATTTGGATTTTCATGCCATATGTTTAAGACTAAAGTGGAGTATTCGAATGGTCATGCCATATGTATAAGACTAAAGTAGAGTATTTGAATGGTCATGCCCTATGTATTAGACTAAAGCAGAGTATTTGAATGGTCATGCTATGTGTATAAAACAATAGCAGAGTATTTGGATAGTCATGTCATGTGCAGAAGACTAAAGCAGAGTATTTGGTTGGCTAAGCCATGTGTATAAAGCAGAATATTTGGATGGTTATGTCATATGTATTAGACTAAAGCAGAGTATTTGGATGGTCATGCCATATGTATTAGGCTAAAGCAGAGTATTTGGATGGCCATGCCATATGTATTAGACTAAAACAGAGTATTTGGATGGTCATGCCATATGTATTAGACTAAAGCAGAGTATTTAGATGGTCATGTCATGTGTGGAAGACTAAAACAGAGTATTTGGATGGTCATGCTATGTGCAGAAGACTAAAGTAGAATATTTGGATGACTTTGCCATATGTATTAGACAAAAACAGAGTATTTGGATGGTCATGCCATATGTATTAGACTAAAGCAGAGTATTTAGATGGTCATGTCATGTGTGGAAGACTAAAACAGAGTATTTGGATGGTCATGCCATATGTATTAGGCTAAAGCAGAGTATTTGGTCATGCCATGTGTAGAAGACTAAAGCAGAGTATTTGGATGGCCATGCCATATGTATTAGACTAAAGCAGAGTATTTGGATGGCCTTGCCATATGTATTAGACTAGAGCAGAGTACTTGGATGGTCATGTCATGTGCATAAGTCTAAAGTGTATAATTATGGATGGTCATTCCATGTATAAGACTAAAGCAGAGTATTTGGATGGTTATGCCATGTGTATAAGACTAAAGCAGAGTATTTGGATGGTTATGTCATGTGTATAAGACGGAAGCAGGGCTTTTAGATATTCAGGTCATGTGTATAAGACTAAAGCAGAGTATTTGGGTAGTCGTCCCTCACAGTCAGGCATAGTATTTGGATAGTCAGACCGAAGCCGTGTATTCGGACGGCCACGTAAAATCTGTCATAGCCATGAAGAGTATTTAGATGGTCACGTCATGTTTGTAAGACTAAAGCAGAGTATTTGGATAGTCACGCAATGTCCCTTATAGTCAAGCAGTGTGTTCGGGCAGCATTGCAAAACCTCTCATAGTCAAGCAGAGTATTTGGATAGTCATGCCATATATACAGTAACAGGAGGAAAACAGAATATCCTGATAGCCACACAAGGTAGCGTGCTGAAGCAGACTATTCGGATAGCCACATAAATATCTCCGAGTCAAGCAGACGTAAGGTATCTCAAACAGTGTATTCAGACAGCCATGCAAGGTAAAACCATGTGCAGCAGTTTCTTTTTTCGGACAGCGACGCAGGGCATCTCAGAGTCAAACAGTGGAACAGCCACGCAAGATATCTCAAAGTCAAACTGAGTATCTGAGTATTCGGACTGTCACGCAAGGCATCTCAGAGTCAAGCAGTTTATTTGGAAAACCACGCCAGGTATCTCAGAGTCGAGCAGTGTATTCGAACAGCCAAGCAAAATATCACAGAGTCAAGCAGTGTGTTCGGTCAGCCACGCAAGTTGTATCAGAGTATCTCAAACAGTGTATTCGTATAGTCATGCAAAGTATCTCAGTGCATCAGTTTTTTTTTCGGACTGCTACGCAAGCCATCTCAGAGTCTGACAGCCACGCAAGGTATCTCAAAGTCAAACAGAGTATTCGGACAAGCGCGCAAGGTATCACAAGAGTTAAGCAGTGTACTCGGACAACCACACCACAGAGTAAAGCAGTGCATTCGGTCAGCCAAGATGTTTTAGAGTCAAGTAGTGTATTCGGACATTTATGCAGGGTATCACAGAGTTAAGCAGTTTATTCTGACAGCCATGCAGTCAAGAAGCGTATTCGTAAGGCGACAAAAGGTATCTCAGAATCAGACAGCCACGCAAGGCATCTCAGAGTCCAGCAGTGTATTTGGATCTCAGAATCAAGCAGTGTATTCCGAATCTCAGAGTCAAAACAATTTATTCGGACAGCCTCGGAAGGTATCTCAAAATCAAGCAGTGTCAAGAAGTGTAGACGGTCAGCCTTGCAAGGTATCACAAGTAGTATGTTCTGACAGCCATGCAGTCAAGCAGCATATTCGGACAGCCATGCAAAGTATCTCAAGAGTCAAGCAGTGTGTTCGGATAGCCATGCAAGGCATCTCCGAGATGAACATTGTGTTCGGACAGCCACTGAAGGCATCTCAGTTTGTTTGGACAGCCACGCAAGGTATCTCGGAGTCAAGCAGTATATTCGGACAGCCGCGCAAGATATCACAAGCTGTGTATTAGGTCAGCCATGCAAGGTATCTCAGAGTCAAACAGTATATTCGTACAGCCGCGCAAGGTATCACAAGCTGTGTATTAGGTCAGCCACGCAAGGTATCTCGGAGTCAAGCAGTATATTCGGACAACCGCGCAAGGTATCACAAGCTGTGTATCAGGTCAGCCACGCAAGGTATCTCAGAGTCAAACAGTATATTCGTACAGCCGCGCAAGGTATCACAAGCTGTGTATCAGGTCTGCCACGCAAGGTATCTCAAACAGTATATTCGTACAGCCGCGCAAGGTATCACAAGCTGTGTATCAGGTCAGCCACGCAAGGTATCTCGGAGTCGAGCAGTATATTCGGACAACCGCGCAAGGTATCACAAGCTGTGTATCAGGTCAGCCACGCAAGGTATCTCAGAGTCAAACAGTATATTCGTACAGCCGCGCAAGGTATCACAAGCTGTGTATCAGGTCAGCCACGCAAGGTATCTCGGAGTCAAGCAGTATATTCGGACAACCGCGCAAGGTATCACAAGCTGTGTATTAGGTCAGCCACGCAAGGTATCTCAGAGTCAAACAGTATATTCGGTCAGCCGCGCAAGGTATCTCAAGCTGTGTATTAGGTCAGCCACGCAAGGTATCTCAGAGTCAAACAGTATATTCGGACAACCGCGCAAGGTATCACAAGCTGTGTATCAGGTCAGCCACGCAAGGTATCTCGGAGTCAAGCAGTATATTCGGACAACCGCGCAAGGTATCACAAGCTGTGTATTAGGTCAGCCACGCAAGGTATCTCAGAGTCAAACAGTATATTCGGACAACCGCGCAAGGTATCACAAGCTGTGTATCAGGTCAGCCACGCAAGGTATCTCAGAGTCAAACAGTATATTCGGACAACCGCGCAAGGTATCACAAGCTGTGTATCAGGTCAGCCACGCAAGGTATCTCAGAGTCAAACAGTATATTCGGTCAGCCACGCAATGTATATCTCAGAGTCGAGATGTGTGTTCGGACAGCCACGCAAGATATTACTGTCAAGCTACACAAGGTATATCAGTCAATCAATATATACGGGAAGCCATGCAGTCGAGCATGGTATTTGGACAGTCATGCAAGATATCTCAGTCAAACAGCTTATTTGGACAGCCACGCTAGAGCATCGTATTCGGACTTCGGAGTTTAGCTCAGTAATACGATGGTCATACAATGTTTCACAGAGTCAAGCAGGGTATGAGGATAGTCACGCCAGTACTTTCTGCAGTAAAATCTGTCACACAGTGTTCCACATAGCCTAACAAAGTATTTGGATAGCTACGCAGTGCCTTTCGTCGTAGCAGACTATTTGGCTGTCACACAAGGTATCTCGGAGACAGGCACAGTATTCAAATAGTCTCACAATGTCTCTCAATCAGGCAGGGCATTCGTATAATAACGGAGGTGCAGAGTATTTGAATATTTTGAATTACATGTTTGTTCCTCTGAAATCTAAATATCAGTGCACAACTTCTCAATTTAACGCTTGTTAAATTAATAAACATTGTGCTTTTCTTTGACACAGCTCTCTATGCGAGTGCAAAATACAACACCTGAGACCACTATGTAATGTAGGGGTGCATTAGGGGACGAGCATAATGGGTATATAAGAAGTTTCATAAAACGCATGGTTTAAATTGTTCTTGGTCGGGGAGAAAACGGGTAAAAAATACAGTCAACCCTCTTTATACCGACACTCGATACAGTGACAAATTCGTTATAATGACAATTTGTATGTCACGAAAGCTTCGCTCAAAATGTGACGGTTAATGAGAAATTATGCAAAAATATTGCATAAAATCTTGAAGCAACATATGTTTTAGATATCCAAAACATATGTTCAATGAGGAAATAAGAATAAACATATGTTCAATCAGGAAATAAGAATAAAACAAGGCCTTCCTGACATATCATTCTGTCCATTAAGGATTCTTTACAACAACAGTCATTATAATAGCAACATTTTTGGGAACAAATGCTGTCGTTGTAACGAGGGTTCATTGTATGTTTTTTTTGTTTCATTTTATCATTCTAGGCAGAGGAAACAATTTTTGCAGGGAGATAACGTTTTTGAAAAGAAGCCTACTCTATAAGGAAGGCATTTGCTCCCAAGTGGAACAAATTCCTTCATTTTCGCTTAGACCCCTTTTCAGAAGGGAGACGAAACAATTTTGATAGAGTTACCTCCCCTTAAAAGACTATCCATTCGCCTTAAAAGGTTCTAAATACCAGCATGAGTTTAATCACTTTCAAACTATTCACATGTATTCAGCATCCCTTGTTACTGTCTTGAATCCATGAACACATAATCTGCATCAGTGATTGCATACTGTGTCTGCTAGGCGGAGCACATTACCAGTGATTGAATAACGTAATCACTGAATCTAAGTGCACATAGTCGACTCTAAGTCTGCATGGTCCGTGATAGTCGAAATTGATTGAAATTTTAGAGCATCGATTCCTCCATGTACATAGTAAAATAATATGTTCTGAGACCCAGGATACGACCCTTGGATTATACAGCATTTACGCAGACAGGCAGCAAACGGTTTGTTTTAGGGAGATGCATTTTTTTCATCATTGTACAGAATCAGTGAACACGTAATGCGCATCAGTGAATGTACAGTATCCATGATAATATCAGTGATAAGTCTACATAGTCGACTCGGTGAACACGTAATGCGTATCAGTGATTGTACAGTATCCATAATACTATAAATGGTAAGTCTACATAGTTGACTTGGTGAACACGTAATGCGCATCAGTGATTGTACAGTATCCATGATAATATCAGTGGTAAGTCTACATAGTCGACTCAGTGAACACGTAATGCGCATCAGTGATTGTACAGTATCCGTGATAATATCAATGATAAGTCTACATAGTCGATTCGGTGACCACGTAATGTGCATCAGTGATTGTACAGTATCCATGATAATATCAGTGGTAAGTCTGCATAGTCGACTCGGTGAACATGTAATGCGCATCAGTGATTGTACAGTATCCGTGATAATATCAATGATAAGTCTACATAGTCGACTCGGTGAACACGTAATGCGCATCAGTGATTGTACAGTGTTAATATCAATGATATTGATAAGTCTACATAGTCGACTCGGTGAACACGCAATGCGCATCACTGATTGTACAGTATCCCTGGTAATATCAGTGATAAGTCTACATAGTCGACTCGGTGAACACATGATGCGCATCACTGATTGTACAGTATCTTTGATAATATCAGTGATAAGTCTACATAGTCAAATTGATTGAAATTTTAGAGCATCGATTCCTCCATGCGCATGATAAAAAGTGTTTTGAGACCCGGGTTATGACCCAGGATTACACCGTATGTATACAAAGTACTCGGACCGACAGGCCTGAGGTAACTGCGGGTTTTAGCACGATTCAGCTTCTTTTATCACTGTACAGAACCTGTAAACGCACGATGTGTCTGATGGGCGCAGAAGCATATTATCAGTGATTGCATAATACTATCAGTGAATCTATGTGTACGTAGTCGAAATCGATTGAAATTTTAGAGCATCGATTCTTCCATGTGCATGATAAACTAGTATAATGTATGCTCTGAGACCCGGAGTATGACCCTGCATTATATTGTATATACCCAAAGTACTCAGACAGACAGGCCTGTGCAAACTGTGTAGACCCAGATCAGACGCCGCTCAGGGTCTACACTGTTTGTTGCTCATCGAGCAGTCTTTAGTCACATCAACAAGAAATGGACTTATTTAAATTTAAGTACACATATGGTAAGGTCATAAGGTGCACAGATATTTATGGTAAATACGGTATCAAGAGATAGGGAAGATCTAGATCAGACTGCTCGGACGTGCTGTTCCCACATAGCATAAAGGACAATTTCTCTCACAGCGCATTATTTGATTTTGTCTGTAGAAGGAAATTACCCGGATCCTTGTAAACAACATCAGGTCTTTAAAAATCTCATTTCCCATTTTCTGCTACAAGTTGCCCATAAAACCGCGCGATACTGTCTGCGTGGCTCTATTGAATAGAATTTCATCTTAGCCTAATTTAGAATCAATATTTATCCAGCTAATTTACCCAAAAACGATTTAAATTACAATGTTTATCCGAATCCAGAAGGCTATTATAGTCATTAATTCAAATTGGTCTGAGTGTATAAGTTTTAAGTAGCACACTTGTCGCTGTCCCATAAATCAAGCTGCTTGGTTTAAATTCCAGAAACCATTCTTTTTAAAACAAATTTTCTATTTACCACACCCGCGCATGCAAAAATTGTAATTGTATCTGTTAGCAGAATGCTGTACTAACCCTAAAAATGTAAGTAAATATTTGGACAGACAGATTTGAACAAACAGTGTAGACCTAGATCAGATCAAGGTCTGTACTGTTTGCCCTCGCCCAACACCAACAAGCAGTCAAATTGACTCCAGAATTTAACCCTTGTCCTGCTGAACCCGGATATACACCGCCTTTGCAAACTATGTAGATCCAGGTCAGTTGGCTTCACAGATCTGGATCTGCACTATTTGCCATTCAGTATGCGAATTCATATCAACAATCTAGATCAACAAATCTGATTGGCTGAAAGTTGATGTGGGCGTGGCATCTTATTCAGCATGACAGGTGTTAAGGTTAATCTGGTGCGTCTGTGAAAATTTGCATAGGACAACTGAGTAACATTTTATTATTCCTTTCTTTTCCTTTTGTCATTCTTTGAAGGGGATCGGATAAACTAGTTTGATTTTCCCTGGTGTTTTACTAGGGAGACAGACATCTTTTATGACTCCCTGTTTGCTTTCTAGCGCACCACACTTCATCTGAAAAGAGGCTTCTTCTTAAAAGGAAGAGTTTGTTCCTTCTGGGTACAGATTCGTTCTTCATTTAGGAAGGGATGTAAAACAAGTTTTGACTGAGTTTCCTCCCTTGAAAGTCTATCGATTCCTCTTAAATAAAGTCTGGTATTTCGTCCACAGCCTTCCCTATACGGAGAACATTAGAATAAGTGTTTTCATCAACCCTAGTCCTGCTGAACCCAGATATACCCTGCCTTTGCAAACAGTGAGTGTAGCTCCAGATCCCAGCTAAGAACCTAGCTGGTCTGGATCTGCACTGTTTGCCATTAAGTATTTGAATTTGTATTAACAATCTGGAGTAATCTGATTGGCTGAAAATTAGAAGTGGGTGTGGCATCTTAATTTACTCAGCATGACACGGGTTAAAAATAAAATTAAATGTCGTGAAAAAATGTTAATCCTGAATTACAAATGACTTAACCCATAAAGTGCTTATCTAAACTGCTGACGACATTTTTATTTTATTTTATTTTTTTTTATTTATTTTTATTTGTGTTTATTTTTTGTATTTTTTCAGAAAAAAATAAGACTTAACATTTCACGATTCGCCTGAAATGTCAATTCTTATTTACTCTGGTACACTTTTGCTTAGCGTTTTAAGGGTTAAAATGATCCGAAAACTACGAAAATGTCCCTAACGTCAAATCCGAACAGTGAAGATCACGATCAGAGGATGTATACATCACGAATATTATCCTTCTCAGTTCTCTTCAGATGTAAATATATTTTTTCTGTAGACGTGCAGCGAAGGCTCTGATAAGACTGCGCGAATGCACAGACTGATCTGGGTGTGATAATACTGTCCGTTTTCGTTGTTGCGTCTTAAATGGTAATAGGCGAACAAAAGTCATCGACCCGGTTTAAACCACAAGATTTTTTTTAATTCAACAGCACTATGGGAATACGACACTTAAAAGAAAGGTTGCATCGCATTTACCATATTTATTCTCATAATCCGGGCATCTTTACTCCTAACCATTCTTCACTTTCAAGTCCATCTTCTAGCTGTTGATGTGTCGGAAAAAAACTGCATTACGAAAACATACCTATACAATATTGACTCCCTTAAACCCCATTTGTATATAGTAAAACTGGGGTTTACAGGGGTATACATTATTTTTCTTATTTCTGCTCAAAAACATAGATTGTGAGTACTCGTTAGAACCGCCTCGCGGAGGCGGTTCTAACGGGTACCCACAATCTATGTTCTGAGCAGAAATATGAAAAATATCAGAGTTTTTTACCTGAAAATTTTCCAGTTTTTGGAGGTGAACTTTTCTATTATATTTGTATAGGCATGTTTTCGTAATGGATGAGTTTCAAACAGTTCTGCGGCGTCCGGTCTGGGTCTATTGTTTGCTAGAAATGCCAAAACATTTTATCTGAAAAAAAAAATCTTAAAAATATTTAAAAATGTCTGCTGAAATTTTCAGCAGCATGCAGAGCGTGAATACGAAATCGCGACCTCTAAAAACACTAGAGCAGCAGGCGAGCCCGCCTTCAGCGCTTCATGAAAAAGGACAATAAAGAAAAGTAATCTGAGTTTGCTCTACGTCTGTAATTACGGTTGACATCATGATTAATTGTCCAGCATTTTAAACAAGGTTTCTACTTAAACATATTAAATGCACCAAATATTAACCATTTCAGCCCTGCAGACCCGAAAAGGCACTTTTACAAACAGTGTAGATCTGATGAGACGGCTCGTAACGAGCCGTCTCATCAGGATCTACACTGTTTGCCATTCTGCTTTTTACATAAGTCCCCTATTTTTAAGAAAGGACATTTCCAAAGAAAAAAGAAGAATTTATTTCAGAAACTCGAGTCGAAAGGGTTAAAACGTGGAATTTTAAACGCTGTAAACTGATTATGATCAACTGTTACAGAAGACAGTAAATGCAAAAATGTCGTATTTAACCTAAATATTGTACACCTTAGACACCCCCTCGCCCCCCCCCCCCCCCCCCCCCCCACACACACACACACACCATCCTCGTTTGTACGCATCATTCCCAGCCCTCCCAGCCCTCCCTATCGCCTTGAAAGTCTATCCTAAAATTTGAACATCTGATTGAACACCATTCGATGTGACTAGAACATGCGGGCTATATGGCAACAGTGTACATCCTGATCAAACTAAACAGCCTTGCAGACTAAATTTGTTGTATATGAGGAGACTCAATAAAACCTAGTCTCCGATTTTCGTTCTTTTGAGTGCTCTTTGTGTCCAAAAACATCCCTTTAGATTTATTTTCTTTATTTTACTTCACTGCAGCAAGTGTTAAGTGCCGTGTGGCGGCCGTAAAACGTCACCCCGTACTTCATAATATTGTTGATTATATATATTTCCTTTTCGGGTCATTGAGCCCGTTCTGGTTACTTTGAAAATCGAGTACCGCTTAAACCGGTGGTAGGGAACATATACAGCTTTGCAAACTTCATTGTTGTATGTGAAAAGAATAAGACCAAGTCTCCGATTTTTTTTCCAGAGGCAATCTTTTATTAAATTTTTATTTTGCCTTTTTGACTGTCCGAATATCCAGTACATCTTAATTCTCTATCAAAACATGTTACGGGTTCTCATTAGAAGCGCCTCGAGGAGGCGCTTCTAATGAGAACCCATAACGTATGTTTGCATCGGGAATGTAGAAGAAATATTCACTTGTTCTGGTCAAAATTCCTTTTAGCCGGAGCTAGGAAATCAGTGAAAAAATGAAATTAGGAGCACGGCTATTCAGTCACAAGATGGATTCTCCAGAATGCTGTCTCGGACAGTATCGTATCGATGCATCGTTGGTCCAGGATATGCATCAATATTCTCCAAACCAAGTTTAATAGAAACAAATATGAAAATATTCTGTAAGAGATTCGTGTGTACTCCACTAATTACCGCACACATCAGACGCATTAGAAGATGAATGTTTTGCCCATTATAAACCATTAAGTTCATAAGGCACTGTAAAGATTGTCGCAACAGAGACGTAATTGAGATTGATCGGGACAATTTAAGGCCATCTGGATTTGCCCAGCAGATTAAACGTTATTGTCACGAGACTTATTCGCTGACGATGCATATGAAAATTATGACATTGTCTTTCTCCGGAGGCGCATTTCGGCATTCGCCTGGATGCGATTTAGCCTGCGAACTTTAAAATTTAGCGGACATTTTTTTCCCATTTTCGTTAGTTTTGCCCGAAATTGGGCTGAACTAATGAAGGCCTGAAACGCAAGTGTCTGATTTTCTACATTACAAAAACAACATACACACGTACACACACACGCATGCACACACACTCATGTACGCACGTATGGACACATGCACGACACACACACACAACACGCACGTACGCGCACACGCACGCACGCACCCCCTCCACACACATAGCTGGATGATTAATTTTGTTTAACCTTACATGTATCATTACGATGTTTATGCAATGTATACCCCATGTACCACCATAATATATAGTGAAAATTCGGAGATGGGGGTGGGGGAGGGTATACAGTGGTAATAAGGCGGATTTTCAGAATGTTCCTGTTTTTAAAACGTATTTTCAATTTGTTGGTTACTTTTGGTAACCTTTTTTATAGCATAAATCTGTCTTAGTATGCTCAGAAACCAAACGTTTCTGAATTCCAATATTATAGGATTCACAAAGCACGAAAAGGTCCTAATGCAATATGCGGGCAACGTATGCCCTGATCAGCCTGCGCATTCGCGCAGGCTGATCAGGGCCTTCGTTGCCCGCATACAAAATCATTGGATATTGTAGTATATGTTGACGAATTTAGTATGACCGGATCAGACTGAACGGATGCACACGCTCATCTGGGTCTTCGGTGTTGACATATGGCATGTCCTTTTTCCCTCGTTGCGCGTCATATGGTAAAATGTCTTACGACTTACCAAAGCTCTAGTTAAAGGATGTCCAGATTTTTTATTTATTATTTTTGATGGAAAAGAATTCTAGAGCTATGGATAAAAATATGTTTTAACTTGGTGTGTTAATGCAATAAGTATGACACTCGCGCGACGCTCCCAGTGGTAGATCGCCTAAGAATTTATTCACCTTCTGTTAAAACAAATGATCAGTCTGATCAGTCTTCGCTGATTGCATGTGCCTTCTACAGCCTCCAAAGAGGGATAAACGAGAACTTGCTATACTGAGTGGATTTGCAGGCTGATCTGAGTCTTTGCTGGTCGCACAAGTCTTATTGTAGGTTTTCATCACGAAAACATGACTATATAATGTTGACCCCCTTAAACCCCACTTTTATATAGCAAAACTGGGGTTTACAGGGGTATACATTATTGTTCTTATTTCTGCTCAAAAACATAGATTGTTGGTACTCGTTAGAACCGCCTCGCCGAGGCGGTTCTAACGTGTCTATGTTTTGAGCAGAAATATGAAAAATATCGGAATTTTTTTCTGAAACTTTTCATTTTTTGGTGTATTAAAAATTTTCAGTATATTTGAATAGGCTTGTTTTCGTAATGGCTGTGCGCTAGCTCGAATATCATTGATTTGTCTTTACTTCATGAAAACGTGTTGCTGGTATTTGCCGAGTCACGATTCCAATGAATACCCAGAACATATGCTTCCATGGAGAAAAAAGGAAACTACTTATTTCTCATACATGTATCAACAGCTGAGCAATTAAAATTTAATATAATCAGACAGAGGACTTGTTAAGGAGGAGTATTTGGTGATAATTCTGGGATAATTTCCATTTCTCCATTTAGCATGTGAGTTCATTTATTGAAGAATATATGCCCGTACAATAGTACTAGGTTACAGTGACTTTTATTTGACTGCTGACATGCTTAATCTTTGCTAGCCAAATTTGGTGTGTGTGTGTGTGTGTGTGTGTGTGTGTGTACATCTATGCCGATTATTGTCACATGCCAAAAAGTAGGTACAGATATTTTTACCTATATGCAGACCTCTGCACTAGATTATCCAAACATGTGCCCGGTGCAGATTTCCTGTACTCTCTGGCTTAACTTCCCAAATTTGTTGTGTGGTTACATCAGTTAAAGATGGTATGTCTGACTATGTCACATACCAAAAGAAGGTTAATTTGAAACATGTTGCAGGCCTTGGATCTTTTCTCTACAGCATATCTCAGATGTCGCTTAGCCTAAGTAGGTTACTCTGTCTTTTAGACCTAATCTACATTAAATAATGGAACCTTTTATGGCCAAGGCTAACCAAACTCGGTGTTTTGGTACATCTATTTAAGCCATGCGTTATTGAGCAATGATAGGTCATTGTGACCTGTATGTTGACATCTGAATTACTTGTCCTGTGTAATGTGTATATCTCCTGTTGTGTGCGAACTATGTTGACAGTGTTACGTAGGGGCAGGGCTGGACCCAGAAGGTCTGAAGACGTGGGGGGGGGGGGGGGGGGGGGCATTGACTGCCGAAGGCATGTATCGAGCGGCTTACGTCGCGAGGGAGAGAGTATGAGAGGGGTTTCTCCTCTTATAAGGGGGTCCGGGGGGCACATCTAAATAGAATGGTATGCCTCATACCAAAAGCAGGTCACTTTGATCTTTAGGTATTTGCTCCAAATTTAGCTACTTATTTTCTCGTAGGGGCGAGGCGGGGGGGGGGGGGTAGGGGTGGGAGAGGGCTATGGATTGTGCTGCAGTGTTTACTATGTTTCCATTATTTCTTTTACAGATATTTTTAAGTTTAAATGCAAACAGTGTAGACCTTGATTATGCGGCGTCTGATCGGAGTCTAGACTGTTTACCTTGCCCCTTTTTGGGACACTAGTTGAGGATTAATAAAACAACACCGTCGTAGATATGCTCTCGCCCTTTTTCTTCCTTTTTCACTTTAACAGATTTTATCAACTGCATAACCCCTTTGGTGGACCCCTCGGAGAGAAACCCGTGTCCTTGTCATCATTCAAACCTCAGATCGAGGCTAGCAGGATTCAGATTTCGAGGTCTAAAATAAACACCATTTATAAATAATTTAAAGTTACTTACAAGCTTTTCTAGTCTTTTGTAATTAGTAGTAATCGCTTCCCCAACATACACCGGCCCAGGCAAAGAGAATAGGCCCGGCCAGTGGATTGAGCAAATGAATATTTATTTATTCTGTGTAAGATTGAGTGGCTTAGAGTGCCTAACAGACCAAGATAGTCAAAGTCTCATGCTATGACATGACTGATGTTTCGTCTAATGACTCTAGTATAACATATTTACATAATGTCTTGTAAAGCTCTTAAAATCTCAAAGCTTTTAAATGGCGCAATTCTTTGATAACTTAATAGAATCCTGGCATGTGTTTGTTAAGAGGTTTACTTTATCAAAGTACCAATTTAGGTTGCTTTTACCGGAGCTAATTAAGTTTTGCAAGGTTCACTGTAGCTAATATCTGTGTAAGATATTCTACTGTTGTATGAGATGGAAACAATATCACTACAAGTATTAGCTTTCACAAAATCTTGGTCTACGCTTAGCGTAGACCAAGCTTTATGTGAAAGCTAATACTTGGTTATAGAGCATGAGGCGTAGACAGCGATAGTAGTTGGTAAGTATAGTCAACATTCATGCAAGGGACCAGAATATTTGGTTTGAGATAATAGCATTTTGAGATAAAAGTAGTTGAAATGTAATGAATACACAGCAAACTGAAATAATAGTTTCCATTATTTAGTCTGACGTAAGCAATAGTGTTGAGTTATCAGTGTTTGAGATAACGAGAGTCAACTCAGCTAGGGCAGCATCCTGCTGATATTTCTACTGTTGTATAAGATGGCAAACAGTATCACTTTATGATATGATATAATGATATAAGGTATCCAAGTACTTGGGCAGCATTAGCTGATCCTTTGATCGTGGTGGTCGCTACTAAACAAACCTTGGAGGCATGGTCGTCTATTTTATCGTTGAACCACACAACAATAAGCAAACATTTAAAACAAAAAACAAATTTTAGACGGAAAACATAATCTGACTTCCCAAGTGACTGTAGATCATTCAGGATACATGCACATTAACACTTAGCAAATTATAGGCAAGTTCAGCAGACAATAAATTAATGCAGCTTTTCTTATTTTTCTCAGAAGCAGGATATGCCTGATCCTGTTTTCTAGGAATAATAAGAAAAAAATATTTCAAAATGTCGTCTACTGAATATTTTACCCAGAGTGCTAAGAGTTAATTGACTTAAATCAGCATGCTAATAAAGACCCAGTCAGATGCCGTAGTTGTTAGTCTGCTCACATTTATCCGGACTGCATTTATTGTAAACTTCCGGGTACGATGTTTACTAAATAGATGGGATGAATAAAACGGGGTGACCACTGGGCACCATTGGTATTCCTGCTTAATGTACATCCATGTTATGCAACAGTTGTGTACATTCTTTCGCGGAGATTGATCATGCAATATTTTCTAGGGTCATTCTCCCCCTTCCGCTGATTCAAGAAGGGTAGTTGTCAGTTTCTGGCGAAAGAATGTGCACAATACTGGTTAACCGCTTAGAGGACTACGCCTGCCTAGTAAACGTGTGGTTAGGTAAACTTATCGCGCTCGACATGACCCCATTGGGTTGACTGGGCCGTAAAACCTCAACACAAACAAACAAACAACAATTGTGTAAAACAAAAAAATATAAAAATTAAAAAAACAATCTGATTCAGCATTTTTTTACCACTTCCACTCTATCGGCACATTCAGCAGACGACAAATTTAATCGATATATATATTTCTTTTTTTTTCTTATAATTTTCATATAAATTGTCTCCTGTGGATGTCATAGCCTATTTTCGGGGAAAAATAATAATAATAAAAAAGAATATTCCTAAGGCGAGAATTTACATGAAGTGTCATTGTCTTTTGTCTGGGAAGAATAAAATATTCTTAAGAAGACAATTTGCATGAAGTGTCGTAGTCTATTTTCTGAGAAGAATAAATATTCCTAAGGAGACAATTTGCATAAACTGTCAAAGCCTAATTTCCCCGAAAATAAGAAAAATATTTGTTTGTCCTCAGCTGAACTTGTCCCGAGCGTAGTAAAGGTTAAATCTCATCTTGGGTCACATAGCGGGCTCCAATTTCTCCCGCTTTTAGTAGACCATACTTCAACGCCTAGAATTCTGGGTAAAAATTTCAGCAGACGACATTTGAAATATTTTTCTCATTTTTGTTTTTCAAAAAAATAGGCTTTGACAGTGCATGCAAATTGTCTATGGAGACAATTTGCATGAAATGTCAAAGCCTATTTTCTGGGAAAAATAAGAAAACAAAATACCAATTTGTCGTCTGGTGAACATGCCGTGAGAGTGGTAAAGTTTAATATTTTGCAGTATTTATTGTGCCACTGATATTTATTTAGAGTGAATAAATCTTCTAATTATAGTAAGATGGATGTGTTTTTCCGGTATTTAGTTTTTATACACAGTGATTAATTTTCCATTTTCCACAAATTTAATTATTCATTACACATTATTACCGATATATTTCTAATTATGAGCTGTCTTTACTTCAAGGGCAAAGTTGTTACACCCATAAATTTCTCAAAATAGGTTTTGCTAATTTCTAGCCTGATGATGTGTTTATTGATTTCATACCACTTCAGATCTTAACCTTAACCGCTCTCTGGGCTAATTCAGCAGACGATAAATTGGTGATATTTTTTTCCTATTTTCCCCAGAAAACAGAATTTGACATTTCATGCAAATTGTCTTGGAGACAATTTGCATGAAATTTCAAATCCCGTTTTCTGGAAAAAGTAAGAACAATTATTCGAAATGTCGTCTGCTGAAAATTTTACCCAGAGTGCTAAGCGTTAATTAAATGCTTTACGAGCAAGCCTCTCATTAAATTGTACTTCATTATAATCCCATAAATAATTTACCATCTTTTCCTATCTCACACAGGATCTACAGACGGTAGCCGGCTTTCAAGCAGTCCCAGCATGCACTCAACTGGAGGAACCAATCAGAACACACAGAATGGCTCACATGGTTTCCGGTCATGCGCAGGTTGTGGCGGGAGAATCAACGACCGGTTTCTGCTGCACGCAGTGGACAGATATTGGCACACAGACTGTCTTAAATGCTCTTGCTGTCAGGCGCCACTAGCAGATTTTAACTCGTGCTTTGCTAAGGCGGGAATGATTCTCTGTAAAAATGACTATCTCAGGTATAATATTGATATTATATCCATTTTTAGCTCGCCTGTACAAAGTGCAGAATGAGCTATTGCACCACCCCGGCGTTTGCCTCGACGTCGGCGTGCACTAATGATAAAGTTTTAAAAGTGCTATATCTATGCTTGGATGGATTTAGTTGATACGTGGACTGATGTTAGATATTGGTCTAGTTTTGTTCAATACCATCCTAAACCACACCACCTAGAGGTCAAGATCATAGATTTTTTTTTCACATTCAGAATGGTGATGTTTTACGTCAAAGATTTTAAAAATCTGTCATTACGAAAACGTGCCTATTCAAATATACTGAAAATTTTACCCCCAAAAAATGAAAATTTTCAGATAAAAAATTCTGATATTTTTCAGGATTCTGCTCAAAACATAGATATGTTTTGAGCAGAAAGAAGAAAAATAATGTATACCCCTGTAAACCCCAGTTTTACTATATAAAAGTGGGGTTTAAGGGGGTCAAAAATATGTAGGCATAATTTCGTGATGATCCCCAGACTGCCTTTCCTTGATTGGCAAGTCCTGCTGTTGGATACTGCGCCAAGATTTTGTTCAATACAAACAACATTCCTGTCTAATTGACTTAAGGTCAAGGTCATAGACTTAATTTTGTTTTCATATTCAAAATACAGTCGACTCTCGTTATCTCGACTTCGCTTATCTCAAATAACTGCTTATTTCTAAGTGAAAATCTGGTCCCTGTTTAAACATGAAAGTCTTAACAACGGGTAACAAAATATTTTGGTAAAGAAGAAATTTCTCATATGGAGCAATTTGTGCTTTCTCCTCTTTTCCACAATATTTTCAATATATCTCTAACTTCAGGAGTCAAATTATATATTCATTTCTGAAATTTCTCGATTTTCTCGATTGATTTTTTTCCCCAACCGTTCAAATCTGATAGGTCGAGGTACGGATATCTCGAAGTATTTCAGAGTCCCTTGGACGTCGATATAACGAGAGTCGGCTGTAGTAATGGTTTACGTTAATCCGTTCATCGCTAAATAGCAATACTGATACTATTACGAAAACATGCCTATTCAAACATACTGAAAAATTTTCCACCAAAAAGTGAAAATTTTCAGATAAAAAATCTGATATTTTTCATATTTTCATCGAGGCGGTTCTAACGAGTACCAACAATCTATGTTTTGAGCAGAAATAAGAAAAATACCCCTGTAAACCCCAGAGTAGTATTCGGCGTGTCCATAGTGCCGCCCTATACTACTCTCCAGTTTTACTATATAAAAGTGGGGTTTAAGGGGGTCAAAATTATATAGGTATGTTCTCGTGATGCTTTGCAAACAGTGCTGATCCAAATGAGATGGCTCTTAATGACCCTTCTCATTAAGATCTCCCTGTTTGCCATTCTGTGTTTGATATTTGACTGAAACCCCTATTTGCAACAATGGATGTTTCCAAACACAGAGCTGGAAGAGTCCATATCAGAAATTCGAGGGGGGGGGGAGGGCTTGGGGGAGTGAAAGGCTAAGATTTAAAATATCTTTGTCTCCGGAGTGCCTGTATAGATTTAGTTGATACTTGGGCTGATGTTAGATACTGGTACAAAATTCTGGTCAATAAAATCCCTCCCTCATCGTAGACTTTGGGGTCAAGATTACAGGGTTGGACTGTTTTCATGGTTTTATGTTAAAGCTGTGAAATATCTTCTGAATGTCTGGATAGATCTACTTGATACTTTTACTAGTGTTAGGTACAGGACCAGAATATTGTTCAGTACAAGGCTCACTACCTCACTGACCAGGAAAAGAAGGTCATTGACTCACTCAAAATGTTAATTTTTAGCCAAAGCGTTTTTGATGGTCTGTCTTCTGAATGCCAAGATGGTATTCGACTTATACTTGGACTAATGCTAGGTAATGACATTTTTATTCCTTTTTGTTCAGTGTAAGCCCGAACCCCATTCAGTGACCTAGGCCTCTGCTGCTCAAAATATGAGACGGTTTGTGATGTGATATTTCCCTCTGATGTGGGCGGGGTCAAAAAAAAGTTCTTTGAACATATGAGAAATATGCAGAAATATGCATATGAAACTGGGTTTGTTCTGTACCAATATGTAATTTTATCTCAAACTACTCTTATCTCAAACCAAAAATACAGGGCCCTTGGAGTTTGAGATATTGGGAGTCGATTGTATATGAGCAAAATTGTATATCTTGGGTGATAGCTTTACATCACGAAAACACGCTATATATTTTTGACCCCCTTAAATCCCACTTTTATATAGTAAAACGGGGGTTGAAAAAGGGTATACATTATTTTTCTTACTTCTGCTCAACAACATAGATTGTGGGTACTCGTTAGAACCGCCTCGTCGAGGCGGTTCTAACGAGTACCCACAATCTATGTTTTCATACAAGGTCTCTGTGTCAGTGTCTTCGAAGAGGCGGAAGCTGATTACATGAGAATAACCTGACCAGTCTGTCATACAATGCCATCGATTTGAACAAAATTTGTTCAACCAGCTGCTTTGGCTTATCCTGTTATTAATCTTTATCAAAACAACTCTCTATAGCATAGCTGACAATGTTTTCACTTTCTCTCTCCAACACTTCAAATGGAACATAAACATTGAATATACTGCCCAAACAGAAAGTTTTAAAACTAAAATCTCTCTAATTTGGAATGAAAAACTTACCATTGGTTATAATTTTAATCAGCTGGTATAAATGATCTTCTCACATTTGAAATGTACTTGTAAATTTTAAACTGTCTTCACCAAGAATTTTACTGCATGAACCAATTACTAGGTAATACAGATACAGTTAAAAGAATAATCACATGGAGCAGTCAGTTTTCAGAAAATTTCTTGGAAGTTGGGGTTATATTCTTGAGTGTACCATGCTGTTTCTTGTTTTGAACAATTTAGAGGGACTACTGTTAGGCAAGTAATAAGTATTGACCATTCGAATTTAAAGCAAAAATAAAGACTATAGAACACTTTCTATATTGTTTAAAATATATAAGGGAAACCAATAGTAGTCTGAAACCTTGCAATAAAATTTGCATATTTGCTATTGCCTGCTCAATGATTGATCTTCGAATCTTTGGACTATTCAGCACAATCAGCACAAGTAGAACGAACAAGAAAGATAGGGTAGTGGTAAGCTGTACTTGCAGCAAGTGTGGGGTGGGGTGCGTGCTAGTATTTCTTTGTATCCGCACTGTAATTCGCTTTGTTTTCTCATCCTCGTCTATTTCTCTCTTTCCTCTACCAGCTCCCTTGTCATCTTTCTCCCTTTCTCTGGGAGACAAAACAAAATGACGTACACGGGTTGACAGGTCATTAAACAATAATTCAAAATTAACTCTGTTCAGTCCTGACTTCAGTCCGGTCGGGACTTCATTGTTTGCCTATGATACGCAACGCACGAAAAGGACCATTGCGCAAGTTGCGGACAACGCAGGCCCTGATTAGCCTGCGCATTTGCGCAGGCTGATCAGGACCTTCGTTGCCCGCTTACAGAATCAGTGGATTTTGTAGTATATGTCGACTAACAGAGAGTGTCCAGATCAGACTGCACGGTTGCGCATGCTCATATGGACCTTTGCTGTTCGCATATAAGGGCCCTCTTCCCGCGGTGTGCATCATGTATGGTATTCTGACGTTGCTGCCTGTTTCAATTTAATTTAAAAATGACCATATAGATTGACTTTTGTAACAAGAGACA